>OZ017741.1:6000000-8400000 GCA_963969285.1 Odontomyia ornata
TTATTATAGCAGCATTGTATCGATGTGTATCCTTTTACGTACTTACGAAATACCTGGGAACCAGAAATTACGTCTACTTGGGGATCAGAAAATTACGTACATGGGAAACATTAATTTGTCTTCCACACGTTTGTAGATTCATTTGTTTGGATACAGTATTCACTCCTTATATATTTATCTTGATTGGAAGTTATATGCCCTTTTAAAACCTCTGCAATCTTATTCAGTTTCGGGTCTTGTAGCTGCATCGTGTATAGACAGTCTTCGCTTCCTTAGTTCAGCTGTAACACGAACTGCTCGGGTCCTACTTCTTCCACTGGAGTTCGACTCATCGCGTTAACGTGGTTCATTCGGTTTCCAGCACGATGGACATATTTAATATCATATTCCAAAAGACGCATCCATCATCGGACTATACGCGTTTAGAGGAGTTTTCGCCTTCACACTGGTTATGGCTGTGCAATCGGTGATTAATTGGAATGGTTTCCCCATCAAGTAAATCCGGAACGGTTGTAATGCCTCGACGACAGCGAGAACTTCTAACTCGTAGCTATGGTAATTCGCCTCTACATCCTTGCAGTGACGACTGAAATACATAACCGCTCTCCAGGTTTTAAATCAGCTGCTAATCCAACGTGGTTCGCAACTGTGTGTACCTCATATAGACAAGATTGATCGTACAAAGCAAGTACAGGTTTATAGCTTAAAATACTTGATTAGCTCGTCGAAAGCTCCCAGTCCAGCATCAATCCACACAAAATTTCGTGCGGCCGCCTTCGTTCTTAGTTTCGTCACCGTGTGCAATCAGCGAGTAATCCTGAACGAGTTTTCTGAAGAAGCCCGTCATCCTCAAAAATTTCCTTACCTCTGTGGCTGTACTCGGAGTCTTAAAGTTCCTGATAACAATCACCTTGTCGATGGCATAAGAAATCAATGTCATTTACTAGAAAATGACATTTATCCAATCGCAATGTCAAGTCGCATTCTTCTAGCAATGCTGGAAACTCCCGGAGCTTCCCTATACCCTCATCGAAAATTTTATTGGGTATAATGACGTCATCGAGATATGCAAGTGCTGTATTTGGTTTTAGCCTATCAAGTAGCTTCGTCATTGTCTGTTAAAATACTGCTGGGGCGTTAACCAACCCAAAAGGCATCCTGTTATACTCAAAATGGTCCTTGGCTGTGGTAACTGCCGTATTTTGTTTCGCATGTTCCTCGAGTTAAATTTGACGATATCCCATCTTGAAGTCCAAGGTTGTAAAGAACGTGGATCCCGCTAACTGTATGTTTGATTATCTATTGAAACACTGGCGTTTACCTTGGTGGTACATTTGTATCGCCTGCCTTCGAATCCCTTTACGACTGCACACTTTTCGTGCGGACCGAGTTTATTCGCAATTGATGTCTCTATCAAAGAGCGTACGCTACCGGAATCAATCAATGTTTTACATAATTGTCCATTAATGGTAACCATTTTAGTCGCACTTCTATCAACATTGTCTTCAATTAGTTATTATTCAGGGTGCATATGCCCGGTTTAGCGGCAATTAAAACACGTTATTTCAATGTTTCAGTTCAGTTTGTTATATTTCCGTGGCTTTTCCTCTATCGGTTCTCCCACTTTTCCACCCGTGACCGCTTTTATCGGATTTTAGCGGCAATAGTTCACCAACGACACATTTCTTCTCATATCTACGTCGTTTAGTCCATTGATCACATATTTGATCATCGATTGATTGTCCAGCGAACCTCTCCGTCCAATAGAAATAATTCTGTACTAGAAAGCTTCAGGCGACTCGTTTACACCGCGCCGCGTATTCATCAATTGTATGTGAATTTTGGCAATATTCGCACACGTCGGAAATTCTGCCAGAAATTCTTTCACAAACTGAGACCATTCGCAATACACGATCCATCCATAATTTCGTCGTCCCTTCAATTTCGCACAGCAAAAAATAAAGGTCTATCGTCCCATCCATACACTTGCATCAGATTTTCGATACGTGCAATGAACTGTGACGATGTCGTGTTGGCTGTATCAACCGGGTCGGAATCATTTGTACGTTCCCGAAACTTTGAATGACAGGTGGCGGAAAATGAACATTTCGAGTGGAGCGATATTCAGCAGTACGTACCGTGTTCTGGCACACAAATACAGAGCCTGTATTTCCACCTCAAGCAGTCGGATCGTTCCACGCTTGTTCATACTCGAAGCCCGGCGCTGGCCTTGGAATATGCGAACCGTCTGGAACGCTTGTAGCAACTGACAATAGTCTATACCAACCGGATGGATGTCCATGCAGATCATGCTGCCTGTCGTGCATCCCGCTTACAACACCAACCGACTTAGCAGAACATCGATGCTTTTTGAGGCTCGCAAGTCGATCAGCGTCACCTCAAGACTTTCAACGATTTTCAACGCTCGAATTTAGAGCAATTGTAAAACCGTCGGCGTTTAGAGTTTCGTATAGTCGTTCGACTCACTGCGCCTTGTTCTTGGCACTCGAGAATCTCATTGCGCACAACTGTTCGCCCAATTGCACCACACTGCATTTTCTCAGCTTTTCCATTGCGTCGTCGGCAATCAAATTGATGATATTGGATACTTTGTCCAACTTCTGAAAACTGTTATAAAATGGAAAACGAAACAAAACAAAAGTCGGAGGTTAGTTTTATATTTAGTTTTTTATTAACATTAATAGACGCGTTTCGTCCTCGTCTCGCGTTCGACTCTCTCGTGCATTCGTCATTTGTAGTGAAATGGCTAGATACAATGTCCGTGAAGGACTGCAGCGATGGTCTGCTGCTTCGGCAAAAGAGGATGGTGAGATCCGCCGAGATTGGCCTTGTCTGAGGACGCGTGAATGCGCTGGCAGGCAAGCATTGCGGTGTCATGGGGCGGGTTCTTTTCCCGAGCACAAGACCCACTACAAAAAAATTTTCGCATTCACGAATTTAAACATGTATAATGCCGATCGATTGGTGTCGAGGCCGAGGTAACCTACTAAGGGTTGAAATTGCTTATAGCCACTAACAAACTGAGCGGGGGGAAAACGGACAAACTTGAGCGGACTTCGTCGTTACCGACGATACTTATGGCCCCCAAATAAGAGTGGGGCATCCAAGTGGAAGCGGTTCCCCTCGCATCCTCCCAACCGTATCAAGATCCAAATGTAGACGTAGCCATATATTTCCCATTTGAGTGAAAAACTCATACAAACATAATTTGTATGAATTTTTCCATTAAATGTGAAATATAAACGTGGCTAATTTATGTTATAGTATTATGCAATGGAATCACTAACACTATACCATAAAAGGGCACGCGACCGGAAGGCCACTCTACGCGGGCAAGGGCCCCTATAACGCAAAAAGAAAGGGAGGAGCGCGCCCGATGGCTAGCTCATTATAGTGGAGGGGTCGGACATCGTTACGGGTCCAATACCCGGTCAGGTTTCAAATAAATGAAAAGACCGAGTTTTTGTCTTAATGATTCATTATTTAATTCCTTGAATTTTTATTGAACAAAACCGAAAAAGTAGTATTTCAACTGGACGTTAATAATATTTAAACAAAAAGAATTTCCTCCAAATACAATAAAAGAGATTTCGAATTTACTTAAAGCAAAACAATTTTTTTTAGTCTAAAACAAGTAAATATCTAACCGAAATGTTGGAATGGAATTTTTCTGCTCGGTTGAAAAATAGAAATAATCAAATTTTAATGCTCTATGTTTGTTTATGAAATTGTATTTTGTTTAACGTGTTGATATTACCTAGCAATTTACGGGAGTTAAACAAACAATCCAGCAAATCGATACATAAACCGTTTGACCTCGCATCTATTTTTTCATTTTTTTTCTTTGCGTGCTTTTCCTTTGTGGATCAATACATTTGAATACATATAAATATTTAATAAAACATAAAAAAAAGTCAAAACAAATCTACATCCTCGCCGGGCGCCCGCTGATGATGTGGTGAATCCTGCAATTTAATTGAAATGGGGAGGAAAATTTCAAACCACAATTTTGTACTGTATATAAATTAACTTCATTAATCAACTACAACAACAAGTGGCTCCATGTAGGGTTTTGATATGAGCTCCCAGCTTCGCGGTCCGTTGTATCTATTGGGGAGGACCGACACGGTATAGTGGCAAGTTCCACTTCAACCTATCCAAGACCGCAACAATTGAAATGTTTGAACCGATTGTTCGGAGTCGGTGTCATGCGGCGAAGCCGAGTCACGAGATTATCACGTAGGCACACTCGCTCCACACTCCGCTATGCACGGTTCAGCCAGCAAGCTTGTGAATACGTATCGAGGCTAAAAGTCTAAGTCAGCGACTGGCTCATATATTACTGGTATCTTTGAATTTGCTCAGCAACTCAAAATGCCGTGCTGAACGCTTGCGGACTCACTACCTCAACCGAAGATAATTTTTCGCTTTTCGAAAGCCTGCTGAGTACGAGCTTTGTCGATGTTCCGTTTTCCCAACGCAGTCACTGACTCGGTCGGCTTATTGAACAGTGCGAGTGGTTGCAGCAATTGCAGCCAAATTGATGCCTTCAATCGCAGCTATGCGTTTTCAATGCACTTTGACCGGAGCTGCGCCCACTTTCGCGAAGAAATCGGCGATTTTCTCTCTTCGTCTGCTCTCCACGAGTCAGAGTCATCACATCTCTAACAAGTTGTTGTTTCGCGTATTGCATAAATAAATGTCTCGTTGTAATTAAACTCTTATTCACTTTTTTCACAGTTAATATTGACTGCCTATACAACACTGTTGTATCCAAAATATTTATCCCTCCCTCTTCTTCACAACACAGCACTTTTTCAATCGCTTCTATTTTTGATTCGTGCATTAAACTATCTTAAAGATTCTGTTTCGATATAACGCTTGCCGGCGTGGTTCTACCGACGTGTTCGCGGTGACGATCAAAAGCCGTCTCCCCCTCCTTTCCAATGCCACAATGGTGGTTTTCTAGCAACCAAGCAGATTTTCCTCTTCGCTTGTCCATCGTCTACCGTATCGTCACCCGCTACGGTGGATGAAGACGAGCCCCTTGCTCAGCCACTGTAGATTGCATTTGGCAATGCAATCCGGAATGCTGTATTATATCAGTGTTCTCATGTTATAATTTTCAATTGTAGATTTGCGTTATTAAGTTCATAAGAAAAATAATAAAATATAGAAAAGTTAAATATAATGAAAAGATAAATCTGAAGAATGTCAATGCAGAGAAAATTTACGTTTAATATATAAAAAATAATATAAATTTATATTTATAATAAAAAAATTAAAAATTTTTTTTTCTAAATTTTATAATTTACCAAAATTTAACTTTGAGTAATTAAATTTTTCAAATGTGCAATTGGAATTTCGGACCGGTTTTCAGGCAGTTTGCTTAGGTGACTTCTCAATTACTACACATTGTGTGTCTCGTCTAAGTCAAGTCAGTACAATGGTATTTTTTTTTCTATTAACAGTGGTAAGGTTATTTATACTCTGAGGAGCCCAATATTAGAGAGGCCCCGATTATGTTAGCCGGTATTAACCTCCGGCTATCAGCTTAGCCACCTGACGCGGATCGAATGACACGTTGGCTTAGGATAGAATTGAGTACAAGGCGGACTACAGGATTATTGCTCACAAAGTCATCGAGAGTCTGCCTCTTTTCGGAAACAAGCTTGAATCATTTACGGCGTAATTTTCACTAACTTCTTCAGAAATTTTAGACGACCATAGCGTTAGCAATATAAAATGTATTCTCTATTCCGTGTTAAGCAATACAAAGGTAATGGGCAGAACATACCAATATATCAGGGAAAAAATTCTCGAAAAATCTAACGTTAAACTGGTACTGCTCATTCTAATCTAGGTAATACTTTGTTCAGAAAAGCTGGAAGCAAATTGATGGAAAACAAAATATTCGGCAGTATTCTTAGGTTTCGGTTTGGCAAGACATATATCAATATCTATTATCTTGTATCAATATTTTGTATTAAACAGCAACTTAAATCACTTGATGTAAACGTAAATAAAATCAAAGACCTCTCACACTATTTAAACTCATTTTAACCCTCCCTTTAGCCCTTTATAATCTATAGTTAGTGATGTCGTCATATGTTCGAGCACTTTATGATTTTTCCGGTGAGGCTAATACATCGGAAATTTCAATAACAACCGGAGAAATTCTAACAGTAACACGTACAGATGTCGGGGAGGGATGGTGGGAAGGCAAAAATACAAAAGGTCAGGTTGGCTTGTTCCCGGCGGCCTATGTAGAAGTTCTCTCGGCTGTCGAGTCAGCACAAATCGCAAATGGCGGTGCTGGTCAAAATAAAGTTACAAACAATGCTCCGCCAGCAATGCCACCACAAATGGCGGCTGCTGCAGCACCCGCTCCAGCTGGTGCTCGATATGATCAAACGGCGGATGAATGGAATGATGCTCAGGATGATTGGGAAGACGATTGGGACGATGATAATGATACGTACTCGGAAATTGGACCTGCAAGTGCTAATCAGAATAACAACAATAATGCGAAACAAGGACAAGTGAATTATGCAACAATGAACTTACCACCAACTCCTTCGGATGATGCAATATCATGGACATCGGGAGGAGCAAGCACGGCACCGAGCACAAATGCTAATACGGCAACACTGAAGAAATCAGGGATGTTTGCAAAGTCCAGTGATTCGTATATAATGGCTTCATCGAATCCTGCAGTTCCAGATGGTCAAAAGGTGTTTATTATGCAAGTGGATAACAATTATGTGTGGGAGCCGATCACTGAATCTTACACAGTTCGAGTGACTTCACCGAAAAAGGAGACCAAGTTCAAAGGAATGAAAAGTTTCATTGCATATCAATTGACTCCTAGTTTTAACAATATTGCGGTACGTATGGAAGAAATATATCAGGGAAACGTAAGTTTATCATTTTGAATCCCTAATTTAGGTTTCTCGGCGCTATAAACACTTCGATTGGCTACATGAACGACTGGTGGAGAAATTTTGCTTGATTCCCATTCCTCCGCTTCCCGACAAACAGATTTCAGGACGCTACGAAGAAAGCTTTATTGAGCATCGTCGTGCTCAACTGCAGGAATTCATTGACTGGATGTGTCGACATCCAGTTCTATCGCGGTGTGAAGTGTGGAGGCACTTCTTGACATGCACCGATGAAAAGCTATGGAAACAAGGCAAACGTACTGCTGAAAGGGATCCATTGGTTGGCGTTACCTATTGTGCAGCCATTTGCCCGCCGGAGCGACAGTTGCTCAACTCATATGTTGATGGGCAGATGGAAAGTTGTGCATCTTTCGTTCATCATATGGATACAGCTGTGAAGTCTTTGCTGACGATATCCGCCGAACAAACGAAACGACATCAACTACAAGCGAAAAAAGATTTCCAAAGAATCGGAGAAGGGCTTTCGGAATTGGCTAGAGCACTGGAAATTGATGAACGTCGAGTGCCTTCAACAAATTCATTTGCTAGTACCGTAGGCAAGATGGCAGGTTTGTTTATTAATATTGGGCAAATGTATGGCGAACAACCGAAATATGATTGGATTCCCTTTGCGGATCGATTGCATCTGTACAGGTAAGTCTATCAAATTTTTAGCCATAGTTCAGGTTTGCTGATTTGAATTCTCATTTGCAGAGGCATATTAGGCAGCTTTCCCGACATCCTATCAACTCATAAAAATGCAATACAGAAACGCAAAGAATGTCAACGTTTAGCTGCTGATCAACGAATGCATAATGCACAATTAGCTGAAGTGGATCGACGTGTTGATGTGATTTCTTACGCAGTCCTCGCGGAAATGTCTCACTTTCGTCACGAACGTGATCATCATTTGAAGGAAATGCTTAGAAATTTAATAGATGCTCAGATTGGTTTCTATCAAAATATTATTGCTAAGCTGCAGGCGGCTCAAAGTCAGTTTCAATAATTTTATTTGATTATAATTTTGTTTATTTTTATGTATCTGTGTAAGCTCTTGTACGAGTATGTTGAGGCCTTTTCGATGAATATTTTTTGTATGTGTTTATTTTAATTGAATTATACACGTGAATGTTGTTACGGCTTTTTTAGAATTTCATGAATACGCTGCTAAGACAATCTTCAGTTAAAACGTTTTTCAAGCGCTAGCAACATTTTATTTGTACATAAATCTGTTAAACTTTGCCTAAGGAAAGGGTAAACAACACATTTTTTCCTTCATTGCTTGGAAATGTTAATTGAGCAATGAACTAGTTTTAATTGTACACCTGGTAATATTCTGTTAGTATTTTCCTATATCCTCATTTGACTCATTCGAAACAGTATAAGTCATGATTGTGATCGTGTGATTGTAAATACTAAAGTTAATTATTAATTATATCTATTATAGATTTATAATAAAGTGCTTATTTTTTGCATAAATACAAAAATCTATTGAAATGTTTGCACGAAATTAAGTATTATCCATTTTAAGTTGCATGCCCATGTTTTTTTTTCTGATCCATGATTGTTGATATGCAGTTTCTAAATCAGCTTTACAATATACACTCTAACCTCCTTCCCACCTGCCGATGAATGTCTAAGCAAAATTAAGAAAATAATTTTATTGGCGCACATAATTTAGTGTGTTTTGTAGGTATACTAAGTTAGAACGCATCTGTTGATCTTAAATCGCAATTTCCTCTTCATTGCGATGCAATTTTCTACGTTCAAATAAAATTCAATACAAATCAACAAGACTGTCATTTCGTATAAAATTAGCCAACATTGTAGTTGAACATATTTAATCGACGAACACTCGCACTCCGATACATTCTGAAACGTTTAAAAAAAAAAGAGATAAAGAAATGAAGAGACATATCGATGGTCCAATTTATTTTCATGACTGCATTTTCAATGTTATTTAAAAGGCAAATGATAAACTTTAGAGGGTAAACTATTGAAACATTTGTCAAGTTATATATTGACAGAAAAAATAAGCTAAAAACTTTAAATTAATGTGCTTTAAAATAAAATAATAATTTTAATAAAACTTGGGGGGAATATGCATATATCTAAACAGAACAATTTTAGTCACTTGTTTGTAAAACATTGAAAATAAAAAATAAAAACAAAAGAAAGCAAAATGGCTTTATAAGTGTTATTGATTTACAATACAAAATATATTGAATAAACTCGAAATTTTTCTATGTAATAGTTTTGCATGCTTTTGGTAGCTGCAACATTTATATAACAAATAATCAAATGAAAGGAAAATATATTTATATAAAGTCTAAAAATGTGTTTCTTTAAAAGACTCTTCAGAAAAAAGATTTTTAGTTGCAATACTTATTGCGCTTCCTGTAAAATTTCTCGTGCCGAAATGCATGATTTTAAGGGGACTAAGGGAATTATTTTAACACTCACGAATTCTAAAGTGACCAGAGTCAAAAGCGGAATCGATTGGCCTACCTATTGAAAGGGATAACAAATAAAAAAACGACTACAAATAACTCATTAACCGCGCGCGATACTCGAGTCGATTTCGTCCTTGCGGAGTAATATCACGACCAACAAATAAGAATGAGGCATCCAGCTATTGGTGGTGCCCCACGCACCCCTCCCAACCGGATCGAAATCCAAAAACTAATGCTTTGGCCCATATCGGATGTGGAAGGCCAAGCAGCCCTGCGAGAGCACCTGTAATAATCAAAAAAAGGGGAGAGCTCACCCGATTGCTAGCTCATGAGCGGAGGGGCCAGCCAACGTGGCGGGTCCCATACCCGGTTGGTAAGAGTGCCTGAAATCTTGAATACTAGTTGATTGGATAAGATTTTCTCAAATTTATGTAAATGATTCGATGAGTCTATTCGTAGGTCGGTATCACTTTCCTTGACTTCAATATTTTTGTTTTCATAATTTTTCAAAAACGCTCCATCGCTTTATATGTGAAAAAAGGGCGATTCAAAAGTGATTTTGTAACATTTGTAGTAAATAGAAGCTGTACACCTATCATATAGTTGTTTGCCTAGGCGGACTGCTCGATTACTACAGTATTTATACCACCGTGCAAAAGTAAAAGAACTTCGTCGATAAAATCGATTTTTTGTGTTTGTGATTGCTTTTCATTGTGTTCAACAGCGTTTTCTGATTAAATCTTGAATATAAACTACCACAAAAACCAACCAACGTCTCTTTTTCTTCTTCGTAGCACTACAGCCCCTCTCGAGCCTTCGCTTCCTGCAAATAGTGCCTCCTACTGTCGGGCCATTGACCGCGTCCTCCAATTTCGAGATCCGAGCAGCGATGAACTGTCTTCGTCGATCGAGTCAGACCAGCGTTTCCTCAGTTTACTCACTGATCTTCGGTCTTCAGTTCTCCCAACGAATACCTTTTTGGGTATCCGTTGTTCGTCCGTACGATTCATGTGGCCAGCCCATTGTAGCTTCCGCAGTCTTACAATCGTTGGGACCTCAGGCTCGACAAAAATTTCATACAGCTCATGGTTCTATCGAATCCGCCATTGGTCCCCGTCTAGCTTCGCTTCGATTATTCGCCTCAGGACTCGTAGCTCAAAGGCGTTCAATATGTATATTTGCAGATGCTTGGCTTAGGGTCCATGTTTCACACCCATAACAAAACACAGGTCTTATCACAGATTTGCATACTTGAAGCTTTGTTTTCCTGTGTATGCAGCTGGTCTTCAAGATTATCAAAACTGAATAAAATATTTTATTTGTGAGCTGTATTCTTCGGCGTAATTCGTCTCTTTCAAGACTGGTTCTCGTTATTTTGGCGCCTAAATACACAAATTCGCTCACATGTTCGATACTGTATTCGCCAAGTGTGATATTCTGTGTGCCGGGGGTATTTTACCTCGACTGCGTCATGAGCTTTGTTTTATTTTCATTGATTTGTAGCCCTACTAGTTTTTTTTTCGCTGTCGAGTTCTAGGAAGCGTTCTTGTGACCATGACAAAATGTTGATGTCGTCCGCATAGACTGACTTGACTTGACTTTTATAGTAATGTATCTCGTGTATCGACATGTAGTTTCCTTATGACGTTTTCCAGAGCCAAATTGAATAGCAAAGCGGCCAGCCCATCTCTAATTAATTATTTTCATTCATGAGCGTAATTTGTAAAATAATTTTATTTTTTATTTTTATCATTAAATGTAATTTTATATCATTTTTCCTTTATATTAAATTTAAACGTTTCCCTTTAATTATATTCTTCATGAGATTTAACTTTTATTACTAATTAGAATCTTTTTCATCTTTTCTTTACTTCAGTCAATTTTTCTTGAAAAAAATTTTAATCTGCCAATTAAAATTTAGAACATAGGAACACTGATTTAATGCAGCTCAACGGTGTATTACATTACGAAATAGAATCGAGCTCGGCTGAGTGATCAGGTGATTGGGGTTTTTACTGATAGCAACACGGAAGAAAAGAATAAGAGGGTATTTGGACGGATCTGGGAGTCCGCTTCAAATCGCCAAGCAGCGAGGTCGGGAGGATCGCGCTGATGTGATACCTTGACTACGAGTGTGAATGTGATCTTAAAAGTTTCACAGAAAGTAACGTTAGTTCGCGGAGTTTACCTTTAGATTAGCGAATTAATTCGAAAAAGAATATGAATAAGCTGACGCGGTCGCAACTAGATTTTTGAAATATCACACTTAATATTGATCGAAAAGATGTTCCATGTTTGTATCAAACGGAAAGTATTTAGTTCTGTGATATCCTTGTCCCCATGATTCAGAATTAACAGAATCCAAGCATGGCATTAATTTTCACAATAATAAGTTTGTGAACAGTGTTGGTTATTATGTTTCGATTTGTGCGATTTTGAGTGCTCGCGTTCAGATCTACGACATCGAGACGGAGGTCTCCATTTGGTCTGGCCGGCTGGTCTTTCGAAAGGAAATTTGTCAAGAAATTTGCACAGAAAATTATCGATCATAGAAAATTTTGTGCATTTCGGAACGGAGAAGGAGTTTATGGGGAGTTTTCGCACATAGATGCTTCCGGGAGCGTTGTAACGAATGTTGGAAAGTGCAATCGTGGATCGCAAAGTCGCGACGATGTAGTGAAGCAGACGCTGTATCATCAGTCGTGAGCACGAGACAGACCACTGTCTCTAGGTGACCCTACAAGGTATCTAAATTTTTGGCGGGTAGGTAACCCCTAAGGGATATTGTACTAATCGTGCCCCAGCAACTAATAACTTCTGAACGTGTGTGTCCTTGGACATCAATATCGTTTGGACTTGCTTTTGATTCATACATTGATGGTTTACCACCATTGTTGTTATCTCAACATCATAATTATGGCGGATTCAGATCTGCACCAATCTCGGCCCATGCCTGAGGACACTTGGGATCTTCAGCCAACAACCCAGCTAGGAGA
This sequence comes from Odontomyia ornata, assembly GCA_963969285.1. Lineage (NCBI taxonomy): Eukaryota > Metazoa > Arthropoda > Insecta > Diptera > Stratiomyidae > Odontomyia > Odontomyia ornata. The sequence continues at coordinate 6,012,412 of OZ017741.1, forward strand.
TCTTCCACCATCGAAAGTATCTCAGATAGTGGCTGGCTGGAAGTTGGTGTTTACCGGCCAGAATGACCCTACGACCATTGGGGCCTTTCTGAGAAGGGTCGAGAATATGGCGTGGTTGAATTTAGGGGGAAATATGAGAGCTGTCACACGCTGCCCGCAAATTCTATTTACAGGGAGCACGCTCCGTTGGTTTTGGCGGTTTGTGGATACTTCTCCAACGTTGGACTGGGAGACGTTGAAGCGTACAGCACTGCGGAAGTTTGCCCCAGTCGAGGGAGACGACACCTTAAAACGGCGGATAAGAGACAGACACCAACAGGCGCATGAGACCATAGACGATTACTACGAAGCCCTGTGTTGCCTGTTGGAACGTCTGATGAGTCCGATGCCGGAGTCTGAGTTCCTCAGCCTCTTTTGGGAGGGAATCCAACCCGAGTTAAGAGAGCGATAGGTGTTCGCCCTACGCCACAATGTGCATGCGCTTCGTGCGTCCCCAAAAATGCTTGAAGCTGTACAACACTCCCAGTGGTCCACATCGCAAGGTAATTTTTCCAGCCGACGAGAGCAATCAGATCGGCACTCAGTAGCTGAACACAAAGCGCCTGCTCTACCCGCGCCAGCTTGTCTCATTCTACCCCGAATAGACAGCGCGTGAAAGACCATTGCTCCATTATCCACAGACTTAGACCAACAACATCAAACCGAACTACCCGAACTGGCCCCTAGGTGTTAGAACTGCCGGCAGACTCCTGTCCACTTTACCGCATGCTAGGCAGAGGCTAACATCTTTTGTCTCCATTGTGGGAAACCAGATATACATACGCCAGATTGTACAAATCGCAAGAAGTCAAAAAACTTGCTAGAGAGTGCTCACAACAGCCAGCAGCACCCGCGAAAAACCAAGTAACGGAACAGCACTCCATCCCGTCTACTAACAGTTCCACCACGACAAGTTCCTCGCCAGTAAAACCACTAGAGTCAAACACCACGATACCTTTGCTGGTCCACGATGCAACAGATGCCACATCTTCTCCGGATACCTCTCCAAAGACGGTGTTGAAGCGACCACCTCAGGTACTGTCTGAAAAACCCCGGCAGCCACAGACTCTTGTATTGAAACCATACCACATTAGGTTGCAGGAGTATATTACTCACGACAGAGAATTTTTGCCGCAGAAGAGGTCGCCCCACGCCAGTACAAAACAAAGTGGTTAACTCGTCTTTGGAGGAGCTTCCGCAGGAGAGTGCGCATCTGTCGCCAAACTTTAAATTTGTGTAACATCTCGGAGGTTTATGAAAATGACACTCGACCTTACGCCCCAATCAAAGTGTTGGACGAGATTGCTGTTGCACTGATTGACACGGGTGCAAGTATTAGCTGCCTTGCCTCGAGCCTCGGCTCAAAGGTATTCAAAACCCCTAAGACAGTAAAACCCTGGTGCTCTGAAATCAGTACAGTTGATGGCACCAAACATCCTATCCAGGGTAGACTGACAATACCCGTGACATTCAGAGGTCAAATGAAGGATATAACTTTCTACATTATCCCGCCGCTGACTCAGAATGTGTATTCACGGACTCACCTTCAAATACTAGATATGTCAACGAACTCGCTTCTATACCCGACAGGCACGAATTAACGTCTAACCAATGACAACGTCTGGAAGCATCCATCGCTGCTTTTCCATCTTAAGCTACGCAAGGCTTTGGGCGCACCACACTGGTCGCACATGTCATCGATGTTGGCGGTAGTAAGCCAATAAAGCAGATACACTCTGCCATCTCACCAGCCATGGAAAAGTTAGTGTACGCAAAGTTGGATAGGATGCTCGAGTTGGGGGTTATAGAGGAGTCCCAAAGTGCCTGGTCCTCACCGGCAACCTTGGTGGTGAAGCCAGGTAAAGTCTGTCTTCGTCTAGATGCCCGGAAAGTCAATACAGTGACCGTAAAAGACGCTTTCCCTCTTCCACTCATCGATGGAATATTGGGGAGACTGCTGCAAGCAAATAACATTAACAGTCTCGACCTTAAAGATGCATTCTGGCAAATCCCACTCGATGAAGGGTCGAGGGATAAGACCGCTTTCACAGTGCCAGGAAGACCATTATACCAGTTTGTCATAATGTCTTTTCGCCTGTGTAATGCTCCGCAAACGATGACCCGGCTGATGGACAAAGACATTCCACCCCATCTGAAACATCAAGTGCTCGTGTACTTTGATGATCCTGCAAGAAGTAGCTCTGCATATCAGTAAGGCGGGACTCACCATCAACGTCCAGAAAAGTAAGTTTGTCATGAACGAAGTCCGATATCTACGACATGCCATAGGACATGGCACTATCAAAATGATTGATGAGTTCCCCTTACCGAAAACTGTTAAGCAGCTACGACGTTTCTTCGAGTGTTTTGTTGGTACCAAAGGTTCCTTCGGAATTACGCAACAGTTTCAGCACCTCTGTCGGACAGGCTCCGGAAAGGGAAATTCATTTGGACCGAGCTCAGTCGAAAGGCATTTGAAGAGCTAAAAGAAGCCTTAACGTCAGCTCCGGTCTTGGACAGTCCTGACTTTAAGAAGCCCTTCCCCATTCATTGTGACGCAAGTCAACATAGAGTGGTAGCTGTGCTTGTGCAATTGACCGAAGAGGGCGAGGAAGCTCCCATTGCTTTCATGTCCCATAAGCTGAACTCGGCCCAAAGGAACTACACTGTATGCGAGCAACAATGTTTGGCGTGAAGGCGGTCGAAGGCCACTAGTTTGAAATCATCACGGACCACGCTTCGCTATAATGGTTGATGAACCACGCGGACCTACATGGACGTCTGGCCCGATGGGCTCTTAAAGGGTTCAAATTTTCCATCAAACACCGAAAAGGGACCCTGAACATCGTGCCCGATACTCTCTCGCGAATGTTTTCACCCGAGGGAGTCAAATTGACAGTGAATGACGAGGACCCCATTGAAATAGATTTAGACAGCTCATATTTTGAGTCGGACAGCTACAAAGAGTTGAGGCAAACCATCGTAAGCCAACAAACACAGTTGCCTGATTTGAAAGTGATAGACGGCCACCTTTATAGACGAAATGAATACGCCACAGATGATCCATCGCAAGAAGAAGAGTCCTGGAAACTCTGAGTACCGGAGGAAATGACTCACAATCTGATCCTCCGCGCACACGACCATTCTTTAAGTGCCCACGGTGGTTACGGTCAGAAGCTTCGGTGAATTAAGAAGTACTTCTTCTGACCTAAAATGTCATCCCAGGTCAAAGACCACGTGAGCGCCTGTAAGACCTGTAAAAGCACTAAAGCGCCCAACCAGCCTCTTCCACCTCCTATGGGTCAACTGAACGTTCCGGAACGCGTATTCCAACGTCTGTATATAGATCTACTCGGTCCATACCCTCGTTCTTCCCCGGGGCATATCGGAGCCTATCGTTATGTTAGCCCAGCTCTCGAAATTCCCACTTGTGGAACCTGTTCGCAAATTCACGACTCCATCCGTCGTGAAATTTTTAGAGAGTCGAGTATTTCAATTGTTCGGGGTACCAGAAAGTGTGTAGTCGGACAACGGAGTACAGTTTCGATCTCGGCAGTTTAAGGGTCTACTCGAACAATACGGCGTCGAACACCAACTGACACCCATATACTCTCCTCAATCTAATGCATCAGAACGATTGAATCGCACACTGTTAGCCGCGATCCGTTCTTATGTCCATCCAACTCAAAAGGATTGGGACCGCAGACTGTCCGCCATCACTTGCGCTCTGTGGTTATCTTATCATTCCGTCACCGGTGTCTCGCCTGACTTTGCCGCCTTCGAACAGCAATGATTTTTCATGGCAAATCATACAGGCTACTACGGCAATTGAAGTGTTTGGGAAACCCCGTCATTGCGGACGGAAGATAAAGGCCGCAGGACGTGCAAATGAGGCGCATTACAACGTCAGGTAGTGACCTTCCTATTTTAAAGTCGCAATTTCGGTCAAAGGACGCCGCTGGGCATTACAACGCCAAGGTAGACCGGCGTATCCTGAAAAGCCGTGTACAGAAAGTTGTAGGACCCAATCGTTACCTTCTCACCGACCTATTAGGGAAAGAAGTCGGAGTATATCACGCTAAAGATCTGCGTCGATAGTTACATATATACGTCTGATCTGTCCGTCTGTACTCAGTTTCAACCACGCGCAAAGTTTATATAATTACAGTAAAACGTAAATATACTTGTTAGTCTGTCCGTCCGCTAATCGTTTTCTTCAATCGTCCCACTTCACGTTCCAACCCTGAAAACAATCGATTCGCCGACTGAAGATCCTTCAGCTCCTTTTTCGGAATCCTCGTCGCCTTGGGATCGCGAGAAAATTAGCTGCCCTATAGTAATCGAGCAGTCACACAAGAAGCTGCTCGAAAACCTTTCTATTTCCGATTCAAAATTTTAATGGCAAATTTAGAAAAATTATTAATTATTTCCATTCATAATCGTTATTTGTAAAATAGTTTTCTTTCTTATTATTATTAAATGTAACTTTATATCAATTTTCCTCTATATTAAATTGAAACGCTTCCCTTTGTTTATATTCTTCATAAGATTTAACTTTTATTACTATTTAGAAAAAATGAATTGTTAAACCGTAACCGACGGTATTTCCATTTCGTTATACCTGACCGGGTATAGGACCCGCAACGATGGCAGGCTCCTCCTATATCATGGGTTACCCATCGGGCGAGCTCCTTTGTTTTTTGTTGTTTAACAGGGGCTCTTGCCGGGTAGAGTGGCCTTTCGCTCGCGTGTCCTTTTAGGGTTATGTGATTCCATCAAATAATTCTATAACATAAATTGGCCACGTCTATATTTCTCATTTGATGGAGAACTTCATGCAAATTAGGGTTGTATGAGTTTTTCACTCAAATGGGAAATATATGGCCACGTCTACGTTTGGATCTTGATCCGGTTGGGAGGATGCGAGGGGGCACCACCTCCATCTGGATGTCCCACTCTTATTTGTGGGCCATAAGAATCGTCGGTAACGACGAAGTCCTCCTAAGTCCGTCTGTCTTCCCCAGGTCCAGTTTGTCCTTTGCGTGAGCAATTTCCGTCCCTTAGTTGGTTACCTCCTTTTCGAATTCGGTCGACATTTATTTGACCCCGGAATTCGTGGATGCGAAATTCTTTTGTAGTGGATCCTTGTGCTGGGGAAAATAACCCGCCCCATGACACCGCAACGCTAGCCTGCCAGCGCATTCACGCTTCCCCAGACAAGGCCAATCTTAGCGGATCTGAACATCCTCTTCCGCTGAGGCAGCAGACCATCACTTTAGTCCTTAACGGATATTCATCTACCCTACTTCACTAAATGTCGCTCCTCACCACGAAAACCCAAATTCGATGATTTTAGTCTTCACTAGCTTAATAACTATCAATTCTCGTTATCATTCAGCGCCAAGTATCTTAGATTTCTAAATCCGAAGCTCAACTGAGTGGTGAATATAGAAAACCATGTCAAGATGGCAAATATTGCTTGTAAGGAATTCATTGCAGCAGTAGTACATCTGATCCTCGTTTATGTGTCACAAGTTTGGTATCCTGCTATAGGCCAAAGTTATAAAGGGTGATTCATAACAAATGTACACATTTTTGTCGAAAAAAACATAGTTTTTTGAAAATTGAGCTGTAATGTTTATTCATTATAAAAATTTGGTCCCTTACAATTAAATATGAAACATTTATTTGGGCATATGTGCACCTCGTGCTGCTTAAACGATGATTGTAGTTTTCGATGACATTTTCGCCCATTTCCGGCAGTATTAGACGTATGTTGGCTCGAATATTGTTTTTTAATGCTTCAGTAGTCTGGGGAGCATCAGCGTAAACACGATCCTTCAGAAATTCCCAAAGGAAGAAGTCACAAGGAGTCAAATCACACGATCTCGCCGGCCAATTTATGGGTGGACCAAAAAATTCACGTAGAGCGCGAAGTGTTTGCACTGGCGATTCATTATTTTTGTAAAAAGTTTTAACAATAATAAACCGTTCGGCTGATGTGTATGACGCCATGGATAAAATCGTAAAAGACCAAACTGTCATAATCTGTCAATATATGGACCTGAAGTTGGTGATAAATAAGAGTTAAGGCCCATTCACATGTGTACACTTGCTATGAATCACCCTTTACATCAATAATGCTCATTAGGATGCAGAAAATTGTAGCTTTAGGTATCACCGGTGCCAGGTAGTCTGAATGTTGGCTGCATAGTGACAGCGCTATGACTCCTTGCCAAAAGAGGTGACCATGACGGTGACTGATTACCCCTAGGTTGAGCATAATGAAACATTTCACTATGCGTTTTCCATCCAGAGCAAACTAGAGGAGTAATTAAGTTTTGGAGGATTACGTATAACAAATTTCCACCGATAATTCCAAAATAAAAATTTCTTCAAAACCGTTCTCTTCCCGTAATACACAAGTATCTTCTATATGAAGGTACAGGCCGTTTGAGAAATATACTGAAGAATCAATCATTTGCCTACAGGAAGAGCGTTCGTATTTGCCTGGATAGCTTGCTTCTATCAAGACTCAGCTCGGCAATCGCATCCTCTGACCTGATTAAACAGTGTCAGTTGGAGTTAATCTCTATGAATAGTCAGATTGCGGCAAATGTTCTCTGGTTTTCCGGACATAGGAACATAGAGGTAGGTAGAATGAACGGATAGACAAACTGGACAGACAAGATCCAGGCTTTAAGGCTGCTTTTGCGGAAGCAGTTAGTACACTGCCAGGAAATGTTAGGAAGGAAACCGCCTTATACTATTTTTCAAAAACAGCTCCAGTTGGGATAACCTTATTACCTACGCTGCATCAAGAAAGTTATGGGCAACTCACAGCAACAACAGGATGGGTGAACCACATAATAAAACTCGCAAAGTATTATCCAGGATAACGGCTGTGTACATGCCACTGGCCGATTGGAACCCGTCCAGCTAAGATAGGTATTATATGCAACACATATTGCCGTGATTATAAGGCCGAGAGCGAAGGCAATCAGCACTAAGCAATACCTTCCTTAAAAGTCAGAAGGCATATTTAAAAAGAAGATTGGAGAGCATTGGAATAAATTTGAAACTCCAGAACCTCCAACTATGACAACCAGGTCAATAGAAGTGTGGTATCAAGACGGGATCAATTGTTTTCCAAGTTCAATTTAACCAACCAAACAACCAACTCCCGAGTAGCTCAAACTCTCCTTTTTTGAGATCAGTCCATATCAGCGCTTTAAGAGATCTCGTTATTGTTCCACAAGGCCGATATCACACGAGTTTGTCACCTGTCATTTGGGCAGCTAAAGCACAATCGCAACTATCAGTGATTGCATCTCTTGAAACCATTCCAGACGCCTTCAATTACAAATTTTCTATCCCGTAGAGCTACTGTTCCCTTGGATTGATGTGGAATTTTATATTCCAGCGATGCTTCGCGACTCAGATAGAACAAACCCACTTATCAAAAACTTGTCTCTATTTCTTTCCAGTGATTTGGTCATCATGTCGGGGTCACCAATAATGTTTGTATAGCAAAACGCCCTACTCTTATACTATCTGCTGTAATTAGTATAGGGATGAATTTAATCTAACTTCTAATGGATGAAAAAAGCTATTGATGTTATTTCTGAAAACCTACAAGCAAAATAAATACACAATAAATTTTTACTCCAATTGAAATAATTTATTTTTCTTTCTAAGTCTCATAATACGTCGCTTGAAACGCCGCAAGGCTGCAATTTCAAGTTCAATTTCCGTTGCATGTGGTGTGTAAGGATATTGATTAGTTGTTGAAGCATAAAACTCTCCAACCGTTTCAAATTTTCTCGTTTCCATGTAGCCCATTTTGAAATTTTCCGGCCAATAATTATAACCAGCACTTGCAGAACGGCATTGCTGAGGGAAGAGTTCAGCATAGAAATTGAAATGGAATGCAGCATTGTAGAAAACTGGACATAGACCATGTGATCCACGTGGTGGTGTACTGGCAGCGATTTGTCTTCGTCCGCAAAGACCCATATTCCAATTTTGATGACAATCACGATGACGTGTTCCTTTGTCACGACTTGTGTGAATGCATTGAACATTTTGTGCTGATTCCTTGGAGTCGGGCAGTTCGAAGATGTCAAAACCAGGTCCGGCATTGTCACAAACTGGAATTAATTAAGGGATTATACTGATAGAAAATATTTACGGTCATTATAAAAATCTATAAAAAACCATTACATTTATTGAAGGATAAGAATAAGGTTAGAATAAAATTACCACGAAACAATGGAAAAAATCTTAGAACAAACCATCAATCTCAGCTATCTTCTGTTTCCCATACAATCGTCCTGCTTCAAGAGCAATCCGTCCACCCAAGCTGAATCCAAACATATAACCATTATTTGGATCATATCCGCGATTTTCCAGTTCATTTAACTTATCAGAAAGCATAATAGCAAGATCATCTGCATGCTTCGCAAGCATTAAGTAATTAGGAGTCTTAGCTATATTAGAGTAATCCATACAAATGATACATCCTTTACGGAATTGTCGTAAATCTAGAATTAATAGAAAATTTTAAAATACGATTAGAAGCATTTTCAGGGATTGCTTACTTCTGGCCAACTCTGTGACCCATTTTATTGAGCAACTTTCTCTCCACCCGTGAATAATAATTGCATACTTGGTTGTCTCAGTCACAGTAACGTTAGAACAGGTGCTGAAAATATGTAAGTATATTTTTGAAAAAATCCGTCCATTAAGTAAAACATTTGCGTTAATTATTTTATGGAAAATCTTTAAACAAATTTTTTCTTGAAAAGCCGTCGGGCCTTGCTTTATTGGGTAAGCAGACGCGATGCGACTCCTCTGTGTCGTGTTCAGTATCTAAAGGGTGTGTGGAGGGAAATGAATGATATAGGTGTAGGATGTTAGATGACTCGAAGGAGTAGAAACGCGCCTGCTCACCCAATAAAGCAAGGCCCGGCGGCTTTTCAAGGAAAAAGAAAATTGGTCTACGGATATAAAATAATCAAAATATTGTAATTGATTAAATCCAATTTCCTCCACAATTCATTTGAGGTATCCGCCTGTTCAAGTGGATGTAAAGGAGCTGGTAATGCGTAGGGACTTTGAACGAGCACATGCCAGTATGCTCAGTACGTATTCTGCCAAGCAATAATGCTTTTTGGTATTCTAATATCAGTCTGTGTGATAGAAAATATAATGACAATAACTACCGGATGAATTACTAATCAACTAACATATCTTTGTGTGGTACTGACCATATCACCTTCTCGAGTGCCAATACATTCGAACAAGATAATGAGATACTCTAACTACAATATCTCCAAACAAAAACTCAAAAAGGGCTGTAGTGCTAAAACAACTTAATTTTGAAGCAAATGTCGGATTAAACTTGGAAGAAGGGTTAGCCCTACTATATCTAGTATTTTTAGTATTTACGTTTCTAATATAACATCCTGTGACACAATTTGGGTAACTGAAAAACGGATGACTATAAGAGATTGCTATGAGGTAAAGTAATTAGGTGGCCTTCTACAAAAATTCGACATCGAAAGGCTCTAAATGGAGTCAGTGGCAAAAAAACAAAATCACAGAGGCTCTCGACAACCAGCTGCCTCCCATCCTATCAGATACATCGCTGAAGACAACCAACGAGCTATGAGTGGAAGTGAAAATATAAATTAAGACGGTGTCAGAACAGACGATCGCATATCAAGCCTGGCGCAAAAGAAATGATTGGTTCGATTAAGAGAGACAGAATGTGTTAAACAAAAAGAATCAGGCGTACAAATAATACTTAGGTTGGAAAACTAGGACGAATAAGATAATTAGAATTAAGATAAGAAAGAACCATGACAACCAATTGAGAAGTATCGAAGTATGCAAGTCTAGCGAGCAATAACACAAGGCAAGCATACGAAGTAGTGAAAAACCTGAAACGTGGTTATTAGCCCAAGACCACGCTCTGCCGTGATGAGACCGGCAACATCATCGCTGATGAAACCAGGATTACAGAAAGAGAGGCATCAGCTCCTCTTTTTGCTTTCCCTTATTTTTAACCTTAGCTTTAATACTGGTATCTTTCCCACTTATTGGAAAGATGCAAATGTTACTCCCATATTTAAAAATGGTGATCCATCAATCGTTTCAAACTATCGCCCCATATCCCTGCTCTCCTGTTTCCCTAAGCTACTTGAACGCCTTGTTCACAACAGACTTTCAGACTCATTGAACTCGGTTTTTAAACCGCAGCAACAGGCTTTTTGTCAAGGGCCGTTCTGCATCATCAAACTTAGCTGAGTTCACAGATCATATCGCAAGAGCTCTGGATAAACAGCATCAAGTGGATGCTATCTTTAATGATTGTTCCAAAGCTTTTTATTCTGTGAACCATTATATTCTTCAACAAAAGCTGGCCATGCTTGATATCTCCGGTTCTCTACTTTCCTGGATCTCACCCTATCTCTCCCATCGCTCTTGCCGTGTTACTCTTTATGGAACAATCTCTTCTACTTTTTATCCATCTTCTAGTGTCCCTCAAGGATCAATCCTTGGGCTCCTACTTTCATTACTGATTATTAATGACCTGCCCTCTGCAATACGTCGTTTACATCTATGACGTAGGTGCGGTCGCTGACCCTGTGTGGTCCGGAGTATGGCTGGTCGAGCGGCTTCTTGATTACGCCGATGCGGTGGAACACATATTCGCAGGTGGCGAGGTCCTTGAAGACAAAGGGACGGTGATCGTTGTACCAGGCTGGGGGGACAGGACAGATCTCTTTGAATAGGCGGCGTGACTCTGCGACGACATCCTGTGGGCAACTGGTTGGTGTTGTTTGAGGTGCGACGAACTTACCGGGGATTCGTAGTGACTTACCGAAAACCATCTCTGCTGGTGGGGCTTGCAGGTCTTCATTGAAGGTGGTGCGCAAACCCAACAGGTTCACATGAAGTGCTTGCAGCCAAGGAGGTTCGGGAACGCACTTCAAAGCGCTCTTCAGCGTTCGATGCATCCGTTCTACCATGCCATTGGCTTGTGGTTGATATGGTGTATATGAACGTAGTTGGCTCCCAAAAGGCGACCGAGTTTGTTGAGGAGGTCGGATTTAAACTGCCGCTCTTGGTCCGAGGTGATCTCGCGAGGCTTGCCAAATATGGCGATCCAGTGGTCAAACAACGCTCTGGTGACAGTACTGGCCTTAATGTCGCACACTGGTATTGCTTGAGGCCAACGTGTATACCGGTCGATGATAGTAAGGTAGCTCGCGTCACACTGCGGGAGTTTTATAAAGTCGACGTGGATGTAGTCAAAATGCCCATCCGATTTCTTGAAGCTACCTAGCTTGGCGTGGTTGTGGCGATAGACCTTTAAAGGCTGGCCTGGTACACACTGCTTGGCTTAGCGATAAACATCCGTTTATAGACTCGGCCAGAATAGTTTCAGTGCTCCGAGTTTCGTGGTGGCCCGCCCGCTAGGGTGCGAGAGCTGGTGGACGGTATCGAAGGCTTGGTGGTGGAGTACTGGTCATCTGTCACCTGGGCCTCACTAATGGCTTGAGCAGTAAGTGTAGTGAGAACCGCAACCGGCTTTATGCGAAAGAGCGCTTCGGCGACGATATTGTCTTCTCCTGGTGTATACTCCAATGAAATTTAACTGTCTTCTTTGTCGGATCGAGGCTTTGTTTGAGCGTTGTGTCAGGGTAAAGGTGAGTGGTCAATGGTTCGTGTAGACCATGAAGTGCCTCCCCTCCAAAACGTGCTGGAAAAACTTGATTGCGGCGAAGATTGTTAAAAGCTCGCGGTCGTAAGTGGAATAGCGCTGTTCGGTCTCGGGTAACTTCCTCGAGAAAAACCCCAGGGATATCCAAGTATCGTCGGCCCGTTGCTAGTCCAAGGCTGCCCCAATGGCAATGTTGGGTGCGTAAGTGCGTAGTGCTAACTAGAGCCATGGTGAAATAAATACTGCTGTAGTCGCTGCGGTGATGCTTTGCTTGCAGCTTCCAAAAGCGGCTTCAGCGTCGGGTGTCCAAGTGATTTGCGATCTCTTGGTGCTCCAACCTTTCAGCAGCTTTGAAAATGGCGGTTGTAACTCGGTGGCGTGTGGTTTGCAGTGGCGTTAGAAGTTGAGCATCTCAAGAAAACGTCTCAACTGTGAGAAGTCAGCAGGATTGGGAAAGTCTGCGATGGCTTTCGTCTTGGGAGCTAGTGGTCAGAAACCTGTCTCGCAGATGTGGAGCCCTGCAAAAATGACATCGGATAAGCTGACCTAGCATTTATTCCAGTTAGGCTGGAGCTTCGATACTCGCAGTAGTTGCTCGAGGTGACGCTGGTGATGGTCGTGGTAGCCGATAATACTAGGATGTCATTCCCTCTTATTTTGCAGATGTCTTCAGGTGCTACCGGTATTTGGTAATAGGCCTGGTAGAGGTCGATGATCGAGAATACTGAATCACTGGTCTCCTGGATCAGATCCTCGGTAATGGGCAATGGGTAGCGGTCCCGGCTGGTGCGGTCATTTAGTTGGTGGTAGTCCCCAGTAGCTCGCCAACGAGCACCATCCTTGGGCACCATGTGCAGAGGACTAGCCCATTAGCTTGACGAAGGTCAAATTACGTCTCGTTCCAACAGGAAGTCGAACTCTGCTTTCGCTGCAGAGAGGCGTTCTCCCGCGAGGCGACGTGGTCTTGAGAAGATGGGAGGACCGTGCGTGACTATCTGGTGGTGAGCGGGAAAGTCGGCGATCGAAGCCAATTCACCGGGTCTTAGAGGTGTGTTTGCATGCTTGTATATTCCTTCAGTAGTGCCTTCCAGGGTATGGCTTGGCTACGGCGCTGATGCTATGCACTGGTGGAGCTGGGCCAAGGACGCAGACTGTAGAGAGGCTGGTGCGGTCGTCCAAAAAATTTCGTAGGTTGATAAGCAGGCTGTGATAGTTGAGTGCGTTGGTTTCCAGGATGGCTGTTTGGACGTCCGCAATAACGAAAGGCCAGTGGAATGGGCGGCGCAACCCAAATTCCAGCGTAAGTTGCTAGGCGCCAAAGGTGATGATAGGCGTACCATTGGCTGCCTGTAACATGAGGCTCTGTTTCTAAAGAGGCATGGCGATGAGGTTCCACGGAATGATGGAGAGAGCAGAGCCAAAATCCAGCTTTTGTGATGCGGTCCGAGATATACAGCCGCTTTCCGGGTTGTTGCCGGTGGTGTCCGCTGAGTACAGCGCCGGTAATCTCAGTTTTCCAAACGTCCGGTAGCTGTGCCCTGAGATGGAAATGTGCAGGGCTGCTTGCATCGGATCACTAGGGCTCCGTGTTCGCTGTGATACCAGCAATATTCCGTATGTGGTTCGGGACCTGGAGTGGTGCAGTGTGCCCTTCTTTGGTGGCCATCTCGCGGCGAAAAGCGCCCGCGCTGCATGTTGGCACTGGCATATGGTTGCTGGAGTGCCTAGTGGGTCAAACTTGTTAACTGTGTAATTGGTAAGCGCAGGACGGCTAGCTTGACGGCAACCTGGTCCGGGGAACTACCTGTTAAGGAGAGACTAGATTAGGGTGTTGTGGAGCACGTGGTTGCCTTTTCGGACGTGGCCATTACTGCCGGGCCCATGTCGTGTGTTTCGCCTGCAACCCTGGCGAGCTCCTCCAGCGTCTGGTTTCTGATCAACAGCAGCAAGTCAAGCCATTTGACCCGCAGCACACCGTCACTTACTCGTGTTCCAGTAAGAGAGCGCATGTGATGCAGCAGCTGTGACGGCCGCCTGTCCCCGATCTCGACACCTATGAGGAGCTAGTGTATTTATTTGTCTACGCTATTTTCCAGATCCATGAATCCAATTGCGAAATAGGTGATGAAATATAAGAAAAAAAAACAAGAATATTAAATACTTATAAACTATTGGAAGCTAAGGAAAATATTATGTAATTTGCTTTTAAAAGCGTTTAAGGAATGTGGTAGGGGACTCAGCTAGAGCTCATTGTAACGACGTGATACGCGTACGTTACAAGTAAAGGGCACAATGAAAATATCAGTCGAACGCGTTCTTGAGGTGGGACGTATATAAAGCCTTTCCCGAAGGTTGGATGAAAGAATACCGTGAAATCATTTAAATAAGCAACACATGTTTAAGAATTCTCTTCTTTTTTTGAGTGATGGAATGTTGAGGATCTGTAAGCGCTTATCTTAGGAGCTGTAAGGTAAGTTATATTTGTAGAATAGAGAACGTGTGAATTTACGCTGTACAGTTTCAACAGCATCCGATAGATTCGTATAGTGGAACGATCATACTTGGGAGGTATACTTAAGGATTGACCGGGCTAGGAGTACAAATAGATGGACGCTGGTTGAAATGTTAAAGGACTTGCAGGAGGATCGTGAAATAAAACCAGTGACACGTCAAGTCCTAGTGGTTATGCATGAAATATGGATATGAAATTTCAAAGCTGGGTCAAATACTACTCCCAAATCTTTAAATTTGTCCACAGGTGTGAGCAGCGATTCATCAATAAGGTATTCATATAAAACTGGATGAATTTTGTTGGTGAATCTCATGTGACAACATTTTGAAATGTTAAGAGGATGTAAATTACCTTGACACCAATTTTGGACATTGTCAAGATCATTTTGAAGGTATGAGCAGTCTTTGCTGGAGTTAATGGAACGATAAATTTTTAAATCATCTGCGTAAAGAAGACAATTAGGGCACAGGCGTTGAGGAAGATCATTAATGAAAATGTTGAATAGCAAAGGGCCTAAAATTGATCCTTGAGGAACACCAGATTTTGGGCTAAATGAGGGCGACGAAAAAAAATTATTCCATGTAACGGTGCAGGAGTGATGGGATAAGAAGGATAAGATCCAAGAGAGGATTGAGTCCAAAACGCGGAATTCTCGGAGTTTGTAAGCCAAAAGGCCATGATCAACACTATCAAAGGCTTCAGCAAAATTGGTGTATATGACATCAACTTGGCTCTTGTCAAAAGCAATAGAGATGGTATTCATAAGTTGTAAAAAATTTGTTATTGTCGAACGACCTTTAATGAAGCCATGTTGTTCATTTGGAAACAGGATACTGATGGCATCGTACATTCTGTTACGCACAATTCACTCAAGGAGCTTGCCAAATTAGACAGCAAAGAAATCCGACGTAAGTTCGAGATTTCACTACAATCTCCGGGCTTATGGATCGGAAAGATGTTAGCATGCTTCCAGACGTCAGGAAATCAGGAGGAAGAAAGGTTAATATTGAAAATAATTGAAGAAGATAATGACTTTACGAGCAGATTTGGTATTCCATCAGGACCCGGGCCACCATTAATGTCAAAAGTGAGCAGTACATTTTCAATTTCCAATGGACAGGTCAAGATAGAATGCACAATAGGGGAAAGAAAAGGACGCAATGAGTATATAGTGGGGTTTGAAACCTTAAATATGGAGGAAAATTGAGCAAACAGATCACAGATAACTTTCCTATCAGAAGCTTGGCAGTTATGCCATGAGAAGACATTAGGATTATGGGATGTTATTTTCAGGGAACGTATTTATGTCTAAAAAGGCTTAGGACTATTAAATTGCAGTGATGTTTCAATAATATAATAATAAGATCGCATTGCGTTCTAACCGCTTTTTTTGCTTCTCTACGAAGCAGTCGGTAGTTGGCGAAGTCAGTGTCAGAGTTGGAATAATGAAATTTTTTGCGCGCCTTCAAATAAAGAGCGTCTGAGACTTCAGCGGAAAACCAGCTGGGGCTCTTTTTCCGAGGGGAATGGCATATAGGTACATAATTTGTAATTATGCTACTGAGAGTCTCAAAGAAATTTGATAGCACTGAATTGACATCGAGCTTCTGTAGCATTGAATTCCAGTCAATATTGTAGTGTAGCTTAGCGTCGGTGGATTCTGTCAAGCGGTAGATGATGACCACTTTAAGGTTGTAGAAAACAAAAGTGGTCATCTTGACAAAAAATAGAATCCCTCACCGTAACAAAACGTGACCTGAGCCGAAGTAATGTGTGAAACGGTTCCAGGTTGGGGTCTCGGATTGACAAGGAAGGTGTTTAGTAGGTAGTCCTCCCAATCACAAAAAAACAGTTATATATGATATAAGGCCTTTGTAATCACACAATTTTACGGAAATCAGATCATAATAAAGTGAGTTATAGTCATTTCAATTGTATCAAATTACAGTAACCTTGTTGATGGTGGTTACATATTTCAAATCAACTGGCCGAGCATTCGGAAAAATTATTTAAGCTGGTGTAAAATGTCGGCTGTTATGTGCTTATGAAAGAAATCTGCATCTTTTGCATAAATTTGAACGATTTCTTATACAAGTATTGGATGAATAATTCGAGTCATCGATTCATGGTATCAGAAAACTTATTTCAAACCCTAGGATGGTTATCAACCCCTAGTGGTAGGTGTACTCTCCTGCCTACTCCCTCATGCACAAAATGACCTTTTTCTTTCAGATTCTTATATGAGGATAGTCCCAAAAATACCCGACCTGACTTATGAATACAGGTAGTTTAAAAAAAAAACAATTACGACGATTGACAATACCACGTTTCAACAACTTAATGTGAGAAGTTCATAGCAGTACGTTTACTATTTTTTTTTTTTTTACAGATATCCAAGGTGAACGCTTTCAGTGAGTTTGTAAATATGGAAAAAATTGCAGTGAATTGATGGTATTGGAGTGTCCGTGAAGGACTGCAGCGATGGTCTGCTGCCTCGGCGGAAGAAGATGTTAAGATCCGCCGAGAATGGCCTTGTCTGGGGACGCGTGAATGCGCTGGTAGGCTAGCATTGTGGTGTCATGGGCGGTTTCCTTCCCTCAGCACAAGGACCCACTCTCGGTGGATCTTAACATCTTCTTCCACCGAGGCAGCAAACCATCGCCGCAGTCCTTCACGGACACTTCAATACCATCAATTCACTGCAAAATGGCGCCTAACGTGGGGCCCGAAAAGGCCGGCTGTATCAACAGTGGTGAGCACGAGACAGTCCATTGTCTCTAGGTGACCCTACAAGGTGTCAACATTATTGGCGGGTAGGTAACTACTCAGGGCTATTGCACTAATCGTGCCCCAGCATCTAATAACTTCTGGACGTGTGTTGTCCTCGGACATCAATATCGTTTGGACCTGCTTTTGAATTATACTTTGGTGGTTTACCACCATTGTATGACTAATAAGGCCAAATGATATTAGAGTCCATATGTGTATTCGGAAGTTATCATCCCAACATCCTATTTGCGGAGGACTCTGATCTGCACCCCAAACCAAGCGGTGCCTAAGTGTCTTTCACTACATGGATCTTGATTTATGTGATTGGCTGCTGAGCTAGTCCATGACTATCCATGACAAGACATGCCCTGCTTGTGGGTCAGAGTTCAACCTGGGTTGACAAGTTGTAGCTTGGGAAAATTTGCGGACAAAGTAGTACTTCCGAACCCTCATCCTTATGGTGCCACAAGGGAGTAGTCCCTGTGACGCAGCAGGAAGAGTGCACCATTGGTGTTGTGCCTGTGAAGAGAAGGGAATGGAAAGCCCGAGTTAATTATTGAGATTGATAATTGTTTTTGAAAATTCTAGATAACTTCACCGCACCTTTTATTAATAACTTATCCTTAGCACCAATTTTGATATTTGTTTAGTATTTAATTGCTTATATTTATATATCTGTCTTATTTTTTTGTGAGGTATTAATTCATAGTTCGCCACTTTCGAGCAAACCTCATTTCAAAAATTTATTCTCTTTTTTATTATAAAAATTCCTTTTAAATTTAATATCTTTTAGTATTAAGTTTACTTATTTCAGAAATGCCCACCAAACGAACGCCAGAGAGGAGGAAGTTGAGTTCGGATGCTGGACCGACACTCCTGTGTTCCATCTGCCATGAGGACTTAGACGAGTCGACAAGCCACACTCTGCCGTGCGGGCACTGTTTACACCAGCTGTGCTTAAGCCAGTTACGGCAAACATCTTCAACGTGCCCGCTCTGTCGTCAGCCTCTAGAGCCAACACCCATAGCGACAGAACGACCTCAGTGCTCCAGCGCTAGTAGAGCAATGCCCAAAGGCGGACCTCCTCCACCAACTACAATGGGTGTGCGAGGTGATGACAGCGGAGCCGGAGCCTTACCGACCAGCCGACCCGGTATCGAACCCTCATCATCAGCGTCACCTGAGATGTCGCAGCTACTGGCGGCCGTGCAAGCTATGGCCACCAGTATGGAAAAAATGAGGCAACAGCTACAGAGTCTGTCGGTTCCTCTGCCAACTGCGCAGCCTCCAACGGCCAGAGCGGACTATATAGAGCCACCAGTGACAGCACCGGGGGATCCAGCACCTTCTAGGCTCAGCGGAGCCATGAACCCCATGGCCCCAGAATACAGACCCAAGGGAGAGGTCCCGACTTCACGACCGCCGCAGCGGAATCATGCGAGTGCCTGGAGCCCGGTGCGAGAACAGTTCAAACAGGCAGCTCAGGACCGTGGCTCGATGCCCTGGTATAACTGGGACTTACCATCTTCAGCCCAGCCAGGAGCTCACCGCACGGGCAGGCCTACTCTTTGACACGAGCGGTGATACGGGAGTTTACGCCAGTCGAGGGAGACGACACGCAGAGGCAGCGTATCCGAAACAGACGCTAATAGGCACAGGAGACCGTAGACGAGTATTACGAAGTCCTATGCTGCCTGTTGGTCCCCATGCCAGAGTCTGAGTTTCTCAGCCTCTTCTGGGAGGGGAACAGGCCGAAGCTGCGAGAGCAACTGGTGTTCGCCACGCGCCACAGAGTGCATGCGCTTCACGCATCAGCGAAGCAACTGGAAGCGGTGCAGTATTCCCAGCGTTCCACATCACATAGTAAACACCTTGGCCGCCGAGAGCAGCCAGAACGACGTGCGATCGCTGAGCTCGAGCACCACATGCCCGCTTTACCCACGCCAGTAGGTCTCATTCCACCCACCATCGTCAGCACGGTGGAGACTCTCTCTCTCCATTGTCCACCAATTTAGATCCAGAACCTCAGTCTGAAGTACATGAACGGGCTCCCAGGGCACGGGCATGTTGGAACTGCCGGCAGACGGGACACCGCTTCTCCGCATGCCAGGTAGAGGCTAGCATTTTTTGCTTTCGTTGTGGGAAGCCAGATACTTATGCGCCTCACTGCACAAACTGCAAGAAGTCAAAAAACTTGCAAGCGAGTGCGCACGACAGCCCGCAGCACTCGCGACAGACTTAGGAACGGAACGGTACGCCGTCCCGTCTACTGACAGTTTCACCACGACAAGTTCCTCGCCAGTAAAACCATTAGAGTCAAACACCACCGGTCGTTCAATTTTTGTTCTTCTGACCGGGAATAGAACCAGGCACGGTGGAAGGCTTTTTTCACAAAAAAAAAACAAGAGCTAGCCATCGGGCGCGCTCCAAATGTTTTTTAGTTTCAGGGGCTCTTGCGGGTTGGGTGGCCTCCAGTTTAAGCGCCTTTTTTATAGCATGGGGTTATGTGATGTTTATAGCATGGGGTCATGTGATCACATAACCCTATGACATAAATTGGTCACCTTTATATTTCCTTTTCTGATGTGAAGGCTCATGCAAAGTATGTTTGTATGAGTTTTCCACTCAGAAGGGAAATATATGGCCACGTCAACATTTTGGATCTTGATCCGGTTGGGCGGGTGCGAGGGGGCACCACAACCGTCCGGTTGCCCCACTCTTATTTGTGGGCCATGAGAATCGTCGGGTAACGACGAAGTTCCCCTGAGTCCGTCTGTTTTGGCTTGTTTCGACTTGTTCTTTGAACAAGCAATTCCGTCCTTTTGTTACCTACAATTTTTCGACTTCGGTCGACATTTTCTGTTGAGACCCAAGAATTCGTGAATGCGAAATTCTTTTATAGTGGATCCTTGTGCTGGGGGAACGAGCCCGCCCCGCGACACCGCAACGCTAGCCTGCCAGCGCATTCACGCGTCCCCAGACAAGGCCATTCTCGGCGGATCTTAACATCTTCTTCCGCCGAGGCAGCAGATCATCGCTGCAGTCCTTCACGGACATCATTCATACCTACCATTCACTACAAAATCGGGCAACGTTATGTGATACAATACTTTCATTTGAAAGGTCTAAGTCCAACCGATATCAAAACCGAGTAGGATTCTACTCTGGGGAAGTCTGCTCCTCCGTTTACAATGATCAAATATTAGGTAGCTGAGTTTAAGCGAGGTCGTACGAGCTGCCAAGATGAACACCGCAGTGGTCGACTACGTCAGAAAATGTGAAGAAAATCCACAAAATGGTATTGGATGACCGTCGACTAAAAGTGCGCGAGATAGCAGACATGGCAGGCATTTCAAACAGTGCTGTGCATCGCATTTTGACCGAAAATTTGGACATGAGAAAGCTGTGCGCAAGATGGGTGCCTCGTTTGCTCACAATGGAGCACAAACAGCAACATGAGGATGTTTTCATCGAGTGTTTGACAATGTTTCGCAGCAATAAAGCTGAGTTTTTGCATCGATTCATAACCATGGACGAAACCTGGGTCCATCATTTTACACCTGAGACCAATGAGCAATCAAAGCTGTGGACCGCCTCCAAAGAAAGCAAAGACAGTTCAATCAGCTGGCAAGGTCATGATATCTGTTTTCTGGGGGTACGCGTGGAATAATATTTACTGATTATCTCGAAAAAGGAAAAACAATCAAGGGCGTATATTATGCAGCCTTATTGCAACGTTTGAGTGATGAAATCAAGAAAAATCGGTCCCATCTGACGAAAAAGAAAGTGTTGTTTCAACCACAACTAAGCACCAGTCCACACGTGCGTCATTGCGATGGCTAAAATGAGTTAGAAGTTCGAATCGTAGTACATTCACCTAGTACCTACACCTTTCATTTAACCCTGTGCTGCACACTTTTTGAATTTTCCCAGGGGCACGTCAGCTGATCCGGGGCACATCAGCTGAGCCCAGGCCTGGCGCGCTCAAGAAACAAAGCAAAAAGCAAATAAAATTTCCGACGCACGTATTCTTTTACGCATTTCAGAACATGGGAGTGCTGCCAGATCCTAATAAAAAACTAAAAGATTGCATGGAACGAATTTGTTTTTCTGCAAATTCATTGATTTTTTGAGGTATGGTAATCCTGAAATCTCTCATCGAAGCACATGTTCATATTCGCGCCAATCCTCACGTCAGCATTTACCTACCTACCTGCTACCCAAGACTTATGGCTCTCTGTTCGGCTTATGTCCGGATTTTTCCGGAGGGTTGATTGAAAGTGGATACTAGTTGATTATACTATGGTTCGAATTGCCTCCTCACGCAAGCTATTCGCCAGACCTGGCCCCTCGGGTTATTTTCTTTTTCCGAATTTGAAAAAAAAAGCTCGGCGGCAAAAGATTTGCCAACAATGAAGAGGTAGAGTCTGCGGTTAACAGCTTTTTTGAGGAGCTTGACGGTTCCTACTATAAAGCGGGTATCGAAGCTATTGAACATCGTTGGGAAAAGTGTATCGAGCTGAAAGGAGAATATGTTGAAAAATAAAAACATTTTCGCAATTTTTTTAACTGTTTTCTTTGTCGGGTCGGGTACTTTTGGGACTTCGCCCTCGTAGTTTTGATCCAGACCTTTCACTTGATACCCAAATCGACTAACTTTGATTTTAAAAAAATTGTTAAGGGCTTCTTCGTTATTAGGGGGAACCTCCCTTAGAAAATTTTTGAAGTTTTGGTAAGACCTAAACTTTTGAGAGATCATCATTTCTGTCCTTTCCACAAAGTTTGAGCATTATAGCTTCTATAGTTTCTGAGGAAACTTGCTGTTACGCACAGACAGACGGACGGACAGACAGGTCGCGAAACTAGAAGGTCTATGTAAAAAAAATTTTTAACAAAGACCTGAATTACAATTTACTCTCCTATGGATTGACGAAGTGTGGTAAATTTTTCCATTATGATAAGCCCTTCTTATTGAGTTCATCAAGAAAGTGTTAAGAGATTAGAATGCAGCTGAATCAATAGCTTAGGCCATGAATATGTTAGGAAACATATTTGATCAGTCAAAAAATGTTAACCAACAGTTGCATGAAATATTTCTTATAAGGTTCCAACTAGTTCTGTAAATTACAAAATTACAATTAATTTTTATAGATTTAAAACACTACTGAAAGTAAGCGTTATATGATTTGGTGATTAAAAATACCAACGTTGATGCATTTTTTATTAAGCCGCCAATCCAACATCTGAATATTCACACTTCTTAGAAGAAAATCCGGAAGTGAAGTCAAAAAGAAATAATCTGCCAACCAAATTTGCCGGAGGGTTATGAAAATTTTTTTAAAACACATTCGACCGAAAATCAGATGATTAATGGTAAAAAACTTTGAGAAACGATCTAAAGGAGACCTAATTGTTGTCCCAAGGAAAGCTTTAAGTGCTTCAAACAATTTAAATCAATTAATCAATCATTTATAAGATGAAATGTTTCGAATGAAAAGTTATTAGTTTGTCAAAACACATTTAAGCTTAGCACAGACAGGATAACTTTACAGTACTTCACAGGACTAGACAACACATATGCACCTCTCTTAAACCGGTTGATCACTTTAGGCGCCAAAAAACCGCCAAAAGAACCACTTAATTAGGCCAACATTACTTACACACTTTCACGAAACACAACCATGCGATTAAACATTAATCGATTCACATAAGAATATGTAGCAACTGTTAATCCTAAGCTCATCAATAAAATATTTAATCCAATTGTTCTAATCCCAAACATTTTTTTACGCTCAAAATCACATGAAACAAAACCGTTAACTCACAACACCACCAAATCTACCAAATTGTCTTTTTATTAGACGTAACCACCATAACTACCAAAGATAATAATGTTTCGGATGTGAACAACGTTAAATCTCAAACAAAACTGTCCGAAAAACAGTTGAATTTTTTCTATTATCAACATCTTACGCTACGCGTAGAAAGAAACATACATGGATTTCTTTTGGTATCAAAAGAAATATACATATAAATAGAAATAGAAAAAAAAACGTAACATACGTATGAATTAGATAAATTTCTTTATATCCAAAAAAAATTTTTTTTCAATCTTTATTTCGGTGAGAGCATAACTGAATACTTTTAAGATTGGATAGGGTTAAGAAGAAAGATATAGGAGAAGATGAATACGAGAACGGACGAAGAAATGAAGAAGTCATCAAACATTTTAAATTTATTGTATGCAGCGTTTGGAGAAAAAGAAATAAATAACGTACAGACAGAAGAAAGAGCTTAAATATTTAAAAGAAAAAAAAATAAGTTTGCAAAGAAAAGTGCACGAAGAAAGAGTCTGCGATCGGGCGGAACAACTTCTGGTCCATTGGCTGTGGTTTATTTTTTCCCTTTCAGCTGGAGGTATGTTTAGATGGTGAGAGGTTTTAGAAGAAGTTTTGTTTGGTAATTGGCGTAAAAGTAAATCAAGCAATTAGTTTCAATTAAAAAAGATGCTTTTGGCAAATTTTCACCTTTTGTGGTGGAGACGTACTATATGTACAGAGTAAATGCTGCCACAGATATTTAATTATTTAAGGAAATTGAAGATGCTTTCAATAAATAAATAGGAGGAAGTTTAGTTGATAAATATTTTATCTAAACTGATAATATTAAAATTTCTTAGCATTAATATTTCCCCTGGTATTTTTCCATAATTTTATCTTTTGTAAAATACTGTATTCATCAATTTCTCTAAGGATCCTTATACTCATTTTACTCAACAAGTATCTGGGTCAAAGTTCATTAAAAAAATATTGGTGCTAATGTGGATGATTCAGTAACTTCTAGCTCGGATCAAGGCACGTCAGCGCTGACTTCTACAAATCTTTATTGAACAGTGTAATGATTTTAGTTCGCATTCGTTTCAAACTTTCGAGATTTCCCGAAGGAAGGTTCTAGACGTGAAGTCTTGGAACGTGACAACGGACCGTACCCATCAGGTCAACAAGTCCGGACACTCTCAGTCTACTCCGAGGTGGCTGCTGGCTGGCTAGCTAGTTCGGGGAGGAGTTTCGGTCGTGGGTCTTATGCGAGCAGACTAAGTCAGAAATACAAAAATTCAGCCACTGGTTCGCATGTCCGATTTAATAACGCGTCAAACAACTTCCATCGACTACTCTAAAATGCATTTTCCCATCCTGGAGGGAATGAATAAAAACAACCGCCAAAAATACGCGCTCCCGAATATCACCGATGCGGTGCCCAAAATATACTGCTCGAAGACAAAACCGAAAAAATCTACGCTAATAAAACACACACAACTACAAACTAAGGTGCCGCGTACCGACCGCAACGCGAAACCGACTATTCGCGGATTACATGAGATCTACTCTCTTGGCGGCATACTCGGTTTTGCTGGAAAGGAAAGACTTGGTTAGCCTAGCAATTCATTTTATTCATTTTTATAAACTTTATATCAGGAAGTCTTCACCTTACCTAAGATTATTCATAAGCCCGTAATATTTTACAAAAAAATTAAATTTAAAATATAATTTTGAACAGTTGCTAGTTACAAGAACTAATATAAATTTTAGTATTAACGTATGAATTAAAATGGTCTAACTTACTTTAAGTACTAAATTTCTTAATAATTTTTCCTTATTTTTGGATTTTCATATGTAATGATTTTCAAGTCTAAGTCACGAACGAGGAAACGACCTCTCATCGGTTCTAGACGTTAAGTCTGAGTCGTGCCAACGAATGGTACCAACCGGTCAACCAATCCGTGCACCGTTATCCATTTTCGCGGTGGCTGCTTGTCGGCCAGCTAGATCGGAGAGGAATCCGGTCGCGGGTCTGAAAATGGATTACGCTCATTTACAATTTTCCAGCAACCATTAAACGCCCGTTTCAAACGCGTCGAAAACACAATCATACGGAGAAGAAACCTACTTTACGTTACTCCGTATTTCTTCATCAATCCAGTCAAAGAACAAAAATCTAATCTGCATTTCGCGTTCTCGAATTTTACCGACGCGGTACCGAAAAATATACAACGTTAACGTGAATCCGAAAAAAAACTACGCTAAAGAAAAAAAAAAACAAACCAACAAAGGTACCGCGTACCGCGCGCGACGCGAAACCGGCCTCAGCGGATTTTTTTAAACCCTACCCTCACGACGGCATACTTACCATGCACTCTACTTCCCGCTGGAAAGAAAGGACCACTGGAAAGGAAAGTCGTTGTGAAGCTTAGCAATGCATATTATTATATATTTTGTAGTAATGTATGATTGATTCTCTTTATGTTAGTTACATATATATATAAAAAAATACAGTTTATACAAAAAGAGAAACGAAATGCATTAATATAAGAGTTTTCGCACTTTTCCTCAAATCTTTTCTTTTTCTTCTCGACCATCTGACTTTGTCGATTTGAAAATTGTGTTCAGATTTTTTTTTTTTTGTGAAGAGGAGGAATAATATGTAGTTAATATTTCTATTCAATATGCACCTATAATAATTTATGCAAGGGCAATGTAATATTTATATTTTTTTCTAGTAACTTTTGTGCCTCTTAACATCTTTAAAATTTTGATAAAGTTTGAATTCAATCAATATATACAATTCAATGATTTAAATTTTCTGTTACGGCTTTTAATTTGCTCCAAAGCATGACTTAAATAATTTTTTTTTCTTATCTTAAAACTAATGAATTAGTCTAATGCTTGATGCAACTGATTCTTAAGACTACTTTTTAAAAATAAGAAGAAATTTTCATGGATATAGTATTTTGGGACTATTATAGAGAGAGAGAATGAAATTGTTTTTATTTTTAATGTGATGTTAGGATAGATAAATTTCCTGGGAGAAATTTACATAAAACGTTTAAGGGTAAAATATTCTGGATAGTATAAAGTTAAAAAAAAAAATGATTGTTCTATAAGTGGGACCGCTGCCTTAAACGACAAATTTCATTAAAAAACATTTGTTCACATGTTTTGTTGAGTCGTAAAATTTTTAATATAAAGTTAAAAATGTTAGTACGTGTATTAAAGACCTATTTTGTTCTAGCGCTTGAACATAAAAATTGTCGTTGATTTAAAAATATTTAAAAACAAAATTTTTTTTTGAGGTTTACAAAACCTTTTTTTGCGTTATTTGTGTGTGTGTGCTCACTTGAATAGAAGATTTCGTTTCTCTTCTTAGTGTCTTGTATCGTTTTGCTTACAAAAAAAAATCCTAATTTGTTATCCTGTCACGAATCTCATCTGTTTCTTTTTTCCAAGTAGTTACTAT
Source organism: Odontomyia ornata (assembly GCA_963969285.1). Classification (NCBI taxonomy): domain Eukaryota; kingdom Metazoa; phylum Arthropoda; class Insecta; order Diptera; family Stratiomyidae; genus Odontomyia; species Odontomyia ornata. Next base: position 6,038,757 of record OZ017741.1, read on the forward strand.
GCAATAAAGCTTACTAAAAAGAATTTGCTTTTAAATAAATTAGACAAATTACAACTAATTCTAGCGCCTAGATTTAACCAAAAATCGCTAAATTACAAAAGCGCGCATAATATTTCAACAACTTTTTACAAGTATTTGCTTTTTTAATCATTTAGTATTTTGTTTTGCTCATCATTTCTTGGTTTCTGCTCATTTTTAATTAGAAAAATTTTCTTCTCTTTTTTTCACTCTGCGTTACTGTTGTCTGGGTTTCGCTTTCTAAGGGAGCCAGTTGTTTTGCTTATATAATAACTCTAGTCAAGCATTTTTTTGTTTCTACTTGAGCTAAACAATTTCTTTAAAACCAATAAAACATATTGTGATGATGCTGAATCCAAGTGTCGCGATTAAAAGAAAATTAATATGTGTTTAAACACAATTAAATCTTATAGCAAAACAGTTTTTTTCTTTTCTTAGTAAGTTATCTTTTGAAAAAATTCAGTCCATCTTCCATTCAGCTCATCCTTCTTCTTCTTTTTATCAGTCTCAACAACAATTTACAATTTCGCCACTTCTGTTCGGTTTTCTCGTTCACTGAGAATTGTTTGGATTTCAGCGAGTGGCTTACCTTTGGTTTCAGGTCCAGCAAAGAATTCAAAGAAAACGCCCACTATCGTTATTCCCGGGAATAGCCAGAATGCTTGTGCAGTGCCAATAACGTCCAATAAGTTGTCGAAGATTTTTTGTTACCAAGAAAGCCAAAAGCCAATTGTCGTTCCAGCAATAGGACCAGCGAAACCTTTCACTGAACTATTTGGACCTTCAGGTGGACTCAGTGCTTGCATGATTTTTCCCTTCGACTGAAATATCAACATATATTCAATGCAACTATATCTACGTTAATTTTCCAACGTACTTGATTTTTCCTATTTTACCAATTAGATTGGGCCATTGGACGACAAATAAATTCGTGAAATGCTTCAGGGTTTTTCCGCTCAACGACAAGCTTTTAACAGGGCAAAAACTCTTAAAAAATACGATTTTGTATGATGGTATGGTCGTTAGCATGCTCATTAAATACGCCACAATCCAAATAGGTACACACACGTTCCCGGTCCGTTACATAGAACCAGTACAGGCTTAAGACGAAATACCTAAGGAATGCAAGTTAATATGCGATAATCGTAGTAGACACAGAAGAAATTTACCTTTGCTGCACTTCCCGACTGCGAACCACTTCCAAAAATGAATAGGAATCAATTCCAGAAGATTCCTCTTGGTCAACACGAGCGCGACTTGTAGTGCCAGAGCGGGCAGTTGTTGAATGGCGACCCCACTAGTCCCACGCTCTGCTACCATGTGGCTGTCAATTCACTCTGACATCTCACGACAAAACTGACGTGGGATGTGAAGCCGTCACAACCAACATGAGATGGAAAGCCACATGGCAGCAGGGTGTATTGGTAGTGGTCGTCAGCGACGCCGCATGATTCATTACACATAAACTTAAAGTTTATTTATTTTTAAATAAGGTACTTGATTATTTTGCAAGATCGTATGACGAAATTGTTTATTTGGTAAGTTACCGAGAACAGTTATTCTGTCCATAACCGTAACAAAACTAAAAGATACAAATTTTTCGTAGATGGCACGATTTGACATATGACGATTTCCCTATACAGGGTTTTCCAATAAGAAGTGTTATTTTGTATTAAAAGAAAAATGCAATTTTTTAATATAAATGATAGGATGTTTATTTCATTGTAAAGAAGGTATGTCGTTAATAGTGAAAAATAACATCAGGCAAATGACCACCACGACCACGCTTACAGGGCCATATCCTTTTCATGAAATTTTCCATAACTAAATCGCAAAGTGGCTCCCCCATGTCCTCGATAGCCTCACGAATTCCATCTTTGAGGTCTTGAATTGACGCTGGGCTGTTGGCGTAAACCTTCTCTTTCACGTGGCCTTAAAGGAAGAAGTCGCAAGGTGTTAAATCACAAGATCTATAGTGAAAAGTAGGTATCAAATGTCCGTTAAGGACTGCAACAATGGTCTGCTGCCTCAGCGAAAGAGGATGGTAGGATTCGCCGAGACTGGCCTTACCTAGGGACGCGTGGCAGGCTAGCGTGGCGGTGTCGTGGGGCGGGTTCATTCCCCCAGCACAAGGACCCACTGCAAAAGAATTTCGCATTCACGAACACTCGGGTCTCAAAAAAAGGTCGACCGAAGTCGAAAAATGTAGGTAATTAACTGAAGGGGAAAATTGCTTGCTCAGAGAACAAGTTTAAACGAGCCAAAACAGACGGACTTGTGGAGACTTTGTCGTTACCCGATGATTCTTATGGCCCACAAATAAGAGTGGGGCAACCGGATGGATGTGGTGCCCCCTCGCACCCGCCCAACCGGATCAAGATCCAAATGTTGACGTGGCCATATATTTCCCCTTTGAGTGGAAAACTCATACAAACATACTTTGCTTGAGCTTTCCCATCAAACGAGAAATATAGACGTGACCGATTTATGTCATAGAACTATGTGATCGATTCACATAATCCTATACCATAAAAGGGCACGCGAGCGGAAGGCCACTCAACGCGGCAAGAGCCCCTGAAAACTACGAACAGGTGAGGTGCGCCCGATGGCTAGCGTAAAAGCCTTCCATTTTAGCGTAAAAGCTTTCCATCGTGGCGGGTCCCATACCCGGTCAGAAAACCAGAATGAAAAGACCAAAGGGTAAGTTTAATCACTTCATTGTATTATTGGATAACTTTATAAGCAATTCATTATCTTCAGATCAAATCAATTTGAGGAAACTAAAACCAAAATGCCCGAATTATAATTAAATAGATTTGTATGGGTTATATAGAAGGGAAGTTAATATTAATAATAACAACACTGTTAACTAAAATTTATCCTGGAATATTAATAAATTATTTGTAGCTGCAATTGCTATTATGTATTACGACAAATGTTGAATAAAACAAATTTCGAAAAACAGAAATGAAACTTAAAGGGTACTTACCCATCATTCTCGACGAGCGCTCGTAGGTGGGGTGGGTACATCTGTAATTATTTCAGCTAAGCATATGTAAATCATGGATTTGTAAACAATCATCGAAAAAGGTTAATTACGAAATTTGAATCTTGAATTTGCTGTTTTCTGGACACAATAAAATACAAAACGATAACTGTTCAGATGTACAGTAAGAAGCAGATAAAAGATCTGATTGAAACCGGCTTTAAATTTTGCAAAACTTCAGAATACACGATAGCAAAAACCTCCGAGCAAGTCAGAACTGTTAAAATAAATCATTCAAAACAATACTAACCCTGATAAACATTTTTCACACACTTGATATTGATTCCATAGCCCCAAATAGATTTACAATTCCAATTTTAAAAATTTTGTAAACGACACTACATTCATGGTCACTTCATTATTTTCTTTTTACTCCACGATTATTATCATTCGAATCTGAAGAGTCGTATAAAAGACGGTCAAAGACCGTTGGTCGTTGGTGGTGTCGTGAAACCATACGATTTACTCCACTCAATTTGGCTTTAAATGAATGCTACGCTTAGCATTGCCTTCAGTAAAATTGTTGATATATGTATCTATCAGGAAGATTAGCGCAACATTCATGAATTACGGCACTTCATGACGGAACTCCGTTGCCTTTGTGGAACCTCGGCAATGGGATTGTGAAAAAGATAATTTATTTTAGGCACTGATAATCTGAGGTTCGAAAATAAGCACGACTGATTGATTGAAATAAACACGATTGATTGATTGAGATAATGATTAATAATCCTAACAGATTACACACAATCTTATGCAACAGTAGCGTGGAAATTGTTACTAACTGCACTGTTTATTTACTATTTAGTACAAAATTGATTCTAGTAACTTTTCATTCACTTGATCGACTTGATAATTCGCTATGCACGTCAGAGAATCATTTATGGAGAAGGAATTCCGTACTTGCAATTCGATTGGTCTTTGGCCACTTGCACTTTCTTTTTCATAACCGCTTGCCGGCCGTTCTCCACGTGCTTCCCGTGTTGCGGTTGTCAGACCACTCTCCCCGTCGTGATCACGGTCGCGATCAGAAGCGGACTCCCCTCTGTTTTTCAGCCCGTTACCCAAGTTACTCCAGTTATAATCGCAACCTCTATAAGCCGTAGTGAAAATTGATATCCCCCTTGCAACCCATCGATTTCCAGTGCAATGGGCATCAGAGGCCTCGTAGCGGATGTGCTCAGAACTCCATAAATTTGTAATGCTGTCTGGGAAATCCATGGAGCAATTGTCGCAATTTATATTCATCCCTAATGCGCCGATAGAAAATGACAATCTGATGGCTGCGATGGAATCTTTGCGCCAAAATAAATTCACACTGTTCGCCCCATAGACGCAGCGTTATATCAGAACGTTCTTTCAGATTCTTTACGAAAGCTTCTGTCATACGATGCAAACATGCTTTCCATTAGAACGGAGCCCTTTCATTCTCATTTGTTAGCAAATTATATTGGTGGTAAGAGCTACTCGTGGTTGTATAGTATGTTTCAATTACTGTTGATTCTAGCTAGGAAACAATTCGTCCCGCGCAACAATCCAACAAGCCATTTTCACATCACATCTTTCAACCAATTTCTAAGTAATAGTAGGACAACACTTTTTTTCCTTTGTTATTTTCAACGTCGTCTCTTCTTGCCCAAGTTTCCGTGACTTTTCAGTCATGCATCACTTCATAGAATCCCATAGCACTGAAATCCAGTAATCCAAATAATAGATGCAAGCGAAGGCCGTTTTTATCCAATCGTTCGCGATCCGCAAACAGGTAACGCGTTTATCGAACAATAAGTTCCGAATTTTCCACGCATATGATTAGCGGTGCTTCCTATTCGAGCGGGATTGCCACAAATTTTTATCGGGTCATTTTCACTAGGCGATCACTCCAAAATCTCGCGTACAAAACTCGAACATTCCCTTACGCGACCCCGCTACCGATTTTCATATTCTGCGTTTTATTTTCATTCGCGAATTAATTGAAAAATTGAAATAATTAAACAGATGCGACGTCTTTGTCCACTTCGCTCTCGTCGTCGTCCACGCGGTCCCGCGATCTCCACCAGATTCCCGTCTTATTCCCTTCCCAGCTGAGTCTCCCAGTCACAACGGTGGTTTTTTCGTGCCCAAGCAAGTTTTTCTTCTTGCTTGTCCGTCGTCCAGCGTCGCGTCACGCTGTTACGGTGGATGAAGATGAGCCTCTTGCTCAGCTGCTGTAAATTGCATTTATTGTTGCTGTCGCAATTGTGATGCGGATGAAGTGAGCACATTCATGTTGCTACCATGCTGTAATCATTGGATACGAATGTAATTCTGTGTTTTGGATTATGTGAACAGGAATTTTTTTAGGTATGAGCATTCATTTTCAAAGTAATTTTTATGTTGATCTGGATTATGAAAATTCTGCATTGTCTTTATTTGCATTATGATAATTCAAAAAAAAAAATCAAGTATTTTTAGTATTTTTAAACAGTATGTGAAATCAATTTTACAAAAACCTGTCGTCACATATCTATTAACATTGCAAGCGGTTAAAGCTGTTATTTTCTGTTGATTTTGCATACTCATATGCATTGAAGCATTCGACTGGTTTTGATGCATCGAGCAGTCATTAAACTGATGCTGTATTTGAACGCTTGGAGGCCGGACACTCTCCACAGAGTTTTGAAATGTAATGTCGCTTGAAATACTTGCAGGTGATCCAAGCCCTAATTGAGTCACGACAATGTCACATTATCCATATTAATGTAAGCTGTGCACGGAATTTGTTGTGGAGTCGGGCATGTAGACATCCATTGAAGGGAGATCAGAAGATGCGGCGTTTGGTGTTTTAGCTCCGTGCTGGAAGTGTTCGGAGTAGTATTCCCTGACATGTCTCGATCATTGCCAGTTTTAATTATGAGGTTTTGATTCAAATTTTGGGCTTGAGCGTTCATCATATTCCTCGAAGATTGATTCATCACAGATGTCGATGATTGTTTCAATGTATTTGCTACACCCATATTTATTGTTGGAATCGAAATATTTCTACGGAATGTAAATTCATCTGGATTATTTCTATCGAGAGCATGATACAGCTCAATATTAACCCAACTGTCGGTGTCAAGATACGGGGTCCCTAAATGTAAAATACTACAATGCACTATAAAACTGGGTAAAATTGTCATTTTATGCCTGTTTTTACATGGGTAGAAGATAGGGTTTTCGAGCAGTTTGTTTGGATGACTGCTTGATTACTACATAGAAGCGAAGGGAAGCGGAAACCTGAAGCGTGTTGGCTGATGGGAGAATAGAACCGGATGAACGGCGTAGCCTAGTAGGAACGAGAAGCGATGTACCTTGAGGCATGTTGGGTGGTGGTGCATGATAATTGAAGGAAGAAGTTAAACTAAGTGAACGGAGCCAAAGCCTAGTAGCGAGGGGAATCGGAGACCTGGAGGTGAGGTGACTAAAGGGAGAAATGAAGATAGGTGAAGTGATGGAGGCTGAAAGGTGTTTGACTGTGCTTGCAGTCAGTGGCTCGTGTTGCATAAGGAGCAGAATTAAAGAGAGGGTTGAGAATTGTAGTCCGTGACTACTTTTCTAGGCCCTAAACTATAAGATGCTTGTCAGTTTGAAATGCGGTTGTCAAAAGCACAGCGCGATTTGCTAAACTCTGAGAGAAATTCTCAGAAACTAGTAGCATTTGGGGAAAACCGCCCCCATGCACCCGAGGCGAGGTAACCTACTTCGGTTTGGGAGCCATATAGACAGTGTCACTCAGGCCAAGTGTCAAGAAAAGCTAAGCAGAGCTATACCACGGGCTAGGGGGAGCCCATGACAAGGTCTTGTCATCCCCTACAGAGTTGAGGAGGCTATACTTGGCTGAAACGTGGTGGCTGTGGCTTGAATAGCGTAGAAAGTACATTCAGGCAGACACCAGTTGTGTTGCGAGTATCCCAAAACGGAGGGTAAACTGGGACCCCAATTCCCGTCTAACGGGGACCATGAAGTTAGGCCTATTTGTGGCAGCTACTCACGTAAAACTTTTCGACTTTATCCAAATACTAATATTTCGGCATTCAGCTGTCTTCTTGATCAGGAAAAATACAATGAGCTTTCTTTAACCTTTAGCCACATTTATACTCCAAAAGATTAATCATAAAACCTAGTAAACATCTCAAGGTAATTAACGATAGCAATAAAGTATAGATAACCTTCAGGTAAACAAAATCCTTGCCATAGTTGATAATTAGCTTAAATTCAATAGGTAAATGAATTTATGAAATAACAAAAAAGATTAGAGGAAAATTAGTTTATTCAATAATTTTGATAAGATCGATGTAACCAACTCGTAGGTTCATGTTCAAGAATTGTTCACTGGGAATCCTCGAGATCTAGAGGCTCAAACCTCCTCCATTCTCGGACTTCTTGGAACACTTCTAGGTTCATCCACTCCCTTCTATGGGATTCTTCTAAAATGTGTCTCGCGCATGCTGATTTAGCTGTTTTCGTTTCTCCTTTCCTTGGGATCTGTTTCGCTTCATTAATGGGCTCCTGAAATTTAGTTTTTACTAGGTGTTTTGTTTGTCCAATGTATATTTTATTGCACTCCGGGCAGTTGATCCTGTAAACTCCTCTTTTTCTCATTTGTTCTTCTTATCTTATCCTGCTTCCTCAAACCGCTTATCAGCTGACGATTGTGTGATCGAAATCCGTTGTTATAGTTTTCCTTTCTTCTGCAGTAAGAGGGACGTACACCCATTTTTCCTTTGTTGCTTTTTCATTTCCCGGAGCCTTTAGTCAATTAGAGCTCTGTTGTATCCATCTTTGTCAGCCGTTTCCACTATATATACTATTTCCTGCTGTAAACGGTACTGTAATCATGCGATGTATCATTGAATTGAACGCAGCCATCTTTTGCCCAAAAAAATGATTTGACGAACTTGGTATAGTTCTCTGAGTGCTAGCATTCTTCCTGTACATATTAAATTCGATTGGTTTTGAGTTCCTTAAGATTAAAAGATCTCAGAATGGTAGTCCGCCCTTGTTCTCTGTTTCCATCGTTTTCATAATCCTGGGATGAGACCATTAAGTATAATCAGCAATTTCTCCGCCTCATAAACTTGGACGATCGTGAAAATATCGTCAACGTATCTGATTTATGTTTTCAGCAGCATACCCTTATTTTCTATTTCCGTTTCAACCAGTCCATGAAAATATCATTCAGGTGTGGAGATAGCGTCCCAGGGTAATTGAGTGATCTGACATCCCAGGATCCAATACCATAGTCCTTTTTCCGTTTGCCGTGAGTCCAATCCATTCCGAGGCCCTACTGCAGGTTTTGAAACATTGTAGGGTTTTCCAGGGATGGAGAACTAACCCATCGCCCGACTTTCATTCCAGCAGCATGGCTATTACTTCGATTCCATTATCAGGCGCGGAAGACTCGCTTTCTTCCTCTTACGTCCACACAAAAGAGGTGCAACTAGGATTTAGTAGCAAAGCTGTAGATGTATTTACAGTTATTAGCATTTCTTGGAATTTAATGACCCATTATTGGGGAACCAGTAAGCCCAATGTGCCACCCTGAGAACATTTACTGCTCGTGGGGTTTAGGATGAGGAATCATGGAAGCTGTTGTTTGGGGAAACAAGGGGCTCCTTTCTCCTATTCTCAAACGGGCCTGGGAGTTACTTAGAGAATTGCTTACGAGGAAATAAATAACGCTGTGACTTACAGACATTGTTTGAAGATTTCGTCAAAAATCTTGAGTAACTGAAGCTATTGAAAAGATTACAAATTTACTCAAAACACAATTTTTAATTTAAGAACAAAGAGCCTTCCGCACAAAGTTTTCACCTTACGTCTTGCCTGAACTCCACCTGTTCATCCTCAAACTCATCTCCAAACTTTCACGAGCACACTCTCTCCTCTCAAAGAAATACCCCGAAATCGAGCTCCAATCCCAAATGTCAAAATAACCTTCGACCCGTAAATGATCAGGAGGTGTTCAAATCATAGTGTAAGCCACCTCTCACTAAATTCAATGGCCACCACACGACTTCTAGCATGCTGGCAAAAGTCGCCCAGTGGTAGAAGCCATGCTGTGGCAAGGGCGGGGCAAGATGCCTCTTAATTTTCCCATAACTACAGCTCTTGTCAGTTCTATTACATCTGGGCGAAGGCCGTCTATATAAGTATAGCAAAACGAAAGGAAGTGGAACTTTTATCTGACTGATAAATTTAGTGATTGTGCTATCCTCAAGTAAATGACAATAATAATAATCCATCGCACAAAAGTCCAAATCCGAATATTGGCGTTGAGGTTTATTGTTAGGGTATCTCATCCATGATCGTAACAGAATTCGAAGTGATATGGTCAGTATCACGCTCAACCATTTGATTATTACCTAATTTTAGGTAAATTTCTCGGCAGAAATTCACCTATTGCGGAGAGTATCATATATATATATATATATATATATATATATATATATATATATATATATATATATATATATATATATATATATATATGGGTTATAACGAAATTTGTGACCACGCTAGAAGTTGCAATTTTGCTCTGATTTTCACCGAATTTTCAGGAAAGGTGTATTGGGTAAATATCTCGGTTAAGGTCGTGAACCAGCTATATTGGCCGGGAAAAAACAAAATGGCGGCCATTTTAGACGAAAAATCGTGATTTCTGGTCTGACCAAAGTAAAGCTTCGATTTGGATGAAATTTGGTACAAAGGTTCATTGATGTATGTGATGAATCTCACAATAAAAAATTCAAAGTCGGTACGGCAGAAACAAAATGGCGGCCGCTCAAAGGTCGAGAAACGTGCAAAATTTCGTTGTTTAAATAGTGGTCAAAGCTTTCAACAGATTTTCATCAAATTCGGCAGTTAGATAGAAATTATAAGTATCTAAAGAATTACGTGAAAAAACTGGAGTTCAGGGCAAAAAAAACAAAATTGCGGCCAGTTGAAACTCAAAACTTTAAAGGCTTCTAAAAGTCGCAATTTTGATCCGACACATATGAAACTTGATTTCAAGATAGGCATCACTAAGATCTACAGACTTTGATGTTTTGGTGGTCATGCGGCGGCTCAAATATGCGTTTTTTTCAGGTTTTTGTGGCCCTCTAGCGATCAGATTTTCCGGCGGATTTTGATGAAACTTGGGGTTATGGATCTCTGTACTATGCTTGAATAAAAAATAAAGAAGTCGAAAATGTTAAACCTAATATTTTTAGCTGCCATTTTCATTAAAAATTGAATTATTTTGCTCTGTCTAGAGAGAAACGCCGATTTGAACGAGATTTGGCACATGGATTGATGAGGTCCTAGCACACAAAGATTTAAAATAGTCCAAAATCAAATGCATGCATTCAAAATGGTGGTCCTGAAAGGTCACAAGGCAAGCGCAATCCGCTATTTTAGTAGCAACTGAAATAATGAATTTTTTTCATGGAAACGATTTAAATGACAACTTGAAAGTATTTATAAATCAGACTATTTTTTAAATATTGTAAAATATTTTTAACAATACCCTAAAGAATTATATAATCGCGACTTGTCTGTCTGTCCGTTCGTCCGTTTGTTCGTGCGTCACAACAAGTTTTCTCGCAAACCACATGAGCTAGAATGAGGAAATTTCCTACGTAGGTCAAAAGTGGTGCCTCTTGAAATTTGCAGCGTAAGAAAATATTTTAAAGTGTTCAAGGGGGTCTCCCCATACAGGGGGGTGACATAAACATTTTTTTTAATTTCTGTAGCCCTTGTAGTGATATAATGTAATTCAAAAGTCCGTAAAGGACTGCAGCGATGGTCTGCTGCCTCGGCAGAAGAAGGTGTCAGTATCTGCCGAGAATGCCCTTGACTGGATACGCGTGAATGCGCTAGCAGGCTAGCATTGCGGTGTCGTGGGGCAGGTTCATTCCCCCAGCACAAGGACCCACTACAAAGAATTTCGCATTCACGAATTTCTGGGGTCGAACAAAAGCAAGATGACCGAAGTTGCAAAAAGTGTAGGCAACTACACCAGGGACAACTGACTTGTTCATGGAACAAGAGTAACAAGTAAAAAGAAGTGGAAGCAGGGTGACCTCGTCCTTACTCGGAGAGGCTCGTGGCCCACAAATGAGAGAGGGGCAACCGGGTGGTGATGGAGCCCCTTCGCACCCACCCAACCGGTTTAAAATCCATGATTGTTGCAGTAGCCAGGTATTCCTCTTCTGAGTGGAAAACTCATACAACTTAACTTGCATAAGCCTTCCCATCAGAAGAGAAGTACCCCAGTGACCAATTTATGCCATAGAATTATGCAATTCGATTACATAACTCTATGTCATAAAGAGGCACCTTGCTTGGGCCACTCAACCCGCGAAGTCACCTGAAACAAAAAGAGTTTATTTAATACCCGATGGCTGGCTCATTTGTGGCGTGGAGAGCCTACCATCGTACCGGGTCCTATACCCGGTCAGGGGAGACAAAATAGAAAGACCGAAAGGTGAGTTTAATTATTTCATCCTATATTTAATCAATCCATACCAAATATATATTAATATTAAAGACCATCCAAATATACACTTTACCACTTTATATATAATTTAAAATTATTTAATGTTTCCCCCAACTAATTTTTATAAAAAAAAAATATTCCTTTTTTTTTCAAATTGGATTTTGAATATTCGCCCAATTGTAAAAATATTTTTATCTAAGTTGAAAATCTTTTATCCAACAACAAATCTCCCAAATCTTTATAAAATGGATATATATCTACAAAAAATGTTCAAATATATATTTACTAAAACATGTACAAATCAAAATAAACAGGTACTCACCTGTATACTGAACGAGCACTCGCTGAAGATCTGGTGATGACGGAGAACTAGTTTTGAAGGCTGTATAGGGTTCGGTCGATTTGTTGGTGCTGATGGTCTTTTATGTACACATGACGGCTTAAAATCATAAATAATAGCCCGTCCAATAAGAAGTAGAACATTTCTTAACAGCTCTTTAACATTCCACTGAATTTGAAAGAGCTCCAAAATTTTAGCGATTATTTCCATTACAACAACTAAATCGGATAGTCAACAAAATAAATTGAAACACTGCTCCAATTTTCAAAAAAAGAAAAGTAATACAAACAGCCATTAGTTAATTTCTGTTTTCGATTAACTCATCCGCATTAGGTAATCTGGCGATTATTCAATGTTTAATAAACATTTAAAAACACTTGTATACAACTGAAAATTCAAAAATAACCGAGTGAACCAGCAGCAAATGTAAAAATGTTCGATTGATATAAAATTAAACACTTTTATCAACATCATCCTAAATATCTGGTCTTGTGCAAGTAAGCAACATGCTGTCTATAAACATCATCAATTGTTGCATTCTGATCCACTCGTAGATAGAAGGGTTGCTTGCCGCTGTACCACCGATGGATTATTGCTACTTTGAAAACCTTCGCAGTCTGCCATATTCATACTTTGACTTCTATAGTTTCTGTTTTTATTTTCTTTCTTTGAAGATGTCTTTTTGTGATTGTTTAATCGACACCAAACGTTTTACGTAGGATTAAGACAACAATTAGTTACAGTGTTCTACGTGAACTACAATTAAGGTTGAATGAAAAGTATCTGTTTGCTGTTCCGAACTCCGCTTTGCACCGATTTGGTTTCCGATACTTGATTTGCTTTCGAAATTTGCATGAATTTGCCTCAATTCTTTTTCCGATTGTCGAGGACAAGAGGATGATACGAAAGATACATAGGCGAATAGATTCGCGCTTCAAAACTCGATATCTCGCACTTTGCTGCCCACACGGAAAAGTGATTTTCGTCGATGGGAAATTGAATGGGAACGAGAGAAAATTTATTGTGAGATGAACGGAGCAACTATGTTTATGCACCAAATTCACTGGTATTTACGTTACAATTGCGAATTCTGCGGTACTGAAATTTGTGATCGGGTTTTACTGCTGCAGATCTTACAGATACTTTCTGCTAAAACCTCTGAAGATTCACCGGGAGAATATGTGAACGGCGTGCACTGCTTAGGTCGCAACTTCTTAGTTTATCACACGAATTTCGACTCTCTCGAATTATTCGGCAAATTACTTGGCATAGGAAATACTGACAAATCCTAAAATATATTCAATGGCGGGTTACGGGTTGATGCTTTTTTAAGGGCGATGACACACACGCATACACGGGACGTCAACCAGACTTTCTCATCCCATATATTCCGACGGCTTTCCGGCCACCCAACGGGTTTTATTCAAAGAGATATTCTTGTCCACAAAGGTTTGAAACGTTCGCACAAATAATACATGGGAAACGCGCACTTATAACATTTCACCAGATTTTCTTATTGTCGTTTTTAAGACGGGCCAAGTCACAATTGTCCGCGGGTATGACCACATGAGCCCGCGCCTGTCCAATTCTCGAATTGTACCAGCTCAATCTTAATGGGCTGCGTCAAAACTGACGATAGATACAAGCCATATGGCAGCAGCGCTTACTACCACACACATGACCATTAGTAGGCCGACTTTGCTGGATAACTTACATGGCGTTATATGAAGAATTGTGGAGATGCCAACGAAAATTCGAGGTTTTGTACGGTTTAGAGACGGATTTCTACAGTGAAATCCAGATGATCCGTGGAGAACACAATAGCGCTCCTAGTGAAGTGAAAATTATTTCAGTTTTTATACCCGTTTGGTTTTTCTCGCCTTCCAAAGTGAATTTATAGGAGTTTGTTTACATCTCAACGCTGAGCTATCAGTCGAAGGTGCAAAACGTGTGCTTCATTTGCTCGTATTGGAAAGTTTAGGAGCACAATGGGCTATACAAGGTGAATTTATAGCATGCACGGAATGCGTTCGGCACGTTTTTTATTCGGAAAATAGTATATATGACGAAATATAAGCATTTGCTAATGCCGCGGTTGGGTGACAGCTACCGGAAGCTTGTCCATAGTAGGCCGACTAATACATATGCAAATTGCTACCATATTGCTTGTATCTATCGTCAGTTTTGGCTGCGTTCGTTGTGATGAAATTGGAGGGGAATTGATGTCCCATACAATTTGTACAAAGCAGCGGGTTTTTAGTTTGATTAGTTGATCTGGGACATATTATACATGAATTTCTTTTAACCCTTTGCCGACGCCGAATAATCGAGCAGTTTTAGTTGTGCGGAATATATGAAAAAATAAAAATTAAAAACAAAAATTCTATAAATTGACATAAATAAAATTTAAATTCTATGTGAATTTATCAAATAATTTAAAGAAAAAAAAAGATAGTAAATTTAACTAACTGCTCGATTACTACACCCTCTAGCAGCCAAGTTTCTCAACAGATTCCGATAAACTTGAAATTATAAGTTATTAAGGCAAGCTAATTTAATTTAATTATGCAAATCGGATAGCAAATAAAAAACTCGAAAATTTACAGCTTAATATTTTTAGCAGCCGTTTTCAATAAAAATTCAAAATGACGGCCCCTGATGGTTCAGAGAAGAATCGAAAATATATATATTAATGGCAATGCAAGTGCTGATTAAACTTCTATGGAAATTTTTTGAAATTAACTGTTTGAGCTATTTAAGCCAGAAAGTTATCACCTTTGTGTGGTAACCACTGTGAAATGGTCAAAGTCAAAGTCAAAAGCGCTTTATTTAATACCGATCGTTATAAATTTTTAAAAGAACATAAAGCAAATTCCAAACAATAAAACTATAAAAAACTTAATGGCCGGAATGGCTCTCTAAATTTATACGTTATCAGTTAAACACATTTAATGAAAAAAAATACACTTGCAAATTTAAATTAATTAAGATGTTTACATATTTTTTGATTCAATTGGAAAAAGGAGAAAAAACCAACCAGCATTATTCAAAAATTACTTATATTACTAACACAACAATGAACTTATATCCTATACCTAATATGTTACACACTAATTCTAAATAAGTTCAACAAAAACAAAAAAACGTTACCTTATATTGAAACCTATACCTAATTTATAATACAAATAAACAACTCTAGATGTAGCAATAATGAGGTGAATCTAAAAAACTAAGTAACAAGAAAAAGCACAAAAACAGAAAATAAACACGAATAATTTAGACATTGTCATTCAGCCACCAATACCTAGATTGCTCCATCTAAGCTCGACCAGCCTCAACGAACCTAGCAAATGAGTATCTCCATTGGAATTGTTGGTCTCGTGAACTCAAATTCGGAGGATATTTTATCTTCTTATCGGTGGCCCGTCTATATATGTGATATATGACTGGGACGCCGTCAGAATCAAAAACGTATCGATTCATGTCCAAATACACGAATGCTTCTGGAGGAATGAAGCCAGTAGCGAGGCAAGTCGCTATATACCCGTCTGTAGGGTGGAACGGCTGTGAAATCCAAGGATTTTCACTCACAGTTACAGATCTTGCGATATGATTCCGAAGAAGTTTCAATATGAAGATATCGACTCTTGTCACTTGAGCAGTTTGATAAATTTTTCTATTCGATATATAGTGCTTCCAATCCGTCTCAGGCTTCCTGTACAAACCAGTACATGCACGAAGACATTTCCTTTCGAAAACTCTTAATCCTTCCATTGTACTAGCACTCTGGTTGTACCAGACCTGGCATCCGTATGTCAAAACTGGCCTAACCAGCGTCTTGTAACAAATAACTTTGACTTTTTGATCAATGTAAGAGTCGCCGAAGAGCCATGACTACTTTGAGTGCTTTACTGAGCATGATTTTCACATGTTCAGTACAGTACAGATACTGATCGAGATGAACACCGAGGTATCGAACACAGGATTTATGTGGAACCCGTTCTGAACTACCCTCACCAGCCATAATGTGGAAATCCTTCCAATTACGTTTCAGGTCTTGACTGGCCCCCTGCAGCGTTGTCCAAAACAAAATTGTTTCGCACTTCTGCGCATTGATTTTCATTCGCCAATTGTCGGTGTAGAGCTGCACATCATTAAACATTTTTTGAAGATTGCTCTGAACAATTGTAGCTTTTCGGTCTGCCGTATAGATGATCAGATCATCCGCTAACGCTACCAATGATCGCGTGGGCGAGACATTAAAATCAAAGCTGTTCAATAGCTTGCGAATGAATATTGAGAAAAGCAGGGGCGCAGTAACTGTTCCTTGCTGTAGACCATTCAAGACCTTGAATTCGCGCATTGTTGTCAGATTTCCATCAGTTACAACAAATGATTTCCCGTATAACATATTGCACATCATGGCGACAAGGTGTCTGGGGAACCTGTCCTGAAGAAGTTTGAAAACTAGTCCATCTAGCCACACCGTATCGAAGGCTTTCTCCATATCAATGAGACATGCTCCAACACATTCTTTGTTGTTTAGTTTCCAACAAATGTCTGAGGTTACTTTCGTTACTGCATGTATGGTCGAATGCCTGGCACGAAAACCAAATTGGCAATTCGGCATCAACTCATATTTCTCAATGTGGGCGTTTAATGCTCTGTTGAGTATCACTTCAAACACCTTGCTGATGTTATGTAGCAAGCCAATTGGGCGATAGCTTTTAGGGCATGAAGATTCTTTTCCTTTCTTCAAGATCGGAAATACGTTAGCGTTTTTCCACTCATTTGGGAAATATGAATTGCTCAACATGTTTTTGAACAATATGCAATAATTCCTAATAGCAACCTCAGGCAAATGTCGGAGGACTATATTTGGAATACCGTCAGTACCACATGATTTTTCGTTGTTTATTCTGTGAAATATGAAACACAAGTCTTCATAGCTGACAAAATAATCAATAAGATTCAAACTCGGTATGAGGTCAGATGTTAACGTTTCATTGAAATGAAGAATTGATTGGCCGTTCAGGCTTGATTTGAAGTCGGAAACTTTTGCTTCAACGACCTCCGAAAATATTTCATTCCTTCTCTCTGGGTTTGGCAGATGAACCAATTCAAAATGTGTTCCAATCAGGGCAAGCTTCTGCAATCCATCACATATAATCCTGTTTCCATTTCTATCCGGAGTCGTACTATCAATTCCGATACCAGCCCTATCGAGAAGATTTATCTCATCACTAGCGACTTCAAGATTCGATACCTTCACTCGAGACTTCCTGCGGAATAAGCTATTCACTTTCGCGAAAACGCCATCTGGGTCCTGTGGGCTAATACCCCTCAGTTTTTCCGCCCGTTGATTGCTGACCTCACTCCTGAAATATGACCGGATTAAGTTCCGGACATTCTTCAGATGTAACTTCAACAAAGCCAACGAGGGATGGTTGTAATCCAAAAATCATCGATAAATATTGTTGACGCGTGTGAGAAGAAGGCTTTTTAATCTTTTCAACCTTGCGATGGTTGGTGTTTCATATCCTTCCATATTGTTTCGATGTTTAATCTTGGGAACTACTTTCTCAATCGTTTCCAACGTCAGCTTCTCTAACTTCGACAAGTAGAGATCTATTTCATCGTCAGTTAGATTTCTGTTATTAGGAACCATTGAGCAAGCGTTGCCATCATCAGAAGAGGGACATTGCTTCTGGTACTCCCGATTAAACTTCTTTTGAAACTTTCCCCAGTCTGTTTTTCTGAAATTCAACCGATGGTTTTCATGTTGAACTGGAATGAGGAAGAAATCATCCCTTTCATGATTGATTTCCATTACGATTGCGTTATGGTCGCTATCGTAAGAAAGCACCTGCAGTTTCCGTTGAGGACTATTAAAGCTGAATTCGAGTCTTGCGTCAGCAATGCAGAGGTCCAAATATGAGTTTGTCCTAGGGTATGTTGGGAACTCCGACCCATATAGGTTGCACCTGTATTCAATTTGGTTCTCTGTTATCCATGATTTCAGGAATACACCTCTTGGATTATTGGTGGCGTTTAGCCATGATGTATGCTTGGCATTCAGGTCACCAGCAAGAATATAATAGTTATGCAGCCTGTTCAATTCGAGTATTTCAAACAAGGAATTGAGTTCCTCCTTGAACTTGAGAACATTTTGACCAGTTGCATAGGCAGAGATAACGAAGAGGTTATCCCCACGTGGCAGTGAAATTTTGATGACGGACACTTCAAGAAATTCAAAGTTTTTGAATTCGACCTTTTCAATATTTTGGAAACGATAGGGTCTTCTAACCAATATCCCGGTGCCACCTCCCCCATCACCTGTCACCCTATCGTTTCTTACGAATGCAAAATCTTTGAATTCCATGGAATGCCATGAATTGAGGTGGGTTTCAGTGAGAAGTATGATGTCAGGCTTTTGCTTAACAATAAATTCAAGGAGATAATCACGTCGATGTATAGCAACGATCGAGTTAACGTTGATCGATATGAGGCGAAGCCTATCCATGGGAATATGACTGGATGCCAAGTTATTATTAGCCATTTGAAAGACCTAAACGCTGAAATGCAAAGTTAATTTTTGAATCTTGTTTGTCGATTCTCTCCGATAAAGAATTAAGTTGCTGGTAAATTTTGAGAAGCAGCTCATTATTGCCACTTACATTATTTCCAGCATTTTCTCCTGGTCCTCTAGCGGCGAGTGCAAATGATACTCCGGGCTTGACGAAGTTGGGAGGTATGATATTACGGTGTACTTGTTTTTGCTTTGGAGCAAATTTAACTTTTGCATCTTGATATCGGGAGCATCCTCGATATGATGCTGGGTGACCAAAAACACCGCAGTTAACGCAGTATAATTTTTCTTTAGGCTCCGTCTGAGCCAATTTGCACTCACCGGGAGCATGAACGTCTTTGCATTTAACGCAACGATAGTGCATGGCACAATTGGCAGCCGAATGTCGAAATCTTTGACACCGGTAACACTGGTTGACTTCTCTTTTCTGGAGGCGTTCCCACCTCACCACTCTGAAATTCAAGTACCTTATTTGTTGAAGGGCACTTGGACTGCTCTTATTTGCAATTTGTACCAAGTAAAGTGGTAAATTCTTCCTTTCTATGGTCGACCTTCTTGTCGCAAAGGCTTTGACCGAAACAAAATCAATATCTGGTGCAGCCTCCTTGAGAACCTGAAGAAGATCGACCGTATCCTCTCCGCTGTCCAAACCCTTCAACAAGAAGGTCTGATTCTTTTCACTTTTTGGGGTATAGGTGAAGTGTGGAACCTCCCCAGAAATCAGCGCATCTTTTGCTGACTTAAAATCAACCAGTGATTTTGTCCTTATAGTTAATTTTTCGGCATTAACTCTTTTTATTTCGAAATTGGCCAGTTTATTTTCGGCTGCCAATAGCCGAACCATATCTTTCCCGGTTTGTCCGAACACGTTGATTGGCGGAACTTTTTCTATCTTATTCGAAGCTTTTTCAGAGGAACCAGCAGAACTGCGGGCTGGTTTTTTCTCCTTATTTTTGTTCTTTAAATATTGAATAAAATTAACGTCATTATCTTGATTAAAATTACCTCCGATGTTTTCTTCGATTTCCATATCTTCGAGTGATCCCTCCAGAGCTGCAAAATAGTTTTGGCTCTCCTTGTTGCCACCAACACTTGGAACTTCTTCTGGAATTGCTTGCTTTGTGCTTTTCTTCGGCTTTGTTACCTGTTGCCATTGATTTTGTTGCTGCGTCTTTTGAGGCTTCATCCCTTTCTTGAAGAGATCCTTGAGAGACTGTATCTCTTGTCTTAGTTCATCATTTTCTTTCTGCAATTTGGCCATTTGTTGATTGTCCGCTATTATTTGCAGCTTGCACCCTCCATCTGCGGAGTTTTCTTCGTTATGTTTTCTTTTGGTGATTGTTGCCAGTTTCGTATTCGTCGTTTCCCCAGCTTGCCCCAACGGTGGGAAGCCGTCGGGCTCCTCCATACCAGCGGCGAAATTTTCTTTGGTAATTTGTTTTTCGTTACCAATCGAAGTAAAAATATTCGATAGAAATTTCCTGAGTCGATTACTTCGACAATATAAAATTTTTTCCGATAAAAATTAACTTCGGACTAACGTTTGTTAAAAAATTAATTTTCCCACTGTGAAATGTGTAAACAGCAAATGTGAGAAGGACGAACCAGTATTCATATGTTTATAACAATTTATTACCCGACGATTTTCAATATGTGATCCATACGTGTACAACTCAATTTAATTAGCAAAATATTTGAGCCTCTATGAAGGGTCTCCAAATACGAACAGCGGCAGATTCCTTTTATGTTAATAAATACCCATGTGGTGCTAAAAAAATTGTAGTAAGATCCCCAGGAGTAGGCAAGCCAAATTCTTTTTCGAAACCTTACGCTACATACGAGAAATTTACCTTTCCGGCTGGTCCTGCCAACGGGGATTTTTTCAATTAGTACCCATCACAGCTGGATGGGCAGATAATCCAATAGCAGTATCAGACGCTCAAACTCAATGTCACCAACGAGGCTTGAACTTGGGAGCTGCTGCGCAAGCTGAGTGTGCCCTAACCCACTGCTCCACACAGAGTAAATGTTAAATAAGTTTTATTTTGAAATTTTATAATATTTTTCGTGAAAGCTTTTGAAGACTCATGTAATTAGTATCTGAGCTATCGAAAAACGCCTAATTAAAAATCATAAATACTCGTAATGCATCAATTTTGTTTAGAATTCAAATCGAATCCATTCAGGCCGCATTAATAAATTAAGTTATTAATTAAAATTAATGATTGAATATAACATGCATGACCTCATCAATTATGCTAGATCATCCTACAACAAAATTTTGTGAGACACAATTGGTATCTATGCCTTGTGTTGTAAAACAAAAAAACATAACGAGGTGGTTGCGGATACCGTGAAAATTTGAAATTCGATAAAGTCTAAAAGCGTGACCCTCTCATTTGGCAAATGTGTTAAGTATTAATTTAAACTTATTAACTTGAGATTTATTTTTTGCAAGGTTAATTATCACGACTTTCGCCTACTGTCTGTTAGCAATTTCTAACCGTCTTCTGTAATGTTAAGCGACTTAGAAAAAAAGAAGAAAAATTAATTTAATAAATTACGGTCGACGTACAGTTAGATTATTAAATTAATCCATAAACACAAGAAGAAATTGTTGGATTGTAGCTTTTGAAGTTAAATGTGTTCTATGCTAGTAGTTATTATATATAATTAAAAATTTTGTGTAAAAATGAAGTAGAAAATTTATTTTACATACAATATGTATATTTGTATTGTCTTATTTAGAAACCCAGTGAAAAAACCATGTTAGTTACACGATCGGTATTACGTACAACTTTCAATGCCAATCAAATTTAAGTTATTGAATTGGTTTTTTTTTCTTCAAAAAACGAAAAAAAATCGTTCTATTTCTGATTACTTCAAATATTCAATGGAATTATTCCTTTGAACTATTAACCATTACAATTCCATATCAATCCTCGCAAAGAATTATTAGTCTACCACTAATAAGACCAGCAACAATCACTTCCAATCCACCCAGACTAATCATGTGCCCTAATCACTGTAATTCTCTAATCCAGGTTAACATTAACCACATACAAAATAAACCATTAATTTCAATTCTCCTTTCACGGTTGCTGCTCGTAAACCGTTTGATCGCGCGAGACCATCATCAACGCCAGCCACTTTGCCATCAATTAATTTATGTATTTTAAAAAATGCTTCCGAATTATTTTTTTATCCTCCTCATAGCCACCGCGTATTAATCTTGCTCGAATGGGATATGCACGCGAGTTTTCTCCTCCTTCCGCGCAAGTTGAAATTCGAATTGAGATATCTGAGCGCGAGATGCATTCCTTCGCTGCGTCTACGTATGGATACACGGTGAAGGAGTCGTTGCGTTTGAGTGCAGTTAGGAATGTACACAAAACATTATTTCTTAAGTGGGTCTCAAATTGTTGGGCTTTTGTGTTATTGATGGGATTCAGTTTAGATGAGAAGATGATGATGTACTTTGTATGCCCGTAGCCGATAGGTAATGAATGCTGAATGCTGTTCTTTTGAAAACATGATCGTGATTTTACAGAGAAATAGTTAGCAGGCAGTGGTCTTGAACATGTTTTAGTATCGTAATATGTACAAGGATTTTTTTGTGTTGGATTTTAGGATATATCGTAAAGATTCCAGACATTATAATAAACATAAGCAGTCGAGCAGCCTCGTAGTGATCAAGAGTGGCCGCTCCTGACGAAATAAGCTGGTCGCCCCGTCGAAAATACTTAGTTTGCTGTTTTCCGAGATTATAGTCAACTAATAGTCCATTCAATAAGTCCGTTTGGATGACACATAGATGGCGTTACTAGAATTTTTTATTAGTACTAACCTTCAAACGACACGTGTATAAATTTGACAGCAATCGGACTATTGATTCATGAGTTAAAGCATTTTGTGCGAAGCAACTTTTGTTGTTGAAAAAAATGCAAAAAGTTAATTTCGTGTCTTGATAAACATTACCCAGACGTCGCTCCATCGAGACAAATGGTAGAGATGTGGATTGCTGAATTTAAACGTGGTCGTACCAGCACAAATGATGCAGAGCGTAGTGAACGCACGAATGAGGCTGTTAGTCCAGAAAACATCAAAAAATCCACAAATTGGTCATGAACGATCGCAAATTGAAGGTGCACGAGCTAGCTGACATTGTAAAGACATGAACATTTGGGTACGCGAAAGCTCTGTGCAAAGTGGGTGTCACGTGAGCTCAGGGTCGACCAAAAACAACAACGCATTGATGCTTCAAAGGAGTGTTTGGCGCTGTTAAATCGCAATAAAATCGAACACTATCGTCGATATGCGACAATGGATGAAACAAGGCTTCACTATTGCACACCAGAATCCAAAAGACAGTCAGCTGAGTGGACAGCAGTCGACGCAACAGTCAGCCAGTAAGGTGATGGCGTCTGTATTTTGGAATGCGAACGGAATAATATTCATCGACTATTTCCAAAAAGGAACCACCATCAACAGCGACTATTACTGTGTACTTTTGGATCGATTGAAAGCTGAAATCGCTAAAAAAAAGGGCCGCATTTGCAATAGAAAAAAGTGTTGTTTCACCAAGACAATGCACTGTGTCACAAATCGATGAAACGATGGCCACCGCATTCTCCAGATTTAGCCCCCAGCGAGTTTTTCCTGTTTTCAAATCTCAAGAAAATACTTCCTGAAAAGAAATTTAAGTCCAATGATGAGTAATCGCTGAAACTGAGACCTATTTTGATGAGAAAGAGAAATCGTAGTATAAAAGTGGTATCAAAAAGTTGGGAAATTGCTATACTCGTTGTTTCGCCCACGAACGTACCTATGTTGAAAAATAAAATCGAGTTTTGTCAAAATGTTGTTTTTTTCTTACTTATCCTACGAACTTATTGAATGACCTGTTACACCCGTTTCCATCAGTTAGGCAGGGATGGGTAGTTCACTTCATTATTCGGTTAGACCTTTCCCTTGTAATGCAACGACCTTCTTCAGAGAAGGAACGGGTGTTTTTATTTGATGTTTGCATTCATCTCAAACCTCCGTGTCCGCTTACCTTGGTGAGACAAAACAATTTTAAATTACTGTAAAGTAGCTTAATTGACACATAAAAGAAAATTTCTTAAAATAATAAAAATTCATCGGAATGTTTGGTCGAGTACTGTTTGCATGATTAATGGTTTGTAGTTAAGCTTCCTGGCGCGAAAAAAAGAGTCTTCCCCATATGATCCCGTAAAAAGCTAGTCGTGGTCGTACAGCAAAGCTAGTCAGCTGAGCTCGGTCTTCTTTATATATAGTTCGCTCATGTGACAGAAAATCGGCACCCGTGTCCTACATGCATTTAAACACTCCAAATAACTACAACGGAATTTTGAGTCTATTAAGTAGAATCAGGGCAAGTAAGCTTAAACTAATCTTTCTTGAAACGGCTAACTAACTTCCAAGCACTAAAAAAAATGTATTGAAAGAGTGGGTTTTGGGGAAATACACTTCAGGTAGGGGGAGAATGTTACGAAATGTATACTGAAGCAAAAAAATAGCCTGGAGCCGCTCTTGGAAAGGAAGGATTCCTTGCCCTCTAACATTTTAATTGGAATATTGTCAAGGAACCACTCCACGTGCTGAAGAACTAACGAGGATTAATTAATCGAGTAGATTTAATATTAGTTTAACCAATGTAATTATTAGTGATAAGTAATGTTAGGGCTAAAGTCAAACAAAAATCCCACTCCTCTTATACTTTGACCCCCGAATTGTCAACGATATGATTGTAAACATATGAGTCATGAAAATTCAACAGATGATGCGAAACATCTTATCAAATTGAATTTGAAATTCTACACAGAACAATTTTTAAGATAAATCATTTTGAATGTAACACAGTGTTGCAAAAGTGATAATGAATTAGACTGACAGTGATGGCAAGTGTCGAGAAAAGAAAAATGAAGTGATGTGTGTGGGATTGAAAAACAGCTATATGAAGCATGCCAGGGATGTATTCTTCGTAGGGTAAGTCATGTTGAATATTTTATTTCGTTTAAATTAGATTTGCCACACGGAAAATTGATTTAGTTCAAGACGCGAAATTTGGTGGGAGACATCACGTCAAACTTATTTGAAATTTGAATCAACAGCTGATAACGCGCTACATCTTGAAATGCTTCAACTCTCTCGATGTATTTCGCATCTATTTTCTCTGATATGTACATATGAGAAATATGATTGGTTCAAAGCTCACCTAAGATAGGAAGCCATGTGGTAGTAATTTGCATATGTCATAATCGGCCTACTATTGGACAAGCTTCCGTGAACTGTCAGCCAACTGCAGCAAAAGCAAATGCTTATATCGTGTAATCTATAAAATTCACCTTGCACTGTCCGCTGCACTTCGAAACTTTTCAAGACGAGCAAATGAAGCACATGTTTTGCACCTTCCACTGGTAGCTCAGCGTTGAGAAGTAAACAAAGGCAATAAAAATTAAACGGATATAAGAACTGAAATAATTTTCACTTCACTAAGAGCGCAGTTGTGTTCTCCGTGGACCATCTGGATTTTACCATAGAAATTCGTCTCGAAACCGTACAAAACCTCGAATTTTCGTTGACACCATAATAATTCCTTATATACCGCCATGTAAGTTAGCCAGCAAAGTCGGCCTACTAATGGTCATGTGTGCGGTAGTAAGCGCTACTGCCATATGGCTTCCTATCTTACGTGAGCTTTGGGATGTTGCCGAAGGGCAAATGTATGCCCGCTATACCTATCCGCACTCCTATACACACGCGCGTCCACTAACTTTAACTCATGATCACACAATGTAGCAAACTACCAATAAGTGAACACTTTATTCAAAGTGAACCAGCCCAATAAATCTACTCCTAAGCACTGTAGCATTGCCAAATAGAGGGTGGGTGCGGGAACGAGGTGATAAAGCTGTAAAATGGGACAAAATTGATTGCGTTCATGATTTTGCTTTCACAACTAATGGACGTTCTAGTATCCATTACATGAAGTTGATCCCGCCACCACAATACGTACGAAATTCAAAACTCTTATACTTACTATTTATTCTGAATTTGGAGATAAAATATGAAAAGATCAAAGCAAAAGTGCAGAGAAATTCATTTATCCTTTCAAAATTATTGAATATGGCCCCTAGTGTGAAAATCGGAATGTCCCGCGCAAATCGGGATGCCTGGCAACGCTAGCTATAGGTCGTCTTATACTTTTATATATTGATTATATGAGATAGATTAGCTAATGAATTAATTAATTTTCACAATAAACTCTTTTTGTGACTTTTTGCCTAAAAAGCATAGCCCAGTATTCGCCCAGCTCAGATCTTAACAATTGTAGTAATTAGGCATATATTATGGCTTTTATCCTACGTAAGCATTGTTTGTACGAGTAGTCATAGGCTTCGTGGGACAATGGCTCTGGATGAAGAGAAGATGCTGAACTGCTCCAGCTGGTTTTAGGTTTAGGTTTAGCTTAATCACTAAACCATCGGTCTTTCATTTTGAGACCCACTGCAATAGCTTTTCATTCTTAACTTCACTCAGCCATCGGGCTGTCATTCATTTTTGCGTTAATTGGGCTTTTGGCAGAATGAAGAGTCATCGCTGGTTTGACTCTTGCCATCAGGACCCTAGGCCTGGTTGGGAAGGGTATAAGGGGGCCTCGTTCCCATCAAAATGCCTCACCTTTTGTTGTGGAGCATCACTTCCCTCGTTAATAACGAGGTCGCACTCTTAATCACGCGTGGTGAAATAAGGAGGAGTCGGTGAATCGCCCAGTCACTCCTCTTGAATTCTGGCTTTGGCTTTTGGATTTTTGTTAGAACAAATTAATCATGTATGTAAAATATTTTGTAGTGGGCTCTCTCGCTGACGGGAAGAACTCGCCCCAAGACACCGCAGTAGTTAGCTGTCAGCAACACGTGTACACGTTCCAGGCAAGGCCATTCCAGCGAGCACAGACCTTTAGCTCGCTGAGGCAGCATTTAATTGCTACTGTCCTTAATGGACATCTTTAAAAAAATTTTACCGTTTTTCTTTCTTAAAAAGCTGTTAGGTCTTGCATCTTTGAGCGCTCACTCAAAGAAGCAAGGCCCAAAGGCTTTTCAAGAAAAAAAAACTGGTCTACGGGTATCAAATAAACAAAATAATTGACTACAACATTATATAATTGCGCTTAAGCTTTATCAATTTTGCCCAGCATTCACCCGTTATTCTAGACCTCACCAAGTTCAAAGAAAAATATTTCCACAAACTTACCCAAAGCCTTCGACAAACCATAGCTAACATATGGTTTAACAAACAGTGCTAAAAAAATACCATAATAGCAGCATTTGCAAAAATCTTAATAGAGCAAAACACAAATGCTGCAAGAAACATACAACGTAGAGCAGAAATACTATGTATTAAAAATGAAATAAGAACACTGTACATAAAAAAGGACGAAATTAATCGACAACTACTATATCCACTCATGCAATTAACTAACACCATGCAAACTGAAAACTTTCTATAATGACGTGAGACAAAACATTGATATTCAGCTCAAAACTAAATGTGAGACCATGACAAAAACTTAATAAATTGATGAAAAAACAAAACACAACCACCACACCAATGAATAGAGCCTTCTATCCACGGACTGTAAATCTGTCAGACACGCCTTTCATGGCACAGGAAATGGAGGACTGAAACACAACTTACATAAAACAAACCACCATAAAGACCTGGAAAAACTAGTGATGGACACTGAACTAGTCATTAAGAAACTGCCGCAAGACCAACACACACACACAAGATACTGTAATAAACATAAGCAGTCAAGCAGCCCCGTGATCAGGAGTGGCTGCTCCTGAAGAGATAATGTGGTCACCCCGTCGAAACTGCTTAGTTTGTTGTTTTACTAATGTAAAGTAAACTACACACGTCAAGTTTCCATCATTTAGGCAGAGATGAGTGGTTCACTTCAGCCACATTAACATCTTTAGGTTTGACATTCCCCTTGTAATGCAACGACCTTCTTCGGAGAAAGTAAGGGTTGCTTTTTGTGTAATGTTTGCGTTTGTCTCAAGCCTCCGTGTCCGTTAACTTTAACGAGGCAAAAAATATTTAATTAATGTAGTTTACCTTTATTGACACCTAATAGTACATTTCTAAAGATAATAAAAATTGATCGGTGCGTCTTGTAGAGTAGAGTACGCGTGATAAGTATTTTGTAGTATAGCTTCGTGGCTTGACAAGAACCCGCCTCATATGATCCCTCAAACGCTAGTCGTCAAGCACGCGTACGCGGTCGTTAAGCGAAGCTAGTTAGCTGAGCTCGGTGTTGTTTATAGCTCGCTGAAACTTGTGCCAGACCATCGGCACTCGTGTCCTCTACGAGCATTTCGAAAATCATTTCAACACACTGCAGTAGATATACTACAAAAAATATGCACTAGATTTAAAACAAAATGAATATATTAAGATACACTCAGAAAAACTAACAGTGACAAAAACCAACAAAGGACATACAACGGTGACCTAAAAACAATAAACTACAACGGATACGAACTGGTAAACAAGGACCCCACTGATAAGTTTCTAGCAGACTTACGTAATGCTATTATACAATCCCCACTAATCATTCCTTCTAGCACTAAGCACCACTACATAAACCCAAATCCATTCACACCATCCCTTAAAACACAACCTAAGCTCCATAAACCCAATATCCCTATCTGGCCTGTTGTTAATTACTGCCAAGCTCCTGCTTACCAATTAGCACGGTACTTGGCAACGATATCGGCTGATGTAATGTACCTTGACCACAATTACACATTAAAAAGCAACCGCGATCTAGTGCACTCTACCACCTCTCTAGCATTGACTGACACTTCCTGACTTTTGTCTCTAGACATCACCAGTCTCTATACGCCTATACCCGTCGATGAAACACTGACTATGCTAAAAGAAAAACTTTCATTGAATAACAGCCAAAGATTCACAGATCAACTACCCAATCTCATAAAGACCACAACCAAGCAGAATTATTTTAAGTTCAATAATAGCACATATATTGCCAAAGACGGTTTAGGTATGGGACATACAATGTAATCATTCAAGTCAGAAATATTCTTACAATCTTTGAAAGAAGTTTTTTTGCCTAAAATTGTCAAAAGATTCGATGTAATATTTTACAGACGATATGTGAATGATTGTTTCATCGTTATTGACTCACAAGAAAATAAACAAGACGAACTACGAGTACTTACCTATATGAATGAAGTACACCCGAATATAAGTTTCACTATAGAAAACAAACAGACAACTCGACTATATGGACTTAACCGTGACACGCAAATAAACACGATTAGACTACTAAATATATAGAAAACCAACCACAACTGACGAACCAGAACAAACTGACATCCAACAACACAAAAAACAAAAACCTACTATCCCTTTACCTGGCCAAACCTACGGCCTACCCGCTTAACCCATCTTACACCTATGTAAAGTCAGTTCTTTCTACACATTTTTTAGACAGTGAAGATGACTCAAAGGAGTCGAAATGTGTCTCACTTAAAAAAGCAAGACCCGATGGCTTTTGCAGAAAAAATATATATAATAATGACTTTACTTGATCAAATAAATGAAATGAATTTTCTCGTATCTTAATATGACTTTAGATTCCAAAATGCGTTGAGCTAAAATATACATTAAATGTATGTGTTGTATGTGTCATTACGCCATTGCATGTTATTATCATTCAGCATTTAATGTTTCCTCATGTATATGGCTCAAACTTAGGATATACTTGAAAACTTATTTTAATAATTCTGAAGTGTAAATTGCATATAATTGATTTTTTTAAATTAATGCGCCTTTTTTCCTAGCACTACAGCCCCTTTCGGGCCTTCCCTTAGAGATAGTTAGAGTATCTCATTGTCATGATCGAATCTATCGGCACTCCACAAAGTGATATGATCGTTATTACGCTTTGGCCGCGTGTCCGTCCACTCAGCTGCGATACGTTCTAGTTTTAAACCAGCAAGTATCATAACTGAACAGGCTTAAAGTCCGCCCGAAGAACCACTTGAACTAAATCTCGTTGACGCCAACGAAACACGAACCAGAGGCCTCCGGTCTACGGGCTTAGTGCCCTAATAACTGTGTCACGTGGACTACATTCATGTGCTTAAAAAGTCTGAAATATTTAATCATCTCATGCAAATTTAAACTGAATTATATAATGATTGTTGCAGAAAATCAATGGAGCTTCAAATTCTTCTCATAATAATGATTTTGTAAAACTGAGATGATTGGTACATGGCTAGCAGAATGCATTGATTATAATACTTATAATAATAATAATAATCATCATCACGCACTAGTCCATTTAAAAGCTCGAAGCTGAGATTTGTTAGGGAATCTCGTTTCATGGCCGTAACGGTATTTGAGGTGATATGGTCAATATCACGCTCAACTAAGTAATTATAATCTGATTTTTTCAATCAGTACCCATTTTGGCTTGGTAGGCTGATAGTCAAGCAAAAACTTGTGGCAACCAACGAACTTTGAACTTGGAAATTGCTGTGCAAGCGATGAGCGCCCTAACCACCACATCACACGTACTACACATCGATCATAATGAGTTCCATTAGCTATAGTTTACTCTAAACAAAATACATATGTAAGAATTTTAAACATATTGGAGAACACTTCAAACAGTTCGTAAGTAAAAGTTATCCACAAGATTTAAGGCAGATGTTGATGGTTTGAGCCATTCTCACGGATTAATGCTGATTCTCACCTCAGGATTAAAAGCTTTCGTGAAACGAGGGCACACGTGTTCGGCTACTCGACGTCTTTTAAATTAAATTAAAAGAGTTTATTTAATTCGTCAAAAATGCACAATCACTTAACTAACAATTTCACAACTTTAATTTTCACTATTAAAATTCTACCTTCCACTTGTCCATCAATTTCTATCGCAATTGTCTACTATGTCTTCATTGTTGTGAAAACAATTGCGACAGTAACTCGCAGAATTCTTTGTTCATGTAACACTGCCCCCACCTCAGTTCTTTTCGCCCCGAAAAGATGTGTCGCCAGTTGTAGTCAAATCTCCCTGGATCTAATATGGGGCAAGACGGTCCAGATGCACGATTTTCATTTTGGCTCTCGGTTTACGGTGTTCCTGTATGCGATATACGACGTCGTTGATTAGCTTTGGAACTCGGTATGGTCCCTCCCAATTATGCTGCAACTTTGGAGACCTACCCTTCCGTCGCTGTGGGTTATATAGCCAGACCAAGTCATCTTGCTGGAAGCCAGTAGAATTTGCCTTTAGATCATACCTGGTCTTCATGCGGTCAGTAGCCGATTCGAGGTGTTTTCGCACTGTCCGATGTATCTGTTTCAACCGTTGTCTTAGCTCACTTGCGTACTCCGAGATCGTTTGGGGTTTCTCAGGGGGTGTTCCGAACTTTATATCAGCTGGCAGACGAATAGTCTTTCCAAAAATGACTTTGGCTGGGGCTTGGCCCGTTGATGCATGTTCGGCAGCTCTGTACGCCATCAAAAATAGTGGGATATGTCGGTCCCAGTCCCTTTGGTCATCGTCAACCATCTTGGCAAGCTGGGAGCTCCGCCAGGGAGTGGAGGGCCTACAGCCAAGGACTTGGTGAACTCAACTATGAGTACCATCATAGCTGCTTGCGAGTCTTCCATGCCCCGTCGGAGACCCCGACATGGTAAGCCTCCAGTATACTGGTGGTCAAACGAGATCGCCGAACAAAGAAGCGAGTGTCACAAACTTCGGCGAGAGGCCCAGCGGGCGCGAACACGGGAGGAGGCAGACACTAGGCTAGCAGCATACAGGTCCGGCAGGAAATATCTTCGCAGGCTTATTAACAAGAGCAAGGCCCGATGCTGGCAAGACCTCGTGGACGATGTAAATAGGGATCCGTGAGGGCTTGGCTACAAGCTGGTCATGGGGAAACTTGGTGCCCTACGGAAGCCTTGTATGCATGACGCGGAAAAGATGGACGCGATAGTGCGGGGACTCTTCCCCGCCCATCCCGTCCGTGTTGACGCTTTCCATGGTGAAACAGCAGTCGAGTGCCCACTCTTCACACAGCTGGAACTGGAGGAGGCAGTCCTCTCCCTGAAAGCGAGGAAGGCTCCAGGTCCAGATGGTGTTCCAGCTGAGGTTTTGCAGCTCGTCTATCACCATTGTCCTGACTTGCTGCTCAGCACATTCAACGCTTGCCTACGGGACGGGGTTTTCCCGGTACGATGGAAGGTGGCGAGGCTCGTGCTGGTCAGCAAGGGGAAGGGAAATCCCGCATCGCCGTCTGCATACCGCCCTTTATGCATGCTAGACACGGCTGGGAAAGTGCTATAGAAACTCATCAAGGGAAAACTCACTAACGCGATTCGTGCTGCTGGGGACCTATCTCCTCGGCAGTACGGCTTTAGAGCAGGACGTTCTACCATTGATGCGATTGCAGAGGTGGTGAACGCGGTCCAAAAGGCAGAGGCATATAGTCGCACCAAGCGGCGGATCGTCCTGTTGGTGACACTCGACGTCAGGAATGCCTTCAACTCCGCTAGATGGGTGGATATTCTGGACACGCTAGAAAACTCTTTTTAAGTTCCAGAAGCCAGAAGCCTGCTCTACGACACGATACGGGGCCAACGAAGGATAGAAATTACATCGGGTGTTGCCCAGGGATCTATCCTTGGTCCGGACCTGTGGAACGTGTCTTACGACGGGCTACTGAGACTTGAGATGCCAGATGAGTCGCGCTTGGTCGGCTATGCGGATGATGTTGCGGCTCTGGTCGCCGGACGCACCGTTGAACAAGCGCAACTTAGGCTAGGTATGCTAATGCGCCGAGTGAGGGACTGGATGACTGCTCGCGGGCTCAGTTTAGCACTGGAGAAAACCGAAGTGGTCATCTTGACAAAAAAGAGAATCCCTAGAGTAAGGATGATCAGTATTGGAGATATACAGATCGAATCGAAGCCAGCGGTGAAGTACCTGGGGCTACTGATCGACTCGAAGATGAGCTTCTCTGAGCAAATCAGGGCAACGGCTGAGAAGGCTGCTTCGGGAATATCGGCCCTGAGTCGACTTATGGCCAACGTAGGGGGACCCAGCCCATCAAGAAGACGCCTCTTGATGAGTGCTGTAGGGTCAGTGCTAATGTACGGAGCAGAGGTATGGGGCGACGCTCTCAGCAAGGAGGTATACTGAAAACGATTGACACAGGTACAGAGAAGAGGAGCACTGAGAATTGCATCTTCGTATCCAACAGTCTCCGACTCGGCGGTGAGAGTGATTGCAGGCGTGATACCTGTCGCCCTCCTTGCTAGAGAGCGCCGCGCTATTTACCTGCGCCGAAACGAGGATGCGAGGGAGATGGTTGTCCGCGAGGAGAGACAACGCTCGCTCAACGATTGGCAGCAGTCTTGGAGGAATTGCACGAAGGGAAGGTGGACTGCGCGCCTCATCCCGGATGTGAGACCGTGGCGAAATCGAAGGCATGGTGAGACTGACTTCTATCTGACCCAGCTTTTGAGCGGGCACGGGTGTTTTCAGTCTTACCTGCACAAGATCGGCAAGTCACGGTCTCCCGATTGTCGGTTTTGCCCAAGAGAGGAGGACAATGCCTGTCACACATTTTTTGCGTGTACCAAATGGGCCAGGCTGCGAAGAGAACTCTACAGGGAGACGGGAGAGCTCACCCCGGATAATATAGTTGCGGTGATGCTCGAATCGGTTGACAAATGGAACCAGGTGGCACATTATGCTTGGGCAGTCCTAAAATACAAAAGGGACTCACAACAGCCGGAGGCACTGGGGCTGGGGGATCGCTCTTCTGGCAATTCCTCTTCCTCTCTCCCCTCCCGCTAGGAAAGGGACTCCCCAGCTTGAAGGCGCCCCACGGCGTAACAAAACGAGACCTGGCCCGAAGTAATGTGTCAAACGGTTCCAGGCTAGGTTCTCAGATTGACAGGGGAGGTGTTTAGTGGGTAGTCCAAAGGTATCCTCCATGGGAGTCCCACACTGCCAGACTCGGCGGGCATAAATGCCTTCACCACCCTCCCCAAAAAAAAAGGTGCTTATTGAGCGTGCCGTTGAAACGTTCGACCATTCCATCGGATTGGGGATGCAGCGGTGTTGTCCTCGTTTTCCGTATTCCGAGCGGCTCGCACATTTCACCAAAAACTAGTGACTCAAAATTTCGGCCTTGATCCGACTGTAGTTCGCAAGGCACGCCGTACCTACTGACCCAATTTAACACTAGCTGTTCGGCTACAGTAGTTGCTTCCTGGTTGGGAATGGGGTAGACCTCGGGCCACTTGCTGAAATAATCGGCTACAACTAGCGTGTATCGATTTCCCCATTCAGATTCAGGAAAGGGTCCAGCGATGTCAACAGCAATCCTTTCAAACGGTACCCCCACGTTATAGGTTTGCATTTGTCCTCTCAGTCGTCGCTTTGGACCTTTGACGGAAGCGCAAATTGTGCATCTGCGACACCAGTCCTCTACGTCTTCTCGAGCGTGGAGCCAGTAGAATCTTTCCCGCAATTTTGCTAAGGTCTTGTTAACACCAAGGTGGCCTCCCGAGGATCCTTCATGCATTTCCTTAATCACATCGTGGATTCGGCTTTTGGGTAGTATAGTTTGCATCCTATAGGAGCTGCCATCCGCCGTTTCCCATTTCCGCTTGAGTACGCCACCTTCCACCTCGAGGGAGTTCCATTGTGCCCAATAACTTTTCAGGGTTGTGCCATGCTTTGAAACGTCCTTCCACTCAGGCCGCCCAGTCATCTCCTTCCATATGAGCAATGGTCCGATGTCTTCATCGGCTAACTGGGCATTTCGAATCTCCTCCGCTGACCAACCTTCATCGAATTCGGCCGTTATCACTCGCAGATAAACGGTCAGCTCCTTTTCCTCAATCCGCCGGCAATGCTTGCAGTTAGCTGGACATAGATGACGGGATAGGGCGTCAGCATTTCCATGAACTCTGCCCTTGTGAAGTAGTTGGGGCCTCACTAGGTCTGGCCAGATCGTGGATCGGGTTGCACCAGTGTCGTTTGTTATGGTGCAATATTCTTCATCAACTTGACCAGGAAGATATCTGTCTGCTTCTGCACGATGTTGCCTTGGCACGGTGATGGGGATGCTGGGGATGTCGATCCTCCTAGCTTACGTTTGCCTCACGAAGATGGCCCTTGCAGTTTGATGGGCCTCCATTCTAGGCTCCTGACACGGTCTGGATCCCCACCATCCCGGGCAATAGCTCCGTTTTCTTCAGTTCTTGCAGTCTCTTTGCAGGTGCCCTTTCTCTCCGCAAATTCAGCATCTAGGTGCACCATTTCCATGCGGCTCTCGCTCATTTTCCACGCGCTCACACCTGCACTCGTTTGCCATTACCTCATGGAGCCAGGCTGTGCTACGAGCCGCATTTTTCGCTGCCTCATAGTTCAGGCTATAAACCAATGCGTCCTTAACCGTGTGCTTTTGAGCTAATCGCACGACTTGTTGCAATTCCTGGTCCTTCAAGGCGCTGATGAATGCTTCTGTCGCTGCATCATCTCGATGTTCTGGGTCGTAAGCTGGATAAGCCAAAAGTGCTAGTCGCTCAATGTCTTGGGCTAGCTGCTGTAAGGTTTCGCCAGACTTCTGCATCCGATGCCGTAGCTGTGCTTGGTAAATCTGCTTCAGATGATCGTCTCCATAACGCATGTCCAGCGCATTCATTATAGCATTCGGGTTTGAGTGCAATTTAACGGGGATCGTCTGCAACAGCTCAGCAGCTGGGCCTCTTAGAGCAAGAATCAATGCAGTTGCTCGTTCCTACTCATTCCAGTGATTTATGCGAGTGGCTGCTTTAAACTGGGTTTTGTAAATACTCCAGACCGTTTGCCCGTCGAATATTGGTGTTTGCACATTTCTGGATGAGCTTTGCGCTGCGGCTGTAAGGGGAGCTGGTGAGGTGGTTACTACTGCCTTCGCTGCTTCCAGTTCCTTTTTCATGTTTTCCATCTCATGGTTCATTCTCTCTTTGACCTGGCTGATCTCATAGTTGATTCTCTCCTCAACTTGGCTGACCTTCTCCTCGACCTGGTAAACCTTTTCCTCAACGCTTTTAATTTGGTTGTTCAGACTACCGAGCTCGGTTGACTGTTTTTGCACTTCCTTGATTTCGATCGCTTGTTGGTCCAGCTTCGCAGCTAAATTGGATGACTGTTCATTTACCTTTGCAGTTAAATTGGATGATTGTTCATTTAGCTTCACAGTTAGACTAGATGACTGTTCATTTAGCTTCGCTGATTGTTCATCTAGCTTCGTAGTTAAACTGGATGACATCAGCATCAACATTTGCATTAGCGCGTTTTCTGGCTCCTTTGGTTTTGGTATTTCTACTTCTCCACCTTCAGCGCTTTTTTTCGCATCTAAGAGCTCACCCGAATCCAGATTCACGCCTTCCGACTCGATCGCGTCACGCAAGCGTGCAATCAGTATGGCCTTTGTACCTTGCGTGGCCAGATTTCGCTGTTCCAACTCCTCTTTGAGCTCCGATATGCTCAATTGATTAATTTTTAGATGTAAATTTCCTGGCATTTTTATTTTTTCGGCTATTTTTCCACCAGTTTTCACTATCCTGCACTTTAAAAATGTTTAAACGTTTTCACTTCCAAAATTTTCTTTCTCACTTCTTGACACCATTGTCGCATGTTTCTGGTTCGCGGCCAATAATTTGATGTTCCGGGAAAGTGAAAACGCAATGTCTTTTAAATTAAATTAAAAGAGTTTATTTAATTCGTCAAAAATGCACAATCACTTCACTAACAATTTCATAACTTTAATTTTCACTATTAAGATTCTACCTTCCACTTGTCCATAAATTTCTATCGCAATTGTCTACTAAAATCACTTCACACTCAAACAATCAATATCGCCTGTACTTCGCGTATCGCAGTTTTCTATCGCGGTTGTAATGAATGATTCCCCCATTCATTCAGCTCGCCTTTATATAGGGTCTCTAATCATTCAACTCAGTTCTCGTACATTGGTGAATTAGCGGGAACATTCCAGTAGTGAATGAATGGAGCAGTGACTCACTTTCAGATGTTGTTCATGCTTGTTGGGTTCTCGTTGTTTCGAGTAAATTCGTTTTGTTGATGATCTTCATTGTTGTGAAAACAATTGCGACAGTAACTCGCAGAATTCTTTGTACATGTAACAATATTTAAAGTTCATGGGCAAGCTATGGCCAGCTATCTTGTTCGAGTCCAGTAGGGAGCATGCTGCTACCCATTTATTTCTAACAACGTTCGAGTAGTTAGAAGTGCTGTTCAGTGTTCAACGAAATGGCGAGGGGCGAGGTATTGGCTTGAGCCGCGGACCTCAATCGGCCTTTTCGCATTTCACGCCGTCTGGCCACCCCGATTCGTTTACTCATCTTCCTCAATGAACAGTGGAACTAAATCAAAGTCAGGAGTGATTCACTCAACGTTACAAAGCCGCGGACCTCAATCGGCCTTTTCGCATTAAAAACCTAAGTAAATTTAGTTAATTGTAAGCAACGTGTAAACGTACAAGAAAGTTGGCAATAAAATAAAAATAATTCCTTAAAATTAACACTTGCCTTTTTTGTTCTAGTTTAGATGGATACAGTAGC
Source organism: Odontomyia ornata (assembly GCA_963969285.1). NCBI lineage: Eukaryota > Metazoa > Arthropoda > Insecta > Diptera > Stratiomyidae > Odontomyia > Odontomyia ornata. The sequence goes on from OZ017741.1 coordinate 6,075,955, forward strand.
AGGTAATTTTTATACAGAGAGATCTCTCTCTGAGAGCCTTGATGGTGTATATAGGATACACATCAAAATGAGCCCCCAGTTCATACCAGTATACACTGGTTATGTAACACGCTGACTGGAAAGTTGTTTTCATTGCTGTTCCTCCCCAGTTTTTGGCCTCCTTGATGTGTTCGCTTACTCGATTTGTTATATTCCTTGCACGATATCTTGTAAACAACGTTTTTTCATCTGATTTCTTTTTGTCTTTGGTAAATCTGAGTATTGAATTTAGCTGGTGTACTCTACTGCTTGTGGCGCTTTGCACATCGTTGCATTTTAGGATTTGTTTCAGTCACGTTGTTACGTCCCTGTGGTACATAATGCTAATTCTTGTCTTGGGCGCTTTCTTTTTCCTCTGTCCATATCAAGTTGTGAGTTGATTCCTTCAGCGAATTGTCTTTTCCTTTTTCATTATGGTTCTAATGGTGGCTTCATTGTACCTATTATTCCTCGCTGTATCTAGCGTTACTCCTTTAGTCTTTCCTCATGCTTTAATGGGATGTTGTGCATGCGATGTATCATGCTTTTAAAGGCTGTCATTTTATGCTGGATCGGGTAGTTTGAGTTGTTGGTGATAAACCTTTGCGTGATAGTCTTCTTCCTGAGTATACCGAATTTGAGTACGTTGCTGGCCCTTTTAACAAGAATATTTAAAAATTGTAGTAGTCCATTGTCCTCCATCTCCATTGTGAACTTCATCTTTTGATGCATTTCGTTCAGGCTCCGCAATTTGAAACTTTGCTGAGCCTGAACGAGGCTAAAGAAACACGTCTGCGGTAAAAAATAAAATCAAAACTGTAAAGGGATTGCTTTTAATTAAAAAACTTATGAAACATATGCTTTTCACAATTGTTTCTAGCAATTGGAAAATCACGTCCTTTGGTCATGGAAAACAAATCATCATTTATTCAGCATGATCCCAGGTCGACATTTTCTTGTAGGTTAATGTTGCCATAAAAATTATGAAATAAAAAGCTTTTAAGAAAGAAACAAGTTGAGTAAGCAGGAGAGTGCTCCTACCAGGAGGTCTTTGTAAACATCCTAGGGTTAGAAACTAGTTTTCTAATAGCGTGAATCGAAAACTTGAATTATTCATCCAATACTTTGATATGAAGTCGTTCAAATTTATACAAAAGATGCACAATTTCTTTCATAAGCACAGTGCAGCCGCCATTTTAATCTAGCTTAAATGATTTTTCTGAATGCTCGGCCAATTGAACATGTTCAAGTTAAACACTATTCCTTAAATTTTCATGAAAATTGAAACAAAATAAAAGTGCCTAAGTCAATTTTAAATATATATAGGGTTTTCCAATAAGAGGTGCTATTTTGAATAGATCTTGTGATTTAACACCTTGCGACTTCTTCCTTTGGAGCTACGTGATAGAAAAGGCCTACGCCAATAGCCCAGCGTCGATTCAAGATATCAAAGATGAAGTTCGTGAGGCCACTTTGCGATTTGGTTATGGAAAATTTCATGAAGAGGATACGGTCCTGTAAGCGTGTCGCAGTAATTATTTGCCTGATGTTAGATTTCGCTATTAACGGCATATCTTCTTCTTTATAATGAAATAAACATCCGATCATTTATGTTAAAAAATGGCATTTTTCTTTTAATATCAAAATAACACCTCTTATTGGAAAACCCTATATCAACCATAAACACGTGTTATTGATGTTGTAATTCCATATAATTGAAATGGCTATAACTCACTTGATTATGATTCGATCCAAATCAAATTTTGTTAGCATATATATCTTATGTCAGTCTATATAATTGCAAAATTTCAAGAAGTTTAAAGGTACCGTTTTGATTTTATGGGCAAAAATGTAAAATCTACAAATCATACTATTATTAACAAAGTTGAGTGAATTTCGATTTCTAAGGTATTTGTTGCCCTTGTGCTCATAAAGGCCCACGTTCGTGATAATTTTCAGATTTTTCGGCTCAAAGGTGTCCAATCGCGAGGGGGGGGGGGACACACATTTTTGGTACATTTTGCCTTCCCCTGGACCCCCTAATTCATAAAATGATGATGATTTTTTTATTTCAGATTCTAAAAGTTCTAATCAAGACCTTTCATTTGATATCCGACTCGACTACCTTTGATTAAAAAAAATTTTTAAGGGCCAATTCGTTATTACGGGGGACCCCCCTTAAACAATTTTTAAATTTTTGTTAAGTCCTTAACTTTTGAGAGACCATCATTTCTGACCTTTTCACAAAGTTTGAGCATTCTAGCTTCTATAGTTTCTGAGGAAATCAGCTGTGACGCACGGACAGACGGACGGACAGACGAACGGGCAGGCGGATAGACAAGTCGCGAAACTAGTAGGTCTTTGTAAAAAATTTTTTTACAAAGACCTAAAAAGAAAGCGCCTTAAAAAGGATGGCTTAAAATTTTTGGAATCGGCGCTAAATCAGTTTAGCACCGATTCCGAAAATTTTATTTTACCCTTTATAGGGCACTTAGAAGTCGGTTTACTTCTTTTTCCTCAAAAATTTTATATAAGCTCCTAAATCGATCATACTGGCAACATAGGTTTCACACCACTGTCTCCTAATTCATTCACGAAAAATAACTAGTAGTACTACTTGTTCGATATGGGACCGTATCGCACATGTTGGATTCGAACAATTCATAGGTGACTCTTACAAGAAATGACGCTAAATGGGGGGAATTCTCCACAGTTCATGTTAACGCTGAACATATTGACGAACAGGAAAAAGAAAAATGGAATAACAATTCCGACAAAGGTATCATAGAACTAAGTAAACACAGAAACAACTGTATTCCGTATTCTTCTACATACTATACTCATATGTATATTCGAGGAATCACACATAGAGTGCCGATGTCGATGCATCTTACGTTATCGTAACACTCTTGGAAATTCTTCCTTTTTACTTGCAGTCATAGATACAATCAAATCGATGGGCACGTGTTTACTTTAAGATCGATTTTGATCATGTAATAAGTGGCCCGCGGTACACTCGACGGCATTCACCGGGGCTTTAGCGGATGCACTTGAACCTGAAGATTCAATGAGCATGCGAGTGTATCGTCAATAAGACGTCAATTTGGAGAGATCATGCGGACCAGCAACTTGAGCCCGGCACTAAACTGCATCGCGAGTAGGTGCACCAAAGGGCGTCTTCGAATTAGAATTATGAAGAGATGACAATAATGGCTGCAGATTGGCTGCATTTGGGCGGTCTGGGCTAGTGTTAGCGGATGCAATTGATTTCTTATGGTTTTCTTGTGGTTTTATACCTAAGACACGACTCGAAGATTGTAAATAAGTGGACCATTGATAGACGGAATGATGTAAGTGGTGTTGGGCTAGAAGAATTCGTTGAAGAAATAATTTATAGGGTGGTAGATTTGAGGATTGTGCTGCGGTAACTTAACATGAAAAAGAACAACATACTCGTAAATAACTAATTTTTAATCCACGGCTGAATGCGGACTCTATCAAAAGCACAAGAACATCCATTCTGTGATTAATCATGTCAAATGGTTTTGGGCATGCGATTCGGATTTAATTTGGATTATCCAATAAAAGAAATTTGTTCCTTATCGAAGATTTATTTGTCAAATTATTCAGGCTGACACCGCTTTGATTTGGGTATTTTGAGTACTAGAAATATTTAGTCTTGGATTGATGCAAAAATGAGATTAAATTTGGATGGATGGATGGTTGTGAAAAGGATTATGATGACGGCATACTTAAAAAATTTTGTATGTTTTATGCTTATTGAATTGATGATTTTTTTTTACCTAATAATAAAAACTTCAGTTAATATTTCAATGGAATTAAACATAAAAAAATGTTAAAATAAAATCCGACAAATATTGATTTTTGTTTGTTTTATGTTGGGGCAAAATGGCTGTTCTGTTGTTGCACTACCAGCATACCCTATGTATACTGGCATGAACTGGGAGCTTGACATGATGTGCATCCTATATACACATCAAGGCTCCCGGGGTGAGAGAGGGACTCACTGTATAAGACTTACCTGCTACTACATATATGTCAGCCTGATCAGTGAAAACATGCCTTCATTTAATGACTTAATTTTTATTTCGTTTTTTGTTATGTTATAGAATTACACCATAAGGTCGAATATACAACTTCTAAGCACTCTTGGCAGATGGGGTCGTCAGCAATACCTATTCTTTACAGAAAACCACGAAGGGAATTATGCTCTATAATCAGTCTACAGCCGTCATATTCACACTTTTACGGGAGCCGCAGTGCTAATATTACTCGGTCCGTGCTCCGTCGTTCCTCTCTGTGCACTGCGAATGATAACATATGCGAAAAGCTGCGAATTGTAATCAAAACATCTGTGGGTGCGGCGGCGTATCATGCATTAGCAGAAGACATCGCAATCGACCGTACAATCTCAGTGGAACGAATTGGTTACACGCATGTCCAATTAGGCAAATCGAGCGAAAGCTTGAACTTTGTGGTTTCATTTGAACTTTTATCATGTACAAGTTTAAATTGTCGTCATTATTTTGGTTGGCAGGCAATTAAGTCAGCATAATAATGCTATATAAGAAAATTAAAGAAGCTAAAATATCGAGAAGTATTTTTCCATTCGCTAGCTCAAGAAGTGCGACCGAACTTAATCTATCCCAAGGCACTCAGCCCGGGATAAGGGAATAAGAATACGTTTAACTGCGTACTTAAGGCGTCAGCGCGAGTATTAGCGTCCCAATTCAATTTCACTCGGGGCCTGCAGTTATAGCTCCAATTGATTGGTTTTTTCATATATGATATTACGTAATATAATACATTTCATTTCCTTCAAATAATAAATATCATTAACGTAAATCTAAATCCCAGATATGTTGCAGCTCAATTAATGCTCCAATTTTACACATATGCCAACATAAAACTTCATTCATTGTCTCTGTAATAAATAAATTCATAGAAGGTTTCTTTTTTAAAACATTGTATAAATATTACGTATTCAACTGAACGTGTAATTGTATAACCTAACAGAAAAATGAAATAAAAATTAAGTCTTTAAGCAAACGTTGATCTGGTGGACAAGTATGAAACAGCAGGTAAGTTTTATACAGTGACAATTTTCTTTCTCCTGACAGCGTTGATGTGTATATAGGATACATATCATATCAGGCTTCCAGGTCGTGCCAGTATACATAGTGTATACCGGTAATGTAACCCCACCAAGACGCCACAGACTGAGTCATCAGGTAGCAGTTTATCTTGTGAATGATATGAGAGCTGGGAACTCCTACACAAGGTTCCAGGCTGTAGAACAGGATCTGTAGTGGATTACTAGTATGTTGGTAAATGATAGACAGTAGCGAGCTTAGATTTTGGGGTTCGCTGGAATGGCCTTTCCTGACGACACGTTCGCGTGCTGGCAATTAGTTTTCTGCCGTGTCATGGGGCGTTTCCTTTTGGCCAACGCAAAGTCGATAGTACAATATTTTTTTTCCACCCGTAAGAGTTCAGGTATAAAGCGTCCTAACGCGAACTGAAGGGGGTTTTTGTATTTTCCTGCCTAACCTGCTGGCGACACAAGTCATCTTTCCATATTTTACGAGGAAGCTAACTAACATAAGAAAATGCATAACCGGCTGGTTTTGGTGCCTCCACCCCATCGCACACTTTCCCAACCAGATCGAAATCTAGATGACTATGCCCATCTTCAAAGCCCCTAAATTCGACGAAGAATGAGGGCAATCCTGTGAGGTCTTTATTAGAAGATATATCTCCTCACATCGCGGTTCCCTACCCCTTTCAGGTATAAAGAAGAAGACCGCTTCAATGTTTCATTTTATTATTCAAGAAAAAGTTTAATATTTAAATCTGCTGACTTCTCCTATGCAACGTGATTATAGTAATAAATTGTGTATAATTACTCATAAACCAATAGAAGACGCAGTCATGCTTCTGGCATGAGCACTCAAATACTATATTTCACCTGCGGCCAGTAAATCGGATTCCTTGATGGGACTTGTCAATATTTTAGTGAATTCGAATAATTAAACCAGAGTTTTTATTTGAACTTAAAAAGTAGTTATTATTATAATTGCCATTAGCATATTTCATTATTCAATTTTTACATTTTAATAAAATAATAAAGGATAAAATAATTGAAGATAATACATTTTGAACGTTAATTTGTAAGTATGCTTGTTTATGTGTCATTAACTACATGCGTACGAAACTTAATTCAAAGTAACGAAAATAATATTTTACATACGAATCAAATATGATATTTACATATGGATCAAAAGCAATGAGTATATATAGTAGGAAGTATGCAATAAAACCAAAAGAATAAACAAAAAGCAGGTACTTACCTACGTCCATGAGCGCTCGAGGGGTAGGCTCTACTGAAAAAATTATTATTTGTCTTTAAGCTACAAGTATGTCTGTTTGTCTGTTACATTTGCATTCTTTTTTCGATTTTTTTGCGGAGTCTTTCTTATCAAGTAGTAACATTTTAAATGTTGTTTTTATGAGTCGCGGTAATTTTTAATAATTATGAAGTCTCGTTAAAATTTAAGTTTATGTCTATATTCTACGAGGGCAGTTCAAATATGATAGAGACAAACACTGTAGATGGCGCGCATGTATGTTTTGAAGGTCGTGGCTTGAGTATGTGATAGCTGGCTCCCTTACAAACAGTGTGGCATAGTTTTCGTCGGGAGTGCATGTTTCACACGCGTGCTACGACAATGAGTGAACGTCAAGTGCCGACCGCCGTTGCGCAACGTATTTTTGCGTTTGTGAAATCAATCCGGTAGTGGTCGTCGCAGGGTGATAAATCCGAACTGTAGGAGGATGTTCCAGTACCTCCCACCCCAATGACGATATTGTATCAAGCGTGAGACACGCGGTATGAGGACGAGCGTTATCTTGGAGAGGAATCGCACTTTGTGCTGCAATGCTCCTCCGTTTCAAGCGATAAGTGAGCTTCACGTGTGTTTGAAGGTTTCTTTTTATTAGTTAAATTTAATACGATGCACCTTTCAAACAACCCAACAAAGTATTTCACTAGGCCGGTTTTCGAGCAACTCGTCTAACATGCAAGTTCACTCAAAAACCAGTTCGGTGAGTCTTGCTTTGCTGTTTGCATTTTGTTGCACAATTCTTATGCACTATTTCAACTACATGCGATTTTATGGCATCTTATTGAGAATGTTGAAACTAGCCGAGATTTGCCGCTATGAGAAAGCTGTATTTAATTTGCAAGAACAAAAGAAAGAGCAGCTTCAACCGGAAGTAATGAGAAGTACAGCAGGTAACAAACTACACACCACTGAAATGAAATGCTTTTTCCCCCTTTTTTTCTTGTTATTTATTTCCTTTTAAGTCTCTGTAGAGGTCATGAAAACGATGCACCTTTCAAACAACCCAACAAAGTATTTCACTAGGCCGGTTTTCGAGCAACTCGTCTAAGATGCAAGTTCACTCAAAAACCAGTTCGGTGAGTCAAAGTCAAAGTCAAAAGCGCTTTATTTAACACTAATCGTTATAAATTTTAAAAGAATATAAAGCAAATTCCAAACAATAACAATAAAAAACTTAATGGCCCAAATGGCTCTCTAAATTTGTACGTTATCGTTAACTCATATCATCAAAAAAAACTATAGCAAATTCAATTAATTACGATTATTACATATTTTTAAAATTTAATTGGAAAAAGGAGAAAAAACTAACCAACACTATCCTAAAATTATTTATAATCAAAACACAACAGTGAAACTTTGATCCTACACCTAATATGTTGTAACTTATTTCTAATAAAATACAATCAAAAACTTTAACTTATACTAAAAAATCAATAACAATGTTCCTAACCTAAGTGTTTAATCTTATCTCTAACGGAATATAGTAAACATTACATATACCTAACCTATACCTAATTTTTAACAAAAATAAACAACAACACTAAATGTAGCAATAATGAGCTGAAACTCAAAAACTAAATAACGAAGAACACCAAAACTGAAAATAAACACGAATAATTTAGACATTGTCATTCAGCCACCAATACCTAGATTGCCCCGTCTCAACTCGATCAGCTTCAACGAATCTAGCAAATGAGTATCTCCATTGAAATCGTTGGTCTCGTGAACTCAAATTAGGAGGATATTTTATCTTCTTATCGGTGGCCCGTCGATATATGTGATATATGACTGGGACGCCGTCAGAATCAAAAACATATCGATTCATGTCCAAATACACGAATGCTTCTGGAGGAATGAAGCCAGTAGCGAGGTAAGTCGCAATATACCCGTCTGTAGGGTGGAACGGCTGTGAAATCCAAGGGTTTTCACTCACAGTCACAGGTCTTGCGATATGATTCCGAAGAAGTTTCAATATGAAGATATCGACCCTCGTCACTTCAGCAGTTTAATAAATTCTTCTATTCGATATATAATGTTTCCAATCCGTCTCAGGCTTTCTGTACAAACCAGTACATGCACGAAGACATTTCCTTTCGAAAACTCTTAATTTTTCCATAGTACTAGCGCTCTGGTTGTACCAGATCTGACATCCATATGTCAAAACTGGTCTAACCAGTGTCTTGTAACAGATAATTTTGACCTTTTGATCAATGTATCTGGAATGAAAGAGCTTTCGAAGGGCCATGACTACTTTAAGTGCCTTACTGAGCATGATTTTCACATGTTCAGTATAGTACAGATACTGATCGAGATAAACACCGAGGTATCGAACACAGGATTTATGTGGAGCCCGTTCTAGACTACTCTCACCAGCCATGATGTGGAAATATTTCCAATTACGTTTCAGGTCTTGACTGACCCCCTGCAGCGTTGTCCGAAACAAGATTGTTTCACACTTCTGCGCATTGATTTTCATTCGCCAATTGTCAGTGTACAGCTGTACATCATTGAGCATTTTTTGGAGATTGCTCTGAACTATTGTAGCTTTTCGGTCTGCCGTATAGATGATCAGATTATCAGCAAACGCTACCAATGATCGCGTTGGCGAGACGTTAAAATCAAAGCCGTTCAATAGCTTGCGAATGAAGATTGAAAAGAGCAGAGGCGCAGTAACTGTTCCCTGCTGTAGACCATTCAAGACCTTGAACTCGCGCATTGTTGTCAGATTTCCATCAGTTACAACAAACGATTTCCCGTATAACATATTACACATCATGGCGACAAGGTGTCTGGGGAACTTGTCCTGAAGGAGTTTAAAAACTAGTCCATCTAACCACACCGTATCGAAGGCTTTCTCCATATCAATGAGACATGCTCCAACACATTGTCTATCATTTAGTTTCCAACAGATATCTGAGGTTACTTTCGTTATTGCATGTGTGGTCGAATGCCCGGCACGAAAACCAAATTGGCAATTCGGCATCAACTCATTTTCCTCAATGTGGGCGTTTAATGCTCTGTTGAGTATCACTTCAAACACCTTACTGATGTTAGGCAGCAAGCTGATTGGGCGATAGCTTTTGGGGCATGAAGATTCTTTTCCTTTCTTCAAGATCGGAAATACCTTAGCCTTTTTCCACTCATTTGGGAAATATGAATTGCTCAACATGTTGTTGAACAATATGCAATAGTTCCTAATAGCAACCTCAGGCAAATGTCGGAGAACTCCATTTGGAATACCATCAGTACCAATGATTTCTTGTTGTTTATCTTGCGAAATATGAAACACAAGTCTTCATAGCTGACAAAATAATCAATAAGATTTAAGCTCGGTATGAGTTCAGATGTTAATGTTTCATTGAAATGAAGAATTGATTGGCCGTTCAGGCTTGATTTGAAGTCGGAAACTTTTGCTTCAACGACCTCTGAAAATATTTCATTCCCTCTCTCAGGGTTTGGTAGATGAACCAATTCAAAATGTGTTCCAATCAGGGCAAGTTTATCCAATCCTTCACGAATAATCCTGTTTCCATTTCTATCCGGAGTCGTACTATCAGTTTCGATACCAGCCCTATCGAGAAGATTTATCTCATCACTAGTGACTTCAAGATTCGATACCTTCACTCGAGACTTCTTGCGGAATATGCTATTCACTTTCGCGAACACGCCGTCTGGGTCCTGTGGGCTAATACCCCTCAATTTTTCCGCCCATTGATTGCTGACCTCACTCCTGAAGTATGACCAGATTAAGTTCCGGACATTCTTCAGATGTAATTTCAACAAAGCCAACGAGGGATGGTTGTAATCCAAAAATCGTCGATAAATATTGTTGACGCGTGTGAGAAGAAGGCTTTTCAATCTTTTCAACCTTGCGATGGTTGGTGTTTCATATCCTTCCATATTGTTTCGATGTTTAATCTTGGGAACTACTTTCTCAATCGTTTCCAACGTCAGCTTCTCTAACTTCGACAAATAGACATCTATTTCATCGTTAGTTAGATTCCTGTCATTCGGAACCATTGAGCAAGAGTTGCCACCATCAGAAGGGGGACATTGCTTCTGGTACTCCCGATTAAACTTCTTTTGAAACTTTCCCCAGTCTGTTTTTTTGAAGTTCAACCGATGATTTTCGTGTTGAACTGGAATGAGGAAGAAATCATCCCTGTGATGATTGATTTCCATTACGATTGCGTTATGGTCGCTATCATAAGGAAGCACCTGCAGTTTCCGTTGAGGACTATTAAAGTTGAATTCGAGTCTTGCGTCAGCAATGCAGAGGTCCAAATATGAATTTGTCCTAGGGTATGTTGGGAACTCCGACCCATAAAGATTGCACCTGTATTCAATCTGGTTCTCTGTTATCCATGATTTCAGGAATACACCTCTTGGATTATTGGTGGCGTTCAGCCAGGATGTATGCTTGGCGTTCAGGTCACCAGCAAGAATATAATAGTTATGAAGCCTGTTCAATTCGAGTATTTAAAACAAGAAATTGAGTTCCTCCTTGAGCTTGAGGACAGTTCCACCAGTTGCATAGGCAGAGATAACGATGAGGTTATCCCCACCTGGCAGTGAGATTTTGATAACGGACACTTCAAGAGATTCAAAGCTTTTGAATTCGACTTTTTCAATATTTTGGATACGATAGGGTCTTCGTACCAATATCCCGGTGCCACCTCCCCCATCACCTATTACCCTATCGTTTCTTACGAATTCAAAATCCTTGAATGTCATGGAGTCAGTTCGGTGAGTCTTGCTTTGCTGTTTGCATTTTGTTGCACAATTCTTATGCACTATTTCAACTACATGCGATTTTATGGCATCTTATTGAGAATGTTGAAACTAGCCGAGATTTGCCGCTATGAGAAAGCTGTATTTAATTTGCAAGAACAAAAGAAAGAGCAGCTTCAACCGGAAGTAATGAGAAGTACAGCAGGTAACAAACTACACACCACTGAAATGAAATGCTTTTTCCACCTTTTTTTCTTGTTATTTATTTCCTTTTAAGTCTCTGTAGAGGTCATGAAAAAAAGTTAATGTTCATATTGTAAGAGTTTTGGATGCTGTGAAAAAAATGCAATATTTATTCTTTATATAGCTATAATCATTAAAGTTTAGATGTACCATGTTTGGTTACTTATCGGGATGTTACTTTTTTCGGATTATAGTTCATTTTCATTGGATGAATTGTTTCCTTTAATTTTTAATGATATACACGATTTTATTTTTTTAATGTAATTATTGCAACATTTTTCTCGATTTCGTTGTCTTTTATTAAGTTACAGCTTAAAAATTATCCTTGCTTGTAGTCAAATACTATTTTTGTTTTTCCTTTTTTTATTTTATCTTGTATTAAGAGTTTATTCTCTTCAAGTTTGCGATTGAAGTTAGACTCTACTTCAATCAATCTCAATCCCTTTTGGTTTTGTCAAAAATTCTGCAATGGTTTCTTCTGCTTCACAATTTGCGACTAAGCAACTCTCGGGAAATTTATGTATCTTTTCTATCCGTGTAACGCGCAGTTCCTCTGTATAGACTGCTCGATTACTACAGGTCTCAGAGCATTCCTTCACTAAAGCGTCAGATTTCTCATCGCCTTCAAACCCTTTATACCCTAGAACCCAGAAAAGCATTAGCAAATTATCTCCCAACAATGTTTAATTCATTCAAGCATTCATGGATAATTTTCGATGTTACTTTCTGTCCCGAGAGGGCAAGTATTGGCATTTGGCTATCACTGCAAATATTGAGCTGCCTCCCCATCCATCTATTGTCCTTGATGCATGACACCACTTCTCGTATAGAAAACATTTCTGCCTGAAACACAGAAGCCAGCATTCCTTGTGGTATCAATTTCTGGATCACTTGATTTAAGAACCATCCTGTTCCAGTTCGCTCATTGTTCCTAGAGCAATCCGTGTAGAAGATTATGTCTGCCTCATCAAATAGTGATTGTGAATGTGTCCACTCGGTCCTGTCTCTGGGAGTTGGACATGAAACATTCTATAAAAATTCGGAATAGCAATCATCCTGTCGGTTAGCATAACCATCTCAGGGACGTAATCCGTCAACAGTTTGAAGATGCTATTATGATCTCCTGAAAATCTTCGAGTGCATCCTGCTACCGCAAGTCTCTGGGCAGATTTTACGACCTCTCACTTTATGAACAATTCAACGGCAGGTAAATTTAAGATGGCATTAAAGGCCCTACCTAGTGTTGTGTTAAATGCCCCACTTATTCTCAGCCATACTATTCTTTGCAGCCTGGTCGAGCAAGGTGACACCCAAGAATGGTCTACTTTATACCACCAGATTATAAATCCATAGCAAATCAATTACCAAATAATCGATGAATACAGCCATAAGGTCTGCTTGGGCGTCAAACCCAACGATTTGCCAAAGCATTTCTGTATTGTCCAAACAGTCTGCATGCTTGCTTAGTCTTTGCAAGAATATGCTCCTTCCAAAAAGTTTCCCATTTAGAATGGCTCCATGATATTTGTTTTCTGTTTGCAGCTGAATAGTGACACCATCCAGTTCAGGTAGAGTTAGACCATCAAATTTCGTTTTCCTCGTGAAGAGCACCACAATGATTTTTTTACGGATTAACTGAAAGCCCATTATCTTGACACCATTGCTGCAGCGTGTCCAGAATACTTTGCATATTCCTGCAAAGAGCCCGAAGATGCTTGCCTGTGGCAAGCAAGGCTATGTCATCCGTATATGCTTTCGAAAAGACTTCATGCTTCTCCAGTCCAAGTAAGAGAGTGTTGGCCAATATGCTCCATAGCAGTGGTAAAAGGACAGCATATTGAGGGAACCCTTTCTCCGCCTTTGCCACAACACATGGTCCACCCTCTGCTGTCGTCGAGAGCAGAGTTCGAGCGTGTTGCTAATCTAGTTTACGATCTATGGTTCAACCCCATGAGCTCTTGCTAATTCACACAAGGAGCTGTATGGTGCACAATCAAAGGCTATTTCAATATCAATAAACATCCCCATCCATCCATCCTGCCCCGTCCATCATCTCCTCAATTTTCTCGACTAGGCTATGAAGCGTTGTTTTGCAGAATTTTTCCTGTTAATATGCGTACTGTGTAATGCCGAGAGAGTTCCTTCTCAGAGAGGGTTCCTGTCAGTGATCAATATATATTCACAAGCTTTTTCAGTACCTTCAGCGAAAACGAAGTGGGACTGATAGGACGGAAGCTTTTAGAATCGGAGTAGTTTCAGAATTAACGTAACTCTGACTATGTGCCAAGGTATGGGTATGGTAAGTACTTCCTCAGACACAGCACCAACTTGTTGGACTTCACTTTGATCATAGTAGGAACTAGGAACAATACCATCAAAGCCCGGTGTTTTGGATTTATCGAAGGCATCGAGGGCACCTTGGATTCTATTCAATATTACCACATGCTAAGTTCAAACTTTTCCTTCCTACTCTTCCTCCTTGTAGAGGCATGAGCAAGTTGGTTGAAGATTTCTGATGGATGACCTGATTACACCCAAATTGGGCCTTCTCCAGAACTTTTAATGAGTTTAGATTTAACTCCGTAAAGGTGCCATTGGGTTTTTTAATTGAATCTTGCTTAACAGTACGGGGCTTATTGAGGAGTTTGTAAAGTTTTGCAGTCTCTGGCATCCCCACAGTCTTCTCACAAGAGACCCATTTAGAGTCTCTTGCTTTCTTCTTTTATTCGCCTTACGAGGTTCTATAGTTCTACCAGTCAGCCTTTGAGTTCGTCTGCAGTGCTGTCCTCAATAACTTTGTAGTGGATTTGCGAAGCTTTTGGCCTACTTCAATTCAGCGGACAGGTGGCTTCTAAACAGAAGTTTAGAGTTGTATTGAATTTTTCAACACTTCTTTCAACCATCTTTCTGTGTAGTATTAATATCTGAGGAAGAAAAGTTGTGTCAAACCAACTATAATATTAAAAATTAAATATATATAGTGAAACCAAACTTTAAAGGGTTTTTATTGTTTGAACCATCTGTCATATTTTGAGTTTATGTGGTACACATAATTCCGCTCCCACTTTTAACTGATACATCTTCAAGTCTGCTTATTGAAAATTCTTGAATGACCGCTCCAACTTAATATGTGCGCTGACATGATATTCAAAATATCTGTCATCAGAAAGTGTAGTTTTATTCAATACATTCCAGCCTTAAATTGTTTTTACTATCCTTGGCGTGGCCACAGCGATCTCTATCGCTTCCCGTCTATGGGACGTGACAAAAGCAGACTTGGAGTCTGTGTTCAAAATTGTCAGTCCACTAGACCTTATAAAGTCCAACAGCTGATCGTCTCGACGATTTCAGTTGCTACTGCTCCACATATGGTGGTGAGCATTGGCATCGCAACCCAATATCAGGTCAATCCCTTTGGGCTCAACGTAATCTACCTACTCCCTCAGCATTCTGCTGAGTGGAGCCGTGTTGTATAGAAGGTATGCTGATACAACAATAATGTAGTGTCAACCTGTATTTTCTTTATACGATACATTCACTATGACTGTGGTCTGGTTAATGAATTGTCTCAAAAGAGACGCTTCTACATTTGTAGGGACTAAGAAGATGGTCAGATCCTCTATCACAGAAGCTTTTTTTGCCACGTATGTTTAATCCATAAATACCTCACCATTGGCTCTTGAATATCTGCGATGTGTTTTGATGATTATATTTAGAGTATGGTGTGCCACCTACATATTAAAGATGAGGTGGCAATGGCGTGCTGCAAGTGAATCTGGGCAAAAGATAAATTCAGCATTCTCATTTAGGAAATGTGACCTTGAGTCTTCATGGGAGCAGATGTAGACGTGACCTCAGGGTGGACTTCAAAAGATCCGCACTGGCCTGATCCATCCCGACCACCAGGAAGTTTTCAAGTAATGAGCCTATACACTGCTGCTTTTCTCACAAGAAAAGATCTTGCAGACTTGCGTTGATACTTCTACGTTCTGCATTCTGAGGCATACCATAATGCCCATAAGATCTTTGACTCTTATTTGGATCCATATTATAGCCCTGACATACTTTGTGAGGGTGCCTTCACTTACAAGTGTGAACTTTGCGTCCTTATAAGTTGGAGCCTTGGGAACCACGATTTTGTTCAACAATTCCTTGGTCCATTTGTTCGAGTGTTTAGCATGTAAGATGCCTCCGCAGACAAACAGACCCATTATTCTGTATAGAACAGTGATATTCCCCAAGATTTCAAAAAAGTGGTCGGAGAATGCTCTCTCGCACTCAATATCAACCAGGTTTCCGTTGTTTAATCCAATAAGCACAACCAGTGACTTTGCAGTAGCTTCTATGTAGTTACCACTTGTCAAAGTTGACGCCTTAGAGTGAGTCTGGTCTCCTAAACTTCGATTCCTTGAGGCTCCTGGTTTATGGTGACTACCTGGCATCTCCGATTGTTTTGGGCTCTTCTTATTTATTGATGCTTTCTGGCTACTTGGTGTTACCACCATAGAGTGTTCTAGCCTAGATGAGTCATCAGTAGACCTGCTCCTCTTTTGCGGTGCACTAAAGCCCATTTTGTCCATCCTTCCAGCAGCCAGCTTTTGCCTACACATCGTTATGCGGTGCGTGTTTCTGCGTTGAGTTCTGGTTAGGTGTTTAGAGCCCGATGCGGAAGAGCCACTAGACCCAGTTGCCACCCCTGGAGGATTGACTGAGCTATCTCTTCGTTAGAAGATGCTTCTGTACATGCACATTGTGAGGGCAGCAAAGACGCCTGCAAGGAGTGCTTCTCTTTCAAGTGACCGGTAATGAGTTTCCCCATCTCTGACAAAAGGCTCATCTGAGTAGTAATTACGGACGCATTTGCTTTACAGCTTTCCTCCCTTACGAGGAATTGCTGTTAAGCACGCTCCCTTGTCTGCGCTTTTCTAGTTTGCGTCTTGTTCAGTTTTTCACCAGTCGGCATTTTGCTTGCATCCTGAAGATAGGGCGTTGCCTCTCCTTACAAGCAAAGTTCAGGACGTCCTCCATCATCAGCTGTCAGCAAAATATTTTCCATTGACATAGTCAAAGCTTGACAGCTTATTGATGAACTGGATCGCAACTAAAGATCCTGTAAGAGGTTCTCTGGGAGAATCCTGCCACCACAGCGGGTGGATTTCCAAACTTCTATTGGCTGCCCCCCTGGGGTAGTAAGAAAATCATTGTCGTTTATATCATTTTGCTTTCCCTCTTCCTTTACACTGACTTGGGACAGTCATCACGGGCATACAGAGGCATACGCGTTGGACAGAGTTCAAGTATTGATTAGTTTTGTATTCCTTTTCTAAATGATAAAAGTACAACATGTATCATTTATAACGATATCGGATATGATATATTGACTTTAACCATGAATTTCAAAAGTCCCGACTAGAAACAATATTCTTATATGTGAGACCTCGTTTACAACGTCATCTGATATTGCGACGAAATATTTACAATACATTACATAGTCTTTTGATCTTTACAATGACGGACTTGCAAGCGCAGTAATTAAACGTCAAGGCATCACTGGATTCGGGAAACCAATGAGTTATGAAAAGCCATGGGAATTGTGTGAGTTTTTTGTTCAGTGATCACTGGTGATTTGGTATTTAAATGTCATATGAGTTTTAAATTTTCCGTCGCCTCATTCTCTCCGGAGTACCTTAAAGTGTCTGCAATAACCCAGCTTCTCACTAAACGCGATTCACATTTACAGACTCCAGGCATCAAAGTTGCTCCTCAGTTGTCAGATTTTCACTCTTTCTCTCAAACAAAGCTCCGCAGCGCGTCAGAAGATCTTTTGGTGTTTCATCTTCAGAACAGAGTTTGTACTTGCTACTTTATTACCTTGGCTTTCGGTAGACGAATATTCACTACCAGCTATCTTCTGGCTACCAAAAAAGACTCTGGTCGGGGCCTTTGGATCCGGAAGTTTGTCCAGAGACGGGCGTAGACGCCACTCGCTTGCGTCTTTAAGTTCCAATTGAGCCAACAAGCGAGAACATGGCTCCCCAGATTATTCCTGTTATTTTTTGTCAACAAGCCTGCCTAAAGGGTGGAACCTAACACCGGCGCTAGATCTATGCGCAGATACACCACTAACCAATACCGCGAGCGAGAGACCTACTTTCCACCAACGATAATCGCGTGCAAAGACTATGTTCTCAAACCTCGGCAGCACTGACACTGTTCGCGAAGGTATTTCACTTTAGGACGAAATACACTTCGAACAAACTAGGGCAAAAAGGAATCTTATCACCTACGCAAAACGTGCACCTCCCACTACATGAACCACCAACTGAAAGGAAACAATTTGTAAAAGAAAACCACAAGGCAGTTCGCGTTCTGGTTGTAAGCAAGTTATCAAACAAGATCAATAACACCACGGCAATCACACGGCTGGAAAATAAAAGTTAGCAAAAACAACAAAGATGCAAAAATTGTTTCTTAATATGAACCTATTCAATAATTAATTCTTTTCAAAAACAAACCAATTCATCAGTTCTACTTGTCTTTATATTTCCCTACTTCATTTAGGGGCCCCTTTCGACGACGTCCACCGCTAGCAGCCTCTTGCGCCTTGTAAAATGTGTGTAAAATTTTATCCAGCTGTGAGGAATTATGCATAAAACAGGTGTTCTCACCTGTTAAGCACAATTCCACTCTGGTATTGAAATTTAATTTAATATTTCTTCTACGCCGTTGAAGACTTTCATCAAACAAAATTATAACGCATTGTCAAAAACATAAAAATTCAAAATTAATTCGAAGTCATCCATTTTCTTCAATTACTTTTGCCGCAATGACACTTTTTCGTATTTGTCAAGATCACATAAGCGCGAATCGCATGTAGGCGAACTATGTGCGCGCTACATTACTTGACGTTTCTTATTTTGTGTTATGTTGATTGTAGCACAGCGGTCACACTTTTGCTTCTACTAATTCGCTTCTAGCCGGCGCTCGATGGAAGAAGAGACCGTCCGTCAGCTTTGAACTCTTTTATTCCCTCGTACATAGCGGTGACCCGCTTCAATGTCGATGTCATTCGATGCAGTATTATTGCACTTTTATTGGAAAGTGCCTCGGCTGAAATTCCATCAATGCGCCATGTATATCAACCACTCCACACCTCATACACTTTTAATCTTATGCCTGTGGTTCCATGTTCCACCACATGATGATTTGAAATTGATTTGTTGGTATTTTTGACTATTACGTTTCCTGATACATTTGTGCTTTATTGTGTGGTTCCGTTCCCAATGATAACTTGTTCTGGCATTTAATAAGTATGATTGTATATTATATTCATGCTATATGTAGTTGCTGGTAATGTATGTTTGTTTAGGAATTAATAGGTTTGTATTCTTTTTCAGGTTACGTAGTCAATCTGAAATCATGTAACATATACAATGATAAAATTTGTACTGCCAATCCCAGGTAGTTTTCAATCAGGTTTTTTGGCACCTGGGGTTCAAATGCCGGCTAAATAAATATCCGTTCGTGTAATTCTTCTTCTAAAGCAAAATTTCCATTATTATCTTCCACCATCGTTTTCAAACTCTCCCCGTAGAAAGAAATGACTTCGTTCGTGAGTGTGATCATCTTCTTCACTTAGTTCTCATCTTCGGATTTGTAGAAAACTACTGCAATTTTCTATTTTTGGCGCAATTCGTGTATGATGTCAACGGTTGATACTGTCTTGAGCCATTGTTGTTGGGCACTTGCATGCTGCTACTGGTGGTCCCTAGCTTTACTAAAATGAAGCAAAAATTAACTTAAAGCTACTTTCAACTTACTTAAGTTATTTTCTATGTAGTGCAAATGTATTAAACACTAGCTTTTAAATATAAATTTCCCTTACTCTAATCTGCCGTGGCTTAATTGGTGGGGATGTTCAATGCAATATGCATTTATGCGTATTCCCTTCTGCCTCGGAATTCAAGCAATCGTGGTGGGAAGTTTCCGGGGTAAAAAAATGATACCGTAACAATTTTCCTTGAAAATAATTTTCCTAAGGTATTATCTGAGTTGTATTATCGCGTAAAATCCTGTAAGGATCCCCCTCTTGCCTTGTTTTGTGCTTCTCTCAATATAGATTCCGAGAAATACTTTCGTTGCTCTCAGCTCTGGATAAGATTTCCAATCTCTTTTCGTTCAGGTATCCGCAATATCAAGTTAGCGCATTGGTCAACACTCCGCAAGAATCCAATCAAAGTTCACCCGTCTCGCAGCAATTCCAGCAATTTTTCTTGACATGAGAAATAAACAATCGTTTCTATATTATTCCATAACCATTACTATCGAGTTCATCCAGCAGGTGTATCGTTTTGGCAATTATCCATTGAGATAATTTTTTTTATCTCAACTTATCAAGAGCAATATCACTTAAGTTATGTGCATGTACAACAAGAAATTTATTTACCTTTTGTTTATCACCCTTTATAGACATGATGGCCAGGCGCAAACTGTATCCGGTGATTCAATAAGGGTGCGCAAGGGTAGGAGCACTCATTCACAGTCACCAATCGCACTGTCCAAAGATTTGCACAGAGTCACGGCACTCGTCCAGTGCCGGAACTCACGTCGTCTATATGGACTAAAAGGTGAAACACAAGTCAAATTACGATGGCCATGCAAATTTGGCAAATTTTTGGTTCTTTTCTCCCCAATCTTTCCATTTTTTGGCGTCATCTCCTCGGGTGAAAATCAAGTCGAGATTATTTAATAATAGATGTGTAATGTTCTTTTGAGCGGTTCACTTGATTGGGGCGGTACTCTTATCTGCAGCGGAATCGCTTTTACTCGGCAAATTTACGCGCGATGGCAGTGTTACTTCTCCAACGCATGCCACCCATGCGGTCTCCTTTGTGACAGTTCATTATACCTACTGCAATTATACTCCGTCTTCTCCACTTTCAGTCTAAAGCCTACTGAAGAAGAAGCCAAAAGCGGCAGCGTTTACTAGTACCTGTATCTACTAGCGTAACGTAGAAAGTAGAAAGAATGGTAGAAAACCGGCTACCTAAAAGAACAATGAAAGATAGAGCACAAGATAGACGTCCAGCGAGAAGACCAAGGACTCGATACGAAGACAGATGCTGACAGCAGATCCTTACTGGGAGTGGTCAATTGGCGACCAAGGTCGAAAAACCGTGATGATTGGAGGAGATTAATCCTGGAGGCTAAAAGCCGGCTTGGCCTGCCGTGCCATAGATGATAATGTTTTCAAGGGCACCGTGGTTGTAACAGTGGTGCTTTGCAGGTGTCGTTTTCAGAATCGTCTTCTGCCAAGGTGAATTCTATTTTAAAAACGATACTTTTGACTCAGCATAGAACGGGTTTTTTGTATTTTTTCATGTTTGCGACAGTCATGAATTTCTTCTGTGATAAATATTTATTTCGAGGGCCTCGTCAGTTGATCTCTGGAAGCGACAAACGAACCTCCGCATATGTTAACTGTGACAACACTGCATATGTTAATCATTGGCAACTTGTGTGCGGCCATCAATAGATTGAGTTAATTACAACATACTCTAAAGATATTTAATTTTTTGAAAATAATGCTGACAAAGCTTACGAATTTTTCATAAGGATGCTTTCAATTACATTAATTCAAGATTCTACAACAATCTTTTAACAATCAAACCATGAACTTGAAACCACGATAAACACATTCATCAACCGTTTAAATCAAAATGCCTCAAATGGCGCCAAAAAAAAATTTGAATTCTACGTACGAGAAGAAACCGCGTTGTTTCCAAATATTCCATAAACATTTCACAACATGTTTTGAATTATGCAACAGCGGTATGTGTTTGAAAAAAGCTTCACTATAGGAACGTTTACTCCTATCAAACAGTTGATCTGATATCGTTTAAATTTATTTTGTATTGAAATTGCTCAACGGCCTTGGCTCATAAACAAAGATAAATCGGGTACGCATCTGACCGCTGGATTCTTTTTACAAATCACGCACCAGACATAAAATTAGTATAACAGCAATTACAACACATAATTTGAATGACCATCCATTACTACTAACGTTATTCTGATGTTTTTTTTCGACAAGTACTCGTACAGTACAATTTATGCAAAATTGCTCATGTTCCGGTCGAATGAGTAAACAGTTCACATGTGTAGAGTGTAGCATCTTTGATGTTGATGTTTATTTTCAAATATATGCTTTAGTACAGGTATGCATGCATGCATGAATTTAATTTGGAGCTGGAATGAAAAACAAAATCGAAAAATTCAGAAGATTTTCAACGGACCGCGGTAGGTTTGAACATTTTTTTCTCAAGTACACGTGTGGTATGTGAAGTAGTTCCATCTTCAACAAAATTGCTGTAATGTACGATCATATGTGTTGTAGGGATTTTTTCGGTAGATCTAATTAACATTCATGCAATCGTGGCCGTATGTAGTTCGGCTCCGTATTCTTCTTAAACGCGTATTTTTAGTGCATTGATTGATGACCACAAATTATAGTTAATTATCAGGTACGGTGCGTAGTTGCATGAAATTACGCGTGATACTTTAACGGAATATAAATTTTTGGGGGAATACATTATTTTTGTGTAGGTAGGTAGTGTGTATGATAATGAGATTGTTTTGTGGGAAAGATGCGTGTCATATTGCAGGCTGGTCAAGGAAAAGAAATATCAGGAAGGTTCAGTCCGTTTTCATGTTTTTTTTGTCATTTAAAAGGTAAAGAGATTATATTATATCATAGCATGAGCAACACGCAAAATAATAAATAAATAAATTTTCAACATTTTTAGAGCTCTTTGAAGTCGTTTTCAGTTTTTTTTCTACTTACCTCACGCTTTTTAGCAACAAATTTTTCATCACCAAGCTCTATACGTCTATACCCGTCGATGAAACACTGGCCATACTAAAAGAAAAACTTTCATTCAACAATAGCCGACGATTCACAGATCAACTGCTCAATTTCATAAAGACCACAATCAAGCAGAACTTTTTTAAGTTCAATAACAACACATGCCAAGGACGGTCTGGGTATGGGACATCCAATGTCGTCTCTAATGTCAGAAATAGTGTTAGAATCTTCGGAAGAAGTCTTTATACCCAAAATTGTCAAAAGATTCATTGTAATATTTTACAGGCGATATGTGGATGACTGTTTCATATTAATTGACCCACAAGAAAATAAACAAGATGAACTACTTACCTACATGAATGAAATTACCCGAACATAAATTCACTATAGAAACAAACAAAACAAATGGACAACTCAACTATATGGAACTAACCGTGACCCGCGAACAAACAAGATTAGACAACAAAATATTCAGAAAACCAACCACAAATGATCAAACCATACACGTCACATCTAACTACCCCGCACAACATAAGCTTCACTCCATCCCCATGACTCTTACTAACTATTCCAACAAACTGAACAATATTTACAGAATAGCAAATAATAACGGATACAAATAACGTGACATTGACAAACTTGTTATGCAGTACAAACAAAAACAGGAACGCCAACCGACTGAAATGCATAAGAACGACCAACAGTGGATTCCGTTAACATATGTAGGCAGAGAGACATATAAACTATCAAACATCATTAACAAATGCAAACTGCATTCAAAACTAACAACAACATTAGAAACAAACTGAATGACACATCAATATAACTGCGGCACATACAAACTGACATGCAAGGACTGCGACATCGTGTATGTAGGAAGGACAACATGGAAACTAACGACAAGATACAGAGAACACTTCCGAACTTTCTTACACAACAAGGCAGACTCCAATTATGCGACGGACCTATAAAACCACGCACATGAGCCTGACGCTATGACAAACTCTATGAAATTGCTAAACAAACAAAGCAAAGGACCGAAACTTGACATCCTAGAAAGGCTTGAAATATACAAACATAGAAAAACAGACAGTAACATTATCAACGAACAACTTGTTACAAATTTTGATGCAATTTTCTCAGTACTAGACCACACTCTTAGACGAAAACGGAAATGAGATGAAAGAGAACAAACGGACATCCAACAAGCAAAAAAACAAAAACCTAATACCCCTCTACCTGGCCCAAATTAGTAACTGACCTAATTTAGAACTACCTGCTTAACCCTTCCCACGACTATATAAAGTCATTCCCTTCACCACATCCTTTAGCTGACTCAGAGTAGCCGAAATACGTCTGCTCACAACAAAGCAAGGCCCGACGGCTTTTAAAGAAGAAATTTTTTTTTTCGATTTGAATTCTAGAATACTGATAAGTTGCTAACTGCAAGACTGGGTAAAAATACTCTATAAATGAAGTCAACGAAGTTTTGAATATACATCCCTACGAAGTCTGAATCAAGAGAGAGATTCAAAAATTTTCATATCCACCAATTTTGCCAACTTCACGAAAGACACAGCAACGATCTAGAATCAGCAGCAATATTGAACTCGCGTCGCCACAATATACCCTCCCAAGTGACATTTAAGTGGCACTGATGTGTCATGTTTCGCGAAAATCTGGGAGCAAAAATAACACACGATTCTTACTCGGCGAGCGGGTAGAGGATTCATCGGTACAAATTGCTGCTTCAACGCTGGGTGGAGCACGTCAAAAGGCAAGATTGTCATGTTGGCGGTTTCATATGTTCCATTTCGGAAGAAACCAAACCAGGCACTCTGGATGCTGCGTAAATCTGCAGATATGTTAGCGACTCCCTGTATGCAAGTGGCTGCAGGTGAATTAGTTGTTGGACGCAAGTCCACTACGAACTCCGTGAACGTTGGCTTGATCCGCCTCCTCGAGACATTAGCCCTGGCGACCATTTACGTGGATCTTATACAAGACGTCCGACAGCCCTTGGAGAATGCTATGAGGTCCTGAATACGGTGGCGATAGTGGCCTGCGAATTACGTCCGCGCGTAGGAAAACATGCGTGCAAATAAGTTCTTTATTAACAAAAACTGCTCAGTTACCACGGTGAGATACCAGTACAGGCTGGACATCAGAGAAAGCTTCTCACGAATTGATGAGAAAATTATGCGACCTGAACGTTGAATCGTTGGAACTGATGAATTCCCCAGGAATCGATGGCATGATCCCGTAAAGTAACTCCGCACATGACGCATTTATATCTTTCTTGTAGCTAGTGTGCAGCCCCAATAAGACGGTGAGGAGAATGTCCAGCCACGAAGGAAACATAATCATGGCCTTCAATGTGCGTTGTCAGCGCTTGATGATCTCGTTTTATGCCGCTTGATACGGTACGGTATGCTTGGAGCTTCCGATGAAAGTGGTGAGAGGTCGGAACAATGACGATTTGAACTGGGTGCCCTAATTCATCGCAATGACTCGGGATGTACCGAAACGTGCGAACCAGTTGTTAAACAAAACTCTCACCACGGTATATATCGTCTAATCAGCAATGAGAAATGTCTGCAACCACATAGAAAAATAGTTGATCACCCTTAGGCAGCATTTAAAGTCGTGCAAAGGTATACAGGTAAGTGATCGAACGATGTCCAGATGAATCTGCTGAAAGTGGCTGTGAGTCACCGGAAAAGAATCTATCGGATTCTTTTGACGATAAGCAATCTTTGAACGCTGCCATGGCACACACGCGGATGATACACATAAGATCCATAAAGCTTCTCAGCGATGGCCTTGGAGGTAGCTGGAGCGCTGGGATGCACCAGCTGGTGAAAAACGTTGAAAACCTTTTTGCGCAACGAAGCCGAGGAGAAGAGCCATAACCATCCCAGAAAATTGTCGCATACCAACTCTTGCCAGGAGCCAGCCACAAGAACGGTGGGCAAGCCTTATGGGGGTAGTGAGCAGTTCCTGAAGTTCAACTCCTGGCTCCGCTCATGAGCCAGCTCGTCTTTACTGATAAGTGTGGACATCTGAATTGTCTCCACCCAAGAGAATTCCCGGGATGAAACAAAAGCCCGTTGTGACCTACGATACGTTATTGAGATGCTTGGGTTGACACGGTGAGTGTTTGGTTCCGGATTGGGCAAACGCATACGTCAGTGGCTTGTGATCCATCAGGGCAAAGTACGCAGACCACTTCAAGAACTGTCGAAAATGATGAGCGCTGGTATATATGCTCGTAGTTAGCAACTCGCGGTCGTAGATTCTGTACTTGGACTCGAGAATTTCCTTTGGAAGCAAGCCAATCGAAGCCACCGACCATATTGTTCCTGTTCCAAAACAGCACCCTAGCGATATCAGAAGTTTCAGTTGCAAGCCTGAGAGGCGCGTTGGCTATAAAATGGACCAGTAGGATGGAGTCAGCAAAGCACACACACACTTTATAAACGCATCCTCAGTTTCTGGGGTCCACTCGATGACCCCCCCCCCCCTTTTGTTGGCTGCCCACTATTTGTTGAAGGGGACCCGTAGTACAGCAGTGTCACAGAAAAACCGCGGATAAAAATTTGGTGTTCCCAAAAACCACCAGAGATCTTTTACGATGATGGGCCTCTTGAAAACATGTATCGCATCTTCTCGAGACGTTAGTGTGCTCACGCCATTTTCACTGATAGTATGCCCCAGGTACTGCACCTTGCTCACTCCAAACATGTATTTAGATCCGTTGACAATAATTCCGGACTAGACACAGGTGCTATACGTGCTCTTTCTCCTATCTCGAGGCAACCAGTATATTATCCAGGTAGCATGTGCAGAAGTCGAGTTTCTGAAGAAACACGTCCATGAAGCGCTGAAAGGTCTACCCAGCGTTATGAAGACCAAACGACATCATCGTGAATTCAAGTATTCAAAATGGAGCCGTGCCCAGCGTTTTTGCAATGTCCTTGAGAATAAATGAATGTCACTCAAGTTTAGGGGAAATATCTCGATGTGGTGCATAAGGCAACGATAATCCCCATAAAGACGCTAGGCACCATCTTTTTTCGGGCCGGTAAAATTCGCTATCCAGAAAGAACTGGAATTCCTCCTTTATTATGCGTAGCGTAGCGTATTAGCGGTCTCCGACGGGGGCCTTACAATTTTAATAAAATGAATTATTTGGTATGCCTGACGTGTGGAGACTGCAGGATTTATAAGGCCTAGAAATTCTAGAAGAAGTGATGAGTATGGCGAATTCCCATCGCCCGCCAAAACGGACACCAACTGATGCAGACTGCCTTGGCCCGATGCAAATGCGTGGTTAATGAGGTCTGAAAGTTTTTGGCTACGAAGATCCACAAGTAGGCTGAAATGCTTGAGATAATTGATGCCTGAAGTGAGGTCACTTTGGCAATACAAAACACAAACGAAGCTGGCGTGGAACAACCAGCCAATGGGTAAGGCCTCTGTCACCGTATGTGCTAATGACCATTCCCTTTGCCGCAAAAACTTGTACGGAGACAAGCTTTGGATGGGTCGCAGGCGTGAAACCACAAGAATGGAGATCCGCTCCCGTGCTGATGAGGAACTTTAGCTTGGATTCACGCTCAAAAATTTTGAGGTGACATCTTGAGGAACTACTTGCTGTCGCCTCTTGGGCTAGCAGTTTGATGAGTTTTCCACTTATTGACTAAGAAAGGAACATGGTAGTCGACACTGCCTTGCTGTGGTGCTGAAAAGTCGATGTGGGAAACGACACCCACATATCGTCAAGAGCCTCTTTGACCTCACCCGACAGGCTCGCGCGTCCCGAACATTTCTTTGGCTCTGAAGTTTTTGGTGGTGCACAATCGCTAGCACCAAGTCACTTACATGACGACAACTTTCACCAGTCCACCAGCCTGAGATCTATCCAAACGTTGTGTAGTACCAAAAGGCACTCTTCGGAAACCATGGACGTTCTAAAAAAATCTTGGAACTAGCGATGCTAAATGGGAAATTTACTTAAGAAAGGAAATTTACTTAGGAAAAGCGATATCGACTTCGAAATGATTGAATATACCAGACAACGCAAAAATTTGTCATAAACTTTAGGACTCCGGAGCGCTTTTTGAACTTTATCGAAGAAAGTTACATCTGAGAGAGTTCCATACTTAATTACTTGATTCATCATGACATCAGGATTAATTAGCTTGTATCGCTTTGTGGACTGACCTGCGAGAGTTGTGGTCAACGGGTATTGAGCTGTAGCTCGGTGATTTTTTGGATCCTGAGCTGTTCTCGCCGAATTTGTGTTATATGAAAATCTTTGTCATACAGATCACGATCAGTTCACTCCATGTTATTTTGAGAGCAGTTGTAATTCTTTAGGTTGCCACCATTTTATTCTTATACGCTACAAAACAGGAGCAATAGTGCTACTACTAGACATATTCTTATGGTCACTGTGCTTTTTCTTCATACGAGTATACTGAGCAGAATAGTTCGTTGCGTCTGACAGGAATTGACGAAATTTTTGCAGCAAATCATCTTGTTTGTCGAATGATTCCACTACTTGCGTGTAGACTTCCACCTCTGTGAATTGCTTACCGCCTACAAGCCCATCCACGATACCCTTCTAATCGTTTTGGTAAGCATGAACTTTCCTCACATTAATGATTAATGAGCTTGTGAAATGTGATGTAGATAATGGCCTTGATTGTTAATATGATTTAATGGTACTGTTGGAGTTGATGGTACTACCAAATTCCTTACCGGCTGTGCTATACCTCGTTGCTGGTCACGGAATTAGCTCTGCCGAGCAACTGGAGGAGCAGTTAGCCCTGATTGTTATCTACTGACGCTAAAGTTGTGATGAGCACCATATAATTTGAGCTACTGATTATTCATGTTGCCTTACGACCTCTGGTGGTTCCTAGCTATTCCTGAGTAGCTCTTCCACTTATCCTCGAATATTAGAGTACTGAATACAATATTTAATGAAATCAAATTTCAATCCCTTACAACCTCTGATTCACAATTGATTTTTTTATTGGATTGGTCGTAGCTCAATAGGTTGTAAGGTTTGCATTCGCAATACGACTTGAAATTTTTCTTGTAGTTCAGGTGATAGTGGTTAGATCAGTAAAGCATAGTACAGAAAGACAACACGTGTTGACAACCAGGTTGCCAACACAATGGCCACAGACACGCAAATATTTTCTTCAACCAGGAAATAAACATCAGTATTAGGAAGCTTCTGGAAGAAGAACGTTCAGCAGTGAGATATATTCAGATTTAGTGTGAACATGAGTGAAGGCATGGTGTTATCATATATTTTGATAAGTGAATGCTTGGATGATGATATTAAAGTAAAAAAGAAAAGATTATGGTGTAAAGAGTGGTATAAAAACCGGCAAAAGTTTTCACATACTAGTTTATTGAGTGAACTATGTGTAAGTGCTCCGGATGACTTACGAAACTTATTAAGAATGGATCATAAAACTTATGAAGACCTACTAAAGGCAGTGAAACTGTTTATAGAGAAAAAAGACACATTAATGAGGGACGCGATAACGACCAATCAAAGACTTTCTGCCACTCTCCGTTTTCTTGCCAGTGGACAAAGCTTTGAAGATTTGAAATTTTTGACTGCAATATCTCCTCAAAGCCTTGGAATAATGATTATGGAGACGTGCTCTGCGATTATAGAAGCTTTAAAAGGATATATCAATGTAATTTTAAAAATAGTGATATTAAGTATTCAAAAATATATTGTGCTCTTTTCCAGATACCAACAACAGAAAATGATTGCAGGGAAACAGCAGAAGAATCCGGAAGAAGATGGAATTTCCCAAACTGTATGGGAGCAATCGACGGGAAACACATTGAAATAAAGAAACCACCTAATTCAGGATCATATTATTTCAACTATAAAAAAAACCTTCAGCATCGTTTTGTTAGCGATAGTGAACGCAAACTACGAATTCATTATGGTAGAAGCAGGTACAAATGGACGCGTAAATTTAACAAAAATTTTTCCGAAAATATGCTGGGAATTCCAGACTCTTGTCTACTGCCGAACACTACAATAAAAGTGCCGTATGTCTTTGTTGGTGATGATGCTTTTCCTCTTGGGATGCATTTAATGAAGCCTTTTGGAGGAGAAAATATTGATGATAGTGAAAAACTATTCAATTATCTTCTTTCTAGAGCAAGAAGGATAGTCGAAAATGCTTTCGGGATTCTGTCTTCCCGTTTTAGGATTCTACTGAACAAAATAAATTTGCGGCCAGAGAAAGCAACAATTATAACGTTAGCAACGTGCTATCTCCACAACTACCTGCGAAGAAAACATTTAGATGTTTATTTGCGTGGAAGTGTAGACATTGAAAATACTGAGATTGGTACAATTCATTATGGAACAAAGGCAAATGTTACCTTTGGAACCAACGCGAGCAAGGAATTCAAAAGATGCTGCGAAGAAAATCAGAAATGGCCTCAAAATCTTTTTCAATGGAATTGGATCTGTTCCTTGGCAAAAATCAAAATAAAATGTCGTGTTATTTTTTCAAAATTTAAGCAAAAATGTTTATTAAAAAATAAAATAATACTAAAAGAATACATATTTTGTCTATATTAAATAAACTCATTATCCGCTAGCAGCTACTGAATATTTTCGTAAACTGGCGCAGGATTTCTTGACCAGGTAGCGTTTTCACTTGGGATTTCAAAAACTGGTGTTACCACTAATGGCGAGCCCCGTCTAGGCAAATTCGACCTAATGAAAATACCACTTTCACTAGGTGAGGACGAATACGCCATCAGCGGTGTCGAAGATCTATGCGACGAGGATATAGACAACATGTTAACGGTGTTGATTGTCAATTGCTCAAATTTCCCCATGATAAGAACTTCTTCTATGGCACGCTTGGCATAAATTTTTTGCGTAGAGGATAGCTGCCGGAACGATGTCGTGCAAGAATCAGCATATACGCCTGCTTCGTCCTTCTTCTTTAAATGAGCCAATGTATCCTTCAGGATTGCATTTTTCTCGGCTAGATACTGGCTTTCTGACTTCCTTTTTTGCAGAGATTTGATACCTCCATTTCCAAGGCCTCCTGTAAAAGATCGAAAAAAATCAGTGAAATCCGCTTAATGCTCAAATAATGTATCTCATGTATAGCAAATATACTAATACTTACTTCGGCTACCTCGATTTCAGGATCATTCTCCAAATCTAAAGTGGATACACTGGGACCCTGTGGTTCCTGATCTCGCAAAAATTCCAGGGTATCAAAATACCATAAGTTCGGAGTACAAATGTCGTTAGTGCCAGCTCCAGACTTTTCGGAATTCAAAACTTTTTTTAATTCGCGTCGAAAACACGTACGAATGTTCAACACACGCCTTTTCAAAGTATCAATATTCGCGTCTCTTTCAATTTCCTGATACTTTGAGAGTAAATTTTTCCACGCGGTATCTTTCATTGTCTTATTTTTGAAACAATTACTTTTAACTTGCCACAATTCCGGCAATTCTTTAAATAAATCAAAAAACTCCTGCCATTTACTATTATTTGGAATCGTCGACATTTTCACTATATGTCCGTCCAGTATCAACTATTCAGAATAAATGAATGATTGCCAACTCTCACCCAGCCAGGAAAACATAGCCAACAACTTGTTGACTCCACCCACAAAAATAAAAAATTTTGATTTCGGTCCAACTCAACCACCAACCGAATTTCAAACACATACACCACTTCATACGTGTTTACAACTCGGTTGCCAACCAAGCAAAAACTTATTAAATCTCATCAAAAATTTTGATTTCGGTCCAACTCAACCACCAACCTAATTTCCAACTCAAACATCGCTATAGACGTGTTTACAACTCGGTTGCCAACCAACCAAAAACCGGATTTTGTTCGCGTGTTGTGTTGGTGGTTGGATGTCTTGGGACCCTTTAACATATACTCAAGGCATTTAATCTAACCCGTAATACCGCGTCGGTGTTAACTTTGCTGTTGGGAAATTGAGCTCAACGTGCGTGAACTATAGTCCCGGCTTACTGAGCCAGAAAGGTGGCGTTCACTTCGACGTAAATGGCCATGGTGCCTGTGGCAGCAGACGGTCGGCCACCATAAGTATTATCAAAATCATTCGGGATCTTACAAAATACTTGCGTTGGTGCCACCACTTTAGAGTACGGTAAATGCAAGACTTTGTTACAAAAGCACAGTTTCTTTGTTAATAAGATCAGCGAAATTCTGAATATACATCCGTACAATACGAAGCCTAAATTAAAAGAGAGATTATAAAATTTTCATATTCACCAAATCTACTTGCCACCCTTGCGGGCGACACAGCAACGATCAAATGTCATCAGCAACATTGAACGTGCGCCGACACAGTACGAGAGAATATTTATTGATAAATCTAAAAAATATTGAGCCTTTTTTGTGATATTCGATTGAATATTTCTTTTATTTAAAATGAATTTTAATTAAGTACATATTGCCCATTATTATCTGTAACCTTTTGCCATTTTTGGGTAGAGCCATTATTATTGTGTAGAACTTGTGTGGTTTATCGGCGAAAAACTTGGCCAAGTGATTTTCACAGTCCCTTTTTGTAGTGAATTTCTTTTCATTAATGAAGTTTTGCAAAGACCGAAACTATACGGTGAATGCATCAAAACTTCCCAGCCAAGCTCTGTCAATTTTTCCCGGGTCATCGAAGATGTGTGTGGTCTGGCATTGTCATGATAGAAGACAACGCCCTTTCTATTGATCAATTCTGGCCGGTTTTTTGAATTGCTTATTGCAGTCTGGTTAATTGCTGATAGTACAGAGCCGAATTGAGTGTTTGGCCAGGTTCTAGCACCTCATGATAAACAATTCCCTTTTTGTAAGATTTCATAGACTTTTTCAGTGATTGGTCGACATGAGCGAGATGTATCTTTGACATCAAAATTTCCAGAACGAAAGCGAGCGAACCATATATTGGCTGTAGCTTTTGATGAAGTGGCCGTAGACACCACGAATTTCTTCGCGAGCCTGTGATGGATTCTTACCTTGATCGTAGTGATATTGTAAAATATAACGAATTATTTCAGAAATTTCACTCATTTTTAAATGAATACAACTTTTGGCACGAATACAACTTTTGGCACGAAAGACGAAATATAAAACTGTCCGCATGAAAATTGTAGACTGGAATGTCACCTTTCAAATGCATGTCAGTTTGACTCAATCTGATTAGTATTGCCCGATCTATGACAAAGAACACGATCTAGTGATAAAAATTTTTTAGACTATCCAATACTAACTTGCACCTGCAATTGAGGAGCTGTCAAAATGAAAAGAGAGGGAAATAAACATGTAAAAGATAGATTAGAGTTTACCATGCGTTGGTTGAATTGCTTCCAAATTCAAGTTTTTATTTATCATACTTTCAGCCCAATTCTCTCTACTCTATAAGTGCCGTAAGAAATAAAATTTGTTCTAATTGCAGCTGCTATTTAGTAGATACGGTCTGACAGTACCATGATCCTCTTTATCTGTGGTGGTCATGACCTTAACTTTACCTTTCGTTCAAAAGCTATACGAGGATAAGGAAAAAGCATCATAAAAAATATTCGTGCGAAAACTGATAACCTCCTCCCCTTTGGAAGTCGGTTAGTTAAAATTATGTTTATTTAAAAATACAGAGAAAAACAAGATTGAAAGTGCTACCTTATTTTTTATGCCTGCCTTGGCTTTGAGAGACACTTTATTTAAAAGTCAACCTTTCATGTGTGGTCGAAATTTTAATGGCTCCAACCTTGCCTTAATTGAAAATCTCTCCTTCATAAACTGTTTCCATTCAAATTTTCAATTGTTTCTTAAGAAAACAATCGACAAAGTATTTAATTGCCACTCTCAGATATTCCGGACCTGCTTCTACTTGAAACTACATCCTGAGCTTTTAGAGAATTATAGATCAATCAACCGACAAATACAGATTGATTTAATTTATTTTTCATTTTGGTCATCAATCAATAGTCTCGAACTAAATAATAGTAACAAAGAATCCAGACATTAAAAAAACTCAAAAATCACGATCACTATTTTCTTAACCGCCAACGCACTATTCGTATCATGATTTTGCAAAAACTAAAATTCAAAATTCTTCGTCTCTCCTTTACTAAATCCCGTTCGAGTGCAATCGACAATTGTTGTTCAATGAACAATAAAAATATTTAATTAGGAAATGAATTTTATTTTTCTTGTTTATTGTTGTTGTTTGAACTTAATTTGAATGATTCTCACGATCTTGAAAATGAAAATAAAAAAAAAAAACGTGCACAATCAAATATTTTGAGAGCGTGTTATTGATTGTGTCAAGGAGGAATGAGGAGGAAATGATGAAGAGTGGATCGAAAATTCCGATAATTTTTAAATCCGTGTTTGGCGGATGGAAAGATTCAGAGATAGACACCATGATATTGAATTGAAGGAAAATATGAAGTTCATGAGAAATAGATGATCAACTGTTCTAAAAGATTATGTCATTATTCACCTAAGGGTAAGCTCCTGAGTTATGTATGATTTTAGTGAATAATGGTGTGAAAATTCCCAAAAGCCTTAGATAAGGGAAGATTTTCAAACTTTCAGCCATGGTAGACGACCTTTCTGGGAATGATACGGCTTACCTCCCGTTCTCAAGCTTTACTCTTGCCGTCACGTGGCAGGGAAATAGATTAATTTCATGAGTAATGTATTGAATAGTGCTGGTTAATCTTGTCCACTTTATGATGCTAGGCTAGTAGGTAGGTTTAGCGACAACCCCTGCCAATACGCTCTGGGGAAGGCTATCTTAGGTATAAAAGGGCCCATTCTGATAATGCCATCCTCACGTACCCGAGAGCTAGGAGAGAATGCTAATTGACAGGAGTATTCTTGGAGGCTAGTATTCTTTGGGGAGTGCCGCATTCACGTACTCGAGGAATTTTTTTTTTGTGGTAGGGTGGTGAAGGCATTTACGGCCGCCGAGTCTGGCAGTGTGGGACTCCCATGGAGGATACCCTTGGACTACCCACTAAACACCTCCTCTGTCAATCTGAGAACCTAGCCTGGAACCGTTTGACACATTACTTCGGGCCAGGTCTCGTTTTGTTACGCCGTGGGGCGTCTTCAAGCTGGGGAATCCCTTTCCTAGCGGGAGGGGAGAGGGGAAGAGGAAATGCCAGAAGAGCGATCCCCCAGCCCCAGCGCCTCCGGCTGCTGTGAGTCCCTTTTATATTTTAGGACTGCCCGAGCATAATGTGCCACCTGGTTCCATTTGTCAACCGATTCGAGCATCACCGCAACTATATTATGCGGAGTGAGCTCTCCCGTCTCCCTGTAGAGCCTGACTCATTTTGTACACGCAAAAAATGTGTGACAGGCATTGTCCTCCTCTCCTGGGCAAAACCAACAATCGGGAGACCGTGACTTACCGATGTTGTGCAGGTAAGACTGAAAACACCCGTGCCCGCTCAAAAGCTGGGTCAGATAGAAGTCAGTCTGGCCATGCCTTCGATTTAGCCACGGTCTCACATCCGGGGTGAGGCGCGCAGTCCACCTTCCCATCGTGCGATTCCCCCAAGACTGCTGCCAATCGTTGAGCGAGCGTTGTCTCTCCTCGCGGACAACCATCTCCCTCGCATCCTCGTTTCGGCGCAGGTAGATAGCGCGGCGCTCTATAGCAAGGAGGGCGACAGGTATCACGCCTGCAATCACTCTCACCGCCAAGTCGGAGACTGTTAGATACGAAGATGCAATTCTCAGTGCTCCTCTTCTCTGTACCTGTGCCAATCGTTTTCAGTATACCTCCTTGCTGAGAGCGTCGCCCCATACCTCTGCTCCGTACAGTAGCACTGACCCTACAGCACTCATCAAGAGGCGTCTTCTTGATGGGCTGGGTCCCCCTACGTTGGCCATAAGTCGACTCAGGGCCGTCGATCAGTAGCCCCAGGTACTTCACCGCTGGTTTCGATTCGATTTGTACATCTCCAATACTGATCATCTTTACTCTAGGGATTCTCTTTTTTGTCAAGATGACCACTTCGGTTTTCTCCAGTGCTAAACTCAGCCCGCGAGCAGTCATCCAGTCCCTCACTCGGCGCATTAGCATACCTAGCCTAAGTTGCGCTTGTTCAACGGTGCGTCCGGCGACCAGAGCCGCAACATCATCTGCATAGCCGACCAAGCGCGACTCATCTGGCATCTCAAGTCTCAGTAGCCCGTCGTAAGACAGGTTCCACAGGTCCGGACCAAGGATAGATCCCTGGGCAACACCCGATGTAATTTCCATCCTTCATTGGCCCTGTGTCGTGTCGTAGAGCAGGCTTCGGTCCTTTAGGTAGTTCCTCAAAAGCCGCACTAGATATTCTGGAACTTGAAAAGAGTTTTCCAGCGTGTCCAGAATATCCACCCATCTAGCGGAGTTGAAGGTCACGAACAGGACGATCCGTCGCTTGGTGCGACTATATGCCTCTGCTTTTTGGACCGCGTTCACCACCTCTGCAATCGCATCAATGGTAGAACGTCCCGCTCTAAAGCCGTACTGCCGAGGAGATAGGTCCCCAGCAGCACAAATCGCGTCAGTGAGTCTTCCCTTGATGAGTTTCTCTAGCACTTTCCCAGCCGTGTCTAGCATGCATAACGGGCGGTATGCAGACGGCGATTCGGGATCAGCACGAGCCTCGCCACCTTCCATCGTACCGGGAAAACACCGTCCCGTAGGCAAGCGTTGAATGTGCTGAGCAGCAAGTCAGGACAATGGTGATAGACGAGCTGGAACACCATCTGGACCTGGAGCCTTCCTCGCTTTCAAGGAGAGCACTGCCTCCTCCAGTTCCAGCTGTGTGAAGAGTGGGCACTCTACTGCTGTTTCACCATGGACAGCGTCAACACGGACGGGATGGGCGCCCCGCACTATCGCGTCCATCTTTTCCGCGTCATGTATACAAGGCTTCCGTAGGGCACCAAGTTTCCCCATGACCAGCTTGTAGCCAAGGCCCCACGGATCCTTGTTCACATCGTCCACTAGGTCTTGCCAGCAGCGAGCCTTGCTACTGTTGATCAGTTTGCGAAGGCATTTCCTGGCCGAATTATATGCTGCCACCTGGTTGCATGCCTCGTCACGGTTCCGCGCCCGTTGAGCCTCACGCCGAAGCTTGTGACACTCCCTCCACTTTTCAGCGATTTCAGTAGACTACCAGTAACTGGGGGCTTGCCATGCCGGGGTCTTCGACGGGGCATAGAAGCGCAGCAAGCAGTCGTTATTATGCTCATAGTAGAGTTCACCACGTCTTGAGCTGCCAGTTCTTCCGTCCCCTCCGGAGCTCCCTGCAGCGGCTCACCTGCTGTGATAACCTTGACGGACCTCTCGACATCCATTCTTCTAATGTTCCATCCAGTTGTAGAAGGCCGAGAGCACGGACGTCGGGAGATAGCATCACTTATCTCAAGCAGAATGCACTGGTGATCACTGGCTGGGTA
Organism: Odontomyia ornata; assembly: GCA_963969285.1. Lineage (NCBI taxonomy): Eukaryota > Metazoa > Arthropoda > Insecta > Diptera > Stratiomyidae > Odontomyia > Odontomyia ornata. The sequence continues at coordinate 6,112,757 of OZ017741.1, forward strand.
GTCCTCTAATACTTTCCAGTTGTGTATCCTCCGTACTAAGGACTCCGAGGCGAATGTCACGTCCGGTATGGTTCCCTCACAGCCAATACGACGGAAAGTCGGCGTATTTGCGGAGTTTAGTACGACGAGAGCCGTCTTGGCCGCCATTTCCAGGATTCGTTTTCCCCGCGGATCCGTCTGAGGCATGCCCCATTCGATTGCTTTAGCATTGAAGTCGCCCCCAACGAGCACTTTACCCTCTGCGTTCGAGATAGCGCCCTCCAGAGCATTAAGCTTGGCTTGGAAAGATGATATCGACTCGTTGGCCGTTAGGTACACACTAAAGAAGGTGATCCCTGAGCACCGAACCCACACGAAACCATCCCCCCGTCCACAACTCTCCGCTTGAAAGTCACTGTTCCAAACCCAGATAGCGGCAGTACCAGTTTCATCAGAGTACCATAATGCAGGACTTTTATTATGGTGTTGCTCACTCAGCAGCAAGAAGTCGGCTTTCCTGTCCCTCGCAAACTGCTCAAGCAGATTTTGGGCGGTTGAACTGCAGTGTAGGCTTAGCTGCAGGATGCGGGTCATCGAAGCTCTGATTTTGCCTTGGCTAGGGCTTCCTGGAACACCCGGCATTTTCCTGATCCCAAGACGTGTCCAAAATCAAGTTTTGGATCAGCATCCTTGCAAAGGATACAGTGTGCCTCCTTCGTACAATCTTTTCTTTTATGTCCCATTTCACCGCATTTGTAACATAGGGAACTCCTATCGGGTCCTTTGCATACTTGTGTGGTGTGACCATAACTAAGGCATTTGAAACATTGAAGAGGCGTTGCTCTTCGCCGTATCCTACAGACAACCCACACAATTCGTACTTTGCCCTTGCTCAGGAATTGTTCGGCGTCCTTTTCGGTCAAATCAACTATGGCCATGCGTAGTCCCCTGTTGTTTTCTGGTGTCAGTCTCGCTTTGATCCTTCCCACGCTAGGGAACTCCCTTTTGATGGCCTCTTCTTCCTCGGCCAGATCCGTCACGCAGTCAATGTCCCGTATTTCGATCGTTGCCATCGGCTCGAGCGGGGCTATAGTTGCGCTTTTGCCGAGGACTTTCTTTACTGCGTCACAGAATGCTTCTTTATTGCCGGCCTCTGCTCCGAATTCGACCAGTATGTGGCCCGACCGCGTTGGTCGTACTACTTTAATGGTAGTATTGGTGTCTTCGGGCCTTACGTTTCCCCTGATGTCCCGCAGCACCTCCACGAAGGATCAGCCATCTTGGGGCTTTACAAGCAGTGCCTGCTGCCGGGGTCTTCGTCGGGGCTTCTGCCTCTCCTGTTTTGCATCAGGTCCTTTTTCTAATTGGGCGTCCATGCGAATTTTATTTTCTGGCTTTTTTGAAGAAGTTTCTTTGCGGCTTTCTTCGCTCCTTTTGTAAGCACTGTCTGGAACCCCTGATCTGGTGCTCCACGCCCTTCAAGTGCCTCTTCCTTCCTTCTTTTATCCCGATCTCCTCCGATTGGGCTAGACGCCATTCTTTTATTGACTTTTAATTATGGAGTGCAAAAAGAAAATTTTTGAAAAAAGAAAGGGTACTTACCCCGAACCTCCTCCTACGAGCGCTCGTGTTCGGGGCGGGTAAGGCCTGTAACTCGGATTATTATTTTTAATGTTTAAAATTTAAGCTTAATTAAATTAAATTGATCACTTCGCGATTTTTCCGGTCTATATTTATCTCTTGCTGTGGTCAACAAATCTTCTCCCACACGTTTTACGTATGATTAAGACAACAAATTAGTTACAGTGTTCTACGTGAACTAAAATTAAGGTTGAATGAAAAGTATCTGTTTGCTGTTTCAAACTCCGCTTTGCACCGATTCGGTTTCCGATACTTGATTTGCTTTCGAAATTTGCATGAATTTGCCTCAATGCTTTTTCCGATTGTCGAGGACTAGAGGATGATACGAAAGATACATGGGCGAATAGATTCGCGCTTCCAAACTAGATACCTCGCACTTTGCATCCCACACGGAAAAGTGATTTTCGTCGATGGGAAATTGAATGGGAACGAGAGAAAACTTATCGTGAGATGAACGGAGCGAACTATGTTTATGCACCAAATTCACTGTTATTTACGTCACAATTGCGAATTCTGCAGTACTGAAATTTGTGATCAGGTTTTACTGCTGCAGATCTTACAGATACTTTCTGCTAAAACCTCTGAAGAATCACCGAGAGAATATCTGAATGGCGTGCACTGCGTTCTGTTGACACTGTTATCTTCTTTTGATTAAGACCAAAATGCACATCTCCGATGTGAGTCATTCGTCTTCGCGCTAGTTAAATTCACCATTCGTTCTGAATTTTTTGCTAACAAATTTAAATGAATTTCCACAACCAGGGTTTGTACTATCTTATCTCTTCACGATACTTGATTTTCAGTTGTGAAGTTGAAACTGTAACCACAGCAAATTTTTCACTTCCCGATCACAAAATGAACATTAAGCAAGGGCTAAGGTACTGCATCACCAATATCTTTGTGCACTGTCCCTGGGCGATAGATAAAGTGTAGCGGAAAATTGCAACTGACGTTCGCACTTTCAGGGAAATTCTGCAGGACCGGAAACGGGGGGTTCTTTCAAGACATCAACACTGAGAACTTTCGATGCTAACTTAAACTTTTACGTGTTTCTAAAATTTGCTTTCACACAATCCACCTTAGGGGGAAAACAACGGTTTATTCCCACTTACGGACAACGGAACTACAGTCGAAAGGAAATGATATCTTTGCACATTTTGCTTCATTCGAATTCATAAGTACTTAGAAAATTCAATATGATGCTTTTGAAATAAATTCACAAACGTTTTAATTTCATTTTGTTTTCCTTATTATCGGGCAAACATTAGCAGCCCTGCCGTCTACCAACGCACAAAAGAATGAAGATCCCATCTACGCGGTGTCCGTGCTGTGTGGCGGTTTCGAGCAGACCCCTCCACTAGCGACAATCTCCCGGCAACAACACCAGCAACACAAGTAAATGCCACCCCCGCTACCGCCAGTTGCCAATCGACGATTCCCTTTTCACTTTTCTTCGTGATCTCCCGTATCATTCACACCATCTCTCTTTGCCGCTAGTTGCTGTTTCCCTTTACCTGTGGTATATTCGTTGTACTTAATAGTTGTCGAGAGAGCAGTCAACGCTTGAGCAAAAAACACAATATGTTGAACGAATAGCGGGAAACGATCGCACTTGAGGACATTCTTCCATATTGCACAATGATTGGAACGGACAGGAGAGTTTTAGCAGAGAACATAACTCAGACGCGGAAAATTGCGATCCAAAAGATGAGGAAGGACGAAACAAAAGTCTCTTTGGATCACTAAGAATCATTTAGAGGCGGACGTCGTCATTTTATCACGTTTTTACACGAATTTCATTGAAGTTAACGCGCACAAAATTCACCCACGATCCGAGTTAATGTGCAGGTGGATATCAACTTCCCCCCCGAGTTTTACGAGTCTCGCTGAATAAAATATAACAAACGATGTTTAATTATCACCATTGCCTTAGACAAAAATCAAGATATCCCAAGAACATTTCGAATCTTGGGCATCAGCGAGAGCACTCCGCCTGTAATCGCTTAAACTCTCTCTCCTCAAGCATTAATGCAATCGTAAAAAAGGTCCGAAAGAAAACGGGAGACACAGGGTATAGATGCCCTGAATAAACTGCCCAGGCAGAAATTGCAAATAGGTCGCGTAGAAGCGATACTCAAACAGATTCTCCTATAACCGTGATAAAATGTAGAAACCGTGTTCTGCATTCATTCATCTTATTTTGGTATGGAAATTGAATTGCATGAACTTATTACGATCATTACTGGAACAATATACGAGCAAATGCAGTAGAAATAACAATAGGTATCTGTAATGTCTTACATTGCCGAGATAATCCGTTTTATGTTTTATTTTTCAATAAAATTTTCGTATACCAGAAAACTTCCTTATATTCAGTAACACCAGCCACGGGTTATGTGGTCGTATCTTTTCATGTTCAAATTACTGTAAATGGTCTTTCAGTACTATGTCTGTAACTTTAATGTTAGTTCTTGGCACCCAGGACTGTACATCTAAATTTGTTTAATCGTAAATGAATTAGTGGGTTATACCTAGCCAATATAATTTATTCAGTCAATTTGTGCCTCTGATTCCCTTCACTTTTATTGGTTTATAAATACGCTCAATCTGATCATTTTGCGAAAATCCGTATGAACGAGCCTGCTAGAAGCACAAGACACATTCCCATGCTTGCCATTAACAGACACCCAAGGTTCTATCCAAATCCAAAACAATACAATCCCTTTCTCCCTCAATACTTCAGGTTAGTTAAAAATGCTTCCAAATTTTTATTATAATTGATCTGCCTTGTTTTGGCGAATAAATAAATAAAATGATTAAAGGCACGGCAACCAAAAGCCAGAAAAAATCCGTAAATCATTCAATTAAGCATTAGTCATCATGTTTTCATAACATCCCTTCCATTGGCATCCAATACGATGGTATTTGCAAATTAGAAATTTCTTTTACACCGAGAACGGAAAGAAAAACTACGTGAAAAATCCTTTTTCTCGGGGCGAACGAAGGCCGCCACAACCTTACCTGCTCGATTACTACAAACTTCCACCGTCTCGAGCATATTTCAATTGCTTTCTGATTTGTGAACGAGACTAGGCTTCGCTTTTTTCACAGTTACACCAATTTTTAATCAACCCCTACTTATATCGATGAAAAAAGGGTTGGATCTAGTTTCCCCGCTGGGAGCTATTACGCATGTAAACCATGCAATTGATAACGCACATTTGCTCGATCAATGTAGCGCACATGATACGGGAAAGCTCTCACCACGTATGAATGAAAGAAAGCTTGTACCTCCGCAACATAGTATATTGCTAGCAACATGTATACAACTTAAGACTGGGTTTTTGGTTGCTGCTTATAGCAGAAACGACAACAAATAGTCGAATATGAACATTGGTCGGCGGCTGGTTGTCGGTTGGTGTTTTATCGAACGATTTAAGAAGATTTGAAATATCTACGAGTTTCTCGTATTCCTTCATGTACTTCATTCTATTTCTATCCGACCCCGAATAATACTTAATAAAAAATATCTAATTGAATTTAATTAGCACTCTCGTTACGGATATCTTTGAACATGATTTACCGGCAATTAATATGGTCCAGGTGTGTTGTGCGAATCTAAAGAATTAGACGTACTCGCGAATATAAGTATATCGAACCACAACAGGTGATCTAACTAAACAATTAAAGCTCGCAAAAAAAAGATTAGTGGTCATATGACGACGACTTCAATCGAATAGCGAAAAGTTAATTTAAAGTGTCTTCAATTTTCTTGCGATTAGTGACGTGCAAAAAATTATTAGATACATATACTCGTGTATGATGCAGTTATTGCTTTTAATTTTTTCGTGACGAAAATAGATAATTGATGGTCTAATGTGTAGTGTACTATTTAATGGGAATCGAAGTGTTGGTGATCGATAATAAAATTTTCCAATAGCAATTACTGTTATAGTGGTGTGTTGATCTGTTTTCGGCGGTTTTTTGTTCTTGTTGAGGCGGGAAAAGATTGAAGTGCGCGCCAAAAAATTTTTTAATTAAGATAGTGATGTCAATGTTCATGGTCTTTTTTAAACGAATTTTATGCTATAATTAACTGGTGTAGTTGAGTTTTGTGATGTTTTTTTTTGTTTTGGGAAAATTCAGCGATTTCCGAGAAGCTATCATAAATAGATTTTTTAAAAAGTGTTCTATAAAATATACATCTATTTGATTTTAAGAAAATTTTGGATAGAAAACAGTGACCTTGGTCTTGTGATTGGATTTCTAAGTGTGCATTTATTGATATTTTATGTCAGTTTATAAAAACTGCATGAAGAATTAATTAAAGGTGAGTCAAGTTAAACACAAAGTTTAATATATTATTTTTTAAATACCTTCTTTATATTGAAATCGCAAAGTGTCAGTAGTCACTGATTTATTTACGAAGAACTTTTCATCCAGCCTTTAAAATTCTTTAAAAATATGTGGGCCAAATAATGTAATAGTAGTCCGCGTAATGTATTGGTTAGAACACTCAACCCGTAAGCTGAAGATTCCTGGTTCGAGTCTTGTTGGCGACAGCGAGATTTAGTTATGATACGTACTAGTTTAAAACACGGTCAAAGCGTGGTACTGACCATATCACCTTCCCAAGATGCCGATGCATTCGATCAAATAAACTGAGGCCCGAAAACGGTTGTACTACTATAGCAAAACAAAAATGTTAAAATATATATACAAGTTTATGCGTAGCGAAAAATTTAAATGAAATAGTTATAGGTGTCTACATAATATTTACTTATTCATTTATTTATTGCTTCAATTAAAAATATACTGAAATAAAACTATCAAGAGAGAAAAATTCAGTTTTTATGTTTTTATTTTTTTTAAATTCAAATGAATTCTGTAAGAATTATGATTTTGTGAAGTGAAGAAATAAAAAAATTAAATACGTATGTATGTGAATCAGCCTACCGGAATAAAAGCAACAAGTTGGCTAGGCAGAACCAGGCTCTTGTCAGAAGGTTTTGTATTCAACCTACGATATGCAGACACTAATAATGAATAAAATCTATGAAAATTTTAAGTACATTTACAACCAATACACACGTGGGCGGTCCGATAGGTAGTTAGCCTACAAAAGAAAAACGAGAAGTTTGGAAAATGGGCCATTCATTTCTCTACATAACCTCCTCTTAGCTCGATACATTTGACGCAGCGATACTCCACTTCTTTAGCCCGTCTGAAAAATACGTTTCTTCGACGTCTGCAAAATAGACCTCCGTGGCGGCGATGACTTCATCATTCGACTCAAATTCCTGCCCGGCGAGTGGCTTTCTCAAGTTTGGAAACAAAAAGAAATCACACGGGGCTAAATCTGGAGAATACGGTGAATGGAGTAGCAGTTCATAGCCCAATTGGGCCGTGCCGATGGTGGAGGTGTGAGCAGGTGCGTTGTCATGCTGAAAGAGTACTTTTTTCTTCGCAATTTGCGGCGAATCTGCCCAATAATTCGGCATAGTAGAGCAATGTGACCGTTTTGCCCTTCTCCAGGTAGTGGATGCAGATCACACTTTGTGAATCCTAGAAAACGGTAACCAACAACTTTCCGGCCGATAAGACAGTCTTTATCTTCTTCGGAACACATTCACTGGGTGAAGTCCACTGTTTCGACTGCTTGTTGGTCTCTGGTATGTGCCAGTGGAGCCATGTTTCGTCGACGATCACAAAACGACGCAGAAACACTTTCGGATTGCGCTTAAACAACGTCAAACAATGTTCTGAAGTGGTCTCACGGTTGCGTTTGTCATCCGGAGTGAGCAAAAACGGCACCCATCACGCCGACAGCTTTCTCATGCCCAAAGGCCCACGCGGATATGACCCGCGCAATCTTTTGAGATGCCTACTGTTTCAGCTATGTCGCGCAGCTTCAATCGTCAGCCTACCAATACGAGCTCGTGGAATTTTTGTCACGTTGCCCTCCGTGGTAGCCGTTTTCGGAACACCTGGGTGTGGCTTATCAAAAACCGACGAGCGGCGTTGAAATTCGTTAAACAAATTTTTAACGGTTTCCGTCGCAAAAGCAGAGCCACAGCATCTAAGCGCTCTTTGATTTCGCTGTGTGATTTCCCTTCCAAAAACAAAGGTTGAATCACCGACCGATATTGCTCCTTCTCCGTTTGTCTAAAATCTGCGGACAATCCCCGCTTCCACATGCGTCGAAAACAAAACTACGGGTCCAATTCGGCTGAAATTTTGACAATAGCTCTCTATTAGAATGTGCTACACGATAGTGAATTTCTCTTGCGATAGTGGCGACATTAGCCGGTGAGGTTAAGTACTTATCGGGCCGCCCACGTACTCGCTTTGAAAGAAACACCATTATTACGCCATTTTAACCTGCCGCCATTTTTTTGCAATATTCCTAATACCATTGGCTGAATGGAATCTTAAAGAAATTTTTGTTATTTATCTTATCTGAAAATTTGGAGAAGATCTTATCAAAAGTTGGGTGTCCGGTTCGATGGAATCCCGAAATGGTAAAGAACCGTACATTGTTTTTGTTATAATAGGATGAATTTCAAATGGCTATAACTTCTGCAAATATGATTCAATTTTATTGAAATTAACAGAATATGAGGAGTTTTTATAGAATAAATGTTTCGGTAAGTTTAAGGGTACTTATATGAATTCACTGGGAACAATGCTTCATTTACAAAACCTACCACAGGGTTTTCCAATAAGAGGTGTTATTTTGATATTAAAAGAAAACTGCCATTTTTTAATATAAATGATTGGATGTTTATTTCAATATAAAAATGAAGGTATGCCGTTAATATTAAAAGATAATATTAGGCAAATGACCATCACGACCACGCTTATAGGACCATATCCTTTTCATGGCTGCCCTATGTCCTCGGTAGCCTCACGAATTCCATCTTTGAGGTCTTGAATCGACGCTAGGCTGTTGGCGTAAACCTTCTCTTTCACGTGGCCCCAAAGGAAGAAGTCGCAAGGTGTTAAATCACAAGATCTATTCAAAATAACACCTGTTATTGGAAAACCCTATATCATTATTGACAAAGATGAGTGAATTTCGATTTCTTAGGTATTTTTTATTGCTCCACTCATAAAAACCTACTACCATCATCTGTAAAATATACGCTTTCATCAAGAGTCAATAGCCTGTACGTACTTCAAATGGTGAGAAATTACACAAATTCACTGAATATTCTCATTTATAACGGCTGCCAAATTGTTTTGCGAATACTGATGTCACTGATTCTCAAAGACAATTCTGATGTGCATCTTTCCGGAAGTTTTCTTCCTAATAAGCCCGTAGCATCTGAGTCCGCGTGGTGTACACGTAGTGCTTAGACCACTCAACCCGTAAGCCAAAGATCTCTGGTTTGAGTCTCGTTGGCGCCAACAAGATTCATTTCATTTATTTATTTCATAATTCCATTACAGATAACAAATCCACTAACAAGAAGGAATAAATAAATAGTAAAAAAAGTACATTCTGCAAAAATCGTTTGAAAGCCGTGATAGTAAGGCAAAAGGACCAAGCTGTAAATTGTTATGATTTCTCAGGAGACGTACAATAGGTGAGCGAAAATACAGCCCTGCACGAGCATATGGAATCATAAAAACGAAAGAAACACGAGCGGGACGTAATGAATGGCGAAAGTGTAACTCAGCAAAAATACACGCCGGAGTCTGATAGTGGCAGAGTCGATATAGAAAGCACTGATCCAAATAAGATCTACATGCATTCAAGTACAGAAGGCCAAGGAAGGATAAACGATCCTCATATGGGAGATATGGCAAATGAAGCTTATAGAATAGGAAGCGAGTAAACTCCCTCTGCACAGGTTCTAACGAGGACATAAGATTGGAATGATGAGGAGTCCAGACCACAGAACAATACTCAAGTAACGGATGGACAAGACAAATAAACAAACGAATCATAGTCGAGACATTGCAAATTCCTTAAATTCACGACATTTCCTATCCTTGGCATTCAAGGCTATAAGAACGCGTTTCGTAAACCAAGTTTTTAGTTTAACCTTACAGGCCGACTGAAGAGATGTAAACCTACAGTTAAGGTACTGAAAAAGCGCATAAAATTTATTGAGAGCAGATTCGCAATCAAGGTTTTGAAAGAACTGAGACCGATTCACAGACAAAAGTTTAATTTCCTCATAATGTTATGGACAGATTAAGTGGTGATTAAGATGCATATACTGAAAGAAAATACCATAGTGAAATCGTACTAATTCACTAAAGTAAATTTTTTCAGATAAACGATGAAAATCAGACAGGGCTTTAGGCAAAAAATCGTACATAGCTTTCTGTAAATTACATGAAACTATACTAGGCAAAATATATAAGAGGCTTGTGCAAATTATACTAGGCTATTAAAAGAATTGCAGTATTTTAAGGAATGTTACAAAGGCAGTGGTGAAATACTGTCTTAATGAGCTAGAACCCTGAGCTTCTGTAGTATTTACCGTGATATTCATCACCCGTTAAGGACAGCAGTGATGGAAGGCTGCCTCAGTGAGGTTAAAGTCTGGGCTCAGCTGGAATGGCTTCTCCTGGTTACACGTACGTGTGCTTGCCGTTAGCTTCTGCGGTGTGTTTGGGTGGGTTCTTTCCACCAGCACAAGGGACCACTATAAAAATATTTCATTCGCACGATTTGATGGTCCATGATCTACCGGTCTATAAAAGAAAAGGCCGAGGCTGGAACTGGAGGGGCTATCTAGCTTGAAAAAGCGACCTATTTTTCCTAATACTACCACAAAAAGTGGGGCCAGAATTGATCAATAGAAAGGGCGTTTTCCTTCATCATGACAATACCAGACCCCACACATCTTTGATGACCCGGCAAACATTGACAGAGCTTGGCTGGAAAGTTTTGATGCATCCTTCGTATAGTCCAGACCTTGCACCGTGAGACTACCATTTGTTTCGGTCTCTGCAAAACTTCCTCAATGAAAAGAAATTCACTTCTATATACTTAAATAAAATCAATTTTAAATAAAAGAAATATTCAATCGAAAAATGACAAAAAGGCTCAATACTGTTTATACTATCCAATATATGTAGGGATCGGATTAAGTGAAACTTCGAAACGCGCGCTATTAAATAAAAATCATAATCATTTATTCGCGCCAAGAAGACAAAACCTCTCGTACATGTGAAAAACTCAACACTCTACATCTCTTAATGTCATTATCTTTTAAACGGACAAAAATTCAAGAAAAGTTCATTTAATGATCGTTCCTACAGATCGGCTCTATTGATACCTGCATCGCCCTCGATGCTGCTGTCGTCATCAAATGAAATATCACCGAGAATATCTAGTGAAGTTGGGAATGGCTTCATGTTGTCATATGACGCTCGCGTTCGATTAGGTCCTTCATGCTCGCCAACTTTCTCCACCAAGTGTGGATCTCCTCGCAAAACAGCTGTTACTTTGTAAGGCCCGAGGAACTTTTTATGTACTTTCAGCCCTGTTCCGAATTGAATCCTTTGTATTGCCGCCACATCTCCGATTTGATACCTTGTCGCCATTTTACATCTCTTTTCATAAATCCGTTTGTTTTCCTGTTGAAAGTTCTGTATATTTTTATCCGCTTCTTGCCTCAAATGCGATCGATGTTCTTGGAAAATATTCATAATTTCCTCGTCAATTACTGCTCGCAACTCGTCATCATTTCTCTCATCTTCTGACTGAACATTACGAGTATCTCAAAAGGACTCATCCCTATACTTCTACTATAGGATGCGTTAATGTGTTTTACGTTGCCCACACGCTTGTACCACATCGTTGGATTCTCGATGGATAGCTTCGTTAAAATTGGTATTATGATTTGATTCATACGTTCGATTTGTCCATTTCCGCGAGCTACTCCTGTTGTTGTCGGCAAATGCTGTATTCCTTCTTGTTGACAATATTGCTGGAACGCCTTTGAGGTAAAAGCCGTGCCTCGATCGGAAATTATTCGTTTCGGATTCCCAAAAACAACAGATTGTTTCTGTTTCTAAGGATTCGTCAATTTTGTGAGAAATTTTATTCCAAGATAATACAGATAACAGCGCCTCTAAGAGAGCTTTAGAAAAAGAATTGTTCATATATATGGTTAGAAACACACTCCAAAGTATTTGAAAATCTGAAATTAATTGTTTCAAAATCTCCAGTGTTGCAAAATTTCAATGAGAACATTCAAATATATATTCAAACTGATGCTTCTCGATTTGGAGTTATAAGTTGTCTTATGCAAGATAACAGACCGGTTTGTTTTGCATTGAAACATTTGACAAATACGGAACAACAATATGAGCAAATTGAAAAAAAAGATGTTGAATATCCTCTTTGCATGTGAGAAGTTTCACGATTATATTTATGGGCGGAAAGTCGTCGTTTTATCAGATCACAAACCTTTAGTGGCGATTTTCAACAAATTAATGTCCCAGGTTCTCTCAAACAGGTTACAGAGGATTAAACTAAAATTATTGAAATATGATATTGAAGTCTGGTACCTTCCGCGAAAAGAGATGCATATAGCGAATACACAAAAAACGCAAAAAAATTCGGCTCCTGTTGACTCGACATTAAATACCGTAGTTCATACTGTTACATGTACAAATAATTCTGCGAAATACCGTCGCAATTGCTTTCACAACCATTAAGAACATCATGATCAACAAACGAATGTACTCGAAAACCCGCCAAGCCTGATCAACATCTAAAAGTAACGTCACTGCCCATTCAGTATTGCTCGAATATTCCAGGTAGTTCGCCAATGTACTAGAAATGGATTGAATGACTAAAGACCCTATATAAAGGCGAGCTGAATGAATGGGATTATTATTGCAATCGCGACAGTAAAACTGCGATAGTGTGGAGTGCGAATTGAAAAGCGATATTGATTGATAAGGGAAGTTATTGTGAAAGGATTGTTAGTGGAGACAGTTGAAGTAAGAATTGATAGACAAGTTGTAAAATAGTGAAATTAATAATTGTGCATTTTTAGTAAATAAACTCTTTTAACTTAATTTAAAAGAAAGTGTAAATTATTGGCCGCAAACCATAGCACGCGACAATACCATCAATGTTAGCGTTAGAAGAAGGGAGAAAATCCGTAAAGCCATTCTTAATGATGATGAGTCGAAAGAATTAATAGAGTTAGTGCAAATAGGTTGGCCCAAAAATAAAACCAAAGTTAAAGATATTATTAAAAAGTACTGGCAAGTTAAAAATGACATTTACTGTGAAAATGGTCTTCTATTTCATGAAGATAGACTCATCAATTGAAATAAAGGAGCTAGCATAGTTAACTGTGTATTGGCCAGGTATAAATAGGCAAATAGACAATTTTATAAGTAGCTGTCCGACATGTGAAAAATATCAAAAATCAATTGATCGTTGATTCCACATGAAATTCCAAATCTGACATTTAGTAAAGTGGCTTGTGATATACTTGACTTCCGAGGAAAGGCGTTTTTAATTTTGATGGATTACTTCTCGAAGTGGTTAGAAGTGAAATTGTTAAGAAATAAGATATCTGAGGAAATTTCGAGAAAACTTAAGGAAATATTTGCTCAACTGTTAGAAAGAAATTATTGAAACCAAAAGTTATTGAAGGAACTAATAAAAAATTGAAAGTAAATCAAGGCAGATATAAAACATAATACGATAGGACTGTAAGGAAAATGTGAAAGGAGGGGTTTCAAATGGGAGATAATGTCGTTTACCAAAGATAAGGAATTTGGGAACCAGCTAAGATTATAGAGTCACATTCAACGCCAAAATCATGTAATGATTTTCGTTTGAACAACAACTCAAACGTCGAGATTTCCCAAAGGAAATCTGAACCGACCTTTCATCGGTTGTAGATGTGAAGTCTTGGAACGTGACAACGGACTGTACCCTTCAGGTCAACAAGTCTGAATACCCTTAGTCTACTCCAAGGTGGCTGCTGGCTAGCTAGCTAGTTTGGAGAGGAGTTCGGTCGCGGATCTTACGCGAGCAGACTAAGTCCGAAATTCACATGCCCGATTTACTAACGTGTCGAAAATACAACCATACGGAAACTAAACCTATCTTTACTTTATTCCGCATTTCTTTAATTCCTTCAGCCAACAACATAAACGGTATCTAATTCCGCGTTCCCGAATATCAAAAAAGCGGTACCGAAAAATATCCTACTCTAACGCGAACTTCCAAATAATCTACTCTAATAAAAAAACGCAAAACAAACTATGGTACCGCGTACCGAACGCGACGCGAAACCGTTCGCTTCCATTCTTGCTGGAAAAGAAAGGTTAGCTGAATTATTTGTGCATCATTATTACTTTAACAGGTTTAATTATAAATCCAATCTCTTTCGGCTAAAGTTCAGACAAACTATCTCAATTTCTCTTTGCTTGTATATTTCCTCCGTTCGTGAGATTGGATTCCCTTTTGTGTTGTTTTATCATCGTTTTAAAAATATTGTCGCGTGTTTTCGGTTCGCGGCCAATAATTTTAATGTTCCGGGAAAGTGAAAACGCAATGTCTTTTAATTTAAGTTAAAAGAATTTATTTAATTAAATAAAATGCACAATAATCAGTTAACACTTTTCACTAATTTTAATTTTCACTATGAAAAATCTAACACTTGTCCATAAATTTCTTATCGCAATTGTCTTCTAAATCACTTCACTATTACGAAAATCACTTTTCTGCTACTCGAATAATATCGCTTCCCACACGCAATCGCAGTTCTTATCGCGGTCGAATGAATGATGATCTCCCCATTCATTCAGCTCGCCTTTATATAGGGTCTCTACCTATTCACCCATTTCTCGTTTATTGGCGAATGTTCTACCGAGAGGTACCTGGTAGATTCGAGAAAATTCATGAATGGAGTGACGTCACTTGCAGATGTTGATCATGCTTGTTGGGTTCTCGTGGTTTCGAGTGAATTCGTGTTCTTCATTGTTGTGAAAACAATTGCGACAGTAGCTCGCAGAATTATTTGTACATGTAACAATATTTTATCCGATAAAAATTCTATCTAGGACTACGATGAGGGAAGTTCTACGTTAACCCTTTAGCTATTAGCTTTATAAAAATATCGTGAACAAAAAAAGGCGATTTCCTTCTATGTATTTATACGTAATAACTTAGAACATTAGGAGTCAGGCATACTACATTACTGCTTCATCTAAGTACATAATATTCTAGCATATATCATTAAACTTGAATCGATATATTTCCTATTGCTCATTCACCTTCATATAAAGGCACAAATGATGGTTTTAATCTTTGATATTGCAGGCAAAGCAATTACTATAGAGGACTTCAATAATGGAACTGCTTCCTCTCCTTTTTCCCCATCTTCCGGTGTCCCTCAAGGGTCAATCCTCGGGCCTCTCTTTTCCTACTGTTTATTAATGATCTCCTCTCTGTAATATCCTCTCCCTGCCTCCTATATGCTGATGATTTCAAAGTGTTTCGTAAAATTAAGACTCTTGACGATTGTCAGTTTCTCCAAAAGGACCTACTTAATCTGTGTAGCTGGTGTTTGTCAAATTCCCTTTGTTTAAATGTTTCAAAATGTTTTAAGATGAGTTCTACTCTCAAAACAGTTACTTTAACGTACAACTACTCCCTTTGTGATGTTATTCTCTCTTCAGTGGACTCATGCAAAGACCTTGGTGTAATTTTTGATACGAAGCACAAATTCGATATCCATATCCTTAGTATAACTGCCAGTGCATCGAAGACTTCCGGATTTATTCTGCGACATCTCCATAAATTTGGAAGCATTCCTACCGGTGTTCATTTATTCGCCTGCCTTGTTCGCCCACTTCTTGAGTACTGTTCAGTTGTGTGGTCTCCTCGAGAACAGTATGTAGTGACCTCACTAGAAACTGTCCAGCAAAAATTCACCAGGGTTTTGTTCTCTAAATTTAATTTGCTGTATGAGTCCTATGATCATCGGTTGTCTATACTACGTCTTCCTTCTTTGTCGTCACGTAGAAAGTTTTTAAGATCAATGTTTCCTATACAAACTGTACCACCATCATATTGCATCCGCTCTTAGCGACGATTTGCACTTCAGGCAGATTGCACGTACTACCCGTTCCAGTAGTCTTCTTGAGGTTCCGTATGCTCGGACAGAACTATATTTTCACTCATTAATGGCGCAAATCATCAGGAAACATAATGAGCTCGAGCTTGGATCTTTTTCCTCCTCTTACTTTGATTTCCAAAATAGATTACGAACTTTGGTAATTACGAATTCCATTTAATTAATAATAATACTGTATGTAACTTTTAAATTTTAAATTATTATATTCTATTTTCATATTGTTTCTTTGCAAGGAATAACATTTGCACTCAATTTTGCACGTACTTTCTTCAAATTTATTAAGTTATTAAGTCAATTTTGTAATTGGACTTCTTAGTCTTTAAAATGGATCAATAAATAAAAATAAAAAATAAAGTAACAGTGGATTACCATCGAGAGAGGAAACCAGGGGATCCATCTGGTACTCTGGGTAATCGCAAAATACATTCAGCATTTGCATTGATACTCGGTTTGTTGAAAGATTTCCCCAACAGCTTTAATAATCGTTATAACCTTGTAAGAAGGACGAGCGAATCGTCTTGTTGTTTACCGCCGCCAACAGGCCAATCGTTTGCTTTTCACTTCCGCTGTCACTTTCTGAGGCCTATTCTCCTTCGCAAACACCGATCGCGAGTTGACGACAGATGAATGTTGTCCTCAACGGGCCAAATCGTTGACAAATCCGTCAGTTGGCGAGCTCGGCGATGGCTCCGCTTTTCCGGCCTTTTCGAGTGCTAACTCCACCATATTTCTTCGCGCGCTACAAAATGCCGACGAAACAAGAGAATGCGGCCGCGGGCAACGAAGACCTCCAACCTCGACGAACTTCACTCTTCCTCGTACTATTCAAATAACACTAAATTCTAAACATATGAAAATTACAAGAAAACACTTACAATTTGTTGTTCAAATCATGTACGAACTGAACAAACCTCGACAATGACATTCAGCTGATGAATACTTTCTGGCGTAAGGACATTGATTATTACTTATTTTTGTTTACCATGCTTGTCGGGGAAGACTGTAGGTCAATTCAATGTTGATTTCCTTTTAATTGTAAGCCACGAATTCGTTTTCGTGCTAAAAATCTACCGTGAAAAGAAAATATACAAGAAAAGAAAATTTTCCTTCTTGCACACCCTTACCTTGCAATTTGCCCATACATTACATTACTTGTTGTAGTGGCGTTGCGGATTCACGATATCGTGTCGACTGGTTTTTGCACTTGGAAATTCTGTGTGCAGCACTTGACTTTGGTTCAAAAAAAATAATTTTCACCTATCTAGCTCTCCTTCACAAGTCAAATAAAGTCCGATTGACAACTAGGCTCGGATAATGCACCCAACTTCTGCCAAAGAATACTTAAATAATACACGTCTTACACGACACTTGGATTGGCAGCCATCTTGTCCTGAGTCTTCAGCTTTCCCATTCCACCACAACTTTCCTCTTCCTCCCAGCTGTCAAAAGGCGGTTCAGTGACAGCGAGTGCTTAAAGAGTCGCTCCCGAATCTTCGACGTCAATAACGACCTGCGGATCGTTGTCAGTGGCGTAGGGCTGATTTATTACAATCATTTATTATTCAGAATGAAAATAATCAATTATTGACACAAAATAGCATAAACTTAAGAAAATCAGAGTACACTCCCAGTTTTAAAATGACAGATCTACAATTTTTGGATATTAATGAGCCAATGCTTAATAGTTCGGATTCTTGCATTCCACGTATAAGAAATAAAGCAGGGCAAAGTAAACCAATAATGAATGAATATAAAAAAACAATTCTTATATAAGTAAACAATATCATATACGATCAGGCAGGTTAGTTAAAACCCATAAAAAGATACCAAAGTGCAATTTGAATTAAAACATGGTTTATTTAAGAGTTCAAATTACAAATGATAAATTAATTACAATATACAATAAGGTAATGCTTTCAAGTTTACAATGATGAAGAATTTGTAAGGCACGCAAATAGTAGTCTGTTTCTAATATGATGAATCATTATAATTGTTGAATTTTAAAAACTGTAAAAAAAACAAAAATAATGAAATAAAAAGGGGAGATGTTATATATTAAAATGAACAAAAATAATAAAATAATAAGGGGAGATGTTACATATTGAAATGGATTATATTATTGTTAGTTCATAGGAATATGATATTTAGAGGTTAAGCTAAAATGTTGTATTATAGTTAGTACATAAGAATGTATGAAATGTGAGTCAGATTTTGGTGAATAAATGGTATGGAAGAGTAATGGAAACGAGTCCGTCTTCTTTAAAAGAAAGTGATACAAAACAATTACACTTCAATCCCGTTCTATCTCTTAATCTTTCACGCTTTCGTCAAATGCAATATTTCCAATTGCATATAACATTGATAATGTTTAGCTATATGCAAATCATCATACACTCAGAAATATTAACATTTGACGAAACAAAAAAGATTTTCCCCCTAGGAGAACTCGAACCGAAAGCCTCAAAAGAAAGCCAGGTTGGGAGTCCATCGTGCTGATATCTTCACTAGCTTCCGAATTTCTCCCATGCACTCAACACAACAGCAACAATTGAGCAAATTATTAGAAAGCTTGCATCAATAGTATCGTGATGGGCAAGTTTATACGGGGATAGGGAGGTATGTTTATTTTATGGTTGTTGTCCCATTACAATGAATGCATGGGAACAACAAGATCAAATAAAAATGAAATTCATTAAGTGGGGAAGGAAAAATCAGATTTTTTGTTAATGAAGATAATAAGAAAATAAGATTAGTAAAAAAATAGCAATTATTTATTCACAGGATGTTTCTATAGTAACAGAAAAAAATTTAAGTTAGTGATAGTATAGATTAAAGCAAAACAAGTGAGAATGTATTTTATGAGGTATGTTATGTACGCCCAATAGAAACGGTATCATTGAGCATTTAAATTAATGAACAGGAGAATGTCGGCACGCTCGGAATTCGTAACAATGGTTCCAGGCTACATCTCCCTACCATTAAAAAAATACAACAATGGAATGAGTAAATTTGCGTAGTTTTTCTCCAATTGATATTATTACGTGATATTAAGCTATTCTTTGGTTTAATTATGAATTACTAAAGATGATCAACGTTGCATGAGGTGGATACAAAACCCTTTTGGTTGGAGCATACTCCTGCCTAATCAACTTCTTCATTAGAGTTGAGTTTATTTACTAAACTTAACCCCTTACTGCATGACTTTTTATTTTGCGCTGAAAAAAATATATGTGATTTAAAATAGCAAATAAAAAGACACGATTTTTTTTATTTTTTATTTATTTTTAGTTTTTATTAGGGAAATTATTTTTTTCTGTTTGGTTCACATATGGCACAACATACATAAATTGTTGCATAATTAGTAATTCATTTCATACATTTTTACGTATGAAAAATTATAAGGTATGGAACAGAAGGAAGCAGTTTCTCTTGTCATTGAGACATAAGTTTATTTTACACTTACGACATTGAATATATGATCTTCCATTACATTCCGGTATCTTACAACGCTGCCTGGTTGTCCAAATAGGGAGATGATCCAACTGGTTTAGACGCACATCCTGAGATGGCATTACTGCTGCTGGTCCTCTTGCCTTCTTTTCTTCGATCATATTTTCAAGAGCATGTGACGGTCGTCCTCTTTTTGTACTGCTACTAGGCTTATTGACCCAGCACAAGGCTTCTGCTACAGCTACCTTGAAGTCCGCTAGTGCAAGAAATTCTTGGTCCTCAAATCTACGCCGATATAGTAGCCAGGCATTGACGGTGACCATGTCGATCATGTGAAAAAATATTCTGAGGTAAAATTTTTTTGACCGTATTTGGATTCTGTAATAACCCAGGAGTGCATCTAAAATATCAACGCCGCCCATATATTGATTATATACTGTTACAGCTTTTGGACATGGAATTGTCATATATGTTTTTTTCTTTTTTGTTATAACGTCTCACATCTGCAAGTGGTTCGCTGCCTACATAGGTAGAGGCCAAGTTAACAATTTTGTTGTCATACCACGTCGTCACAGAAATGTCGACATTATCCACCGTTGTGAGTTTTTCAACCACAGTACCCCTTCCTTTTTTCTTTAGTTCCTTTTCCGAGGGAACTTTATACCCAGGAATGCGGTTTGATTTCATAGTACCTAATGGCAAGATTCCTTTCTTTGTCAAATAAACCAACAGCGGCAATGATGTGTACCAGTTATCGAAGAAAAGTCTGTAATTTTGTACCTCTGGAATAGTACTGGCAAGACAAATTACCACATTACTTGACGTGCTTATGTTTAGTAAACCTTCAAACGCTTCTTTTGGTCCACGAGCTCCTGTGTATAATTCGAAGTCAAAGCTAAAACCTGACGAACCGCTAAGTACGAAATTTTTAAACCCCCATTTATGGGGTTTTTTGGAATTGTATCGCCTCATGGTTGAGCGACTTTTAGTTGCAATTATCTGCTCGTCCACAGCCATATGCTTCTCCTTAGGGATGGCTAGCAATCGCTCTCTAGGCTGGTTCAGGAATAGACGAAGTTTGTGTAACGGGTCATAGCCTGGTTGCTCCTTAGTCACTTGCGTTGAATTTTCATTGAAGTGAATATAACGTTTAATCTCTTCAAAACGGTTACATGACATGACTGTGCTAACTCTGGGATGTCCTAATGTTTCACTCCAGTAATCTCTAGTAGATGGCAGTTGAATTATAGACATCATAAGAGATATACCCACAAATTGTTCAACATCTTGCGGAGTAACAGTCATATTTTTTTCAGGTCGCTTTTCTGTTGCATACAACATGGTTTGTTAGGATATATATTGAAACGTTTCACCAGTAAATATGTATTTAAAAAATTGTACAGGTGTTTCCAACGCCATTATCGTTGAAGGCATACTTAAATCACCAGTGAATTCGAAGTCAGAGTCCATTCTTTCAATGAAGTCATTCCGCCATCTTAGTGTTTCAGCTTTATCAGATCTTGAACGTTACCCAACTAGTCCAACGGAATTAAGTCCTCTTGTTCATATATAGACTCTTCATCAGTCTCGGGTACGATTATCGATGGAAGTCTTCTAGTTCGTCTCATACGATCTTCACCGTCAGACAGTTCTTCATCTGTACTACCCTCAGGTATACCTTGAATAATGGTATGTACACCACCATAAAATCTGCGAACATCCATGACCCCTGAACAATGCAGTATTAGCATGAACATACAAAATGCAAAAATATTCAGGAACTAAGATAAAACAGTATTTTTCATTTCATCAGAATTGCGCATGGTGTGCCAAATATGATCCAAAGGAACATTGAATATTTTTGTACGTTGGTACATATTTGATCCAAAGGAAAAATACGACTTTTATATCAGTTACATGAATAAAAGCAATGAAATATTACCTGTTTCAAAAAATGAAGGTTTATTTTACTATCTAGATTTTTTCCCAACGGATTCTTTCACGTAAAGTATTTTTAAAATTTTTTTTATATGAGAGCAATCACTTCAACTGTCAAAACTTGATTTACAAACTTTTAACTAACGTGTAGTTCGACGAGCAGCTTATAGATGGCATTGAAATAATTTTGTATGAGCTTCTATGTACCAAAAATGATACAGCATGCAGAAAACGAGAAAAAATGTATTCGATTTTGAATAATACGCAAAACTATGGTTTGGTTCAAATATGGACCGCGATGCAGTAAGGGGTTAACACGAGTGCTAGTCGGCTTGGTTATTAATTCAGAATTTTAAGCAGAAACTACAACACACCAAAGGAGCCTTTTCAAATAGTGAACAATGCACAATACGAATATTTGGATGTAAAATAAATTTTGAACAACTCTAAACTATAAATATTAAATATTCTATTATCCCATAAAAACTTAATATTCTCCAAGCATCCATAAAGTCTCATAAATCAAACTGGTTTATCGATTACGTGACCATAAAATCCACTTTAACTGCTTAAAATTCGCAACACACACAACATTTCAAACTAAAATTCACATCCAATTCGCACCTTTCTTGCTTCCTCTTTGCCCTGCGAACCCCCGAAAAATAACACGCCTAGAGCGGAACATTCCTAAAATATTCATACGACCTGCTTAAGGTCTCGGTCATGATTTTTAAGGAACTAGATTGCATCATTTCATTGTATTTCATCTCAGCAGTTGGGCACATCTATCTTTTTGTCGTCACTTCATCAAGCAATAAAACCGCAGAAACATTCATTTGCCTGTCTGTTTGCTTGCCTCCGTGCTCTTCGCCAGCCACCCAGCCTACTTCGAAGTCAAAGAAACAACCTTGACTTGTCATACCACCACCAAATGGGCGAATTTGATTTTGCAAGCCAAAAGCTCACGAGCATTCGCTAAATAAATCGCGCAATGTGTGCGTTCACAGCTAGCGATCGAGTTGGGTTGCCAAAAAAGACTGGGGGTAGGTAAGTGGCAATAGAAAAGTTACAGACGATCGCGCTTTTGCCGTGAAAGAAGAGTCAATGTCATTGTCTAAGATTTCACTCATAACATTTCGCGAATTAAAATAAAAGAAAATGCAGAAATCTTTGCCGAACATCTCTCCTTGACCTCAGCAAAGCAACATCTTCGGCATCGTCTTAGCACGATCTCCACCTCAAGAAAGGCGCGAATTTGGATGATCAGAGGTAACGAGAGCTTATAGCGTGTGGGGCTTAGCTTTTGCTGCGCGGTTTCATCTTTGAGAAGAAGATAAGTATCTTAAGATAGATGGGAGGCAAGTTCAACCGTTTTCGGAAGAAATGGCAAACAAGATGGATCTTTTATTTTGGGGCTTTTATAATTCTTTTATGGGTGATAAACAAGCAAAAAAATCAAATAAACTTCAATTGAATGGAATATGAGGCGATTATACTTGTAAAGCAGATGATGTTGCGGAAATGTAGAGTTGGCTGTTTAATCGAATTCACGGGGAGTATGATTTGTTGGGTAGTTGGATGTCTTAGAGGCAGTCGGCACAAATGATGGAGTTACCATTCAAGGTGCCTCAAGGCCATCTGACCGCAGCACTCGCCGGCGATCTTATTCCTTTCTCAACCCATCACACCTTAGCTAAATCTTGAACCTCCTCTAATGCTAATTAAGTTTCTCAAGAAACTTGTTCCACAGACTTAGGCGGCAATTAAGAGCCTCCCACACAAATGATAGTCACGACAACTGTAAAAAAATCAATTCATTAAACTTTTAATCTTAAGACATTCCAATCGCAATGACAACACCATAATATGGTTTCTTTCTCTTCAGTTTAAGATTTCTTCGGTTGAATCTTATACAATCCGAGGAACGCGCGCGGATTGAAACGTTTAAAAGCGTTTTTTGAAATGTACTTATGATCTCGGTTAAGGTCGTTTCTATGTTAAAATATTTCTAACTGACTTTACCACCATCTGTGCAAGATGAATTCAAAATTAAATCTTAAGATATTTTGCAGCCGTTCCGTCAGTACGCGAAGTAACTGAACAAGACATCAAAACAAGTATCTTAGAAATACTTTCAATTAAAATACTTTTCCTATGATTTATCTCATCATTGAAGTACGTTAAGATTTTTCAATTAAGTAATGAATAAAAGCTGCTCGTTTTATATTTTTCTTTTTCTCTGTTACTTTGTGTTGAAGTAAATCGGATTTATCAAGAAGCTAAAAAAAGAGAAAAACGCAGCTAAAATGCAAAGGCGTGGGGAGAATTATTGAATATTTATTTATAATTTTCTGAGCATTTTTATTTAGTGCGTTTTCTTGCTTTCTATCTTAATCTGAGGCAGGTGTAGTGGTAAGTGTTGAGCTTTTCAGTCGAAGCTTTAGCAAGACGATAATGTCGTATTATCGTTTCAAATTATCATATTCATTGTATGGGCGATTTTCTATGACACTACAAAAAGATTTGAATAATAAACAGATATTGAGGAACACCGTGATAAAGAGACTATTCGATTCTGGCACGATTAGTACTTACGGATAACATTTGAAAATAAAATTTAGATTGTATTGGCATCATATATTAGAGTGCAACAGATAATATCAGTCACGATATCATTTTTTGTGTGTAAAGGCTCTAGAAGTTTTATCGACCAGATGGTGTCTAATTTTTGGCAAATTATATTCGTACAAAAATTTTCAATGAGATTTAACCTGTCTTCCGAAGATGTAACAAGTGTTCAACCTACAGTAGCTGTTATTCCTTGTGAATCTCAACCTTTAATGAATATGATCCTAAATTTTTAGTATCAGAATGTGCGTGGATTAAGAACCAATTTGTCAAAATTCTTGCTGCTCTATACTCTATCGAATGACGATCAAATCTGCTTACCGGAAATTTGGTTGACGGATGAAATTTTTACATCGAAAATCTTCCCCCATAATATCGTCGTTAGGAAAGACCGAAATCGGCTCTTAATTAACAAATATGATCGTGGCACTGTTATTGAATTCCGAAATATTTTTTATATCTCCAGTGTTTCCCTCCCGTCGACTGTGTAGCAGCTAAGATAACCTCTCCCAAGGATGGTCGCAAAGTACAATTGCCACCCAGCGACATAAAGAAGAAAGGCTATTCTGAAAAGCGGGAGATGTTCTGAAAAGAATACAATTTGCATGCGACTCCCCAAAAATCAGCAAAGCAGTAAAGTTTGGGCTCCTTGAACTAGAGGAGCTCCTAGACCGCATACGGTACTATCGGAGGAGCTGGTCAAAGGCCGAAGACGAGCAGAAGCGCTGGAGGCGAAATCTAAAGGCCACGTACAGATAGTTCCACCATCAAAAATCAATAAAAGAATGGCGTCTAGTCCAACCGAAGGAGATTGGGATAAAAGAAGAAAGGAAGAAGCACTTGATGGGCGTGGAGCACCAGATAGTGCTTACAAAAAGAGCGAAGAAAGCCGCTAAGAAACTCCTTCAAAAAGTTCCAGAAACTAAAGTTCGTACGGATCCCCAAGAAGAAAAAAGACCCGATACAAAACAGGAGAAAAGTTCCGACGAAGACTCAGGCACCAGGCACTGCTCGTAAAACCCCAAGATGGTCGATCCTACGCGAAGGTGCTGCGGGATATCAGGGAAATGTAAGGCCCGAAGACACTAGCACTGGTCGAATTTGGAGCAGAGGCCGAGAATAGGGAAGCATTCTGCGACGCAGTAAAGAAAGTCCTCGGCAAAAGCGCAGCTATAGCCTCGCTCGAGCCGATAGCAACGATCGAAATAAAAGACATTGACTGCGTCATGGATCTGGCCGAGGTGGAAAAGGCCATCAAAAGGGAGTTCCCTAGCGTGGGCAGGATAAAGGCGAGGCTCACACCAGAAAACCATATGGGACAACGCATGGCCATAATTGACTTGACCGAAAAGGACGCCGAACAATTTCTGAATAAGGGCAAAGTACGAAAAGGGTGGGTTGTCTGTAGGATGTGCTGAAGAGCAACGCCTATTCAATGTTTCAAATGCCTTGGCTATGGTCACACCGCACAAGTACACAAAGGACCCGATAGGAGTTCTCTATGTTACAAATGCGTTGAAGTGGAACATAAAAGAAAAGGGTGTACGAAGGATGCACATTGTATTCTTTGTAAGGGTGCTGATCCAACACCTGATGTTGGACACGTCTTGGGATCAGGAAAATGCCGGGTTTTCCAGGAAGCCCTAGCCAAGGCAAAATTAGAACTTCGATGACCCGCATCCAGCAGCTAAACCTACACCGCAGTTCAACCGCCCAAAATCTGCTTGAGCAGTTTACGAGGGACATGAAAGCTGAATTTATGTTGCTGAGTGAGCAACACCATGATAAAGCTTCGGCATCATCGTATCCTAATGAAACTAGTACTGCCGCCATCTGGGTTCGAAATAGTGATTTCTAGGCAGAGAGCTGGGGACGTGGGGATGGTTTTGTGTGAGTGCGGTAATCAGCGACCACCTTCTTTAGTGTGTACGTAACGCCAAACGAATCGATATTATCTTTCCACGCCAGGCTTTAGGCTTTACTCGTTGGCGGAGACTTCAACGCTAAATCAATCGAATGGGGTATGCCTCAAACGGATCTGTGGGGAAAACGAATACTAGAAATCGCGGCCAGGACGGCGCTCATCGTACTAAGCACCGACAATACCCCGACATTCCGCCGTATTTGCTGTGAAGGAACCATACCGGACGTGACATTCGCCTCGGGGTCCTTAGTACGGAGGATACACAATTGGAGAGTATTAGAGGACTACTGAGCCAGTGATCATCAGTACAT
This sequence comes from Odontomyia ornata, assembly GCA_963969285.1. Lineage (NCBI taxonomy): Eukaryota > Metazoa > Arthropoda > Insecta > Diptera > Stratiomyidae > Odontomyia > Odontomyia ornata. The sequence continues at coordinate 6,138,760 of OZ017741.1, forward strand.
TCTGCTTGTGATAAGAGATGTTGTCTCCCAACGTCCGTGCTCTTGGCTTTCTCCAATTGCATGGAACATCGGAAGGATGGACGTCGAGGTGCTCACAGCAGTTGCACCGCTGCAGGGAGATCTGGAGGGGACGGAAGAACTGGCAGCTCAAGACGTGGTGAACTCAACTATGAGCATCGTCACGACTGCTAGAAATGCTTCTATGCCCCATCGAAAACTCCGGCACGGCAAGTCCCCAGTGTACTGGTGGTCAATGAAATCGCTGAAAAACGAAGGCAGTGTCACAAGCCTTGTCTTGAGGCCCAACGAGCATGGAACCGTGACGAGGAAAGCAACCGCGCAGCAGCATATAAGTCGGCCAGGAAATGCCTTTGCAAATTGATCAACAACAACAAGGCTCGCTGCTGGCAAGATCTAGTGGACAATGTGAAAAAAGATCCGTGTCGCCTTGGCTAGTTATTCGGAAGTTTGGTGCCCAACGGAAACCTTGTATATAGTACAAGATATTTTGCTGCCTTCACTGCTGTCTCTCAAAGTCCCCCGAAATGATAGGATCTAAGTGGAATAAAACACTATTCGATTTGCTCATCTGTGCAATATTGAATAATATCCGATTGGATATTTGTATTGAAGAAGAGCATGGAAGCTCGTGCGATTCGTTTTTTGTGTTTGTAGCATTGTCACAAAATATTTTTGTTGATTTAATTTAAAGGCTTGGCAGATCTCTAGCTTTGATCGTTCACTGCACCCACAATTTCTATCCGATTGTCAAAATTTTGGTCTCATTTTGTAGCTGCCAGTCTATTCTTTACGACAAGTACAAATTTGTGCTATTATTTACAAATACACTATTTTTTATGAAGGTTGAAAAAGGGAAAAAACCCAAAACTTTAAATCGCTTTTTCTCCCCTAAAACGTGCGAATTCGGCGTTTTTACGATTTAATTTAAAGGTTTGGCAGATCTCTAGCTTTGATCGTTCACTGTATCCACAATTTCTATCCGATTGTCAAAATTTTGGTTTCATTTCGTAGCTGCCAGTATATTCTTTACGACAAGTACAAATTTGTAATATTGTTTACAAATACACTATTTTTTATGAAGGTTGAAATAGGAAAAAAAACCCAAAACTTTAAATCGCTCCCTCTTCTGGCAATAAAACTTTTCAGAGGACCTAGGGATCCATTTTTTGTCACGTCTGAAACTGGTTCTAAGTGCATGGCTTTCGTGGAAAAGCATACGAAAACATATATATAAGCTTTAGTAGGCTTCTTCCCGCGAATTCTGTAGTGAATGAAGGTAGGAACACAAAAGTCTATACCAACATTTTTGAATGGACGAGATGGTTGGATGCGCTCCGCTGGAAGATTACCCATGACTTGTTCCATAAGCTTGGGATTTGTCTTATAAAACTGAATACATTTGTGTAAAATACTTGTGGCTAATTGTCTGCCTTTGAGAGGCCGAAATCGTTGTCGTCCAATAGCCAAAAGCTCTAGAGGGCCACATGTAAGTGGTTTTAATGTAGGTCTTGCACTAGCATTTTAACGATTCCATCGGAATGTGGCAGTAGAATTTGATGTTTTGCGTCATAGTCTACGTTTGCCTTCTCAATCCTTCCACCAACTGGGATAAGACTGTTTTAAACAAGAAAGGGTTTTAGAGCGCTTAAAGAATTTCCTTGAGGCAAAATCCGGTTCTTCTTTAGTTGCTTCAGCTCTTCACTGAAGGCGGATGCTTGGATTGTTTGGAGTATACTCGATAGAGAATCCCGAAGTTCTACTGGTTCAAGAGTGCCCACTCTTCGCTCAGACTATGGTTTCTGGAGATTCGCTGCAAATCTATGTACGTAAGCCATGCAGTGGGTTAAGAATTTAAATGAATTTCTGTTATTTACGACTTTCAAAATTAATGGAGAGGTTTGAACAATAAGAGTTTCCTTTGCCTTTCATGTCTCTGAGCCATGTTGAATTTGTTGGGTTGGCATTTTCAGCCATTCGTTTGGTGGACCAAGAAGGAACTCAGGCCCATTGAACCATATTTTGGATGTTAGCAGTTCATTTGGAGTAGCACCAAGACAAAATGTCTGCTGGATTAAACTCTGAGAGAACATGCCTCCATTGTGAACTACGGGTGTGCTTTTGAATGTAAGAGACTCTGTTTGTAACGAACGTTTTGAAATTGGAGGAGGAACTATTAATTCGAGCTAGAGTTATTGTTGAGTCCGTCCAATAATACGTCTGTTAAATCAGAATACTTACAAATATTTTTACTTCTTCTATTAATGCTACCAGTACTTGAGCTGCACACAATTCGAGCTGAGAAGTGCTTAGCTTTTTCAATGGGGCTACGCGTGACTGCATATAGAAGATGACATACGCGGTTATTAGAATGCATCGACTGTATGTAGATAACCGCTCCATAGGCATTATCACTTACATCTGCAAATACATGCAAATTCAGTTCTATTACCGTGTAACTTGGTAATGCAAACCGGGAAATATTGAAAGAGTTTGACTGATGTAGCTGTTGTCTAAATTTAAGCCGTTTTGATTGAAGCTCTTGTGTGAGCTTTAAGTCTCAATCTATTTTCTTTTGCCACAACTCTTTTAGAAAAATCTTCCCCAAAACCACGATAGGATTAATAAGTCCTAGTGGTTCGTATATAAGGAAAATATCATGGAGAATAGAGCGTTCTGTTTTCTCGCTTTGACTTGATAGGTTCACTCGATTTGAGTAAACATCTGTTTCAGGATATCAGATGAGTCCAAGTGAATTTATATGGAGTTCTTCTGCACTAAATGACGCCATTGTCTCCCTTTGATCTTTAGGAATCGATTGAAGCAGTGTTCGGTGGTTTGCACACCATTTACCTAATTGGAAACCTCCTTCTGCCTGCATCTTTCTTAGCTGACCTTGTATTTGAAGAGCCTCTTCGAGATTGTTTGCGCCGGTAATAATGTCATTTTCGTAAAAATCTCGAAGTGCTGAGTTTGAACCAAGTAGGTATCTCTGACTTTACTCGTTTGCAATGTGTTAAAGTACTTTTGTGTGGCCATAATATGAGCGCAGGATGTACCATAAGTCACCGCCCGCAGGCGATTGTATTTTCATTCTTGGGTGGGGTCATCCCTCCAGCCAATAAGTTGAAAATTGCTATCTTCTTCAGCAACCAGAAGTTGACGGTATATCTTCGCTATATCTGCTGTGAACACGTAATTATGAAGAGGAAAACGTAGAAAAATTGAAAAAAGTTCATCTTGGATCGTTGAACCGACCATAAGGATGTCGTTAAGAGATTTATTATTGGAAGTCTTGCACGATTCATTAAACACAAACCTTAAATTGGTTGTTGTGCTTTCTTGCTTGAACACGCAATGATGGGGGGAAGGAAGTAATGATGTTTTGGAATTGAATTAGGTGTAACCATCTCCATGTGACGGAGTTGTAGGATTCCTTCCATGAATGAGGTGTATTGTAGTTTGAGTTGGGGATTGCTTTTTAAGCGCCTTTCTTGATTAAAGAAACGGCAAGTTGCAATTTTTTCAGAAATACCTAGTTTGGGTAACGTCTGCTTGAAGGGTAACTTTTGTAGTGTTATTTTTCTCTCAAAATCCGTGTAGGACACGGGTGCCGATTGTATAGCACAAGTGTCAGCGAGCTATAATCAAGACCGACCTCAGCTGACTAGCATCGCTTAACGACCGCGTACGCGTGCTTGTCGACAAGCTATTTGCGGGATCATATGAGGCGGGTTCTTGCCAAGTCACGAAGCTACACCAAAAAATATTTATCACGCGTATCAATTTTTATTATCCTTAGAAATGTTCTATTATGTGTCAATTAAGCTACTCTACAGTAATTCAAAATTTTTTTTATCTCCTTAAAGTTAGCGGAGTCAGAGGGTTGAGACAAATGCAAGCATTCTACAAAAAGCAACCGTTACTTTCTCCGAAGAAGGTCGTTGCATTACAGGGGGGATGTCAAACTTAAAGATGTAAAAATGGCTGAAGTGAACCACTCATTTCTGCCTAAAGGATGGAAACTTGACGGATGTAGTTAACTTTAATCTTGAAAAACAACAAACTAAGCAGTTTCGACGGGGTGACCACCTTGTCTCTTCAGGAGCAGCCACTCCTGACCACCAAGGGGCTGCTCGACTGCTTAGGTTTATTACACTTTACAATAAGTCGGCCTTCATTGTTCCTTTTGTTTTGTAGAAGAAATCGTCACACTCCTTTTCTTCATTAGTCAGTGGCTTGGCTTTGTATTGGACGTCTTCTAAGTGTCAGAATTTCTCAAGTTGAATTTCTAAAGTATCAGTGCTAATGTACCAAATAAATGAAGAAGGTTTGAGATCGCACTTGTCCCTTCCGAGCACTATCCATCCAAAAGAGAGTTCTGATGAGTCGGCAAATCTGAAGAGAATTTGATTTGTCCAGTAGACATAAGATCGATGTAGATATCTGCTCCTAGCAAAATATTCACGCGTCGAGGTGTATTGAATCCTGGATCCGCTAATTCAATGTTAGCTGTAATAGGCCAAGATCCGATATTCAGACTGCGACTTGGTTGATGTGAAGTTATTTCAGGAGGGATTATAGCTTCAACGATTGTATTGAAGCTATTAACTAGGGACTGAATTCTTAGGTTAACTCTTCCGTGAGTATGCAGCCTTGATTCACCAATGCCGCCTTGATTCACCAATGCCGCTAATTTCAATTGGTTGAGAGTGACCTGTGAGATCAAGTTTATGAACAAACTTTTCTGTTATGAAATTAAGCTGTAATTTCTTGATAATCTCTAGTCTACCTTTAGCAGTTTGTTGTAGAAATTTGGAACACTAGCGTAAGTTACTGCAGTTTTTCTAGCAAAAGACACAAGAAGTCTTTGGTACTTAAAAACGTGGAATGCCTCTTATTATTTTTCTTGGGTCGACTGTCACCAAGAGTTTCTAATAATTGAGACCGTGTTTCTATAAAACTTAAAAATGCTGTCAGCTTGGGAATCAGTCTAGGCTCTTCTAGAGATTTTTCTCTTTTGTGTCTCTTTGTCCACCTCCTGAAGAAGTAGATGAATAATAATTGGATCCTAGCTGGTAGTCTCTATACCCAAGTTTTTTATATCATAAAGACACTCTAACGCCAAACAAATCGATTTCATCTCTCCACGCCAAGCTTAATGCTCTTGAGGGCGCTGTCTCGAACACAGAGGGCAACGTGCTCGTTGGGGGAGACTTCAACGCTAAAGCAATCGAATGGGGCATGCCTCAAAGAGACCCGCGGGGAAAACGGATCCTGAAAATGGCGGCCAGCATGGCGCTCGTCGTATGAAACACCGGAAATACGCCAACTTTCCGCCGTATTGGCTGTGAGGGAACCATACCGGACGTGACTTTCGCCTTGGAGTCCTTAGTACGGAGGATACACAATTGGAGAGTATTACAGGACTCATCAGCCAGTGATCATCAGTGCATTCTGCTTAAGATCAGTGATGTTGTCTCCCGACGTCCGTGCTCTCAGCTTTCTTCAATTGGATGGAACATCGGAAAGATGGACGTCCAAAAGTTCGTCGAGGTACTCACAACGAGTGCACCGCTGCAGGGAGATCTGGAGGGGACGGAAGAACTGGCAGCTCAAGACGTGGTGAACTCAACTATGAGCATCATTACGACTGCTTGCTGCGCTGCTATGCCTCGTCAAAAACTCCGGCACGGCAAGCTCATAGTGTACTGGTGGTCAACTGAAATCGCTGAAAAGTGAAAGGAGTGTCACAAGCTTCGACGTGAGGCTCAACGGGTGCGGAACCGTGACGAGGCATGCAACCGGGTGGCAGCACATAAGTCGGCCAGGAAATGCCTTCGCAAATTGATTAAGAATAGCAAGGCCCACTGCTGGCAAGACCTAGTGGGCAATGTGCACAAGGGTCCGTGGGGCGTTGGCTACAAGCTAATAGTGCGGAAGCTTGGCGCCCTACGGAAGCCTTGTATACATGATGCGGAAAAGATGGACAAGATAGTGCGGGGACTCTTCCCCGCCCATCCCGTCCGTGTTGACGCTGTCCATGGTGAAACAGCAGTCGAGTGTCCACTCTTCACACAGCCGGAACTCGATGAGGCAGTCCTTTCATTGAAAGCGAAGAAGGCTTTAGGTCCAGAAGGTGTTCCGGCTGAGGTGTTGCAGCTTGTCTATCACCATTGTCCTGACTTACTGCTCAGCACATTCAACGCTTGCCTTTGGGACGGGATTTTCCCGGTACGATGGAACGTGACGAGGCTCGTGCTGATCAGCAAGGGGAAGGGAAATCCCGAATCGCCCACTGACACGATTCGTGCTGCTAGGGACCTATCTCCTCGGTAGTACGGCTTTAGAGCAGGACGTTCTACTATCGATGCGATTGCAGAGGTGGTGAGCGCGGTGCAAGAGACAGAGGCACATAGTCACACCAAGCGACGGATCGTTCTGTTAGTGACATTCAACGTCAGGAACACTTTCAACCCCGCTGGATGGGTGATATTCTGGATACGCTAGAAAACACTTTTCAAGTTCGAGAATATCTAACGCGGCTTTTGAGGGACTACCTAAAAGACCGAAGCCTGCTCTACGACACGACACAGGGCCAACGAAAGATGGCGGTTATATCGCGTGTTGCCCAGGGATCTATCCTTGGTCTTGATCTGTGGAACGTGTCTTAAGACGGGCTACTGAGACTGCAGATGCAGATAGGCTATGTGGATGATGTTACGGCTCTGGTCGCTGAGCGCACCGCTGAGTAAGCACAACTAAGACTAGGCATGCTAATGCGCCGAGTGAGAGACTGGATGACTGCTTGCGGGCTCAGTTTAGCACTGGGAAAAACCGAAGAGGTCATCTTGACAAAAAAGAGAATCCCTTGATTAAGGATGATGATGAATCGAATCGAAGGCAGCGGTGAAGTACCTGGGGCTACTGATCGACTCGAAGATGAGCTTCTCTGAGCAAATCAGGGTAACGGCTGAGAAAGCTGCTTCGGGAGTATCGGCTCTGAGTCGACTTATGTTCAACGTAGGGGGACCTAGCCAATGAAGAAGATGCCTTTTGATGAGTGCTGTAGGGTTGATGCTACTGTACGGAACAGAGGTGTGGGGCGACGCTCTCAGTAAGGAGATTTACTGAAAACGTTTGGCACAGGTACAGAGAAGAGGAGCACTGAGGATTTCATCTTCGTATCTGACAGTCTCTGATTCAGCGGTGAGAGTTATTACAGGCGTGATACCTGTTGCCCTCCTTGCTAGAGAGCACCGCGCTATTTACTTGTGTCGAAACGAGAATGTCAGGGGAATGTTTCTCTGCGAGGAGAGGCAGCGCTCACTCAACGATTGGCAGCAGTCTTGGGTCAATTGCACGAAGGGAAGGTGGACTGCGCGCCTCATCCCGGATGTGAGACCGTGGCGAAATCGAAGGCATGGTGAGATTGAGTTCTAGTTGACGCAGCTTTTGAGCGGGCATGGGTGTTTTCAGTCTTACCTGCATAAGATCGGTAAGTCACGGTCCCCCGATTGTCGGTATTGCCCAGGAGAGGAAGACAATGCCTCACACATTTTTTGCGTACATAAAATAGGACCGGCTGCGAAGGACCCTCTACAGGGAGACGGGAGAGCTCACCCTGGAGAATGTAGTCGCGGTGATGCTCGAATCGGTTGATAAATGGAACCAGGTTGCACATTATGTTCGGGCAGTCCTAAAAGATAAAAGGGACTGACAACAGCCGGGGGTGTTGAGGCTGGGGGATCGCTTGTCTGGCACTTCCACTTGCCCTCTCGCCTCCCGCCAGAAGAGGGTCCCCCAGCTTGAAGGCGACTTACTGCGTAACAAAACGAGACCTGGCCCGAAGTAATGTGTCAAACGGTTTCAGGCTATGCTCTCAGGTTAACAAGGGAGGTGTTTCGTGAGTAGTTCAGTCGCCTTCTTGCAAACATGGGAGTCCCACAATCTGTGCGTAAATGGCATTCACCTCCCTACCGCAAAAAGAAACTCATCTTGTAGGTCCTCATACACCTCGTTTACTTGAGCTGCATACTCCTCCCGGAAGTACTCATGCTCCTTGTTTGTACTTTGGAAAGTTTGAATCTCAGCGTCTCTTCGAACATAGGTTGCCCAATCAATGATTTGGTATGTAGAATAGTGATTCGGTTTTCTGAAAGAGTCTGGTGATTCTGGTTACCTGGCCACTGAACAACCCGCTAAGTGGTGAGATTTATTATAGTTCAGTTTGAAAAAAGCAAAGTGATTAGGAAGTTCTGAGGACTCCCTTATTTTGATTGCTTTATCCTTCTTCTTTGTAGCACTACAGCCCCTCTCGAGCCTTCGCTTCCTGCAACTGTCTTGGTCCATTGACCGCGTCCTCCGATTTTGAAACCCGAGGAGTGATGAACTGTCGTCATCGACTGAGTCAGACCAGCGTACTTTCTCCTGAGCGTAGTATATTTTTTGATGCGAAATAATGGGTCGGTCCAATTTTATGCGTACAGATGTGCTATGGTGAGCCGCATCCCGTTCACTGGTTCTCGAGGCTTCATGGGAAGTAAATCGCGCCCACGCTCATATCTGACGAACTAACCGGAGCTATGAAGCCCTGCCGGAGCACTCTCGTGGGTGGCGTAGCGAGAAATTGTAACAACTTCTACCTGACCAAGCTCTTGAGTAGGCAGGGATGTTTTCATATCATTCGATAGCTCAAAGTGCCGTGGCCTAAATTTACTTGAAAATTAATGAAATTATTCTGGGTAAGTCAATAAACTCTGCCGTGATACAAATCCATGAATAAAACTAAGTCACAACCCTCATGCAGTAGAAAATTCAAATTTATATCCAATAAATCAATATTGTGTCTTAAACTTATCCAAATGAAATACAAAACCATCAATGGAGGCAATCTATCTTTTTCATCAAGTCAATTAAATCATACTACGAAATTGTGTCATACAAATCAATAGTCACTAATCAATGATTCAATGAATCAATGATGAATAGTTTCCAAGAAGGAGACAGCAAAAAACTAATTTATGTTAACTTAAGTTTAATAGCCATGTAAAATCCCAACTTTAGCATATGTGTATTGCTTACGTTATTTTCATATACGAGCATATGTGTACATAGATCACATCGAACATTAGTGGTTTTTTCTTCTTCATATTTTAATTAATTTGAAACCTTCAAAGCTTGCAAGAATTGAATGAATGAACTGAAAAAAAACCAGATGTAGTGAATGAACTTGTAACTTAACAGATGGTTGTAAATAAAATTAATGAATTCATTTATTCGAATCATTCATTCATTTTATTTGGTTTCAAGATACCAATTATTATAATCGTTAGAATGAATGACACATATAAATTTAAATATATAATTATAATTTTTAACATTTCACTAAATCATAGGATTAACTAATTTGTTTCGATATTTCGGGTAAAGTACGGACCCACTGTTTTTTTTAATGACAAACAAATTACCCATGACTTTATTTTTTGATGAGGGTCTTGGAATAATTTAAATTGTTAATACTTTTATCTGGGTTTAAGCGCTGACAAATCCACCACACACAAACTATCCTAAAGTTGAGATGGGGTCGACATTATTTGGTATCTGAAATTTCGCGGTTCGTTTAATTTGTTTGAGTAGTACAAACGATTCAATTATTAACATGTCGTGAAAGACTAATTTTCAAGATATTATGGCATGGTGGATTGAGTCAAAACACATCCTGATCTATTAATTACAGAATGTGAGTCGGAAAAAGAATAGTATGCGTTAGTACGAAATAGCTATCATTTTGGGTATATATTTTTATGATACAATGTCAGGACTCTAGCTGTATTACTACCCAGCCACAAGTTTTGGAATTAATAGCCTTCATTATTTTCTGTCTTCACTTATCACCCATCACCTCAATTAAACAGCTTAATTGACTTTAGAACACACAAATCTGATGGGCGGAATCGACTTATCAAACAAATTAATAATTCAAATCTCGTGTTCTTGGGTAATCTGCAAACAGGCATACAAATCAATGTTCCACCGCGACATACCTCGCGTATGTGCATGAATGTATCTTTCAACCTAAAACGATTTAATCATCGAAACAACAGAAACAAATCAACAAATACGAGTAAAACCGACGAACAAGATGTAGTCGAGCCGTTAAGTCTCCATTAATGGACTCTCAGTACATGTAAGCTTTTACCTTAATCGTATCAGTGCATCTAGTTAAGTCCTATCTGCGTCTATCTAAGACCATCCATCGTCAAACTTACACTTACTCGTTAAAGAAAGTTGTCGTTACCTTGATTTGTTTTCTTGTGTGGTTTTCCGTTTTGTTTCTGCTCATGAGAGCGTTTGTTGTCGCTTTTTACGGTCGCGGCCGACTCATATTTCAATTGTAATAACAATTATTATGATTAAGTGCATTTGATATGCGCGAAGATGGCAAGGTGAATAGTTAAGTGGATGCCATCGCTTAGATATGGTCCGCGACACCAAATTGGTCGGCGAAGCTGTCGGCGTTGATTTAAAGAAAGGTGTTAAGATTTCCGATTGTTAACATGCGTTAATGGTGGAATGTTAATTACGAGCATTCAACTGACTTCCTGGATTCTTTGCTGCAAAGAATATCGATGGTTTACTTAAGGCAGAGGAAAGAGGGATTCATATCCTGAGGCATTTTGCTATCCAACATTGATCTGATCAGCCCATTCTCAACCTAAATGCAATTATTACGGTCACTGGACACCCAACCTTTCAGCATTAACATTACGCTGAAATTGGTAAGGAGACCCAGATTGAGCAGATAGTCGACGTTCACACGCTACTGCCTGGCTTCCATCACACGCCTGGATCTCGTTGTCGCAGCCTCAGTTTAGTGTCATTACTATTCTTCTAACTATTATAGTCAAGCCTTGATAAGCATCCACTATCCACATCGCGACCGTCCATGCGTGGGTAACTTTCACTGATATACGCACGGAGAAGGTATGTGACACTAATATACCGCCTCTGTGTCGTGCGGTCTGCGAAGTACATCAACTCGCTGTAACCGCTTGTTTGGTATTTAAGGCAAGTTGTAACCTGAGATGAGATAGAGCGCTTTTAAACGACTAGAATGGAATGTCAACTGTCTTTTGCATTTACACAATTATTAAGACACCAAAAGACCATTGGACCTCTCGTCTTGACTGTTCTCCTTGCCTGCCAGCTAACTGACTTCCATGTCGTCTTACCAGCGCTGTCCGTGCCACTTAAACGTTTCCTTTGTACTTTCTGCGGCTTGTCGTGGGTAATGTTGAAACGTTCAAGCAAGGAGGAGGCCAATGTGCTACTTAATCGGTACCATTCCACACTAGATTGAATTACCATAAATGTGATGATGATGATGAAGATGCGATTTAGCGATTGAATAATTGTTTGTTTGTAGTCATTGCAAACAAAGTTGTGTATCGCGAATCTCAGGAGGAAGAAGGTTGGAAGAGTGACGACAATTGGTCATAGGCAGCATTGCTTGGTTCAATGTTGTCCGGTTGGAAAGTGGAATTATGTGCTAATAGTCTGAGATGGATCGAAATTCTTGAATCTTGTAAGGTTATATGGTTAAGGAAATAGAGGAAGTACTATTAGGGGCATTCCAGTCAGACTACTCAACACAGAGTGACAAACTGAAAGAATGACTCAGTTGAATGTATTCTGCAGAATAAGCTAATCTTATAGGATGTCTAGGTGATATTAGATAGGCTAAGTGGCAGATTCCAACGATGACGTGAGCATTCGGGAGCCCATTGTGAAACCACAGTTGAGAACATCCTATGGCCACTATAGCTAGAAAGTAGCATTGTTTTAACGATGGCTCTACCTTCCAGAATCTAGGCAGGGGTCACAATGGGATAGCCTAAGACGTTGGAGCCAGTTGTTTTCCAGTGGTTCAAGCAAACCTTCCTCTGTTTCTATGCCGGAATAAGATTTTCGGCTGCTTCCCCTCTGTTTATCAATCCGTGCTTGCTCAAATCTAAGCCTGCCTTAACTCTAGGCCTATGAGTCCACAAAGTGATTTCCCGTTTGACTTCGCACCGTTGACGCCCCTCTGTTTACCAGTGGAGAAAGTTTCCCTCTTCTGCTTCCGCTATGGAGCCTAGTCATTTGTTAGCATCCTAGAGGAACATACCTTTGTTTCTTGATATCAACAGCGGAGTGGGACCAGCGTCTACCTATCCTCTGTTTGTCAGTGAAGTAGGTCTTTCATCCCCGTTTCCAACTGGCAACCGCACTCCAGAAACTCCAAGCTTGACTTTGGTAGGTGATTATTGTGGGATTCAGTATTTCTACTTCAATCACTCAGTATGTTTGATATCAAACAAATATGACAATGAAAATATACAGCTTCGTCTAGTGCATTCGCGTCCCTCGCAGAGTCCCTCGCACTAAACGTGACTCGGGTGAGATGTTGTTGTATACGGGAGAGTGGTCAGCTGTTGTCAGTTTTGTCTCCTACATATCGGCCAATCTGCTTCAGTTTTGACTCGAATCTGTTGTCTAGAGCGTCGTCTTCATGTCTATTTTCAATTGGCCATCGGTTCATAAATTCGGCACACGTTGTTGTCTGCTTTGGTCCTTAGCTATAACCCACTTTGATGACATCGTACATGTTGTTCGACTTCACTTTCATGACTCGATACGGTTCAATGTATTTCAGCTAAGTCCGTTTGATAGGAACAACGTCGTCAATTAGTGAAGCTTCATTACTCGTATTTTTGCGGGTTTTCGGTTGAGATGAAATGAGACCTAGCCCCAAGTCATATGTCAAGCGGTTCCAGGTTAGGTTCTCAGATTGACTGGGGAGATATTTAATGGATTGTCCAGAAGCATTGCGCAGATTTGAGTTCCACATTCAGGACGTAAACACCCTTCACCTGCCTACCACAAAAGTAAAAAAAAAACAACAGAAGCCATCGGAATACCAATTGAGAACCAGCAAAACATTTCATGTAAGAAAGTACGAGTCTTTGCCTGCTCTCCCGCATAACAATTATCTTATATGTCCATATGTCCTGGCGGCCATACAAGCAAGGGGCTGCATAGTCGCTTGGTTATCAGTGAAAATACACATATTGACCCCGAATATCTGATTATATAAAAGCCAATCAGCTGCTTTATAAATTGCTTGCACCTTCGCATGAAAAGCCCTACTGTGATTTGGCTACCTTCAAGAATATTAAAGGCACAAGGTAGATGTCCATCGGGAAGACCAAATACTGGACGGAAAAACATGATATAACCTGACAGCAGATCCTTGCTGGGAATGATCAACTGGCGGACGAGGTCGCAGAATCGTGAGAATTAGAGGAAATTAATCCTGGTGGCCAAGGCCCAGCTTGAGCTGTCACGCCATAAATCATGATGAATCCGGCAAATGGAGTGATAGCTTAAAATTTAAGTCAGTAGAATAAATACCGCTGTCGACCTTGTGGTTAAGTTTTGAGCCGTTGTCGGTATATATTTCCACGGAATCTGCTGGTGACTAGAAAATGAAATTACCAATTTCAGATGACTACGATACCACTAAGGAACTAGGAAGATAAATATCGTCACTGTACTATTATGTTACGATCAAGTTCACTGATTGAACTTTCGCATCAAGACCTCATTCCGCGACCTGATATCTAAAACCTCACAAAATTCAAGAAGCATCATACTGTTGGTTCCGGCAAGCTCAAGAGCAGAAGTATTGTTGCGAATTATTCTCCCATTCGCAACTTCAAATTTCCGCCGTAACATCTCCAACTTCCTTTGGGTACTTATACCTTTTCCTCTGTATATTTATTTATTTTTGTTAACATTTTACCAATTTCCCTATAATTTTTAATTCCCCATCATCTCAATACCACCCTCTTATCCTATTTTTAATTACAAAAAAATAGTAATATAATAATAATTTCAATTTTGCCACTAACAACACTCCATTCATTACTTCCCATTAACAAAATTTCATTCGATACATTTTCCCTAACAAAATCGAATTCCTTCCTTCATACTAACTAATTTTATTCATTAGCTCCCACTAACAACATTTATTTTTCATACTAACAAAATTCATTCACGTTTCCCTACTAACAAATTTCGTCTCAGTGCCCATTAAGAAAGGTGCATAGTTGAAGTTGCTAATTCAATGAATGGGAAATCAACAGAAGGTGGCAAATTTCGTCTCAGTGCCCATTAAGAAAGGTGCATAGTTGAAGTTGCTAATTCAATGAATGGGAAATCAACAGAAGGTGGCTCCGTTGGTGGCGTCATGGATTCTCGACCGGGGGTCCGCTGGGACCCTGGGTTCAAGTTCCCTGAGTGCAGGAAAATACTCTTTTTGGAATATCGGCAAAAGCAATTGTTTCCGTATATATGTAGCCGCCTTGAATCCCGTGGATTGAGACGTGCACAATGCAATCGTTAAATTCACATAATGTGGTAAATAACAATTTATTGCAAAAATCTAAATATATAACGGTTGGTTAACTGAAACTAAACTTGTCTGTTTCGTGACCAAAAGCCAAAGAGAACAGTTGATGAAAAGTCTTCTTGTTGCTAGCTGATTGGTTGCGAGATGTGTAAAGTCAAACTTCCTCAAGATGATGTCAGTGCCACTCAGTGGTGGAAATAGTTTTTATGATCACTACATATATATGACGATTTGCATCTAACCAAACGCTATCATGGTTATGCGAATCGCCATATATGCAAAATAGAAATTGTTGCGTTTGTCGATATGGCAAAGATGTGTGGGTAGCGAAATCGAAGTGTATTGAGCTTCGATTACGTTACTCGGATGCGGCAGCGGTAATTGGGAATTAAAGGATTGCGGGATTGGTTTTTGGGAGTTGATGGCAGTCAGTATTGACTTTGAAAAAAGGGGGATTATTTTTGGCGCTCGGGAGAAAAGATTCGGTATTTGATTTGAAGATTAAAAAGAAGTGTTTTATCAGTGTCGAGATAAAGGCTAATTTTGAATTTGTGAAAAGTTGGGTTTTGCCTTGGTTTTAGTAACGAACGTGTGAGTTGAAATAGCAAAAGTTGGTGGAAGAAGCTCGGAAGTAAGAAAAGAATAAGTTCCGCGAATTATAAAAGTTAGTGAAATTTCGCTTGTGGCATATAAAGAAAAACTGAGTTAAATGGAATGAACCGAGAATAAAAATAATGACGACTTAAATATATACCGGCATAACCCAAACCCAAACCCAAAGATTGTGTGGAAAATAAAATTAAGAAACTTTTATTGTGGATTTGAATTTTAATTGTTGCAGAGGGCAGTTAAAAGTGTAACAGAAAAGTGTCATAATTTCATAAACTAAAGACGAGAAAAAAAACAAGAAGAGAGAAGTGCTTTGTCTTATCTATGAATTGGTGTAAAATTGAATTTTTGAATTTGAAATTATACTATTGGATGAAATTGAAGTGACCGTGGATTAGTGAAGAAGGTGTATCCAGCGTCTTGGTGAAAAGTGGCCGTTCTGTGTTTTCATTTTGGATTTTTGTCAACATTTATTTTCAAATTGAAGATTGGATTTCAGATGTCCTGAATTCCTTTTTTTGTTCTTCGCCGAGCAATCGGAGTTCAACAAGGAAAGTGTGAGCAATTATTTGGATTCGCTTTTAAGGGTTTTGTACTAAAATACAAAACGCTATTGCTATCACGACCTGTGCCCGTCTGTCCGTCCGTTCGTCCGTCCGTCTGTATGTCACAGCACTTTTTCTCCGAAACTATAGAGGCTACAGCCATGAAACGTTGTGGAAAGGTCAGAAAAGGTGACTTCTTGAAAGTTCAAGGGTGAAAAATTTTTTTAAAGGGGTTTAAGGGGGGTCTCCCCATATAAGGAGGTGACCCCTCAACAAAATTTTTTCACCATTAGTAGTCGAGTAGGGTGTCATTGGAAAGGTCTTAATAAGATCTTTTCAAAACAAGTCTTAAAATTGCCTTATAAGTACCGAGGGGGGCAGGGGAAGGGGAAATGTACGAACTTTTCGCGTACCCCCCTCGCGATTGGACACCTTCCATCCGAAAAATCTGAAAAAAATCATGAATGTAGGCCTTAATGAGTACAACAACAACAAATACATGAGAAGTCGAAATTCACTCAACTTTGTTAGTAATAGTATGATTTATCGATTTTATGTTTTCTTGAATAAAATCTAAACGGCACCCTTAAATTCAATAAAATTTTGCAAACAGATGACTATTAATAGGATTGATCTTTTCTGAAAGTTTCATAAAGATCGAATAGTATTTGACGAAGTTATAGCGATTTGAATTTTCCTGTATTACTATGGAACAAAATGCCCTGTATTACTATGAAAACATATGGCTATGGAGCCATATGCGCTTTTTACCGACTTAGACACTACAGCTTTGCTAGGATTTGCATGAAAATTCCAGGAATGATAGGTATCATGAAGATGAGTACATATAATTGAAACAAGTCGAAGAGGCAGGAGAGAGCTCCTAGCAAAAGGGCTTTGTAACCATTCTAGGATTCGAAAGAATAGGCCATGAATCGATGATTACAGTACAGAGAAGTGACCCCTGGAAAAAAATTTCATGAAAGGTAGCCGATATGAGTATCAACTGAAAGTTCTCTATGAGAGCTTTTCAAAACAGTTCTTAAACTGACAGTTTTTGCTTCAGTGGGAGCACAGGGGGGGAAATACATGAAAAATGTGTTTCCTTCCTCGCGAATGGACACCCGTGATCTAAAAAATCTGAAAAAATTATCAAGAGAGATATTTATGGGTATAACTCTAATAAATACCTCAGAAGTCAAAACTCTTTCAACTTTGTTAATAATAGTATGATCCTCGAATTTCACATTTTCTCCAATAAAATCGTCTTTGACATGTTTCTTGATTTTATTCGTTGCTGGTTACTGCATTTTGTAAGTTGAGTACAAAACCCTTCTGACATGAGCATAGGTCTGTCTACCCAACTTGTTTTATATTACCGTTAGTTTATATTATCAAATTAATTTTTTTGTTTTCTTTTATAAAATTTTATTTAACGGATTTTACTTACATGAATTTTAAAGGGGAGTAAAAATTTGTAAATTTTATTTGTAGGATTTTTTATTCTGTGAATTAAATAAAACGGCCATGTCTCGTTCAGACAATAATCTTTCATTTCTTAAAATGACCTCCCCCTTTCCCATCCTTTCCCCTCCGTAGTGTTTTCTATGTTAGGTGGCTCAGCACGAGCAGAGGATGTCCCAGAAGACCCGCGACACGACTGAGCGCTAGCCGGCCTCAGTATGCCACCCCGGGTTACTTACCCCTCTGCTAGAAAGATAATATCTGCAACTGCGATGTCTTCTACGGTTGTAACAGTATTCATTAGAAATCATGGATTCAAAAGAACAAGAAATCATTCACAAAAACAGCAAGCTAGAAGTGCTAAACCCATTTATGGACAAATTCAACGCACTACGAGTAGGAGGCTGATTCAGACATGCTATACTACCATACGATGAAAAACATCTTCTAACCATATAGACTGACCAAGCACTTCGTATCTCATTGCCACCGAGTCAGGCCATAGAGGTCCTTTCGTTATGACTGACTACATTTGGCACCGAGTTTGGGTATCCAAACTATGAAACCGGTGTGATCTGCTTCATTAGTAAAAAGCGACCAAAAGATCGAGTCACTTCAGCTCATCCGTTCACTATCACAGGACTGGACTACCTGGGACCTTTGCAAATCAAAACAACGAGATGTCGGAATTAAAAGATCTTCGAGGGTTATATTGCTCTCTTAGTATAGTACGTTTCATGACCAAGCCTATCCACCTGGAGGCAGCCAGTCATTTGACCACAGACAGATTCTTTGTAAGTAGAGGCATCATTAAAATCATCTACATCTATTGTGGTACTAACTTTCAAGAAGTAAGAAATCTCCTGAAGGACATCCACGTAAAATGCCAAGTCGAAGCCATAAAAGCAGTCGCAGAGCTCATAGTCAACGATGGCGTTAATTGGCGATTCATCCCTTCCGACTCACCTCACTTCGGGGGTAAAAGAAGGCTGGAATCTTGTCTATGATATATCTCCTGAAAAAAATTGTATGAAATGTGACTCTTACGCGTGAGGGACTTGAATCCGTGCTCGCTTAAATCTAAGCCTGCCTTAACTCTGGGCCTATGAGTACAAAAATTGATTTCCCGTTTGACTTCACACCGTTGATACCAGGATATTTGAACGCACTTCCAATTGACAAACTATCTCATATCAAACTCTCGGGACGAAAGAAATGGCACCAGCTGGATAAGCCACATCAAGAATTCTGGTAGAGATGGTGATTTGGACTCACAACAACGCCCGAAGTGAAGTCAAAAACAACCTTACGAAAAAATAGGCTCAGACGCTTCACTCAGGCAATTATAGGATAGCTAGGAACGTGAAACTCCAAACTACTTACTCGACTCTATACCGACCATTTCACAGAATCTGCATTCTCCTAAATAATATGAGTCTTTGCTAGAACGACTTAGCACCTAGATTATCACACCAAACAAGCATCCCTGTACTGTAAGTTTGCTCAGATGCGTCACAGAATCCGTGTAATTGGAAGGATCTCCAAGAAGTGGTTTGCAGCCATCGTGAAAGCTGACATAAATTAGAGTCCTCCAACAATTCCTGGAAAGTATCGCGTTCACCTTTGAGGCCATGCAGTCACGACCACTAGAGCAAATGTTAATGGGTCGAATATTTGGGTGATAGAGGATAGTATGATGTGTTTTATTGGTTTGTCATTCTGGAACCCGATATGGAACTTTGACCCTAATGTATCCTGCTCGTGATGCCATCGTCATCCTAGTGCATTGACTCCGGTCATGGAATCAGAAATGGTGTAAGTTTCACATTCCATTTTGTCGGACTTGGGAAGATGCAAGATGTTGATAAGATCCTTGGATGCCCATTATCGGAGATAGAATCAACCATGCTAAAGTAGATTTTTAAGATGCCGCTGCATGTGTTAGGTCTCATCCACGTTGCTCCCTCCACTCAAGAAGTTGTCAACGCATATGTTGAAGCGAAGTGTTTTGCTGGCCGATGGAAACAAAGTTCCATTGTCTTGAACCAGTTGTCTAATGCTGTGCATGGTAAAAAGGGAGCTGAGCTTACTCCATATGTGGCAGTGGTTAAGCGATAATTAACTTTTTGCCCAGATGGTTCAGATCGTCAAAAAATTCGTTGAAAGTCTTGATCATTGTTGGAAAGCTAGGCTTGATGATATATCTTCTCTATGCCATGTAATTGCCACCAGGTGGTGATGGTTTGCAGATTCTGGTATCAGCTGGCTCCCGTGTCCAGCGCTTCATTCAATGATAGTCCACTGTGCATTTTGGACGAGGCATTGAACATTACGCCAAATTTTGCCACGGGACTTGATTCCTTAACTAACCCGTGGTGGAGTAAATAGAAATTGGGGAATTTTTGTGAGTCTGTCGATGAGACATATTCTATATGACTGTTGCTTCTATAATTCGGAGGGATGACGTGACGGTACTGCTTCCAGAAGTCGAAATCTTGTTTCTAGGAACTTGAGACAGTCGGAAAGAGTAGGTGGTGGTTCGGCACTAATGCTGAATTTTTCCTCCGACAATTTACGAGTCTCGCATGCGAGACGTTGTGCCTTCATATGTATGATGGCTGGATCCCATTTATCTACATTCACGGCTAAGAATTGTAACATTGCCAGATATTCGTTGGTAGAATCTAGGAATTACTCAATAGCATTAACATTTACCACGACAGTGGTGGTAAGGAAGACAGATAATTACGCACTGATGAGTAGACATTTGTTTTCGTACAAGCTACACAGCGCGGTCCAGGCTAGCAAAAATTTGGCTTCGGAAATAATGTAGGTTCGAAGTAATTTGGCTGCCTCATCAGTCACCGAGGTCTTCAGGCAGTATAGTTTTTGTACTCAAGTTGATGAAGGATTTCTCCCCACCAATGCACCGAACAAGTAATGAAAGGGTTACCACTCGGAATAAGTGACAGAAAAAGTGGACATCTTGGTGGTAGGTAGAAGGAAGCTAGGTGTGATGGACATGGTTAGCTCGGGAAGGGTTCTATTGTATACGCATGGGCTCCTTCTCAATTCTGTAATGGCATTGGTCATTTTCTCACCCACTTCTGCTAATGCATAATACGACGGCCGCGCCTACAGAGAGAAACGACAGGACGCGGGCCGAGTCATAATTACACCGTAGCTTTTGTAACAACACGGAAGTGACCGAGGTCAAAGACGCCATTAAATGTGCCTCCCCTGGCTTAAATGGGGTGAAAATAAGGGTCAACAAGCAAATAGCACGGGGTAATACATGACCACCGTTGAATTTCCTGAAAACGAAGAAAAAGAAATGCTTAGCGTGGTAACATAAGAATTGGCTAAGTTATCTGCAGGATATGGTGACAAGTAGAACCATTTTGCTATTTTAAGTGCCTTGGCTATGGCCACCCGCAAGAGGATGCAAGAGGCCAGATAAGAGTCCACTGTGCTACAAGTGTGGTAAAGTGGGCACAAAACGAAACAATGCACGAACAAGACACATTGGCAGTGGCCTTTGTGCGGAAGAACTCAAGCAAGTCCTAGGAACAGGGAAGTGTCAGGTATTCAGGAAGGCCCTAGCTAATACAGCACTGCATTGATCCGTATCTTGCAGATAAATTTACACCACAGTACTCTAGCCCAAAACTTGCTGAATTAGTTTGCGAATCAAATTAAAGCCAACTTGCTGCTACTCAGCGAGCAGCATCATGCTAGGAGTTCATCACCATAGTACCCTGATGAATCTCGTATTGCCATCGTCTAGGTGCGAGACAGCATTCATTTGCGGGTGCAGAATAACGGCCGGGTGACGGCTGTATGTAGATTCGTTGTATGGGTGCAACACTCTTTAGTGTGTATTTTAAACCAAATGAAGCCTTACCATCCTTTCAGACTCGACTTAATGTTCTGGAAGACGCCATTTTGAACGCAGAATGGCATGTTCGGGTTGGACTAGACTTAAGTGCGAAAGCCATTGAATACGGCATGCCTCTATCAGATTGTAGAGAATAGCAGGTTTTGGATATGGCAGGCAGCGCTTGGCTTGTCGTGTTAAACACCGGTTACACCCCCCCCCTGTTTTCGCTGTTTGTGCATCATTGAAACCATCCCTGACATGGCATTGGCATCAGAGCCCCTAATACCAAGGATACACAACTGGAGAGTTCTAGAGGAGTACTCGGGCAATGATCACCAGTATAGAGTGCTTGAGGTCAACGACGTCCTTTTCGCTCCGTCTCACATTGAACACTGGGAAGATGGACGTTGAGGGGTTTAACGGCGTGCTCATGGTATGTCCATCGATGCCTAGAGCTTCGCAAGAGGGGGGAGAATTAGCAGCTATGGACACGGTAAACTCAACTATGAGTATTAACATGTCTGTCTGCAAGTTTTTCATACCCTGTTAAAAGGCCCCAATATAACAAGCCGACAGAGTACTGGTTGTCATCTGAAATAGCTGAACAGCGAAGTGAATATTACAACCATCGACGAGAGGACCAGTGGGCGTGAACTTCAGAAAAGGCATGCACAATATTCATGGATACAAGTGGGAAAGAAAGTGTCTTCGTAAACTTATCAACAAAAGCAAAGCCAGCTGCTGGCAGAATTTGGTGGATGACGTGAATAGAGATACATGAGGCTTAGCCTGCAAGCTAGTTATGCGGAAGCCCGAGCCCAGCGATCGCACTGCAGAAACACGGCAAAAAAGATCGACGAGACAATGTGGGTGCTTTTCCCTAAAATTCCCGCTCTTGTTCGAGCAGTCCGTGATGAAACTCTATCGGATTGTTGAATTAGTAAAGGCCCCAGATGAGGGACAGTAATTTGTCTTTCGTTATTGTTCTGATTTGCTGCTTAGTGTGTGTGTGCCTGAAGGGATATTTCCAGAGTGCTGGAAAGTAGCGAAGTTGATCAGTAAGGGATAGAGGAATCCTGAGTAGGTGGCTGTATGCCACCCAATGCTTGAAAAACTCATCGAAGGAAGACTCACTGGTGCGATTCATGCTGCTAAA
Organism: Odontomyia ornata; assembly: GCA_963969285.1. Lineage (NCBI taxonomy): Eukaryota > Metazoa > Arthropoda > Insecta > Diptera > Stratiomyidae > Odontomyia > Odontomyia ornata. The sequence goes on from OZ017741.1 coordinate 6,160,887, forward strand.
GATATATCTCTACGATAGTTCACCAATGACGCCATTGGGAAAGTAGTGAGTGCGGTCCAGCGTTCATTGACACACAGCAGTTCCACCCGACGGTTGTCCTGCTGGTCAGTCTCGACGCCAGGAAGGCTGCATACTTCGCTAGATGAGTGGATATTCTAGAAGCACTGGAAAATCGTAATCATGTACGAAAATATCTGATGCGGATTTCTAGGGACTATCTGAAAGGCTGCAGCCTGTTGTATAATACGAAGGAAGGTCGGTGGAGGATAGAAATTACATCAGATGTCACTCAAGGCTCCATCCTTGGCCCTGAACTGTGGAAAATCTCGTGTGACGAGCCTTTAAAGCTTGAGTGTTCAGATGAGTCACGCTTGATTGGCTATACGGATCATTTTGCGGCAAACATGCGCAATTTAGACTAGATATGCTAATGCGCCCAGTAAGTGACTAGATAACTCGTCTCGGGTTGAGCCTAACACTGGAAAAAACCAAACTGGTTATCCTTATGAACAAAAATCCTCGGAGCAATGAATATTAGTATCAGAGAATTATTTATTGGATCCAAATCGGCAGTGAAATACATGGCCGTACTGATAGACTCGAAAATGAGTTTTTCAGAGACAATCTTGGCAACGACTGATAAGGCTGCAGCACGCGTAACGGTGTACACTCAATTGATGGTTAAAGTGATGACTGCTGATGAATGCCGTGCAATTTATACTACTCTACGAATCAGAACTATGGGGGGACGCTCTCAGTAAGGAGTCATCAGTTGGCACAGGTGCTGAGACAAACCATGCTTTAGATTGCAGCTATGCATTGAACACTCTCTGGATCGGCAGTATTTGCGATCACAGAGATAAATTGCCCGGCACACCAGAGAGCGGAGAAATTATAACTGTATCGAAATTAAGGCGGCAGAGAAGAAGGCGCCAAGATGGAAAAGCTACGCTCGCTCCGCGATTGGCAACCGTCCTAAGGGAGTGGCACAAAAAGAAGGTGGACCGCACGGCTAATCCCAGATTTGAGCCATGGCTCAATCAAAGCCATAATGAGACTGAATTTTACCTGAACCAGCGCTTGAATGGGCACGGATATTTTCTGTCTTACCTGCACACGCTTGATAAGTCCCGTCCTTCCCACTGCATGTTCTGTATAGTGAGATGTATGACACCTACCACACCTTTGTCTGCAAAAAATGAGACAGATTGTGACATGACCTCTTCATTGAACTTGGAGAACTGTCCCTGGAAATTATAGTTGGAGAGATGTTTAGATCACTTCACAAATGAAACCGTCCGTCCGTCCGTCCTGATACATAAAAAAGGCATAATTTAGCGCTGGGAGGCGTCGGGGGTTAGAGTCTTTTTCCTAACAATATCCCTTACACCCACTCCGTTCTCGCTGGGGAAAAGACTCATCTATACCGATGGCGTGTCACTGTCTAGGAAAATGAGGTCTAGCCCGAAGTAATCTGCCAAACGGTTCCAGGCTGGACATAAGCTGTCCTATCTGCTACAAAAAAGGTGCTTGATGCGTTTTCTCAGATGAAGCTGCCTAAATAGGCCACACCAAAAGACTGCAAAAATCGTTTTTGAACCACAAAAGTGCGCCAAAATGTCTATTGTTTTCGAAGTATTTCAGCAAAAATTGAAAGATTTCACCTTCAGTCAAACAAAGGTAGTCATCCATCAGCATCTAGTATTTCTATTGCTTCCACCTTATTACCACAGACGTGATCGTGTGTGAAATCCAAGAAAGCTCACTTTACAAACGAAAACAATTCCAAATTCGTCAATTTCTAATCCAATGAGTGGGTTCAACAAAACCTAAATACGGTAAAATCGTTTCCGTGTAGGTGCATTATGCAAACATCTTAATCATAACTTCACGTATTAATTTACCTGAAAGTACGGCATGATCGATTAATTGCATTGTGTTGGCGTTAAAGGAGTTATTTTCTAGCTTGACAACTTTTTCTTCCGAAAAAATTCTCCAGCAGATAAAAAGAAAAATAGTAAAATTGTAGTCTATCTGTGAAACTTTATCTTAAACATTTTTTTTTTTTCATCAAATATAAATCCATATATGTATGTATCTTCAGAAGATAGAGATTAGTCGTGGGTGTTCTTAAGGCACTTTGAAATTTAGATGAGCGACAGATTTATGACAAATCTTAAAGTAAACTCCTTCACAATTTTCAAGCACACACACTTGACATGGTAAAGCCATAAACGAAGAACATTTGATGAACAAATATTACATTTGACATCATCATCATGATCAATAATAAAAACAAGAAAAAGGGTAAAATAAATAAAAACATCTGCAATATGTGAAAAGTAATTATTCGCATGATCGCTGAATTTCATCATTCCTATTAAAAGACTATTATTTGCGCTTGAACTCAGCAAGGCCAGGGCAAGCGGAGTATCTTCCAATCACGACAGCATTCCACGCGCCTTGGACCATTCCATATGCGACCTGCAACATTTCAACCGCATTCCCATCACCTGTAATCACATCACGGTCATCATCACTAGAGTCGTCACCTTTAACTTAAAAATGTTGTTTAAGCTTAGAATGACTTAACGGCAAAAGACCGACCATATGTGTACACGTATAGTCTGAGGAATATTGTGCAATCTTCATTTCAAGTGTTTTACGAGCACTAAGGAAGCAAGCAAGAAAGTAGTAAGAATCCGCTTCTCAGGCAGCTGCAAACACGTTACATACTCGTGCGAGCGTAAATTGTAAAATTTTGCGCAGGCGGAAAGTCTTTTCCAATATGTTAACTTCTTCGATACTATCCAATCCATCCATCTATTATGCTGGTCGGCTGACTGTTTGTCTGACTGGTGTTTGTTCATTCATTCATCCATCCGTGGATGTATCTTTCCATATAGTGGCACACGTCGACTGGGAAGTAGGAAAACGATTCCACTAGCAGGCTTTGAGCGGTTGGTTGATACTTTATTGCAGTTGGTTGGACTGCAAATGTTGCAAACTAGAGGAGCCGGAAAGAATGACCAAAAGAAGGGTATGTTGGTCAAAGCAGAAGAGGAACTTCAAGGAGAATATGTTTGTAGGACAATCAGTTTCGGAATGCTGTAGTTCCAGGAAAGGAAATTAACCATGAAACGGTGCTCTAGAAACCGGAAGTATAGGTTTATTGATTCCTTTAAGTTTTCGTAATTCAGATCCAATGTAATTACTGAAGGATGATAGTATCGTCCTTCTTTGATAGTGCATAGTCCTCTCAGCTCCGTTTTTCCGGTATCCCCCACGAACTACCTCATGTATTCCATCCCTCCTCCCTCAACTCCTAGTTCTCTCCCTGTGACAAACGATCTCAACTTGCCATAAAAATGTTTCCCGCCTGACTGACTGATATGCGTTGACAAAAATTGTTTTGCGGAGGCTGCGCAAGCATAGACATCTAATAGTATGTCATGTGATGGTTACAAGACCTTACGTTACGATTCTTAGTAAGTTATGGTTGAAAGACTGCGATCGTTTTAGAAATTCCAGTTCAGTTCAGTATTTTACTTCTATTTTTTTCTTCTTAAGACCTCTTGTCGGCATCAAACTCCTAATGGACAGATAATACTTGAGGTCTTTAAATTTATTGTCCAGATGGTCATCAAACTATTTCAAATAAATCATGTTGGGAGGTGGACACGAGTGTCGTTGGAGTTTTTCTGTTTTCTTTATAATTGAATGGCTAGGTATGTAATTGGTAATGAACTGTGTCATGTGCAACTTTGTATATGAGGACTGAGCTTTTGTTTGTGTTGCTGGAAATATTTTGATTCATGCCTCGTTAGGAAGAGATGATAGAATTGATTTTATTGATCTTATTATATATCTCCCAATTTATGAATCTTTCAACAGCGGGCCAAGATGCCAATAATTTCAATATCAATTATTTATTTCAGCGAACTTTAACCAATGAGCAATGAAAAATCCCAAACTCCTTTACAATTCGCTAATTTTTTTTACTTTCTCTCCGAGCGTCGACTTTCTGAAGCTCACACTAGCTTGTTCGTCAGTGATCTGAAATTATCTTAAATCTATTTAAAAACTGTAACAAAAAACCAAAAAAAGGAAAATTTTTTCTTCCGTTTGAATAAATCGCGCAACTCAAATCACCCTGTAACCTGGCTCCGGTCGTTTGGCAGTTCCCGGTGAAGTTAGTCGCAACTCAAGTCTCTGTCCAAGATTGTCATCGACCATCCATATGGTGCATTATTTGACGTTTGTCACCCGTTGCGAGATAACCTCCAAATTGCGCACGTGATTAAGTTGTCGGGATTTCATTAAATGGATTCTCATTTGCACATTTTGCTGCAAGTTGAACGCCCAACGACATCCTTAGGAAACGTGAGTAGTATATTGCCGTAGGGACGTCCTCGCTTTTCATTCAGAATGTGCTGAAGATTGGGGAAATCGCAACGAATATCCCTCCCCGTTACCTTCAGTGAATGGCTGCCTCTGAAGGAGAGTGCTCTTTTCAGGAAATCTTTGAAAAATACTACTCAAAAGAATTAATTGTTTGAGTGACATTTTCGAGGATGAACCCTCAAAATTTGCAGGCATGGATTGTGGTGCATTAGGGAAGATTGCAGTTGGCATTTAGAGTTGTCGAGAAAACGCATTGAGAAGAATTGCTGCCGCCGTTGATTATCTGAAAACTCGATGCGATCGTGAAAATTGTGAGAAAAATTCAAATTTCGACCCAACCAACTGGTGAGTGCAATCGTTGACTATCATTTCTGCCGTTCAAAGTTTGAAATTATCGAAATACGCTTATTAGGTGATTGGACGTTTGTCATCTAATGCGAGGCTTTTTATTGGTGCCCAAACATGTTGTTGCGGAGCACAGGAGGAATACTGGCCGACAGAAATACTCTTGGAGGCTAGCTTTTTTTGTGGAGTTCCGCCCCCACGTACCCGAGGAGATTCCCGCAGGGGGAATGACGGTCGACAAGAACACTCTTGGAGGCTAGCATTTTTTGAGGAGCGCCGACCCCACGGACCCGCGGATATGGGGGGTACCATGAGGCTGCCTCCTGGGATGACAGGTAACGTCCCTGATTGGATGTGGACTACGCTTTGGACAGCGAACTGGAATGCATGCTTTGGAATGGCGGATATGATGGTTTGGACCTAGTTTCTTTGCACGGTAACGCCGAGCTGACACTCGTGTGTGAACGGCTCCAATTTAACTCTCATACCTTCTCCATCCCGGCAAAACCTTGGCAGGCCTGGGAGTACGTTCGAAGGTTGCACCATTAGGTTGGTCGTGTAGATTCGGTTGAGACGGACTCCCGTTTAGCGCTGGTCTGGCTCTGAGCTTGTGCCATCCCTCGCATGGCCCCCTTGCTCTGCAAAGATAACCATAGGACCAAAAAGGCAACTACAAACACGAACGAAGATAGCGGCTCCGAGGGGGCCCAATAAAACTGGAGCAATTAAAAACCCTTAAACAAGATAAAAAAAGCTCAAAAGGACGATGACAAAAAAGACGATAAATACAATGGTAGCGAAGACGGACGAAAAACTGAGATTAACAGACAGTCTGGTCCAAACTGAAATTTCTGCGATGTTTGGGCGCAGCAAAAAAAATGGTGCGAATGTCATAACGTCCTTAAAAAGGAAAAGCGTAAGACTCTGCAGGACGCGGCAGATGTTCGAGTGCTGCAGAAAAATATAAAGAAATTCGAGAATTCGATGGTCACTACTGCGATCGCTATCGAAGCAATTAAAGCAAGTGTCGTAAATCCCAAAACAATAAAAAAAACCATCCTGAAGTCAACCAGGAAATTACGGCAGGAAAAGAAACGCGAAACCAGGCAAATAAAGCGACGATGTGTGATTTCATCGCCAACGTCGAAAATGTGGCGGAAGTTTCCGACTACGGATTCGGGAACAGAAGCCGATAGCCTCTACCAAGGATGATAGTCACAAAGTACAATAGCCCCCTAGCGGCATGAAGCAGACAGGCTATTCTGAAAAGCGAAAGTTGTTCTAAAAAGAATACAATCTGCATGCAGCTCGCTAAAAATCACCAAAGCAGTAAAGATTGAGCTCCTTGAACTAGAGGAGCTCCTAGACCGCAAAGGGCATTACCGGAATAGCTGGTTAAAGGTCGAAGAGGACCAGAAGGCCGAAGAAGAGCAGAAGGCTTAAGAAGCGCTGGGGGCGAAATCTAAAGGGCACGTGCAGATAGCTCCACAATCAAAAATCAATAAAAGAATGGCGTCTAGCCCAATCGAAAGAAATCGGGATAAAAGAAGAAAAGAAGAGGCACTTGGTGGGCGTGCAACACCAGATCAGGGGTTCTAGACAGCGCTTACAAAAGCAGTGAAGAAAGCCGCTAAGAAACTCATTCAAAAAGGGCCAGAAAGTAAAATTCGCACGGTCCCCCAACAAGAAAAAAGACCTAATGCAAAACAGGAGAGAAAGAAGCCCCGACGAAGACCCCAGCAGCAGGTACTGCTCGCAAAACTCCAAGATGGTTGACACTGCCATTAAAGCAGTACGACCAACGCGGTCGGGCCACATACTGGTCGAATTTGGAGTGGAGGCCGAAAATAGGGAAGCATTCTGCGACGCAGTAAAGAAAATCCTCGGCAAAAGCCTAGATATAGCCTTGCTCGAGCCGATGGCAACGATCGAAATAAGAGACATTGACTGTGTCACGGATCTGGCCGAGGTAGAAAAGGCCATCAAAAGGGAGTCTGTAGGATACGGCAAAGAGCAACGCATCTTTAATGTTTTAAACGCCTTGGCTTTGGTCACACCATACAAGTATGCAAAGGACCCGACAGGAGTTCCCTGTGTTACAAAACGGTGAGATGGGATGTAATATGAAAGAGTGTATGAGTGTATGCTAATCCAAGACCTGATTTTTTATATGACTTGGGATCAAGAAAATTCCGGGTTTTCCAGGAAGCTATATCCAAGGAAAAATCAAAACTTAAATGACCCGCATCCTGCAGCTAAACCTACACCGTAGTTCAACCGCGCAAAATCTGCTTGTGCAGTTTGCGAGGGACAAAAGCCGACTTTATGCTGCTGAGTGAGCAACACCACGATAAAAGTTCAGCATCATGGTATCCTGACGAAATTCGTACTGCCGCCATCTGGGTTCAAAATAGTGATTTCCGTGCGGAGAGCTGTGGACGTGGGGATGGTTTTGTGTGGGTTTGGTGCTCAGGGACCACCTCCTTCATGTGTACCTAACGTCGAATGAATCGATATAATTTTTCCAAGCCAAGCTTCAGGCTTTTTTGTGGTAGGGAGGTGAATGTCCATTTACGCATAGAGTGTGGGACTCCCATGCTTGCAAGAAGGCGACTGGACTACTCACTAGAGACCTCCCCTGTCAACCTGAGAACCCAGCCTGGAAGCGTTTGACACAGGTCTCGTTTTGCTACGCCGTGAGGCGCCTTCAAGTTGCGGGTCCCTTTCCTAGCGGGAGGGGAGAGGGGAAGAGTAATTGCCAGAAAAGTGATCCCCCAGCCCCAGCGCCCCCGGCTGTTGTGAGTCCCTTTTATATTTTAGGACTGCCCGAGCATAATGTTCCACCTGGTTCCATTTGTCAACCGATTCGAGCATCACCGCGACTTTATTATCCGGGGTGAGCTCTCCCGTCTCCCTGTAAAGTTCCCTTCACAGCCTGACCCATTTTGTACACGCAAAAAATGTGTGGCAGGCATTATCCTCCTCTCCTGCGCAAAACCGACAATCGAAGGACCGTGACTTACCAATCTTGTGCAGGTAAGACTGAAAACACCCATGCCCGCTCAAAAGCTCTGTAAGGTAGAAGTCAGTATCACCATGCATGCAATTTAGTCACGGTTTCACATCCGGGATGAGGCGCGCAGTCCACCTTCCCTTCGTGCAACTCACCCAAGGCTGCTGCCAAGCGAGCGCTGTTTCTACTCGTGGACAGCCCTCGCATCCTCGTTTCGGCGCAGCTAATCAGCGCGGCGCTCTCGCGCGGTATCACGCCTGCAATAACTCTTACCGCCGAATCAGAGACGATGCAATCCTCAGTGCTCCTCTTCTCTGTACCTGTGCCAAACGTTTTCGGTATACCCGCTTGCGCTTGTTTAACGGTGCGTCCAGCGACCAGAGCCGCAACACCATCCACATAGCGGATCAAGCGTGACTTATCTGATATCTCCAGATAAGTAAGCTATCTGGCATCTACAGATAAGACTTATTTGGCATCTCCAGATAAGTGCTCGAATCAGTTGACAAATGGAACCAGGTGGCACATTATGTTCGGGTAGTCCTCAGAGATAAAAGGGACTCACAGCAGTCGGGCTGGGGGATTGCTTTTCTGGCACTTCCTCTTCCCCTGTCCCCTCCCACTAGAAGAGGGGTCCCCCAGCTTGGAGGCGCCTCACGGCGTAACAAAACGAAACCTGGCCCGAAGTTATGTGTCAAACGGTTCCAGGCTAGGTTCTCAGGTTAACAGAGGAGGTGTTTGGTGGGTAGCTCAGTCACCTTCTTGCGAGCATGGGAGTCCCACACTCTATGCGTAAATGGGCATTCACCTCCCAAACACAAAAACATGTTTTGTTTGATGTCACCTTTACATTATTCGAATGTTTACAAATTACGACCAGCATGAGAATTATTGTGAATATCTATCTACGAAGAATCGAAGGTGACAGAGAGCTCGTCGCTAAAGAGGAAAGTTATTGCTGTTTAAGCGATTAGCAACTGTCCTTTCAGAGTGACACAAAGGAAAGATGGAAAGCGTGCCTGATCCCTGACCTGAGGCTTTGGTTCAATCGTGGGCATGGCAAGATTTTTACATGACCAAGTTCAAGCCCGGGCGTGGTATGAGTATTTTCGGTCTCACTTGCACAAGATTGATAAGTCATGGTCTCCCTACTACTAGTGTTGCACAGAAAAGGACGCTTGCCATACATTTTTTTGTGTATAAAAGATGAAACAGATGAAGTGGTAACCACTTAGTCAAATCGGAAAGGTCTCCTCGGAGACTAGTTACCGTTTTTCCGCTTAATACTAATCTTCTAGCTGATGCCAGCTGGAGGCCGTGGGGTCCCGGCTAATATTCGTGCCAGTCACCAACCCTTGAAATGCCCCAGAAGCCAATTGGCTTGAGGCTTCCGGGAATGGTCACTCAAACGACTAATAATATATATGAAATTTAGAGAATTGATCCCAACTGGCAATTAATATTCCGCTGCACACCAACTGGTTTTCCCCGCACTAGTTAAACCCAACTGCCCACACTTCCGCTTGAACTACTTCAAATCTTCCCCATTCAATCACAAATTTCACTCTTCGTAAAGTCTGTCGGGGCACCAAGCGCGATTCAATTTTAACCTTTCGGATAACCACTCAACATGTGATCACACAACTGGCTGAAACAATGATAAAATACACCCACCAAAATACAAAATATATCACAGTAATTTATGTGTGGAAATTTTACTTAAATGCTATTCAATCAACAAAAAATATAAACTTACGAATTTCTTTTTTACTACCGTTGGAGGCCCCATTAACGTTCAAACTGCAATTATATTTGACTTTTATTGCCTTCCAATTCTTCCACTGAAAGCCACCAAGCCTCGCCCCTGCTCAACTTCTGCAACGCTTCCCCGCTTCTTCAAATTTTTCGCAATTCTGATGAAAACTCCAACGCTGTTTTAACTAAAACAAACGCTGTTTTTGCTAACCCCACGCTATCTGTCTACTTTAAGAAGAAAGGAAAAATGAAAACGATGAAAGTCATTGACGTCGAAAAAAAACGCTTTCCCTCCCACAAAAGAACCCGCAAAAAGAGACCGCTCCAATCGTCGTTGGCTCTTTTATCACTTCTGCTGGCAACGGATCTTTTCTTGAGGGGAAGAACCAAAGTTCAAGGCCACGGCAAATATTACGGCTGCTCAACCTTACAGCGTTATCCCAAACTTGCACCAGGTTTGCGGTGGCCATATTTATTTTGTGGGGTTGCTCTCCACACAGAACTTACATATCGACTCAATTGTTTGCGAAACTGCCTCTGGCAGCCAAAACTATAAACAGCTGCCGAGTTGCTCCGCCAGATACACATGAAGCTGGCTGCATCGCGTCGCATGATGGGCCGACAAGTTCTCTCTCGCTTGCGGACCGTGCATCGAAGCAGTCAGATTAAGATAAGCACATTGAAATTGTTTCAAGTTGTACTTAGCTAGTAATCAAGTAATAAATATAATCGAATATAATCAAGTGTGTAGTAATTGATACCAAACTAGTAACCTTCGACTCGTTCTACCACAATGCCTACGGAAGGTTTTGATGATGTTCAAAATCCCGACGAGCCGACGACAACTGTTGCGACACCGGAGCTCTACAGCATGGCCGTCGTGGAGTTGCCCCCTTTCTGGCAAAACCAACCAAACTTATGGTTTGCGTTTGTTGAGGCGCAACTTCGTGGCAGCAAAGTAAAAGATGACGTGACCCGTTTCGATAAAGTAATATCGGAACTGGATGGCACCGTGTTGACGCAAGTTGCAGATATCGAGTCGCCACCTGACAGCCACAAGTACGAAGCGCTAAAAAGCCGCTTACGGTTATCATATGGCTTGTCGGAGGAACAAAAAACGCTCGAGCTGTTACATGAATGTGAACTGGGCAATCAGCGCCCGTCGCAGTTACTTCGACGTTTGCGGAGTGTGGCCGGGAAAAATGTAACCGAGCAAGTTCTGCGTTGCATTTGGCTTGAGCGTCTTCCGTCAAACGTACGCTCCATCATAGCAGCATGCGATGCCTCTTTATTCGACAATTTATCGCAAGCGGCCGACCAAATCGTTGACAGCTCGGGTACAGAAGCAATTGCAGAGGTTAGCAAAAGTAACCGCGTCAAAATGCATTGGATTGGAATGCAAAATAAAGACACTTGGAAAGAAGAGATTGCTGAACGCACTTTCAGCCCACAATCAGCGCTCGTTGCGACAGCTGCACCTGTCAATCTCCAAGAATAATGCCCCCGTCTACCATTACAAATTCGAAAAGCCAACCGCGGAATGCCCAACCATCAATATGTACGGGAGCAAACGCTTGATACTGTCACTAGGTTTGCAGCAATCACTTACCAGGAATTTCAAAGTTGCAGCCGTATCACGACCAATATTAGGTGCCGACTTCATCAAGCACTTTGGCCTAGTCATGGACCTCAGAAATAGAAGAATCATGAACCCCGCCAACGGTTTTGCATCAAATGGCTGGGTTAGCCAATTACGCTGTACTTCCGTTTTCGTAGTCAAAGGAAACTCCGTATTTTATATGCTGTTAAAAGAATTCCCGGAAATCACAAACCAAGCTAAAAACCAAAAATCGACTACCCATAGCGTACAGCAGCCAGTTGTAAATGTGGCAAAGTGCATTTTAGATGCGAAGAATGTCGAGTAAACTTGGAGCATGCGGAGCAGAATCTCGCCACCGGCTTCGCGCGTCGCTGCAACTCGCTGGTATTCAAAACAAACCAACGTTCTTCAACTTTGATTTGTTCTCAATGCAGCAGAGTTGCAAGCTCCGTTGCATAAATTCCTTGCGGACTCCAAAAAGAACGATAGAACAGTCATACAGTGGACCCCGGAGTCCAAAAAAGCATTCGACGCCTGCAGGAACTGCCTGGCAGACAGTACATTACTGGTATATTTTCAACAAGGACAACCTACCAGACTGGTCTCAGACGCATCGGACACTGCAATTGGCACCGTGCTGGAATAGTATCAAAACAGCCAATGGCTTCCGCTAGCGTTTCTCCAGAAAAAACTCTCCCACCCAGAGATCAGCTATAGTGCATACGACCACGAGCTGCTGGCTATTTATAACAGCATTTACCATTTTCGGAACATTTAAGAAGATACCGTCCAGACCACAAGCCCTCGTTTATACCTTTGCACAGAGACCAGACAAAACTTCGCCGCGCCAGCTTTGGCATCTACATAAGCTCCGATGCGCACTCACGCGTCGAAGCCATCCGAAGCCCAATGCAGTCAGTGCAGAAGAATTAATTGAGCAACAGCATCCGGACACAGACCTGCAATTACTGCTTAAGAACAACAGTTCATCGCTGCAGCGATCTCCCATTGTAATAAATGGTAAAGGCGAACTGGTATGCGACACATCGACCAATAAAGCTCTCCCTTTATACCCGCTTCATTGCGTAAAGACGTCTTCAATCAGTTCCATCAAGCATCACACCCTAGCAGCCGCGCTACGTACAGGACTATCTCCCAAAAGTTTGTATGGCCTAATAGGCGTAGAGTGGGCACGTACTTGCACCCCATGTCAACGTTCCAAAGTCAGGGCAACGGCTGAGAAGGCTGCTTCGGAAGTATTGGCTTTAAGTCGACTTATGGCCAACGTAGGGGACCTAGCCCATCAAGAAGGCGCCTCTTGAGGAGTGCTGTAGGGTCAGTGCTACTGTACGGAGCAGAAGTATGGGGTGACGCTCTCAGTAAGGAGGTTTGCCGAAAACGCCTGGCACAGGTGCAGAGAAGAGGAGCACTGAGGACTGCATCTTCGTATCCGACAGTCTCTGATTCGGCGGTGAAAGTCGTTACAGGTGTGATACCTGTCAGCTTCCTTGCTAGAGAGCGCCGCGCTATTTACCTGCATCGAAACGAGGATGAAAGAAAGATGGTTGTCTGTGAGCAGAGACAGCGATTACTCAACGATTGGCAGCAGACTTGGGTAAATTGCACGAAGGGAAGGTGGACTGCGCGCTTCTTCCCGGATGTGAGACCGTGATTAAATCGAAGGCATGGTGAGACTGACATCTATCTGGCACAGCTTTTGAGCGAGTTTGGGTGTTTTCAGTCTTATCTGCACACGATTGGTTAGTCACTGTCCTCCGATTGTTGGTTTTGCCCAGGAGAGGAAGACAATGCCTGCCACATATTTTTTGCGTACAGAAAATGAGTCAGGCTGCGACGGGACCTCTACAGGGAGACGGGAGAGCTCACCCCGGATAGTATAGTCACGATGATGCTTAGATCGATTGACAAATGGTCGAGATTATCTGTGTGGAATAGAGGAAACATGCAAAGTTTGGGTCAAATGTTGACGGCAGCACATATGCTAATGAAGAACCTGTCTCAAGTGAGCTTGTTAGGACAATTTAATGGCAATGAGTGATCAAATCATTTAACATTATCCAAGATTCAGTATATGGAGGCGATCTGACTATAGTCCAAGTGCTTATTTCGGATGAGAAGAAATCCTGTAAAGTTCAAGAGTTTTGCGAGTCAGTCTTGAATGATACGAGTATATGTGGAAATTGTTTAACACTATGAATAAATTTGAAAATTCATTTTGAATAACAAAAAAAAACTTAAAATTTTCCATTCGAGAAGATTTTGATGATTAATGAATTTACTATTGCGCGATAATATAAGGACATACTCATTCTAAAGTATCTATCGCATTTACATCCCCTTGGACATTTTCAATTCAAAAGATATATCGTAGCGTGCATTTCTACTCTGCGCAACCGAAAATCAATAATTTATAGGCATTTTGTACTTCATTGAACACATATCACACGTTGACGCCGCAATGTCTTTATCTAAAAGTGGTGCTTTATGTGAATTTTATCGCAATATGTTACAGATTATTAATCGTCTGATGTAAATATATACTTTCCCATTTAGATTTTTTTCAGCCTTCTACCTACTCTAAATGGTTTTGATTGATTAGTGATAACATCAAAATTATCAAAAAGCTCCACTATCTAATCTTTGAAAATCACGGTCACATTTACAATGAAGTCATTGAAAAGATAGATGAAATCAGATATGAATATAATTTAATACTTTTTTATACTTTTCATAGCAGTCCAACCTACGATTATTGAATAGAGATAAAAATTCAAGAACCATGAAAAGAAAAAAATTCTAATAAATTGTAGTGAAATGGTGGATCTGAATGTCCGTGAAGGACTGCAGGGATGGTCTTCTGCCTCGGCGAGCGAGGATGTTGGTGCTCGCCGAGAGTGGCCTTGTCTGAGGACGCACGAATGCGCTTGCAAGCTAGCGTTGCGGTGTCGTGGGGCGGGTTCTTTTCCTCAGCACAAGGGCCCACTACAAAAAAATTTCGCATTCGCGAATATGGGCATAACACAACTTGGGTCCGATGATGTCGTAGCCAAGGTAACCTACTATAGAAAAAGATTTCCAAAGCAAACAACAAACTGGGCCTGGCGAAAAAGAACGAGACTTGAGAATCTTTCGTCTTTACCGACGATACTTATGGCCCTCCTAAAGAAGAGTGGCGTATCCAGGCGGAAGCGGTGCCCCTTCGCACCTCCCCATCCGGATCAAGATCCATTGTAGACGTGGCCAGATAGTTTTCATTTGAATGAAAAGCTCATGCAAACATTATTCGCGTGAATTTCTCCCTCAAAACGTTTCAGATTTATATGATGGAATCATATAAGGCTATAACATAAATAAGCACGCAAGCGGAAGGCCACTCTACCCTGCGAGAGCACCTGTTACGCAAGAATAAGCTCACCCAATGGCTAGCTCATGAGAGCAAACAGGACAGCCCGCCTCAAGCACGTCCCCGAACGCCTCCGCTGTGTGACTCGGACCCAAATCCTTGGGATTTTCCGGTGGGTCCGAGACTCGGGCCCGAACGAAACCTACCGAGCTTGTCCATGAATCCAGTGCACCGGTATCCCGGCCGAGGCTGAGTCATGTGCGACCGCCGACTCTTGGTCCAGTGGCTCCTCCGGAGCAACACAGACCTCCAAATCCACTGTATTCGTTGAAGCTGGCTCAAATCCCCAGTATCATTCAGTGCTGGGGTCTCCATTTTAGCCGAGATCCAAACTCCATTCACGTGGAGGTTTTTGTTGATCGGGTGGAGTCCCTGATAGACCAGATGCTGACGGGAGATCACACGGCGCTGGCCAGCTACATGCCGATGTTGCTTAGCGGAGCAGCGCTAAAAATGTACTGGCGTATACATGCTACTGCTCCCTCCCACCGCTGGTCACGGCTGAAGGAGGTTCTCCGTATGGAGTATCCCACAGTCAACATGGACAAGAGGATTTTGGACAAAATTCACGCCAAATGGCAACATCCAGACGAACCTTTCGGCAAGTTTTGAGCCGACATAGAACGACTAAATGATAAGTTAATCGAGCTATGACCCAAACCCAATTGCTGCGGGTGGTAAAACGCAATTTGCGGCTGGAACTTCGCCGTCACGTTGCTAACTCTGACCCTCAGGACATGGCATCGCTTTTACGAGCCGTCAAAAGACAGGAAGGAGTCGAAGAGGACTTCCGAGAACGGGCAAACCTGTTGACGGGACCTGGTCCACGGTGCAGAATTTCAGAAGTGGTACAGGAGACCAACAATCCAGATCTGGAGGACGGCGGCGGGGAATCAGACGAGTTTACTGTAGCCGCGGTAAGGAACCTCACGACCTGTTGGAACTGCAAGTAAACAGGACATCGGTTTGTCGCATGTCGTGCAGAGCGTGCGGTTTTCTGCTATGGATGAGGTAAACCTAACACCTATTTACCAGATTGTACAGATTGTGCCACTTCAAAAACGAGCGAATACCCGACCACCACATTGATACTACAAAGCTAAGCAGTATGTTGCCAGCCTGCTGTAAATACCAATAATGACAACAATGCAGCGACCTTGACAATTATGACTGCGGGGGTTCCCTCCCTTCAGGAGGCCTCTCCAACGAAACTTTTGAAGCGACCACCGCAGTTACTGCCTAAAGAACCCCGGCAGCCACAAATTCGTGTACTAAGGCCATGTCACGTTCGACTGCCGGAATATTGTGAGCGAATCTCTGCTCCCGAAGAAGTCACCTCTCGCTCGCACAAAATAAAATGCTCCACTCGTCGTTGGCGGAGCTTCCGCAAGAGAGTGCGCACGCGTCGTTTCCCATATTAACGAAACATCTAAATTTTATATAGTCAAAAATAGTATTTATTAAGCGCACAGAGAGAAACTTTATCGTTTGGAGTATAAAACCAGAAGAAATTATATACACAATAATTTAAGCTAAAATATTTCAAAGTTGTTCGGCATCTTTGCAAAGATTTTTTGGCCGCGTCGACTCGTACAAAGACGTGACTGCATGTTGCCAAGTCCTTGACTGCTGCTATGTCGATGGTGTTCAACAGGTGTTGGCCGCAGTCGTCACATGTCTTTTCGAAATTTAGACACAAAGGCTGTCTGGTCGCTTTTACTGTCCGTATCTTCAACAAAATATCCTGGAATCCGGAGTGTGGTATAGTATACCATTTCCGCTGCAGTACATTTAATGTCCTCTTTGTAGGCAGATCGAAGGCCGAGAAGAACTGTAGGCAAAGCTTGAAGCCAGTTTTCGTCTTCATGACACATAAGTGCTGCCTTTAAAGATCGATGCCAGCGTTCCACCATTCCATTTGATGAAGGATGGTAAGCCGACGTCCTGATGTGTTTACAACCAATTATTTCGGTTAGCGAACGGAAAAGCATTGATTCGAATTTGCTGCCGCTAGCTGTTGTAACGACCCTTGGTGTACCGAAACGTGAGACCCAATGGTGATAGTAATTGGTAGCGACTGTTTCAGCGGTGATTTCGGTAATTGGTATGGCTTCCGTCCATCGTGAGAAACGATCGATCATCGTAAGGACATTTTTAAAATTGTTTACGACTGGCAGTGGACCAACTAAATCGAGATGTATGTGGTCGAATCTTTTATCTGGCGCTGCAAACTTTAACATAAAAGTTTTGGCGTGTCGGCACTGAATGCATGATTTTCCCGAATTCGCAATATCCTTGTGCATTTTTGGCCAGACGAATTTTTCTCGTAGTAAACGACTGCTAACCTTCCCACAGGGGTGCGACAGGCGATGCACAGAATCAAATGCTTGAGGTCGCAGTGGTTGTGGTATGTACGGTCGTGTGATACCTGTTGATAAGTCACAGTACAGATGCTTTCCACTTTTCTGTACTGTCTGCAAATCCAATGACGTTTCCGAATGTAACAGACTTTATAATTCGCTATCATGTTGTTGTTCCGCTGCTACGTCTGCCATATCGAGTGCTTTATGTGCGGTAACTGCATCAAGTCAAGATAGAGTGTCTGCCACAATATTTGCTTCACCTTTACCGTGGAGTATTTCCGTCGTGAACTGGGAACTGGGAAATGTGGAGTATTCCAGTTGTCGGATTTGGCGTGGTGATGCTTTTGATGACTTCTGTGTGAAAGCGTAGCACAGTGGCTTGTGGTCGGTTCGTGTCACGAATTGGTGTCCTTCTACTCTGTCTCGAATATATTTGATAGCCGAATAGATCGCCAACAATCCTTTATCGTAGACGCTGTAGTTTTGTTGAGCCTCACTAAATTTTTTCGAATAAAATCCTTGTGGCAGCCAAATTCCATCGACAAACTGTTCCAGTACTGCTCCCATCGCGAGATTTGAGGCGTCCGTTGTTATGGCCAGCTGAGCATTTTTAACTGGATGTTTGATATAAGCTGCTGCTGCTAACAATTTTTTAGTGTCGTGAAAAGCATTAATTGTTGTTGACGTCCAATTTACAGGCCTTTTATCATTTTTTCTGGAATCGCGTAGGAGTTCATTTAGCGGAGCAAGTACTTCTGCGGCATTTTTTAGGAATTTCCGATAAAAATATCTCCGTAGACTTTGAATAGTTTTTGGCCTTTCACATTCCAGTATTGCATCAAATTTTTCTGGTAGCGGCTTGATTCCTTCGCTGCTTACCAGAAATCCCAAATAACGTACCTCGGGTTTTCCGAAATTGCATTTGGTGACGTTAATTTTGATGCCGTGTTCCTTTAGTCGAGTGAACACCTCCTGGAAATGTATCCGATGTTCCTCTTCCGAGCTGGACGCGATAAGGATGTCATCCAGGTATCCAAAACGGTAGCTTATTCCCGAGAGAACAATGTCGATATACCTTTGAAAGGTTTGGGCTGCATTCCGGAGTCCAAACAGCATCGTCAAGAATTCAAAGAGTCCGAAGGATGTGATAACCGCTGTCTTTTCGATTTCCTCATCTGCAATTGGCACTTGATGATGGGCACGGATTAAATCTATGGTCGTAAAGATTGTCTTCCCGTTTAGATTATGGTTAAAATCTTCCATTCCTGCCACTGGATATCGATCTGGTATCATAACTGCGTTTAGTTTTCTGTAGTTGCCACAGAGTGTCCATTATCCTGACTTTTTCGGGACTAAATGAAAAGGACTAGCCCAGGGGCCACTTGAAGGACGACATATTCCATTTTCCACCATGTACTCTAACTCAGCCTTTGAGGATTGATATTTGTCCTGCGGTAATCGGCGAACTCGTTCCGCGATTGGCGGGCCTTTCGTCAATATGTGGTTTTGGAGTATTGCCTTTTTGGTTTGCGGCGTTGTCACAGAACTCGTCAGCTCGGGAAATTCGGCGAGGATGTTGTGAAATGGCAGATGTCTATTTACAGTGGGGATTGCTTCGGCTAGTTTATCTGAAAGTGTTGCGATAGCTTCAAGATTTGTCTTACCATCCACCAACCGCTTCCGCTTGACATCCACGAGCAAATTGAAATGTTGTAGAAAATCAGCTCCGAGTATTGGATGATCCACTGCGGCAATGCAAAAACGCCATTTAAAAATCCTCGGAAGTCCAAAGTCGAGCGAAAGGATTTGTTCTCCGAACGTGTTGATTGTCGTTCCATTTGCAGCGTACGATTTCCGTTCTTCCTGACGAGTTTCGCCCTAGCTAGGGATTACCGATACCACTGCACCTGTATCCACGAGGAATCTCAGCCCTGTTTGCTTGTCGGTTACTAATAGGCGGCTCTTGTTGAAGTGGACGTCATCGCTGACCGCATTTGACGATGACAGTTTTATTTTTCCCGTTCAGAAAAATGGCATGGCGGACGGCATTTATTAGATTTTTTCCCGGATTTCCGGTGATTAAAACAATTTTTCTCATCTGTACCTTGACGTGTGCGTATTTGAGACCTTGGGCGCCAGCAAGCACGTGAACGGGATCGATTTTTAGGATGTGGATGTTGATTTTTTGCATTCACTTCTAATCTGTCGAGTCGGTTTAATATTTTCACGAGAACTGGGTCTGACCTCGGAGCAGGAGTTTTTGATGTCGATGCTATTATAGCGTTGAACTCTTCGACAATGTCTGCCATTTCGAGCAGTTTTGCGATGTCTCTTTCGGTTGATACGGACATGATGGTGCATACATGCACTGGTAGACGTCATAACCATAAGGCACGTAGAGCATCTTCTGGCAGTTGCGAGCCTGCCATGTTTTGCATCTCACGAAATATATGTGATGGCTTTTGATCACGCGATTCGAGCTCCATTAGCACTTGCGTTAGCTGCTGCTCAGGAGACGCCGCAAATCGAGCAATCAATTGCGTTTTTAGCTCCTCGTATTTGTTTCTGACTGGCGGATGTTATACTACCTCCGCAACCTGCTTGAGGATGATAATATCCAGGGATGTCGCTACCGCGTTAAATTTTGCCGTATCTGAATGCACTTTATAATGACCGAAGGTGGATTCAATCTGGGAAAACCAAAGTTCGACTTGCGACTCCCAAAATAGCGGTAATTTTACATCACGCACGGCTTCTAGTCGAGTGGGTTCACTACCGGGCCACAATTCACGCGCGAGATTTAGCGAAGTTTTCGGGGTTTCCAGAGGACTCTCTGCGGGCGTTGACGATTCGCTACCGGTCGCCATTGTTTTTATTTTTTGTTTTTCTCAATTGTTTATTAATAACAATAAAACCTAAGGGTCACCAATTATGGGAACTTGTCTTCGCGTCGTTTCCTATATAAATGAAACTTCTAAATTTTATATAGTCAAAAACAGTATTTATTAAGCGCACAGAAACGAACTTTATCGGTCAGAGTACAAAACCAGAAGAAATTATATACACAATAATTTAAGCTAACATATTTAAAAGTTGTTCGGCATCTTTGACCTAATTCACGGAGAGATGGCGCTTTGCCGCTTTCAGGTCCGCTACACAACCCTGAACTTATGCAATATCTTGGAGGTTTCCGAGAATGACACCAGACCTTACACCGCAATCAAAGTGTTGGGTGAAATCGATGTCGCCCTGATTGACACGAGCCTCGGTTCAAAGGTACTCCATCAGCATCCTACGGTAGTAAAACACTGGCGCTTTGAAATCAGTACAGCTGATGGTACCAAACATCCTATCCAGGGTAGATTGACAGCACCCGTCACATTCAGAGGTCAAACTAAAGATAATGTTTTCTTCACCATCCCCTCACTGACTCAAAACGTCTACCTTCGCGTTGATTTCATCCTTCAATTTGGTTTTGCCCCAGATCTATTCGTGTATTAACACTTTAATACTACTCGTAGATATGTCCATGAACTCGCTTCTATACCTGACCGACACGGCAACGTCTGGAAGCATCCATCGCTGCTTTTCCATTCTCCGCTACTCAAGGTCTTGGCCGCACTACTCTGGTCTCACAAGTTATTGACGTTGGCAACAGCAAACCGATAAATCAGAGACACTACGCCATCTTGTCGGCCATACAAAAGCTAGTGTACGCAGAGTTGGACAGGATGCTAGAGTTTGGGGTTATAGAGGTGTCTCAAAATGCCTGGTCCTCACTGGTTTAACTTGGTGGTGAAGCCAGGTAAAGTGCGTCTTTATCTAGGTGCTCGTAAAGTCAACGTAGGCATCGTTAAAGAGGCTTAACCTTTTCCGCTCATCGATGGAATATTGAGAAGAGTGCTGAAAGCAACCTACATTACAAGTCTCGATTTGAAAGATGCATTCTGGCAAATTCGGTCGAGGGATAAAACCGCTTTCACAGTGCCCGGGCGACCACCCTACCAGTTCGTCATAATGCCTTTTGGCCTGTGTAACGCTCCGCAAACGATAAGCCGGCTGATGGACAAAGTAATTCCACCTCATCTGAAACACCAAGTGTTCGTGTACCTAGACGACCTTCTACTCATCACAAAAACATTTGACCAATATCTTCTACTGTTGTAGGAAGTAGCCCTCCATATCAGTAAGGCGGGAGTCACCACTTATGTCCAGAAAAGCAAGTTTGTTATGACCGAAGTCCGGGTATCTAGGAGCTTTTTATCATCACTCAATCACTACCAAAATAAAAATAGTAGCTCTTTTCAACAAAGCTTCTTATTGTATATTTTGAATACCTCTACGACTGTTGAAATATAAAATAAGATATATAGTATATAATATCGAATTTTCAGCAAATATTTTTCATTTTCCAGAGCCTTATCAAATGTAAGACGACAATTGTAAAGTAATGCAAAGGGGTTGCCCTATTGGATAGTTTCCCGCATCCTTGCACCTGCATGGGAATCCCGCCAATTTCAACGTTTTTTTGGTATGTATTGCCTTGATATGAATCCTAAGAAATTGACCAAAATATTTTTAAGTACATACTTGAGAGCGGAGTCATAAAAATCTTCAGCACATAAAACTTTACAATGTAATACATGCTAAATCGATTCCGAGAGAGAATTCGATATCAATATTTGAATATTCCACATGTCCATAATAGCTGTTAGAAATTAAACAATACAAAGTTTGTTTTTTTAAGCTTTTACTATTGTTTACAAAAGTAGTCTGATTGCTCATATATTGTATGTACGAGTACGAATATGTGCTTAAAAGTCGTTCCATATGTTATAGTTCATTTAAATTTGAATTGAGGCACGTTTGAAACTTTTGCTATCGTTTGCAATACTATCGTTATGTCACGCTTTTGAACTAATATTAACGATAATTAGAGCAATACGATATTGAGTCGCGATGTATGTAATATATTATCGCTTAGCTTTCGTACTATTAAGAATAATAAATATTTTTGTGTTCAATCATATGGAATAAATAGTCACGTAACCTTATACGTGTAAGCATCTGCTGTTTTGCTCGAGTAATTTGTCGTTACAGATTTTTAATTGTTTTGTAGCGAATTGTATAATAGTATCGCTGATATATGTATGTAGTTTAGCAAAGTTCTAATTAAGGTTTTGTATCAGAACACTGGTGGTATGTGATAACATTTGACCTTAATATGTTTAGATAGGAAATTAGCAATTCGCGGAATTTATTTGTTTAATGTGATCCGTATGTATGATCACATTAAACAAATAAGTTGCGCAAATCGCTAATTTCAGTGGCTTTGTAGATTGCTAACTTGGAAGTTTTGTAACACAAAAAATTCATATAAAATTCACGAAAAAAAAGGCAAAAGCCTGTCAATGCTTAAATCATGGAAATCTCATGTCATTTTTAAAGATCTGTTTAATAGAAAATAATTTATAGTCCGAATTATGTCACTCTTAAATTGTTGGCGGCACTTTCGACTTCGATGGCGATGGTTCCGGCTTTTCGGGGTGAACTACGCGAACTAAACGAAAGGGAAAGCATCCTCTATCCTCAGGAGCTCATACGTTCAAAAGAAACAATAACTATGTAAATGTAATTATAAGCACAAGACTCATCTAGGTTTAGCTTCGTCTTCACGCAGCATAATAAACAACAGAATGCTGATTCAACGATACCCTCATCGCAGGACACACCGTCGTTTCTTTCGAAACGAAAAATAATGCCGGTAGTAAATTGTCTGAACTACCATCAACACCTACTCGTAATGATAGCAATCAATTAAACACTGCAGATTCTAAATGCAGTAACTCTTCATCGTTCAGCGAGTCGACATCAGTTACAATTCAAGATTAAAAAATGACTAGCTATTACAAGTGTGAAAAAGCTTTCAACGACGCGAAGGATTTAATTCAGTGTACATTGTGCAAAAACTATTTTCATTCGGGATGTTGTAGTTTAAAAAACTTAGAACATCTCCGAAAACTTGGTGCCAAGAAAGATGACTTCAAGTGTGATTCATGTAAACAAAGTGCAAAGCAAAACTATGAAATAGGCATCAATGATGAAGTGATCAGTAAAATTTGCCAAAAATTTAAAATGGAGCTTCAGAAAAGTGAGCTGATGGATTCGGTTCAATTTCTTTCCAACCAATTTGGCGGCTATGAGAAGAAATTCAATGCATACGTGGAAGAAATTAAAAACCTGAAAGTTGAAAACTCATCTCTAAGTCAAAGTCAAAAGAACTTTATTCAATACTAATCGGTATAAATTTTCAAAGAATATAAAGCAAATTCCAAACAATAAACACACAAAAACTTAATGGCCCAAATGGCGTGATACCTGTCGCCCTCCTTGCTAGAGAGCGCCGCGCTATTTACCTGCGCCAAAACGAGGATGCGAGGGAGATGGTTGCCCGCGGGGAGAGACAGCGCTCGCTCAACGATTGGTAGCAGTCTTGGGTTAATTGCACGAAGAGAAAGTGGACTGCGCGCCTCATCTCGGATGTGAAACCGTGGCTAAATCGAAGGCATGGTGAGACTGACTTCTATCTGACCCAGCTTTTGTTGTCAGTCTTACCTGCACAAGATCGGTAAGTCACGGTCTCCCGATTGTCGGTTTTGCCCAGGAGAGGAGGACAATGCCTGTCACACATTTTTTGCGTGTACAAAATGAGTCAGGCTGCGAAGGGAACTCTACAGGGAGAGCTCACCCCGGATAATAAAGTTGCGGTGATGCTCGAATCGGTTGACAAATGGAACCAGGTGGCACATTATACTCGGGCAGTCTTAAAATATAAAAGGGATTCACAGCAGCCGGAGGCGCTGGGGGATCGCTCTTCTGGCATTTCCTCTTCCCCTCTCCCCTCCCGCTAGGAAAGGGACTCCCCAGCTTGAAGGCGCCCCACGGCGTAACAAAACGAGACCTGGCCCGAAGTAATGTGTCAAACGGTTCCAGGCTAGGTTCTCAGGTTGACAGGGGAGGTGTTTAGTGGGTAGTCCAAGGGTATCCTCCATGGGAGTCCCACACTGCCAAACTCGGCGGGCGTAAATGCCTTCACCTCCCTACCACAAAAAAAAAAATGGCTTTCTAAATTTATACATTATCATTAAACATATTTCTTCAAAAAAACTCTGGCAAATACAATTAATTAAGATTATTATATATTTTGAAAATCAATTGGAAAAAGGAGAAAAAACCAACCTACACTATTCTAAAATTATTTATAATTTAAACACAACAGTGAACTTTGATGCTACACCTAATATGTTGTGACCTAATTCTAATAAAATTCAATCAAAAAACTTTATCTTATACTAAAAATTCTATAACAATGTTCCGAACCTAAGCGTTTAACTTTATATCTTACCTTATATAATAAACATAACATATACCTAACCTATGCCTAATTTTTAACAAAAATAAAGTACAATATTAAATGAAGCAAAAATGAGCTGAAACTCAAAAACTAAATAACGAAATACACAAAAATTGGTAATAAACACGAATAATTTAGACATTGTCATTCAGCCACCAATACCTGGATTGCGCCGTCTCAATTCGATCAGCTTCAACGAATCTAGCAAATGAGTATCTCCATTGGAATTGTTGGTCTCGTGAACTAAAACTCGGAGGATATTTTATCTTCTTATCGGTGGCCTGTCGATATATGTGATATTTGACTGGGACGCCATCAGAATCAAAAACATCTGGAGGAACGAAGCCAGTAGCGAGGCAAGTCGCAATATACCCGTCTGTAGGGTGGAACGGCTGTGAAATCCAAGGGTCTCACTTACAGTTACAGATCTAGCGATATGATTCCGAAGAAGTTTCAATATGAAGATATCGTCTCTTGTCACTTGAGCCGTTTGATAAATTCTTCTATTCGATATATAATGCTTCCAATCCATCTCAGGCGTTCTGTATAAACCAGTACATGCACGAAGACATTTCCTTTCGAAAACTCTTAATTTTTCCATAGTACTAGCACTCTGGTTGTACCAGATCTGACATCCATATGTCAAAACTGGTCTAACTAGTGTCTTGTAACAGATAATTTTGACCTTTTGATCAATGTATTTGGAATGAAAGAGTCTTCGTAGGGCCATGACTACTTTAAGTGCCTTACTGAGCATGATTTTCACATGTTCAGTATAGTACAGATACTGATCGAGATGAACACCGAGGTATTGAACACATGATTTATGTGGAACCCGTTCTAAACTACCCTCATCAGCCATGATGTGGAAATCTTTCCAATTACGTTTCAGGTCTTGACTGACCCCTTGCAGCGTTGTCCGAAATAAGATTGTTTCATTCGGAAATTGTCAGTGTACAGCTGCACATCATTGAACATTTTTTGAAGATTGCTCTGACCTATTGTAGCTTTTCGATCTGCCGTATAGATGATCAGATCATCAGCAAACGCTACCAATGATCGCGTTGGCGAGACGTTAAAATCAAAGCCGTTCAATAGCTTGCGAATGAAGACTGAGAAGAGCAGAGGCGCAGTAACTGTTCCCTGCTGTAGACCATTCAAGACCTTGAACTCGCGCATTGTTGCCAGATTTCCATCAGTTACAACAAATGATTTTCTGTATAATATATTTCACATCATGGCGACAAGGTGTCTGGGGAACCTGTCCTGAAGGAGTTTAAAAATTAGTCCGTCTAACCATACCGTATCAAAGGCCTTCTCCATATCAATGAGACATGCTCCAACACATTGTCTATCATTTAGTTTCCAACAGATGTCTGAGGCTACTTTCGTTATTGCATGTGTGGTCGAATGCCTGGCACGAAAACCAAATTGGCAATTCGGCATCAACTCATTTTCCTCAATGTGGGCGTTTAATGCTCTGTTGAGTATCACTTCAAACACCTTGCTGATGTTAGGCAGCAAGCTGATTGGGCGATAGCTTTTGGGGCATGAAGATTCTTTTCCTTTCTTCAAGATCGGAAATACCTTAGCCTTTTTCCACTCATTTGGGAAATATGAATTGCTCAACATGTTGTTGAACAATATGCAATAGTTCCTAATAGCAACCTCAGGCAAATGTCGGAGAACTACATTTGGAATACCATCAGTACCACATGATTTCTTGTTGTTTATCTTGCGAAATATGAAACACAAGTCTTCATAGCTGACAAAATAATCAATAAGATTCAAGCTCGGTATGAGGTCAGATGTTAATGTTTCATTGAAATGAAGAATTGATTAGCCGTTCAGGCTTGATTTGAAGTCGGAAACTTTTGCTTCAACGACCTCTGAAAATATTTTATTCCCTCTCTCAGGGTTTGGCAGATGAACCAATTCACAATGTGTTCCAATCAGGGCAAGTTTCTGCAATCCATCACATATAATCCTGTTTCCATTTCTATCCGGAGTCGTACTATCAATTTCGATACCAGCTCTATCGAGAAGATTTATCTCATCACTAGTGACTTCAAGATTCGATACCTTCACTCGAGACTTCCTGCAGAATAAGCTATTCACTTTCGCGAAAACGCCATCTGGGTCCTGTGGGCTTATACCCCTCAATTTTTCCGCCCATTGATTGCTGACCTCACTTCTGAAGTATGAACGGATTAAGTTCCGGACATTCTTCAGGTGAAATTTCAACAAAGCCAACGAGGGATGGTTGTAGTCCAAAAATCGTCAATAAATATTGTTGACGCGTGTGAGAAGAAAGCTTTTCAATCTTTTCAACCTTGCGATGGTTGGTGTTTCATATCCTTCCATATTGTTTCGATTTTTAATCTTGGGAACAACTTTCTCAATCGTTTCCAACGTCAGCTTCTCTAACTTCGACAAACAGAGATCTATTTCATCGTCAGTTAGATTTCTGTTATTAGGAACCATTGAGCAAGCGTTGCCATCATCAGAAGAGGGACATTGCTTCTGGTACTCCCGATTAAACTTCTTTTGAAACTTTCCCCAGTCCGTTTTTTTGAAATTCAACCGATGATTTTCATGTTGAACTGGAATCGGGAAGAAATCATCCCTTTGATGATTAATTTCCATTAAGATTGCGTTATGGTCGCTATCGTAAGGAAGCACCTGCAGTTTCCGTTGAGGACTATTAAAGCTGAATTCAAGTCTTGCGTCAGCAATGCAGAGGTCCAAATATGAATTTGTCCTAGGGTATGTTGGGAACTCCGACCCAAATAGAGTGCACCTGTATTCAATTTGGTTCTCCGTTACCCATGATTTCAGGATAACACCTCTTGGATTATTGGTGGCGTTCAGCCATGATGTATGCTTGGCATTAAGGTCACCGGCAAAAATATAAAAGTTATGCAGCCTGTTCAATTCGAGTATTTCAAACAAGTAATTGAGCTCCTCCTTGAACTTGAGAACATTTTGACCAGTTGCATAGGCAGAGATAACGAAGAGGTTATCCCCACCTAGCAGTGAAATTTTGATAACAGACACTTCAAAAGATTCAAAGTTTTTGAATTCGAATTTTTCAATATTTTGGAAACAATAGGGTCTTCTAACCAATATCCCGGTGCCACCTCCCCCATCACCTATTACCCTATCATTTCTTACGAATACAAAATCTTTGAATTCCATGGAATGCCATGAATTGAGGTGGGTTTCAGTGAGCAGTATGATGTCAGGCTTTTGCTTAACAATAAATTCAAGGAGATAATCACGTCGATGTATAGCAACGATAGAGTTGATGTTGATCGACATGAGGCGAAGCCTATCCATGGGAATATGACTGGATGACAAGTTATTATGAGGCATTTGAAAGACCTAAACGCTGAAAAGCGAAGTTAATTTTTGAATCTTGTTTGTCGATTCTCTCCGATAAAGAATTAAGTTGCCGGTAAATTTTGAGAAGCAGCTCATTATTAACACTTACATTATTTACATTATTTCCAGCATTTTCTGCTGGTCCTCTAACGGCGAGTGCAAATGATGCTGCGGGCTTGACGAAGTTTGAAGGTATGATATTACGGTGTACTTGTGTTTGCTTTGGAGCAAATTTAACTTTTGCATCTTGATATCGGGACCATCCTCAATAAGATGCTGGGTGACCAAAAGCACCGTAGTAAACGCAGTTAAATTTTTCTTTAGGCTCCGTCTGAGCCAATTTGCACTCACCGGGAGCATGAACGTCTTTGCATTTAACGCAACGATAGTGCATGGCACAATTGGCAGCCGAATGTCCAAATCTTTGACACCGGTAACACTGGTTGACTTCTCTTTTCTGGAGGCGTTCCCACCTCACCACTCTGAAATTCAAGTACCTTATTTGTAGCTTCCTTGAGCAACCGAAGAACATCGACCGTATCCTCTCCGCTGTCCAAACCCTTCAACAAGAAGGTCTGATTTTTTTCACTTTTTGGGGTATAGGTGAAGTGTGGAACCTCCCCAGAAATCAGCGCATCTTTGGCTGACTTGAAATCAACCAGTGATTTTGTCCTTATAGTTAATTTCTCGGCATTAACTCTTTTGATTTCGAAATTGGCCAGTTTATTTTCGGCTGCCAATAGCCGAACCATATCTTTCCCGGTTTGTCCGAACACGTTGATTGGCGGAACTTTTTCTGTCTTGTTGGAAATTTTTTCAGAGGAACCAGCAGAACTGTGGGCTGGTTTTTTCTCCTTATTTTTGTTCTTTAAATATTGAATAAAGTTAACGTCATTATCTTGATTAAAATTACCTTCCATGTTTACTTCAATTTCCACATCTTCGGTTAATCCCTCCAGCGCGCAAAATAGTTTTGGCTCTCGTTGGTGCCACCAGCACTTAGAACTTCTTCTGGAATTGCTTGCTTTGTACTTTTCTTCGGCTTTGTTACCTGTTGCCATTGATTTTGTGGCTGCGTCTTTTGAGGCTTCATTCGTATCTTGAAGAGATTCTTGAGAGACTGTATCTCTTGCCTTAGTTCATCATTTGCTTTCTGCAATTTGGCCATTTGTTGATTGTCCGCTATTATTTGCAGCTTGCACCGTCCATCGGCGGAGTTTTCTTCGTTATGTTTTCTTTTGGTGATTATCGCCAGTTTCGTATTCGTCGTTTCCCCAGGTTGCCCCAACGGTGGGAAGCCGTCGGGCTCCTCCATACTAGCGGCGAAATTTTCTTTGGTAATTTGTTTTTCGTTACCAATCGAAGTAAAAATATTCGATAGAAATTTCCTGAGTCGATTACTTCGACAATATAAGATTTTTTCCGATAAAAATTAACTTCCGACTAACGTTTTTTAAAAAATTAATTTAATTTTTGAAAACTTTTGATAGGAGCGATTTGAAAGACTTCTATACGCAAAGACTACTACGATCCATTCATTGTGAGCATCAATCGCAGCCGCATTAGCATTAGCCGCCAGCACCGGTTGAACCAACTCTCCAATACTCACTTCGTATGCTCCTTCAGTTGCTCGCAATAAATTGCGCACCATGAACTTCCAAATATTCCAGTTTTTCGAACCTTT
The DNA here is from genome assembly GCA_963969285.1 of Odontomyia ornata. NCBI lineage: Eukaryota > Metazoa > Arthropoda > Insecta > Diptera > Stratiomyidae > Odontomyia > Odontomyia ornata. The sequence continues at coordinate 6,190,273 of OZ017741.1, forward strand.
TAACTTCTCAATACTTTGAAATTCCATGATTGTCAGTCACCAACATTCCAGCAATTATCACCTTCAAGTTTCGAGAAAATCTCTTCGAAAAACAGTATTTATTTTGCTCAATCTTCTTGCAAAAACGTTGGCCTACTCAAATCGAACTACGCTCTGCTACCATATTATTGTTTTTAAAGACAAAAATATGATTTTAATTAGCCAACGTTTCAACACAATGTTTATTGACAGACAGATTGACAGAAGTGAACAGAGTGACAAATGACAGTTGTAGCATTAGGTTAAAGGAACATAATTTTGAATTCAAAATATCAACGTTTTACATCAATAGTGTCAAAGGCATCGGCGAGTTGGTTATTGATGTGGACTTGGGAGGTCGTCGACGTCATTCTCACTTTGGTAAGGTGGACTAATTTGGCTGGGATGCCAAAACACAGCATTATTTGGAACAGTACATTACGATCAATACTGTTTTAGTAGTTTTACTTTGTTCATATTGTCTCGCCACTGCAAACATTTAGAAATTCCATTTGTTTTAATTCTTAATATTCCGGATTTAACCAAATATTTTCTTTTGATTGCTAACTGAATTCTAAAGCGTCTTTATGGGGATAATTTATAAGTCTTCTTATTTTATAATTTTCAAGATAATTTTCCCATTCTTCCGAGTCAACAGTACTCTGCTTCACGACCTCAAGCGTGCTCTACATTATGCCAATCAAAGGACCGCCGCGGGAACCAGATTTTGTATTTTACAATGTTTTCCTCTAATTAAGTTCATCAGAGTGATAGCAAAACACCAGTCCTAGCTCACATCCTGATGAAAGGCAAAAAAAAGTTCAAAACACCGAACAGGAATCTAAACCCGTCGTTAAAAACAAAAGCACTACACATTGAAATTAAAACCGCTTGGGATTTATTTTTCAAACCACTCCAAACAAAAGCCGTACGTTTCGCGTGTGTACATTCAAATCAAATTTGAATAGCTAACATATTACCGGGGGGATCAAATCAATCTCGTAATTTTTTTTCGCTATCCCCTTGCGCGCAATTCACCATTCAACATTTAAATCTTAGCCGAGCGACACCAGACCATATCACCATTTCGGCCTGAAACAAAATTGTTGTTAATTTTTGCACACGTTCATTTACGAAACTCCTCATATGTCTTTAGTACGGGATATTTACAGCTGTTCAATGTCGACAATAGACAACGTTGTTGACGCTATTGTTTGCATTTGGCGGGCATAGTTTCTCGCGATTAAGACATCGTCAGTCAGCGAGTAAGCCTAGTCACTGCCTAGCAACGTGACGCCTACAATATACAATAAATTAAGTGGCGTGCAACAATTTTAATCCATTATTGGCCTTAGCCGCAATTATACATCTATCGGATCGTTAGATGATCGCTCGCGTATTTGTTGCCGATTGGTTTTCATACTTAAACGCGGTCATAGATACTTAGATTGCGCCGTGCTGCCTATTTTGCATACATGTCGCGTTTCAGTACAATCGGATTAAACCATCTGAGAAGCGAAAAGAAAGACATTTTAATCAGAGATTGATGTTTATTAGTTCTCAACATATCAGCGGCATCGATCATGTATGGTCTAATTGCAGTTAGCAACGGTTTCCGCATCTATTTCTGCCCGAGACGCGGATTTAGATTGATTAGACAATCATTTGCCAAAGATGCCGGCTGAGTCAGTTCCAGCATTTCTTCGAACGAAATTCAAATGCAAATTATGATTTTGAATGAAAACAAACATTCCAAGAAAATCGGTTAAAGCTATTCAACCGGAAACATTTGAATTTCTTGAAATGATTTTTGAAGAGGTTCCTAATATGCATAAGACTCATCTTGAGAATTTACGACCAAGAAGCTACTCAAGACTGCTTAACTCTTTCACTTCTGGTTCTTGTACATAATTGAACCACAACAAATGCGTCACTAATGGTCCTAGACGAAATTTAAACGGTTCAAGCGCGAGCTTGTAAAAGCTATTATCCATTGAGTAGCAAAGTGTGGAGCCCCTTCCCAGTATCTACATACATACTTTTAACTACTATAATTTATCGTCGATAATATTTCATTGCATACGCCACTGAAGATGCTTCTTCTTTTCTTCCCTTGCAACGTGCGCTTAAAATCTTGAAATAAACTTCAACAAACATTACTCACACTCAGATTTGAACGATCTATTTTAAAAGTATCTTTCAGCGCCACGTACTCGTATTTACTTGAGAATCTGGAACAAAAATCTTTTTTCATGCACCAGATACATTTTTGAATGTAACGTACGAGTACTATACATACGAGTACACTCGCCTGGTACATATAGTATTAACGATTGCGCGTATGATGTAGCGTTTTAATCCAAAATAAATATTAAATATGGGGATACCATCTTAAATGCTGTTTATTCAGAAACAACAAATCTCCGCCGTTGATGTATGAGGGGCGTGACAAATGTGTTGAAACGATTTTAATTGTTTTTAGATTCATAACACGTCAAGGCGAGACAACTTGTTGCTTTTGAAAGGTTATATGACAACAACACAGATATGGAGGAAATTTAAAGATAGTGGCTCAGACAGAATTCGGGAAATTCAATAATTTTTAAATTTATTCAAAAATTCACAAAAACGCTTTTTTCTAAAAATAAATTCATCTTTCTTCCCATCTAAAATTTAATTTGAATGGAAGTAATTGTTTTTGGGGTGAGATTGGTATGCAACACAAACAATTTGATGGTTCGTTGTCTGTCTAATTAGTTTTGTTTGTTTTAAAATTGTTGTCTGTCAAAATTTTTTTTTTTTGGAGATTACACACAGATTCAGAGTATGGTAAGACCATATGCTGCCTCGAGATTGATGTTTGTTTAATGAAGCTTATTGTTGGAGATAGTGCACCAGATAGATTAAATTCCGACGCTATTTCAAGGATAGATAGAATTTTGGGGTAATAGTCTGCATTAAGCATAGTGCCATCTTTAAGTTTTTTTAGAGTAGAACAAGGTAATTGAAATTTGAGGAATATGTAATTTAAAAAATAATGATAAATAATCTTTATTGATATTTTGGCATACAATTCTAGAAAATAGCTTATTCGGAGATCTGAATCTACACTGCCATAGTAAAGTTCATTTAGCATTACTGAATTCTTTTAATTTTGACGCTCTTTTTTATTTACATTTTCGAAAGGGAAAATTTCAACAAAAAAACCTTTTTTCAACTTAAAAGTAACTTAAATTATCAGATTAAAACTTAAAAATTAATTTAACTAGTTTAGACAACGCTGAAGAGGCTACGAAGGTGCGATGGCTGTCATTCGTTATGATTTATCGATTGAATTAATGGGTCAGGAGTTGCCAGATCTTTAGCAATAAGTTTTTCTCTCCTTCTAGTCACGAGATTTTCCATACGACTAACTCTAGCGGACGAATGCAATTTTTTTGTAGAAAAGTAAAAAGGTTTGTCTAGAGTCATTTTAAGACATCTGTTTTGCATGACCTGAAGCTTTGCTTTCAGATAACTTGTACATGAGCCCCAAGCAGGAGCTCCATATAGCATGATAGGCTGGATCACCATTTTAATTAACTCTTAGCGGCACAGAAAAATCAGTTGGGTTTTGACCCAACCTGCACGAAAAATGAAACTTGGAAATTTTTCATAATCTTTTATTGTCTTTGAGAAAAAATAAAAAAATTATAATTAAAATTCATAAAATGATGTCCTTGTTCGTCTAGGACCTTCCCGAATGGGTGGTACACCATATGTACCACTAGTCCTGTAACGCAAAATTTTATGAATGAAAAAATGCTTAATTTATATAGAATATTTTTATATTTCACCTCATTATGATAATCCTGAAAGCATGTTTTTGTCTTGGATAAACATAATGGTACTTGACAGATTGTACACATCCATTCTGTTCGAATTTGCTTGTCCTTCGAGCTGCATTTTGCACATCTTCTTCGAGTACTCCGTAAAGGTTGGTGAGCGGAATCAGCAAGCCTTACTTCTTTCGCTACTTTAGGCTTATGTTTTATAATCTCAAGTCCTTGCGTACTTATAGCTGGGAGTTTAAGTAAAACTAGTTTTTCTGCCAATAAACCATCAATCACTTGCCTTCGAAAATCTTTGTGGCTAATAGAATTCCCCAGAAGTTTAAACAAAATGAAGGAATTTACAACGCTAGCATCTAAAAAATAAAAAAATATACGATGCCACCATTTCTGGCTTTTTCGATCAATTTCATAGTTTGATTTTAATTGATCGAATTTGTCTACAAACAACATATTTGCTTTGTAATCAATAAGGGCTTGGGGGCAAGTAACGTCAATAACCTCTCCACTTTTTTGCCTCCTGCTCACGCTATTTGTTATGGCAGGGTGATGAAAATTGGATAAGAGGTGAACACTCCTTCTATCCTTCCATTTGTACAATGATATTTCATCAGCAGTCATCTTCCAATAAACTTCGCCTTGTTTCATGGTTTTATCGGGCTTCATCTGTGGTATATGCTTCCTTGTAGGGTTTATTGTACCACATGCGTACACTCTCTTATTTTTCAATTCTAGAAGCAGAGGATAGGATGTAAAATAGTTATCAAAAAATAGACGATGATTTTTTCCTTCCAGTCCTTTCATTAAGTTTTTCACTACTCTTCCTTCTAGATCTTTCTCTACAACGTCTCCTTTTTTGCCGGTATAAACTTCGAAATTAAAAAGATAACCATTTTTATCTGCTAAACACCAAACTTTGTAGCTCCTTTTGATTGGTTTTTTTTTTGGCATATACTGTTTGATTGCACTTCTGCCTTTGAATCTAATCATTGATTCATCAACAGCTAAAAATTCATCCGGATGTAAGAATTTTTGAAAATTGTGTAGCAACTCATCTAGAAACGGCTGAACTTTATATAATTTGTCAAAATTTAATTCTGTTCGGTTGGGAAGAAGAGCGTTATCATTGAGATGTATGTGACTCAGGAGCCAACTAAAGCGATTTACTGCCATAAATTGACTAATATAACCATCATGGAGATCAGGACTTGAACTCCAATAATCTCTGTAGCTAGGTAATGGTTTGATTCCCATGAAAAAATTTAAACCTAAAAATGTTTTTATTTCTAAAGTATCTGTAGGCTTGAATTTTTTTCCAGTCCGTTGTTGCTCCTGCGTAGCATAGAGGTTTGTTTGATGAACAATATCTTCAATCATCTTGGTTGTTACAAGTAAATCAAAGGTTTGAAATGGTGTGGGATTTGCAACGTCTTTTACCACATCTGTCACTCCAACTACTTCTGTAAAGGGTTAAACAATTGAAATATGTACCATTGTGGGTTTAGTTGACTCCTTGAAATCTATTCCTTGAACCAAAAGAACTCAGTGGAATATTATCTTCGGAGCCTACTCATCTTCAATATAAAGCTCAATTGTTTCCCCATTATTTTCTAACATAAATTCGTCGTCATCCTGCTAAAATTCGTCAATTACTGATTCTCCGTCAGATGGAAGACGAAGAGTATCATGCTCATCAAGGTCATCATCCATTACCCAATCGTTTATGTTAGGTACTAATTCTTCCTTATCCACAATTCAGAAATTTTCTGTAACGTTGAAATTTGCCGGGATAAAATTCAACAATTTTTATAGTGGTGCAAATAACTGCCCACGCAATAATTCAAATCATAAAAGCAAGACAATACATTTTGCAGTATGATTTATTGTAAATATAAAGTTCTTACCAAAGTTATTGTTAATATTCTTAATATAATATAGCAAATCAAATTTATTTCCCTTCACTTTCACTTAGAGCACTTGCTTCAATGTACCACAAAAAACAAATGAGTGTTTCCATAAGGTATGAAGTGTCAAAATTGTAACGGTTGTTCAAAGAATAGATTTTGTCATGTTTAAAGACAAAACACACTGCTACTCGCATTCTAATACAAGTGGTACGTTTTTTAAGCGTACGTGCAGCAAAGGGTGATATATTTTTTAGGTGGTACATTAGAAGTACCAATGTGCAAAATACGGTACAATTAATGTGGTACTATATTTGTACCAGCATGCTTGTAAGAGTTAAAAGTATTTTATTTCTAAAATTTAGGAACGATTTAATTTGAGAGACGTTTGTACGTAAGGATTCAGTGTGGTCCCTGAATGTTAATTTTTTGTCGAAGACAAGCCCTAAATATGTAATTTGTTCACACCATGAGATTTCTGTTCCTAAAAAGTTGAGGCATCTATCTGGCAGGTTTCTAGGACTCCTTTTCTTCGTAAAGTACATTGCCTTAGTTTTATCAATATTGGTTTTTGTTTTTCGCCTATGAAAATATTGAAAAATATTTTCAAGCACATTTGCCAAGTTCAGTATGATTTCTGAAGGGTCTAACAAAATTGTGTAGAAACAGGTGTCATCTGCAAACGTGGCAGTTGTTCTGCACTGGCATGTCTGATATGAATATATTGTCGCGTGTTTCTGGTTCGCGGCCAATAATTTTAATGTTCTGGGTAAGGGAAACGCACTGTCTTTTAAATTAAATTAAAAGAGTTTATTTAATTCATTAAAAATGCACAATCACTTTACTAACCATTTCACAACTTTAATTCTCACTATTAAAATTCTTCCTTCCACTTGTCCATAAATTTCTATCGCAATTGTCTTCTAAGATCACTTCACAATCAACGAAAATCACTTTTCTATTACTCGAACAATATCGCTTTCCACACACTATCGCAGTTTTTATCGCGGTCGAATGAATGATCCCCATTTCTACGTCAAGCACTCGTTGCGTGTAGATATGTTTTTAATCGCTCCTGTCATTAATTTTAAAAATTAATTAATTTTTCACAAAAGTCAGTTTCAAATAATTGAATTAATTTTGTGCGAGCCAGTCAAAAGCAAGTTTTGATTTTATTGGGGAAGAATTAATCGTCGAAGGCATCCACCAACCATACCAATAAATCAAGAAAAGGCAACAAACCAAAGACAACTCGGGACTGCTGTATGGAGGAGCCCGACGGCTTCCCTCCGTTGGGGGGCCCCGGGGAGAGTGACGGTGTGAAATTGGCGGCAAGTGTCAACAAGCGGAGACACACGAGCACCCAGGATACCGCAGATGGCGACCGTAAAACACAAGTGCTCGAGGATAGACAGGAGGTGTGTCGACTTCGAAGTGAAATCGAAGAGTTAAAAGCAAGAATTCAAACGTACGAAGAAATGTTCAAGACGGCAAAAAAGTTCAAGAGAGTGAACCGATACGAAAAATCGATAAGCACGCAAAACAGTAGAAAGCTGCAAATTCAATAATCACTGAAGAAGTATTAAGTGCTGGTGGCACCAACGAAAGCCAGAATTACTTTGCAGTGCTGGATGGACTCCAACAGGATATGAAGGTAGACGAAGGTAATAAAGATGATAATTTTATAATTTATTTAAAAAAATAAAAATAATGAAAATAGAAATAAGGAGAAGAAACCAGCCCGTAGTTCTGCTGGTCCTCCTCAAAAAGTAGCCAAGAATACCGAGAAAGTTCCGCCAATTAATGTCTTCGGTCAAAGCGGAAAGGACATGGTTCGGCTGTTGGCAGCCGAAAACAAATTAACAAATTTCGAAATCAAACGAATAAATTCCGAGAAGCTATCAATTAGAACGAAATCACTGGTTGATTTCAAATCAGCGAAAAATGCTTTGAATTCTGGGGAGGTTCCGCACTTCACTTATACCCCCAAAAGCGAGAAGAACCAGACGTTCTTGCTGAAGGGCTTGGACTGCGGAGAAGATACCGTCGATCTTCTTCCGGTTCTCAAGGAAACAGCACCACAAATCGAGTTTATCTCAGTTAAAACATTCGCGACAAGAAGGTCGACGGTAGAAAAAAAAAATTTACCACTTTATTTAGTACAAATAACAAATAAGAGCAGTCCAAGCGCTCTTCAGCAAATCAGATATTTAAATTTCCGAGTGGTGAGGTGGGAACGCCCCCAGAAACGAGAAATCAACCAGTGCTATCGCTGCCAACGATTTGGGCATTCGGCTGCCAACTGCGCCATGCATTACCGATGCGTTAAATGCAAAGACGTGCATGCTCCCGGTGAGTGCAAATTGGCTCAGACGGAGCCAAAAGAGAAATTATATTGTGTGAACTGCGGTGTTTTTGGTCACCCGGCATCATATCGAGGATGCTCCTGATATCAGGATGCGAGATTAAAATCTTTCCCAAAGCAAACACACTACACCGCAGTGTCTTAACTCCGAACTTCGTCAAGCCCGGAGTATCATTTGCACACGCCGCTAGAGGACCAGCAGAAAATGCGGAAAATAGTGTAAATAATGTAAGTGGCAATAATGAGCTGCTTCTCAAAATTTTACAGCAATTAAATTCTCTATCGGAAAGAATCGATAAGCAAGATACAAAAATCAATCTTGTTTTTCATCGTCTAATGGTTTCAAATGCCTCAAAATAATTTGTCATCCAGTCACATTCCCATGGATAGGATTCGTCTCATCTCGATCAACGTCAACTCCATCGACGTGATTATCTCCTTGAATTCATTGCCAGACAAAAGCCTGACTTCCTGCTTCTAACCGAAACCCACCTCAGTTCATGGTACTCCATGACATTCAAGGATTTTGAATTCGTAAGAAACGATAGGGTAATAGGTGATGGGGGAGGTGGCACCGAGATATTGGTTAGAAGACCCTATCGTTTCCAAAATATTGAAAAAGTCGAATTCAAAAGCTTTGAATCTCTTGAAGTGTCCGTTATCAAAATCTCACTGCCAGGTGGGGATAACCTCTTCGTTATCTCTGCCTATGCAACTGGTGGAACTGTTCTCAAGCTCATGGAGGAACTCAATTCCTTGTTTGAAATACTCGAATTGAACAGGCTCCATAACTATTATATTCTTGCTGGTGACCTGAACGCCAAACATACATCATGGCTGAACGCCACGAATAATCCAAGAGGTGTATTCCTGAAATCGTGGATAACAGAGAACCAAATTGAATACAGGTGCACTCTATTTGGGTCGGAGTTCCCAACATACCCTAGGACAAATTCATATTTGGACTTTTGCATTGCTGACGCAAGCCTCGAATTCAGCTTTGATAGTCCTCAACGGAAACTGCAGGTGCTTCCTTACAATAGCGACCATAACGCAATTGTAAAGGAAATCAATCATCACAGGGATGATTTCTTCCTCATTCCAGTTCAACATGAAAATCATCGGTTGAATTTCAAAAAAACAGACTGGGGAAAGTTTCAAAAGAAGTTTAATTGGGAGTACCAGAAGCAATGTCCCCCTTCTGATGGTGGCAACTCTTGCTCAATGGTTCCTAATGACAGGAATCTAACTAACGATGAAATAGATGTCTATTTGTCGAAGTTAGCGAAGCTGACGTTGGAAACGATTGAGAAAGTAGTTCCCAAGACTAAACATCGAAACAATATGGAAGGATATGAAAAGCCTCCTTCTCACACGCGTCAACAATATTTATCGACGATTTTTGGACTACAACCATCCCTCGTTGGCTTTGTTGAAATAACACCTGAAGAATGTCCGGAACTTAATCCGGTCATACTTCAGGAGTGAGGTCGGCAATCAATGGGCGCAAAAGTTGGGGGGTATTAGCCCACAGAACCCAGACGGCGTGTTCCCGAAAGTGAATAGCATATTCCGCAAGAAGTCTCGAGTGAAGGTATCGAATCGAAATGGAAACAGGATTATTTGTGAAGGATTGGATAAACTTACCCTGATTGGAACACATTTTGAATTGGTTCATCTAACAAACCCTGAGAGAGGGAACGAAATATTTTCAGAGGTCGTTGAAGCAAAAGTTTCCGACTTCAAATCAAGCCTGAACGACCAATCAATTCTTCATTTCAATGAAACATTAACATCTGACCTCATACCGAGCTTGAATCTTATTGATTATTTTGTCAGCTATGAAGACTTGTGTTTCATATTTCGCAAGATAAACAACAAGAAATCATGCGGTACTGATGGTATTCCAAATGAAGTTCTCCGACATTTGCCTGAGGTTGCTATTAGGAACTATTGCATATTGTTCAACAACATGTTGAGCAATTCATATTTCCCAAATGAGTAGAAAAAGGCTAAGGTATTTCCAATCTTGAAGAAAGGAAAAGAATCTTCATGCCCCAAAAGCTATCGCCCAACCAGCTTGCTGCCTAACATCAGCAAGGTGTTTGAAGTGATACTCAACAGAGCATTAAACGCCCACATTGAGGAAAATGAGTTGATGCCGAATTGCCAATTTGGTTTTCGTTCCAGGCATTCGACCATACATGCAATAACGAAAGTAACCTCAGACATCTGTTGGAAACTAAATGATAGACAATGTGTTGGAGCATGTCTCATTGATATTGAGAAAGCCTTTGATACGGTATGGTTAGATGGACTAATTTTTAAACTCCTTCAGGACAAGTTCCCCAGACACCTTGTCGCCATGATGTGTAATATGTTGTACGGGAAATCGTTTGTTGTAACTGATAGAAATCTGACAACAATGCGCGAGTTCAAGGTCTTGAATGATCTACAGCAGGGAACAGTTACTGCGCCTCTGCTCTTCTCAATCTTCATTCGCAAGCTATTGAACGGCTTTGATTTTAACGTCTCACCAACGCGACCATTGGTAGCGTTTGCTGATGATCTGATCATCTATACGGCAGACCGAAAAGCTAGAATAGTTCAAAGCAATCTCCAAAAAATGTTCAATGATGTGCAGCTGTACACTGACAATTTCCGAATGAAAATCAATGCGCAGAAGTGTGAAACAATCTTGTTTCGGACAACGCTGCAGGGAAATGTAATTGGAAAGATTTCCACATCATGGCTGGCGAGGGTAGTTCAGAACGAGTTCCACATAAATCCTGTGTTCGATACCTCGGTGTTTATCTCGATCAGTATCTGTACTATACTGAACATGTGAAAATCATGCTCAGTAAGACACTTAAAGTAGTCATGGCCCTTCGAAAGCTCTTTCATTCCAAATACATTGATCAAAAGGTCAAAATTATCTGTTACAAGACCCTGGTTAGACTAGTTTTGACATATGGATGTCAGATCTGGTACAACCAGAGTGCTAGTACTATGGAAAAATTAAGAGTTTTCGAAAGGAAATGTCTTCGTGCATGTACTGGTTTGTACAGAAAGCCTGAGACGGATTGGAAACATTATATATCGAATAGAAGAATTTATCAAACTGCTGAAGTGACGAGGGTCGATATCTTCATATTGAAGCTTCTTCGGAATCATATCGCTAGATCTGTGACTGTGAGTGAAAACCCTTGGATTTCACAGCCGTTCCACCCTACAGACGGGTATATAGCGACTTGCCTCGCTACTGGCTTCATTCCTCCAGAAGCATTCGTGTATTCGGACATGAATCGATATGTTTTTGATTCTGACGGCGTCCCAGTCATATATCACATATATCGACGGGCCACCGATAAGAAGATAAAATATCCTCCGAATTTGAGTTCACGAGACCAACGATTTCAATGAAGATACTCATTTGCTAGATTCGTTGAAGCTGATCGAGTTGAGACGGCGCAATCCAGGTATTGGTGGCTGAATGACAATGTCTAAATTATTCGTGTTTATTTTCAGTTTTGGTGTTTTTCGTTATTTCGTTTTTTTCAGTTTCAGCTCATCATTGCTACATCTAGTGTTGTTGTTTATTTTTGTTAAAAATTAGGTATAGGTTAGGTTTATATTATGTTTATTATATTAGGTTAGAAATAAGGTAAAACGCTTACGTTAGGAACATTGTTATAGATTTTTTTTAAGTATAAGATAAAGTTTTTGATTGCATTTATTAGAATTAAGTTAAAACATATTAGGTGTAGGATCAAAGTTCACTGTAGTGTTAAGATGATAAATAATTTTAGAATAGTGTTGGTTGGTTTTCTCTCCTTTTTTCAATTGAATTTTAAAAATATGTAATAATCCTTTGATTTGATTTTGCTATAGTTTTTTTTTAAATGTGATGAATGATAACGTACAAATTTAGAGAGCCATTTGGGCCATTAAGTTTTTTATTGTTATTGTTTGGATTTTGCTTTATATTCTTTTAAAATTTATAACGAATAGTATTAAATAAATCACTTTTGACTTTGACTTTGACAATGAATGATCCCCCCATTCATTCAGCTCGCCTTTATGAAGGGTCTCTAATCATTCAACTCAGTTCTCGTACATTGATAAATTAGCGGGAACATTCCAGCAGCGTAATGAATGGAGCAGTGACTCACTTTCAGATGTTGTTCATGCTTGGTGGGTTCTCGTGGTTTCGAGTAAATTGGTTTTGTTGATGTCCTTAATTGTTGTGAAAACAATTGCGACAGTAGCTCGCAGAATTATTTGTACATGTAACAATATGTATTAAACAGCGTTGGACTAAGACATGATCCTTGAGGAATTTCAGCTGGAATGTGACGAACATTTGAACAAGACTCACGAATCTCCACACAAAATATTCTGTCGCTAAGAAATGACCGGATTAAGTTTATTAAATAAGGAGGAAGCTCAAACTTAATTAATTTATAGAGAAGTCCGCGATGCCACACTGTCAGCCTTTTCTATGTTTAGAGAAATCATCTCTACCGAGAACTTTTGCTTCAGAGCTTTTTTAATGTCTTTCGATACACGACAGAGTTGCAAGTCGGTTGAGTACCAACTTCGAAAGCCCGAATTGATAATTCGGGAAAATATCATGACTCTCTATAAAATCAGTTAATCGATTCAAGATTAACCTTTCGAAGAGCTTACCCAGAGCCGGCAGTAGACTTATTGGTCTATAATTAGAAGGAATATGTGGGTCCCTACCAGATTCACGGAGTGGAATAACGACTGCATGATTCCATGCAACTGGGAAGTAGAAGTCCTCGAAACAAGCGTTGAAAATATGACAAAGAGCTGCAGTTACTTTTTGAGGGAGATTTTTTAGAACAATGTTCGGTAAGCGATCAATACCAGGGGCTTTTCTTGTTTTTAGACTTTGGAGAATTTTAATTATTTCTCTAGGCTTAATTTTGTCGGTAATGAGAACAGTTGTCGGCATCGGAAGTGCTTCGGTAGATGCATTTACCATTATATCTGTGATGCCACTGGATACACCCATGGTAATATTATGGTGGCGAGCGAAAGTGTCCGCAAAAAGTTTCGGTTTTCCCCCATTGGAAAAGGTCTGATCATCACTGGTATCTTTAAGCGGATAAGGGATACCATTTGGAGTTCCTTTAAATGTCCGATTAAGTTTCCATAGTGGTTGAGAATTATATTCGAATGCATTTAGTATTGCATTCCAGTTGTTATTTCGTAACGTAGTTATTCTGAAGCGAATGGCGGATGTAAGGCCGTCAACCCCAGTTTTCGTGACTTTGTCTCGTGTTCGCTACCATTGTCGTCTTAGGGAATTCCGCATTTTTTTTAGCGTTGACGTTTCAGCATCGAGCTGCAAATAATTATACGCTGGTTTCTTTTTAGGAACGCTACTTTTCACTGCCTTCCAAATGATTTCATTTATGCGCTGTATTTCGTTATTTATTATATCCACTTAATTAATGGAGTCAAAATAATGCGAATTCAAAGCGATGCTGTTGTTTAGTTTCTCCCTAAAATGTGACCAATTAGCCTGTTTATAGGAAAATACATGTTTAGTCTCGTTCTGAATTTTATCATTTGACTGCACTTCAAAAATCACTGGCAAGTGCGGAGATGCAAGCGCTTGGAGAAGACGAATATCTGAGAGCTTTGTGCTGCCATCACTTAGAACAATATCCAATACTGATCCTGTTCCCTTATGGGAAAAGTAGGTAGGTTCATTGGGTTATAGGAAGAAAATATTGTTTCCATCAATAGATCGTGGAGAATCCTACCTGCCTTATTAGAGCGTACACAGTGCCAATATGGATGCAATGCATTCAGGTGACCACAGAGCAAATATCGTTCATGAGTCATAACAAACCTTTTAATTTCCCTTTTGAATTGCGACAGCTTTCCATTATTAAGTTTAGCCCCTAGAAAATAGACCGCAAATATTTTGACTTTCTCATATTCTATTAAAATCCCATATTTTCAATAGAAAATGAGTCGAAAGATGGTAACACGTGATGTTTTAAGGATTTTTTAATGGCAATGGCGATTCCTCCACCATTTTTGTCAATTCTATCCTTCCGATGGATTGCATAAAGAGGATGTGAAAGCTTATCACGCGTTCGTAACCATGTCTCAGTTATTACGAACACATCAATATTGTTTCTCGTGGCAAAATCAAATGACTCTATATTCTTATTTTTAATCCTTTGCGCATTCCAATGTAAAACTTTTAGATTATTAATTATAAACAAACTTAATCGCTAGCTTAACTATTACATTGTATTGGTCTACCTTTGTTTGGCATGTTGAAAGGATTGCTATAAGCTCTTGCGAAAGTTGCAGCAAGCTTTCTGATGAAAAAAGTTCTCCACTGTGTGTTTTGGGTTTGAACGCTACACTAAACAGATCGTGCACTTTGTAGGCAAATGGTAGTGGTAGCTTCCATGCCCAAAGCGCAAGCAATTTCGGCATTATGTTGGCCCATTCTTTTTATTGTTGTAGTAGCTCCAGCTTACTATTATGTGCAATATTGTACGTATATTGCAAAGCTTGCTGAGTATGGTACCACGTTGTATGTACAACAAATAATACACACTGAATTTTTTCTTATCCAGTGTGGTGATGTTGTGTTCTGCCTTAAACGCTTTCTTAAGCTCCTCGTATCATGCAGCCCTAATAAAATAATTTTCAACGGCTGCAAATCTGACCGTTAATAAGTGAAATAATTCACCTTGATAAGTGAAATAATTCAGCTTTTTCGAATTCAAATGTTGTTGAAAAATTTCATAATTTTCCAAATTGTCTAGGAAAAGCCTTCTTCCGATCGACATTAGTTTTATTGAATGATTCTTTTAAAATCGCATCAATTGTGTCGCGCGGCAAGTCTGGAAAAGTAATTGGTGGAATTCTCACCTTGAATTTAATTTTGCTGGGTGGTGACGATTCGCTGTAGTTCAGATAATAGTGCAAAGTGGTTGGACAATTTCGTCGTCGCAGAATTTTTAAGCCATTTTGAAGCTGTCTCTAAGAAGCATACTTTCCGGGGATGACTCCCGGTTTCGTTTCCTGCTGTTAGCAGGATTTTCTCCTTCTTTCGAGTTGCCACTCACTTTTTAAATTGGATGTTCGGAATAGTAAATAAAATATATTGTCAAAATTCATTATAACTGTATAACTGTTTGTAACTAAAATTCACTGCGCATGGCTTGGAAATTCAAACAGCTCACTCGGGAGACTCAAACGCAACTGAGTGTGTAATTTAAATTCATATTTCGTGGCCATTCTTGGATTCAGTGTCTTATCTTTGACATGTCTGTGTATATGTAACTCTCGCTGCTGATTTTATCTAATTCTTGACTTATTATTTATCCTGTTTCTTAAAGGCCTTAGAAAAAAACGTCAAGGCAATGTTACAATGATTGTCAATCGTGTTAAATCATTTCGGTGCTTTTCTGAAACGTATTTTAGTTTTTCAACACTAAGCATAATTATAGTAAACAGCTCATCATTATTGAGTTGAAGTATTACTGCTGATCCTCTTACAGATGTAGTGATTTTCTTCTTATTCTTTTCAACACTACAGTCCCTCTCAGGCCTCCGCTTCCTGCAAATATCGCCTCCAACTGTCTGGGTCCATTGACCGTGTCCTTCAATTTCGAGCAGCGATGAACTGTCTTCGTCGACCGAGTCAGTCCAGCGTTTCCTCAGTTTTCCCACTGGTCTCCGGCCCTCAGTTCTCCCAGATTTAGTGATAGTGGGTGGTTAATTGTCCATTAAGAACTTGCAGTGACGTTGGGCTGTCTTAATGAAATATGTGTTCAGGGACGCGTGTGAGCGCTTGCAGGCTAGAATCTGTGGTGTCGTGGGTTCTTTCCCCTAGCACCAAGTTCCACTGCAAATTATTACACAATACATACATGATTGTAGGGTGAAGAAACACGGAGCGCAGACCAAAAAAAGAAAGGCCCTGGCGCGGTGGCTGAAGGTTTCTTGTTTTATGATACTGTTCTTGTTCCCTGCATGCTGTCAGAAACGTACTTCGCCCCGACGAAAAACTTGTATTGCACGGAAGAAAGTGGGGCACATAGGTGAAGTTGGTGCCCCCTGCCGACCGGACTTAACGTCCTGATGGCAGAGTCCACGTGCAAGGACTCTCCATCCCTGCCGAAAGCCTCTACAATAATTCAACGTCTAGCATTTGTTGCGTATAAACGTGTTATTAAAAGCTCCTGTCAAGAATTTTTTTAAATTAAAATTATTACTAAAACATCAATTCGAAACTAATTTTTTAAAAAACTTATTACATCGTTGAATTATTCGAACCATTTATTGAGTATCCGGAATTTACATTCCTTCTTTCGCCGCGAGCATGGAGGAGCCCGAAGGCTTCCCACCGCTGGGGGACCCGGGCCAGCCATTGCAAATGCTGCCAATGAAAAAATCATAAAACGAAAACGATCAAAAAATATTTGAGCATGGGAAGTAGTTTAGCCACAAAATAAATGCGGAAACGAAGAAGCGACAGCAAATCAGACGAATGAAAAAAAGAAGCGACAATAAACAAGACGAACAGAGTAGCCATTTAAAAGCCCAACAAACAAATAAAGCAACATTACAAGATACGAAAACAATCCATGATGCTGATATCACACTAAGCGCGGATGGGGCAAACGACAACGCAAATTACTATGCGATACTTGCTGCGATGAATGACGATATGGATACCGAGATAGGGTGCCAAGAATATAGAGGTAACATTAATGATTCTAGTAATAATTTTATCGAATACTTAAAACCAAAATATAAAGAGAAGAAGCCAACCGGTGTGTCTGCTGGTTCTCCTATTAAAAATAATATTATAACTGAGAAAGTTCTTCCGATTAATATCTTTGGGCAGCACGGATATGGTTCGGCTATTGGCAGCTGAACATAAGATCGATAATTTCGAAGTTAAGAGAATGACCGCTGATAAAGTCATAATCAAAACAAAAATACTGGCTGATCTTAAGTTAAGAAATATGCTCTTAATAGTGTACAAGCTCCCCACTTCACATACACTCCAAAAGCGGAAAAAATCACACCTTCCTGTTGAAGGGCTTGGACTGTGTGGAGAATACATTTGATCTCCTTGAAATGTTACAGGAAACAGCACCAGCTGTCAAATTCATCAGTGTGAAAAATTTTGCGACAAGATTAATTGTTTTAGGCAAAATATTACCATTTTACTTGGTACTAATTTGTAACGACAGCAGTCCAAGTGCTCTCCAACAGGTAAGGTACTTGAGCTGTAGAGTTGTAAGGTGGCGTCTCCAAATAACTGAGGTCAACCAGTGTTACAGGTGCTAAAGATTCGGTCATGCAGCTGCCAATTGTGCTATGCACTATCGGTGCGATAAATGTAAAGATATTCATGCCCCCCGGTGAATGCAAATTGGCTCAGATAGAGCCAAAAGAAAAATTCGACTGTGCTAACTGCGGTACATTTGGTCATTCAGCATCATATTGAGGATGTCCGCGGTATTAAGATGCAAAAGTTATATTTTCCCCAAAACAAACGCAAGTGCATTGCAGTGTATTACCTTCCAACTTCGTCAAACTCGGAGTATCATTTGCTCTTGCTGCTAGAGGACCAGCAGACAACAATGTAAATAAAATAAATAAATAATGTAAGTGGCAAAAATGATCTGCTTCTCAAAATTTACCAAAAGCTTGAATTTCTTTCAGAAGGAATAAATAAGATAGATCAAAAAACTAATTTTGTTTTTCAGCGTTTTAGCCAACATTTTTCAAAATAGTTTGTCATCATTTCCATGGATAATCTTCGTCATATCTCGATCAACGTCAACTCCATTGTTACTATACATCGACATGACTGTCTCCTTGAATTCATTGTTAAGCAAAAGCCTGACATCATGCTTCTCACTGAAACCCACCTCAATTCATGGCATTCCATGACATTCAAGGATTTTGAATTCGTAAGAAACGATAGGGTAAACGGTGATGGGGGTGGTGGCACCAGAATATTGATAAGACGACCTTATTGTTTCCAAAATATTGAAAAAGTCGAATTCAAAAACGTTGAATCTCTTGAAGCGTCCGTTATCAAAATCTCACTGCCAGGTGGGGATAACCTCTTCGTTATCTTTGCCTATACAACTCGTCGAAACGTTCTCAAGATCAAAGAGGAGCATAATTCCTGGTTTGAAATACTCGAACTGAACAGGCTGCATAACTATTATATCCTTGCCGTTGACCTGAATGCCAAGCAAACATCATGGCTCAAAGCCATCAATGATCCAAGAGGAGCATTCCTGAAATCGTGGATAACAAAGAACCGAATTGAATACAGGTGCAATCTATACGGGTCGGAGTTCACAACCAATAGAAAAGTCCCTGGTCTGATACACAGATGGCGGTGCTAGTATTAAATCCATATGATTTTTAGTTAGTACCAACCTTCAAACGATACGTGCCAAAATTTGACAGCAGTCCGACTATTAGTTTGTGAGATATTGCGTTGTGAGTGTAGCTACTTTTGTTATTTAAAAAAGATGGAAAAAAAAAATTTCGTGTGCTGATAAAATATTGCTTTTTGAAGGGAAAAAATACAGTTGAAGCAATATCTTGGCTTGATGAAGAGTTTCCAGGGTCTGCACCAGGAAAATCAACCATCATTGATTGGTATGCTAAGTTTAAACGTGGCGAAATGAGCACCGCAAACGGCGAACGCAGTGGACGCCCAAAAGAGGCTGTCACCGACGAAAAGATAAAAAAAATTCACAAAATAATTTTGAATGGCCGTAAAGTGAAGTTGATAGAGATAGCAGACATTATGAAGATATCATCTGAACGTGTACATCATATCATTCACGAATATTTGTACATGAGAAAGCTGAGTGCAAAATGGGTACCGCGCGAGCTCACAATCGATCAAAAGCAACATCGTGTTATTGATTCTGAGCAGTGTCTAAGCGCAATAAACCTGAATTTTTGCGTCGATATGTGACAATAGATGAAACATGGCTCCATCATTTCACTCTGGAGTCCAATCGACAGTCAGCTGAGTGGACACACGATGAACCGAATCCAAAGCGAGGAAAAATACAACAGTCAGCTGGCAAGTTTATGGCATCAGTATTCTGGGATGCGCAAGGTATAATATTCATTGATTACCTCCAAAAGGGCCAGACCATCAACAGCGATTATTATATAGCGTTATCGGATCGTTTAAAGTATGAAATCGTTAAAAAACGGCCTCATCTGACCGGGGACTTTTCAATTGGCCTGTTAATATTACTGCAGGCCTTAAAAAGTCATATTTTTGTGCCAAAGTTTTAAGCTATTGAAACCTTTCTCGAATATCAGCAGCAACCCTGTCTATCGAAGAAAAGATTGTTCGCCTCAATTCGTCTTCATACAATAACCCAGCATCTTTACTTCTGTCACAAATTATTTGACTCTTCTTAATTCGTCTTTGAGGCATACAAGCAACTCCAAGATCTTCACGCAAAGTTTTGGTGTGTGTTAAAGCCACGACCACAAATTTTTCTCGGCTTTTTTCCAAAATAATCTGCAATGCACATATTTTTTGAGCACACTCATGTACAGGGTCAGAATAATAAGTATCCCGACTGACCTCAGGAAATTTTTCGTTGGCAAAATATGTACAATTTTTCTTTAGAAATCTTCAAAGTAGTCTCCATTGGAGTCAATAACATGCTGATACCGGATTTTCCAATCCCCGAACGCTCCCTGGAAGTCGGCATCCTCGATGCTGTCTAGAGCCCTCGCCGTAGCACGTTGAACGTTTTCCAGAGTCCCGAACCGCGTCCCCTTAAGGTGTCTCTTGATCTTGGGGAATAGAAAGAAGTCCGGTGGTGCTATATCCGGGCTGTAAGGAGGCTGTGGCAACGTTGCCCTCGACTGTTTGGCCAACTACTCGGTGATGGTGTGCGACGGAGCATTGTCGTGATGGAGGATCCACGAATCGGCAATCTCCGCACGGACTCGGCGAACCCGGGCGGTTAGTCGACGGAGATCCTCTCTGTAGTACTGGCCGTTTACAGTTTGGCCGGGTGGCACAAACTCTTTGTGAACAATGCCTTTCACGTCAAAGAAAGCAATGAGCATCGACTTCACCTTAGATTTGCTCATGCGCGCTTTTTTCGGTCGTAGTGACGCCGGTGTGTGCCACTCCAAACTCTGCCACTTCGTCTCAGGATCGTATTCGAAAACCCACGTCTCGTCTCCTGTAATAACGTGGTTAAAAAACTCGGGTTCGGTTGCTCGATCGAACGCTCCATTTTCACTCCGACGACGTAACTGAACACGCACTCCGCTGTCGCTCGATGCTATCTCTCCAAGCGCTTGGAGGCAACTGCTGCAGCCCGGTTTCCTTTACCTAGATCCCCACCACCACTACAGCACCAGATACCGGTTAGCAGACGCTTTGACGGCGCGGAGCAGGCTCAGTCCGGTTACTTATTATACAGTTCCTCTATATTCAGTCCCTCGGTTTGTAAATAGCTCTGAGCATCATTGACTTCACGTAGTACTAGCTGCCAGAGACTCAAAAAACTTAAAAAAGAAAATGATTGCATTGACACCAACAACCTTCCTGTGTCTGTTCTTGTATTAAAACTTTCCTCAGTTTTGGTTAGATTTTCAAGTGCAATCAATGTTTCTTTGGATTGGTGTCGTATAAAATTTACAGCATCGCCCCTAGCATTCGAACGTGTGTCCTGAATCCTCTGTAATCTTTTATCTGTTGTCGCAATCAGAACTTCCCACCGATGTGTAGATACAGAAAAAAAAGCATAGCAGCGCTCTAGCGTGCCGAAGAAAGTTACAGAATTCACCTCCACTGAAGCTGCATGCATACAAACCCGGTTTGATGGTTGATTTGAGCATGGCACGAATTCTGCATTAGGATTGAAGTCTTTTATTCTTTGTTGTATACCTATGCGCCTTCCAGCCATCGTCACAGCATTATCATACGCTTGTCCTCTACAGTTCATAACGTCAAGTTCATCAGCCATGAGTTTGTTCAAAATTATTTCACTTATGCCTTTAGCAGTTTTGTTTTTGGTCTCGATGAAATCCAAAAAAGATTCCTTTACTCGAACCTCCTGATTTTCGATAACCACATATCGTAAGACTTGACTCGTTTGATCTTTATGCGAAATATCTGGAGTGCTGTCAAAAATTATTGTATAATATTTAGCCTTTTGTACATGAACTATAATCTTTAGATGCACTTTATTTCCTAGCATTTCAATTAATTCGTTTTGAATTTCTGGTGACATATAAGTTAGCGAAATTTTTTGGCCCATTTTGATTCTAACCAAATGCTCTCGGAAAACGAGATCGTACGTAGCCAGCAAATCCACTAATTCCAAAAAATTTCCTCTGTTAGCACTGGCCTCATCTTCTCTGTGACTGCATAACGCCAAATTTTGTTTTGCAAGAAATTATATAATATCAAACATTCTGCTCAAAATTTCATGGCATTTTTTCAGTTTCTCTGGTGACTACTTCTTGTCCTTTCTTATCAATTGGCTGTCCTTTTTGAAGTCTTGTTTCTAGCTCCTTCCAGTTGCAAACATTTTTATTATGTTGAACACTTGATTCATGATTGCCAACTTTTGGATTCAATTTCCACCAAGTATGAAATCCTCCGGAGCAGCAAAATTTCGACAAATTTGCTGAACTTACATCCTCAAATTTACAACAACAGAAGCAAAACAATGAGGCTTTAGAAGGTGAATATGTCATCCAAGAACGTACAACTTTTTCGCCGTTTGGCAATGTACGGTAGAACCAATCTCGAATTAGGCGTCTCGTTGACAATACTGTTACTCTAACATAGTTCTCGTCTGACTGAACAATGCGTGGTACTGCTGATTCTTCAAAAAAGTCGACATTCAAGTGTTGAACAACTTCAGGACCTCTTTGAATCAAAAGTAGCCTTAAATTTGAATCAACTTTTGCAGGCCATTTTCCAATGTCGTTACTATTAAAATCTAAATCAGTGAGTGTGTCACTTTGTTCTGGTACCAGAATACTCAATAGGAATACTTGTACTTGGTTGTAGTAATTCATCATTAGTGAATTTTGGCAAAAGGTGAGCACCTAAAGAAATAGCATTGGAAGGCTCTGGTGATTTATGGGTTCACTGCGGTGCGTCAGAAACATTCACAAACTTAAATATGGCACCTTTATTTTTCCTTCCAGCCTTTTCCTTGGCTTTTTTTAAATTGCGATAAAACGCTCCGCTTTCTTTTGTTCTTTTCATCTTCAGCTAGATAAGCTATAAATGAAAAGAAAAAATACCGTAGCAGAGACAAAGATATATCATGTCTATAATAGAATGCAAAAGAAATCTACAATAGAAAGTCTTTAATAGAAAGCAAATTTCTATCACAATATATTTACTTACCTTAACTCCTTTGGTTTTGTCCGAAAATTTGTCCGTAGAAATTAGATTTAAAACAAAATCAAACTATTCACTGATTACTTTTTATTTAACTACAACAAGGCCTTGAATACCCTGTCAATACACTATTTCACTACACTTAATTTAACTTTAGTAATTTAGAGCTAATTTACAAAATTAATAATCCTTCGATTAGTGATTTGAAACTTCGCTCATCGAACCAAGTATTAATGTGTCGTGATACAGCAATCAGAACAACAAAGCAGCATCATTTATTTATGTTATCCAGAACACCAAACCAACATCATGATTTGTTTATGTTATCTGGAGCCAATTTTCAATTTCCACTGTATCCACTGTCTACAAAAAATTGTGATACCAGTTTGAAAGTGAGTGCTACTTCTTGAAAAGTTTTAAAAATTGTAGTAATAAGAAACGTTACTGCAATTTGAATTATTAGTTTAAATTATCCTTCTTGAAATCTTCCACATCATTACATACTCTAAAAAGCATTTGAAAAAATAATCAGCAATAATACTGGCTATGAATTTTAAGTTTGAACTTTTGTGAAATTTTGGTAAGTCTTGAATGCAACGCTTTTTAGCTAAATAAGTAGGCAGCTAAATCGAAAAACTTGCACGACTTTCGCATGCCTTCGCGAAAAACAGTCCGAGTGCAAAACAATTAATAAATGTGTGGCAAATATGCGCAATACAAGTTTCGCCGCCTTATCAATCGGCTGCTCTTCTTGAAAAAAAAAGATTAATATTTCCTGTCATTCAAAATTAGCAAGGCAACATTGAAGTGTTAAAGGAATGCATGTTATTTCTTACGTTCTGGCTTTTCCATTTTGCTACGTTAAATTTAATACTTTTTTTATGCATGGACTGACAGGCAAGCAAGCAAGCGAAACGCAAATTCAGAATAGCTTTGCAAAAAACAGTTGGTTCAAAATGTTACGGGAAGAATTAGAAGAATTAAATCGGGTTGAAGTGTTTCTGCTGTACTGGTTGAAATTTTTTGTTGCGAAAAATTGAGAATATTGTTTTATCATTCCAGTTGATGAGGCACTATGCCTCATATTCTAAAGTGATGTAGAAATGATAGGAGAAGAAAATGTTATTTTTGGCTCTTTGCATTTGTGTGAGCAATAAAGAGATTGCAAAAATTTCCACTAAGAACTCGTTGAAGGCTCGGGTTAGCGCGGGTGTATTTCGAAAAATGAATTGCTGTTATTTTATAGAAAAACTTATGACACTTGCCGCCCCTTTTTATGCGCCACCCGGGGCAATGGCCACCACCCTCCCCCGGCGACTCCCCTCCCCCGGCGCCCCCCACGCTACGCTACTGTTGCCATCTACTTATATCACTAAACTTAATTATGTGAGAGATCAAATCAGTCAATCCAAATCCATCTTTTCTATGCTCCTTCTGTCTGACGTTTACATCCGGTACAAATCTCCTGTTGTCCTTTTCGTGAAAGCTCCTCGAGGAGTTCGCCTATGCGGACTGCTCGATTACTACAATTTAAGTGGAGCTTCATTTGATTTATCAGATTGTTTCAAAATAGAAGCAAGGTTATCATAATGAAATTTAAAATGATGAACAAGTGAATCCATCTGCGATGCGGGACAATAATTTAAAATTCAAACTATTTGAAGCGCTATCTTGCTTGCGATTTCCAAATTAAAAGTTGCTTTTAAATACTTCATAGTGTTGAATTGCAGAAAACATAGGACAATTATTAGTCCAATAAGCAATACCATCATGACCTTAGAAATTTGTAAACCCTCCATATCTACCTAATTATGAATAATCTTATGGATCCACCGAAGTGATTAACTTCTTATGAACTTCTGCCTTTATTATGAGTACAATCAAAATTCAGGAGCTTGAATAGCCTCGCAAATTCGAAGAAATCCAACCCACACGACCAATAAAACCTACTCAACTATTTACATGGAATAATTAATCACCTCCGCGATACACTCGTCATCGAATATCCAGCAACATTCTAAGCTCCAATGTCCAGGCATGCTACAAATATCGCTCCTTGAAAGCCTGAGCACCCATTAAAAAAGATTTGAATAATTGCCGTCCAGTCTGAATAGAATTCTCTCTCATTGAAAATAAGATTGACTTCTTACCAATTTTTTTCCCGCGCTTCTAGCGACAAATTTCGAATTCTTGGCGTTACACCAGTTCATTCAAAAGCAACATACGAATGAGTAGTTAGGGTCGCCTATTCATACCGTCATTGATCTTGTGCAGAACAACATTCTTCATCAGACCATTGCTAAGTCTTGATCTTAGTATTTCGGTTCCGGCTAGATTGTGCTCTAGAAGAGGGGGAGCAGCGCGGAAAAAAATGAAAATCTTTTGCTGGTGAAGTAAACAATACTTGAGGATCTGTTAAAGACGTTAAGACTATAAATTTCAATGAGTCAAAACGTACGTGAATAAACAACAAGTGAATTTCTGAGTATTGTTTTGCCCCTTTTGTATTTTTTCATTTTCCGAAAAAACGTACCACTCCCATTATGTACATACCAATATGAGATCTTTTTTTCCTTTCTTGGATTTGTTTCTTCGTACGTTTCAGCGCTAAAGAAAGAACAGAAAAGTTATGAAGACGTTCATCAAGTCGCTGTAAAGCTTGCAGAAAAGCAAACACAGAGCTCATAAAAGATTTGTTACAAAGACGATAAGGCTCTAACATTTCGCGTTACACCAGTATTGTCCCTAATAAAGCCATTCCAAGTCAACACAACACCATTTGGATGCCATTTGAATAAATATTTAAGAAATTACTAATCAGCAGTTACGGCCCGGAAATTGGCACTACTATCGCGTCGTAAATTAGCACACCAGTGCGCATACCTCGCGGTAATTGCAAAACAGAAAATCTCATTAAATTTTCATACAATGAACGCAGAACCGGCTGTAAGTCTGCACAAAAGGTGCTGGTCTTAGAAAAGCAGCCGTAAATGCGTGTGTGAGGTATTGATTCCTTTTCAACGCTTTGAAGTTCCTCAAACTCGACTTGGCATGTGTGGATTGTTCTAAGTCATTAAATTTTGCATATTGTGTTGAATGGAATAAGTAAGTTCGCTACAGTTGAACAAACAATGCATAAATCGGTGTTCTTGCTTCTTGGACTCAGGTCCGTTCTGTTCTGCAAACGTAATCAAGAGATTTTTTATTTGTTTTAATGTTTGCCATTAAGTGTTAGCTGGAAATCTATTAAGTGTGCTAGTCAAGTGTACCTAGATGAGCAATTCTCAACATTCCTACGGCAAATAAAGCATTGTTTTGTTTAATTAGTTACTGGGTTTAATGTTCGTAATCACTTAGAAATCGACAAGGTTTGATTTGATGGGGTCAAAGTCAGATTTATAAAGATTTTGATGAAGCGAATCGTTCAGCTTTGTTTCAGTCCCGATCCATTAGTCCACGGAATTTATGATGAAACAAACGTATGATATATTTCTGCAGAAGTTTCTGAATTATCACAATGAGCATCTTTGATATCTTCATTAACTGAATACAACGTTCAATAATTAAATAAAATTAATTATTTGAAATTTTATATTGGTTCAAAATCGATAAACGAAAAGCGGTTTTTTTTGCTTGATTTGAATGACTCGCCTTTGGCCACAGCAAGGCCTATAGAGCTTAGCCAATATATGTAGCTGCGAACGCCCGAACGTTCTAAAAGAGAAAATCCGCAAACTCTGCAGAACGCGTCAGATGTTCGAGCGGTGGAGGAAAATATAAAGAACACCGAGAATTCGATGATCACTGTTGCGGTTGCTACCGAAGCGACCGAAGCAGCGGTCGTAAATCCCGAAATAATAACAAACCATACTGAAGTCCATGACGAGATTACGGCAGGAAACAAAAGCGGAAGTGGCGGAAGTACTGTATTGGGAAATGGAAGCCGATAACCTCCCCAAAGGACGATGGTCGCAAAATACAATTGCCGCTCAGCGACATGAAGAAGAAAGTCTATACAGAAAAGCGGGAGATGTTCCAAAAAGAGATCAACAAAGTAGCAAAAGTTGGGCTCCTTGAACTAGAGGAGCTCCTAGTCCGCATAGGGCATTATCGGAGGAGCTGATTAAACGTCGAAGAGGACCAAAAGGCCAAAGAAGAGCAGAAGGCTAAAGAAGCGCTGCGGCTAGATGTAAATTGTTATAATGTCTCTCACGCGATGTGGACGTGTTTTGTATTCGCTGCGTAACTATCTTTTCTCATTCTTATTCGCGGTTGTTATTCGGCTTTATTGACGGTGCTAGTTATTGATCTTTAACTCCACTAGTGCTTTGTTAGTGCATTTTCTAATTAATTCGAGAAAGTCTTTCTTTCTTTCTTAAATTATTTAATTAGCGGTCGCCTTTCTAAGTGTTTAATCTACATTGTTCTGTGACATTTGATTTGCGCCATCGCTTGGTCAA
The DNA here is from genome assembly GCA_963969285.1 of Odontomyia ornata. NCBI lineage: Eukaryota > Metazoa > Arthropoda > Insecta > Diptera > Stratiomyidae > Odontomyia > Odontomyia ornata. Next base: position 6,217,299 of record OZ017741.1, read on the forward strand.
TTGCCGTACTGACGGTTCGCGTAATAAAACTTGTTTGGTCCCTGAACTAAAATATTTAGTGTATCAAAATAGTGCAAATTTAGTATTTACTTTTTATACCTAATCTTAAACATAATTTGTCTAGTGATTAAAGTTACTGAACTGATCAGCTTATCATTCAAGTATGTCAGGTGATTCACCCATTTGTGCCATTAATTGCAATATTTGTAAAGAGCCGGAGTCATCGCGTAACAAGCTCATGGAGTGTGATGGTTTTTGCCGTTGATCATTTCATCTAAAATGCCTGTCGATACCTGCGGTATTTGCTGATATACATACGTGCTAAGTTCTCGCGAAATATCACATTCAGATGCGATGAATGTAGTGGTGTGTCACTTACAGATACTACTCGACTGTTAAATGATAACACCAAACTACTTCATGAAATCAATGCGCGCCTTATTACGGACCCAATTGCTATGAAACCAGCAGAATCACCTCACGCTTCTTGCCAAGCATCTTCACCTCTCTTATTGACTGATTCGATGCCAGCAAATAACAAGGAAAATGTTGAACCCAGCAAGGGGGCTTTTCCTAAAAATTTACCACCTAGACCGACCTCCTTGCCATTTTTGGCTGCTACATCAAGTGAAGCAGCAATATCAACTCTTCGATCTGTTGATGGTCAACTGGAACCGGACCAGCAACTGCAACTGGAACTGGATCAGGAACAACAGACTCAAGGTTCGCATCTCTCTGCTTTCCTTTCTAGCACGGAGCATTCCTACCGTACACAAGAGCCTGTGTGTCGTCCTACGCTTCTGCCAACTCGCAAGCCTATTCGCGGTGTTTCTCCACCACTCCAAATATTTGTGTCGCGACTGGCGTATGATACTTCAGAGGAGGAATTAAAGGACTTCGTTTTGAGTGAGCTGGATAACCGACCAATACATTTTCCTGCAAAAAACTAACGCAACCAAACTTGACCAATCGTGTGGTTGCATCGTTCAAATTAACTTTGCCAACAAACTGTGATGCAGTAAAAAACAGCAATTTCTGGCCCCCAGGCGTCTTAGTTAAGCCTTTTGCTTCGAACTCCAAAAGAAATTTTCGAACATTCAAACCAAAACTTCAACAACATTAGCTTCTAGTCATTCTTCCTTTAATCAGCCTAACTGTATCACTAAGCAGAATTCATTTTTCATTTATTACCAAAATGTACGTGGTCTAAGATCTAAGCTGAAGGATCTCTCTTTATCATGCTTTCTCTCCTGTGATAAAATAATCTGCCTCACAGAAACGTGGCTAACTGACAGTTTTCATGACGCCGAGATTTTTTCCAACCATTTTTTAATAAGGCAAGATCGCGATCGACAATTATCAAATAAGAGGGATGGTGGCGGTGTTCTTATTGCCTACCATAATTACCTATCTGGCATTCCTCTCTCTGATCTACACTTTTTTCCTCCTGTTGAATGCGTTGTCGCTAAGATATCTTTTTCACCTGCTCGTCCTCTCCTCGTGGCTTGTGTATATATTCCTTGTAGTTCTCCATATTCTGTCTACGACACTTTCTTTTCTGGATTTTCCTCATATTATTTGACTCGTTTTTCTAGCTACCCTATTATACTGTGTGGTGACTTTAATCTTTCCTCTCTGTCCTGGGTTGGAAATCATGTTTCAGGTCCCTCACAAGTCTCGCTCTTAATTTCTTCCTTTATGTCTTTATGTTCTTTCTCTCAATTTAATAATTTATCTAATATTAATGACCGATTCCTGGATTTAGTCCTTAGCAACCTAGATTCTTCCTCTCTGAAGCATTCTCCTGTTCTTTTTCCGTATGTCCCCCTCGATCCTCATCATCCTCCGCTTCGGTATGAAGTGTCACTTGATCGAACCAATCCAAAGCGTATATCGAAAAAAATGCACTTTAACTTCTACAAGGCAAATTACTCCCTAATTTCTAATTCTTTATCCGCTGTTAATTGGAATACCTTCTTTCATGGTCTTGCATCAAATAACGCCTGTGAGAAATTTTATGACTTCCTCAACTCTGTCATATCAGCAGCAACTCCCTTTACCTGTGCTCGTGACTCCCATGGTACATCCTGGTTGAATCACAATGTGATTTGTGCCCTGAAAGAAAAGGATCGGGCTCGTCGTATCTTTCTACGTACCGGGTCTTCTGAGGATCGTTTAAACTATACTCAGTTTAGATCTGCTGCAAAAAGGGAAGTAAACTTAGCAAAAGCTTCTTACTTCAGGAGTATCGAGTCTTCGCTTAACTCTAACCAATCCAAGCCATTTTGGAAGTACATCCGTTCTCTTAAATCGTCGACTAAAAATCCCTCCTCATTAACCTTAAATGGGTAGCTCGCGTCATCTCCTCAGGAAATGTGCGAACTTTTCTGTAATTATTTTTCTTCACTTTTCAATCTCTCTACCACGCCTGCACAAAGTTCACCCTTCCCTGCTTATCATCAACCCACTATTTCCTCTATCACTTGTTCTTCTGTAGAAATTGAAAATCTTATCAATACTCTTGATGTTTCTGTTGGTGCTGGTTCTGATGGCATGCCTAATTTCTTCGTTAAATCTTTATCATCCACTATATCTGTTCCTTTAGCTTTACTTTTCAATATAAGCTTATATACTGGCCTATTCCCTTCTATCTGGAAAAGAGCTTTCCTCCTCCCTATTTTTAAGAAAGGTGACGCCTCTCTGGTTTCAAATTATCGCCCCATCTCTTTATTGTGTTGTTTTTCCAAATTACTGGAACGTATTGTTTACTCCAAACTGATTGTGACTGTGGAGGATAAGCTGATTCCTGAACAGCATGGTTTCATCAAAGGTCGTTCTACTATGACCAACCTTATGGAATTTACTACGGTTGTTGCTGGAGCCTTTGAGAATCGATTTCAGGTAGAAATCTTGTATCTTGATTTTTCTAAGGCCTTTGATTCGGTCAATCGCCATATTTTGCTCCAAAAAATGCATGCACTTGGTGTCGTTGGCAATTTGTTCAAGTGGCTCTCCTCCTACCTTTCGAATCGAATTTTTCATGTTACTTTCAATGGTTTTACCTCTTCTCCTTTTGTCCCGTCTAGCGGCGTTCCCCAAGGGTCCATTCTCGGTCCGCTTTTATTTGTCATCTTTATCAATGATCTGCCTTCAGTGATTAACTCCTCCTGCCTTCTTTATGCAGACGATGTGAAATTATTCAAGGTCGTATCCTCTCAAAATGACCTTGACATACTGCAAGCTGATTTAATTCCTTGGACCTTTGGTGTCAATCTAATCAGCTTCCTCTTAACGTTTTTAAATGTATACGTGGATCCTTTTTCTCCAAACCTTATCCATTCATTGGTCATTTCTTCATAAAAAATAAACGTCTTAACACCGTGACTCATATCAAAGATCTTGGAGTCACTTTTGACTCCAAACTAAAATTCGATCTTCACGTCTATGATATTGTTTCCAGAGCATCACGTGTATCTGGATTTATTTGACGTCACTCCATCATATTTACTGATCCCTTTTCTTGTATTAAGTTATTTGTAAGTTTAGTTCGTTCTATCCTGGAATACTGCTCCCCAGTCTGGTCTCCTCATTTCGTTTACCTTAAATCCTCGATCGAATCGGTTCCGCGTAAGTTTACGAGAATTTTACTGTTAAAATTTCGTATTCCTTATTGTTATTATCATGTTCGTTTGTCTATCCTTGGTATTCCTTCTTTAGAACACCGCCATATTTATCTGGATGAGTGTTTCCTTTATCGTCTCTCCCTTGGTTACCTTAACACAAAGTTGGTAGCTGAACTCCCGGTCAGAAATGCTGTCCGTCCTACCAGAAGTTCCAAAATCTTTGATGTTCCGTTTGCCAGGAGCGTGACTTATTTTCACTCTCCTCTTCTAAGGATTACGCGTAAACACGATGATCTTCAGCTTGGATCTTTCTCCACTTCTTATCTCCATTTTGAAAATAGAGTAACTTCTGCACTCGCTAAGCTTTGAATTTTTTCTTATATGTTTTCTATGTCTCTCTATCTTTGACTATTATTACTATTTTTGTAATTGGATTATATCTGTGAAAATAGCAATGAATAAATAAATAAATAAATTAAAGGGGACGTTCAGATAACTCCACTGTCAAAAATCAATAAAAGAATGGCATCTAGCCCAATCGAAGGAGATTGGGATAAAAAAAGGAAGGAAGGAGCAATTATTGGGCGTGGAACAACAGATCAGGGGTTCTAGATAATGCTAACAAAAGAAGCGAAGAAATCCGCAAAGAAACCCCTCCAAAAAGTGCCAAAAAATAAAGTTCCCATGGATGCCCAACAAGAAAAAAGACCTGATGCGGAACAGGAAGAAAGAAGCCCCGACAAAGACCCCAGCAACGGTGTTGCTCGTAAAACCCCAAGATGGTCGATCCTACGCGGAGGTGCTGCAGGATATCAGGGGAAACGTAAGGCCCGAAGACACCAACACTTTTATAAAGGCGGTACAACCAACGCGGTCGGACCACATACTGGTCGAATTCGTAGCAGAGGCCGAGAATAAGGAAGCATTCTGCGATGCATTAAAGAAAGTCCTCGGCAAAGCGCAGGTATAGCCTCGCTCGAGGCGATGGCAACGATCGAAATAAGAGACTTTGACTGCGTCACAGATTTGGCCGAGGTAGAAGTGGCTATCAAAAGGGAGCTCCCTAGCGTGGGCAGGATCAAAGCGAGGCTGACACCAGAAAAACATAGGGGACAACGCATGGCCATCACTGACTTGACCGAAAAGTACGCCGGTGGGTTGTCTGTAGGACACTGCGAAGAGCAATGCCTTTTCAAATTTTTCAAATCCCTTGGCTATGGTCACACCGCACAAGTATGCAAAGGACCCGATAGAAGTTCCCTATGTCACAAGTGCGATGAAATGGGACATAAAAGAAAAGAGTGTACGAACACTGTATTCTTTGCAAGGATGCTGATCCAAGACCTAATTTTGGACACATCTTGGGATCAGGAAAACGCCGGGTTTTCCAGAAAGCTCTAGCCAAGGCAAAATCAGAACTTAAATGACCAGCATCCTGCAGCCAAACCTACGACGCAGTTCAACCGCCCACAATCTGCTTGAGCAGTTTGCGTGGGACATGGAAGCCGACCTTTTGCTGCTGAGTGAGCAACACCATGATAAAATTTCAGCATCATGGTATCCTGATGAAACTGGTACTGGCACAATCTGGGTTCGAAATAGTGTTTTCCAGGCGGAAAGCTGTGGACGTGGGGATGGTTTCGTGTGGGTTCGGTGCTCAGGAACCACCTTCTTTAGTGTGTACATAACGCCGAACGAATCGATATCAACTTTCCAAGCCAAGCTTCAGGGTTTGGAGTGCGTTATCTCGAATGCAGATATGAACGTGCTCGTTGGGGGAGACTTCAAGGCTAAAGCAATCAAATGAGGCATGCCTCAAACAGATCCGCGGAGAAAACGAATCCTAGAAATGGCGGCCCAGGCGGTGCTTGTCGTACTTACTTTCCGCCATATTGGCTATGAAGGAACCATACTCGACGTGACATTCACCTCCAAGGCCTTAGTACGGAGGATACACAATTGTGGAGTATTAGAGGACTGCTCAGCCAGTGATCATCAGTGCATTCTGCTTGAGATCAGTGACATTGTCTTTCGACGCCCGTCCTCACGGCTTTCTAAAATTGGATAGAACATCGGAAGGATGGACGTCGAGGGGTGAATCGAGGTGCTCACAGCCGGCGCCCTGTTGCAAGGAGATTTGCAGGAGAGGGAAGAACTGGCAGCTCAAGATATGTTAAGCTCAACTATGAGCATCATTTCGACTGCTTGCTGCATTTCTATGCTCCGTCGAAAACTCCGGCACGGCAAACCTCCAGTGTACTGTTAGTTAACTGAAATCGCTGAAAAGCGAAGAGAGTGTCACAAGCTTCGGCGTGAGGCTGACCGGGCACAAAACCATGATGCGGCATGCAGTCGGGTGGCATTATATAAGTTGGCCAAGAAATGCCTTTGCAAATTGATCAACAACAGCAAGGCTCGCTGCTGGCAAGATCTAGTGGACAATGTGAACAAGGATCCGTGGGGCTTAAGCCACAAGCTAGTTATGCGGAAGCTTGGTGCCTTACGGAAACCTTGTAAACATGATGCGAAAAAGATGGACGAGATAGTGCGGGCACTCTTTCCCGTCCATCCCGTCCATGGTGAAACAGCAATCGAGTGTCCACTCTTCACACAGCCGGAACTGGTGGAGGCAGTCCTGTCGCTGAAAGCGGAGAATGTTCCAGGTCCAACTGGTATTCCAGCTGAGGTGTTGCATTTTCTGAATCACTATTTTCCTGACAGGCTGCTCAGCACATTCAACGCTTGCCTACGGGACGGGGTTGACCTGGTACGATGGAAGGTGGTGACGCTCGTTGTGATCAGCAAAGGGAAGGAAATCCCGGTTCGCCGTCTGTATACCGCCCGTTATGCATACTAGACACTGCTGGAAAGTGCTAGAGAAACTCATCAAGGGAAGGCTTACTGACGCGATTCGTGCTACTGAGGACGTATTTCCTCGATAGTATGGCTTTAGAGTAGGACGTTCTACCATTGATGCGATTGGGAGGGGGTGAGCGCGGTCTAAAAGGTAGCGGCATATAGTCACACCAAGTGACGGATCATTCTGTTGGTGACAATCGACGAAGGAACGCCTTTAACTCCGCTAGATGGGTGGATGTTCTGGATACGATGCGAAATCCTTTTCAAGTTCCAGAATATCTAATGTGGCTTTTGAGGGACTACCTGAAGGACTGAAACCTGCTCTACGACAGGATACAGGGGTAAAAAAGGACGGAAGTTACATCGGGTGTTGCCCAGGAATCTATCTTTGGTCTGGGCTGCGGAACGTGTCTTACGACGGGCTACTGAAACTGGATATGCCAGATGAGTCGCGCTTGGTCAGCTATGCGGAAGATGTTGCGGCTCTGGTCGCGCAACTTAGGCTGTAGGCTTAGGCGAGTGAGAGACTCGATGACTGCTCGCGGGATCAGTTTAGCACTGGAGAAAACCGCAGTGGTCATCTTGACAAAAAAGAGAATCCCTAGAGTAAGGGTGATCAGTATCGGAGATCACCCTTACTCTAAGGATACTAATCGAATCGAAGCCAGTGGTGAAGTACTTGGGGCTACTGATTGACTCGAAGATGAGTTTCTCTGGGCGATGATGAGCTTCAGACGTATCGACTCTGTGTCGACTTTTGGCTAACGTAGGGGAACCCAGCCCATCAAGAAGATGCCTCTTGATGAGTGCTGTAGGGTCAATGCTACTGTACGGAGCAGAAATATGGGGTGACGCTCTCAGTAAAATGGTACACCGAAAACGCTTGACACAAGTACAGAGAAGAGGAGCACTGAGGATTGCATCTTCGTATCCGACAGTCTCCGATTCGCTGGTGAAAGCGCCGCGCTATTTACCTACGTAGAAACGAGGATGCAAGGGAAATAATTGCCTGCGAGGAGAGACAGCGCTCACTCAACGATTGGCAGCAGTCTTGGGTGAATTGCATGAAGGGAAGGTGGGCTACGCCTCTCATCCCGAATGTGAGACCGTGGCTGAATCGAAGGCACGGTGAGACAGACTTCTATCTGACGCAGCTTTTGAGCGCGCATGTGTGTTTTCAGTTTTACCTGCACAATATTGGTCAGTCACGCTCCCCCGGTTGTCAGTTTGCCTACCCGGATAATATAGTTGTGGTGATGCTCGAATCGTTTGACAAATGGAATTACGTGGCACGTTATGTTCGTGCAGACCTTAAAGATAAAAGGGACTCGCAGCGCCCGGGCTCGTTGGGGATCGCTTGTCTGGCAATTCCTCATCCCCCAGCTTGAGGGCACCTCACGGCGTAACAAAATGAGACCTGACCCGAAGTAATGTGTCAAACGGTCCCAGGCTGGGTTCTCGGGTTGACAGGGGAGGTGTTGAGTGGGTAGGTCAGTCGCTTGTGAGCATGGGAGTCCCACATTCTGTGCATAAATGGCATTCACCTCCCAACCACAAAAAATGCAGTTTTCTCAACCTCATGAAGAAAGCTACTAGTGAAATAGTTTTCAATATCTTCAAGTGATCTGGGACTCAATCTATGAGCGCATCTTAACCCTAGGACCCTACATAGGGGTACTCCAAACCCCATAAAGTTTTAACGGCCTTGGGGTTCTGACTATATTCATAGTAAAACCGAGTGGTTTATGGCATTAGGAGGGGACACTGTCTAGAGAAGATCGAAGGCCTTTGATTTGCTTTAGAAGTGACAGTGAATATATCGAAAAAGTTGGGGTTAACGTAACCCCAGTATTTTTGGTATACTATATTTTCGTAAGTATATAATTATTTTCACTACCTTTTTCGATATTTAGTACTGTCATTCGATATACAGGGTGCGTGCTCCAGAAAGGACACGCACTTTATAATAATAATTATTTATTACTTATAAACTAACATTTACCACAAAAGTTATTATATTTTTTTTTTAGCGAAATTTGATGCTTTATTGTGGAAAAATCTTCCAATATATTTTATTCGAAGTGTTATCCATCAGAAGCTACAACATTTCCCCATCTCTCAGGCAATTTATGAATTTCATCCCAAAAAAAGTGCGCCGGCTTGGCGGCCAAAAACGAATCTATACAATTTCGGATGCCTTGCTCTGAAGTGAAGCGTATTCAGTTGAGGACGTTTTGCATCGAGCGAAATAAATGAATGTCAGACGGAGCAAGGTCCGGACTATAAGGCGGGTGGGCCAAAACTTCCCGTCCACTATTTTCCAAATAGTTTTTCACGGGTCTTGCAACATGCGGCCGAGCGTTGTCATGATGAAAAATTATAGCCTCGTGTCTGGTCGCATATTCCGGGCGTCTTTCGATGATGGCGCTTCAAACGTATTCATTGTGTTCGGTACAGGTCACCTGTGATTGTCTGGCCCAATTTCAACAACTCATAATATAACGACCCCTTCTGATCCCACCAAATACGCAGCATAACCTTGGCGCCCTGGATATTTGGCTTCGCTGTTGATTTGGCTGGTTGGCCGGGCTTCACGTATGAGTTTTTGCGCTTGGGATTGTCATAATGGATCCATTTTTCATCCCCAGTCTCGACCCGATGCAAAAATATTTTTTTTATGGCGCTCAAGCAGCATTTCAGACACACAGAAGCGCCGTTCAACGTCTCTCGGCTTCAACTCATAGGGAACCCAATTACCTTGCTTCTGAATGTATCCGGTGGCTTTCAAACGTTTCGAAATGGCTTGCTGAGTCACTCCCAACGATTTGGCAAGTGCGTCTTGCGTTTGACACGAATCCTCATAGAGTAGCGTCTCCACTTCTTCGTCTTCAAACTTTTTTGGCTGTTCTGGGTGTTCTTTGTTTTTGATGTCAAAATCGTTGAAACCATTCAAAACACTGTGTTTTCGCTAAAGCATCGTCGCCATAAACTTTTACAAGCAAACGATGACTTTCCGCAGCAGTTTTCTTTGCAAGAAAATGACCCAACAGAACCTCCCACAAATGCTGTCTTTTTCTTCAATTTTCGAAGTTATTCATCGTAAAAAATAGTAATGATGCGCACAAGATAAAATTGTTTTGTTGACTGATTTTGATAGCTGTCAAATATACCTTCAAAATGATATATATATATATATATATATATATATATATAAAGTTCGAGCTTTCACGATATTTGTTAGTACGGACATCTAGCGTCAAATTTCGGTTATTAAGTTGTACACCCAATACCTTAATTCCAGTTATTCTCCTTAAATTTATAACTCAATGTAGCCACATGAAAGTATCTGGAGTTGTTAGTAACCTGCTTAGTAACGCTCCACAAGTAATAGTCCAGGGGGCTTAAATCTGGGAGTTGCGAGAGAAAAACCAGATGTGATCCGCAGCTTAGTTCTTCAGTGAACACAAAAGCAAGTGACAGCGGGCAATTCTTTTTGTTTTAGCAGCCTCAGCCAGCACGCGTCGCACCTTTATTACATAGGACGTGTACCTCTGGTCCTCTTCGGCGATTCGACGCATAGAAGCCTCACTTTTCTGAGTGAGCTTCCAGGATCCTCCAAAATGAGGTCTTGGGCCCTTTGAACAACTTCCGGGGTCCTTGCCGTCTTCTCCTTCGCATGAGTTTTCCTTACTGAACTAGGAGAAGCTTCCTCACAATTTTCCGCAGCCGCATACTTCTGAGAAATGTCGTAGGCTGTGGATTTTGGATACCCAAAAAACCTTATAATTTCTGTTGATGACCGTCCAGTGCGAAGACTTGCAACAACTGCCACTCTTCGATTGTATTACGCTCTCGATTGCACTAACTCCGCCATTTAGAATTCACACACAAATGTACACACGTCTACTCAATTGAAATGACAACCAATGATTGCTGGCGTTGAGATCCACTACAGCGGCAAATTAATGTGAAGTTTCTTCGGAGTTTTCTGACGCACCCTGCATTATTTAAAACATTATTATGAAATATCTTTCAATATCTTTTTCTGTTAGACTGAAGACATGGAAACAAGATCCAAAGCGCGACAGCCAGAGAAGATTTGAAGAATATATGACGTGCAAACTATCGACAAGGAACCTCCGAATGATGAATCCATAGATTCTGAATCGGATAATGAAGAAGAATTAGTAGGTTCAGATGAAGGTTTCTCGCAAGAAAACAATTCGTCGGATAGCTTTTGGAATCGATTTTCACCGTGAAAATTATGTTTTTGGGAACTTAGCGGGCACCAAAACAAGAAAAATTTGCGACACACGACGAGTCAAAACTACGCTCTGCGTTGCTCAATCGCGTACTCCCAATTCCACGTATTCCAGTCCTCACATCACGTCTAGAACCCTGCGGCGTCCGCGCTGGTCTACAATCTCGAGCAGACTCACTGATCCTTTGAGGAGCAAGATAAAACCGGAGTGGACATCCATATGTCCACGTTGTCGCAACAACCCCTGTGACCGCCTACCAAACAACGTGTATTTTTGCGCCTACCCCTGCGACCACGACTACAAAGCGAGTTAAGGGGAATCACAGAGGTTGTCACAAGAAGGTAAACAAACGCTTATGCACTCGTAAATATCATTTTATTGCAAATGTGTGATAGTACTTTCACTACAGTCAACATGTTTCTTCGGACACTTTCTCGAATCGAAAAAACTACTAAATTTCAAATCGTATCTCACGCGCTAGTAAAATTTTGCTTCCATGTTTAGTCGTCAAATTGACTATCGGCCTCGCGAGAGGAGAAATTGGAAATGAAATGACAATCCGCCTCAGGAACGTGGACATATTATTTTCTATGGAGTTTATATGAGCATAGCCTCTCCATTTGTTCCGTTCCTCAAAGCGCTGATCCGTTTCTTGACAACTCGAATATTCTAATGCGCTAACCGTTCCTTTCCACACAGCGGCGCCAAGTTTCGCACCAGATCACTACCCGCTCAGCGTGCTGGTCACTCAAAAATTGGCTTGAATACATGCAGCACACAAGAAATCACTGCAGTCGAACGCGAAAATAAACAAATCAGCGAAACAAATGAAGGTGTCGCAGTGGCAGTCCGTCCGTCCCTGAGCGGAATGTACTTTTCGCGGCAGCCTCGGAAATTCCCCAAAACTTTCACGCACAAATTAGAGAATGCTTCAGTAGGATCACTTAACGAGCAACAATCGAATAAATGTGCTTAGTAAACGACGGAAATGATCTCAATTTGCCAAACATATTGCGCGACAGGTTAGATTATGGCTCTCTTTGGGCATCGCGACGTGTCCTCCGTGAAGATTGATAACAGACTCCTCGATCTGTCCAAATCTCCTCATGATTTAGCTGTCACAGCTGTAAATCTAAAAACCGCTGCTAGCTCAGCTGAGTTTGATTGCATTCGCCAACGCATTATATGGATGTGATGCACTAAATCAGTGTTCCCATGTCCGAAATTTCAATTTGCAGATTGGTATGATTAAGTTAATAAAATTAATAAAAGATTGATAATTTAAATCATAATAAAAGATAAATGTTATAACGGATATCAATGCAACGAAAAAAATGGCGTGTTTTGTTGGCCAGTTAATTGTTCATTCGTCTTCGCATGTTCACATGTTTGGTTAAATTGACAGTTGAGTCTCGCGCTGATTAGTGTCATAAATGACAGCCATAAAGTTGAAAATTTCTGGATTTGCAAAGAAGACAAAGTAAACAAGGAATGGGATATTTTGGGATGGGAGTTGGAACGTAATGATGTACGATTGAGGTCTGAACGCATAGATTAAGAGTTTCATTCTCTAGGAACTGGACAAGCTGGTACCACTCTGCCTGCGCCAGAGTTACACACCGTAGATCGAAACAATTATTGAAGCTATGCTTCTTATGTGACGTTCTAGCGGCCAGAGGGGAAGTGAAAAAACAACATTAAAAAATGACACAAATAACGACCCAAAAAAATTACATAAAAACGACACGAATAATTGACATAAAAAACGACACAAAAAATGACATGAAAGACAACACGAAATATAGCATAAAAAACTACATGAAATGGCGACATAAATATGCGTTCGCATTCGTAAAACTTTTCAAAAGATCTTTAGGGGACATAAGATATGAGGATACAACCTTTTAATATTTTTTCTTTGAAGATGGTCGACTAGGATACCAAATGAAAGGTCTTAGTGAGATCTCTTTAACGCTTTAATTTTATAATTTTGAACTATCAACCACTAAAAATGTCAGTGCTGTAAAATATAAGGTTAACAATTCGAGAATTCAAAATTTTACACATACCTTTTCAGGAGCTACAAATTATACCAATTGCTCTAGTATTGAACCTACAATAGTAAATACTCAAAACTATCCAAGCGAAGAATCTATTACAAAATCAGTTACTGAATGCTCAATATTCCCTACACGTTCCAATTCAATGTCAATCTTAACATATCAGTTGCATTATGATAAACACTCATTACAACTTCAGGATTGATTGATTACACGCTTCATTAAAAAACGTGCATTTTTGCAGACCAGCTCATCATTCGATCATCATTATTTATTCAAACCACATATTCCCTTCGTTATTTAAGAAAGAAAGAAAAATTCAATTAATAGAGCGTTTCAATTGTAGTATGTAATTCTGTTTTCTTTTACAATTGCAGATTAATCAGTTAAGCGCCGACAGAAGCGTACATTCGAACAACAATGGAGACACATATGTGCAGTCATATGTAGCAAACATATCGCATCAATAACGCATCACAAATTCGTGACTATTATCACAGTTGGCGGCGGCGTCAACGGCGGCTAATACAACTGATCGTGCCAGAAACAATAATCATACCTGTCTTGCATCGAAGAATCATTATCATTGCATTGAAAAGATCTGCAACGTCTCCAAGACGATTTTTGGCGCTTTAAAGATTTCCAAATCATCTTCAGGTCTGTAGAGTTGAAAAGACGCAAATGATGATAATGGCTCGAGCTTGAGTTAATTTCACAAATGACTACCATATATCAGACAACTGATCATCAGAAATTATTCGATTCAATATTTCACCAGAAACAATAGTCGCGACATCATCAAAACTGCGAAGAAGAAATTATTCAAGACAACAAATCTAAAATATTCGATCACCACTCTCCGCATGAACCATACTCATTCAATTTCTGTGCATTCAGTTGATCGGACTCATTAGTGGCGATATCTTGAAGCTACAAAGAACCAGAAAATAATTCAACGTCTTAAGTTATACCAATTTACCAAAGAATAATGATCGAACAAAACAACCACGAAGAAAAAATTGCATCTCAAGTTTTGACGAATAATTTGAAGGACAACGATCACAAATTGCATCGACCAGATCCGCGCATCGATCGACAACGTCTTAAGAAGTTCAACAAGTAAAACCACCAAGATCCACGTCTTCCATATGACAAGGATCATACCATGATGGAAATAATCTAAATTCAACTTGTTATCTGCGATAAAAGAAAGATAGCAACGAAAGAAAGATATCTTGGCAGAATTTCAGATTTATCGTCATTTGAATAATATTTAAATTTTTCACCATTTTCTTAACGGCGGAGAATCCGTTGGAGATAGCGCACAAAACAGTTGAATCACGATCGTGCAGATAATAATTGATCATTAGTTTGGTTGGTTAGTACAAGTTGGATTTGTGGCGCTCACGTAAATGTACATAAGACGAAGGATCCGTACTTGATTTTCGTTGTATCTTCATAAGAAATTTAATTGATTGGAAAAGATTGCTGGCGAGTGATAACCATAAAGAGCAACATAAAAAGAACGGAGCAAAATGACGAAATATAAATCGCCTAAAAGGAAACGACAAGATTCCGATTGTTGTAGCAGTTTGAATTTGATCAAGTATATGCTGCATACTTTCAATTTTGTCTTTTTGGTAAGTTGAAATGAATGTTTTTGGTTTGTGGGTGGTAGATAATTGGATGGAACTACTTATTTGGCATCCCGGATGGGATTCAGTTGATGAGTCTCTTCTAATGATACCTCTGAGAATTGATTAATTGGGAAGATTAATTTAAGCTAACATTATCTAAGAAGTATCAATTTAGGTTTCTAGGTGTTACTAAAATTATGCAAGACCAGCTTTAAAGTAAATTGATTGTAGTGCATGAAGTATATTTATAATCCCTAAAGGACAGCAGCGATGATGACTGGTTCAGCGAAGCCGAAAATCTTAGCTCACCGAGGCAGTAAACGTCACTGCTGTCCTTCACAGACTTATCTATCAACACTCAATCACTGCAAAATGGTGCCCAACATGGGGCCCGAAAAGCCCGGCTATTTATCAGTCGTGAGCATGAAACAGACCAACGTCTCTAGGTAACCCCACTGATGTCAAATTATGGGCGGATGAAAAACTGAAGGCTTCTACACTTTTTTTTTGTGTTAGGGTGGTGAATGCTATTTATGCACAGAATGTGGGACTTCCATGCGCGACTGGACTACCCACTAAACACCTCCCCTGTCAACCTGAGAACCCAGCCTGGAACCGTTTGACACATTACTTCGGGCCAGGTCTCGTTTTGTTACGTCGTGGGGCGCCTTCAAGCTGGGGAGTCCCTTTCCTAGCGGGAAGTGAGAGGGGAAGAGGAAATGCCAGAAGAGCGATCCCCCAGCCCCAGCGCCCCCGGCTGCAGTGAGTCCCTTTTATATTTTAGGACTGCCCGAGCAGAATGTGCCACCTGGTTCCATTTGTCAACCGATTCGAGCATCACCGCAACTATATTATCCGGGGTGAGCTCTCCCGACTCCCTGTAGAGTTCCCTTCGCAGCCTGACCCATTTTGCGCACGCAAAAATGTGTGATAGGCATTGTCCTCCTCTCCTGGGCAAAACCGACAATTGGGGGACCGAGACTTACCGCTCTTGTGCAGGTAAGACTGAAAACACCCATGCCCGCTCAAAAGCTGGGTCAGATAGAAGTCAGTCTCACCATGCCTTCGATTTCGCCACGGTCTCACATCTGGGATGAGGCGCGCAGTCCACCTTCCCTTCGTGCAATTGACCCAAGACTGCTGCCAATCGTTGGGCGTGCGGTGTCTCTCCTCGCGGACAACTATCTCCCTCGCATCCTCGTTTCGGTGCAGGTAAATAGCGTGGCGCTCTCTAACAAGGAGGGCGACAGGTATCACGCCTGCAATAACTCTCACCGCCGAGTCAGAGACTGTTGGATACGAAGATGCAATTCTCAGTGCTCCTCGTCTTTGTACCTGTGCCAAACGTTTTCGGTATACCTCCTTGCTGAGAGCGTCGCCCCATACCTCTGCTCTGTACAGTAGCACTGACCCTACAGCACTCATCAAGAGGCGTCTTCTTGATGGACTGGGTCCCCCTACGTTGGCCATAAGTCAACTCAGAGCCGATATTCCCGAAGAAGCCTTCCCAGCCGTTACTCTGATTTGCTCAGAGAAACTCATCTTCGAGTCGATCAGTAGCCCCAGGTACTTCACCGCTGGCTTCGATTCGATTCGTAAGTCACCAATACTGATCATCCTTACTCTAGGGATTCTCTTTTTTGTCAAGATGACCACTTCGGTTTTCTCCAGTGCTAAACTGAACCCGCGAGCAGTCATCCCGTCCCTCATTCGGCGCATTAGCATACCTAGCCTAAGTTGTGCTTATTCAACGCTGCGTCCAGCGACCAGAGCCGCAACATCATCCACACAGCCGACCAAGCGCGACTCATGTGGCATCTCAAGTCTCAGTAGCCCGTCGTAAGACACGTTCAACAGGTCCGGACCAAGGAAAGATCCCTGGGCAACACCCGATGTAATTTCCATCCTTCCTTGGCCCTGTGTCGTGTCGTAGAGCAGGCTTCGGTCCTTCAGATAGTTCCTCAAAAGCCGCATTAGATATTCTGGAACTTGAAAAGAGTTTTCCAGCGTATCCAGAATATCCAACCATCTAGCGGAGTTGAAGGCGTTCCTGACGTCGAGTGTCATAAACAGGACGATCCGTCGCTTGCTGCGACTATATATCTCTGCCTTTTGGACCGCGTTCACCACCTCTGCAATCGCATCAATGGTAGAACGTCCTGCTTTAAAGCCGTACTGCCGAGGAGATAGGTCCCCAGCAGCACGAATCACGTCAGTGAGTCTTCCCTTGATGAGTTTCTCTAGCACTTTCCCAGCCGTGTCTAGCATGCATAACGAGTGGTATGCAGACGGCGATTCGGGATTTCCCTTCCCCTTGCTGATCAGCACGAGCCTCGCCACCTTCCATCGTACCGGGAAAACTCCCGTCCCGTAGGCAAGCGTTGAATATGCTGAGCAGCAACTCAGGACAATAGTGATAGACAAGTTGCAGCACCTCAGCTGGAACATCATCTGGACCTGGAGCCTTCCTCGCTTTCAACGAATGGACTGCCTCTTCCAGTTCCGGCTGTGTGAAGGTTGGACATTCGACTGCTGTTTCACCATGGACAGCGTCAACCCGGACGGGATGGGTGGGGAAGAGTGCCCGCACTATCACGTCCATCTTTTTTGCATCGTGTATACAAGGTTTCCGTAGTTCACCAAGCTTCGGCATAACTACCTTGTAGCCAAAGCCCTACGGATCCTTGTTCACATTGTCCACTAGATCTTGCCAGCTGTGAGCCTAGCTGTTGTTGATCAATTTGCGAAGGCATTTCCTGGCCGACTTATATGCTGCTACGCGGTTGCTTGTCTCGTCACGGTTCCCTGCCCGTCGAGCCTCACGCCGAAGCTTGTGATACTCCCTTCGCTTTTCAGCGATTTCATTAGACCGTCAGTACACTGTGGGCTTGCCGTGCCGGGGCTTCCAACGGGGCATAGAAGTGTTGCAAGCAGCCGTGATGATGCTCATAGTTGAGTTCACCACATCTTGTTCCCCTCGGGATCTCCCTGCAGCGGTGCACCTGCTGTGAGAACCTCGACGAACGTCTCGACGTCGATCCTTCCGATGTTCCATCGAATTGCAGAAAGCCGAGAGCACGGATGTCGGGAGACAACATCGCTTATCTCAAGCAGAATGCACTGATGATCACTGGCTGAGTAGTCATCTAATACTCTCCAATTGTGTATCCTCCGTACTAAGGACTCCGTGGCGAATGTCACGTCCAGTATGGATCCTTCACAGCCAATACGACAGAAAGCCGCCGTATTTCCGGCGTTTAGAAAGACGAGTGCCGTCCTGGCCGCCATTTCTAGGATTCGTTTTCCCTGCGAATCTGTTTGAGGCATGCCCGATTCGATTGCTTTCGCGTTGAAGGCTCCCCCAACGAGCACGTTCCCGTCTGAGTTTGATAGAGCGCCCTCCAAAGCATTAAGCTTGGCTTGAAAAGATGATATCGATTCGTTCGGCGTTAGGTGCACACTACAGAAAGTGTCCCTGAGCACCGAACCCGAACAAAAGCATCCCCACGTCCACAACTCTCCGCCTGGAAATCACTTTTTCGAATCCAGATGGTGGCAGTACCAGTTTCATCAGGATACCATGATGCTGGGCTTTTAACATGGTGTTGCTCACTCAGCAGCAAAAAGTCGGCTTCCATGTCCCTCGCAAACTGTTCAAGCAGATTGTGGGCGGTTGAACTGTGGTGCAGGTTTAGCTGCAGAATACGGGTCATAATAGTTCTGATTTTACCTTGGCTAGGGCTTTCTGGAAAACCCGGCATTTTCCTGATCCCAAGACGTGTCCAAAATCAGGTCTTGGATCAGTATCCTTGCAAAGAATACAGTGTGCCTCCTTCGTACACTCTTTTCTTTTATGTCCCATTTGACCGCATTTATAACATAGAGAACTCCTATCGGATCCTTTGCATACTCGTGCGGTGTGACCATAGCCAAGACATTTGAAACATTGAAGAGACGTTGCTCTTTGCCGTATCCTACAGACATCCCACCTTATTCATACTTTGCCCTTGTTCAGGAATTCTTCAGCGCCCTTTTCTGTCAAGTCAATTATGGCCATGCATTGTCCCCTAT
This sequence comes from Odontomyia ornata, assembly GCA_963969285.1. Classification (NCBI taxonomy): domain Eukaryota; kingdom Metazoa; phylum Arthropoda; class Insecta; order Diptera; family Stratiomyidae; genus Odontomyia; species Odontomyia ornata. The sequence continues at coordinate 6,235,811 of OZ017741.1, forward strand.
GGTTTTTTGGTGTCAGCCTCACCTTGATCCCGCCCACGCTAGGGAACTCCCTTTTGATGGCCTTTTCTACCTCGGCCACATCTGTGACGCAGTCAATGTCTCTTATTTCGATCTTTGCCATCGGCTAGAGCCGCGCTCTTGCCGAGGACTTTCTCTACTGCGTTACAGAATGCTTCCCTATTCTCGGCCTCTGCTCCAAATTCCACAAGTATGTGGCCCGACCACATTGGTAGTACTGCTTTAATGGCAGTGTTAGTGTCTTCGGGCCTAACGTTTCCCCTGATGTCCCGCAGCACCTCCCCGTAGGACCAGCCATCTTGGGATTTTACTAGCAGTGCCTGCTGCCGGGGTCTTCGTCGGGGCTTCTGTCTCTCCTGTTTTGCATCAGTTCTTTATTTCTTGCTGGGCACTGCGAACTTTACTTTCTGTCACTTTTTCAAGGCGTTTCTTAGCGGCTTTGTTCGCTCCTTTTGTAAGCACTGTCTCGAACCCAGGATCTGGTGCTTCACGCCCATTAAGTGCCTCTTCCTTCCTTCTTTTATCCCGATCTCCTTTGATCGGGCTAAACGCCATTCTTTTATTGATTTTTGATAGTGGAGCTATCTGCACGTGCCCTTTAGATTTCGCCCTCAGCTGCTCTTTAGTTTTCTGCTCTTCTTCAGCCTTTTGGCCCTTTTCGGCCTTTAACCAGCTCCTCCGATAATGCCCTACGCGGTCTAGGAGCTCCTCTAGTTCAAGGAGCCCAATCTTTACCGCATTGTTGATTTTTGGGGAGTCGCATACAAATTGTATTCTTTTCAGAACATCTCCCGTTTTTCAGAATAGCCTTTGTTCCTCATATCGCTGGGCGGCAATTGTACTTTGCGACCATCCTTGGTAGAGGTTATCGCTTTCCGTTTCCGAATACAGTACTATCGCCACATTTTCGATGTTGGAGGTGCAATCACACAACGTCGCTTTATTTACCCGGTCACTCGTTTCTTGTCCTGCCGTAATCTCCTCATTGACGTCAGGATGGTTCTTTATTTTGTCGGGATTTACGACCCCTGCATCGGTCGCTTCGGTCATGATCGCAGCAGTGACCATCGAAGCGTCCCGCTTTTCCTTTGTAGGACGCTCTGGCGTTTGCATAATTTTTTTGTCCCGGGAATCTCAGTCTGGACTAGACTGTCTGCTAATTTCCGTTTTTCGTCCATCTTCACTGTCATTGTATTAATCGTCGTTTTTGTCGTCTTAGTATCGCTCTCGATGTACTGTTAACATCGTGGCTGCAGCCGCTGGTTGCTTCGTCGTTGTTATTATTTTTTATTTCTTTTTTGGTTTTTTTTGTGTCCCCCCTCGGAGCCGCTATCTCCGTTCGTGTGTGCGTTTTTGGTCCCATGGTTATCTTTGCAGAGCAGCGAGGCCATGCGAGGATTGGCACAACCCCATATGGGGACAATTGCTCAGAGCCAGACCAGCGCTAATCGAAAGTCCGTCTCAACTGAACGTACACCATCAACCCAATGGTGCGAACTTTGAACGTACTCCGAGGCCTGTCAAAGTTTTACCGGGACGGAGACAGTATAATAGTTGAATTGGAGCCGTTCACACAGGAGTGTCACCTCAGTACTACTGTGCAAAGCAACAGGGCAAGTTTAAATCACATATTCTTCCCGAGTTAAAAGATTGGAAGTAAGGAATTTTTCTTCATATTTTCATCGTCATTTCTGTTGAATTGGCAATATTCGCCATATGACGCTGTAGAATGTTAATGAACATCTGTTCACTGTGGATTTGTATGAAATTTTATAAAGCGTACACTATGGAACCGAACACAATTATGAGCACTAGTATTTATGCAAAATAATGCAAGAACTTATGTAATTAGCTTCCATCGCTCTACTTGACGGAGCACGACGTTTCACCTTTCCGTTTTAAGAAATGCCAATCGTTAAAACTGTGCTTTTATTTTTATAGTGATGCGTTTTCGGTGAATATTCCTCGCGACACGTTGTCTTAGATACCCATGAGATCGTCTTCAGTCACAGATTCTGCAATGATGATTTCTTTTATGAACTTTCCCAACTGGATTCTGAATACAAGTTGCATACACTTTCTCATCCGATCTTTTACGTTAGATAAAAAGCACAAACATTTCGTTTGTTATCACGAACTGAACAAATAATTTAATCACTAACGTGAAAGAATTACGAGTAAATCTTGCAGGTGGCGGTAGAAAGAACCATTCGAGCACAAATTATTCTATCTTTTGCAAACTCTTATTATGATGTCTGTTATAACTACCGTTCGAGTACACTTTAACCGGACGGAGAACGATTCTGTTAGGCGTTTGCAGGCAGAACGTGGTGCGTACGAATGTCTTGACAATGAATCTTTTGAAGATTTCAGCTAAACGAAACTGCCGCTCGAGGAGGAATTTTACACCGTCGACCGACTGGCTCTGGCATCACAACCGCACGCTCGCATCTCATCCAATTCCATCCGCGATGATACTCTCATTTTCCCATATGGCGCCGCGCAACAGTTTTTCACGCGTGCCAAGCAGAACCTTCCGCTACTCGCCAGATCTCCTTACGAACTTTCTAATCCAAGTCCCGCTTGACAATCTTTCCGCTTATCTCGAAGAGCCTCTTTATGGCGGTAATGGAGATTTTTATCGTCGAAAGAATCTAGCGATTGCTTCGCTGAATTGCGTCGCAAAGGGGGTTGCTAAAATCAATTTTTTTATGTAGTTTTATTTAATTTTTTCATTTGTTTCTTTGGAAAAAGAATATGATAGCGATGGTAGTGGCGGGGTATAGCGTGGGTTAGAACTAACGATGTTAACAAGTTGCGTATCAAATTACACTTATTGCGTTGTTATTTTCATCAAAATGGTATTTTCTTTGCAAAGATTGCCTAGGCAGGTTGCTGGATTACTACACTTTAACTTTGCATTTGTTGAGAAACGATATGTCTGCCGAATCTTCCTTTTCAGGCATCGGCTTCAATGTTCCTAGAAATGTGTTGAATTCATCACGTCATAGTTTGTCATACAATTTAAATTTATCTTTAATGCGTACTTCCTTTAGCATTTCATCGGTTTGCATTCGAAATAAATTTCAATGATAAATATTTTCTGTTCCACGTAATTGATTGATTTCTTCAACGGTGGGGTGCTTGTATAATTTTCATGATGGATCGAATTTACAACTCAACCGTATCACATAGCATACTTCCTTGTCCATACTCGTGATGGTTACTACAAGTTTTTGACGAAGATAAATTCAATTCCTGGTGCAGCTTCCTTGAGCACCTGGAGAAGATCGATCGTACGCTTCAACAAAAGGTCTGAGTTTTTCACTTTTTGGAGCATAGGTGAAGTTTGGAACCTCCCCAAAATTCAGCGCATGTTTAGTTGACTTGAACTCAACCAGTGATTTCGTTTTAATAGCTAATTTTTCAGCATTTACTCTTTTGATCTTAAAATTGGTTATTTTATTTTCGGCTGCCAATAGCCGAACCATATCTTTTCCGCTTCGCCCGTACACATTTGATTGGCGGAACTTTTTCTGCCTTGTTGATGGCTTTTTTAAGAGAAACCTGCATAACTGCATGCAGTTTTCTTCTCCTTATTTTTACTTTCAAATATTGTCTAAAATTTACATCATTATGTTTATTAGAATTTCCTTCAATACTTTCTTCAACTTCCATTTCCTCTTGTAATCTGTCCAGCGCTGCATAAAACTTTTGATCCCCGTTAGTGTCACCAGCACTTAAGATTTCTTTCAGGATTGCTTGCTTTCCCCTTTTTTGGCCATTGTTTCCTGTTGCATTTGATTTTGCGGCTGTGACTTTTGAGACTTCATACCTTTCTTGAGTAGATCTTTGAGGGACTGTATCTCTGGCTTTAGTTCAGCATTTTCTTTTTGCAGTTTGATTATTTGTTCATTCTCCGCTATTATTTGTAGCTTGCATCTGCCATCTGCGTCGTTTCCCTAGGTTACCCCAGCGGTGGGAAGCCGTCGGGCTCCTTCATACCAGCGGTCCTGAAATTTTCTTGGGTTTTTCGCCTTTCTTCACTAGTCGAAATAAAATAATTGTAGCATTACAGCCCCTTTCGGGCCTTCGCTTAGAGATAGTTAACATAGGGTATCTCATCATGATAAAATGTGTCGGCACTCCACAAGGTAATATGGTCAGTATCACGCTTTTGCCGAGTGTCCGTCCACCCAGCTGCGATACGTTCTGATTTGAAACCAGCACGCATCATAACTCAATGGGTTTAAAGTTCGTCCGAAGAATCACTCGAAGTAGATCTCGTTGCCGCCAACAAGAGTCGAACGAGGGATCTTCGGCTTACGGGATGAGTGCTATAACCACTACACCACGCGGACTACTCGAAATGAAATAATATTCGACAAAAATTTCTGGAGTCGATTGCTTCAACAATATACGTTTTTTCCAATAAAAATTAATTTGGGACTGATGTTTTGAAAAATTAGTTTAATTTTGAAAACTTTTGACAGGAGCGATTAAAAAACGTGTGTTCCCAACGAATGCTAGACGTAGATTTGTCGTGTTTGCCGGCGATGTAACTCCCTTATGGCATTGTGACATTCAAATTGTTGTTCTTTTGTTCTTTCACTAGAGATAGCGACTAATAATTTCGGGTTCTTTGAACCACGGGATGCTGGGCCTACAACCTGTTCAATTGTGTACAGTATAACTTTTATTAGGAGAACAAGCGTTCTTTTCGAGAGTACAAAACGGACTGATTAGATAAATTGTGTTACAAAGAATTAAGGTGGTAGTCACATGAATTTGGATCAATTTCAAGACTTTTAAATGTGATATACTGTTGTGTGTCAAAATAAATTTTTAAAAACACATCTAAAATTTATTCAACCATTCCTGAGTAGAAATTTAAGTTATTTTCCTTCTTCTTGTGAAAAAAAAAATTAAATTAACTAATAAAACAATGTCATTTTCTGCAATAAGACATTATATGTGTGAAAACAATGTAAAACTCAAGCAAATTAAAATTAATGTGGGTCCACAGAATCTGGTGGGTAATTTCGTATACGAAGCCATTCGGAATCGTATAAAGACTCTTTGAATATACATATATAGAACATATTGTTACATGTACAAATAATTACATGTACAAATAATTCTGCGAGCTACTGTCGCAATTGTTTTCATAATCATTAAGAACGTCAACAAATGAATTTACTCGAACCCACGAGAACCCAACAAGCATGATCAACATCTGCAAGTGACGTCACTCCATTCATTAATTTGCTCGAATCTACCAGGTACCTCTCGGTAGAACATTCGCCAATGTACGAGAAATGGGTGAATAGGTAGAGACCCTATATAAAGGCGAGCTGAATGAATGGGGAGAATAATTCATTCGACCGCGATAAGAACTGCGATAGTAAATTTATGGAGTGTGTTTCGTAATAGTGAAGTAATTCAGAAGACAATTGCGATAGTAAATTTATGGGGTGTGTTTCGTAATAGTGAAGTGATTTAGAAGACAATTGCGATAATAAATTTATGGACAAGTGTTAGATTTATTTCAATAGTGACAATTAAAATTAGTGAAAGTGTTAACTGATTATTGTGCATTAAATAAACACTTTTAACTTAAATTAAAAGACATTGCGTTTTCACTTTCCCGGAACATTAAAATTATTGGCCGCGAACCAATAACACGCGACAGTGGTGTCAAGAAGTGCGAAAGAAAAATTTTGAAAGTGAAAATTTGAACATTTTTATAGTGCACAATAGTAAAATTTAAAGAAACATTAAAAATACCACGAAGCTTAAACTTAAAAATTAATGAATTGACCATGTCGGAGCTTAAGGAAGAGTTGGAACAGCGAAACCTGGCTACGCAAGGTACAAAGGCCACACTGATTGCACGCTTGCGTGACGCGATCGAGTCGGAAGGCGTGAATCTGGATTCGGGTGAGTTCTCAGATGCGGAAAAAGGCGCAGAAGGTGGAGAAGTAGAAACACCAATATCGAAGGAGCCAGAAAATGCGCTAATGCAAATGTTAATGCTGATGTCATCGAGTCTGACTGCGAAGCTAGATGAACAATCAGCGAAGCTAAGCGAACAATCAGCGCAGCTAAATGAACAGACATCCAGTTTAGCTGCGAAGTTAAATGAACAATCAACGAAGCTAAGCGAACAATCAACGAAGCTAAACGAACAATCAGCGAAGCTGGACCAACAAGCGATCGAAATCAAGGCAGACATCACACAGAAGCTGGAGAAACAGTCAACCGAAATAAAAGCGGAGCTCGGTCATCTGAACAAACAAATTAAAGGCGTCGAGGAAAAGGTTTACCAGGTCGAGGAGAGAATTAACCATGAGATCAGCCAGGTCGAGGAGAGAATAAACCATGATATCAGCCAGGTAGAGGAGAGAAACAACCATGAGATGGGAAACATGAAAAAGGAATTGGAAGCAGCAAAGGCAGTAGTAACCTCTTCACCAGCCTCGCTTATAACCGCAGCGCAAAGCACATCCAGAAATGTCCAAGCACCAATATTCGATGGGCAAACGGTCTGGAGTATTTACAAGACCCAGTTTGAAGCTGCCGCAAGGGCGAATCGCTGGAATGACCAGGAACGAGCAATTGCATTGATTCTTGCTCTAAGAGGCCCAGCTGCCGAGCTTTTGCAGACCATCCCCGATGAATTACACTCAAACCCGAATGCTATAATGAATGCGCTCGACATGCGTTATGGAGACGATCATCTAAAGCAGATTTATCGGTCACAGCTAAGGCATCGGGTGCAGAAGTCTGGTGAGACCCTACAGCAGTTAGCCCAAGACATTGAGCGACTAGCACTTTTGGCTTACCCAGCCTACGACCCAGAATATCGAGATGATGCAGCGACAGAGGCATTCATCAGCGCACTAAAGGACCCGGAATTGCAACAAGCCGTGCGTTTAGCTCAAAAGCAAACGGTTAAGGACGCATTGGCTTACAGTCTGAACTTTGAGGCAGCGAAAAATGTGACTCGTACCACTGCCCGGGTTCGTGAAGTAGCGACAGACGAGTGCAGGTGTGAACGCGTGGAAATTGAGCGAGACCCGCATGTAAATGGTGCGCCTAGATGCTGGAATTGCGGAGAGAAGGGGCACTTGCAAAGAGACTGCAAGAAGCGAAGAAAATCGAGCTATTGTCCAGGGTGTGCAGCTAGGAGGAGATCCAGACCGAGTCAGGAGCCCAGAATGGAAGCCCTTCAAACAGAGGGGTCGGGAAACATGTAAGAGCCAACTTCGTGGGACAGAGGTTGGCTAGGAGGATCGACGTCCCCAGCACCACCATCACCGTGTCAAGACTACATCGTGGAGAAGCGGACTTATGCCTTCCGGGTCAAATTGACGGAGAACACTGCACCATAACAATCGAAACTGGTGCAACCCGATCGATTATCCGACCAGACCTAGTTAGACAGCAACAACTTCACAAGGGCAGAATTTTCTCACTACGGACAGCTACGGGAGAAACTGCACCTGTTCATGGAGAGGTCAACCTCCAGATACAGTTGGGAGACCTTGTGTTCCGACATAATTTTCTGGTCGCGAACATTATGGATGACTGCATTCTCGGAATGGATTTTCTGCGACCACATGGAATCACGTTGGACTTGGGAAAACGTGTCTTGAAATGGCAGAATGTCGAAGTACTGATGGAGGATCCCAGCGTCCAAATCCCCAAGATGAATGTAGTGGTATGTACTGACACTGATGTACCGAATTCTTCCGAAAGCATTGTATGGGCCAAGCTTGATGGTGATTCTGGAGACCACCGATCTTATCTGATAGAGCCAACGAAGACATCCGCATTGCGCAGTTTGATTGTAGGACGAAGCCTTGTAAAATCTTTAAGGAACGGATATGTGCCGGTTAGAGTCCTTAACACCGCAGACTCCACCACGAGCATCAAAGCGGGAGAAGTCATCGGCAGCTGCCAGCCTGTTTCCACTCTCACCTCTTTGGAAGCTACTCACAACCATCATTGGAAAAGGAGGCAAGACACAGACAAAGCCCGGGAATCCACGTCTGCAATATTGAAGCAAGTCAAATTGCCGGTGCAGCTATTCAAACGAGCCTCTGATCTGGTCACCAAGTACAGTGACATCTTCTCAACAAGCCCGGATGACCAAGGCCGAACGAGTTTGGTAACTCACGTCATAGACACACAGGGAGCCAAGCCGATTCGACAAGCACCAAGACGTCTCCCTATAGCCAAACAAGGAGAAGTGAGCGCGCTGATCTCGGACATGGAAAAACAAGGCATTATCGAACCTTCTGTAAGTCCATGGGCCGCGCCTGTAGTCCTAGTAAAGAAAAAGGATGGTAGCACTCGCTTTTGTGTCAACTATAGGCAGCTTAACGACGTCACTAAGAAAGATAGTTACCCGCTCCCACGCATCGATGACATCATGGACACTTTAGCCGACGCAAAATGGTTTTCTACACTCGATCTCAAGAGTGGCTACTGGCAGGTAGAAATCGACAAGAAGGACCGAGAGAAGACCGCATTTTCAGTTGGGACCGGATTGTGGCAATTTGTGGTGATGCCGTTTGGGCTTTGCAATGCTCCAGCCACTTTCGAACGCTTGATGGAATACGTGCTACGTAGTCTAACCTGGAAAACCTGCTTGGTGTACCTAGATGACATCATCGTCATCGGGAGAACGTTCGAAGAGCATGTGCGGAACTTAGAAGAGGTTTTCTCCCGACTGCGACTGGCAAATTTGAAACTTAGTCCCGACAAGTGTACCCTTTTCGCAGCGGAAGTAAAATACCTGGGACATGTCGTATCAGCTGAAGGGGTCAAAACAGACCCTGAGAAAATTGAAGCCGTGAAAAGCTGGCCAACACCAAACAACAAGCGCCAACTACGAAGTTTCCTGGGCCTGGCAACCTACTATCGAAGATTCGTCAAAGACTTTGCCAAAATAGCCAAGTGTCTTCATCAGCTAACCGAGAAAAATCGTCCGTATGTCTGGAATGAACAATGCCAGACAGCCTTTGAGACCCTGAAGGAAAAGCTATGTGAATCACCCGTACTGGCGTATCCGAAACCCGGAAAAATGTTTGTGGTTGACACCGATGCAAGCAACGGCGGTATTGGAGCTGTACTCTCCCAGCAGATCAATGGCGAAGAAAGAGTCCTCTCGTATTACAGTCGAGTTCTTTCAAAAAGTGAGAGGAACTACTGTGTGACCAGGAAGGAGCTATTGGCTATAATAGAGGCCACCAAGCAGTTCCACAAGTACCTATATGGCCAGAAATTTGTTCTTCGAACGGACCATGCATCATTGAGATGGCTACTTAACTTCAAAAACCCCGAGGGACAAGTTGCGAGATGGATCGAAAGATTGCAGTCATACGACTACGAAACCGTTCATTGAAAGGGCGGAGTTCATGGAAATGCTGACGCCCTATCTCGTCGCCCATGTCCAGCTAACTGCAAGCATTGCCGACGGATTGAGGAAAAGGAACCGCCCGTTGATCTGCGACTGATAACGGCCGAATTTGATGAAGGTTGGTCATCGGAGGAGATTCGAAATGCCCAGCTAGCCGATGAAGACATCGGACCATTGCTCGTATGGAAGGAGACGACTGGGCGACCTGAGTGGAAGGACGTTTCAACGCATGGCGCAACCCTGAAAAGCTATTGGGCACAATGGAACTCCCTTCAGGTGGAGGGTGGTGTACTCAAGCGGAAATGGGAAACGGCGGATGGCAGCTCCTATAGGATGCAAACTATACTACCCAAAAGCCGAATCCACGATGTGGTTAAGGAAATGCATGAAGGATCCTCGGGAGGCCATCTTGGTGTTAACAAAACCTTAGCGAAATTGCGGGAAAGATTCTACTGGCTCCACGCTCGAGAAGACGTAGAGGACTGGTGTCACAGATGCACAATTTGCGCTTCCGTCAAAGGCCCAAAGCGACGACTGAGAGGACAAATGCAAACCTATAACGTAGGCGTGCCATTCGAAAGGATTGCTGTTGACATCGCTGGGCCCTTTCCTGAATCTGAATGGGGAAATCGATACACGCTGGTTGTAGCTGATTATTTCAGCAAGTGGCCCGAGGTCTACCCCATTCCCAACCAGGAAGCAACTACTGTAGCTGAACAGCTAGTGTTAAATTGGGTCAGTAGGTACGGCGTACCTGGCGAACTACATTCGGATCAAGGCCGAAACTTTGAGTCACTAGTTTTTGGCGAAATGTGCGAGCTGCTCGGAATACGGAAAACGAGGACAACACTGCTGCATCCCCAATCCGATGGAATGGTCGAACGTTTCAACGGCACGCTCAATAAACACCTGGCCAAAATGGTTGATGAGAACCAAAATGACTGGGACCGACATATTCCACTATTTTTAATGGCGTATAGAGCCGCTGAACATGCATCGACGGGCCAAGCCCCAGCCAAAGTCATTTTTGGAAAGACTATTCGTTTGCCAGCCGATATAAAGTTCGGAACACCCCCTGAGAAACCCCAAACGGTCTCGGAGTACGCAAGTGATCTAAGACAACGGTTGAACCAGATACATCGGACAGTGCGAAAACACCTCGAGTCGGCTACTGACCGCATGAAGACCAGGTATGATCTAAAGGCTAATTCTACTGGCTTCCAGCAAGATGACTTGGTGTGGCTATATAACCCGCAACGGCGAAAGGGTAGGTCTCCAAAGTTGCAACATAATTGGGAGGGACCATACCGAGTTACAAAACGAATCAACAACGTCGTATACCGAATACAGGAACATAGTAAGCCGAGAGCTAAAATGAAAATCGTGCATCTGGACCGTCTTGCCCCATATTACACCCAGGGAGAATCGACTACAAATAGTGACACATCTTTTCGGGGCGAAAAGAACTGAGGTGGGGGCAGTGTTACTTGTACAAATAATTACATGTACAAATAATTCTGCGAGCTACTGTCGCAATTGTTTTCATAATCATTAAGAACGTCAACAAATGAATTTACTCGAACCCACGAGAACCCAACAAGCATGATCAACATCTGCAAGTGACGTCACTCCATTCATGAACTTGCTCGAACCTACCAGGTACCTCTCGGTAGAACATTCGCCCATGTACGAGAAATGGGTGAATAGGTAGAGACCCTATATAAAGGCGAGCTGAATGAATGGGGAGAATAATTCATTCGACCGCGATAAGAACTGCGATAGTAAATTTATGGAGTGTGTTTCGTAATAGTGAAGTAATTCAGAAGACAATTGCGATAGTAAATTTATGGGGTGTGTTTCGTAATAGCGAAGTGATTTAGAAGACAATTGCGATAATAAATTTATGGACAAGTGTTAGATTTATTTCAATAGTGACAATTAAAATTAGTGAAAGTGTTAACTGATTATTGTGCATTAAATAAACACTTTTAACTTAAATTAAAAGACATTGCGTTTTCACTTTCCCGGAACATTAAAATTATTGGCCGCGAACCAATAACACGCGACAATATTATACTCCTGAAAATTTTAAAAGATTATAAACGATCCTGCTAAACATACTAAATAAGATTCTGAATAATATCATGTTCACACGAATACATACAACAATGAATTCTTTCTTCTACTTGATCCCTTTCATTTCAATCCTTTCATCGTTAAATCAACAATCAAATCCATAAATGTTATGTCTGCAACCTTCGCACAATGGATAGAATTTATGATTTTCGTAAATTAACATTAACACCAGCATGTGCAGCTGTAAAAGAATCATTTAAACGTTTCTCCGAAATATATGATGGCGAAATAAATTCTTTTGTTTTTGAATAGTATTGAACGTGTGCATATGAGATCTTTTCTGATGTGCGATCTGGTAGCTTGAAATCGATGTATTTAATAGATTTTCATGAATGTTTAGAAAACATTTCGTGTCCAGAAGTGAAAACAAGAATATTTTGCAAGTTCAATTCAACGATTGAAATTTCTTATTTGGACTCCCAATATGGTAATGTGATAGGTTGGATTTAGGGTTCAGTCTAAGAAGAGAGTTGGGTTAATTATTTCTGCTAGGTGGTACGATCCTAATTCAATTTCTACTTCTTAAATAAAATTCAAGGGGAGTGCGATTGAATTAACTACGTTATAACGACGAAAATGTTATGTTAACAGATTTTATTTCACGAATACTGTTAATACGAGGGTAGTCCCAAAAGTACCCGACCTGACATATGAATACAGTAGTGTTGGGTAGGACAGCATTTTATAATGAGTTTGTATGAGGTACTCATTTTAGAATATGAGGTGGTACATTGTCCTTCTTCAAATGAGGTATAAAAAATAAGAACGTACAATATGGCATTCAAAGTTATCTCTGAAGTAGATAAAGAAGGAAGATAATGTAGAAGCTTATAAATGCATGAAGGATATAAGTGGGTAAACGAAGTCAATAACCTTATTTCTCATAAAAATTTAAAAAATTTGAATATAAAAATACAAAAATTCTTTGCATTTCCTCACTCAGTTATTCTCTTAAAAAAATATTTCATGTTACAGTCGTGCCCCAAATATCTTAATCAAAACTAAACAAGATAATACTTCAGTTTTTATTATAAATTTCTTTAACAAAAAATGTAATTCGTACAGTTTATTTTAAATTATATTGATATACAGTTTTTAAACATTAAAAACAAAGCAAATATGAACACCAGTCTAATCTACTCAAATAAGCAATTCGTTAATTTCTTTAGCTGAATAAAAGGGAAATCAAATTTTCGAGGAAGTAAAGTTTTTCCTACATTACTAAATTATTATCACAACACATTTAATAAACTTTTTTCAACTGTAAAACATTCAATATTGCACATATTAAACAAAAAGAAAACAAAAAAAATGTAAGTATATATTAGATTTACATATTAAAGTTCAGGAATATTAATTGTGACACCTTTTTTCCAGTCAGTCGATTTCTTCTTTCAACTAAAATTTGGCCAGATTTTGAAAAAATACGCTCTAATGGAACTGAAGTAGCGGGTAAACACATTCGCTTTTTCATTATTCGCTTTTTCATTATTGAGTATAGCCTGGGGTAAGCATGCCTTTTATCTTCCCACCATTTTAGAGGATCTAAATGACGGTGCGATAAAGGCTCTTGAAGGTAATTGTCAAACTCTATCGAGCTTGCTGCAGAAGAATCTACATTTTTAATCAGATCGCAGACTTTGTTGTCAAAGTCCGCCCAAATGCTGCACACTTTCTTCGTTGGTAGTGTTGCTTCATCGTTATTGGTGTTTTCTTGTTGCGATATTAGTTTAACATCGGCCACCAACGATTTTATGCTTGAACAAGCCGTGTCGTAGCTCAATGCATTTGAGAAACCAAACCGTTTGAAGCGGGGATCTAATAGTGTACTTTCCGCAAATAATTGGTTGTCTTCAATATTTCTGAACCGCTTTTCTAATGCCTCTAAAAGACTTTGTGCCATTTTTTTAACTGATAAAGGCAGTTCATTTTTCGCGTCAAAATCTCTACATTTCTTCTGCAGAGCATTGACAATCAGGATTACCTCAGATATTGTCACATTTTTTTCAGAGCTCAGTTCCTCAGATACATCTTTAAAAACTGATAACAAATCAACGGCTGCTACTAAGATATTAATATCTTCACTATTAATGTTATCAGTTCCTCGATAATGTATGGCAATGGTGGAAGTCAAGCTGTTTTTAACGGTCAAAACCCTTTCAAACATATCGCACGTTGAATTCCATCGGGTGACAACATCTTGCTTCAGCTTCAGCTCAGTTTCTCCCAACTTGCATTAAAGTCAGTCTTTCAGCTGCTAATGTACTCCTTCGGAAAATCTCGACAATCGATTTTATTTTCGTTTGTGGTACTTTGATTTCCACCAAAGCAGACTGAACAATCAAATATAGTGTATGTGCAAAGCATGGGATATGCTGCCAGTTATTAAGTCTGATTGCCGCTTTTATGTTGTTAGCATTGTCGGTTGTGGCGGCAATGATTTTATTAGATATGTGCCAATCGTCGCACATCCTTTTCAATTCCACACTAAGATTTTCCGCAGTATGTCTATCGGAATATTGATGGCACTCTAACATGCAGGATTGAAATTGTGTATTTTCGTTGATAAAATGAGCGGTTAGCGATAAATAATTGTCATTTGGCTTTGAAGTCCAGCTATCTGTTGTTAAAGCCACAAACTCTGAAAGCCCCAAAATCTTCTGAACATTGTCTTTTGTTTCGTTGTAATAATTCGAAAGAAGAGCATTCGATTATATTTTTTCGAAGGAATTACATAATTTGGATTCAACTCGCATATTATATTTTTTAAATTCCTTGCTCTCAACTAAATGAAAAGGCAAATAGTTTTTTTACCACAAGCTCCACTAAACATTTGTTTAGCTGCTCAGATTTCTTGGCAGATAATGGTTTGTTTAAATACTGAGTCATACTGGTACTTACAACTTCTGCAATGGAGCTTGTATGACCTTCAGTTCTGGCTGTTTGCGTCGAAAGAAATGTGCTTCTTGTTATTTCGGAGGAAGTTTCTGTGCTTACTGCAACGTTCCCAGTCACTGATGTTTCCATCGAAATTACTGGGTTAAAACGATCAGCTTGGTGTATTGCCTCAAAAATAGTCGGGTGGAGTGATTTCGTATGGCGAATCAAGTTGAATGGTATGAAATGATTTTCTTGCAAAAATTACATTTTGCCTTATTATCCTTCATGTCAGTGAAGTATTGCCAAGCTCTCGATTTTCGTTTATCTGCCATACTGTTCAAAAAATAAAAAGGTTAATTTTAGAGCCTCGAGGCATCATTTGAACGAGATTTAATTATTTTCGTAGTCAAATAAATCAAAGATCTGGAATTGAGTTTTTCGTTTTATATATCTTTGAATTCGATTCAACATACCATAATCAAATATTGTAAGTATCGTTTAAACCATTCATTGAAACAAGGATACATGCATCCGAAAATTGGTGGAAGAAGGTGATTTCTTTTATGTATATGTTCTTGAAAAGCGATAAGACCTACTGTGGAAACTGATAAAAACATAGATCGTAAGCTGGAAATATGTTTTTGTAGATACTCATTTCTTGAATATTTAAGAATGCTATTTTACGATAAAAACAATTGAGGCAAAATCAATCGAGGTCTTACTTATGAGGATTTCTTGAAATCGTATATGAATATTTATTCAAAAACATCGATGTAAGGTAATCTGATTTGTGGTATGTTATTAGATCAAAATGAGACAAAGAACAAAAACTATTTAAGCGATGGGTGGCTAGCTCTACGCTAAGAAGAGATAAGCTCAAAAAAGTTAATAGATATTGTTCAAGATTCAATTGATACAAAACAAATTCGAATAGGTTCCTTCTTAGTTTTTCAAAAATTTCATCCAACAGAACCATTTAAAAGAAACACACAAAAACTTATGATTCAAAATTATTTGGATACTAATACACCAAGAGCTAGCAACGTTTTTACTTGGGCCGTTTCAAAAGTCGTGAAAATTTACACACTAAATCTTCTATGCCAGCTGAACATGAAAAGTCAATTCTGGTAGTCCTCCCTGGTCTGTTTCTATCACCATAACATTTCAAAGAAGTTGAGGACTAATGGTAATTTTGGTTAAAAGTATAAGTCGTAACCATCCAAGAGATACTATTCAATAATATTTTCCATCAGAAAAAATTACTGCCAAAATATATTTTTCTTTATCTCAGGTAAATGATTCAAGTATTCTGACAATCCTTTAGAATGAAGATCATCGTTACGACATATAGTTTAAACAAAATTACCATTAGTCCTCTACTTCTTTGAAATATTATTGGTGTAGTACCCGGCCACGGTGGACTGCCAGAATTGATTTTTCATGTTCAGCTGGCATAGATAATTTAGTGTGTAAATTTTCACTTTGAAATGACGTTGGTAGCCCTCCGTCTATAAGGAGACTTCAAATTTTTAAGAGCTTCAACATACGTATGTCACCAGCTGAAAATAATTGTTTCAAATTAAATCTGCACTTACCTTTTAGCTCAGCTTAGTTAGTACTCAATTCCTTTCACTGTTACAAAATTTAATAAAAAATATAAGAACGCGCTACTCATAATCAGTCACCACTTAACAGATTTATTTTACAGAAAACTAATGCTAACCGTACTACATTCGGCGTGACAAATATTATACTAACTCAATAGAAAATTATGTTTCCCGCCAATAATCTATTCCCTCATTTCAATGTTTTCCTGCTCCAATCTCTTCCGCCTCAATTTACTGCTTCACATCTTCCGTGTTCGAGGTTTCATTTTTCACCAATTTTCTCAATCCACTCTTCCACTTTTCACTTCACATTATCCCTTTTCGACCTGCCGGGAACGATCGAAGCCTTATGTTGTAAACATAATATTCATCAAATTTTGGGACATTTCCTCATGAGGTATGGGATTGAGGTAGTGCTGGGTACGAGAGCATGTTGTGTGGAGTTTGAATGATGTATCACAATAACTTTACCTTGCAGCTCATTTTGCCTCAAACTCATTTTACCTCACTCAAAACTCACGTTCGCTCATAGCTCATTATAGCATAACATCCACTATACCTCAAGAAAAATTTTACCTCATTCAGAACTCATTCGTACCTAATAGTTCACTTTACCTCAAAATCCGTTTTACCTCAGACCTCATTTTTCCTCTTAGCTCAGTTCACACCTCATTCTTGAGGTGGTACAAATAAATTTTTTGAGGTGTTGGGACATTTCCATTCATGAGGTACCTCATGAGTGAGTAACCCAACACTACTGTCCCGCCTAGTCGATTTCTCCTTTCAACTAATACCTGGCCAGATTTCGAAAAAACGCGTTCTGATGGGACAGAAGTTGCAGGTAGACACATCCGTTTTTAGGGTTTTGTAAAATAACTTTATAAAACCCTACTAAAATCGCGCCTGTCTGTCCGTCTGTCCGCGTGTCACAGCACTTTTTCTCGCAAACCGTATAAGCTACAAACATAAAATGTTGTACATAGGTGTAAAGTGATGCCCTCTTTAAAGCTTGACTACAAACATTTTTTTACAAGGTGCTTATGGGGGGGGGTCTCCCCATATACGGGAGTGGCCCCCGGAAAAAAAAGTTTCATCAAAGGTAGCTGATATAAGTATCGAATGAAAGGTCTTAATGAGAACTTTACATAAAAAACTTTTAGAAAAAAAAAGAAAACCGACTTCGAAGTGCCCTAAAAAGGATGAAATAAATTTTATGAAGCGGTGCCATATCATGTTTTCCCCCATTCTTTTGTAGTGGTGCAGATGTTGGAAGTATTTATGTTGAAATGGGGAAATTGATTTGGCACCGCTTCCATAAAATTTATTTCATCCTTTTTAGGGCACTTCGAAGTCGGTTTTCTTTTTTTTTCTAAAAGTTTTTTATTTCACCCTTTTTAGTGGCAAATTTTTTCATTTCAAACCATTCAAAACTCAGTTTCTTGAATACATTGTAGCATGTACTCGTAAATTAAAATATAATTTTTTACTGGAATGCAAAAACCACTATGGCTAAAATCTGCAGCGTTCATAGAAATCGAATATAATTCTGGTATATTTAATACATGATCTCATCAACGTCTACCTTGATTTTAGATCTCATAAAATCCAATCTGGATTGTAGCTTTGAGAAATTTTCGAATTTCGAACTGTGCCTAGTCGCCATTTTTATATTCTGATCGGACTCTGAAGTGCTTTTTTATCGTTCAACTTTTTTCGACCTTTCAGCGGCCGCCATTTTGTTTCGAATTGTTCCACTTTGAATTTTTTATTGTGATATTTATCACACAATTGAATGAATTCTTGTACCAGTTTTGGTACAAACCGGAGCTATACTATGGTCAGAACAGAAATATTTCAGAAAATTTGGCGAAAATCGAAGCAAAGTTGCGACAAATTTTTTATATCGTATTTACATGCAACCACACACACACACACACACACACATATATATATATATATATATATATATATATATATATATATATATATATATATATATATATATATATATATATACATATAAATATATATATGTATATATATATGTATATATATATATATATATATAATATACATAAACATATATATATATATATATATATATATATATATATATATATATATATATATATATATATATATATATATATATATATATATACATCTACACATATATATACATATTGTTACATGTACAAATAATTACATGTACAAATAATTCTACGAGCTGCTGTCGCAATTGTTTTCATAATCAACGTCAACAAATGAATTTACTCGAACCCACGAGAACCCAACAAGCATGATCAACATCTGCAAGTGACGTCACTCCATTCATTAATTTGCTCGAATCTACCAGGTACCTCTCGGTAGAACATTCGCCAACGTACGAGAAATGGGTGAATAGGTAGAGACCCTATATAAAGGCGAGCTGAATGAATGGGGGGATTCATTTCATTACAACCGCGATAGAAAACTGCGATATAGTGGAACGCGAAGTAAAGACGATTGATTGTTTGAGTGCGAAGTGATTTAGAAGACAATTGCGATAAGAAATTTATGGACAAGTGTTAGATTTTTTTCATAGTGAAAATTAAAATTAGTGAAAGTGTTAAATTGTTTATTGTGCAAAAATGGACCAACAAGCGATCAAAATCAAGGCAGACATCGCACAGAAGCTGGAAAAACAGTCAACCGAAATAAAAGCGGAGCTCAGTAGTCTCAACAGCCAAATTAAATGCGTCGAGGAGAAGGTATACCAGGTCAAGGAGAGAATCAACCTTGAGATCAGCCAGGTAAACCATGAGATGGAAAAAGTGAAAAAGGACTTGGAAGCAGCGAAGGCAGTAATAACCGCCTCACCAGCCCCAATTATAACCGCAGCGCACAGCTCATCTAGAAATGTGCAAGCACCAATATTCGATGGGCAAACGGTCTGGAGTATTTACAAAACCCAGTTCGAAGCAGCCGCTCGCATAAATCACTGGAATGAGCAGGAACGAGCAACTGCATTGATTCTTGCTCTAAGAGGCCCAGCTGCCGAGCTGTTGCAGACGATCCCCGTTGAATTGCACTCAAACCCGAATGCTATAATGAATGCGCTCGACATGCGTTATGGAGACGATCATCTGAAGCAGATTTATCGGTCACAGCTAAGGCATCGAATGCAGAAGTCTGGTGAAACCCTACAGCAGCTAGCCCAAGACATTGAGCGACTGGCACTTTTGGCTTATCCAGCCTACGACCCAGAACATCGAGATGATGCAGCGACAGAAGCATTCATCAGCGCACTAAAGGACCCGGAATTGCAACAAGCCGTGCGTTTAGCTCAAAAGCAAACGGTTAAGGACGCACTGGCTTATAGTCTGAACTTTGAGGCAGCGAAAAATGTGACTCGTACCACTGCCCGGGCTCGTGAGGTAGTGACAGACGAGTGCAGGTGTGAGCGCGTGGAAATTGAGCGAGATCCGCATGTAAATGGTGCGCCTAGATGCTGGAATTGCGGAGAGAAGGGGCACCTGCAAAGAGACTGCAAGAAGCGAAGAAAACCGAGATATTGTCCAGGGTGTGCAGCTAGGAGGAGATCCAGACCGAGTCAGGAGCCCAGAATGGAAGCCCTTCAAACAGAGGGGTCGGGAAACATGTAAGAGCCAACTTCGTGGGACAGAGGTTGGCTAGGAGGATCGACGTCCCCAGCACCACCATCATCGTGTCAAGACTACATCGTGGAGAAGCGGACTTATGTCTTCCGGGTCAAGTTGACGGAGAACACTGCACCATAACAATCGACACTGGTGCAACCCGATCGATTATCCGACCAGACCTAGTTAGACAGCAACAACTTCACAAGGGCAGAATTTTCTCACTACGGACAGCTACGGGAGAAACTGCACCTGTTCATGGAGAGGTCAACCTCCAGATACAGTTGGGAGACCTTGTGTTCCGACATAATTTTCTGGTCGCGAACATTATGGATGACTGCATTCTCGGAATGGATTTTCTGCGACCACATGGAATCACGTTGGATTTGGGCAAACGTGTATTGAAATGGCAGAATGTAGAAGTACTGATGGAGGATCCCAGCGTCCGAATTCCCAAGATGAATGTAGTGGTATGTACTGACACTGATGTACTGAATTCTTCCGAAAGCATTGTATGGGCCAAGCTTGATGGTGATTCTGGAGACCACCGATCTTATCTGATAGAGCCAACGAAGACATCCGCATTACGCAGTTTGATTGTAGGACGATGCCTTGTAAGATCTTTAAGGAACGGATATGTGCCGGTTAGAGTCCTTAACACCGCTGACTCAACTACGAGCATCAAAGCGGGAGAAGTCATCGGCAGCTGCCAGCCTGTTTCCACCATCACCTCTTTGGAAGCCACTCACGACCATCATTGGAAAAGGAGGCAAGACACAGACAAAGTCCGGGAATCCACGTCTGCAATATTGAAGCAGGACAAATTGCCAGTGCAGCTATTCAAACGAGCCTCTGATCTGGTCACCAAGTACAGTGTCATCTTCTCAACAAGCCCGGATGACCAAGGCCGAACGAGTATGGTAACTCACGTCATAGATACACAGGGAGCCAAGCCGATTCGACAAGCACCCAGACGATTCCCTATAGCCAAACAAGGAGAAGTGAGCGCGTTGATCTCGGACATGGAAAAACAAGGCGTTATTGAACCTTCTGTGAGTCCATGGGCCGCGCCTGTAGTTCTAGTAAAGAAAAAGGATGGTAGCACTCGTTTTTGTGTCGAATATAGGCAGCTTAACGACGTCACTAAGAAAGATAGTTACCCGCTCCCACGCATCGATGACATCATGGACACTTTAGCCGACGCAAAATGGTTTTCTACACTCGATCTCAAGAGTGGCTACTGGCAGGTAGAAATCGACAAGAAGGACCGAGAGAAGACCGCATTTTCAGTTGGGACCGGATTGTGGCAGTTTGTGGTGATGCCGTTTGGGCTTTGCAATGCTCCAGCCACTTTTGAACGCTTGATGGAATATGTGCTACGTGGTCTAACCTGGAAAACCTGCTTGGTGTACCTAGATGACATCATCGTCATCGGGAGAACGTTCGAAGAGCATGTGCGGAACTTAGAAGAGGTTTTCTCCCGATTGCGACAGGCAAATTTGAAACTTAGTCCCGACAAGTGTACCCTTTTCGCGGCTGAAGTAAAATACCTGGGACACGTCGTATCAGCAGACGGGGTCAAAACAGACCCTGAGAAGATTGAAGCCGTGAAAAGCTGGCCAACACCAAACAACAAGCGCCAACTACGAAGTTTCCTGGGTCTGGCAACCTACTATCGAAGATTCGTCAAAGACTTTGCCAAAATAGCTAAGTGTCTCCATCAGCTAACCGAGAAAAATCGTCCGTATGTCTGGAACGAACAATGCCAGACAGCCTTTGAGACCCAGAAGGAAAAGCTGTGTGAATCACCCGTGCTGGCGTATCCGAAATCCGGAAAAATGTTTGTAGTTGACACTGATGCAAGCAACGGCGGTACTGGAGCTGTACTCTCCCAGCAGATCAATGGCGAAGAAGGAGTCCTCTCGTATTACAGTCGAGTTCTTTCAAAAAGTGAGAGGAACTACTGTGTGACCAGGAAGGAGCTATTGGCTATAATAGAGGCCACCAAGCAGTTCCACAAGTACCTATATGGCCAGAAATTTGTTCTTCGAACGGACCATGCATCGCTGAGATGGCTACTTAACTTCAAAAACCCCGAGGGACAAGTTGCGAGAAGGATCGAAAGATTGCAGTCATACGACTACGAAATTGTTCATCGTAAGGGCGGAGTTCATGGAAATGCTGACGCCCTATCTCGTCGCCCATGTCCAGCTAATTGCAAGCATTGCCGACGGATTGAGGAAAAGGAGCTGCCCGTTGATCTGCGACTGATAACGGCTGAATTCGATGAAGGTTGGTCATCGGAGGAGATTCGAAATGCCCAGCTAGCCGATGAAGATATCGGACCATTGCTCGTATGGAAGGAGACGACTGGGCGACCTGAGTGGAAAGACGTTTCAACGCATGGCGCAACCCTGAAAAGCTATTGGGCACAATGGAACTCCCTTCAGGTAGAGGGTGGCATCCTCAAGCGGAAATGGGAAACGGTGGATGGCAGCTCCTATAGGATGCAAACTATACTACCCAAAAGCCGAATCCACGATGTGGTTAAGGAAATGCATGAAGGATCCTCGGGAGGCCACCTTGGTGTTAACAAGACCTTAGCGAAATTGCCGGAAAGGTTCTACTGGCTCCACGCTCGAGAAGACGTAGAGGACTGGTGTCGCAGATGCACAATTTGCGCTTCCGTCAAAGGCCCAAAGTGACGACTGAGAGGACAAATGCAAACCTATGACGTGGGGGTACCGTTTGAAAGGATTGCTGTTGACATCGCAGGACCCTTTCCTGAATCTGAATGGGGAAATCGATACACGCTGGTTGTAGCCGATTATTTCAGCAAGTGGCCCGAGGTCTACCCCATTCCCAACCAGGAAGCAACTACTGTAGCTGAACAGCTAGTGTTAAATTGGGTCAGTAGGTACGGCGTACTTGGCGAACTACATTCGGATCAAGGCCGAAACTTTGAGTCACTAGTTTTTGGCGAAATGTGCGAGCTGCTCGGAATACAGAAAACGAGGACAACACCGCTGCATCCCCAATCCGATGGAATGGTCGAACGTTTCAACGGCACGCTCAATAAACACCTGGCCAAAATGGTTGACGAGAACCAAAGGGACTGGGACCGACATATCCCACTATTTTTGATGGCGTATAGAGCCGCTGAACATGCATCGACGGGCCAAGCCCCAGCCAAAGTCATTTTTGGAAAGACTATTTGTTTGCCAGCCGATATAAAGTTCGGAACACCCCCTGAGAAACCCCAAACGGTCTCGGAGTACGCAAGTGATCTAAGACAACGGTTGAACCAGATACATCGGACAGTGCGAAAACACCTCGAATCGGCTACTGACCGCATGAAGACCAGGTATGATCTAAAGGCTAATTCTACTGGCTTCCAGCAAGATGACTTGGTGTGGCTTTATAACCCGCAACGGCGAAAGGGTAGGTCTCCAAAGTTGCAACATAATTGGGAGGGACCATACCGAGTTACAAAGCGAATCAACGACGTCGTATACCGAATACAGGAACATCGTAAGCCGAGAGCTAAAATGAAAATCGTGCATCTGGACCGTCTTGCCCCATATTACACCCAGGGAGAATTGACTACAAATAGCGACACATCTTTTCGGGGCGAAAAGAACTGAGGTGAGGGCAGTGTTACATGTACAAATAATTACATGTACAAATAATTCTGCGAGCTACTGTCGCAATTGTTTTCATAATCATTAAGAACGTCAACAAATGAATTTACTCGAACCCACGAGAACCCAACAAGCATGATGAACATCTGCAAGTGACGTCACTCCATTCATTAATTTGCTCGAATCTACCAGATACCTCTCGGTAGAACATTCGCCAATGTACGAGAAATGGGTGAATAGGTAGAGACCCTATATAAAGGCGAGCTGGATGAATGGGGGGATGATCATTCATTCGACCGCGATAAGAACTGCGATAGTATGTGGGAAGCGATATTATTCGAGTAGTAGAAAAGTGATTTTCGTAATAGTGAAGTGATTTAGATGACAATTGCGATAAGAAATTTATGGACAAGTGTTAGATTTTTCATAGTGAAAATTAAAATTAGTGAAAGTGTTAAATTTATCATTGTGCACTTTTGTAATTAAATAAACTCTTTTAACTTAAATTAAAAGACATTGCGGTTTCACTTTCCCGGAAAATTAAAATTATTGGCCGCGAACCAAAACACGCGACAATATGTTCAAAAATAAAAAGCATTTTCGCAATTTTTTACTGTTTTCTTGGTTGGGTCGGGTACTTTTGGGCCCGCCCTCGTAGCTAGTGTTATATATTTTTAACCAATCGAATAAACGAAAATTATCTAAAGGCTGACATTTTCAGAGTCGATCGATACAGGGAATTGACTTTGCAGAATATTAATAGATGTACGAGTATATATTAAAACCAGCAGTCCCTAAATATATTTCATATACTTAACGCTATGAAATGAAAGGATTGTTATCATCGGTGCCACCCTTTTTCGTTCTAACTATGCAAAGATATGATAAGGTTAACCCCCAAATTAAATACTGTACTCGAATATTGAAGAGAAAATCTAATTCACACAAATTTCCATTAATATTTTATCTATTCTATTTACGCTATTATTTTTTTTATGCTTCCAGGTATCAGGGATAACCGTTCTTGGTGTCGCAATATGGACAATTCTATGGAAACATGATTACGTGTCATTATTAACAAATCTAACATATCTAGTCGGCACATATGCCTTAGCTACAGCTGGAATTATTGCAATAATTGGATATCTATTGGCGTGTTGTGGGATGTTTTATGAAAATCGTGTGTTAATATTATGTGTAAGTATTCATTAATTTTATGAGAGATTAATATTTTTAAGGGTTTAATATATGAAGCTCCATCATGCTCCTAGTTGCTGAAGACTGAAAAATAAGAAAGCTTTTAAAAAAGCCATCAAAATCTTTGTTCCATTTCCGCCCACCATTCCCAATAGTTCGACAATAAGTACTTTCGAAAGTGTTCAGTGTGCAAAGATAAATATCAATGGAAATTTTATCTGATCCTATCATTACAAACCCGAGAAAATTAAATTTAAATGAAACTTTGTCCTCACTTGATCGACTAACAGTCAATAGATAGACAAGTAACCGCTTTAAAAAGCGAACTATGATCAGAGCAGCTTTTGTTACATCAAGGCAAAATGTGGTACCTTGGAAAAGATACTAGACGTGACTTTCGTGGGTTGATATGAAGATATCAGTTCCAAATATGGTCTTATCTAATTCCAGAGTTGGTAATGTTAAGGATTTTACTTAAGATTTCTTCTTACTGGTATTTTCTCACGTGAGTTCAATGAAGAAGTCACGCTTGAACTTAGTCTCTACATCTCAGATGCGTTCGAAGATGCTGGGACTGATAGATTTAAAGATAAACTAGGTCTAAAAGTTATTCCTATTCCAAAATTTCTTCCCAACAAACACTCTTCTCAAGACAATTAACTGTCGTTTTAAGATCTACAAAAATTCTATTCAATCACTTAACACTGAAACAACAATGGTTTGAAATATCTTAAATTCCACAACCTCTTTCCGTATTAGTTCAACCGTGAAACAAGTCAAAGTAAATCAATTTTTTACCGGCATGCACTGCGTTTGAATGGAATGACACGGAGAAAACGTTAAAAGCAACAAAACGTGACTTTAAACAATGAGCTTTGAAATAAAACGAAAAATTCCATATTGGCTCACCTTGTGTTTGGAAGCATTCAGAGGAAATGTCCAAAATTTATTTGCTGTTCTTGGGAATACCCGAAAAATTTTCTACTATTAATTTCTTAATGATTATTCAATTGGGAATATTAGTCGTGACAAAATAATTTTGACTTAAGCGTCTCATTATTGTTTTGAGTCACGTGATTCGACAGTTTGTTACACTTTGTTTGATTTTGTCAAGACTGTTATCGACTATTTAATATTTTCTACGGGAAGTAAAATAAATAAAAACTATGAATTAATACCAAATGTGTGAGAATACTCTGTAAACTGGGCGACACGTTTTAAAAAAGCTGCCTATGCAAATTTTTTGCTTATATATTGGGTGTACAACTTAATAACCGTAATTTTATTTTTATTTTATTTTATTTTAATTCCAAATCTTACAGGCGGTTAGCCCAATTACAAGATATTGAATACAATAATGATAAAAACCAAAAACATACTGAATGAATTAGTTGGAACTGTACAAATTATTCAAACATTAACGAATTACGTGTTAAATAATTTTTCTCTTAGCAAAGACTTAAAACTAAAAAACGAAGAAGGAAATGGACCAAGCTCAAGATTATTGTGGCCTCTAGGGAGGCGCACCATAGCAGAGTGAAAATAAACATCGGTACGTGCAAAAGGAGTGACTAAGGTTTGACATGATCGAGTAGTTCTTGCAGGAACCCGTAAATGTATATTGTCTACAAGATATGAGTCGATCAGACGGTGGTAAAGTTTGAACAAGAAACATTCATCTAAATAAAAACGTCGATCACAAAGAGATGGTAAACGCAAAAAGTTAAGCCGATCTGAATAGGAACAATACGGAATTTTAAACTTGTAAAATAAGTATTTAGTGAATTTTCGCTGAACTCACTCTAAGGCAGTAGTAAGATATTCTTGGTGTGGAGACCAGATTTGGGTAGCGTATTCTAAAATACTTCGTACTAGAGAAACGTAAAGAAGGGACGCAGTGTGAATATCACTAAATATGTGTACATGACGCAGCACAAAACCAGACATTTTTGTAGCCCTATTGATAACATGAGAGATATGTCTCTCAAACTTTAATTTAGAATCGAAGATGACTCCAAGATCCTTGCAATGTGAAACACGCGTGAGGGGCATATCGTTTATGTTATACTGGTAAACTATAGGTTCACGTTTCAATGAGAAAGACATTACGTGGCATTTTGAGATATTTAAATGGAAATTGTTAGATAAACACCAGTGGCTTAACGTAATCAGATCGTTATTCAAAATGCTGCAATCAGCAGTACTATCTATTTGTCTAAATAGTTTCAGATCGTCAGCATAAAGCAAAGATGACGAATTTAGCATAGGTGGGAGGTCATTGATAAAGAGGATAAATAAGAGTGGTCCCAGAATAGAACCTTGAGGAACTCCTGAAGTAGGACTAAAATATGGAGACAAATTTCTGTTCAGACGCACACAACACAACCGGGAAGAAAGGTAGGACTTGAGCCAGTATATTAATATTTCCGGAAAACCATAATGATTGAGCTTAATAAGTAGGATGTTATGAGGAACTGTGTCAAAAGCCTTGCTAAAGTCCGTATAGATAGCGTCCATTAGTGCCTGAGAGTCCAGAGCTAGAGCAACACTGTTAGAGAACTCAAGTAGGTTCGTAGTAGTTGATCTGCGCGGAAGAAAACCATGTTGCTTATCATGAAAGATGGGTGATAGCACAGGGATTAATTTGAGGTACATAGCTCTTTCAAATATTTTTGAAAAACACGATAGGATAGATATTGGCCGATAGTTTGCGATATCAGATGGATTGCCTTGTTTGAAAATTGGAGTAATGAAGGCAACTTTCCAACATTCAGGAAATATGCCAGCAGTTAAGCTAAGGTTGAAAAGAAAGGATAGGGGAAAAGACAAAGCAGTAGAAAGTGATTTGATAAAAAAGCAAGGAATCCCATCCGGGCCAGGGCCGACAGATCCATTTAGGTTATGGATAATTGATTCGATTTCGGGCGGAGAGAACGAAAAAGAGGACTGGAAGGTTGGATGGAAAAAGTTTGGAAAATAATTACCAGCAGCTGGAGGGGCATTGAACGTTGAGGCGAAAAATTGAGCGAACAATTTTAAGATAATTTCTGGGGTGTTTGCTTGCAAATTTTCCAGAAACATTTTATTAGGTATAGGAGGAGAGG
The DNA here is from genome assembly GCA_963969285.1 of Odontomyia ornata. Classification (NCBI taxonomy): domain Eukaryota; kingdom Metazoa; phylum Arthropoda; class Insecta; order Diptera; family Stratiomyidae; genus Odontomyia; species Odontomyia ornata. The sequence goes on from OZ017741.1 coordinate 6,263,459, forward strand.
TCTTTAAGGATCGTATGTATGACCAGAAACGTTTAGGATGGTTAGACGAAATAGATTGCTCAATAGAGCAATAATGATTTTTTAGTGCACGTTTGACTTCGGTCTTCGCTAAGGATCGCAATCTACAATACTCTAAACGAGCTTCCACTGAACAGGATTTCTTGGATATCAATCTGGCTTTCTCTTTATTTTTAAGGGCATTGTACACATCGGCAGTAATCCAGGGGGCATCAGACCGATTATTCGGTGAATATAAAGGGGTAAATTCAGTGATTTGTTCATTTAAGAGATCATAAAATTTTGCCAAAGCATCATCACAGGAAAGATTATGAAAAAAATTGGGCCAGTGAATAGAGTTTAGGGCATTGGATATGGCTTCAAAATTAGCTCGATTGAAATTAAAAGATGGAGGTAAGAGTTTCTCTTTACCACGAGTTACCGGAAGATTCAGCTCTATACATAACGTAGGGTGATGGGGGTCAGGCGGGATATAAGGTTCAGCTGAAGAAATAGATATATTATTTGCCAAGGCCGGGCTGACGAAAACAAGATCGAGTAGTCGATCATTTAAATTAACAATGGAATTAATCTGAGAGAGGGACAAGTAGGATAGAAAAGACAAGAAATCGAAGGAGATAGGGTTGTTCGACGTGATAGGTATGGAGCTATCAAGGTTCCATAAAACTGAAGGTGCATTAAAGTCTCCACATATCAACAGAGTATCATGAGGAAATCTAGAGAGCACGTAGTTAGATATTTCATCAAAGAATACTGTGTAGGTTTGTAATGCAGAATTGCAAGGTATATATGTAGATGATACTAATAGGTATGAACTTGGCTTTAGTGATATTCTCACCATGATACATTCAATAGGAGGAGATGGTTGAAAATCACAACAAATGGAGCTAGGAAAACATCTTTTGACACCTACCATGACTCCACCACCGTCTGATTTTGAGGAAACACTAGTGTCTCGATCACGACGAAAAATATTGTGCGTACCAGACAAATCGAAGTCACTCACGGAATCATTTAACCAGGTTTCGGTAATGAAGAAAATATCATCGTTGGCAATAGTGGAGGCGGTTAAAAATCTAGAAAGTTTGGTCCTTAGCCCTCTAACATTTTGATAGTAGCATTGAAGACCATTTATACTATTTTTTGGAGGTTGGAGCGTGACGCCTTTTCCGAAAATTCATATTACGGGATGAGATGAATTCTTTTACAAGCACACCATTGGGCCAGAACTCAGGCTTCATAATAATATCCGCTTTGGATGACGAAATATCAATTTTAAAGGATGAAATGTAACGCTGCTCACCAGTCAACTTTCTGCAAGTAAGTATAGATGGAACATTACCTAGCTTTGATGTTATATGATGTTCGATTTGTTCGGAAGTCGTATGCGGCGCTAGACGAGATACGAAAACTCTTGAAGGTGGACTGATAGCCTGCAATGGCTGTGTGATGGAAGACTGGAGATCGGCATGCGTGTCAACTGGGTTATCACGATGTTCGGTAACTTCCTCAGTGAGCGCTCGAGATGTTGGTTGCTTACGTTGTTCCTGAAGATGTTGATTATTTTGCGGGACCAATTGATGTAACTCGGTATGAGATTGAGTTTTAGTCTGCTGAGCGCTTCCCTTGCTTCTTGTAGTCATTGCATAACGAGCAGATGTCGCAAGAGTTGCTGATTTTGGGGAAGTAGATGGTTGTTCCTTTTGAGCGACTTTAAGCAAGTTTGATATCTCTGTTTTTGGGGCCTCAAGTTTCTTGTGTAAACTAGAGACTTCAATCAATTGTTAATTGTGCTGCCCGAAGTTTAGAGATGTACGTTGGTATAGAAAACTTTCTGCAGGTATCACAGAACCACAAAATACCTGACTCGTTTTTAGTAATGTGATCTGCTACTGGACCGGATATTTCAACACATTTTGCGTGGAAAGATAGTTCGCACAAGCCGGAGCACGTCAGAATGTTTTTATTGTTTGTTTTATCGGTGCAAGATGATGACATGCAAAAAGTCATTGTATTTGATAGATATGTACAAGAGAGCGAAGAAAACTCATGATGCAGAGCCGGTAAGGCCAATAAATACGGAAACTTAGGCGAAGAAAGCTGTCAAACAACTTATCCCAGAAGATATACTAAGTGCTGGAGGCGCTAGCGAGAGCCAGGACCACTATGCAGCGCTGGACGGACTCCAACAGGAAACGGACGTAGACGAAAGTATTGAAGATAATGTTATTCAAGATAGCAATCATAATTTTATCCTTTACTTAAAAAATAAAAATAAGGAAAAGAAACCAGCTTCTCCTCCTCAAAAAGTTGCCAAAAATACAGAGAAAGTTTCACCAATTAATGTGTTCGGTCAAAGCGGAAAGGATGTGGTTCGGCTAGCCGAAAATAAATTGACTAATTTCAAGATTAAAAGAATCAATACCGAAAAATTAACTATCAGAACAAAATCACTGGTTGATTTCAAATCAGCTAAAAATGCTCTAAATTCTGGGGAGGTTCCACCCTTCACATATACCCCGAAAAGTGAGAAGAACCAGACCTTCTTGTTGAAGGGCTTGAACTGCGGAGAAGATACCGTCGATCTTCTTCAGGGACTCAAGGAAGCAGCACCAGAAATTGAATTTATCTTCATGAAAACATTCGCGACAAGACGGTAGAAAAAAAATTTACCACTTCATTTAGTCCAGATTTCAAATAAGAGCAGTCCAAGTGCTCTTCAACAAATCAGATACTTGAACTTCCGAGTGGTGAGGTGGGAATACCTCCAAAAAAGAGAAGTCAACCAGTGTTATCGGTGTCAACGATTTGGGCATTCGGCTGCCAACTGCGCCATGCATTACCGATGCGTCAAATGCAAGGACGTTCATGCCACCGGGGAGTGCAAATTGGCTCAGACAGAGCCAAAAGAGAAATTATACTGTGTTAACTGCGGTGTTTTTGGTCACCCGGTATCATATCGAGGATGCTCCCGATATCAAGATGCGAGAGCAAAATTTGTCCCAAAGCAAACACAACTACACCGCAGTGTCTTAGCTCCGAACATCGTCAAGCCCGGAGTATCATTTGCACAAGCCGCTAGAGGACCAGCAGAAAATGCGGTTAATAATGTAAATGATGTAAGAGGCAATAATGAGCTGCTTCTCAAAATCTACCAGCAACTAAATTCTTTATCGGAGAGAATCGATAAACAAGATACGAAAATTAATCTTGTTTTTCTTCGGTCAGGGCTTTCAAATGCCTCAAAATAATTTGTCTTCCAGTTACATTCCCATGAATAGGATTCATCTCATCTCGATCAATGTCAACTCCATTGTTACTATATACATCGGCGTGATTATCTTCTCGAATTCATTGTTAAGCAAAAGCCTGACATCATGCTTCTCACTGAAACCTTCCTCAATTCATGGCACTCCATTACATTCAAGGATTATGAATTCATAAGAACCGATAGGGTAATAGTTGATAGGGGAGGTGGCACCGGGATATTGGTTCAAGGACCCTATTGTTTCCAAAATATTGAAAAAGTCGAATTCAAAAACTTTGAATCTCTTGAAGTGTCCGTTATCAAAATCTCACTGCCAGGTGGGGATAACCTCTTCGTTATCTCTACATACGCAACTGGTCAAAATGTTCTCAAGTGCAAGGAAGAACTCAATTCCTTATTTGAAATACTCGAATTGAACAGGCTGCATGGCTATTATATTTTTTCCGGTGACCTGAATGCCAAGCATGTATCATGGCTAAACGCCACCAATAATCCAAGAGGTGTACTCCTGAAATCATGGATAACAGAGAACCAAATTGAATACAGGTGCAACCTATATGGATCGGAGCTCCCAATATACCCTAGGACAAATTCATATTTGGATCTCTGCATTGCTGACGCAAGACTTGAATTCAGCTTTAATAGTCCTCAACGGAAACTGCAGGCGCTTCCTTATGGAAGCGACCATAACGCAATCGTAATGCATATCAATCATCAAAGGGATGATCTCTTCCTCATTCCAGTTCAACATGAAAATCATCGGTTGAATTTCAAAAAAACAGACTGGGGAAAGTTTAAAAAAAAAGTTTAATCGGGAGTACCAGAAGCAATGTTTTCCTTCTGATTATGGCAACTCTTGCTAAATGGTTCCTAATAACAGAAGCTGACGTTGGAAACGATTGAGAAAGTCGTTCCCACGATTAAACATCGAAATAATATGGAAGATATGAAACACACCATCGCAAGGTTAAAAATATTTAAAAGACTTCTTCTCACACGTGTCAACAATATTTATCGGCAATTTTTGGACTGCAACCATCTCTCGTTTGTTTTGTTGAAATAACACCTGAAGAATGACCGGAACTATATCCGTTCATACTTCAGGAGTGATGTCAGCAATCAATGGGCGGGAAAATTGAGGAGTTTAAGCCCACAGAACCCAGATGGCGTTTTCGCGAAAGTGAAAAGCATATTCCGGAAGAAGACTCGAGTGAAGGTATCGAATCTTGGACCCGCTAGCGATGAGAAAAATCTTCTCGATAGGACTGGTATCGAAATTGATAGTACGACTCCAGATAGAAATAGAAATAGGACTATTTGTGAGGGATTGCTTAAACTTACCCTAATTGGAACACATTGTGAATTGGTTCATGTACCCTGAGAGAGGGAATGAAATAATTTCAGAGTTTCCGACTTCAAGTCAAGCCTGAACGGCCAATCAATTCTTCATTTCAATGAAACATTAACATCTTGAATCTTATTGATTATTTTGTCAGCTATGAAGACTTGTGTTTCATATTTCGCAGGATAAACAACAAAAAATAATGTGGTACTGATGGTATTCCAAATGTAGTTCTCCGACATTTGCCTGAGGTTGCTATTAGGAATTATTGTATATTGTTCAACAACATGTTGAGCAATTCATATTTCCCAAATGAGTGGAAAAGGGCTAAGGTATTTCTGATCTTGAAGAAAGGAAAAGAATCTTCGAGACCTAAAAGCTATCGCCCAATCAGCTTGCTGCCTAACATTAGCAAGGTGTTTGAAGTGATACTACACAGAGCATTAATCACCCACATTAAGAAATATGAGTAGATGCCGAATTGCCAATTTGAATTTCGTACCAGGCATTCGACCACACATGCAATAACGAAAGTAACCTCAGACATCTGTTGGAAACTAAATGATAGAGAATGTGTTGGAGCATGTCTCATTGATATGGAGAAAGCCTTCGATACGGTGTGGTTAGATGGATTTGTTTTTAAACATGTCCCCCAGACACCTTGCCGCCATGATGTGCAATATTTTATACGGGAAATCGTTTGTTATAACTGGTGGAAATCTGATATCAATGCGTGAATTCAAGGTCTTGAATGGTCTACAACAGGAAACGGTTACTGTGCCTCTGCTCTTCGCAATATTTATTCGCAAGCTATTGAACAGCTTTGATTTTAACGTCTCGCCAACGCGATCATTGGTAGCGTTTGCTGATGATCTGATCATCTATACGGTAGACCGAAAAGCTACAATAGTTCAGAGCGATTTCCAAAAAATGTTCAATGATGTAGACTGACAATTGGCGAATGAAAATCAATGCGCAGAAGTGTGAAACAATCTTGTTTTGGACAATGCTGTAGCGGGGTCAGTCAAGACCTGAAACGTAATTGAAAGGATTTTCACATCATGTAGTGAAGCTCGGGTAGATGAATTGTCCCTAGAGGACTGCAGCGATGGTCTGCTGCCGCGGCGAAAGAAGATGGTAATATCTGCCGAGATTTGCCTTGTCTGGGGACGCGTGAATGCGCTGGCATTCACGCCAGTGTTGTCGCGGGCCGGGTTTTTTTCCCCAGCACAAGGACCCACTATAAAAGAATTTCGCATTCACGAATTCTTGGGTCACAGAAAAAGTCGACTGAAGTCAAAAAAAGGAGGTAACCAGCTAAGGGTTGTAAATTGCAAAAGAAAAAGGGCAAACTGGACTTGGAGAAGACAGACTGACTTCAAGGAACTTCGTCGTTACCTGACGATTCTTATGGCCCACAAATAAGAGTGGGGCATCCAGATGGAGGTGGTGCCCCCTCGCACCCTCCCAACCGGAACAAGATCCAAACGTAGATGTGGCCATGTGTTTCCCATTTGAGAGAAAAACTCATACAAAAGCACTTTTTATGACTCTTTCCCTCAAATAAGAAGCACAAACGTAACCAATGTATGCTATAAAGTTATGCAATGAAATCACATAACCCTATATCATAAAAAAACACGTGAGCGGAAGGCCACTCTACCTGGCAAGAGCCCCTGGTGAGCGACAAAACGATGGAGCGCGCCCGATGGCTAGCCCATGTCAGAGAAAAGGCCTACCATCGATGCGGGTCCTGTACCCGGTCAGTTAGAGCGAATGGAAGAACCGAGGTTTTAAAGTTTAAAGATTCATTTTATTTGTGTAATTTTTCTCGCTTTAATCATAAGCCTTGTTTATTCTTTTCATCTCTAAAATTAAAACAATAAATGAAAAAGAAACTATCCAATTCCTATAAACTAACAAAAGAAATAAGAAAAAAAAATCGTTTCAACTAAATAAATTTCAAAATATTTCTTTTGTAAATATGGTGTTGTTGATTTATAACTTTAATATTTCTTTCATTCCTCATCTGCTTAAAAACTCCCTATCATAAATCAGTTATTAATAATAATCATTTACTTTTCCTATGTATATAGCTTTTTTTTCATTTATAATAGAAACACCGACAACGTTATTCCTCCATTCATTTTCTCATTAGAATAAAATACATTAGGAATAGAATATTCGGCAGTTATCGTTGATAGTAATTTGATGAGTTTCGCATTAGTTTTTTGTCTATGTTCAATTAATTTTGCATTAAGCAAATATTTGTTACTCTATCTGTGTCTGTGTGTGCGATTTAATGCTCTTTGGCGGAGGTCTAATTAAACGCTCATGGGGCTCCAGCGCAACGACGGGATCTCCCAAACACTTCAATTGCCGTAACAGCCTGTATGATTTACCATGGCAAATCATGTGCTGTCCGAAGGCGGCAAAGTAAGGTGAGACACCGGTGACGGAATGATAAGATGACCGCAGAGCGCAAGTGATGGCGGACAATCTGCGGTCCCAATCCTTCTGAGTTGGATGAACATAAGAACGGATCGCAGCTAACAGTGTGCGATTCAAACGTTCAGATGCGTTAGACTGAGGAGAGTATATGGTCCAACGCCGTACTGTTCGTGTAGGCCCTTAAACTGCCGAGATCTGAACTGTACTCCGTTGTTCGAGTACACACTTTCTGGTACCCCGAACACGTGTAATACTCGACTCTAAAAATTTCACGATGGGTAGAGCCGTGAACTTGCGAATAGGTTCCACCAGTAGGAGAGCTGGTCTAATACAACGATAGCTCCGATGTGTCCCATAGAAGAACGAGGATATGGGCCTAGTAGATCTATGTACAGGCGTTGGAATACGCGCTCTGGAACGTTGTGTTGAACCATAGGAGGTCGAAGAGGCTGGTTGGGCGCTTTAGTGCCTTTACAGGTCTCACAGGTGCTCACGTTGTCTTTGGCCTGGGATGACATTTTAGGCCAGAAGAAGTACTTCTTAAGTCGCCGAAGCGTTCGAGCGTAACCACCGTGGGCACTTAAAGGATGGTAGTGTCCGCAGAGGATCAGATTGTAAGTCATTTCCTCCGGTACCCAGAGCTTGCACGACTCTTTTTCCAGCCATGGATCACCAGTGGCGTATTCATTTCTCCTAAATACGTAGCCGTCTATCACTTTTAAATCAGGCAACTGGGTTTGTTGGATTACGATGGTTTGCCTCAACTTTTTGTAGCTGTCTGACTCAAAATGCGGTCTGTCTAAATCTATCTCAATGGGGTCCTCGTCATTCACTGCCAATTCTGCTCCCTCGGGTGAAAACATTCGCGAGAGAGTATTGGGCGCGATGTTCTGGGTCCCTTTCCAGTGTTTGAAGGAGAACTTGAACCCTTGCAGTTTAAGAGCCCATCGGTCCAGGCGTCCATGTAAGTCCACTTGTTTCATCAACCATTGTAGCGAAGCGTGGTCCGTGATGATTTCAAACTGGTGGCCTTCAATATAGGCTCAGAATTTCTTAACAGCCATCACCGCTGTCAAACATTCCTGCTCGGATACGGTATAGTTCCTTTGGGCCAAGTTCAGCTTATTGGACATGAAGGCAATAGGAGCTTCCTCTCCCTCATCGGCCAATTGCACAAGCACAGCTCCTACTCCATGTTGACTTGCGTTACAATAAATGGAGAAAGGCTTCTTAAAGTCGGGGCTGTGCAAGACTGGAGCTGATGTTAAGGCTTGTTTTAACTCTTCAAATGCCTTGCGACTGAGCTCGATCCAAATGAACTTCCCTTTGCGCAGCATGTCCGACAGTGGCGATGAAACTATTGCGTAATTACGAACGAACCTTCGGTACCAACCACACACTCCCAGGAAACGTCATAGCTGCTTGACAGTTTTCAGTAAGGGGAACTCATTAATCGCCCTTGTTTTGTCCGGATTCGTTTTGATAGTGCCATGTCCGATGACATGTCCTTGGTATCGGACTTCATTCATGACAAATTTACTTTTTTGGACGTTGATGGTGAGTCCCGCCTTACTGATATGCAGGGCTACTTCTTGTAGGAGTAGGAAGTGTTGGTCAAACGTTTCCGTGATGAGTAGAAGATCGTCCAGGTACACGAACACTTGGTGTTTCAGATGAGGTGGAATTACTTTGTCCATCGGCCGAGTCATCGTTTACGGAGCATTACACAGGCCGAAAGGCATTCTGACGAACTAGTATAATGGTCGTTCGGGCACTTTGAAGGTGGTCTTATCCCTGGACCCTTCATCGAGTGGAATTTGCCAGGAAAGTATCTTTTAGATTGAAACTGGCAATGTAATTTGCTTTTTAGCGTCTCTCCAATATTCTATCGATGAGCGGAAGAGGGTAAGCGTCTTTGATGGTCACTGCATTGACTTTCCGGGCATTTAGACAAAGACGGACTTTACCTGGCTTCACCACCAAGGTTACCGGTGAGGACCAGGCACTTTGGGACTCCGCTATAACCCCCAACTCGAGCATCCTGTCCAACTCTGCGTTCACTAACTTTTCCATGGCCGGTGAGATGGCATAGTGTCTTTGCTTAATTGGCTTACTATCGCCAACCTCGATGACATGTGAGACCAGTGTGGTGCGGCCAAGGCCTTGTGTAGCGTAAGATGGAAAAGCAGCGATGTATGCTTCCACACGTTGCCGTTGATTAGCCGTTAATTCGTGCCGGTCGGGTATAGAAGCGAGTTCATGGACATACAGGACTGTATAATAAGTAACCGGACTGACCTAAGGAAATTTTGTATTGGCGAAATATGTACAATTTTTCTTTAGAAATCTTCAAAGTAGTCCATATTGGAGTCGATAACACGCTGATACCGGATTTTCCAATCCCCGAACACTCCTTGGAAGTCGGCAACCTGGATGCTGTCTAGCGCCCTCGTCGTAGCACGTTGAACGTTTTCCAGAGTCCCGAACTGCGTCTCCTTAAGGTGTCTCTTGATCTTGGGGAACAGAAAGAAGTCCGCTGGTGCCATATCCGGGGTGTAAGAACTCTGGTTCGGTTTGCAGTCGATCAAAGATTTCCGAAGCGACAGCAACACGACGCTCCTTTTGCTCATCAGTCATGTGTTTGGGTACCAGCTTCGCGCAGATCTTCCGCATGCCCAGATCGTTCTTAATAATGTTGTGAACGGTCATCTTATCAATTCCAGCCTCATCTGCGATAGCCCGAATGCCCAGACGACGATCACTGTTCAACACATCACGCACTTTTTACACATTTGTGTCCGTGTGACTCGTTGATAGAGGACCGACGCGCTGTTTCTCATGGACGTCATCGTGGCCCTCCCGGAAATTTCTGTGCCACTGAAACACTTGAGTTCTAGACAGAGCATCCTCACCGTAAGCCTCTTGAACCATTTTGAAGAGTTTCTGTGGCCGTTTTCTTGAGTTTGACACAAAATTTGATGCTAACACGTTGCTCGATCGTACGCTCAATTTTCACTCCGACGACGAAACTGAACACGCACTCCGCTCTCGCTCGATGCTATCTCTCCAAGCGCTTGGGGGCAACTGCTGCAGCCCGGTTCCCTTTACTTAGACTCCCACCACTACTATAGCATCAGATACTGGTTAGCAGACGCTTTGACGGCGCGGGGCCGTCCGGTTACATATTATGCAGACCCTGTATCTAGTACTTAAAGGTGAATCTGTGAATACGTCTGGGGCCGAACCAAATTAAAGGACGAAATCGACGCCAAGGTATACGTTCTGAGTCAGTGACGGAATAATGTGACGGGATAATGTTTGACCTTTGAATGTCACGGGTGTTGTCAATCTACCCTGGATAGGATATCTGGTGCCATCAGCTGTACTGATTTCAGAGCAGCAAGGTTTTGCCGCCGTAGGGTTTTGAGGGAGTACCTTTGAGCCGAAGCTCCAGGCAAGGCAGCTAATACTTGCACCCGTGTCAATCAGTGCAACAGTGACTTCGCCCAACACTTTGATTGGTGCATAAGGTTGAGTGTCATTCTCAGAAACATACGAGATGTTACATACGTTTAAATTTTGGCGACAGATGTGTACTCTCCTGCGGAAGCTCCTCCAATGACGAGCTGACCACTTAGTTTTGTGCTGGCGTGGGGTGACCTCTTCTGCGGCAAAAATCCTCTCTCGTGCAGCAATATACCCCTGCAACCTAATATGGTATGGCTTCAACACACGAGTCTGTGGCTGCTGGGGTTCTTCAGGCAGTACCTGAGGTGGTCGCTTCAACAATGTCTTTGGAGAGGCCTCCGGAGAAGATGTGGCATCTACTGCATCGTGAACCTGCAAAAGTATCGTGGTTTTTGACTCTAGTGGGTTTACTGGTGAGGAACTTGTCGTGGTGGAACTGTCAGTGTCGCGAGTGCTGCCGGCGGTCGTGGGCACTCGCTTGCAAGTTTTTTGGCTTCTTGCAATTGGTGCAGTTTGGTACATAAGTATCTGGCTTCCCACAACGGAAACAAAAAATGTTAGCCTCTTCCTGGCATGCTGTAAAACGGTGTTCTGCCGGCAGTTCCAACACTTGTAACTCGTGTCCTAGGAGCCAGTTCATGTACTTCGGTCTGATGTTCTTGGTCTAGTTCGGTGGATAGTGGAGAGAGAGTCTCCGCCGTGCTGTATGTTGTGGGTAGAATGAGACAAGCTGGCGCGGGTAGAGTAGGCACGCTGTTTTCGAGCTCAGCTACTGAGCGTCGTTTTGGTTGCTCTCGTCGGCCAAAGAGTTAGGTCCGTAAAGGACTACAGCGATGATCTGCTGCCTCAGCGGAAGAGGACGGTGAAATCCCCCGAGATTGGCCTTGTCTGGGGACGCGTGAATGCGCTGGCAGGCTAGCGTTGCGGTGTTGTGGGGCGGGTTCTCTCCCTCTAGCACAGGACCCACTACAAAAACATTTTTCGCATCCACGAATTTGATAATGGTTCTTTTATAATAGACCAGAGTCGAGAAAGGAGGTAACCGACTAAAGACTATGAACTCGCTGGTTCAGAGGACAAATAGGGCCTTGCGAAAACGGACGGACTTGAGGAGACTTCGTCGTTACCGACGACACTTATGGTCCCCAAGTAAGAGTGGGGCATCCAGGTGGAAGCGGTGCCTCCTCGCACCCTCCCAACCGGATCAAGATTAAAACGCAGAGTGGCCTTCTGCTCGCGTGCACTTTTATGGTATAGAGTTATGTGATTCCATCGCATAACGCTTTAACATAAATTGGCTACGACTGTATTCCTCATTTGATGGAAAGAGTCATGCAAAGTACGTTTGTATGAGTTTTTCACTCAAAAGGGAAATACATGGCCACGTCTACCTTTGGATCTTGATCCGGTTGGGAGAGTGCGAGAGGGCACCGCTTCCACCCGGATGCCCCACTCTTATTTGGGGACCATAAGTATCATCGGTAACGACGAAGTCTCCTCAAGTCCTTCCGTTTTCGCGGGGCCCTATTTGTGAGGTATGACAATTTAGTAATGAGACTGATTCCATGAAAGCCGTATATTTAAAAATTATTCTCCAACACTGCCATGCCCTTCAAAGTAGTCCCCTTGGGTAGCTATACAACGATTTCAGGGTGTTTTCTATGCTTCGCAACATTTCTGGAACGCTTCGACTGGGTTGTCCGCTAGTACCCTCGTCACGGCTGCCTGGATGTCCGTAATCGACTAAAAATGGGTTCCTTTGACCACCGATTTTGTTCTAGGGAACAAAAAGAGTCACAGGGTAACATATCGGGCGAAAAAGGCGGCTGTTGCAACACGGCGATCCCTTCAAAAGCCAAATACTGCGACACTGCTCTTGCTCCTCAGAAAGGTCCTTTGAAACCATCTTTGCGCACAACTTTTTCATGCCAAAATCGTTGGTTAAAATTTATCTGACTGTTTCACGGTTTATATCCAGTTCCGAGGCAACATTCGAACTGTTAAACGCTGTTCTTCACGGATTAGGGCGCACACACGCTGCGCATTCGCGTCAGTCCACACCTCAAGTGGTCTTCCACTCCGCGCTTCGTCTTCCACGCTTTCACGCCCCTCCTTAAACTCTTTATGCCATCGGAATACCTGGGCACGGCTAAGAGCACTATCACCATGCACTTTTACAATTTTAGCGTACGTTTCCGAAGCTGTTTCGCCCAATCTGGCGCAGAATTTTATCGCGGCGCGTTGCTCTTGATTTCGTTTCTCCATTTTCGTGACGAGTACCACCAACACACGTCTACTCCACACAACACAGCAGGCGAACTAAACAAGCTAGAGCGATGGTAAATACATCAATGGGGAGGTGAAGAGTGCCTAGGAAGGGGAAGGGAATTTCAAGGTCGCAGGTTTACCACAAGCGCGGAAATAAAATCAGTCTCAATACTTAATTGTCACACCTCGTATTCTACAATTTGAATAAATAGGAGGAAGACAAAACGTGATAGTAAAGACGAAAAAATTTTATTACATAAAAACACAAAAAAAAATTTTTTGCAAAAGAAAAATATTTAAGAAACCAAAAAATTTACAAAGAGGCAAAATGATGATAAAATAACATGAGAATTTTTTATGGTGAATATGATAGATATTGTGAAAAAGATGAATACTTAAACGAGTATGAGACCGGCTACGTTGGCTGAACACTTCTCTGAACTAGTCATCGGGCTGCAGCTCGTTTCCTTTCTCAGTAGTTACAAGGGCTCATGCTGGGTAGAGTGGCCTTCCAAACGGGTTTCTTATTTATGTTAAAGTTTTATAAGATTCGATAATATAAAATTTTAATATTGTATAAATCGAATACATTTTATTTTACATTTACCGTAAAGGTTCATATATATTGCTTTATATGAATTTTGCATGTAAATGTAAAATAAATGGCCACGTTTACAATGGACCTTGATTCGAATACCCCTCTCTTAGTTGGGGGTCGTAAGCGTTCGGAGTGAGGACGAAATCGTCTTGCGTTCATCGAGTATCAGCGTCGTTTCTCAAATGTCAATTCCTTTGGTAGGTTACCGTTGATGCGTTATCTTTCTAACGTACAATTCGTGAATGCGAAATTTTTTCGTAGTGGACCCTTGTGCTGGGGAAAAATTAACCCGACCCACGACACTGCAAACCTAGCCTGCAAGCGTATTCATGCGTCCTCAGACAAAATCCACAATGACTAACAACAGTAAGTCAAAAACATGTCAAATCGTGGAACTATTAAGATCTACTTAGCTAGTATAAAATATGAATCAAAATACTGTTTCCTCTGAACGGTAATCGTCATTTTGTAAGGCTAAAGTGCATGACATTGTCTGTCATTTAATCTGGCCATAAATTTCGAAAACAATTCATTTCTCACTTCAAAATATTTTTCTTTATTGATAAGACAAATTTTTATGACCAAATTATATACAAACAAAAAATATTCTTTATATTGACACAGCTTAAAAAAAAATCCAGAATAAATTTACCAAACCTCTTTCCCTTAGTCATCATCTCATCAATTTTAGTATGAGAAAAATTCCGAAGCCAATTTTTATGAAGTGTTTATTTACTATTCTGTTTACTATCATACATTTGTTTGTTAATATGATCGATTTGTTTGAAAACTGAAATTCCATCGAAAGCCCTTCCGCATTGTGAAGAGTGTGTAAAATTCGAAATGGGCATCCTTATCAGTTTTAATGTGCTAAGCCACAACAAACTTTTATTTCAAGTTCCTACAAAATACGATTACAAACTTATTATCTACCAAATTGGTCGCAAGTTATGATTTTGAATTTTGTATGGTAAATAAAAATGAATAATATTGATATTCACATGTGTAATGTGATGCAGAAAATTATTTGGATGTTTCTTTCTGGGAAACATATTATAATGTCTGTAGGATATTCAGAAAATATATTTAATAACAAATTTATATTGCAATAACGGATTCAACAGTTCAAATTTTTTAAGGGTCAAAGTTATTAATAATTGAATATTTTAAATTAAAAAAAAAATAAGTTATACATACTGTGCAATCTGCAATAAAATTCTGTCTCATTAAATTATCAACATAAATAATCGTCAAAGAAAGAATATAATGATGTTCCCTTCTGAGTAGTGTCAATAGAAAATGTCTTTATATCCGTTAAACTCATGAATGTCGCCTTCTTATCGATCCATGCCCGAGTATCTGAACGAATATACATATTCAAACGTCTCCTCACTAATCTTATTATAACACTAATGTGATTTGATTGGTATCACACTAGTTCTTCCGGTTTCTCATTAGAACCTGGTGAAAAATTTCTCATTTCAACGCGCGCATATTAATGGATAGATATGTATGAATGTACAAGATATCACCGCCTTAATATGTGATTGGACGTTAACAGGATTTGAAAACTCAACGGTTGCAACGGCGTCAACCATGGCGTTGACGATGGACAGGCGTAAATAAACATACGCATGAAAAGAACACGCGCAAGACAAAAAATTAGAAAAACAAACTTTCAAGAAAGATGAATGCGTTAAAGAATCGTTAATCTTATTTTTAATTCAAATTATATCTTCCCACACTGTGTGAGGCCGCAGGAATTGACTGTGTGAAGCTAATGTTGATATGAATGTTTAAATGCATACCGAAATATCTATTCATCAAATATGGAAATGTATGAATGGAAACTTATTAATTCAATTCATTTGGTTATTTGTTTTGAAACAAAACGCTTCAATGGCTACTTTAAAAGGGAATTGAATAATTAGATTCGATTTGAATACTAGCTTTAATTTGAATTCTTGGAATTTCACTCGAAGTTTATTGAATAAAACCACAAAAACTATCGAAAACTATAGCACAGATAGTTGGATTATCATCTAAATAGAATATATGTATATTAATAAGTTTGTAAATATTTGATATTTTGAGAAAATCTTCTTTCAAGGATACATTTAAGAAAGATTTAATAACACACATCTAATCACTTCTTGTGTACCGTTTACGAAATTAAAATAATATAAATATTAAGTTTCGCACTTTTAAACGACCGAACATATATTTAATTCTTCAAAAAAATTTTTTATGTGGTTAGGGGGTGATTGCTGTTTACACACAGAGCGTGGGACTCCCAAACTTACAATGCATCTGAACTGCCCAGTAAACACCCGAGAACCCAGCCTGGGACCGTTTGACACATTATTCGGGATAGGCCTCGTTTTCCTACGCCTAGAGGTACCTTCGAGTTGCGGGAATCCCTTCTTTAGCTGGAAGGAGGGGAAAGAAAAGGACTATAAAAGGGACCCTTCCACTCTTGACGCCTTCTGACGGTCCAGTATGCATTCTTTAACCGTCAGCACTGCCCAAGAGTAATGCGCCACGCAAATCCATTTGTCAACTAATGCAAGCATCTTTCTGACTACAGTCCCCGGAGAGAGCTCTCCGATTTCGCTGCAAAACTCATCGCGTAGCCATTCCCATCTTTAGCAAACCAAAAACGTGTGGCCAGCATCATCCGCCACTCCTCTGCAAAACACGCAGTTGATCTTGTGCAGGTAAGACTGGAAACATCCATGCCCGCTCAAGAGCCGGGTTAGGCAGAAACTAGTCTCCCCGTGCACTCGATTGAGCCACAGCCTCAGGTTAGGGATCAGATTAACAGTCCATCTTCCCTTGGTATCGCTCCCCCAGGTCACTCGCTCCGACAGCGCTATCTCTCATCCCTAGCAACGGCCTCTTTGCCACCCTCGCATCCGTGCAGATAGACGGTTCTTAACAAGGAGCTCAATGGGCATCACACTTGGAATCAGCAATAACGCCGTCTCGGCGACTGCCAATTGCTTTCGTTGCCACTGCGGAGGGAATAACGGTCGACAGGAATACTATTGGAGGCTAGCATTCTTTGGGGAGTGCCAACCCCACAGACCCGAGGATCAGAAGGCCACCGTGAGGTTCCTCCTGGGATGGCAGGGAACGGCCCTGACTGAATCTCGACTATGGTTTGGACAATGAATTTGAATTGTTGCTTTGGGCTGGCGGATATGATGGTTTGGACCTAGTTGCTTTGCACAGTAGCGCCAATGTTACACTCGTGTGTAAACGGCTCCAATTCGACTATCATAGTCTTCGTCCCGGTAAAACCTTGCCAGGCCTCGGAATACACAATTGGAAAGTATTAAAGGACTACTTAGCCAGTGATCATTAGTGCATTCTGCTTGAGATCAGTGATGTTGTCTCCCGACGTCCATGTTCTCGGCTTTCTACAACTGGATGGAACATCGGAAGGATGGACGTCGAGAGGTTCGTCGAGGTGCTCACAGCAGGTGAGCCGCTGCAGGGAGCTTCGGAGGGAACGAAAGAACTGGCAGCTCAAGACGTGGTGAACTCTACTATGAGTGTCATCGCGGCTGCTTGCTGCGCTTCCATGCTCTGTCGAAAACCCCGGCACGGCAAACCCCCAGTGTACAGGTGGTCAACTGAAATCGCTGAAAAGCGAAGGGAGTGTCACAAGCTTCGACCTGAGGCTGAACGGGTGCGGAACCGTGACGAGGCATGCAACCGGGTGGCAGCATATAAGTCGGTCAGGAAATGCTTTCGCAAATTGATCAACGACAGTAAGGCTCGCTGCTGGCAAGACCTAGTGGCCAATGTGAACAAGGAATCGTGGGGCCTTGGCTACAAGCTAGTTATGCGGAAGCTTGGCGCCCTACGGAAGCCTTGTATACATGATGCGGAAAAGATGGACGAGATGGTGCAGGCACTCTTCCCCGCCCATCCCGTCCGTGTTGACGTTGTCCATGATGAAACAGCAGTCGAAACTGGAAGAGGCAGTCCTTTCATTGAAAGCGAGGAAGGCTCCAGGCCCAGATGGTGTTCCGGCTGAGGTATTGCGGCTTGTCTATCACCATTGTCCTGACTTGCTGCTCAGCACATTCCACGCTTGCTTACGGGACTGGTTTTTCACCGTACGATGGAAGGTGGCGAGGCTCGTGCTGATCAGCAAAGAGAAGAGAAATCCCGAATCGGCTGGGAAATTGCTAGAGAAACTCATCAAGGGAAGACTCACTGCTGCTGGGGACCTATCTCCTCGGCAGTACGGCTGGAAAACCCTTTTCAAGTTCCAAATATCTAATGCGGCTTTTGAGGAACTACCTAAAGGACCGAAGCCAGCTCTACGACACGATACAGGGCCAACGAAGGATGGCTGTTACATTGGGTGTTGCCCAGGGATCTATCCTTGGTCCGGCCCTGTGGAACGTGTCTTACGACGGGCTACTGAGACTGGAGATGCCAGATGAGTCGCGCTTAATCGGCTATGCGGATGATGTTGCGGCTCTGGTCACTGGACACGCCGTTGAACAAGAGCAACTTAGGCTAGGTATGCTAATGCGCCGAGTGAGGGACTGGATGACTGCTTGCGGGCTCAGTATAGCACTGGAGAAAACCGAAGTGGTCATCTTGACAGAAAAGAGAATCTCTAGAGTAAGGATGACCAGTATTGGAGACTTACAAATCGAATCGAAACCAACGGTGAAGTACCTGGGGCTACTGATCGACTCGAAGATGAATTTCTCTGAACAAATCAGGGCAACGGCTGAGAAGGCTGCTTCGGGAGTATCGGCTCTGAGTCGGCTTATGGCCAACGTAGGGGGACCCAGCCCATCAAGAAGACGCATCTTGATGAGTGCTGTAGGGTGAGTGCTACTGTACGGAGCAGAAGTATGGGGCGACGCTCTCAGTAAGGAGGTTTACCGAAAACGCCTGGCACAGGCACAGTGAAGAGGAGCACTGAGGATTGCATCTTCGTATCCGACAGTCTCGAGTTCGGCGGCGAAAGTCATTGCAAGCGTGATACCTTTCAGCCTCCTTGCTAGAGAGCACCGCGCAATTTATCCGTGCCGAAACGAAGATGCGAGAGAGATGGTTGCCCGCGAAGAGAGACAGCGCTCACGCAAGGATTAGCAGCAGTCCTACGTGAATTGCACGAAGGGACGGTGGACTACGCGCCTCAACCCGCATGTGAGACCGTGACCAAATCGAAAGCATGGTGAGACTGACTTCTATCTGACCCAGCTTTTGGGTTTTTTTAGTCTTAGCTGCACAAGACTGGAAGCCACGGTCCCCCGCTTGTCGGTATTACCCAGGAGAGGAAGACGATGCCTGCCACACATTTTCGCGTGCATAAAATGGGACAGGCTGCGCAGGGCCCTCTACAGGGAGACGGGAGAGCTCAACCCGAATAATATAGTCGCGGTGATGCTCGAATCGGTTGAAAAATGGAACTAGGTGGCACACTATGTTCGGGCAGTACTAAAAGAAAAAATGGACTAACAGCAGCCGAGGGTGTTGGGGCTGGGGGATCGCTTGTCTGGTACTTCCTCTTCCACTCTCCCCTTCCGCTAGAAGAGGGATCACCCAGCTTGAAGGCGTCTAACGGCGTAACAAATCGAGACCTGGCCCGAAGTAATGTGTCAAACGGTTCCAGGCTGGGTTCTTAGGTTGACAGGGGAGGTGTTTAGTGGGTAGTCCAGTCGCCTTCTGGTGAGCATGGGAGTCCCACACTCTGTTCGTAAATGGACATTCACCTCCCTACCACAAACAAAAATCTGATCCAAGGCTATTTTCCTGGTTCTATGATAAGGAAATTCTGTGCGGAGCATTGGCAGCGCTTCAGCTTGGTCGGTGTTTGGCCCATGAGTGGTATTTTCTTTCCTACATACACACCGTAGCCAATTAGGGCACCCTTTATCCACCACCTGCTGATAGGGGACCGAAAGCTCCACACGGAACCAAAAACAATAGCGCAAGCATAATAAAGTATTTTACCTGCAAACAAAATTCAATGCCTCGATTCAAAACAAATTTAAATTTGACATCATGATCACAAACAAAATAAATATTTCATACCAATGCCCACTAAGAAAAGTTGCACAGTTGGAGTAGCGAATCGGATGAAAGGGAGTTCATCAGAAGATGGCTCCGGTGGTAGTGTCGTGGACTCTTAACCAGGGGGTCCGCTGGGACCCTGGGTTCAAGTTCCCCCGAGCGCAGGAACACTCTTTTTGGATATCGGCAAAAACAATTATTTTTGTGTATATGACGATTTGCATAGAACCAAACGCTATCATGGTTATGCAAATCGCCATATATGCAAAATGGTAATTGTTGCATTTGTCGAAGTGGGAAAGATGTATGGGTAACGGAATCGAAGTATATTGAACTTCGATTACGTTACCTCGACACGGTACCGGGAATTGGGAAGAAAGGATTGCGGGATTGGTTTTTTGATTTCGTTAGTCTGGATTTAGCATTCAGAGAAAAGGGTGTTCTTTTGCGATGTCGGGAAAAGTTTTTAGTTTGAATTCGGGAAGAAAGTCCTGGTTTAGATTCGGGGATTGAGTTTCGATTCGGGACGAAAGGTCTTGATTTTGAGTTTGGGTTAGAAGGTTCCTTTTTTCGGTGAATTTTTGGTGGTGACGAAAGCAGGGGTTGGCGACAGTCGAAAGTTTTATGAAGAGATGGGAAAAAGTGTTGAGTGGTGGTGCTGTGAAGGCATAGATATTTCGAAAATATTAAAGTTAATGAAAATTAATGTGAATTTTAGATGAATAGAGTGGAAAAAGGTGGGGATATGAAGAAAGAATTTGCTAGAGAGTTTGTGATAGGTAGTCCAAAAATACTAAACTAGAATAGTGTGATACGATAAACTGGTGATTATGATATTACTGGAAAATTGATAGAACAGACAGTCAACCAACAGTTGTGTTCGTGCTATGGAAAGCCATTGTTTGATTTCTTCTGAAGTAGTTTGTGGGCGACAAAGTGATTAATTGAAGTGCGGAGTTAATCTATTTATTCAATTAACTCTGTAGATTTTGTGGCCAGACTTACAGTTTTTTCTGGTGAACTGATTTTATTCAAAAACAAAATCTACGAAAACATAAAAAGGGTGAAAGTAACAGTTACTTCTCTAAAGACTGTTTTCATTCAATTATCGAAAAGAAGTTCGACGATTTCAATGAGCTGGCACGCGTTTTTTTGGCTGTTTGATGTTTTTCTGTGCTGAAGTGAATTTAATTTTGGTTTTTTTTAATAAATTTTATTGGTACGCAACACCTCCCCCCCCCCTTCCGTCAATTGCAGAGCGCGCCAAAGCTCCAAAAAAAATGAGTAATTATTTTTTCAATTTAGCTGCTTGGAAATAAATTTTTTTTTTTGCGATTGATATAAATCTGTTTACTATAAATACTTTGGTTCGAATTAATTCTACTAAAAAGGGGATTTAAATTAATTCATGAAATGTATTTTATGTCCATAGCTAATTATTATTTTTTTGTTCAGTTGTTGATTGAAGTGGTATTGTTAGATCATACTTAAAATATTTAAATAGAAAACTTCGATGATTTACTAAAATTATTAATTTTTCCTCCTCCTCTCCAGTCCGTTGCTTTTGTTTTAGGTTTTATGTGTAAGGTGTGTCAGCACGAGTGAAGGGTGTCCCGGAAAATCCGCGACACGACTGATTGCTAGCCGGCCTCAGAATGCCACACCAGGTTACGCACCCCTCTGCTATAACTTAATGTCTGTAACTGCGGTGCCTTCCGTGGTTGCTACAATAATATAATCGGAAACTCCACATGATTGTCATTTTATCATTCCCTTTTTGACTGCATGATAATTTGCTCGTTAGTGTAACGATCAGATTTAATGGGGATCCTATTTTTTCGCCGACGCGACTTCCACCTACGATCTTGTTATCATACTATTATAATCCGCTGATTCTGTCATACAGGTGGAAACCAAACCAGTCTCTCTCTTTCCGCCGCGTTGTCATTGAAGTCATCTCGATGCGGGACGTTGCACAGCGCTAACACCCTTAGCCCATCGCACTAGCCGACTAGTAGCGTCTTTCGGACTGTTGAGCCAGACTAAGGAGTGATGATCTGTTATGACTTTGAAATGAGTTCCGTCGATGTATGGCCGAAGCTTTTCCACTGCCCACAACACCGCTAGGCACTCCTTTTCGGTGGTGGAGTACTTCCTTCAGCCCTACTCAGCGATCCACTCAAATAACAGATCACCTTCTTTACCTCCGGGAAATTCGGGCTCAACACAGCTCCCAAGCCAACATCCGAAGCATCTGTTTGCACATTAAACGGCTCGTAGAAATCTGGGCACGTCGAAATTGGTGCCGACGACAATTTTAAATTGCAGTGGCTAAATGCCAACTCACATTCTGGAGACCAAACAAATCGACGGTTTTTCTTTAAAAGTTCAGTCAGAGGTGCTACTAGTGAGGCATGGTCAGGTGTAAACCGCCATTATCATGAGACCATGCCTTAAAACTAGCGCACTTGCTTGACCGCGTGCGGCCGAGGAATATTGACTACACTAGCGACTTTTTCAGGTTCTACACTGAGCCCATTATCGTCCACAACATATCCCAAATATTAAAGCTGAGCGCGGTAAAAAAAAAAACACTTTTCTCTGGACAACTTTAGATTTGCCTCTCGAAGACGCTGAAATACCTCCCGCAAAATTTCTATATGCCTCTCAAAAGTTGGTGTAGCGATGATAATGTCATCTAGATATGTAAAGACAAAGGGTTCTAACTCAGGCCCGATGGTACGATCAATTAGCCTATGCCAGATAGCCGGGACATTAGACATACCAAAAGGCATCCTCTTAAATTAAAAGAGGCCTCTCCTGGGAATAGTAAAGGCCGTATACTGTCTGGAACTTTCTGCCACCGGTACCTGCCAGTGGGCTGACTTAATATCTAACGTTGAGAGGTATTTCGCATTCCGTAGCTTGTCTAAAGTTGCCGAAATGTATGGAAGAGGGTACGCGTCCACGGAAGTCCACGCAAAACCTTTAGGTACCGTCATTCTTTTTTCCCAGCAGAATCGGTGATGATCAGGCATTGGATGATGGCTCCACTACTCCTATTTGTAACATGCCATCCAACTCAGAGTTGATATGTTTTTGGAGTGCTGGAGAGACAGGGTTGTACCTCCGCTTAATGGGCACTGAATCCGTCTTAATGACATGCTCCACTAGTGAGGTACACCCCAAACTATCACCCATTTCTTCAAATTCGTGCTGTAACATGCTGCCTAGTTGTTTTTCCTCTAGTTCCGTCAGAACAGACCAGCTGTGCAGATGAGTTGAAGTTGAATGAACGCGCACAAACAAAATCCC
Organism: Odontomyia ornata; assembly: GCA_963969285.1. Taxonomy (NCBI): domain Eukaryota; kingdom Metazoa; phylum Arthropoda; class Insecta; order Diptera; family Stratiomyidae; genus Odontomyia; species Odontomyia ornata. The sequence continues at coordinate 6,286,235 of OZ017741.1, forward strand.
AGCAGTCTTCTTTCACGTTAAGCGTGATCCCAAATAGACGGAGACCAAAATAAATCCGTGCTTTGACGATGGCGCTATCAGTATCTCCAACCATCTCGTCCTATCTTTTACTGTAATAGGCAACCACGCCTTTCCTGCCAACTCACACTGTCCATCATCTACAAGCCTTACTGTTTGGAAGTCTGCTGATCCCAATTCCATTCCAACTGACTTCAACTTATCCCAACCTTCCTTTCCCGCTATTGTGTTGGATGATCCCGAGTCAACCAGCCCTATAAACTGTTTTCCTAAAATGTTTATATTTAGATGAGACCATATGTCCCTTGCTTTGGTTGCAAATAAATAATCCAGAGTGGTTTTTGCGACTGTCTCTGGATAAGATGGAGTGGTACCCAATTCGTCACATACCGGGTACCTCGCTCGTTCCCCGATGCTTTAGGAGACGGCTGGCCCACTGGTCTGAAACTATTCCCACCAGGAGAACATGTTGGGCATTTAAATCTAGTTACACCATGACGCCCACAACCGAAACAACGCACAGGCTGCGAGCACTCACGGGGATAGTAATTTGCACTCCCGCATATCCAGCACTTCCTCCTCATTTCCGAAGCCTGAGGTCCCACTGCATCCACTCTTGGCGCCTCCACGTAGGACAGGTCTTGTTCCAAAAAATGTGTTGTTCTCCTACTAGGCGGTGGGAGAAGCAAGTCAACAGTAGCCTTAGTTACCTCTAATTTGCGTCCAAGGGACACCAGTTATGAAACAGAAGCAATGCTTACCAAGGCAAGCTAACCCTGGTAAAATGGGGTTATATTACGTCGGAGGATCCTACGCTTTTCTTCCGACCGAGTACTTAACCGTTAACCTCCAAAACAGCCCATCCATTACCGGCACATATGCGCCAATCGTCTCGTCCTGCGTACGATGGCGTATCTCGCTCCTTAACAAGTCATTGTAATTTGCCGGTAAAAACTCATCCCTGAGCTCCTGGCACACCTCTCTCCAACTTGGGACACGCTCCCGCACAGCTCGATACTATACTACGCCAACGAGACTTGAACCCGAGAACTTTGGCTTACGAGCTTAGTGTTCTAACCACTAAGCCACGCGGACTACCGAAAATTTATTCGGTATTATGAATTTGTATTTGGTGAACTCAACAAATTCTTAGAGTGGCTGACCCGAGCCATGGCCATTTGGATCGTCTTGTTGGCGGAGTTCGGACCCACACACCAAGTACAAGTTGAATGGAGAGACATTTGCAACATTGTGACGGACCCTCACCCACAAATGCAGAACTTCATATAGAAACCCGTCCGGGTGTGATGGATTGGCAACACACATCAAACCTGAACCGTGATAGACTAAGCCTACAATATCATCATAATAATAATAAAAGCAGCAACATCAACAACTACTACAAATACGTCCTGATGGTCCGCTAAGGCTCGAAGATGATCCGCCTGAAATGTCACATTCCGTAGATCTATCGGCGTGTAAAGCTGGTTCAAATAATCTCAGTTTGTATTCGTCGTCTGTGTTATTATTCCACAATGAAACCCCTAGTTTAGCTGATGAAATGAACTTCAGCGCAAAATTTGATCCATAATATCATCCACTAGCAAATATTCGCGCTCGTACTCCTCGTTGATTCATTTCTTGGGACAAAGTCTAACATCCAACCAAAAAGCATAATCACATTGTTGTATTCAATATGAGATAGAACTGAAACTATATCGTCGACATAATTAGCCCCAATGGAAAGACGGATACCAGCGACAACCTCGAGAAAATGCGAGAATATTGCAACGAACTGTTTCGTGGACATGGATTTTAGGCCTGTGCGCTGAAAGAACTCTTTACCCAAAATATCTTCGATTGCGTGCAGGTTTACCAGACGAAGGCTCGCCAGAACCTTGAGTTTTTCTCCCTCGATAAGACATTTCAATGAAATTTACTGATATATGTATATTGTTCTCTGTTTCTATGGATTAAAACAAAACGAAAACAAATCCAACAAACAAACTATTTCCTTCAAAATTCACCGTCACCATTCACCGTCAGCAGAGTCTGCATGGTGATCACAGCTATACAAAATCTAACAAAAAGGTGTGGATTTACCTGGATTGAGTGTTGAAACTCCAAGCAATTCCGACGAGGAAATTGACGTGATTTGAAACTATCCACAAATCCATCACAATCCACAAATCCATCACAAAACAAACTTCAACGACAACAGGAGCAAACCGAAACCGTCAGTAAATTGTCGCACTGACATTTCTCCAAACTCGTTTAGTAGGAGTGAGATTCCATGAACACCCAAAAGCGCCGAATCTTGTGGTTGGAAACTACATAGCCGACCACACGTAGTGGGATTTTTAAGGTCCTCGATCTACCCAAATGAGCCGTACGCCGAAAATCCAATAAAAACGGAACGGAAGAATGTTCCGTTCTTCTTTCTTGCAGAAAAAATCATCCGGTGACGAGTGCGAGTGGAGGCAGGAATCTACCGGAAGAACGAGATCGAGAAAATTGGCAGTGGAGATCAGGAAATAAATCAATCAGTGAAAAAAGCAAAAACCAATTATTTGGGGATCCCCACATCAGCGGCAGCGGAATCACCGTCTTAATTGTTGGCCAACCGTTTTTCTTTTTTTTCAATATTTTATCATACATTTTCTTGTGAAATTTTAAGGTTTAAAGCTAAAGATTAATTGAAGTGAATTTTTTTCCGGTTGTTTCCTTTACTGTTATTTCTGTTTTAGCTATTCATACTGTGAACTTCCTGCTCGTAAGCGGGAAGATATCTTTTTTCCCAAGAAGGGAATTTACTGGGGTCGTTCGAAGTTGCGGGATTGCCAAGGGCCCATCGTGGTCAGGTCGCGCTTAAAGTTTCTTCCTGGCTTTTCCAGCGTTTCATTCAGGTGTTGTAGGAAATTACAATTTGGTAGAATAGAATCTGAGGTAGGTAGGATTCTACTCTTTACTCTCCGGGGGGCCGTAGCCAACTTCGGCGGCTCCAATCGGGCTCCAAGGGCGGACGAGTGGTGCCTGCACCGTCTCCGACGAAGCTATCCGGGGCCGAAAAGAGCCTGATCAGAGCACCGCTTGTAAAACGGTAATAGTTGATCGCGTACTTCGTTTAGGGCTGCCATCTCATGCCTCATGCGACAAGCAGAAGAATTTTTTGCGGGAAGAGATTAATAAATTGATTAAATTTCTCGGACGCAATTGTCACATTATACATTCCGCGTGAAGCGCAAGCGTGGATAGTACAAATAGTAAATTTGATCAAATTGTTTTTCTTTTATTTTAATTACAAAATAACAAAATTTACTCATCGTAATCCTTTTTTTCTTTCAGTACATATTTATGCTAGTCCTAGTCTTTCTTCTTGAAGCAACAGTTGGTGGCTTAGCATACGTCTACGAAAGTCAAATCGAAGACGAATTACAACTAACATTGAAAGACACATTTATAGATAATTACGGAATCGATGAGCGCATGTCGAAAGCTGTCGATTTAATGCAGCAGAGAGTAAGTTCAGTTTCAACAACGCTAATCATATATTTGAATATAATTGTCTTTCAGTATAAGTGTTGTGGTGCCATTATCTTCCAAGATTGGAGGGAAAGCATTTGGTTCAAATCAAACCACACCAAAGAAGCTTTCCTAATACGATCCCGAAACAAACGACTTGTACCGGATTCGTGTTGTCTAACACAAATCGACTTATGCGGTAGACGCGATCATCCAAGCAACATATTCTATACGGTAAGGACTAGAGTCTATATGATTTGTCTTTTCTCGTCTACTTCTATTTCCAGGGTTGCGTACACAAAATGTCTGACGAGCTACGACAACATCTTGGTATTATTGGTGCCGTTGGTCTGGGAATTTGTCTCATCAATATTGTTGGTCTGATACTGTCCTGTTGTCTTTATATAAAATTAAAAGATCCGGACGATTGACAATTACCTGCGATCCAAATTTACGATTCCAGCTACCCTCAACCGGGAAGTAGTTCATACGATCGTAGATCTGGATCGCAGCAATTTATCGATGCATCTACAATAGCAACAAGATCATCGTTAGCGTCCCCATCATCGCTTAGCAATTATGATGATGGTATTAGTTTAATTTCTAGTAGTAATGTCAATAGTGATACAATACCACGTCGGAGTAATGGAACATTTCCAAATCCAATGAGTCAAAAGAAACGTATACGTTTTGCACCAATGACCAATGGTTCTACTTATACTAGTAGTGATAGCATTTATCCACAGGATGTTAGTTTATAGTATTAGGCTGTAAGGATAGGATGAGTTGATTGAATGTGAAGGAAGAAATTGGTCTTAATGTAGCATTTTTGGGAGAAACTGATCAAGACGTAATTCTTACAAGTCTCTTCTCTGTCTACTATGCATCATTTTTGTGGTATCATATCTTGTATTGAGCCGTGAGTTTTTTGAAACAGTCGCCTCGCTTCAATGATCGTGTTCTCCACCCAGCATCCATTGAATTTTTGCAGAAGAGAAGTTTTTTTCAATGTTACTCAGTTCTCTTGCTTGGCCGTTCATTTAACATAGTCTATATCGGACCATATTCTCGAGGAATAATTGCCTCAAATTGTCCTTGAACTACAACCTTTTCCAACCATTTACGGCTCTGAGTAGGAATCTACTGTCAGCCTCCATTGAGTCTTCCCTGTGTTTCTATGGTTTCCTTTATGAACGCTGTCATTGCAGTCTTCTTTTAAACAGAGCCTGCTATGCTTGTCTGTTTTCGCCCACATTATGCACTAGATTAGTTGTTGTATTTACTTTACCTAATACTAACTACGTCAGTGCGTGTTCATTAAACTGATTGGTCTGGGCGGCAGCATCCATGATGGCATGTTTCCACCTAAATTGAATATCGTTGCTGCTTCACCCAATCGCAGGATATTCTCTCGCTTGATTCGCCGTTGTGGTAGCCCTACAGCGCAGCTTCGGCCTTGACTTCTCGTTGGTATCGCCTCTAACTATCTCAGTCCGTCGACCACATCCTCTAGTTAATTTTCGTAGCGAGAGTCAGTGTTACAATATTTATACGATCAAATCTGAAAATTCTCACAAGACTACGTTTTTCGCGTCCTACGAAACTAGCTCATCTAGCATAAATTTTTGCAGACAAATTTCAAGACGCAACCGCTTTTCACAAAAAAAAATGACTACATCGTAAGCAAGTATGTTAGCATTTCTTACAGACAATTGAGAAGTGGCAGTACTCCCTTCTTCAAACATTTAGCGACAAAATCGCTTTCCTACTTTGTATCCTTCACTTCTGCTGGAGGCTTAGATACAATAGGGTTTTCCATTCAGAACATGACAATAAATAAATAAATTTCTATAAATCGATTGTGAGGCAATACTGTGTAGCTAGTGGCACTGCTTGTTGAAACCACATATCGTTGATGTCAAGTTCATCCAATTCTGGCCCACAAACAGTCTTCTAACATAACACGATAGCGCTCTCCATTGACGGTAACATGACGGTCGTTTTCATCCACGAAAAAATATCACACCTCCGGCATGAAAACTGTATCAAACAGTAATTTTTTGCGGATGCAACGGTGTCTCAAGAAGCACATGAGAGTTTGTTGCTGACCAGTAACGCCATTGAACCATAAATGAGCTTCATCGCTTAATTGTAATTTTCAATCATTTAATAGTAATTTTTAATCATTTCGAAACGTTGCTGGCTCGTGAACTTTACCATGATAAAAATGTTGACTTTAACTAATATTTAGACATTGACAGTTCATTAAAAAAAATTTAAGGGGTCTTCATATAAATTACAAAATTGTCATGTCCCTAATGCAAAAACCTATATATATGTCAACCTACCCCATAAAGAACCGCTAGGAAAAAAAAACAAGAATTTATGTTTCTAAGGATCATCCATCCTAATTCAAATTCAATTCCTTCACACATAAATTATAGCTTTACTTAACATTGTGATATTAATATAAAACAAAATTATTTCAATTTATTTGAAATATCCATCACGTATCACAAAATTTAGATAGTAGTAAAAGTAAATCATACATTATTTTTTTAAATTATTAATTCTACTCTTCAATGGCACGTTGCAAAAAAAAAATCAATTAATGGCACATATCCATATACATCCAGGATATGCCTCTTCTCATCTCAATTTTAACTGCCATTAACACTTACAGTAAAACAAGTCAAATATTTTAAAGATGATATGAATGTACAAATGATAACTTTGAATAAATGTTTAGACCTATAAATAAAACAATGTCAATGTATATATTGTTCTAAATTATCACGCAGTTATAAAAATTCAAAGTTTAATATTTAATTAACATCAAAATTGATATTTGATCAATTTATACAATAGTAGAGATGAAATTTTAAAAATCTATTCTTAAGATTTTGTTGTAAATGAAGTGAAGTATACTCTGATTAAAAAATATGGCATGATATACTTAACAGCATTAAAATAAACACTTCAATACTTGTTAAATTTTCGGATTATTTATTTAGTTACCAAAATATAGTTTTAATTGTAACTAAAATATCTTCAAAAGAGAATATTTATATAAGAATGTAAAGTCAGTTTAAGGATATCAACGAAATTTTCTTCAATTAAAAAAATAAAATTAAATTGATTTAATCATTTGTGTCATTACAAGCATGTTACGTTACACCAAGCGATTCCGGTTGGGGGCCTTGGAGTCCCGGCTAGCTTATGGAGACGGGGTAGGAAAGCGCCATTCGCCAACTGTACTACTGCCCCCAGGAGCCAATTGGCGAGCTTGAGGCTCCCCGGAATGGGTCGGGCACTAAGAAACACCGAGTAGTGTCACACACACACAGGGCATACTACTTGCTCTGATTGGCTAATATTTCCTAGCCGCTAATGGCCTTTTCCCAACTTTTTGAGCCGCCCATCACCACTTTCATTAAAAAAACCAACATAAACCTCTAATAGTTCTTTCCCGATTCGTTGAGACGCCTATCACCACTTCCACTAAAAAAACCAACTTAAACTTTCATTCTTTCTCGGCTCGTTGAGCCACCGATCACCACTTCCACTAAAAAAACCCAAACTATGCAAATTGGAATCCCTGACGGGAAGGATTCTAGAATACTCCAGGCGCAATTTACGCCATCCACCAACACAACATGCTCCACGCGCGAATACACTGGCTGATAGCACTATCACAAGCATAAAAATTTCGTTCACAATTCCAATTAAAATTCAAACTGATCATTTCAAATTATAATTCAAAGTTATTTTAATGTATACAGAATTCACAAACTCACAATTCTTCCTTAAATTTCCTACGTTGGGAGCTCCGTTGCTGGTCAAAATCCTTGCACTTCCAACTCTTCCGCTTCTCCAACGTTGCTCGCTGTCCGAATCAATTTTTTCTCGTTGCTTCCTCCTAGTATTTCCGCCTGTTATTCGTCGTCATGGCTATATTCCACTTGAGAATCTCCAATCGCAGCACGTTCATCCTTCTTGTTCTCGAAATATTCCGTAAAAAGAGACCGCTTCAACCGTCGCTGGCTTCTTTATAAAGTTGTCGCAACGGCTCTTTGAATTGAGTTGAAGAACCCAAGTTCAAGGCCACAACAACCACTACGGCTGCTCAACCATACAGCGTTTTCCTCGGGCGCAAACCCAGTTTTTCTTGGTGCCCATCTTTCTTTCGCGCACAATCATCTGCATTATCAATAACAGCAATATCGACTTGTTCTGGTTGTAGTGTCATTCATTATTTTGATACTTGTGTTTACGTGCACGATCGTCATTCCGAATCTAGTAGTTCATTCTTCATTGTACTCGTGCGGAAAAAAATGCAAAATATTGTAAAATAAAGATGATACGTGTTTATGGTGGCGTATTTGGTTTACCCTGTCAGGCTTCAAAGGCCCTCTTCGTTGCCGGTGCCATCATGTCCGTGAAGGGATATTTCGGCAAGGCGATAGACTGTGTGTCGGACGATAAGTCCAAGGATTCCGTAAGTACACTTTGTTGTGATTCATTGCCACTTTTTGCAGCCGCAAGGCAATTAATACGATTTTTGAACCGAGTTTTAATGCATCTAGCCAGTCTTGACGGCAAACCAACCACAAACACAAGGTTCTTTTGGGCAACACGAACATTTGCCAAATGCTTTCGATTTTCCGTGATTTGTTTGCTTTCTTTGTTGATCACGCTGCCTTTTCTGCTTTTAAGGCTGCTATCTGCTCTTGTGATAGAGGTGTAAAATTGGCTGGATTTTCTGGATACGTCTTACGGCACGCGGGACATAATTAATTTTCATCCGTACCAATTCTGTTCCAGTGGAACCGTCAAATCTGATAACCACATATGCATGGATAAAAATTAAGATCATCAGCTTCCAATGGTTTCATACACAGTGGACATTCAACCACTTCATCGCTGCTATTATTTCATACATTCACGTCAAAAGTAAACTACTTTTTGCCTCTAATCAAATCATAACGTAGAGAATGAGAGAGAATAAGCTCAAGCCACCGGCACATTTTCACCATTACAATTTTTTTGTTGGTTTGGATAGTTTGCCGAAACAAAATACTTTTGTCCGGCTGCAGGATTTGGGTGGAACTCTATTCTTTCACTAATGAAATTATAGAGTCAATCGGCAACACCGGGCGATTGGAATTTGTGAAGGACTATTTCGGCAAGACGATAGACTGCGATAGATGCGGGTTTTCAAATTTAATGGTGGTATGGTGATACTGCTTGAATTTGATGTTGTTGGTTTGCCGTTTTAGTGTTGATCTCCATTTTCACAGTGTTTTTCTTTTCTTTGTAAAAGTTTTAACAAGATTGAATCCCAGGGCATTTTCATTTCCAATCGCCTCATTTTTTTTTTTCTTATACTTAGCATAGAAATTAACACTGGGATTGCTTCTAAAATGCCGGTGTAGCTGAAATTCGAGACACGTTTCTCATTTAGATTATCATCAGACGTCGGAATGATGATTGACGATACAACACCTTGACGTTGGATATCATTGTGCACCCCGGAATCGTTCTTTGGGAGATAGCGCTTCCCTAGCTCCGAATTTTCCTGCCAATCCTCGTCGTGGGAGCGGAATTGAAATTCGGTGGCGAAGAAAAGCTGCTTCCTGAGCTAAAATTCACCATGCTTGTTCAATCCTGATGTGTAGCGATTATTTTTTTTTTTGCAGTCTTGTCCAGCATTTGCAACTACTATTAAATCTGCTTGAGCTAGTTAGAACTAAAAAAAAGTTAGCAGAGAGATATTCATGGTGTGGAACGGTGGGTTATATTATTTTATATTTCGCCTGTTAAGTGTCATGTTACACTTATTTCGTGGGTACTAATATTGTTGTCGCAACCGAATTTGTCAATAAAATTTAAGAAAAACATTACCAAAGATTGAATACATATTCAAATTTATAGAACAACCAAAGGGTTCCAAAGAAAAGATAAATAATAAGATAAAGAAAAATATTAAATAATTTAGTACCTTCTTACGTTGGTTGGAGGCGAGGATCATTAGGATATTATGAATGTGCTCCCCAAAGCACCTTCACAATCAGGTACAAAACTTTGATGATACGGATCATAAAAGGATCCCTCATCCCATAACACCAATCGACATTGTTGCGATCAACAAGTGTCGCATGTTGGAAATTTATTCTCACCTAGCTGAATTTTTGATCATAAGCGACCAAGGGTTAAAAATTCACACACCCAAAAGTTGCTAATGAATAAATATCATTCCCTTCAATGCATCCTTTAGACACTGAAGATAACTTGACGTACAAATTTACATTAAATTGATGTAAAAAAGGAATGATCAATCAAAAAGTTTAGAACAAACATTTATTTATGTTTTTATTAAAATTTAAACGATGAATTTAAAAGCTTCTGAGCCCAGATCGCTTGACCTGCGTTAATCGTGTTCGTTAAAAGTTGGTCGTGTTTTTTTTACGGTTTGTGTCATTCCCTTCATTTCATCATTGTGCGAGTCGTGTACAAATACATCACAATGAAAATCACCCATCAGCTTATTGCAAATAAAATTTATTTCGAACCACCGTTTTTTTTCGGGGGTTCAACTCTCCTCGCCACGAAGGAACCTGCGGACCCGGTCAACTCGTCCGGAGACGGACGTGGGTGGCGCCACTCGTTTTGTCCTGGCCCCCAATTAGCCGCCAGACGAGAATGCGGCTGCGTAGCGCACTTCCCCGATCTACCAGCGTTTCCCTACTTTAAAAAAACAAATCTCGCTTCTATTTTTCACCCTCGCTCCTATTTTTCACCAGACTTCGTAATTCTCCCCACAACGCTAATCGGGATTCCGCTCTGACCAGCAGAAAGCAGAATCTAGCTTTTATTTCAGCTCGACCTTGCAATTACGCGTAATTTTCGACACAATTATATTCGGAATTCCGCTCCGACCGAAATAAGCGGAATCCTACCGCGAGCCAAGTTTTACAACCTTCACAGATAAGACACTCACGATGGAAACAACACTCGTATGCTTCAAATATATAATTCACTATCCAATTTCTAATTTCTCGTTAAATCTACTGGCCAATATTTACTTAATCACTTAAAATTATACCTTATTTTTGGGGATCCCCGAAGACGATTGGTAATTTCGCGCCGTCAGCCGATCTCGATGTCGTACAACCCTTCTTTTGTCTGCTGTAACCGCCACTTGATTTTGATCAATTCCTCGCGAATATCCTCCCAATCGCCAATTCCCACTTGCGTAGCTTGATCTCGCCGTCTGATTTCTCGCACCGTCGTCCGCCAAAAGAGCCCCGTTCCTCCATTCTCCCTTCCAGCAAACCTCCTATCCGTAGTCCGCGGCCGTTAAATTCCCAGTTGAGGAAATTGAACCCTCTCGCATGCGAGTGATTTTACGTGTTCCATGCGAGGAACTTCCTGCACTGCGAGTTACATTGGAACGGGGATAATGCAGTGCGGCGTCGACTTGTCACTGGATGTTGTGGATGTTCCAGCTGGCGTGATCTAGTTTCCAATGATCGTGACCTACATCACTGCGGAGTGACAGGTCTTAACCTAACGAGTTTTCTATTGTACTTGTGATGCTATTAAATGTTAACGTGAGATTTTGGTGCTTAATATCATCATCTATGTCGTATACCGTATCGGGATCGCGACATATCCAAACACAATAGGCTTTCCGTATACAAGGTAATGTTTGGCACGATATTGCATATAAAATATCTATCACATTTCCATCGGAGTGAATTGCTTCTCCCTTATATCTTCCATCCGCGTATGATTCTACAGGTGGTGGTATGTTCATAGTTGAGGAACATCTTAAGTCGGGGGTCGATGTCAGTAGTGCGGCTCCCGGGTCTATTTCAGGTTTAAGCATTGCTTGATTATGATTCGGTGTTATCGGGTTTATATCGCTGCTTCCTTCAGTGTCAAATGATTCAGCTGACTGCAGCCCGGCTGCAATATCAGATGAATGGTATTCTTGTTCGTATAAATAGGAGAATATTGTGAGTAGAACTTCATCAGGCATTTCATATTGAAGGTAGTGAGCAGCGGAAGAAGTGTAGTTTTCATTTGATGAATTGTTTACAAACTAACGAGAGGCGGCATAAGTCTTGTTCGTATAAATAGGAGAATATTGTGAGTAGAACTTCATCGGGCATTTCATATTGAAGGTAGTGAGCAGCGGAAGAAGTGTAGTTTTCATTTGATGAATTGTACATGCGTCGCGGTCGCTTTCTCGCTGGAAGCATACAGCACGTGTCATCGCAACTAAGCGAACTAGTATTGTTGGCATATTGAGAACTTGTTGATGGACCACCACTTCCGCTGCTACCACTACTCCATACATCATGATTTGGTGGTATTTTTCGTCTTAGGTCGTACGGTGACTGATGACTGCATCCCATCACAGACGCACCCGTTGCAGCACTTGCACTTGGCGATGTGGATCCCGATATTCCTGTGTGGGGTGTATTACTTGTACTGGCAACAATCATGCTACTATTTGCACTTGGCGAACTATTTGAATTGATGTTATTACTGCTCCCGCCACTGTTTGGACTCTGCGCTAATGAGGCAGGTGCTGCTGTTGATGTGGATGATGCTGATGCGGAGGATGATGATGCGGAAGAGGATGATGCTGATGGTGATGTCGATGATGACGATGAGGCTGGAACAGTGGATGAGTTTGGTGAAACATTAGGATTGTTGCCGCCATTTGTATTTGATGTGCTTGGAGGATTTGATCCGTTCGGCGAGCTTACAGTTGAAGTATTTGTACCAATTGCCGTTCCTACATTAGCTCCACCGCACGGTGCTGCACCCAGATTTGGTGCTGGAATATTTTGACGATTAGGCAAGGGGTTAGCTACTGTCCGTGATGGCAGCGCTATTCGATTGCCTCCTTTTCGCCTCGACCACCTCAGACAGGATCGAGAGGACGTGAACGAAGCGCTCGGCATCCTCTGATTGTGCTGCGTCTTGCGATCTAGCAGCAGCCGCTACCGTTCCACTGCACACTTCGATTCCGCTGGACACTCAGTCCTTCACCACTTCCCAATTCTTGTGGCTGCACTACTTACGCCCTTGCTAAATCCTCTAGACCGAACAGCTAAGTCACCAACCAATTCCTTCTTGCGATATGTCCACTAAACAAAGAAGATGAAAAAACTGCTTTCAGCCCGAACGGCCATGTTTGATTCTCGCTGAATACTGCGTCCTTAAAACTAATCCTACTACTTTTACACATTCATTTAAATGATGATGGTTAATTTACGTTAACATATACGTGAGTGTGGTAAAATGTAACTTGGCTCGCAGGTGAAATCTTGGCGGGAGACAAACATTTGGTCAGGGTGAAATCCCGAATGACTACGTAGGAAAATCCTGATACGTAACAAGCTACTCAGCTTCAATTACATCTTGTAAATTCATAATTGATATTCGCCCTGTAAATTCAAAATGAAACAATGGATTTCAGTTTTCATTAAAATGTAATGCGCCACTCTCGCATTGAGACGCATCATCAGCTGTTTTGTCCGTGATAAAGAATATCAAGTATCGCTTGGAATTGTTCTTTGCTCCACAAGCGTTAGCAATTTTTTCCTTAACGTACACGTACGTCTTAATATGAGAGAATAATAGATTTAGTCAGTTGTTGATCGCCAAGCAGTCAGTGTCTTTGATTTGTGCATCAGTGAAGATTAATTCAGGCCTTAGTTGTCCAGTGAAGATTGATTTGTACAAGGACCGATCAGTTCCAAGTAAAGTTAGCCGTCGCGTTGTCTCAATCAATTCAAGTGTTGATTGAGACTCATTCATCCATCCCGTAAATCCAATTAATTTATATTTGATTAGATCCAATAGCGACCCTTGTGTTTCTGTGGGGTATCCATCCATATCGCGACATTTTTGGTGAGCCCGACGTGATATCCTTACGACCATCTTACCAAGAGTGCACACATCACATCTGCACGGGCCAGCTCGCTGCAGAGTAACAGAAAACCAGAGAGGAGATCCAGAATTTAATCCAAAACTTACACAAGGACAGCGATTATCGTAAAACCAGACCATATTTTGAAAGGCGCGTTCGGGACTTATCAGCTGCTTGGGATAAATTTGAGGAAGGCGATAACAGAATCCATGCACTAGATACAGTCCCCACTGACCATGCATATTCTCGCACTGATTACTACAAGGAAGTATCGGAATTAACGATGAAGTACTAGGACTTGTTTGAGAATGTGCTCCGCAAGATTATAGACACCGAGTCTGTCATGTTACAAGATGACGGTGCAAAGTGTAACGCCTAAAAACCAAAAGAGGCCCAATTCACACAGCCAGTTGAAGTAACGACATTGATACGCCGCCAGAAGGCTATCATGGCCACAGTTCAGAGCCATTTAGCAAAACAATAAGGTTCCCAAGGAATGAGTTTGATTAACGATATGATCAATAAGCTGTGAAGTCAGATTGAGGATCTCCATTACTCTATATTAGAGCTAACAGGCGCTCCCGACGGTTATGACCTGAAGGCATTCATTGAGCTAAACGACATGATCAGGCAAAATCTTATGATGTCCGAAACACCACAATCAAGTCACCCCAATCAGTTTACTGCAAGGATAGAGGCCTCTCCCATACGTTTTCCAAAGGATTACAATCCCAACTTTTGATGGTGATTACCTGAAATGGGGTCAGTTCTCCGATATGTTTACCCAGATGGTACACCTTCAATCAATATCAGCGATCTAGAAGACGTGCCGTCATGCCAGACGACCTAGAACTGACAGGATTCCACATCTCGCACTAACACCAGAAGAGATACAGAGGGTACTGATGTCCATAATTCGATCGATCCAAGGGAATGATTTCAAAGATGACTTGCATAACCTGCAAAAACACGCGAAGGTCAAAACAGGGAGCTTTCTTTGGGTTATGACCCCAATCATCGACAACGATGGAGTCATGAGAATTTCTGGCCGCCTTGGAAATTCATCTGGTACCTACGATACCAAACATCCTATGATACTTCCGTACAATGACCCAATAGCCAACCTAATCATGTAAAAGATTCATGATCGACATCTCCACTGTGGTCCACAAGCACTACTCAATTTTACCAGACAGAGATTCTGACCCATCAACGGGAAGGTCATGGCGAGATCAATTGTCCCATACTGTTTGACTTGCACCAAAGCAAAGCCAAAACTACTGAGCCAGCTCATGGAAAATTTGCCTGAAACCAGAGTGCAACCAGCATGACCATTCATAAATTCTGGAGTAGGCTTTTGTAGTCCATTTTGGGACCATTACAAAACCCGAGGCTTATATTGTGGTGTTCTGTTGCTCAGTTCACTTAGAGCTAGCCACCGGTCGGAGCACGGCTCCATTCATCAGCGCACTTATACGTTTCCTGGGCAGGACAGGACATTATGAAAAACTCTACTGCGATAATGCAACTAACTTTGCTGGTGCAATGAACAAGTCGATCATTCTTGATTGTACTCGCAACGTTTCTCGCGTTGAGCAACTTTCAATTGAAAATGAAGAATATTTTGTTGGTTTCTAAGCCGTCAAAAAAACCACAGCTGAGAGTTTGACTAATTATATAATCACAGAATTCGAACAGTTAGGTATATGACTGCAAAATTGCAGAGGCCAAGGATATGATAAAGGTGCCAATATGCGTAGTGAAAAAAATCCAAAATAGTATTCTTGAAATTAATCCACTTGTTTATTTTTTACAAAGGTTGTACACTATGTTTGCTGGTTCAAGTCAAAAGTGGGCTATTTTAAATGCTCTTGTAAAATCGTTATCGCTAAAACCAATTTCTGAAACTAGATGGGAGTGCAGGGTAGCATCGGCGAAGGCCGTTAAATACTAACTAAGCGATATATGTAATGCTTTAAAGGTCTTAGCAGAAAATATAGTAGATTGTCAGTTGGTCAGTGAATGTCATTCTATAGAAAAGGACATAACTACCTACGAATTTGTTGTTTCACTTGTCATATGGCATGACATTCCTACAAAGATAAATGCTATAAGTAAAATGTGGCAAAACCTAGACGCATTCACAAATTGGCTCGATAATTATCGAGAATATGGTTTTCAATTATCTCTTGTAACAGCGGTAAAATAGCCGAGCAAAATGATATTGACAAACAGTTCAAAGAAGTCAGAAGACGACGTAAAAAAAGGCATTTTGATTATGAAGGGGAAGATGAAGCTCATGAATTGAATGCGGAAGGGATTTCCAAAATAAACTGCTTTTATGTCATTGTCGACAATGTGCGCACAAGCTGCCATCCTAGGTGTGAGGCACTTAAACATCATGAGATAATATTTGGTTTCATGTATCATATAAAAAGGTTAAAGGAAATTAGTGATAGTGAACTTTTGAAGCAACGCAGCGACTTGCAAATATCTATGACAGTAGGAGAATCATGTGATATTGATGGACATGAATGGTACGAAGAACTGGATATGTTCATCCGTGTGTATGAAGGAAACGATGACATTATCTCGGTGCTGAAATACATAATAGAAAAAAAAATTAACTGAAGTTCACCCCACTCTAAAAATAGTCCTGAGAATTATTGTCACCCCACCTGTTACAGTTGCGTCTGCTGAAAGGAGTTTTTCGAGGCTTATAATCATTAAAACATATTTGAAAAATTCGATGACACAAGATCGGCTTTCAGCCTTGTTTTTTGTTAATCGAAAATAATGTGGCTCATTCGTTAGATTATTGTGCGTCAATTAAAGATGCAAGCCTTAGAAAATCAATCAATTTTAAAATTTGTCATCTCTGTATTTGTTACTTTTGTAAATTTTTCAATGTAAAATATTTTAAACTCAAATTTTATTTATTTGTATAACTTTAGTATTTCTCGTCAAACATGACAAATGCCTAAACCAAACAACCAGACCTACTTTCGCATCATATACTTTTCACGAAGGACAAAGGGCCTCGCAAAGACCTGCCACCCGGAGCCTTGCAATGGGAAAGGCCACCGCTGACTGATTGTAAATTCAAAAAAATAATCACAATTTATAATACGAAAAATTCTGGTCAACCAAAAATCACTTCTACTTCTTAGCACTACAGCCTCTTTCGGGCCGACGTTTTCTGCAAAAAGCGCCTCCAACTGTCTCGGTCCATTGACCGGATCCTCCAATTTCGAAATCCGAGCAGTGATGAACTGTCTTCGTCGACGGAGTCAGACCAGCGTTTCCTCGGTTTCCCCACTGGTATCCGGCCTTCAGTTCTCCCAACGAATACCATTTTGGGTATACATTGTTCGTCCATACGATTCATGCGGCCAGCCCATTGCAGCTTCCGCAGTCTTATAATCGTTGAGACCTCCGGTTCGTCAAAAATTTCATACAGCTCATGGTTGTATTGAATTTGCCATTGGTCCCGTCTTTGCTCCGATTATTCGCCTCAAGACCCGTCGCTCAAAGGCGTTCAATACATTTGCGGATGCTTGGGTTAGGGTTCATGTCTCATTCCTATAGCATAACACAGGTCTTATCACAGATTTGTATACTTGGAGCTTTGTTTTCCTGTGTATGCAGCTGTTCTTCAAGATCGTCAATACTGAATAAAATATTTTATTTGCGAGCTGTATTCTTCGGCGTAATTCGTCTCTTTCATTGCTCGTTTTCGTTATTTTGGCGCTTAAATATACAAATTCGCTAACATTTTCAATACTGTATTCGCCAAGTGTGATATTTTGTGTATCTGAGGTATTTTTCCTCGACTGCGTCATGAGCTTTGTTTTATTTTCGTTGATTTGTAGCCCTACTAGTTTTGCTTCGCTGTCGAGTTTCAGCAAGAGTTCTTTGTCAGTTGTTAATGACCGGGTCGTCCGCATAGGCTACTACTTGGCTCGACTTGAATAGTAATGTACCTCGGGTATCTACAGGTAACTTCCTTATGACGTACTCCAGAGCCAAATTGAGTAGCAATGGGGCCAGCCCATCTCCCTGCTTTAGTCCGATATTTGTGTCAAAGGAATCGATGAGTTGCTTATTGATGCGGACTTGGGAGAGTGTCGACATTATTGTCATTTTGGTAAGACGGACCAATTTGGCTGGGATGCCAAAGCAAAGCATTATTTGGTACAGTACGCTACGATCAATACTGTCGTATGCTTGCTTGAAGTCAACGAAAATTTGGTGTACGTCTACATTGAACTCCCAGCACTTTTCAAGTACCTACTTGACTGTGAATCATTGGTCTATCGTTGATCTACCTGGTCTAAAACCACCTTGATACTCCCCTGTTACGAACGAGCGAGTGGAACTCCCGCCTATCATTTAGCGCTAAAAGCGTCAGCCAATGACACCAATCTACATTACGGCAGATAAACAACATCATGATAACCATGTACGTTGCGGCCGCTGTGAAGCTTAACACATGGATGACGCGTACATGGCAGTGAGTAACCACAAGCAAGAAGCTCTATGTATGAGCAAGCTAATGAAATAGCGATCATGTGAAAGCTTTCGCCTGTCGACTGAGCTGCGGCGAATATGGGGGCGAAAAGCTTTCCTCGCTATATGCAACATATTTCCCCCAAGCTGGCTACGATAATATCGTAATATTGCAGAATGGCTCTCATCATCCACAAATTGATAAAGTAAAGCGGGGAGAGAAGTTCACAGTAAATTAGAACTCACGTTCTCGTCGTCTCAGCGATTTTAGCGGCAAACTAGACCAAAAGCTCGTTTCGCGACCATTTATAAACAATTTATGGAGTACATTCAGTGAGTCTTGTTAAAATCCAAAAGGGAGCATGCTGCTACCCATTCTTCATCTACATCGCTCAAAGTATACGCGATGTAAGTTCCAGACGGAAGTGCTGTTCGGTGGTCAACAAAATGGTGAGTGGTGAGGTGTTGGCTTGCGCCGCGATCCTCAACCGGCCCTGAACCATTAATACGACAAGTTGATTCCCTCTTCAGGCTGGCTGATAGTTAAAAGTTTAAAATAATTAATTAAGTGAAAATGTAATTAATAAATTCAATTGTAACTTAATGTTTAAAAAAATGGATAGTGTAATAAAATTCATTCTCTAAAGTTAACTCTCGTCTTTTGGTGTTCTGGTTTTGATGGTCAGAGTAGCAGGCAAGTGGTGTTACAGTGAGTCATCTCCCGGGAGCCTTGATGTTGTATATAGAATACGCATCAAATAAGCTCCCAGTTCATACCAGCATACATAGGGTATACTGGTTTGCAATACTCCAATAATACTGTTGGCGTATAATCCGATTTTATTTTCTAAGATCTTTGAAAATATTTTGTACGCCGTAGAAAGTAGTGATATTCCTCTATAGTTTTCGCACTGTAGCTTATCACCTTTTTTTGTGGGCAGGGAATATAATTGATTGACTCCACTCTTTCCACATATGTTCTTGTTGCCAAATGTGCTGGATGACTTTGTGAATAGTTTTATGAACACTACTGCCACCATATTTGATGAGCTCCACTGGAAGCTCATCGATGCCCGGCGCTTCATTATTCTTTTGGGCTTTGATGATGGAACAAACTTCATCCAGAGTTGGTGGGGCCAATGGAGACTCTCCGCAGACATCTATAGGCTCCGATGTACTGGAGCTGTGCTGAGGGTTAAGGAGGTTCTTGAAATATATTGCCCATCTTTCCTTAATCTGGGTTATCAGCCCAAAACCACAGAGCGTGGTTTTGGGCTGATAACCACGTTTCAGACTTTTCACTACTTTGTATGCTTGTCTTGTGTTGTTGCTCGCTGAACTTACATCTATACTTCTCAAATGGTCGTAATAGTATTTTCTTTTCTTAAGCCTGATCATCTTATTCGCTACTCTTCTGAGATTTTCATAGTGTTCTCTCTTCGTACTGGTTTTCCCACCTTCGCATTCTTTGTACGCCTGATTCTTTTTGTCTAATGCATTCTGGCACTCATCATCGAACCAATCATTCCTCTTGCGCCGGGCTTGATGTCCGATCGTTTGTTCTGCCACGGTCCTAATAGCTGCTTTCACTTCCATACAGAGCTCGTTGCTTGTCTCTAACGATGCGTCTGATAAGATGGGAGCCAGCTAGTTGTCGAGGGTTTCCGTGAAATTTTTGGCCGCAAAAATAACTAACAACTAGAATTTGACACTTCGTCCTTGAGTAAAATCTTCATTCAAACAAAACTTGTAAGACATCTGTCTAAGCAAAAAACGCGGCACTTACTGGTGGAAAAATGGGATGGTACTAACGTTTAAACAGTTACGCCTGTGCAGGTAGCTACGTACTGGCTTAGGCATCGAGCCTCCTGGGGCGTCTATCCCATATATGTATACCTTAAATGATAGCGCTCCACCATTTTGTCATATTTTAAAGCCAATTGAACTTAGGAAATAATAAAATCCACTAACATTTTAATTTCTTTTAACCCTCTTATTTTTGACAAAGACAATAGCCTATTATTGGAAGTCTCATTACGCTACAGTATGTAGGCTCACGATATCGCTGTATCTTTCATAGCAGTTATTCTGCAATATTTGAAATATTAACGGTCGTTTAGTAATAAAAGCCTTCCCATCCTTTCTTATAACTACAAGAAATCTTATTTATTGAATATTGATTTTTGCTGGTTTATAATAAATCTTACCGAAATAAATGAATCGATTGGTCTATCATTTAGAAAGAATGATTTTTATTTATGTGTTTTTCTTTATTATTTGACTTTTATTTTGTGTCTACTTTCACCATAATACACACTTTGCAGTTCATTGTTTATTTAGAAAAATATCTAAATATATTATCATTGATAATATTATATAATTCAAATTTAGCGTTTTAGTTTTTTTTTGAGAAATTAAAAGCTGATAGCTAATAAAATTACAGTTCAGAAAATATCATCGATAAAAATAGGATAACGGATTAAACTTAACATTTAATTTATACTTAGATAATTCGTATTTAAATTTATTTTAATTTTTACCAAGTAACCAAAAATCCACAAGAAAAACTGATTAGTTTTAAAAATATCTTAGAGAAAGCGTAGGATCACGTTTACTTACAATAATACTATAATTAGTAGTTCATGTAATAATTACAAAGTTCAATTTATAAGTTAGTAATAGTTAACAAGGCGATAGATTTCTTTGTTGAAATTTTGTTTCAATCTCAAATATTTGTATCAATTAAGTTGAAGATATAGTTTTGTTTGTAAGGAAGGATAGATACAACGAAAAAGAGCGACAAGTGTGAATGGAAGATGAAGTAATTGAACAAAAGTTTACATTTTTTCCATTTTTTCTATAAATAAGCGTGTCAACATTGTAAAATTATAAACACTCTATACAAATCTAATGGGTGTATTTTAGAGGTATAGAACTTTGAAATGAAATAAAATACGGATAAATAGTTTTGATTGCCATGAAATTGGTTTTTTTAAAATATAATTTGGGGCATGTGAGCGCTTATGACTAGCGCGGAGGAAGTTCAAACAGGAGGTCTGATATTCGACTACTCTAACCAAGAATTGGGGCCGTATCTCGCCAATAACGCGGCGAATGTTGTCTTAAATTACATTCTATTTAAGATAAAATGATAAAGCAAATTAACAATAAAACGCATGACAGCGGTCACTTCATACGTAGCATTACAAAGTGTTGCCAACTTAAAGTCTATATCCCTAAACACCATTTATTACATAAACTATAATCGCTGACTTAAATTCCGGTCATAATCGGAGTTGATTAACTGAATAAGTAGCATGTATGTGTAAAAAAATGTTCCTTTAGTTTAAAAATAATTAAAATTAAAATTTTGCATTCAGGTTTTAGCAAGCTATCGTTTGGAACTACACGCCAGAGATATTTTTTGTATGTGATCATCACTCAGACGTTAGCAAAATTTAAATTTCTATTGGATTAAAAGAAAATTTAAGCGCCACTTCTGTTTAAAAAAATTGAAGTTGATACAATAGTAAATATACATTTGAGAATTTTCAAAAGATTATAGCTCATTATTTTCAAAGATTTACGATTTATTATTATATTTATTTTTAAGAGAATATAGAATTCACTTATTACTTAATACTCGGTATAAAACACATCAAATATTTTTTTGAATATATATAATTATATATTCCTTTACTAAGCCAATACTTGTTCATTTCAGCTTAACATATAGTATTTATTTATTTTTACTTTAATAAATATTTTTTTTGCTTTACTTTTCAAATTTAACTTTTCTCGGTTTGCATATTATTATTGTATGATGCATATAAATCTAATTATTGTGACCATTCATGTAGACTTTATTTTTTAGCTGATTAGTAATGCATGTAGAATTTTAGTTTTTTAAGGTATTTAGGAAAATTTTTATAGTTTTTTCTTTTAATTTAGTGGTTTGTTTTTTGATTTTTGTGATGATAAGGATGTGTATATTAGTGTGCATTTGTTGTGTTTGATGAGTTTTTCCTTGTTTGGTAGGTGTTATTTTGTATAGGAAGAGCTGAATGCAATAAGACAAACTTTGTACGGGAAATCGAAAAAACGAATGCTTTGAAAATTCGCATAGTGTTGAAAGATAAGTTTGAGATTTGCGTAATATTATTTCGACTGTTTAGCGTACCAATGAAAAGTCATAAAGATATATTATAAAACACTTGTTAATATTTTTCAGCAATCGGTGAGCGAATTTTAAGCACGATTACCATATTTGCTGTGATAGTGTTTTTAATATACCATTTTCACTATGAAACTAGTAAAGAAGCCTTGGGTTCGATCGAGGAAACGACAAGGGTGTTGGTGTTTCTGAACTAGGAATGTGCAATCAGAATCGAGGCCAGACACAGATGCTAAATATTACAAGCAGTATAAAAATATATGACACGGTATTTAAATTAATTACATGCAAGCGCTCGCCGTCTTCATAAGTGGAAAGTCAACAAGCAGTTGTGAGTTTGAAGCAGCTTTTGTAGTAATCGAGCCACTAGGCGAGATAGTTGTTAGTCAATACACCCCGCACCAAAATGGCTCCACTGTCACTACACTTTCATCGTGGTCAACCACTTTAAACAAATTGAATTATTAACAAGCTGATTATTTATTATTACGTGGGAAGAATTGAAACTTTTTTTGGGCCAACCGACTTACTACAGTTCGTTCATACCAAATCTTGCAACAAAAGCAAGATCACTCCGAGATATGGTCAATGCTGAAGACATGACATGATCAAGAAAAGCAAACAGAGCTTATAATGAACTTAAGAGACTTCTGACGTCTCCACAAGTGCTCATACCCTACGATCCCGCACTACCTCTACTTTTAGCAAGCAAGACTGGTTTAGGTGCAGTTTTATCGCATCGCCTTCCGGATGGCAGAGAAAGACCGATAGCTTTTGAAAGCCGCACAATAGGTCAGACAGACCACCGATACCCCCAAATTGATAAGGAGGTGTTGGTAATAGTATGGGCAGCCCAAAAGTTTTTCTATTATATATACGCCCGACATTTTATTATGATAACGGATCACAAACCATTGACACAGATCCTTTATCCAACGATTACTTGGCTCATTTCGATTATGCGGTAGTATTTAAAACTTCGAAACAAAACGCTAATGCCGACTATTGCTCTCGTGTACCCTCAGCCAACACTGAAGAGTCAGTCAACTTGCTATATGTTAAAAAACAATATGAAGCTACAGACGAGCACGATGAATTCGATAATTGCTTAGTCGGTCAAATCAACCAATTGCCTATTGGTGCTGATCGCATTTCAAAAGAAACACGAAGAGACCCTGAATTGGGGAGAATCGTCCAATTGCCCGAATAAGGATGCAACTGGGCTGACTACAAATACAAAATACCAGAGTCCAATTATACTCTGGCTGCAGGATGCCTGCTCTTTGAACACAGAGTGGTCGTACCAAAGACTCTACAGGATGATATACTCAGAGATCTACATGCAGCACACGTGGGTATTGTGAAAATGAAAGGCAAAGCACGATCTTTTAACTATTGGCCTGGTATCGATGGGGAGATTGAACGAGTTGCAAAATCCTGTGAATCGTGTGCAAAAACCTCACACGCACAGCCTGAATTTGGGACTCATTATTAGAAGCACCCCAAAGCACCTTGGAAGAGAGTACACGTAGGCTACGCCGGCCCCGTTGCTGGATCAATGTTATTAATCATAGTCGACGCGTATAGCAAATGTATTGAAGTTGGGGTTATGAAATCGACTACATCAACTGCTACAATATCAACCTTGGATAAACTATTTGCAGCTTATGGAGTTCCAATAACGATCATTTCCGATAATGCGCCACAATTTCCTTCCGACGAATTCAAAATGTTCTTAGCCAATTCGGGAGTCAAATACCACAAATTATCGATGCCTTACCACCCTTCTACAAACGACCAAGCGGAATGGCACGTTCAAACAATAAAAGACGCACTGAAAGCAATGTCAACAATACCAAGTACCTTAAGACAGAACCTAAACAAATACCTGCAGTTTCATTGAAAAGCTCCACATACGACGACGAACATGGCAACCGCATCATTCTTTCTTGGTCGCAACATACGGGCACGTCTTGATCTTGTGCGACCCGATAGTCTCCACACCAAAATCATACAGAAGCAGTAAACTCTATTCAATCCATCGTTTCGGGAACTATAAATAACCGAACAAGTATAGTTTATGCCAGATAATCCGCGAATGGCCAAGTGGATCCCAGGAAAGGTCATAAAACGTTTGGGCGACATTCATTATGAAATAGATTACGAAGGAAAGATTTTCAAACGTCACATCAATTAAATAATATCCCGTTTGTCAAGCATCAAAAAACAATCCGAAACAATTGATCAATCGAATCGAAGAGTCCATTTTTATGAAAAGGCACCACAGAATCCTGAACAATTAGTCCCAATGATTCAAAAGGCACCTGCTACCACCTACCCAACATCACCGCCAGAAATCAAGAACAACGGGACACCACTTCGCAGATCTACAAGAATTCGAGGCCAACCTGATCGTCTTCAGATTACACACTAATTTTATTTTGTACTTCAACGCTTTTGTGTCTTAGGAGGAAATGTTACGTATAGAAAACTTTGGATTTGATTCTCGCGCCAATCGTAGTCACACCACATCACTGGTAGATAGCGCTGGCATCGACAAAGTATGGCGACACTCGAGCGATCGCAGCGCATCTGTTGGTGAGATGTAGCCACTTCAATCGTTTAGTGGATATAATGAATTTCACAGCTCCTGTTAATCAAATGATCACTTGAATTGTAACCTCCATGAAGTAAAAATGCGTAATCATGTAATTTTCGACCTGTTAATTACAGTTCATATTTTTGTTTGCTAATAAAGTTATTATTTATTTTTTAACTTTTTCTTTCCGTGTTGTATGGGGAACACGCATCGCATTAAGCTAAACCCCACAGTGATGACCCTGAACGCGCGAAAAAGGAAAAAGACAACATAAGTTATAGTGACGCCATTTTTAATACTTCCACAAAAACTATTTTAACTTTAATAATGTGTACGCCTCCTTACACACCGAAATGGACAGGAGAAAGCCCTGCGTGATCTGAAATTCACATGCATTCCATGAGCAAAGTTACAATTCCGCCATTCCGGGTTTGTGGTAGGTTCAAGTGGAAATGGCGTTTGAAATTTCCCATGTGGTGTCAGATAAAGCTAAATTTCGATATGTCACAGTGAACTTGGACGCTTCGGTTTCGCAAGTAGTTTCGGATATCGCTATTAATCCGCCCGAGCATGGAAAATATGACAAGATTAAAAGAAGAATTTTACAATCTTTCGCTGTATCAAGTGAAGCGAAATATCGTCGCGTGTTGCGTTATGTTGACATTGGAGAAGTTTAGCCGGTGAACAATTCAGCGATGCGGTTTTAAAGACATTGTTCCTTGAACAAATGCCGGGGTACGTTCGCGGAATCCTAGTGGGCAGCGAGGTTACGTATATTGCCGGATAAGTGACGCAGGCCGATATAATAATGGATATTTCGCATCCATCGATATCGGCTACATCAACAACCGCATCGAATGGAAAAACGGCTATACAAATGGAAACGTTACAAAAGGAAATCGTAAGCCTGTCTCGCGAAGTTCAGCATCTACGGCGTGGACGTTCACAGTCAAGATCTAAATTTAGATCATCTTCGCGAAACAAAAATTTCTAGAAAGATGATATGTGTTTTTACCACTCCAGGTTTGGTGAGTGAGCAAGAAAATGTCGCGCGCCTTGCATCAAATCGGTGCAGCAAAAAACTAGTTTCAACGGCATACGAATCGGCGGACGCATGTCGGAATGAAGAAAACTAGACGTCTTTCCATTTACGACAAAAAATCTCGATATAATTTCTTGATTGATACGGGAGCGGAAATATCAGTCATACCCAGATCTTCGTGCAACAAGCAATATTCCACCGATTTGAAACTTTACGCCGCAAACGGCTCAGTTATAAAAACCTACGGATCAAAAGTCGTGGCAGTGGAATTAGGATTCAGGCGCAAATTTACCTGGGCTTTTTTAGTAGCTGACGTCACACAAGCAATTCTAGGAGTCGATTTTTTGCAGTATCACGGCCTGGTAATTGACTTAAAAGCTAGAAAGCTAGTGGGTTAAAAATATAAATCTAAAGATTTTTGCATCAGTAGCCGCAATGAAAGTGCCAGCAATCCACACGTATGACATAACTGATGAATATCATCAACTTTTGGTAGAGTATGACCAAATAACACGGTTTAATTTACAAAAAGCTGTGCCGCATTCAATCCAGCACCACATTATAACACACGGTGCACCAGTCGCAGAACGTGCTCGAAGAAGCTTAAAACTGCGAGAAAGGAGTTTGATTTTATGTTGGAAAGGAACATCTGCCAACCATCTGACAGTGAATGGGCCTCGCCTTTACATCTAGTCCGGAAGAAAACAGGCGAATTGCGGGCTTGTGGGGATTATCGTCGTCTGATTAGTATCATCATCCCTGACCGATACCCTATTCCCCATTTGAACGATTTCACGACCCAGTTAGCTGGCAGTACAATTTTTTCAACGCTGGATCTCAATCGGGCCTACCATCAAATTCCCATTGCTCCTGAGGATCGTAAAAAATAGCCGTCAGCAAAGTGATGACATTCGGCCTCTGTAATGCGGCGCATACGTTTCAACGTTTACTGAATACTGTTCTTCGTGGATTGGATTTTTGCCACTTTTACATAGACGACATTCTCATCGCCTCCGAAAATTCTCAGCAACATCGCAATCATTTAAAAGCCGTTTTTGAACGTCTCCAAAAATATGGTTTAAATATGAATGTGGCAAAATGCGTTTTTGAACAGCAAGAGCTTATTTAGAATTCAATGCCAATGCACAAGGCATTATACCTCTCCATGACAGAATTGAAGGTCTAACTAAACTTGAAAAACCAAAGTCTGTCGAAGAACTACGTCGCTTTATTGGCGCAATCAACTTCTACCGAAACTGTTTTCCGCATACGGCTCATGTGCAAGCACCACTCCTGGACCTCATAAAAGGAGCGCGTAAGCGTGACAATCGACCAGTGCAATGGTCCACGGAAGCGAGAAAAGCATTTGAAAAATATAGTTGCAGTTTTACTAGCCCATCCTAACGGAAATGTTCCACTTACTCTTTATTGCGATGCCTCAGACGTGGCTATTGCAGCAGTTTTGCAGCAGGAAGTCAATGCAAAATAAATGCCACTAGACTTCTTTTCACGTAAATTGGACCAAACGCAAAAGCGGTATAGCGCATACGACCAAGAGCAGTTAAATTTTTTCGTCATTTCGTGGAAGGCCGTAACTTTAAAATTTTCACCAACCATAAGCGGCTTACGTATGCATTTCTACAAAAATCCGACTAAGCTTCACCTCGTCAACTGCGACAATGAGATTTCATAGGACAATATACAACAAAATTGTTGGATGTTAAGGGCAAAAATAACATCGTGGCCGATACTCTATCACGTATCGAAGAAATAACTATACCATCGACAATCGATTTGCAGGAACTCGCAGATCAGCAAGCTACTGACGAAGAACTGCAGCATATTTTAAAGGAGCCATCATCTTCATCATTGCGACTAACCGCCGTGCGGATTGGAAATTGTGTAACGCCTGTCTACTGTGACGTATCTGCAGGTGCTACTCGTATCTTTATTCCAAGAATCATGGCAGGAAAATTTATGAATTATTCTACCTGATGTCACATTCCAGTGGAAGAGCGACAAAAAGGATAATCAGCAAAAATACGTGTGGCCTATAATGGATAAGGACATTCAAGTGTGGGCAAGAAATTGTCTGGAATGTCAAAGAAGTAAACTTGGGCGCCACGTCAAAAATATTCCTGAGTCCATTCCAATTCCTTCGAACCGATTCCGACTTGTACATTTGGACAAAATCGTGATGCCGCCATTAAAAGGCTTTAAGTATTGCCTTACAATGATTGATCGGTTTACGGGTTGGCACGAGGCAATACCGATCATTAATTTGAGCGCTGATTCAGTTGCAACTGCTTTCTTCCAGCAATGAATCTCAAGAATTGGAGCATCAGAAACGGTAACAACAGACCGAGGTTCTCAACTGGAATCACTACTTTTCAATTCATTTACAAAATTGATTGGTTTTACCAGGAACAGGACAACAGCATATCATCCGGCATTCAATGGATTAATTGCACGATGGCATTGGTCTTTAAAAGCATCAATCATGTGTCATCAGAATAGAGAATGGGTTGATGATCTTCCATTCGTCCTTTTAGGATTGAGGACCAGTTTCAAACCTGACATTGATGCAATAGCTGCCGAACTTGTTTATGGGACAACATTGCGAATTCCCGGTGAAATTTTTTTCGACGATCTTGTTGACCCTCCATTGGATCCGGCAATATTCGCGAGGAAATTCAAACGTTTAATGAAAGAAATCAAGCCGACTCCTACTATCACCATAGCCATCCAAAAGCTTTTGCCTTCAAGGATCTGGAAAATTGTAGCCACGTTTTCGTTCGAGTTGATTCGACTAAAACTTCATGCCAACAACCATACGATCGCCCTTTTGAAGTAGAAAAAAGACTGTCAGATCGGGTTTTTCGCATCAAGAGGAATGGAAGTCGGAAACAATTTCCACCGAGAGAATTAAGCCGGCATATGTTGAAAGACATGCAATTACTACCGAAAATGAGGAATCTGCACCATCCGCACCAACAGCAACATCATTTGCAAATACCCCCAAGCCGATTCGAACATATTCGCGGATTCAAAATGTCAGATTCGCAACTCAGCAAACTCCTAAACAGACTTCGTCTGAGTGCCAAAAATCAAGTTAGCTGAGTTATTTGGAGCGAGGATATTGTGGCGGTACTCGAGCAATCGCAGCGCATCTGTTAGTGAGATGTAGTGTCACGTCACTCCTTTTCACATACGCTAACACATCGTCCACATATCGGACCCAAATGTTTTGGTAACTGGCCTTTCTCCTGCAGTCCGTCTTCTAGTTTCGTCATAAATATCTCGCCAAAGAATGGTGAATGGTGATGACGAAACTAGAAGACGGACTACAGGAGAAAGGCCAGTTACCAAAACATTGGGTCCGATATGTGGACGATGTGCTTGCGTATGTGAAAAGGAGTGACGTGGAGAAGGTGCTTGCCGACCTGAATGGAGCCCACAAGAATATAGTATTTACGATGGAGGAAGAGAAAGACGGTAAACTATCGTTCCTAGATATAGTAGTAAGGAGGACCCAAACAAATATAACTTTCGATGTATTCCGGAAAGCAACTCACACACAGAGAACGATTCCAAATACATCGAATCATTCGCAGCAAATCACAGGATGCTCGATTTGCCGCTAAGCAAGGAAGCTAAGGAAAAGGAGATGAGGTACATTGTTGAGACAGCTAGACTAAACGGCTTCAAGGGCTCGACGATTAGGAGAATGGCACAGAAGATCCAGATAAATAGACAGCGACAGGGACGATCAACATTATCAAATGCGAATACCGAAAGAACGTACTGGAAGGCTTTAACTTATCACGAAGGCGAATAAATCAGCTCAATTCTGTACGGTTAATCGAATCAAGCAGCAAGAACCAGCTCAAAAACGTTCTCGGATCAACAAAAGACAAGCGCGAACCACACGAAAAATCTGGTATCTATCGCATCGAATGTCCCACTTGTGAAGAAGTGTACATAGGTCAAACGAGGAGGCTCATCGGCACGCGAATCAAGGAGCATCTAGGCGAACCAGCAGCAGCAAGAAAGAAAGAAAGAACTTCGAATTTCAAGTCGGCGGTAGCGGAACATGTTATTACGAAGGGACACGAGATAACAATGGAGGACGCTATAGTCATCAAGGAAGCTAGAGATATACGAGAATTGGATGCGATGGAAAGCTTGGCAATTACCCGGGAAGGAAAAAGTTGATGAATCAGGATGACGAAAACTGCAGATCATGGCTATTAAAATTAATTAAATAATAATATTTTTTCTGAATCTTGTAAAAACAATATATTTTTATAACTACCCCTTTTGTAAATTACCTTTCCTACTTTTTATTCGCTTAAGCAAATTTCCCTAATTACCTTTTAATGATCTAAAGTAAATTTCCTTAAACATAGCTAGTATATAAGCAGGAATGTGAGTAAAAATAAATTAATCGCTGAAGAAGACTGAACGATTACGGTCGAAAATCGATTTCGAGAAGAAAAATACACAAAATTAAAAGGAAGCTGTCTTTTTCTATTTTCAGTTGTTCTTTCCGCCTTGTATGGGGAACGCGTATTGCATTTAGCTAAGCCCCAAAAAAGATGTCGACATGCTCTTCTCTACATGTTCCACATGTCATCACTCGTCAACTAGACACGGTCGACATGAGTCTTAGTTCACATCGCTACGCTCTAACACGAACTCCACGAAATCTTATAGATAATACTTTGTATCAATAAAGACTCTCTTTTAAATTAACATGTTCTGTCGTCACTCGCTCTGGACAAACGCAAGACCAGTTGAAAACTGTCAATGCAGATACGACCAAGTGAGATGGTGGATATATTGGAAACATTCCGTATTAAGAAGCGGTTGGATATCTACTTGATTTAGTACAAGGAACACGACCCGACATTGCGTTTGCTGTCAACGATGTAAGTAAATTCAATGCAAATTATAATATAAGTCCCTGGATAGCAGTGAAAAGAATCTTCAGATACATCAAAGGAACTCACAGTAAAGTCCTAACAATGATTTGATTGGATATTACGACGAGAACTGGGCTCTGGGCTTCTGAAGGGGACAAACGTCGTTCTTGAACTGGATATCGGTTCAAAATGTCCAATGGAGCTATTACATGGAAGAGTCATAGACAACCAACTGTCGCTTTATCAACCTCTGAAGCACAGTGTATTGCATTCGTATCCGCAACACAGGAAGTGATTTGACTGAAGCAGTTCGGAGCTGAATTTAATAACAGCTTTAATACGTCAACTTTGATATTTTGAGACAATCAAGGTGCCATCAACTTGTCTGAGTCGGACGGATTCTCAGACCATGTCCGCAGCATATTGATTGATTATATTCTGTTATTTATTTAGCCTTTTTCAATATGCGTTTTTGCAATTCATTATTTGTATTGTTTTCCGCTTGCTTTAATCATCGGGAGTTATTTTATTCGTTTTTCATAGTAACAAGAAGTAACAAATTCAGTATTTGTCTTTGAGATAATAGTGATGAATCTTTCAATGCCTTCGTTTTAAATAAACTGTCCATGAAATCTTAAAATTGTCTTCTCATTCCTTGGAGACTTTTTCGATCCTTTACCGTCCCACTCGTGTGTCGTTTTGGCATGTGAGGTGGCCCAGCACGGGCAGAGAGGGAGCCGGAAAGACCCACGACAAAATTCAGCGCTACCCGGCCTCAGTATACCACCCCAGAAAGAAAATATCTGCAACTGCTGTAGATACCGTGATCCTAGCAACCTCAACATGTCTGGTGCTAGTAAACACAATGATGAAACAATGCACTGTAACCTATAGCTTTCATATACAGGGTCTGAATAATAAGTAACCGGACTGACCTCAGAAAATTTTTTATTGGCAAAATATGTACAATTTTTCTTCAGAAATCTTCAAAGTAGTCCCCATTGGAGTCGATAACACGCTGATACCGGATTTTCCAATCCCCGAACGCTGCCTGGAAGTCGGCAACCTCGATGCTGTCTAGAGCCCCCGTCGTAGCACGTTGAGCGTTTTCCAGAGTCCCGAACCTCGTCTTCTTAAGGTGTCTCTTGATCTTGGGGAACAGAAAGAAGTCCGCTGGTGCCATATCCGGGCTGTAAGAACTCTAGTTCAGTTTGCAGTCGATCAAGGATTTCCGAAGCGACAGCAATACGACGCTCCTTTTGCTCATCAGTCAGATGTTTGGGTACCAGCTTCGCGCAGATCTTCCTCAGGCCCAGATCGTTCTTAATAATTTTTTTTTTATTTCAGATCTATTTTACAGAAAACATTCCAATTACAAAATAGATAGACAAAAAGCTAACACAAAAGAAAGCTACTATTTAACGCAAAACAAACATTATTACAAAAGATATGAACGAAAGATAATTAGGCAAATTTGAAAAAGGTAACGCAATAAAATTAGAAATTAAGAATCCTACGCAGCTTGGACTTGAACACTGCGAGCGACTCCAAAGGAGGACCAAGCTGAAGGTAATCATGGTCTCGGACGAGTCGGACAAATGGGGAATGAAAATAAATATCTGTACGCGCGAAAGGAATCGTGTAAAAATGAGTAGATCTAGTTCTAGATGGAGGGCGTATGCAAATCGCGTTTTGAATATCCGATGATAAAAAACCTCGAGTAAGCTTAAAGAGCAAACATTGGTCGAGGTATTGTCGCCTCAACTCCAAGGAAGGGATGCCAAGGTAGATAAGACGTTCGCTATATGGACGGTAGGATAGTTTGTATTTATAGAAAGCGAGCGAGTAAATTTTCTCTGTACGGATTCAACGGCATTCGAAAGGTATGTGTGACGAGGAGACTATATTTGACATGCGTATTCTAGAATAGAGCGAGCGAGTGAGATAAATAGACGGACACATGTTTGAGTGCTAAAAGAAGTGTGGGAACAGCGCAGAACAAAGCCTGCGATTCGAGCTGCTCTAGATGTCATATGGCCGATGTGGCGGTCGAATTTAAGATGTTTGTCAAACGTCATACCAAGATCCTTAAAATGGTCAACTGATAAAAGTACTGAACCTTGAACCTCATAGTTGAAGCTTAAGGTATTTAGTTTATTGGAAAAGCACATATGGAAACATTTAAGAACGTTGAGAGCAAGACGATTGATACGACACCATTCGTTCAATACATTAATGTCATTTTGAAGTAACAAGCAGTCATTCATCGAGCGAATGATCCTGAAGATTTTAAGATCGTCTGCATAGAGAAGACAGTTTGAAGTAAAAGTACTAGGAAGGTCGTTGATGAAAAGGTTGAATAGGAGAGGGATTAGGATAGATCCCTGTGGCACGCCAGAAGTCTGAGCGAAAGGAGCAGAAGAGCACCCGTTCCAAATTACTGAGCAAGAGCGGTTATGGATAATGGAACTAATCCAGGTAAGGAGAGGACCAGATATTCCGTATTGACCAAGTTTGTATAATAAAGTTTGATGGTCGATGCTGTCGAACGCTTTGGCGAAATCGGTATAAATCACGTCAACTTGGCAACTGGAATCTAGGGCAAGTGCTATGAAATTGGAAAATTCTAGTAGATTAGTAGTGGTTGAGCGACCTTTTATGAACCCATGTTGTTTAACGGAGAGATTTGTATGGAAAGCATTGTAAATTCTGGATTGGACAATCCTCTCTAATATTTTGCCAAAGGATGGGAGGAGAGATATTGGCTGATAATTCGAAACGGAATTGCGGTTGCCGGATTTATGGATGGGGAAAATATTAGCACGTTTCCATGCATCTGGGAAAACACCAGTCGAAAGACTCAAATTAAAAATCAAGGATAGAGGAAAACTCAGAGAAGAGCTTAGCGATTTAATGAAGAACATCATCAGGTCCCATAGATCCGCTTGCATCCATCGAGGCGATGATATCTTTCACTTCTATCGAATCAGTAGAGATAAAGGCAAAATTGAAGGGAGCTGGGCTACAGGAATTTATGGAGCAAGGCGAGGAGGATCTGAAATTGGCTGACGAAAATTCGGCAAAGAGATCGCATATGTCTTGATCATTAGATGCTGTTTTATTAAGCAATGAAACTGAATTAGGAAGAATGGTGGAAGATTTAAGTGAATGAACATATGACCAAAAAGATTTGGGGTTATTGGAGCAGAAGGAGGCTTCGATGGACTGGTAATAGGCAAGTAAAGCTTGAGAAGTGGCTTTTTTGGCATCAGATCGTAGAAGTTTATATCTTAAAAGATCTATATTGGACCTCGAACGAAGGTAGATTTTACGGGCTTTGTCTTTCACACGCAGTACTTGTGCAACCTCAGCATTGAACCAAGCTTGATTCTTATGACTTGGTGTACGAGTCAATGGGCAATAATGTTGAACAGCGAAGAGTAGAAAGATTGTACAGCAAGTTCAGGATTAATTCGATCCAAAATCGAAACCCAATCCATTTTCGCAAGCATTGATGATATTCCTTCGTAGTTTGCTTTAAAAAAGTTAAAACGACGAGGGTTTGATTTCCGGTGCAGACGTATTGAATGCAGCGTTAATTGTGTTTCTAATGGGGGATGATGAATATCCGGTATAACATACGGCGACACCGCCAGAGAAATTGGACAGACGGAAGAAGGATTATTCGACAAAATGAGGTCGAGAATTTTATTGTTAGCATTTAATACAGGATTTAGTTGGGTGAGGAAGCAAAGGGACAAGAAAGATGAAAGAGCAATGGAAATTTCATTAACTGAAGTTATAGAAGAAGCGATCCACCTTACCGACGGCATGTTGAAATCACCACAGATAAGGATTTGGAGAGAAGGATTTGCATTATTTATGAATAAGGCAAGTTCGTTAAAAAGCCGCTCATAGGAGCGAAGTGGTATATTACAGGGAACGTACAGACATATCACGCAAACTCGAAGATTGGTAGAGAAGTTTATTTGGACTGCGATACTTTCTACAGGCGGAGAAATGGTCAAATCAGAACAACTTGAAGTCTGAAAGCTATTGATGACCGCTATTAGCACACAATTCCAACCTCATCTGCAATAGCCCGAATGCTCAGACGACGATCACTGTTCAACTCATCACGCACTTTTTGCACATTTGTGTCCGTGTGACTCGTTGATGGAGGACCGATGCGCTGTTTGTCATGGACGTCATCGCGGCCCTCCCGGAAATTTCGGTGCCACTGAAACACTTGAGTTCTGGACAGAGCATCCTCACCGTAAGCCTCTTGAATCATTTGAAGAGTTTCTGTGGCCGTTTTCTTGAGTTTGACACAACATTTGATGCTAACACGTTGCTCGATCGTACGCTCCATTTTCACTCCGACGACGTAACTGAACACGCACTCCGCTCTCGCTCGATGCTATCTCTCCAAGCGCTTGGAGACAACTGCTGCAGCCCGGTTCCCTTTACCTAGACCCCCACCACCACTACAGCACCAGATACCGGTTAGCAGACGCTTTGACGGCGTGGGGCAGGCTCAGTCCGGTTACTTATTATACAGTGCCTATATATTAAAATGGGTTCAAATCAAAGAAAGAAATGTCCCTCGATCGAAATAATCTTAGTGCTTCCAGTTTTTGTGAAACTTTTTCGGACAAAATTATATTTAAACAAAAAAAACTGATTATCCTTGTCTGTTTTTAACACTTCATGAGCTTTATAGTAGGAATGATATGTGAAGCATGTTATTTTTAAGTTGGTATGTATGTATTTAGTATTTGGGAAATGTTTATCGAAATTGAATTTCATCTTTAGAACGTTACATTCAGGTTGATTACAGTAAAGCTGTATATGAATTGTGAATAAGTTATTCTTTTTTTTTTTTTGAACTTTAATTATTTCATTTGTATTTTAGCGGTGAGATATGAATGCGATGGGGTTAAAAATATTTTATTTTTGTATTTTTAAGAAGTTTAAATTCATGCTTTACACAGAATTTAGGTTTAAGAATTCAGCATTCAATTAACGATAATCATCACAAATCTAAATGATTATTGAAAAGAAATTCAAGACTTATTCTAATTTTTAATAGCTGATAAATTGTTGAAGCGGTAATTCTAGTTTAGTGAAAAAAAAGTGAATTTTACTCTCTATTCTAGCAGAAAGTCACGAAATGGTTAGTATTATAGTAGAAGGATGTTATTGATTGATTGCAAGTGCATTTTTTTCGTGATTAGACTATCAAAGTGATGATGTGATGGATGATGTGAATGATAGTTTAAAAGTTGGGTGAAATTTTATTGTGCAACTTATAATTAAGGGAATTACAGTCAGACACTTTATGATACTGAGATAAAAATTTGATCCAAGACATAGCAGAAGTTTTGTGGTCTTTAAATAGGAAAGTTAAAATAAAGATAAATATTGTTATAAATGTAATGATATACAACTATTTTTTTTATTCAATAAAAAAGTTCTGAATTGATTTAAATCAACACATACACTGGGTATAAAATATTATACCAGTATAAAAGGTATTTTCACGGAAACTTTCTTTGAGGTTTAAGATAATGTCGTAAGCAGTAAAAGAGTTGCCATGGATCAAATTTATTTGAGTATATCACTTTGAAAGAAATCTACACAATCTTAAATATAACGAACATTTAATGGATGAAATCATGTAGAAATATATATTTTCATAAATAATTTGTTTTCATTAGACCGCATATGGCATAAAAACGACTATCAAGTGGATTAATTATTTAGAAGAAAATATGGGGAAAGGGATCAAATTCTATATAAATTTAGAAACCTAGAAAGGAATTGTCTACTCTATTATACTTCTTACTTTCCTTTTACTTTCATATTATAAATAATTATTGTTTCATATTTTATTCAATTTATATATGTTTTATGTCAATTATCATTTACATCATCTTTGGTGGTGTATTGGTATGATTTTACTTTAAGAAAAATTCTCAACTTTTTGTCTTACTCACCAATACTATTGTTTGTCTTCGTTTTTGTTTCTTTAATCTTTGATCGAACGCTAGAAGAGATTAATGGACTTTTCATTTCCTTGGTGTAATTTGGATTTCTCACTTTAACTTTTTGATTTAGAGGTGAAATATATTCATAGGTTTTATTGAGCCAACCAATTTTGTTAGTAGATCATTTTATTGCAAGTTGTAATTTAAGATTATAAGATTGGTAGCAAATTTTTGGTCGAAAAATGTAAGTCATTGTCATAGGTCTGAAAAGAGCGTGAAAACAAATTAAATAATTGTATATTGTTTCATGTAATTTGTGTTTTGTTTTAAGAAAAATAAAAAGTAAAAACATTCTAATAAAATAACATAATCACCTTGCACCCAACTGAAAATCTAGAGACAAAAAGTCTGCTTAAAAATTTAAAATCTGAGACTTGGCTGTAACATAATCTTTTCATAAATCTGCAGAAACCCCCATTAATGTTGCTCTAATTCCTAATCTCAACTTACCAATAATACACGAGCCAATTTGGGTGTTTCTCTAACTTCTTTCTAACCAATTTCCCAACATAAATAAATAAATCAAATTTATTTCTGTTTATCAAACTTTAATATTAGCTTTGCATCTTAAAAAAATTAAAATAATAATAATTACGATAAAACAAACTATTCATAAAACTATAAGTCTCAAAAGATTCTTCTCAATCATTTTATAAACATTATAATGAGGCTATCATTCAAAAAAGAAAAAGAATACAAATCAAGAACAAAACTACTTTAAATATTATTTTTAATATAAAGCAAAACTTAATCAAAACGATGCTAACTTAAATCATATATTCAGGCATTTATTACAATCGACATTGATTGGAAATCAAAGGAAAAATAAATTATTAAAAATTATCATACAAAATCGTTGTTATAAAATTGTAGAAAAACTTCAAATTATTTTAAGGACTATATTCACACATATGTTATAAAATTTTCGCTAAACACAAAAGACAATCATGGAAAATAGAAGAGGATGTAGTTTGGTAGATAGAATTCAAGGAGAACATTTCTCAAAGTGAACATATTCAACATGGTACATAAAAATATATAAGAAAATAATGGCGGAAGGACATTGGAAATTTTAAGGGATTTTATTAAATCAGATCTTACTAAAATATTTCTTAAACAATTACAAATCATTATTTAAAAAATCAAATTAAAATATATCTCCCTTAAAAACATATAAATTCACCTTTGTTTCATTATTTCTACCTTCAGACAAAAAATATATATATATATTTTTTTATATTTTTTAACGTACAAAATAAATTTCATCTCTGTCAATAATAAAATTATGTACAAACAAAAAAATGCTTATCGTATTCAGTTTGTTTGTTTTTAAGTGTACATGTGTGTTTTAGTGTTTGCATTTTCTGTTTATTTATGTGTTTGATTTTCTGTTTTAATCCTGTTTTTACCTTAGATATTTTGTATTATACTCTTTTTTTCACTCTCTCTCTCTCTTTCTCTCTTATTTACTTCATTTTTTTTGGGTTGTATGTAAATTTTTTCCATTTTTTTAATCACTTTTTGATACTCTTCTAGCGTCGCTTGCGTTTTGTCATACAAATTCCAACTCAGCTCGTGACTTGTACATTTTTCGTTCCATGGTTCGTTCGAACCATTTTTTAATTTCCGACACTATAAACACGGATGATGTTAGACTAACCAAAAATAAGAGATCATATGCGCTCAATGCTTCGGTTTGAAAGACCATTTGTAGTGGCGGAAAGTAGATAACTAAAAGTTGACCAATTACAGAAAATCCAACAGCCAATAAAAACATTTTGTTAGACGTAAGACCAATTGTGAAAACACTTTTCGTTTGTGAACGGCAACTGAGAGCATTGAACATATCGAAAAATACAAAACAGGTGAATGTCATGGTTGTATCACGTTTATTACGTCCTGCTGATCCGTCTTCCAATTCACGTTGAAATACCCACAGAGTGCCAAGGATAATGATGCTAGCACTAAGGAGGACGTTGACAACAAGCGATTTTGTGATCATGTGTTGTTTTACACTTCGGGGTTTTTGTTTAAGTACATCCTGATCAACCGGTTCGACACCTAGAGATTGGGCTGGTGGACCGTCCATGATGATGTTGATCCAAAGGATTTGCATTGCGTTGAGCGGATTTGCTATTCCCATCAATGTTGCTAAGGCTATTAGTGATAGCGCTGCAATTGATGTACTCAGTTGAAACCGTACAAAGTTACGAATATTATAGAATATTGATTTGCCTTCTTCAATGGCGGCGCTGAAAAAAGAATAAGATGAAATGTTAGTTAGAAAATAGATATTTAGATTTTTGATAATGCAACAAATTTTTATTCAAAGGTGTACATTTTCAGCAGTAAGTTGAAACTTTTCAAATCGAGAGCAAGCTATTATCACTAGCGACAGGCGGTTCAAAACTGATCGAGACATGCTTTGACACGTTTATTTAGTATCGAAAAAATTTACAAAAATTTACAGTTTTTCTAGGTACTCCCCCTTACAAGTTACGCATTTCGTCCACCTTTCCGGAACCTTTTTGATGCCGGTATGGAAGAATTCCTTGGGCAACTCGGACGAAACTCCTCTACCTCGTCGTCGGTGTTGAATCTTTGACCTCCGACGGCTTCTTTCAGACTACATGTGGTAGTCGAAGGGTGATAAATCCGGACTGTGGGGGGGTGTTCCAGAACCTCCCACCCCGATTTCGATATTGTATCGAGCGTAAGACGCGCGGTATGAGGGTGTGCGTTTCCTGGAGAAGAATCGCACTTCGTGCTGGAATGCTCCTCCGTTTCGAGTGATAAGCGGGTTTCACGTGTGTTTTCAGAAGGTTAGAGTAGTATGCAGCATTGATGGAACATTGGGTGTGTAGGAAATCGAAGTACAGCACGCCACGCCGGTCCCGGCACACAGTACACATAACCTTACCCGCAGACCTGGCTGTCTTCGCTTCGACTGGCGCTCCTTCCTCCTTCTCCCCCCACTCTTCAGACGACACCTTTTTAGTAATCGAGCAGTCGCCAAAGCAAACTGCTCGAAAACCACCATAATGCTGATCCAAATTTCAATTGTAAATTTAAAATAATATTAATCATTTAAATTTGCAATTGAAACCTGGATACAGCAACCCCTTTACAACGGAGCTTATGCACGAATTGCACTTTCGCAATAGAAAGGAAAGTGGATGGAAGGCTTGTCAACTGCCGTTGTGAGGAGTCCCGCATGGCGACAAGCAGCAACAACGGGGGAAGTCTCTCATTGATCGTGACTGGAACACGTCAGAGAACCGCGCCTGCAAGCGGTATAGAGCACGGGACGTAACAACTTTTTGCTTCGCTCGGGTTTCTGCCGTTCATATCTCAAAATTTCTAAGTGAGATGTTGAAACATGAAGCCTGAAATTACCTCGATTTCCCATCGATGTCGTATTCGCAATCTATCATATAAATGAACGCGATCCGCTAGCAAGAATGGCTCCCTTGTCGTGTGTTTGTTCGAGTTCTTGGAGCCAAGAAGAAAATTATTTTTCCATCAACAATATCAATGCATGCAAACAATTTTTTGATTCCTCTTCAACATTCATCAACATAGATTCAAGATTAACAGCATGGAACGTGACAACACTTTGCTTTGCTCGGGTTACTGCCATTCATATCTCAAAACTTCTAAGTAAATTGTTGAAACACGAAACCTGAAATTAGCTGCATTTCCCATCGATGTCGTGTTCGCAATCTAGTTAATGTTCGATGTGAAAACAAAGAATCCATTACTGTTACGCATCTTTACGAAAGTCTTGCGTCTTGGCGTGGCAATAAAAATCGTTCATAAGTGGAATAGGAATAAACTTAGGACGTATTATTTTCTGATTGAAAACGCGATTGACGAAAAGGTACAGTAAAAGTGACGGTAGAATTGAAATTGCGGGTATTTCATAGTGGAATCAATCGTTTCGTGTACAAATATCTTACCGAGTTAATTAAAAGTTTTGTGCAATGGCACAACGTGTACAATGCCGCCTCCCACCATTGCGGGTTCATTTAAACGAGTGATTTGTTGTTGGTCGGGTCGTAATTGAAACTTAATTGGAGTAATCACGCTAAGCTCGGATAGTGACTGTTTACATAAGTTACATATTTTATGGATGCTCGCCGCGTTTTAATGCCTCAGAGTATTTGAGTGTACATTTAGACACAGCAGCAATGAGGCTCGCGTCTGTGTGTCTAGTATAAATAGACTAAGTAGTGTGGTCCTACATATATCAACAACAATGCGGCGTACAAAGAGTGTGTAGGAAGTGTTGTTGTCCAGTCTTCAAATGTTCGAGAGAATTTTCCCTGACTGAGTGTAAATTTTTCACCGCGGTCTTGTTATTCGTTATTGAACTTCAAGTGAATACGCTGTCCATTACTCCTTGCTCGGCGTTCCGGACTGCCCAAAATAGTTCTATGAACAATAAATACAGTACTGAAGAGATCAGGCTTATACATAGTAATGGACACAATTATTTTAAGCAGAGCCTTAATTCCAAAGGAAGCAGTGTGCGAATTCAAGGACATTCAATCAAGCTTGGGGAAGGGAATATTCACTCTGACGCATTTCATCATAAGAGGTTTCCAAGCTACGGTAATTTCGTAATTTAAATAGGAGAGTATTGCCTATTATGGATCCATTAACCAAAACTTGCAAAAATAACGACTATATTTATAGCAAAACGCGAAGCTTTTATTTTGCTTGGTATATTAAATGATACGAACAAAGTCTTGCAAGATATCGTCGTAGTTGCATTCACTACTTACGTCCAAGATTTAAAATTTTCATAAAATACAGACACTGTAAATTGTTTATGGGCTCATAATCAATCAAGTTTTTTTTGTCAATATATTCCGATTTGTTGTTTTACAACGCGTATCAAGACTATTTTCAGTGAAAAATGTAATTAGCCCTTCTTTATATTCAACATTTTTTTGCGAAGAGGGTGCGTGATATTCTTTTCAAAGTAGTCGATTCAATTTTATATTTAAATTTAGTGTGGAAGAAAATATTCGTCTATTTATTAGAAATCTTTAACTTGTCATTATCATGAATACAATGAATTGTTAAACGTATACCTTCGGTTTTTCATTTCCACTAACCTGACCGAGTATAGGACCCGCAACGATGGCAGGCTCCTCCACTGAAATGAGCTAGCCATTGGGCGCGCTCTTCCCTTCTTTTGTTTTATAGGGGCTTTTGCCCGGGTAGAGTAGCCTTCCGCTCACGTGCCTTTTTATGGTATAGAGTTATGTGATTCCATCACATAATACTATAACATAAATTGGCCACGTTTATATTTCGCATTTGATGGAAAAATTCATGCAAATTATGTTTGTATGAGTTTTTCACTCAAATGGGAATTATATGACCACGTCTACGTTTAGATCTTGATCCGGTTGGGAGGGTGCAAGGGGGCATCGCTTCCACCTGGATGCTCCACTCTTATTTGTGGGCTATAAGTATCGTCGGTAACGACGAAGTCTCCTCAAATCCGTCCGTTTTTGCCCGGCCCAATTTGTTCTTTGAACAAGCAATTTCAACCCTTAGTAGGTTACCAGTCGATCGGCATTTGACATTTTTTAATTCGTGAATGCGAAATTTTTTTGTAGTGGGTCCTTGTGCTGGGGAAAAAAACCCGCCCCACGACACCGCAACGCTAGCTTGCCAGCGCATTCACGCGTCCTCAGACAAGGCCAAATCTCAGTGGATACTACCATCCTCTTCCGCTGAGGCAGCAGACAATCGCTGCAGTCCTATACGCATCTTTATCTAACTTACTTTCACTACACTTTGTTTTCAGGAGTGTAATATTGTACCCATATCTCGTCTGTAGTGAAGATTCGCGTTAAAAAAACTTCCAACCGCGTGAATTTTTGCTCGAAGCTCAACTGTTTAGGAACCCATAGCGCCGTTATTTTGCGACATTGAAGGTGTTTATGGATAATAGCCGAAATATCTCGAACATTCAACCTACGGCCCCCCAAAATGAGTTGTTCTACGCGGCAAATGTTGCCTGATGTGATGCTGGTTCGCGCTCGACAATCATGCGGCACATTCTCGACGGATTCGCGACCATTCTTGAATGCTTTGTCCCATTTAAACACAGCAGCCCTACTCAGGCACTCATTACCGAACTGATTTCACAAACGCAGAAAAATTTCCGTGTTTTTGACACCTTCCCACACTAAACAACGGATGACAATACGTTGTGCGACAGCGGTCGTTCACTCATGGTCGTAGCACGCTCGTGAAACATTCACTCCCGGCGAAAACGATGCCACACTGTTTGTAAGGGACCCAGCTATCACATACTTAAGCCACCAAACATACATGCGCGCCATCTACAGCGTTTGTCTCCATCATATTTGAACCGCCTTTGTATTATTGTGAAAATCTATTGTACTACAGTTCAGATTAAGCTTTCACGTTAAGATTAGTTAGAAATACTCATTGTTTGACGTAGTCTTAAGATTGAGGTGAAGGGGGATTGTCTTAGTTTTGGTGACTTCAAGCTAACCACATATCTCGGTAAATAGCTGCGACTCAAAATTGCAGTCTTGTCTTAGTCGCGAATCTTTTTTGGCTGGCGGTCACATCAACAATATCTGAGCAGATCGTTTCAAATTGGGCCAGCGAACAAGGACCCAATTTGAAACGATTTGCTCAGTTACAGTTGACGTGTACGATTTTGGTATTGAGTATACGTATTGCCATTCAATGCATGTATCGATTGCGGTGCAGCTGCAGCAACATTTGCAGAATACTTAGGGTCAGCAAGAACATCGTGAAAATATGGTGCAATGCCGAGGAAGGAAACTTGGAGGATATATAAGGAGTGGTCGACTGTCGGTACTTTTAGCAGAAGCAAATAGGAAAATTCGAACATTAGCTGAAAATAGACCATGCGTGGGGACACGGAACAGTGACAAAATGGCTTAACAGCTCTGAGGGGGCCACTAAAAACGTGTCGAGGCGAAGCGTTTAGCGATGCATTCGGTCCACCAACTGAGGCCGGCAAGCCTATAGACAACGCAAGAAACCTCTACTTTCCGAGAACATTCGAGATCGGCTGAATTTCCGCCAAAATCTTAAAAACCTCGGATTGGCTGATGACAATGCCCGTGGTGTAAAGCTGCGTACAAACA
The DNA here is from genome assembly GCA_963969285.1 of Odontomyia ornata. NCBI lineage: Eukaryota > Metazoa > Arthropoda > Insecta > Diptera > Stratiomyidae > Odontomyia > Odontomyia ornata. The sequence goes on from OZ017741.1 coordinate 6,330,192, forward strand.
TCCTTTTTACGAACGAGTTATGGATTCAACTGCATCCAACCGACAGAATAGAACAGTGAGAACCTGCGATCCCGCAAATATTTCTGTAATACAGACTCCGAAATTCGAGTTAAAAATCATGGTAGCTGGCGGAGTGAGCAGTCGCGGAAAAAGCCAACTTCACTATGTTCAGTAAGGAGTGTCTGTTAATGGAGAATATTACAGGGAAAATATTGTCCCTGTTTTTGTGCAATACCTTAATAGTTGACAACCATCCGGGGACGGAAAGGAAGTGATTTTGATGCAAGATGGTGCCAAGGCGCATACTGCTTTGAAAACTTATCAGGCGATTTATACGCATTTTTCTAATATGTGGATAGTTTGGCCAGGTTATTCCCCTGATTTAAACCCCATCGAAAATTTGTGGTCCAAATTTAAGGAAAGCGTCTTTGTGGCCGTCTGCATATCCCGAGGACCAAGACGAACACAATGCAATGTTAAGACTCACTTCATGTGATAACAAAACAATTTGTTGCTAAATTAAATATACTATAAAGTTCAACAAAGAAACTATAACTTGTTAATTCTTGTTCGAGTCGCGACCAAAATAAGAGAGAAGAGCAGCTGATTATCAGTTCGCTCGTTGCCAGAGGATTGGTTGTGAGATGTGGGTTGTTCCTCGAGACGATGTCAGCGCCACTCAGTGGTGAAAATAGCGTTCATGATCGTCACAGCACCCCCCTCCCAGAATTGACGTCAAGTTGATGTTGGCTTTGACGTCCGGCTGTAAGTTCTGAGGGAATGTCATGATGTTGGTCCCTGTCGTCTTTTGCAGTATACGCTGGTTTGAATCGTTCGGTTAAGACGGTTGCATCTTATCCCTTGACCTTGATAATGAAGACGTGATCGTTGATACGATTGACAACCTCGTATGGTCCTGTTTAGGGTAACTCCAATGGCTGTCTGACTGCATCAACTCGCAGGAAGACATGAGTGCAAGTGTAGAGATCCTTGTATAGAAAAATATGCTCACCAAATTTCTCTACAAAATAGGTGGAATCGGCTAGCATGTCTTAGTTTGGGAAAAAATCGCCCGGAACACGTAGCTGTTCGCTGTTAATTAGTTCGGCCGGTGAAGCTCCGAAGTCCTCCTTGAGTGATGTTCGCAATACCAGTAAAACAGTTGGAAGTAATTCCATCCAGGATGTTGGTTGACTGCACATAAGAGCTGATTAGAAGGTTCGGTGCCATCGCTAAATAGCACCATTGGACACAGGATGATAGGGTGTTGTTCGAATTCGTTTCGTACTATTCAGATTGGTAAGAGCACTCAAATTGAGCGCCTTGGTCGAATGTCAACATTTTGGGAGTTCCAAAACGCGCATCCCAGGTGTCCTAAAAAGCGTCGGCGACTGTATCCGCAGTCATGTCTTGCATAGGGACTGCTTCTGGCCGCCGTGAAAATCTGTCTATCATGGTAAGACACTATCGATACATCCTCACCAATGGCATAATGACGATGTCGATTTATTGAGATGGGCTGGTTCCTATTGTGTCGTTGGATTTTCGACCGTTGACAGGAGATGCAGTTGCAGGTCCATCGTGTTGTGTCCTTCCAAATGCTGGGCCATACGTATTTTTGGCGCAGCTGGTGAAGGGTGGCCTTGCCGCTTCGGTAAGCGAATCCGTGTACTGAAGCAAAGGCCTGTTGACGAAGTTCCGGTAGGACGTAAGGGTGAATATGTCAGCTTTTGTAGTTGTAGTGGTGTTGTTGCTGTTGTCCAATTGTCTTGGATTGACTTTGAGCGAATGCGTAGATTAAAGGCTTGTGGCCGGTTTTGATAATAAAATGCCGACCCTCCAGAATATGCCTAAAAAACGTGATGGCGGCATAAATATAGGGTTTTCCAATAAGAGGTGTTATTTTGAATAGATCTTGTGATTTAACACCTTGCGACTTCTTCCTTTGGGGCCACATGAAAGAGAAGGTCTACGCCAACAACCCAGCGTCGATTCAAGACCTCAAAGATGGAATTCATGAGGCTATCGAGGACATAGGGCAGCCACTTTGCGATTTGGTTATGGAAAATTTTATGAAAACGATATGGTCCTGTAAGCGTGGTCTTGGTGGTCATTTGCTATGCTATGCTATCCGCTATGCGGTTTGTGGAGTTCCGACGTAGTAGACGCTCATGCCTGCAGTGGAGCAGGTGCCCGTTCCTGCGGCGAAGTGGCCTCTGCAACTAATAGATAACCCGAAACACTGTTTTCCGCTAAGCGGTCTGCTGTTTTTGCCAGTTTGCAGAGTTCAGAATCCTCGCAAGCAGCCAGAACGCACCTGACACTCACTGGTAGCCATTTTATCCACAATGTTTTCAGGATGGTATCAGACAAATCGAAAGGTGCGAAGTTTTGCATTTATCGAATTAGTTGTGATGGTTGTTTTCCGTCGAGGTCTACTCTTGTGAGCAACCGGTTTAGCCGTCGCCCCTTAGGTTCGAAGAATCTGGCGGCAAGATACCGTTTGAGCGAACCGTATTTATTTGTCACTGGTGGTGAACGGATAGATAGATACTTGCTGCAAGATATCGATGTCCAGATTAGCGATGATCGTGTAATAACGATCGTTGTCCGACGTTATTTTCTTAGTGAAAAATTGCGCCTCGGCCTGCACAAACCAAAGCGTTGGGTCGCTTCGCTAAACTGGTGGCAATTTCACGTCTTTGACAGAAGCAACTTCCGCAGACGGTGGAAAGTTTGTTGCTGTATCAACTGGTGGCAACAATTTGGGCGAAGATATCATGTCCTTGCTCGGTTCGTATGGCGTATCTGACAACGTGTTGTTGTCGCGTCTTGTCGGCCGGGGTGTATGTTGCGCGGACATGCTCTGTGTCAAATCCCCAGTCGACATTCTAATTTTAGCAAAAAGTTTATTATCGCGTAAATTTCGCTATGCACTAGGATGGAGTTGTTCCAAGACTCACTTAATGTGATAACAAAACAATTTATCGCGAAATTAAATATACTATAAAGTACAATAAAGAATATAACTTGCTGATTCTTGTTCGAGTCGCGACAAAAAAAAGAGAGAGAAGAGCAGCTGATTATCAGTTCACTCGTTGCCAGAGGATTGGCTGCCAGATGTGGGTTAATAGATTTCCTCGAGACGATGTCAGCGCCACTCAGTGGTGAAAAAGGTGTGCATGATCGCCACATCTTTAGCGATCCGAGACCAAAAAATAGGCAGCAGCTGATTCGACGTGTACAAGTTGAGTGGGACGCAATTTATGCGGTGAAAGTTTTAGAAAACGACTTTTAGAGTGTACAGAAAACGAAGGAGGACATACTTCATACTAATTATTTATTATATTACCTAATGTGTGTAGTTTATAACAAAATTATAAAATTACACCAATCTTCCAGGCAGCGATACGGCCAAATTTTTCTTCCGTTTGCAGATCCACCAAGAGTTCCGGTGGTGACCATTTTTCGGAAGTGAGATGCAAATCAATCGTAATTTTTTTCTGCCTTCAAGTGCTTCTCGAAGATTTTTCAATTGTTCGCCCTATGTTTATTATGTCATCCAAGCAGTCCAATGTAAAATATAATCATTAATCGTTAATAAGATAATAAGAGCATTACAAAGGCTAAACAATGAATTTATATAGTCTATACCTCACTGAAAAAGTTAGACTTCGCTCTGTTTTGGACCACCTCGTAGCACCGCCATGTTACTTCATTCGAAATAATTGGAGAGCTTATGATGAAAGACAGAGCTGAGGTGCTTGCCGCAAAAGGGCTAAGCGATCCAAATTTAACAACTTCCCCGATTATGAATTGGCTGATTTAAAGGATACAGTTTGCAGCTATGCCCTAGTATAGTATAAATTTTAGGCCTCCTTTGACAGAATAATTCCGACGGTCGCCGTCCGTTGAAAATCCGTTGTGCAACATACACAACAACCTCAGCAGCACTGAACTCAATAATAAATTCATGTTATGTTGAAAATTCAAAGAGAAAGTCAAAGCTCATTTTTGTTACAGACGGAGCTAAGAATATAGGCGTTGTAGGTGGTGCATATATCAATCTCACAAATAACGAGGCGTTCTTTTTCAGTCTCGACAAGCATGTCTCGACACTTGACGCTGAATTGCATGCCATTCTTGCAACCCTGAAGAATCCTGCTGTAACCTCGTTCACTGTGATTAAATTTTCCCCAGATTCCAGGGATGCACTGCTGAACATTGAAAACAACATAAATCGTTAATCTAAGACACCTGGCAGGTCATCAACCCCAAACCGAACGCCAAGCTCAACTTTCACTGAATCCCTGGGCATAAAGGGGTAGCGACGGTTGTAGAAGTTAATTATTATGCTAAAGAAGGGGTTAAGAGACGCCTTTGGGAACATACCTACTTGGAGCAAAATGACATTATGGATATGATCGCTTCAAACATAAAACGTGACTGGAATAATGTTGCCAAGACAAAGGTCAAGAACTCACGGATTGTATCCTGGAAAAAAGCCCACAATTTGAAAGACGACAAATCATGGTTCTACATGCCGGCGATTAGAAGTGTTGCAATCAAGCCCATCAACAAAATCCTTGTCAACAAAAGTAACAATAACTTGAGGCTGTTCAAAGCAAAATGCGTAGATTCAGAATCTTAATCATAAATTCCTTAGATGTGACAATAAAGACGAATTTGGTTTTTTCAACAAATTTAACGGGTTTGCCGCGGTAAGGGACATCCTGGTCAAGAATGATCGAAATTTGATCATTGAGTTTGGAGCCTACATTGAGTTTGCAAAAGTTAAGATTTAAAATTCCATAGTGCCGGGTATCAGGACCCACCCTTACCTAACGCACCCAACACTAATATATTTTTAAATTATCAACCGAAATCAATTCATCACCATATAATCGTCATCATATACTTACATTATCGTATGAAAATCATCATTTACAAATATCATATCAGCTGCCTCCTTGCATACATCCGTTCCATTTTTGCCCATTGCAATACCAATATCAGCACGTTTCAAAGCAACTCCATCATTCACCCCATCACCGGTCATACCAACAATATTGCCCGTGTGCTGTAGTGCCTTAACAATGGCTAACTTATGACGTGGTGTCACACGATAAAACACGCTCACACTATTTATAACCTTCTCCAGTTGCATTTCATTCAATTGATCCATTTCTTGACCAGAGATAGCTTGCTGATGTACAGTATCAAGACCGATGAGATTTGCTGTAATGATAGTAAATGATAGATATGTAGAACTAATTCCATATATAGTACAGATATGCATACGCTACAACAGCATAGTAATACAAAAATGAAACATGAAAGCTCACACTAAGGATTGTACATCCTATAAACATCGAAGGATACTTGGGGCTATGATAGATAAGTTGCGGGAAATATCACCAATATGTCAGTGGGGAGGTATGGAATGTTATTCTTTGAAAGCAGAACCATGTAAAAATGTAGAATATAAATTAGGAGAAATTATTTTGAAAAATCAAAATACTGTAAACGTGAGTAAAAATGATCTGATATAAATTTGCACGCGTTAAGTAATTTCATGGTCTTTGGAAATTAATATGAAAATGATTTGCTATCATTAAATATTTCGGATTATAATGATGTGCATAACACAACTAAAACTATAAATGGTTTTATTATAAAAATAGATGATTGAAGTGCGAACAAGACTTTTTTTAAATGAACCAAAAGTTGGTCTTGGGTTCATATTACATTAGACAAAAGTATAGCCATGGAAAGTATTTGACAAGCCACGAGTTGCAGGCCCGAAGGCTATTGCATTGCTCCAGAGTAAGGACATGGATTCCATATATTGATATTGTGACGTCATGTAGATTAATTGCTTTCATTCCCGGGCCTCCTAAGTAATCAGGTATTGTTCCAAGATAATAATACCCCGAAAGCTGCAAATAGGCTAACCAAGTCAATGAGAACACCAGAGACCATTGAAGACGCTGTACGGAGGAGGCTAAAGTTCGAGAGGAGCTGTATTTGGGCAAACAATTTGCAATTGTTAGGCTAATAAATCCAAGATTTTAAATGAAAATTGACTACATCGTTGGGATGATAGGTTGTAGCTTTTTATGACCACAATTAACTCAAAAAATAGTATAATGCATATCAGTTGCAAGCAAGAAGGGAACACCTGACCATTTTACAAATTTGATTCTATAAGAAGTATTTATCCATATAACAGTTTATACAAATAACATTATTTGTTCTGCTTCATCAATTTGTAACAATTAAAATTTTGACAGTCTGCGTGGTGCGGTGGTTAGAGTACTCGCTGCATAAGCCGAAGGTCTCTGGTTCGAATCCAGTTGTTGACAACGAGATTTGTTTGAAGTGAATCTTCGGACAGATTATAAGCCCGTTCAATTATGATACGTTCTCGTTTAAAATCAGTACGTATCGCAGCTGGATGGATAGACATATGGTCAAATTGTGGTACTGGCCATATCACCTCTAGTGCCGATAATTCGATCAAGATAATGGGATACTCTAACTAAAGAAAAACAAAAGATTTTCATGGAAAACAAATATTAGACTATTCAATATTATTCACAAAGTTTAATAAACAAATCTTATAGGACATTAGCCACTTGATTGAAAGAAATTTGCGTAAACCAAAAAATGTATTATGCATGAATGGTTTTTGCACAGCATTTCCATCTTAATACTCTACAATTTTCTGGAATTTTAAATTCATATCGATAACCTAATATTCATATTCTCACAAATATTTGATTGAACACCTCCAATAATAATATCACCCTAAGAACGGAAAACATTTAAATTCGAAATGTAATCGGTCCAGGGATTTTCGGTATACTCTGAACTTATCACTTTCAATCAATCAATTTATCTTTTATTCAATTTATAACAATTGCATTCCATTAAAACTGAATAAATTTGCATGATTTAAAATAACACGAACGGAAAAAGTCCTCCAACCAAACTGAAAATAAAGCGTGTAAGTAGATGGAGAAGGTAGCAACAGCAGCGATGACTACAAGACATAAAGATGAAAGTGAATAAATATCACAATTCATCAATGTGCAGATACACGAATCGTATCTTTACTCGAGGATTAGATACTCTCGTAAAGTACGGTTTATTTAATCGGAAATGAAAACATCAGAATATCCTGGTGGGAATTATGTGGTTTATGTTCCATTTGCGAATGGAAGAAGTGTTTAACGCATACAAAATTCATGCAACGTTTTCAACTGGCAAGTGCTAGGGATTGTTATGAAGCCTAGAAAATGATTGAATGAAAACAGAGGAAGCTATAATATAATATAGAAATTGAAACGTATACTCACCAATGGCCAGTGCTGTCTCCTGTGAATCGCCCGTGACCATTTTCACACGAACTCCACTTCGCATTAAAATTTCAATTGATTCCCGTACAAGCGGTCGTGGTGGGTCGGTGATTCCCACAATCCCTAAATAAACTAAATCCTGTAGAGATTTCCCTTTGGCCACAGCCAACACTCTCAATCCCTTTCGGCCGACTTCATACGTCTCGGCCAGGAATTCCGCTTCATTTTGCTTAGTCAGTGGAACTGTTTGTGATCCGTAAACGTATTTAGTGCATTGCGGCAATAGAATTTCCGGCGCTCCCTTCACAAAATAGATTTCTTCCTTATTATTATTGTATTTATGTACGCATTTCACAGCCATCATTTTCTGTTCCGAACTGAAAGGATACTCCTGTATGCGGATGTAGTTGTCGGCGGCGGAGTACATGCCATTTTTCATGGCAGCAGCAAGCAAAGCACCCTCGGTCGGTTGACCCAGCAGCGTTTCATTTTGGATAATTGCATTGTTACACACGCATCCAGCCTCCAACAGATTCGTGATATTCTGTTTTGCCATCTCCACACTATTACACTTACGAATATGAATCTCACCATGATCATTATACCCTGCACCAGTCACATCGGCCATATACCCGTCCGATGTGATAATTACTGTAACGGTCATCTCATTTTTTGTAATTGTTCCCGTTTTATCTGAACAAATTACATTGACACAGCCCAACGTTTCGACAGTCGGTAGTTTTTTCACAATACAATTTCGCTTAGCCATACGCATTACACCTAGGGCCAGGGTAACGGTTACTACAATTGGTAGTCCTTCGGGGATAGCAGCTACCGCCAAACTTACGCTAATATTGAACATTTCATTGAGTGCTTTGCCTTGTAACCAGCCGAGCAACATAATTACGCCAATAATGATGAAGGAGTAAAAGCTGAGCTGAGCACCTAAGATGTCCATTGATTTTTGTAATGGAGTTTTAGGCGCCTCTTCGGCTTGCATCATTTTGAAAACTTCACCGAATTCGCTACGCTCTCCGGTGCTGACGACAATACCCTAAAAAATAAATAGAGAATTCTTAGTGAAGCAAATATTTTGATCGATTTTTTGGGGACAATAGCAATTTGTTTAATGTCGTAATTAGTCAAATGATTGTTCTGGAAGGACAGATTTGCGGAAAGTAAAGAGGATGTTTTCCACATAGGCAAACTGACATCGTGACTGAAAGATGAATTGAAATAGGAACTAATTAACTAAAATAATAATAAAATTTTAATAAGTTTAGAACAGCCAGAGGGAGGCTCACATCCATGCATAGAAGTAGAAGGTATAACTTGAAGCATAATCTGTAAAATATATTACGTGAAAATATATGTTGGACTGCTTCTGCAGAATCAATTGGGTATGTATGATGCGGATTCTATATTTGAGAACAACGTTCGAGAACATTATAAACTACGGATACAAAGAGACTGACAGAGGAAGAAGTATGACAAATATATTTCGAGGGTGTAAAGATAAAGCTTGCAAAGTGTGTGGCCTTTGAAACTAATATTATGACGTGATGATCATATTTCAGTTTTTTGTCAAACATCAGCCCAAAATACTTGATTTTAAGCAGTTTACTATTTCACCATGAATAGAGTAATGAACTGTCTAGGGTAATTATTTAATGGAATGTCTCATTTAATAGCATTTAGCGATATACTAAAGAAGATAACTGAAACTTCACGGAAGACATATGTTATGTTAAGTTGAAAAGATAATTTTGCCATAAAATACAGACCTCAATTTTATCCACTATCCTGAGAGTTTTAACATCATCAGTGTATAAGAGATAGGGCGAGGATACGGATAACTAAAGATCAGTACTAAGCAATGAAAAAGTAACGGACCCATAACTCTTGGACACAAGAGTAGGTTTACGCAGAAATAAAACGAGGAATTACGTGACAAAATGAAAAACGCTTTATTCTCCAATGGCTTACTTAACTGAACAGGTTACTAATAATATCTACATGAATCTCAGCGACGACAAATCACAGAACTCCTCTCGTACAATGATTTTACAATTGTTCCTGATCGCTGAGCTTTGAGAGTAGTTACATAACTTTAGAGCTTTGATTGCACTTGAAAGCTAGGGCGGAGAATTTTTTTCTAAATGTGTTCGCATGGTTGGCATACATAAACGAAAAATGCAATACTCCCGCGTCGTTTATAACTTATTTCCGACGAGAAATTTGCGAAGCACGTTGAATCGCTCTTTCGGGAGAGCTCATCACTGACAGTAATACAAAACTCGCTTTTCAGACAGTCGATCATTTCATTTACAATTTTGATCGATTACCATCATCCACAAACAATGCGAGAATAATACTTTCGCCGTCTATTGCACCGCGAAACACGAACGGGTCGACACTGCTCTGCTTCAAACTGAACTTTTCGAGGAAACACACGAGCTTCTGGTTCCAACATCGTGGGGCCTGTTTGAGCCCGTACAAAGAAATCAGCGATGTATCTGGACGGTCTTCTAATTTCAGCTCGATTTCTCAGAATTCTCGGCTAGTTTTGAATTTGTGGGAAACCCGCGGGGTCGTTCTCGTTCTGATCGGGCTGCAATGTGGGTTCTCTTTCGTTCTCGGCAGGATGAGGCCCTTCGAGTTCCCTCTCATTTTCGAGACGAGGTACTTTAGATTTTCTTTCGTCAAATCGGAAATAAACTTCGTTCGCTTTGTCGTTCTCAGAGCGTTCCGACAATTTTCGTTGAAAATGACATTGCGAGATATAAAGACAGCTCGTTTTTCTGGATCGTACAACCGGTAGTTAGTAGATTCTCCCTCGTACCCGACCAGAATCATTTTCTTGGCTTTTGGGTCAAGATTTCTTCGAAGTTGAATGGGGACGTGTGTATAAGCATCGCACCCAAAAACGCGAAGATGCCTCAAATCTGGCTTTTGACCTGTCCACAAATCATATGGAGTTTTTCAGGATGGCTTCTCGAGGGAGTCCTGTTGAGGACGTATACTGCTGAATTCACTGCTTCTTCCCAAAGATAAGTGGGGCGGGATGATACCTGCAACATTGTTCGAGCGCTCTCGACAATCGTGCGATTATCTCGTTCGCTTCGGCCGTTCTGCTCCGGAGTGTACGGCGCCGTTGTCTGCGACTGGATACCGCAATTTTTCAAGAACGTCTGCAATTTAGAGTTAATATATTCGCGACCATTGCCTACTCGAAGTACTTTTACATTCCGATTAAACTTATTCGAGATCCACGTTACAAAGACATGGAAGCGATCAGGTATCTCCGACGTGTGTTTCAGAAAATAAACGTTTCTGTAGCCCGATGTGTCGTCCTTAAAATTCACGAAAAACCTCCCGCCTTTTATCATGGGTGTTGACATTGACCCCTCAACGTCCGAATGAATAAATTCGAAGGGTTCGGTATAGCGAATATCGCCATCTTTCATAAATGGATGTTTGTGTGATTCCCCTAATTGACAGGGCTGGCAAAAGAAATTCAATCCCGTCACTATTTTTGCTTTTGACATTTGCCCGATCGTATCGGTATTTATGAGTCCGAATCGCTCATGCCACCGTTCCAAACTACTCGATGCCATGTTCGACTCCGTGTTCGAAATCGATTTCGTCTTAAAATATAACTGGTAAATATTGTTCCTCTGTCTGATTCCCTGCGCTACAATTTCTCCGTCGAGCTGAAGGTGAATGAATTCGCCTTTGAATACAACATCGAAATTTTTTGAAGTGCACGCTCCGACGCTAAACAGATTTTTCTTCAATTTGGGTACACACAATACATTTTCGAGTCACGCTGCACTCTATTCTCCATTAACAAACTTACGTACTTCGATGATCCCAATGCCAGTAACTGGACACTGCTTGTTGTCGCCGAGCGACACGCTCTCCCCTCACCACCGATCAGAACTCCGTGAACCACTCTCGATGATACGTAATGTGATGGGAGGCTCCGCTGTCCAATAGCCAAACATTGATAACTTTGCGTTTCGACCACTTGTCGAGCACCCTTCGTTCAGATTTCTCGCGGATCGCGCGCGGCTTATTTGACACCGCGAACGCACAATTCGCACTGTCTTTCGCCCCTTTTTCGACGAGGTCGATTTAGTCATATTTCTCGCACTCGCATTTTCCGATAGCCATAGCGGCAAAAGCACCAGCCTCCTCGTCGTCGGACGTCATTCTCAGCTCCCCCTTTATCAAACGTTCGATGAGTTTCTGAACTGTCTGATCGACTGCGGGCACGCTGTCCCAGGCCGTTTTCAATGCGTTGTATTTTGACGGAAGCGTGGCGATAATTTTTGCCATTATAGCGAGGTCCGAGACTGCTTCCCCGACATCTTTGAGTTGCATCGCCAGGTTTTGGCGACTTTGGCTGTGTGCGTGACCATCAAGTCGTTTGGTGCCATTCTATACTCATGGAAGCGTTGCGTCAGCATTAACTTGCTTGACTCCGATTTTTGTTCATGGATTACGACGAGCTTATCCCACATGTCTTTCGACGTATTGCACACAAAAAGAGCCTGCATAATGACTGGATCCACTGCGGTCGAGATCATGTACATAGCTATCGCATTGTCCTTGACCCACTTTCTGGATTCATTCGCGTTCGCGACATCTCCTTCGGGTTTTACGCGAGATCCATAGACAACATTGATTATTCCGAAAGCCAAAAGCATTTGAAATTTCCACGCCTGGAAATTCTTTCCGTCGAGCTTCGTGACGTATTTCACCGAAATCTCGTCCGCCATTTTGTTTGTTCGCGTCATCCGACACACGATCGGGATTCCTGGATAGCGCGAGAAACGTTTTTCATGGTGACTTCGCGATCTCGCGAATTTCGTTTATACGAACACGATACCTGGGCCCATAACATCTTGGATTAAGAGTAGGTTTACGCAGAAATAAAACGAAGAATTACGTGACAAAATTAACAAGCTTTATTCTCCAATGGCGTACTTTACTGAATAGGTTACTAATAATCTCGGCGACGACAGATTGGTTACATAACTCCTCTCGTACAATGATTTTACAATTGTTCTTGATTGTTGAGCTATGAGAGTAGTTACATAACTTTAGAGCTTTGATTGCACTTGAAAGCTAGAGCTGAGAATTTTTTTAAAAATATGTTTGCATGCTTGGCATACATAAACGAAAAATGCTACAATAACTGAGCCTTGTGAGATACCAAAGATAGAGTGAAAGGTACATTATAGGCAGAAGTTGAAAATAACAACACAAGCGGGATTATGCTACAACCATTGGAGGAAAATCAGGAAGTAAAGAATTCAGCAAGATCAAAGCTTTTCAACTTGCAGGGAAGGAGTTTATGGTCCACGGAGTCAAAGGCTTTGGAGAAATTAGTATAAATTACATCTAGTTGGCTTTGCTTGTCAAGGCCAGCGGCTACTGTTTTGGTAAAAGTAAGCGGTTTGGCCAATGTTGATCTACCTTTGATGAGCCCATGCTGCTTGTTAGCAAATAGAGGGAGGACTAAAAAATAGACTCTGTAATACACCATAACATATGTTCTAGGAGACTCTGTACTTAGAAGCAAATTAATAACTTCAGACTTAAAGATAGGAAAAACATATGCATATTTTTGGAAAGAGCCTTACTGGCAAGAGGCCTGGGTTTTTGAAAGAAGGCGTAGCTTTTCTGTATTGAAGAAATTTTGGATAGCAACAACTTGTGGCTATCTTTATTAACATAGTTAATCCACGAAAAGTACTAAACTTAAACAACTGAACACCTAATAGCGTCGAATATATACAATTTATTTTGCACAAGCAGTCTTTGCATGTGTTAATCGTTGCTGAATATCTGTCAGAAGAATTCGGACTTGTTTTATTATGTGTCGAAGACACTTCTTTATGCATGTATGGTTGAATGTTTGAGGCTTATTTATTGTTGCGCATATGACAGATCCCTGCTGGCTGCGTTCAGTCATCAGTAGGGGTGTCACGGAGTCGCCACAACGACCCCCGAGTGGTTTTCTGAGGGCAGTTTGAACCGTACAGTGCGTCCCTAAATACGTTTAAGTGGGTCCACGATTGAAATCCATCGAAGAGGTTGTACGAGTTCCAAGAATGGAGGCGCGTCGTCGTCAGTTTTGTTTGTATAGCAGAACTTAAGCCTGTCAGCTGCTACATTTTTGACTTCGCCATCAACGTTGATTTTGTAGTTTACCGTTGATGCGTTGGATAACTTTATACGGTCCCTGATATGGTGGCTCTAAAGGGGCTTTGACGTGGCTACTGCACAGCCAGATGTGTGAACATGCTTTGACGTTTTTGTGTACGGAAATTCATATGATACGCCGTTGGCGTGGCACGGATCCCACGCATGTACTCCCTATGTTTTTTTGAAAAGATTTGTGGATCCGGTGAGGGATTTGCCGGAACGAAGAATTCTCAAGGTATTCTGAGGCAGGTTACATAGAGCATTTTTGCAGGACTGGCTCGGATGTCGTCTTTGAAAGTGGTTCTCAATCCTAGTAGTATGGTTGGTAATATGTCAAGCCATTGTATTGGAGATCACATGAGGGCTGCCTTTAAAGTGCGGTGCAATCACGCGATCCAGTGGTGCGTGTTTTCTCTGCTCTAACGAATTGAGTGAGAGCCCGGAAAAGATCCGACTCAAATTCAGCGCCCTGGCTGGCGGTAATTTTGACTGATGAACCAAAAACAGGGGATCCAATGGTTAAACAGGTCGGTGGCAACAGTGTCAGCGGTCATGTTTTTAATAGAAATTGCTTCGGACCATCTGGAAAACCGGTCAATCATGGTGAGACAATATTGGTTACCTTGAACATTCCGGTAAGACTATGATGTCGATGTGTAGGTAATTGAACTTTGGATCAGGCACTTTGATGTGATTGGATTCGAGCCTAGTGTGAGGATATACTTTTGATTTTTGGCAGGCGATGCATTCCCGAGACCATGCTGTTGCACCTTTTCTTATTTTGGGCCAGATGCACTTATATCGGTATAGTCTGGAGGTAATTCTACCGCTAGGATGAGCCGGACTTTGCATGATGTCAAAAGCAGTCTTGCGTAACGAGGTTGGGATGTACTGTTTGGTAGTTTCATTGGATATGTCGTAGAAAATGTTTGTGCTTTCAATTACGACTTCTTGAAGCTGTAGTGACTTTGGATTTTGTTTCAGTTCGCGTAGTTCATTATCGTTCAGTTGCTCTTCGTGAATTTTTTCTGGACTTTACACGAAATAGTGCATCGGCGACTAGATTATCTCCACATTTCACTTAAACCGTGTTTGCAGAGAATTGGGAGATGAAACCTAGTTGCTTGGGTTATCGTTCCGATGATTTATCATGTTTCTGCCTGAAGGCGTGAGCTTGTGGTCGGTCTTCATGGTGAAGGGCCTACAGTTTAGAAGGTGTTGAACGAACGGTCCCGAGACGATCGTACGTACTATAGCGCACATTCACATAGTATCCACACTCAGCTTAGCCTTCGGAAACACCGAACACAAGCCGAAGAGCGAACCATAAATTTTCGAAAGCAAGTAGGTAGGTAAATGCTGACTCGACGATTGGCGCGAATATAAACATATGCTTCGATTAGAGATTTCCGCATTACCAGATCTCAAAAAATTAATAACTTTGCAGAAAAACAAATTCACTCTATGCAATCTTTCAGTTTTTAATAAAATTTGTCAATGCTCCCATGTTCTGAAATGCGTAAAAGAACACGTGCGTTGGAAATTTTATTTACTTTTTATTTTGTTTTTTGAATACGACAGACCTCGGCTCAGTTGACCAGCCCGGCTCAGTTGACCAGCCCGGCTCAGTTGATCGGCCCTGCTCAGCTGAATGACCCTTGGGAAAGTTCAGAAAGTATGCAACACAGGGTAAATGGAAGGTGTTGATACTATGTGAATGTACTACTCGTATGCTCTAGCGTTGCTGTGTTGGAGTGAGTTTACGCGAGAAGAACCTCAATGGTTGCCAGATTTTGTCGACGAATTGTTCCAGCTTTGCACTGGTGGTTGTAGAGCACGCGTCGGTGGTGAGGGCCATTTTTTCGGTCGGGGACGGAATTGAGAGGACTGTGCCGTCAGCCGATTTGCGCTTGCAATTAATAAACGCATTTTCTGGCCGAAAACGCACTTGCTCACATTGATGGTGAGTGAGTGGGACTTTAAGCACTCGAGAACTATTTTTGTGTGCTCTAGGTGTTCTTCCTCATTCTTCGACATGCATATGGCACCAATGTAAATGAAAACGAAATCGAGATCCCGGAAGATGATGTCTATGAACCTCTGAAACGTTTGGGTCGCGTTTGTTAATCCAAAAGGCATGACCACATATTCAATAAGACTCCAGGGGGTGATAATTGCAGTTTTTTGGATGTTATTCGGGTGCATTGGTACCTGATTGTAGACCCTGTCTAAATCGTACTTGCTATAAATGCGTGGTTCGTCCAGGCTTAAGAAAAGATCCTCTATGAGAGGAGGCCCGTATAGTCTCTTTCTGTGATGGTGTTAGCGAGACTAATTCTCCGTAGAGTCGTCAATTGTCGGTTTTTTCTTGTTCATATGTATGAGACTGGCGTAAGGGCTGTTGAATGGCTTGATTATGACTTTTTCAAGCATGTACCTAATTTGAACTTTAGCCGGTGCCGCTTTCTATCCAGCGATTTTGCGAGCACGTGCTGACACCGGAGGTCCGGTCGTTATTATGCGATGGGTATATTGTATATTTGCGAGGTTTGGTTTTTGGATTGGCTTTGTGATCTCCATGAAGTTGCTGAGTAGCTCCACATATGGTTGTGGTAGGGTGAAGTTAATGGTTGAAATATTGTACGTTTTTGTGTTCAAGTAAGTGGATCGTTGAGGCGTTGATTTTTAAGATTGACAAGTAGGTTGAAGTGCGCAAGGAAGCATGCACTAATTATTGCTGTTTGGACATCGGCAATAATGAAGGTCCACAGAAAGCTTCTGCGTATGTTGAGGTCAATGTCAGTCGTTTTGCAGCCGTATTTGTTGATCGCTGATGCATTCGCTGATGCATTCGCTGCATAAAAATTGAAGGAGTCTTTTTTGATCTTAGTAAAATGTTTTGCGGGTATTAACGACACTAGTGATCCGGAGTCGATTAGGGTTTTTTTGTTGTGAAGTCATTGATGGGAAAACGGAGCTCCTGCAGTGGCATCTTCCAGTTGTTGCCACCGCGACCGATGACAGCAGGTCTGATTTCCCGTGTTGATGGATGGAAGGGGTGCAAATTTGCTTGGCTGGATAAATTGACGAGCGTCATTCCCCTATTTGTTATGGTAGAAGCAGTAACCATTCAGTTTGGTGTTACCGACCTGCTATGCAGACTATCCATAGTTATTTGGGTCATTCTGAAGACGTTGTTGTATTGCGAATGAGTTATTGTTGCTGCTGAATTTCATACAGCTGTCTCTAAACTTGATGCTGGGTGGCTCGCAAGTTGCTTATGTCCTGTCGGCAGGCTTTGAGAATAGCCGCTAGATCTGGCAGTAGACGTTCAGTGTGTCTTATTTGTTGTCTGTGTTGTGTCCCGATTGTGCACAGTAAAAACGGAGCTTCCAGCTGTATTGGTAATGAGACGATCTGCAAGCTCTGCTCTTTTGTAATTGATCATTGCGCCAGTTAAGTGTGTAACTAAGTTTAACAATGTAATTAAGTAAGGCAAACTTTTTAATGATCTTCCCCGCCTGACTTATTAGTGTAATAATTTCCAGAGTTCTAAGCCGGATATTTCTGCATTTGTCTGAGTCCTCTGATATCGCATGTTCTGCTTCAACACTTGGTCGAAATTGTGTTGCCGTGGAACAAAAGAGATACACATGCTTTGCCCTTTCTGCACAAGTACACTAGAGCATTTAGTGCGTCTACGCTACCGTTCATCGATTGAAAGGGCCCTTGTTCATGTTCTCGAGCACATTTACTGGCAGTTATAGCCACCGTTCATGGAGCAAATCGCCGCCTTACACCGCTATAGGCAGTCTGCATAAGATATCGACATCTTGGACATTTTCGATGCCCCTTTTGATCTCAGTATAGGTGGAAGCGATAGAAGTTTTTAGAACGATGTTTCTGTGACCATTTCTCTCGTTGGATGTTTCCAATCTGATTTTACTTAGCGTTTGTTTCCATTGGTTATTTGCCAGAGATCGGTGATGCGATTACTTTTGACCATGCGAAATCACCGCGTCGATTCCAACGGAAACCAATTGCGAAGATTGGTGGACAAGAAAATGAGGCTTGAACCAGTGATAACTTCAAACGTTCTTGGATATCTTATGGCGTTTACTGTGGCTTAGAAACTTGCCTGTTGCTTTTTTATGCTTACTCCAACGATCTAGAATACATATTAGGCAAAAAGGATTCTAAGGAGAAATGCACAATAAGTCGGCAAATGACCTGCTTCACACGTAAGCCCAGACAGATTTGAGGCATCCTTTAGCAAACATGTTTGCTGAATCCTTATTCAGGTCTACACAGCCCAAAATTATATCATTGTTCTTACAAATGTCGATGTGATATCACTGAGATTATAACACTTTCTTTCGTTGACAAGTGCAAGCGAGCAGCGTTGGAACCATTTTCTTCCTGGGACTAAAAATACATTTCCAAGTTGCCAATCTAAGAGATTGCGGGAGTATCAATCGTAGGGGATGAATGAAGTAATGGTTGATCACTTTTAATATTCATTTACTCGCGACTAGCATGCTTACTTTCTATTCAATCAAAAATGATACTATGATTGATTGATATGAGGACTGGCGGAAGTCTCGCGCCTTCTTCTGTCTCTTAAGCAAAGTGTTGCGACAGCCGAGAAAGTGTGGTATAATGGTGTTTCCGTGGCCGCCACATGCTCTTATCTTTTAAAAATTTCTGATGGGAAGCTGATGGGCATGCATTTGCTTCATTGCGTATGGCCTCCTTATGAATCCTCCTCTTTTTTCGCAGCGTCATATTTGAAGGAAACTCTGCACGTAGGATTAAGAACATACTTAATTTGATAGAGTGTACATTTTTATCTAAAATTAAATGAATATTATGATGAATGAGACCACATAAATAGTAGCGTATATTTCAACTTTTCATTATCTTGTTATCTTTTCAAATTATGAAGACATTATCACAGTATTAAAGGCGTACCGGTTGAGATTACATTAACAGATCATAAAAACCCATTACTACTGAAAACACAGAAATTCGGCGGATTAATCACGCGATATTGTGATTATTGCGGCAAAAATAATTATGAATAAAGCAGACACTTGATAAAGCGTAGATTAAATTCTTTTTAAAGAAATATTTGAATGCTAGTATGGCACAGAGATTAAAAAGCTTTTGAAGGTATTTAATCATGGCATTCTTTTAAGAATAAAGAGACATCTGATAGTCTTTACAATGGACTATAGGACGAAAAAAGGATTATACTGTCTCACAAGAATATCGAAAAATTAAATTATTACGTATATACAAGTCACTTACCTTTCCATTACCACATCGAACTAATGTTCCCATAAATGCAATATTCTTCATAGTCGAATGATCCTTATTATTTCCATGATGAAACAACACTTCCGTACTTTTCCTCGACGGCTCAGTTTCACCAGTGAAACTCGATTCATCAATCGACAAATCAATCGCTTCAAACAGCCTAACATCGGCCGGCACACGATCACCTACATTCAAATAGACAATATCGCCGGGTACTAGATCCCGTGCTAAAAATGATTCCATGCGTCCTTCGCGCAAACAATGACATTCTGGCGGTACTAATTTCTTCAACTCCTCCAAACTTTTCTCCGAACGATATTCTTGAATAAAAGCTACTGTTACAACTATTAATATTGCTATTGTTATGCTAACAGCATCATCGAATTGTTTCATACACACTGACACCAGTGCTGATCCTAATAGTAGTAGTATGAGAGGATTTTTGAACTGTTCAATGTATTTCTTCCATGTTGGATCCTCCTCGATCACATTGAGTTCATTGTGACCAACAATTTTTGATCGGTATTTCGCTTCGGACCATCGTAGTCCTGTACGTAGATCGACCTGTAATCGACCCGCTATGTCTTGTGCGCTATATGTCGATGATTCGGCTGTTGTGAGTAACATTTCGGATGTAAAGTTGCCGCCACTCTGAAATCAAAAAGTTATGAGGTAAGTTAAAAGGGATTTGATATCTATGGAAGGATATTATGTTAACTGTAGCTAAAATTAGGTAAAAGTGTAGCATGTTTGTTATGTACGGTATGTGTTACGTATGCAATGTTTAAAATTTATTTTACGTGCAGTCAAGTGTTTAGTGTAAGCATAAAAGTATTCACTATCAAAAGGACATGCGGCGTAAATAAATCTAACAAATTCAAAGATTTATTGTATTTTTCAGGCTTAATGCATCATGGTTATGAAGTACAGGGTTATCCATTTCGTGGTAGGAAAGTATAACCCTGCCATTTGACATCTGTCAGAATTAAATGTCATCCAAAGCGTTTTTTTAGTTGAAGGTTTGCCATTTAGAAATATGGATCGTTTAGCAGTCGAAGAACGCGTCAAAATTATTTAATTTTATTATAAAAATGGTGATTCTGCTGTATCAACATTTAGGGCTTTACGAGCCGATTACGGTCGACATAATCAACCTACACAGCAAACAATTTCGAACACAGTGAGACAATTTGAAGAGACTGGATCGGTTATTGATATTGCAAGGCCTGTGCATCATCGCAACAGTCGTTCTGCTGAAAATATCGCTGTCGTTGCTCAAAGTGTGGAGGAAGATTCCTCGACGTGCTCAACATTTATGCTTGTCTTACGGCTCATTGCGGCGGATTTTGCATTTAGATTTGCATCTCCATCCGCACAAAATCCAACTCACTCAAGAGCTTAAGCCTCAAGACCATACACAACGCAGAATGTATGCGAATTGGGTGATTGGACAACAAGCCATTGATAACGATTTTTCGAATAAAATTTTCTTTAGTGGTGAGGCTCATTTTTCGCTCAGTGGTTACTTAAATAAACAGAATTACCGCATATGGGGCTTTCAAAATTTTCAGGTGATCGCAGAAAGACCTTTGCATCCGGAAAAAGTGACCGTTTGGTGTGCATTATGGTCTGGTGGTGTTATTGGCCCTTATTTTTTTGAGAACGATCAAGGAAGAGCCATTACAGTCAATTCTGACCGCTATGGACGGATGTTAACCGATTATTTTTGGAGAGAAATTGATGATTATGATCTGGAAAACATGTGGTTCCAACAGGACGGGGCCACAAGCCACACAAAACAGGCTAATCAAGCACTTTTGCAAGAGAAATTTCCAGGACGCGTAATTTCGAGATTGAGTGATGTCAATTGGCCCGCAAGATCTTGCGACCTAACACCTTTGGATTTCTTTTTATGGGGCTATGCGAAAGATCGTGTTTACGCGAACAATCCTCAAAATCTTGAGCAATTTAAAACCAATATTCGGGAACTTATGGCCGAGATATTGCCGGAAATGCGCCGAAAAGTCATTGAAAATTACCTCAAAAGGACTGAGGGCTGCAAGAGGACTTATAGAGGATATTTGAATGATGTTGTGTTTCACGTATAATGGCAAGGTTGAATCTTTATATCGAATCAAAAATTTTGTTTCTATCTGAATATTTTATGTGTTTTCTTTAGCTTTACTTTTCCAAGCGTAAAATGGATAACCCTATATATTTCACTTCTTATAATTTTAATCCAACAAAAGCTAAAAACATTTTTATTGGAAAAAAAATTGTCTTTACCAATGCTACAATTTCGGGCAGTAATTGCACACCAAAATTATTTCACTTGATTTCATTTCAAGTGGACTCAAACATCAATTCAACTCTCGCGTAACACCTTACGCTCCTTCCTCTGTCCCTCGGCAATTAAACCGCAAAGACTCCACTTCTACAAAAGATACCGACTGTCCCTCTTACTTATTGGAAATCAATGAGACTAGACTTCACGTACACATTCTAGCATTGTAATAATTTTCTCATGTGAATAGATACATAAATACTTCTATCTACATGAAGTAGGATCAAGATGTTTCATAACGGTTGTTGTTGTGGTATTCAGATAATTTTTTTCACAGCAAAAGTCAAGGAAGCGATGATGCGAATGCAACAAGAGAACGGACACAAGCTGCGTTATTTTCAATCAGACTGAATTCGTTAATGCTGAGCTGAAGAATTTTTTCGGGAAGATGGGCATTGTACATCAACGAACTGTACCATACACATCGGAGTAGAATGGTAGCGTGGAACGCAATAATTGTACGATCGTCGAGTCAGCGCGAACGAAAATCCATTCAAAACAAATGAATTATAAATTCTGGACGGCGGCTGTCAATTTGGCACCGTATGAACTGTGGTATGACAAGAAGGCGAAAATTTATCATTTGCATTTTTTCGGGTCTGAGGTTTTCGCACATATTCCGAAGGAGAGGCGACAAAAGCTGGATCCAAAGGCAGTCAAGTGTGTTCGTTGGATATGACAATCATTCGAAAACGTAACGAGTGTGGAATCCAGTGGCGAACAAAGTTGAGGTGGCTCGTGATGTGATTTTTCTGTTGGAAGAATCAATGGCCGCACTTGACGTTGGTGACATTGAGCAAAAGCTCGATGAAAACGTGAATGTGACGGATGGTGAATTGGAGGCGGACGATGCAAAAACAACGCTGGAACAACCAATCGATCGTGGTGCAATATGCGATCTCGATAAAAGGAATATCGAAAGGCGTTTGAGCAGTCGAAACAACATTGTGGCGACACGACGTTTATCATATATTGCATTGGTTGATTACGTTGTCATGTTGGCAATCGGCGAGGCCATGTTGGCGATCAGCAAAGAGCCAAGGACATACGAACAGGCAATTGAATCAGGCGATCACAAGCAGTGGGAGTACGATTAACTTATCAAAAATCATACATAGAATTCGGTCAATCCACCAAAAGACCAAAAGGTAATTGATAATTGTTGGGTCTTCAAATTGAAGCAGAATCTAGATAGTAATATTGATCGTTACAAAGCGCGATTGGTACTGTTTTGGTGCGTGTATGTACATTTCGGCTGTCGCACTTACGTTTCGGTCGAGCACACATTCCCTTTCGCTAGTGTGCATACATAGTTTCATCGGCTATTGCTGCAATTCTTTTCCGGTGGAGCTGTCGCGTTTGTTCTTTTGCTGCGTCGATGTGCATTTCTGCTGTTTGTCGGTCGCTGAAGTTCGTATTCCTTTTTGCTGGCGTATGTGCATCGTTTCATTAGCTGCAGTTGCTATTATTAAGATTTTTTTTCCATTGGAGCCTGCGCGTTTGTTCTCTGCTCCGTGGATGTACGTTTCATACGATCCAAAACATGATGAATCAATTAAAGTCATTGGTCGCTCTGCAGCGCAAAAGATCGAACTAATGAGCCGCATTTAGTCAATTACAAAAAGAAAGGCATGTCGCAATCCAAAGGTGCAACGACCTCCCGACTCAAGGGGCTAGAGGAAAAGTGGACCGCTATCCAATTAAGACACCAAGACTTAATCAACGGAGTAAATCAAGCCAAAAAAGACGATACAAGCGACAAAAACGTCGAGAAATACTTCACAGATGATGCGCTTTTAGCAACTGAAAGTATTTACCGACGAGCGAGGAAAATTTCTTGACGCCCTAGAAATGGTCAACCCGCTGGCCAGTCAGCATAATATAACATTGACAGTTAGTACGTCTACACAGGTAATGGTTCAACGAATGTTTTCTGCTATGAAGCTTCCATACTTTTCCCGTAAATATGCAGATTGGCCATCCTTCAAGGATCTTTTAGAAGCCATGGTGGTAAAGGCCGGCATTACAGATGTCGAGAGATTGCAATATCTCAAAGCATGCTTAACTGATGATGCTGCGAAGATGATCAAAAATATTTCAGTTACAGATGAAAATTACACACTGGCCTGGAATAAACTGAAATTGCATTAGACAATAGAAGGTTTTATTGTGAGCGCATGCTTGAATGCGCTTTTTCAGATAGGGCCGCTCACCAAGGAGAGTTACTCGGAGCTCAAAGCTCTACGAAATACTACTGCTGACGCAATAGAGACATTGCAATCACTGGGAAGGCCCATAGAGCATTGCGATGATGTATTGGTATACGTCGCTTCAATCGGTGTAATCGGAGGCAACTCGCACACCACTGCTCGTTCTCGGGTAAAGGTATGGATCGCATCAAGATTTCCGATAGAGGAAGCTTTGGAAGTTGAGGCTCTTGTATGAACTCGTTTTAAAGAGTATGTGCTACCATCACAACCCCTCTCCGAAGATCTATTCTTCTTACAAAATTTACCGTTAGCTGATCCTGACTTGTCTACAAATAAACTAATAGACATGGTTCTTGGGATAGATGTGCACCCTCTATCACTCAATTCTAAACACCGAAGTGAGAAAAAGCCAGTCATCGTGCAACATCGCACAAGAAACTGCGTTAAGGTGGATCGTATCGGGACGTGCTAGTTTAACCCGGGAACACGTTGTTGCGCCACATGTACCACAAAGGAGGTCTTGCTTGAAGCCCTTTATAAGTTTTGACAGCAAGAGGAGGTACTTCACCTAGTAGCATCATTTGGACAGACGAAGAAACAAAATGTGAACAACACTTCAAAGAAACGACTCGTCGAAAGCAGGAAGGTGGATACATACTACGTTTGCCATTTAAAGAAGTTAATCCAAAACTAGGCGCCTCATTGGAAATCGCTGAACGAATATTGATAAGGATGGAGCGCAGATTTCTACAAGAACCGAACTTATACAAACTTTACAAGGGCTTTATCGAGAAGTACGTACAATTGGGTCACGCCGAGTTCATTGATTTCGAGAAAATTGACCTCAGCAAGTCGTTTTACTCACCACATCACGGAGTATTAAATCAGAAAGGCGGGAAAGCAAAATTCAGAGTCGTCTTCAATGGCTCAGTGAAATTTAGTGGTAATAATTTAAACAAAGTGCTGCTTAGCGGTCCAAAACTGCAAACTGAACTTCAAGGCGTCGTGCAACGATGGAGAAGGTGGAAGTTCGCCTGGAGTGGCGATATAGTGAAGATGTTTCGCCAAATCCATATTGATCCCATCGACCAAAATTATACGTTAATTCTTTGGCGAAACACTCCAGCGGAATCAATGAAATGTATCAAATTAAGCACATTCACATATGGCTTGGTTTGCGCGCTACACACTCTGAGACAACTTGCAACAGACGAAAGATAACGCCACACTTTTGGCTGGACACACGGCAACTACACCAGATACAGTACCTTGAGAGCTAGACAAGAAGGAAAAGCATAAGGTGCTTGTACTTTAATGGAAGCCCTCGACGGATCTATTCGTATTCAACGTATATTGGAAACCAAAAGAAGATGCAATAGCAAAACGCATGGTTTAATCGCAAACGGCACGCTTATACGATCCTGAAGGATGGGCATCACCTGTTACTGTCGAATTCAAGATTTCCCTCCAATCAGTGTGGCATTTGGGAGCTCGATGGGATACGGAGCTACAAACGCACTACCAAACACACTGGCGCGAGTTCGTTTTTGATATACCAAACTCGTCAAAACTTTTCATACCTTGTTGGATAGGCACCCTATCCGATTCAAAAATCGAGCTTCATGGATTTTTGGACGCACCAGAGAAAGCAATGGCAACAGTAGTTTATGCACGAGTACTCAGAACAAAGTTACCTTCTTTATGAACGCTGCTTATTACAAAAGTCAAAGTAGCACCAATCAAACAAGTATCACTAACACGCTTGGAGTTGAACGCTACTACAATACTTGCCAAATTAGTAAAAAATCAAGTCGAGACCTTGAACCTTAAGAATGCACCGAAATTTCTATGGTCGGACTCAACGTTAACGCTATCGTGGATTCAAAGACATCCTTCTCGGTGGAGCACTTACGTGGCCAACTGTTTCGCAAATCGAAACGACATTGCCAGACACGGTGTCGCTCCCTGTTTCCAGTAAAACCAGCCCTGCTGACATAGCTTCCAGAGGCATCTCTACTGCAGACCGATTGTAAGTCGACTCATGGATCAACGGCCCTGAACTCTAGAAAAACTCATCAACCACGAGAGACTTCAGGGAATTGGAAAACACAAAATGGATTCTCCCTCGAAAAACTCTATGCCAAAGTATCAGTACGTACACCCTACGATATCAAAATCGCATTGGAATTTTGGATTAAGAGAACACAAGAATTTTCCTTCCCACAAGAAATCAAGCTTTTAAAAGAAGGTGCAGCACTGCAAAAAACCAATCCGCTCTTTCATTTTAGTCCAATCTTAGATACACAGAATTTCATCCGAGTAGGGGGAAGGTTACATTATTCGCTGCTGGATGCAGACGAGAGAAACCCTATTATACTGCCCAGCAGCTCGACACTGAAGAAACCAATAATTTGGGGTATGCACCACCGACAGCTTCACGGAGGTACGCAGTTGGTTCTTTCTAATACAATATTAGACGCAGGTTTTGGATTATAAAGGGCCGTGCCACAGTCAAATCGATCTTATTCCAATGCGTCAAGTGCTTAAGGCAAAAACCAAGGGTAGAACAACAGCTCATGGGCGATTTACCATCGATAAGGGTAAAACCTGACAGATCTTTTCTGCACAGTGGCGTAGACTTCGCAGGACCGATTAGTTTGTGTTTTTCAAAGGAAAGAGGCGCAAAGTCGTACAAAGGATATATCGTAGTTTTTACTTGTTTCACTACGAGGACGGTACATTTGGAGGCCGCGTTTGACTACTGTTTTCAAGAATTCACTTCGGTTTATCACTGCTTCACTGCGAGGCGTGGCATTTGCACAACACTGACAAGTGACTGTGGAACCAACTTCATCGAAGCCGACAAAGAGTTACGATAATTGTTCGACCAAGCTTCAACCTCCAGTCGTGAAATCACTCAGCTGCTGCTCAGGGATGGCACAGAATGGCGCTTCAATCCTCCTGGTCCCCGCAGGGGGAATGCCGGTCGACAGGAATACTCTTGGGGGCTAGCATTCTTTGGGGAGTTCCGCTCCCACGTACCCGGGGAAATTCTCACAGGCGGAATGCCGGTCGACAAGAGCACTCTTGGAGGCTAGCATTCTTTGGGTAGCGCCGCCGTACCCGAGGATATGGGGGGCGCCGTGAGGTTCCCTCCTGGGATGACAGGTAACGACTCTGATTGGATCTGGACTACGCTTTGGACAACGAACTGGAATTGATGTTTTGGGCTGGCGGATGTGATGGTTTGGACCTAGTTGCTTTGCACAGTAGCGCCGAGGTGACACTCGTGTGTGAACGCCTCCAATTCAACTGTCATACCGTTTTCGACGCGGTAAGACCTTGGCAGGCCTCGAGTACGTTCGAAGTTCACACCATTGGGTTGGTGGTGTAAGTTCGGTTGAAACGGACTCCCCATAAGGGCTTGTGCCAACTCTCGTATGGCCTCCCTGCTCTGCAAAGATAACCATCGGATCAAAAAGGTGACTACACACACGAACGGAGATAGCGGCTCCGAGGGGGGACCCAATAAAACAGGAGCAACCAAAACCCTTAAAAAAGATTTAAAAAAAACTCAAAAAAAATGCAAAAATAAGAATATCGACGACGCAACCAGCGCCTGCAGCCATGATGTTAACGGCACATCGGGAGCGGTACTAACGACGGCAAAAACGACGATTCATACAATGACAGTGAAGACGGACCAAAAACGGAGATTAACAGACAGTCTGGTCCAGACTAAGATTCCTGCGGGATTCGGGTACAGGAAAATATGATGCGAACGCCAGAGCGTCCTATGAAGGAAAAGCGGGAAACCCTGCAGGGCGAACCAGATGTTCGAGCGGTGGAGAAAAATATAAAGAAACTCAAGAATTCGATGGTCGCTGCTGCGATCGCTACCGAAGCGATTGAATCAAGGGTCGTAAATCCCGAATTAGTAAAGAACCATCCTGAAGTCAACGAGGGGATTACGGCAGGAAAAGAAACGGGTGACCAGGCAAATAAAGCGACGATGTGTGATTTCATCGCCAACGTCGAAAAGGTGGCGGAACGTCTGTATTCAGAAATAGAAGCCGATAACCTCTCCCAAGGATGATGGACACAAAGTACAATTGCTGCGCAGCAACATGAAGAAGGAAGGCTATTCCGAAAAGCGGGAGTTGTTCTAAAAAAAATTCAATCTGCACGCGACTCGCCAAAAATCACCAAAGCAGTAAGGATTGGGCTCCTTGAACTAGAGGAGCTCCTAGATCGCATAGGGCATTATCGGAGGAGCTGGTTAAAGGCCGAAGACGAGCACAAGGCTAAAGAAGCGCTGGGCGTGAAATCTAAAGGCCATAGGCAGATAGCTCAACTATTAAAAATCAATAAAAGAATGGCGTCTAGCCCAATCGAAGGAGATCGAGATAAAAGAAGGAAGGAAGAGGCACTTGATGGGCGTGGAGCACCAGATCACAGGTTCTAGACAGTGCTTACAAAAGAAGCGAAAAAAGCCGCAAAGAAACTCCTTCAAAAAGTGCCAGAAAGTAAAGTGTGCACGGACGCCTAACAAGAAAAATACCTGGTGCAAAACAGGAGAGACAGAAACCCCGACGAAGACCCCAGCAGCAGGCACTGCTCGTGAAACTCCAAGATGGGCGACCCTACGTGGAGGTGCTGCGGGACATCAGGGGAAACGTAAGGCCCGAAGACACCAACAATACCATCAAAGTAGTACGAACAACGCGGTCAGGCCACATACTGGTCGAATTCGGAGTAGAGGCCGACAATAAGGAAGCATTCCTTCCAGTCCTCGGCAAAAGCGCAACTATAGCCTCGCTCGAGCCGATGGCAACGATCGAAATAAGAGAAATTGACTGTGTCACAGATCTGGCCGAGGTAGAAGAAGCCATCAAAAGGGAGTTCCTTAGCGTGGGAAGGATCAAAGCGAGACTGACACCAGAAAACAACAGGGGACAACGCATGGTCAAAGCTGACTTGACCGAAAGGGACGCCGAACAATTCCTGAACAAGGGCAAAGTAAGAATAGGGTGGGTTGTCTGTAGGATACGGTGAAGAGCAACGCCTCTTCAATGTTTCAAATGCCTTGGTTATGGTCACACCACACAAGCATGCAAAGGACCCAATAGGAGTTCCCTATGTTGCAAATGCGGTGAAATGGGACATAAAAGAAAAGAGTGTACGAAGGAGGCACACTGTATTCTTTGCAAGGATGCCGATCCAAGAGCTAATTTTGGACACGTCTTGGGATCAGGAAAATAGCAGGTTTTCCAGGAAGCCTTCTTCTTTTTCTTTGTAGCACTACAGCCCCTCTCGGGCCTTTGCTTAGAGATAGTTAAAGTATCTCATTTTCATGACCGTATTGATTTTTTTCGGGTTGGTTTGGTCAGTACCATACTCCCGTGTGCTTGCTAAGCTATGATATGATCTGATTAAATCAATACATATCACCACTGAGTGCACTCGTAGTCTGCCCGAAAAATCCCCTGAACTAAATCACGTTGCTCCCAACGAGATTTGAATCTGGGACCTTCGGCTTATGGGTTCATGCTCTAACCACTAGGCAAAATCAGAACTTCGATGAACCGCATCTTGCAGCTAAACCTACACCGCAGTTCAACCGCTCAAAATCTGCTTGAGCAGTTTGCGTGGGACATGAAAGCCGACTTTTTGCTGCTGGATGAGCAACACCATAATAAAAGTCCTGCATTATGGTATCCTAACGAAACTGGTACTGCCACCATCTGGGTTCGGAACAGTGATTTCCAAGCGGAGAGTTGTGGACGGGGGGATGGTTTCGTGTGAGTTCGGTGCTCAGGGACCACCTTCTTTGGTGTGTACCTAACGCCTAACCAATCGATATCATTTTTCCAAGCCAAGCTTAATGCTCTGGAGGGCGCTGTCTCGAACGCAGAGGGCAAAGTGCTCGTTGGGGGGACTTCACTGCTAAAGCAATCGAATGGGGCATGCCTCAGACGGATCCGCGGGGAAAACGAATCCTGGAGATGGCGGCCAGGACGGCTCTCGTCGTACTAAACTCCGGAAATACGCCGGCTTTCCATCGTATTGGCTGTGAGGGAACCATACCGGACGTGACATTCGCCTCGGAGTCCTTAGTACGGAGGATACACAACTGGAAAGTATTAGAGGACTGCTCAGCCAGTGATAATCAGTGCATTCTGCTTGAGATAAGTGATGCTGTCTCCCGACGTCCGTGCTCTCGGCCTTCTGCAACTGGATGGAACATCGGAAGGATGGACGTCGAGAGGTTCGTCGAGGTGCTCACAGCAGGTGAGCCGCTGCAGGGAGCTTTGGAGGGGACGGAAGAACTGGCAGCTCAAGACATGGTGAACTCTACTATGAGCATCATTACGACTGCTTGCTGCGCTTCTATGCCCCGTCGAAGACCCCGGCACGGCAAGCCCCCAGTTACTGGTGGTCTACTGAAATCGCTGAAAAGCGGAGGAAGTGTCACAAACTTCGACGTGAGGCTCAACGGGCGCGGAACCGTGACGAGGCATGCAACCGGGTGACAGCATATAAGTCGGCCAGGAAAGGCCTCCGCAAATTGATCAACAATAGCAAGGCTAACTGCTGGCAAGACCTAGTGGACAATGTGAACAACGATCCGTGGGGCCTTGGCCACAAGCTAGTTATGCGGAAGCTTGGCGCCTACGGTGTGAGCACCCTTCCTCGCCCGTGTTGACGCTGTCCACGGTGAAATAACAGTCGAGTGTCCACTCTTCACACGGAATAGGAGGAGGCAGTCCTTTTGCTGAAAGCGAGGAAGGCTTCAGGTCCAGATGGTGTCCTGGCTGAGGTGTTCCGACTTGTCTATCACCATTGTTCTGACTTGCTGCTCAGCACATTCAACGCTTGCCAACGGGACGGGGTTTTTCCAGTACGATGGAAGGTGCCGAGGCTCGTGCGTTTCACCAAGAAGGGAAATCCCGAATCGCCGTCTGCATACCGCCCATTATGCATGCTAGACACGGCTAGGAAAGTGCTAGAGAAACTCATCAAGGGAAGACTCACTGACGCGATTCATGCTGCTGTGGACCTATCTCCTCGGCAGTACGGCTTTAGAGCAGGATGTTCTACTATCGATACGATCGCAGAGGTGGTGAGCGCGTTCCAAAAGGCAGAGGCACATGGTCGCACCAAGCGACGGATCGTCTTTTTGGTGACAATCGCTAGATGGGTGGATATTCTGTATACGCTGGAAAATCCTTTTCAAACTCCAGAATATTTAATGCGGCTTTTGAGGAACTACCTAAAAGACCGAAGCCTGCTCTACGACACGACACAGGACCTACGAAAGATGGTGGTTACATCGAGTGTTGCCGAGGGATCTATCCTTGGTTCAGACCTGTGGAAGGTGTCTTACAACGGGCTACTGAGACTGGAGATGCCAGATGAGTCGCGCTTGATCGGCTATGCTAATGATGTTGCGGCTCTGGTCGCTGGACGCACTGTTGAACAAGCGCAACTTAGGCTAGGTATGCCAATGCGCCGAGTGAGAGACTGCATGACTGCTCGTGGACTCAGTTTAGCACTAGAGATAACCGAAGTCATCTTGACAAAAAAGAGAATCCCTATAGTAAGGATGATCAGTATTGGAGACATACGATTCGAATCGAAGCCATCGGTGAAGTACCTGGGGCTACTGATCGACTCGAAGATGAGGCCGACTAATCCATATGCAAATTGCTACCATATGGCTTACTTTCTTACGTCAACTTTGGGTTTAACGCTTAGGTTAGGAATATTGTGTTAGCATTGTATTCTAAGATAAAGTTTTTGATTGAATTTTATTAGAATTAGATTATAACATATTAAAAAGTTCACTGTTGTATTGAAATTATATATGAATTTTGAGCAGTGTTCGTTGGTTTCTTTCTCCTTTTTCCAATTCAATCATAAAATATGTGCTATAGTTTTTTTTATTGATAACGTATAAATTTAGAAAGCGATTTGAGCCATTAAGTTTAAGTATTTTTATTGTTTGAAATGTGCTTTATATTCTTTGAAAATTCATAACGACCAGTGTTGAATAAAGCGCTTTTGACTTTAGGCGCGGCAATTGAATCTCTTATAAGCAGCTTCAATCCAACGATAAAATAAAGAAAAATGGACGTAGTTAAAATCAAATTGTATAAATAAACAGGTAAGATTTGATGGAGTAAACTTGTCGACGAGACTGATTATGGATGTTAACGTTATGATGAAATAAAAATTTTTATTCTCCAGTAATTTTCAAACAACATTAATAATTTTGAAAATTTCTGGGTGTTTGTATATAATTATAAGTACCATATCATATATTATATAAGACCCGGAATTAAGTAAAAAAAAATAAAAATCAAGAGTTTAAATGCATAAACTAAATGACTTATCGTGAAACACGTTCGCTGATATGCACTGTGAGCACAATGTTCAAAAATAAATTGAGTCTAAATTTGAATCAAAAGCCCGCACAATTCTTATCAGATAGTACGTGATTGTGTACAATCGCATAAAAAATTTTATCGCATTTTTCTATTCCAAGATTAAATCTTACAGCCACAATAAACAATTGAAAAAAAAATATATTCCAATCACAACTAACCACTTTTGGCTTTCCATTAACACAAATTTTATGATCTGACGCCACGCCGATCGTCATTGTTCAAACTAAGATTTCCGTAAATCACCCAAAAATCGTTTTACGTTAAGTATATCTTTTCACTTTCTACTAAACTGTTTGAAGAGATTCAACACTTTTAATTTCATTTCAAAACTTAAACTCCAATAAAACAAGTAAAAGCGATCTCTGAAAACCTCCCACTAGACAACTACTATCTACAATCAGACGTGGAACTGGTTAACGTTTATCTCCACCTGAATCGCGATTTGTGCTAAAAAAGATACAATTCTAATGACACAAATAATAAAAATTTAAATTTATATCTGAGTAAGCAATTGTTTCCGCTGGTAAATAAAAAGACCAGAAAAAAAACAGACTATGTTATATATTGTTCGTCAATATAATCACAAAACAAAGCTGACTAAATACCTTAACAGATATTTATCGCCCCCGCTAATGGGTTGTGCATAATATCATGTGGCGAGGAATTGGCAAGACGGCGGCGTCGGATAATCCACAAACATTCCGTTCGATTGAAATGTGATAAAACAAATCGCGGAAAACTACTTCCGCGCTAAAGTACGAATTTCACTGAGTTGTAGTGTACTTCACACAAAAACCACTTTAACCGCATATGGGTGAAAGCTCTCCTCCAGCGGCATCTCACACATGACAATCAATTTTCATCTTAACTTTAAACAAACTTGTAAATACGCTTCTAATATGTAATTTAGCACTTCACACACTTGGCAGCAAGCAAAAAAAAAATCGATAATTTTATTCGTGACTAGCTCCAAACTGCTCAGCCATAACCTAAATTGATTATTATTGATTTAGTAGCACAAATGCGACAAAATATTGGAAAACAGAAAAATAACAAGAACTTGCAGAAAATACAGTCTTGAAAAAACCGGGACAAATTAATAACACAGCAACAACAACAAATTTAAAATCCTTCAATAGAAGACTACTTAGTTTTCATTCTTGCTCTTTCTCTCTCTCTATTAAACTATTCAACGAGTATCTAAAGCTCTCACAAAATATCTTTAGCTTGGCGTTAGTTTGGTGTAAGTTAACGAGCAGCGGCAGAGTAAAAGCGGAAAAACAAACAGAAATACTTTAATTGACTATTGTTGGTTATCAACATGACTTGAACCCGTCGATTGCAATTCTCCACGTATGTACTGACTACGTTCGGAAACTTTGGTGACGAATAGTACACTCAAGAGAGAGTATCTTATCTGGCGTCGACCGCGCGACTATCTACGTGTAAACATATGCGAGCGGATCGTCATACGATCGATGATCTTGCGCTAGCACATATTCAGCATATGTAGATTTCGTCTTGTGCTTGATATCTTCTTAGACTGTGATCATCTTACCTTCACCTCCTTCGCAGCCAACGAAGAGGAGGAAGGTTCAGAGTGATTGACCTTACGTTTGCGCTTAAATGAAAAATAAAAATAAAGAAAAGAATTATTCAAGGTTTAATTCAGAGCTATAAAGAACAAAATATTTTCAGTTAGTACACTAACTTAATATTTTCTCTTATTCTAAGAAGAAAGTCTGGAGAAATAGTTATCAAAGAGAACTCCAGACGCTTTCAGGTAAAAGATACTTTGATCGAGTACCGGTGGTCATTTATAGTAAGCTTTTGGGAGAGCGGTATAGTGCGTCAGAATTGTTTTTTGAGAAGGCCCTGGAAAACACGTTTTTACCACGGGACGTTGGAATCCTGATAAGAATGTTTCTATTTCAATAGAGTTGTCGTTTTAATGTTCATGTGACAAAATAATTAAAATTCATTGTATTATATACATACGTTTACAAGAAAACAATTGTCTTAAAAATTAATACGAACTTAATTTCCATTTGGGAGATACTCCGTATGAGATCATGTAATTTTTACACGGAAGTTCAGTTAACGGATTTTACTACATAGATTTGTTTTTAAATTAATTTTGGTTTCCAAAAATTTCTTCCAAAACGGTAAAGCTAAGCTATATATACAGGGTTATCCATTTCGTGGTAGGAAAGTATCACCCTGCCATTTGACATCTGTCAGAACTAAATGTCATCCAAAGCGTGTTTTTTTTAGTTGAAGGTTTGCCATTTAGAAATATGGATCGTTTAACAGTCGAAGAGCGCGTTAAAATTATAAAATTTTATTATGAAAATGGTGATTCTGCTATATCAACATTTAGGGCTTTACGAGCCGATTACGGTCGACATAATCGACTTACATAGCAAACAATTTCGAACACAGTGAAAAATTTGAAGAGACTGGATCGGTTATTGATATTGCAAGGCCTGTGCATCATCGCAACAGTCGTTCTGCTGAAAATATGGCTGTCGTTGCTCAAAGTGTGGAGGAAGACCCGAATTTGTCGATTCCTCGACGTGCTCAACATTTGGGTTTGTCTTACGGCTCATTGTGGCGGATTTTGCATTTGGATTTGCATCTCCATCCATACAAAATCACACTCACTCAAGAACTTATGCCTCAAGATACACAACGCAGAATGTATGCGAATTTGGTGATTGAACAACAAGTCATTCCTAACGATTTTTCGAACCAAATTTTCTTAAGTGATGAGGCTCATTTTTCGCTCAGTGGTTACGTAAATAAACAGAATTGCCGCATATGGGGCTCTCAAAATCATCAGGTGATCGCAGAAAGGCCTTTGCATCAAGAAAAGTGACCGTTTGGTGTGCATTATGGTCTGGTGGTGTTATTGGCCCATATTTCTTTGAAAACGATCTAGGAAGAGCCATTACAGTCAATTCTGACCACTATGGACGGATTTTAATCGATTATTTTTGGAGAGACATTGAAGATTATGATCTAGAGAACATGTGGTTCCAACATGACGGAGCCACAAGCCACACAATACTGGCTAATCGAGTCAAGAGAAATTTCCAGGACGCGTAATTTCGAGATTGAGTGATGTCAATTGGCCCGCAAGATCCTGCGACCCAATACCTTTGGATTTCTTTTTATGGGGCTATGCGAAAGATTGTGTTTACGCGAACAATCCTCAAAATCTTGAGCAATTGAAAACCAATATTCGTGAAGTTATGGCTGAGATATTGCCGGAAATGTGCCGAAAAGTCATTGAAAATTACCTCACAAGAATTGAAGCCTGTAAGAGGTCCCGTGGAGGACATTTGAATGATGTTGTGTTTCACATATAATGGCATGGTTGAATCTTTATATTGAGTAAAAAATTTCGTTTCCATCTGAATATTTTATGTGTTTTCTTTAGCTTTATTTTCCCAAGCGTAAAATGGATACAGTCTCCAGCCAACATAGTTAAAACACAGTACACTATGCCTTTCAAATTACATATAAAAACCAATGATGCAAAGTGATGTTTGATCAGTTTTTATCTTTCAATAGGAAGGATTTCCAATTTGGCAAAATAGTTTTATTATGTTTTTTTTTTAAGTTGTTAACCATTTCAAATATTGTGATGTCAGTCGTCAACTTGGAATCAAGCCAATTGGAAATAATAAATAAAGGGTGTAATTGACTGTCTAATTCAGAACTCTGCATTAAAGACCTTGGTTTATCGAGCCACATAAGCAGTCATCATGCCCGACGAGGTTGGAATTGAGCTACAACGACAGATGGTAATAGCTGACTCCCTGAACCGATTTGTCAGCAATATCAAAAAGTGTTTTAAGCGAATCGCATCCGAGGGTACCTCAATGGTAGGCTGAAAGGGATAAATGTGCTACGGGAAAAATTCCAGGAGACACATTACGAATTTCAATGATCCCAACGGACGCACATTAGTCCCAAAAGTACTTCATCGATGACGTCCCCAAGCGGTATAAACTCATCTTCCTTAGCAGTCACATTACCTCCATTCCAGCCTCCCCAGTTCTCGGGGCGATATACGGAACGGCCGACATTTCGCGACATATTTCGGGCCTTGATGAGAAACAACCCAGTGTTCACGGGCGTCCAGAAACTGTACTATCTACGTAGTGCCGCGTCCGGATAAGCGGATCAATTACTCCACTCGTATCCGATCGCTGAAACGCACTACGAACCAGCCTGGGAGGCGCTTCTCAAATGTTATGAAAACACCCGACTTCTGATTAACTTTCAACGATCAGTCTTCCTGTGCAATAATCCAATTCTGACGGAGTCAGCCAACGACATTTGTAGTCTTGAAGACGCAACGAATGAAAGCTTAGCAGTCTTGACATCGTTAAAAGTCGACGTAAGCAATAACGATCTTGCTGTTATTCATATCCAGATGGAACGAATCCCTACTGAAACTCGAAGGCTGTGGGAACAGTTGCGATTTTGCACATTGGGGGCAACCAGCCCACTATCGAGTGCCTACAAACCCTCTAAGCAACACAGCCAGTCGTTTGCCAACTTCTAGCCTGTTAGGTGTGCTTGCTGTCAACAGGGGCACTCTATTTGAAAGTGTTCACAACTTCAAACATTCTCCGTTGAAACCAAGTTACAAATCGTGCGCAATAACACGCTGTGCTTCAACCGTCTATCCGCAGACCACCAAAGCGTGGCTGCGACCATTGCAAAAATGAATCATACGCTACTGTACGAAGACAACAATGTGAATGACCTCTCTGCGCTGTCAGCGGTTCGGAAACCCAATATTGAGGAATTACCAGACAAGCGATCCCCCAGCCCCGACTGCTGTGAGTCCCTTTTATCTTTTAGGACTGCCCGAACATAATGTGCCACCTGGTTTCATTTGTCAACCGACTCAAACATCACCACCACTGTAGTATCCGAGGTGAGCTCTCCCGTCTCCCTGTAGAGGTCCTTCTCAGCCTGTCTCATTTTGGGCATGCAAAAAATGTGTGACAGACATTGCCATCCTCTCCTGGGCAAAACTGACAATCGGGGGACCGTGACTTACCAATATTGTGCAGCTTAGACAGAAAACGCCGGCTACAAATATTTGACATCGAATGGCTCCAAACGGCGCCTGTGGACAAAAATTTTACGGAGACCCACGACAACCAGCTGGTTCCCGTCTTTTCAGACGCATCCTTAAAGACAAACAACGAGCTCGCAGAACAGACGATCGGACATCAAGCCCGGTGCAAGAGAAATGATTGGCTCGATGATGACTGCCAGAATGCGTTAGACAAACAAAATCAGGCGTACAAAGATTACGTAAATAGAAAACCAGGATAAAGATACAATACTATGAAAATCTCAGAAGAGTAGCGAATAAGATCGTTAGAATTAAGAAAAGAAAATACTATGATGACCATTACATCTATAAGCTTAGCGAGCAACAACACCAGATGAGCATACAAAGTAGTGAAAAGCCAGAAACGTGGTTATCAGCTAAAAACCACACATTGTCGTAATGACATCATATTTCAAGAACCTCCTTAATCCTCCACACAGCTCCAGAACATCGCAGCCTATAGATGTTTGCGAAGAGCTTCCATTGGCCCCACCAACTCTGGATGAAGTATGTATCATATCAAAGCCCAGCATACTTGGCAAAGTGCAGCACATTTGGCAACAAGAACATTTGCCGAAAGAGTGGAGCCAATCAATTATATTCCCTATCCACAAAAAAGGTGACAAGCTACAGTGCGAAAATTATAGAGGCACATCACTTCTTTGTACGGCGTACAAAATATTTTCTAAAATCTTAGAAAATAAAATCAGATCATAAGCCAACAGTATTATTGGGAAGTACCAAAGTGGTTTTAAAGCAGGCAGATCGACAATAGACCAATAGTTCACAGTCAAGCAGATACGTGAAAAATGCTGGGAGTTTAACATAGACGTGCACCAAATTTTCGTTGACTTTAAGCAAGCATACGACAGTATTGATAGCAACGTACTGTACTAAATAATGCTTTGCTTTGACATCACTGCCAAAGAAGTCGGTCTTACCAAAATGACAATGACGTCGACGACCTCCCAAGTCCGCATCAATAATCAACTCACCAATGCCTTTGACACAAATATCGGAATAAAGAAGGGAGATGGGCTGGCCCCATTGTTATTCAATTTGGCTCTGGAGAACGTCATACATGAGGTACATTACTATAAAAGTCGAGCCAAATAGTAGCGTATGCAGACGACAACAACATTTTCTCACGATCATTAACAACTGCCAAAGAACCCTTCCTGAAATTCGACAGCGGATAAAACTACAGGGTTTTCCAATCAGAGGCGTTTATTTGATATTAAAAGAAAAATGCCATTTTTTAACATAAATCATCGGATGTTTATTTCATTATAAAGAGGAAGGTATGCCGTTAATTGTGGAAATAACATCAGGCAAATGACCACCACAACCAGAAATAAAGAAAACGGGTAATGAAAGAGATGAAATACGCCGAAGAATACAGCTCGCAAATAAAATATTTTATTCTGCTTTGACGATCTTGGAGACCAGCTGCATACATACTAAAACAAAGTTCCAAGTATACAAACCTGCGATAAGACCTGTCTTATGCTATGGGTGTGAAACATGGACCCTAACCCAAGCATCCGCAAATATATTGAACGCCTTTGAGCGACGGGTCCTGAGGCTAATGATCGGAGCGAAGCTAGACGGGGACAAATGGTGAATTCGTGAAACCATGAGTTGCATGAAATTTTTGACGAATCGGAGGACTCAACGATTGTAAGACTGCGGAAGCTCCAATGGGCTGGACACACGAATCGTATGGACGAACAACGGACGCCCAAAAAGGTATTCGTTGGGAGAACTGAAGGCCGGAGACCAGTGGCGAAACCAAGGAAACGCTGGTCTGACTCGATCAACGAAGACAGTTCATCGCTGCTCGGATTTCGAAATTGGAGGGCGCGTCAATGGACCGAGACAATTGGAGGCGCTATTTGCAGGAAGCGAAGGCACGAGAGGGCCTGTAGAGCTCCAAAGAAGAAGAAGAAGAAGAACAAGACTGAAAACACCCATGCCCGCTTAAAATCTGGGTTGGATAGAAGTCAGTCTCACCGTGATTTAGCCACGGTCTCACATCCAGGATGATGCGCGCAGTCCATCTTTCCTTCGTGCAATTTAGTCTAGATAGCTGCCAATCGTTGAGTGAGCGCTGTCTCTCCTCGCGGGCAACCGTCTCCCTCATGTCCTCGTTTCGACACAGGTAAATAGCGCGGTGCTCTCTAGCAAGGTGGGCAACAGGTATCACGCCTGCATTAGCTCTCACCGCCGCATCAGAGACGATCGGATATCAAGATGCAATCCTCAGTGCTCCTCTTCTCTGTACCTGGGATTCTCTTTTTTGTCAAGATGACCACCTCGGTTTTCTCCAGTGCTAAATTGAGCCCGCGAGCAGTCATCGAGTCTTTCACTTGGCGTATTAGAATACCTAGCTTAATTTGCCTTGATCTACGGTGCGTCCAGCAACGAGAGCCACAGCATCATCCGCATAGCCGATCAAGCGTGACTCATCTGGCATCTCCAGTCTCAGTAGCCCGTCGTAAGACACGTTCCACAGGTCTGGACCAAGGAAAGATTCCCGGGCAACACCCGATGTAGATTCCAGCCTTCGTTGACCATGTGTCGTGTCGTAAAGCAGGCTTCCGTCCTTCAGGTAGCCCCTCAGACGCCGCATTAGATGTTCTGGAACTTGAAAAGGGTTTCCAGCGTTTCCAGTATATCCACCCATCTAGCGGTGTTATATGCCTCTGCCTTTTGGACCGCGCTCACCACTTCTGCAATCGCAACAATGGTGGAACGTCCTACGCTAAAGCTGTAGTGCTGAGCAGCACGAATCGCGTCAGTGAGTCTTGTCTTGATGAGTTTCTCTAGCAGATAACGAGCGGTATGTCTAGCGTGCATAACGAGCGGTATGCAGACGGCGATCCGGGATTTCCCCCGGAACGAGCCATGCCACTTTTCATGGTGCCGGAAAAAACTCCGTCCTGTAGGGAGCTGTTGAATGTGTTGAGCAGCAAGTCAGAATAATGATGATAGACAAGTTGCAACACCTCAGCTGGTATACCATCTGGACCTGGAGCCTTCCTCGCTTTCAGTGAAAGGACTGCCTCTTCCAGTTCCGGCTGTGTGAAAAGTGGACACTCGATTGCCGTGTCAACGTCGACAGTGTCAATATGGACGGGATAGACGAGGAAGAGTGCCCGCACTATCTCGTCCATCTTTTCCGCAACATGCATGCAAGGCTTCCGTATGGTACCAAGCTTCCGCGTAACTAACTTGTAACCAAGGCCCCACAGATTCTTGTTCACATTGTCCACTAGATCTTAACAGCAGCGAGCCTTGCTGTTGTTAATCACTTTGCGAAGGTATTTCCTGGCCGACTTATATGCTGCTACCTGGCTGCATGCCTCATCACGATTCCGTGCCCATTGAGTCTCACTTCAAAGCGTGTGAAACTCGCTCTGCTTTTCAGCGATTTCAGTCGACCAGTACTGCACTGAGGCTTGCCGTGCCGGAGTCTTCAACGGGGCATTACAGCGTTGCAAGCAGACGTGATGATGCTCATAGTTTATTTCACCATAGGTCGAACTGCTAATTCTTCTGTCCCCTCCGAATCTCCCTGCAACGGAGTACCTGCTGTGAGCACCTCGACGAACCTCTCGATGTCCACACTTCCGATGTTCTACCCAATTGTAGAAAGTCGAGAGCACGAACGTCGGGAGACAACATCACTGATCTCAAGCAGAATGTACTGATGATTGCTGGCTGAGTAGTCCTCTAATACTCTACAAATATGTATCCTCTGTACTAAGGACTCCGAGGTGAATCTCACGTCCAGTATGGTTTCTTCACAGCCAATACGGTGGAAAATCTATTTCCGGTATTTAGAACGACGAGCGCCATCCTGGCTGCTGTCTCCGCCAACGAGCACATTGCCGTGTACGCTCGAGACAGCGCCCTCCAAAGCATTAAGCTTGGCTTGGAAAGATGATATCGATTTGTTCGCGATAGGTACACATTAAATAAGGTGGTCCCTGAGCACCGAGCCCACACGAAGCCATCCCCCCCGTACACAACTCTCCACCTGGGAATCGCTGTTCCGAACCCAGATGGCGGCAGTACCAGTTTCATCAGGATACCATAACGCAGAACTTTTATCGTGGTGTTGCTCACTCAGCAGAAAAAGGTCGACTTTCATGCCTCTCGCAAACTGCTTAAGCCAATTTTGGGTGATTGAATTGCGGTGTAGGTTTAGTCGCAGGATGCGGGTCATCGAAGCTCTGATTTTGCCCTGCTAGGGCTTCCTGAGAACCCGACATTTTCCTGATACCAAGACGTGCCCAAGATCCGGTCTCGGATCAGCATCCTTGCAAAGAATACAGTGTCTCCTTTGTACACTCTTTTCTGTTATGTCCCATTTCATCGCATTTGTAATATAGGGAACTTCTATCGCGCCCTTTGCATACTTGTGCGGTGTGACCATAGCCAAGGCATTTGAAACATCGAAGGGGCGCCGTCGTTCGCCGTACCCCTCAGATGACCCACCCTATTGATAAATCAATGTATTATGCGATTCTACTTGATCCAGGCCGTAGTAAAGTTAGAAAAGTAGCCCAAGTGGTATGGTGCTTAGAGTACTCATTCTGTAAGCGGAAGGTCCCTGGTTCAAATCCTGTGGATGACAATGAGATTTGTTTCGAGTGACTGTTCAATAAGACTAAAATGACGAACGGGGCAACTGAACAGTTGTGGTGCGTACTAGTTTAAAATCAGAACGTATCGGTATCGAACACATGACCAAAGTATTGTACTGACCATATTACTTTCTAGAGCGCCGATATATATATGATCAAGATAATCAGATACTCTAACTATCTCTAAGCGAAGGCGCGAAAGGGGCTTTAGTGCTAAGACAGAAACAGAAATTAATGAAAAATTGAATGAAATTCCTTTTATAAATTTTTTTTTTGTATATAAAATATTAGTTTTTAGGTACACTATGCAGCAGAAAAAGGTAAGTAACGCCAATTTTTTAATTTTTATTTAATAACAATACAATAAACTCCCGTTTATCTGAAATGATCGGGACGGCGGCCGGTTCGGATAACGAAATGTTCGAGTAAACCGATGACCCGCGTGAAATACCCCGAATTGCGTCAATAGCGCGAAGTATGATCGTAAAACGTGTGTACGTAGAATGCTATTGATATGATTGTGA
Source organism: Odontomyia ornata (assembly GCA_963969285.1). Taxonomy (NCBI): domain Eukaryota; kingdom Metazoa; phylum Arthropoda; class Insecta; order Diptera; family Stratiomyidae; genus Odontomyia; species Odontomyia ornata. The sequence continues at coordinate 6,372,408 of OZ017741.1, forward strand.
ATAAGCCTGCATGTTTTTGACAGAAAAATTTGTGTTGAAATGTTAAAAAGGGCAAAGAATTATTGAAAACTCAACATTTTTAAATGCTGAACAACGAAGCTTGTTTTTATTTTGTTCTTACAGAAAAAAAATCCGCCTTAATTTTACTACCCTCTTTTGAATGAAAAAATAAACTACAAAACTATGAAACAAAACTAGAGATTACTCAAAGGAACGAAAAGTTTGTCAAGAGTAACTTTAAAGTAAAATAACAAACAACTTTTAACTTATAAGTTGTAGGACACTTCATTTGAATTTATTTTTTGGTAAAAAGTCTGCAATGTTTTTTGTTTTTTTGGCTTGAGAAACTTTTGTTGTGGCAATATTTCTCCAACGCTGGAAAAAAACAATTTCAGGATAAGTCGACTCCTCCCGTTGGCTGATGTACTTAGTCGTGCCATAAGTTCTGTCACACGTATATGGGCAATTTTTCTATAAATGAAAAAGAGTTTTTGACAAAGGAAAATATATTTTATTTTGGCATACTAATGGAAGTAAAATAAGCAACAAATTATTTAAAGTGTCCGCCTTAAGCCTTTACACAGCTCTTTAATCTGTTGGGCCAGTCATCGATAGCAGTACGCACTGTTTCTAGCGGAAAATTAGCTACTGCTTTTGTCAAAGATCGCTTAAGGCTCTCGATATTTGGGTGTCGTCTCGTGCACACCATGGACTCTAACTCCGCCCACAGTTTGTAGTCCAGGGGATTCAAATCTGGGCTCCCAGAAGGCCATTCCGTAGCCCTTATAAACTCTGGAATATTGGTTTCCAACCACGCTTGTGTGGTTCGAGCTTTGTGGGCTGGCGCAGAATCTTGCTGGAAAACCCAATGTCGGTTGTTGAATAGCGTAGAGTTCAGCGGCTTCACACATCCCTCCAGGATGACCGTTTGATATTTTTTCGCTGCAGTTTTTACGCCTTTTTCGCAAAAATTAAGCTCGGTGACCCCTTCGTAGCTGACACCCCACCATACCATGACTGATGCTGGATGATGTCCTCGCTGTACCCTAGTGGCAACTTCTCGGGCTTCTCTGGAGCTGTGGGCATACACCTTATCATTTTGACGGTTGAAATGTTCCTCCACCGTAAAATTTTTTTCATCGGTAAATAAAATTTCTCGATGTTTGTTGTTGCCGTACCGCCGAAGGAGCTCTTTCGATCTGGTGCTCCTAATTTGCTTCAACTACTCAGTCAGCAAATGTCCCGTTGATCGTCGAAAGGCACTCATCCCGAGGTCCGATTTTATGATGCGAGACATACTTCGGGTGGAGATGTTCATCTCTCGAGCCATGATTCGTTGTTTACGAAGCGGTTTTCGACGAATTCGACTCTCGACCGCTTTGATGGCAGCAGAAGAACGTACATCACGCGGACGTCCAGAACGAGGTCGATCTTTAATAGTCTGGATCTCGTTATATCTCTGGATCGCACGATACACAAATCTTTGCGTTATTTTTAACGGGCACAACAACTTGAAAATTTCACTCGCGGATTTTCCACACTTATGTAGTGCAATCACTGCAATTCGGTTTTCATTTACATCCCATTCCATCTTCACACGTTAACGAACAAACTTTAAATGACCATCAACTGTCAACAACATTATGACGTTTATAAAACTGGCCGATATTGAAATGTCACTCATAAAATAAAGGTGTTGCCGATGTGAGAAATTATGGCAGGACTATGTACTCTAGGACGGTTTGTATCGCTTCGTAACTGACTTTGTGAGGAAATTTTTTCCCTGCTTCGTCATCAGAGACATCTTCTTTGGTGCTTTTTGATTGCTCGAAATTTGGAAAATTTCTTCCTCAGTTAAATCAAAAAAGTCATTTTTGATTCACTCTTCAACTACTTCGAAGTTCGCAACAGTTTACGTAATATATGAAGAGATATTATTGTTGTTGTGTAAGAATATGTTATGTTAGAATAAATACAACCATGAGCTCCTAAACCATACTTTTTTAATTTTTCAAATGATCTTCCTCTTCCATGTCCTCCCCCTAATTTTTGTTACTTTTCATTAGGTGGTCCGACACGCGCGAAGTAATCATCACCGAAAAACTTTGACAAACTGTGGCCAGCCGACGCAGGATGGAGATGGAGAGATGGAGATTAAAGATTCTATCCTTTCTTCCTAATGTCTGTGAATGCATATAAAACGTTGGAATTTTTCGAATAAAAAATCAAGTTGCACAAAAGTAGTTCATTCTGAAACTGTAACTTTTTCCTAAGCTTCTATGGAGTATGTCAAGTCAAGACTTCAGTTAGGACAATACTCGTTATGTTTCGAAAATATAAAAATTTGCTACAAAATTAAGAAGGAAAAGGAATTAAATGTTCATATGATTGTTTTTTTTTAATGTATTAAAATTTGTTTTTGATTGGGTGCAAGTAAAGAATAAAATTCCACTTTTTGGAGAAAATTTCCTCCTTAAAAATATTTTCACAGAAATTGAATTCATTTTCTCCGACAAGCTATGGTTCTCCCATGATATGACGTCACTTGTTTCCGGTTAGTATCAGAGCCAATCAATAATTGTTACGGCATGAACTGCCACAAAATTGCTCTCAACAAGCTAATTATCATTTATTGGATCATTATCGGTTGGCCACCCCAACAAACCCCACAATGAATAGCTACAACATGCTGGCATAAGAGTAACAGTACATGTATGTAAAGGCAACATTATATGATAGTATAACAATGGAATTAGATTTTATCAAAGGCAAAACGCTCAAGGAACATGTTGTGTTAGCGCTGGATGAATCTGAGAGATAGCCGCCATACAAAACATTTTAACCAAAGAGCATATTCCGAGGCAAATTCCAGAAACATCAAAGAGCTACAGAGTAATGGCTTTTAGCTCCATCAAAAGCTGTTTTAACAGAGAGAATGCTCGTATATAAAGTTTCATCAAAACTTTAACGTACAATGGCTAACGCTCTAAAATTAATTAAAATGGACACCACGTTTATATATTGTACTTTCATGTGATAACATTTCTGGAAAATTAAATGAACCGAAAGAACATGTGAATTAATTTTTGGGGATGGAACAAAAAGAAGTTTACCAACCGACTTCATGAATAATTGATTAAAGCAAGTAGTTTTTTGGGGTTTTAAGAAAAATTGCAAGAACACATGAGTGTGTCTGGAAATGGATCATGTGTGCATTTTAATGCATTTTGGCGGAAGCGTGACTAGATTAGGTTGTAATTTTTTTTTCGGTGTACTGTTAGGAATAGTTTTGGATGATTTTTAAAAATTATTTTACATTCTGGTGGCGTAATTTAGTAGCATTCGATAATTTTTAGGTCACCAGAAATAAGGCCCATTAAAATGTGATGTTGGATGTCCAACTTTTGAGGACTGAATACATACTAGTAATTTGCAATAGCGCCTTTCACTTATTTAAATGTGCATGAATATGACTTCAATATTCTGAATAATTAATAATGGAATATTTTCTGCTAATCAACTAACTTGAATCGAAAGTAAAAATCGAAGCAGCTTTTCTTTTCCATTCATGAATAAAGATCTAGTTACAAATACTCCTACTATACGAGTATATGATCTGAATTGAATTTCATCACGTCTTCGACATATAGTCGTACATACATAGAATTTGCTACAAAAAATGTCGTCCGTGCGTTCACGAAATACGAATATTGAAACCTCTTAACATTTCCGGTAATAATTGGGTATCAAATCGATTCAATTAATATTAAATTGTATTTCATAGTGGCGTTTTATTGGAGTGGTGCTTCCCTCATCGTTTCTTTATAGTTGGCGGGGGACGACTTAGACGGATTGCCAATTTCAAACAAGCAATTTGACGATCAAGTAGCGAATGTAGCATACAAATGAATAAATTGATGGACAATTAACATTAGATCGTTATCACGGTGACATTGAGATGTATTTAGACTTAATATTGCTTTTGAACTGCAGAGGCGTCGGGGTAGATGCTAGGGATTAATTAGACTTTCATTTAATTAGAGAATGGTATGTAACCAAGCAAGAATAGTTCCCCGGTACCCCTGATAGTTAGATGAAAATAATCAAATGCATTTTCCAAAAATGGAATTAAATACGATCATCAATTTCCATACATGAGCCAATTAGCTTGATTAAAAGCTACATCATAACAACGAGAACGAATAAAGCAGCATATAATGGAACTTTTAAATGAAAAATGGTTTGTTCCACGAATTTAGCTTTTAATTTTAGGGATTGGATTGATTGACTGTGAAAATATTTAAAGTATTATTATAGTGTAAAATAATGGCTCACAATGTTTCTTACGAATTCTCGCATTCTCCAATTCCAACTGCATGGTTATCATCTTCCACCTTTTTTGGGCATACATAGTGTAATGATTTTCTACCTTTAAACTCGAACGCGGAACCGACCTCTCATCGGTTCTAGACGTTAAGTCTGAGTAGTGCCAACGGATGGTACCAACAGGTCAACCAATCCGTGCACCGTAACCCATTCACGCGGTGACTGCTTGTCGGCCAGCTAGTTCGGAGAGGATTTCGGTCGCGGGTCTCCGAATGGGTTACGCTCAATTACAATATTTCAGCCACCTGAACATGCCCGTTTTCCAAAACGCGTTATCAAAACAAACCATACGGAGAAGGAACCTACTTTACGTTACTCCGTATTCCTTCTTATAACCAGTCAATAATACAAAATCTAACTTTCATTTCGCGTTCCCGAAGTTCCGACGCGGTACCGAAAAGTATACTACTCTACCTCAACCCGACGAAGACTACTCTAAATAAAATAACGAAACAATCAAAGGTACCGCGTACCGCGCGCGACGCGAAACAGACCTCAGCGGATTTGTCGAAACCCTATCCTCGCGACGGCATACCTACCCTACACTCTCTCTTCCCACTGAAAAAGAAGAACCGCTGAAAAGGAAAGTCGTGGTTAAATTTTAGCAATTCATGTTGTTTTTATTTAATTCCTAAAAATCTATATAATTTTCCAGTAATATTTATTCCACACTGGATATACTATTACTTTTTAATATGAATGTGAATATACCATTTTTTAATATGCAGTATAAATTTTTAGATTTTTAATATGTATCAAAACAATCTACTTATAATGAAGCATTACATACCTAGTTATTTATATTGTGTTTCAAAGTGCACACACATCTTTTACATATTGTTGATGTATTTCTATGTACTTTAAGATCTCTGTACAATGGTCAGTAATTGTTTCCTGGCTATACTCATCTCAAAATTAAATAAATTAATTACAAAATCAATCTATCATGATATTAACTAAGACATCAACCTTTTTTTTTTTACATTAGTAATAATTATAATCGTATTCTTTTGAAGCTTAAATCTACACTACTCATTTTAATCCTTAACTTAAAATATTTACAGAGATGTGTGTTCTTATGAAAACGCTAATCATTTTCTTTTCTAGTATTTTCGCATTCGATAGTTATTCTTGGTAAGTATATCAACAGATTGGATGACGAATGCCATTCTTTTATATGTAACTAGATTTACGAGTGAATATGATGTGATTCATATATACAGGAATGTACATACGTGTAAAATGTCATCAACGGTTTGCCGTTATTAATATACGAAAATATGCAAAATACGGGAAAAATGTGGAAGATTTATTTCACACACTCGTTACCTATTCCAAGTATACTTAGATGAAGATACGTAGAGTGGACTTAACTTTACCCGCGATCAAACACGGAACGATGAGTTAATATTCTAAACTGAACAGAAATGGAAATGGTTAAACATTACTTGAATTTTTAAACCCAATCTAAATCAAATGCAACCGTTGCGAGCGTTTCAAGCACATAGTTACAATGCACATACAGCTTTTGGCAACAAAATTTTAGCATCTTCATAACAATCAATAAGTTCTTTTCATCTTGAAGAATATACTAATAAAAGATAACATAATAACTATATTTATACTTTCCAACTGTTATTCTTTTGTACACTATCATATGCTTATTCTAAATGCAGAAGCCCTCATAGACATGACACGTCTATTTTTTAGCTACACAAACATATGTGTATGCGCTGGATATTCCACAAAACTTTAGCGTCAACTATCATGTGTAGGGATTTTCTTAGAACTCATACTATTCAGCTGGAATAGCATATTCCGCCATTGTTTTAGAATAGTCCCAACATTAATTAAATGTTTCTTTTCTGAGTGTACTGTATACAGTTTTGAAACCGAGGTTTCAATCCATTTGCGCACAGCAAGACGCACTTGAATATGAAGGATCGGTAGATGTTTTTCAAAACAATATTTACGAAAACTAAAGTCTTATGAGATCATCGAAGGGTTTTTTGGCAGGAATAGTATGTTCATTTCTTGTTGGATATGACATCTAAATTTTCTTCATGGATAAACCTCGTCAATGAAGTTCAATTTCAACTTTCATGAGTTTTAAGGCTTTTCACATTCGAAATATATTGAAAAAGATCTCCCGGTGGCAGATCCCTTTATCTGTACAAAGTAGGGAAAGACATATATAAAAGAAACGTCGTTACTTTGAATGTCATTTCACGTTAACGATTGTAGAACATCCTGGCAACGATAGAAAGATTGTTGGTTCAAATCTTCTTTTCTCATCCACGTTGCTTTGAACTAAATTTATTTCAACGGCACTCCTTGGCTTAATTCATAAAAGACAGTAATATCGATTTATGCCTCATCACTCATGATTACTTCCGATACCATCGTCTTCCTATTCCTAATGATACTTAGCTGGGCAATTAGGATCCTCCACAGCCTACCACAACGGTAGATTCGGTGCATTGGCTTCCACAGTCGTCGAGTTTTCCCGCGACTCTCCACCCTGAATGGCTGTGTCCGCAATCCAATTTATGGGGCGATGAACTGCAAGCAAAACATGGTAAGGCATTCGTCGATGTGAGCCGAACGAAAAAAATTACCTCTTAATAGTTTTAACCACATCCAGGACCGCGCCAACATTCCGCCACCGACACTTTTACTTTTTCTCCATGTGGCTGTCAAATCCAACCGGCTGTCACATCGGACAAAACAGATGTGTGTGGAATGGCACGCCACATGGCAGCAATGTGCCTCTCCATTTGTCGCCAGTGGCATAGTTTTTCGATGGCCACGGTGGAGGGGCATTTCCAGATGGATATGTCTCGAAATGTGTCGGGGTTTGGATTAATTTTATATTTCGAATATTTATCTCCACAGATCTCAATATTTGGAAAGAAAAGAAATATTTTCTGCGCAACGATATCCGCACGACAGATGAAGTCCGCTGGCACTTCGAGGACATACCCATCTGGCCGGTTGCAAGGGTTCGGGATCGGAATCACTTCGATTCCCGGGCGTAGGCGTCACATTACAATAGCTTTTTTTTATTTTAATAAAAATATTTAATCATTTACCAATTTTTTTTTCCTCCCCGTCATCATGAATATATTATATTTCCTATCTTATTTTTAAGAACAAAAAAAAAAAAAATAATAATATTTTTTCCCACCAATAAAATTTCATTCTTTCTTTCCCAGCAACAAAATTTCATTCTTTTCTTCCTACTTCATTCTGAACTTCCTACTAACAAAATTTTATTCTTGCCCAAAGTATTTGTTGTTCTCGTGTTTTGCTGGCCCTGAGACAAAAATCATCAAACTATGATAATATTTAATCCCTCCACGACGCTTCTACTCGTTAAGAGTACAATCGCTCATTGTAACGGCATCGACGCAGGCGTTTGAAATTTGATAACTGTTTGATGAGTGGGAGAATATCGGAAGCCAGTATAGATGCTAGCATGCCGATGGTTACTGCTGCGATCGCTACCGAAGCGACCAAAGCAAAGGTCTTCGATCCTGAAATAATATCAAACCATCCTGAAGTCCATAAAGTGATCACAGCAATGAAAGAAAGAAGTGACCAGACAAATAAAGCGCCGCGGTGTGATTTCACCACCACCGTCGAAAATGTGGCTGAATTACTATACTCAGAAACGGACGCCGATAGCCTCTCCCAAGAAAAGAGGTCGCAAAATACATTTACCACCCAGCAATATCAAGAAGAAAGGCTGATCCGGAAACCAGGAGACGTTCTAAAAAGAAAAAAACCTGCATGCGACTAACCAAAAATCAGCAAAGGTGTAAAGAATGGGTTCCTTGCAGGGATGTTGCGGATCCAGAATTTTTGACATCCGCAGATGCGGATGCGAATGCGAATATTTTCGGATGCACATCAGCGGATGTGGATGCTGATAGTTTGTAAGAAAAATTTAATTTAGGATTGAATATATCACTTGTAATAGTTATTTCTTTAGTATGAAAAGATGATGGAGTTTTTGTTTATTTTGTTATAAAATATTTAATAACGGAATTCAAAAATTGGTGCATTATGTCTGATAAAAAGTAAAGTTGCTGCCTTTTGAGACTCCGACCTGTTTCGCAGAGGTTCGTAGATAAGCCCCGCACCACTAAATAATTGTTCACTTGGAACACTTGCTGGCGGAGGTGACAAATATCTCCGTGCTATAGCTGATAGCATCATAAATTCGCTTCGATTAATGCTCCACCAGTCAAGAGGGTTTTCAGATACAGCTGCTCTTTTTTTATTTCGATACAAAACCAATTCCTTTTTGATAAGCGCAACTGGTTCATTGATATCAAATGTTTCTTCGTCATCGTTGTCGTCACTTGAGGAATCCCGCATCATAGCCAAGTCACTTTTAAGGCAAGATTTATCAGGAAAGAATGGTCTCGGCTGCTGTGTATGTGTAGTTTGTTCGGGAGATTCTCTGGTCCTGCTCCTCTTAGCTTGCTTGGAACTCGAACAATCTGTATTAATATGATGGAGGATTTCGATCTGTAAAATTTTATCTTTTATCTTTTCCTCTGTTACTGGTTTGAAAAGCTTATGCTTGTACCGAGGATCTAGATAAAAGGATATTGCAAATAAATGGTTCTCTTCCAAGCCAGAAAACTTGGCACAAATTTCTGTTTTCAGTGTTATAATTGCATGTTGAATTGCGTAAAAATATTCCCATCTTGACAAAAAGTCATCGAGTTTCTTTATGAGCATTTGAATTATTGGAATAACTGATGATATAAGGGTTTGAGAGCTGCTTAGTTCCCGTGTGGCTTCCTCAAAAGGTTTCAGCAATTCAACACAGCACTCGAGAATTTTCCAATCTTCGGGCGTGATGGGATCAATGTTAATGCTGTGCTCATTAAAGTAAAGGCTTAATGCGCCTTTCACCCTTATAAATCGCTCGAACATATAAAATAAACTATTCCATCGCGTTACGCAATCTTGAAAAATTTTAAGGTTGGGTTGATTCAGTCGGTCTTGGACCTTTTGCAGCTGTTTTTGAGCAATCGTTGAATGGTTGAAGTGAGCGGAAATTCTTTTGCACTTTTGCTTGATATTTCTTATATTTTCTTGAGATAGCAAGCAACTGCGAATAGCTAATTGCATTTTATGAACAGTACAATCGATGTCGTTCAATGCCGCTAATTTCATTGCTCTTTTCATATTAGAGCCTTCGTCACGAACAATGCAATGTACTCGGTCTTTTGGAATATTCCACTCCAGCAGCATTTTTTCGAATTTTTCAGCGATTATGCCGCCAGTTTGGCAGTCGTCAAAAGTCTCGCAATTCAGGACAATTGACACTCGCTTAAAGTGTTCTGATATTCCGTGGCCAGTCAAACTAAGCAAAGAACCACTAGAACTTGGATCCGTCCAAATATCGCTCGTAAATGATATGAAATCGAAATTTTTGTTTAATTCTTTCAATTTACTAGCTACTTTTCCATAGAGCTCTTTACACACAAAATCAGTAAAAAAATTGCGCCCTCTCAGGTTGTATTTCGGTACTATTTCTTGTAGCAACCTTCGGAACCCTATGCCTTCCACGAAGTTAAAGGGCAAATTTTGGAGGGCAATCATTTCGCCTATTAGTTTGTCTATTTTTTGTGATGTTGTATTGCTACAATCCCATTTATTTTCTCTTTGAACTGCCTCCTCAAGAGAAAGTTGTTTTTTCGCCTTCTGAAGAAAAGAAGGACCGTAATCTGGAAAAAATGATTAAACAAATATATCATAACTTGTTTTGGAAAGGGAAATGCAGTGCCTGAAGTGATGAAAGATATTGCTGTAATTTGAAAAATTCAAATGGATATAACTTCCGCAAATATCCTTTAATGTTCATGTCATTTACAGAATATAAGATGGCTTCTCAAATGTAAAGTTTCATTGAAATCAAGTTTACCTATACGATTTTAATGGGGAAAATGTAAAACTGATAACTGCTATTTTAAGATCTGAATCGAAATATCTTATCAAGGCCTTTCATTTGACACCCAACGCAACTATCTTTAGCAAAAAAAATGTTTGGGGATTGGACTCTTGTATGAGGCGACCCCCCAAAATCATTAGATTTTTTTCCACAACGGAACTTTCATTATCCAGAAACTTATGACCTGTTCACAAAATTTGGTGGCTGTAGCTTCTCCAGTTTCTGAGAAAAGCTGCTGTGACGCATTGACGGACGGACGGTTTCTATAGGGATATCGTAAAATTTTTCTTTTACAAAACCCTTAAAATGACTACAAAATAACTATGTGCAGAAAAGGAAAATCTCAAAGGCATTTGCATTACAAATGCAAGAAATGGAAAATGCAGACGTAATAACACAGTTGTATTGGTTTTTTTCTGCACATAGAAAGTTTTCTGTCATAGAAATTGTATTAAAACTGAATAAAATTTCAGCTGATTCTTGTTCTTTTTCCAGCAATTTTTTATCATTCGAACTTTGTTGAAACAGCTTAAATTGTTCGGGATGCATCGATTTCAAATGATTTTTCAAAGATGTCGTTGTACGGCCCTTACGAGAATCCGTTTTGAAACATATTTTGCACTTCGATTTGTCCCGATCTTGATCGTCTGGCGTAAAGTAAGCCCAAATTTCACTTCGCGTTGTTGGCGACATTTTGAACTAAACAAATTTTCACGAGGATGAAAAACTTCAGTTGCCAATGACGAAATACACAATTTAATACGCGTAACACGTCTAAATTCCTACACGAACCAAACTTTTCTGTCCTAACATTCTTATCAGTTATTCTACGAATATTCGATAGCTCATGCCATTATCGGAGATTCGCATTGATATCTTGTCACAACTTGCACAACATCTGCATTCGCAAAAACTCCGCATTGATATTTGCGGATGCGGATGCGAATGCAGATATCAAAATAAATGCGGAAGTTCCGCAGTTGCGGATGCGGATATGAACATCCGCAACAACCCTGGTTCCTTGAACTAGAGGAGCTCCTAGACCGCATATAGCATTACTGGAGGAACTGTCAAATCAAACGAGAAGGCCAAAGAAGAGCAGATGCTAAAGAAAAGCGCTGAGGGCTAAGCCTAAAGGGAACGCGCAGATAGCTCCAACATCAAACGTCAATGAAAGAATGGAGATGAGGATAAAAGAAGGAAAGAAGAGGCACTTCCTGGGCGCGGAACGCTAGATCAAGACAAAGCTAGCACAAAGAGCGAAGAAAGCCACGCAGAACTCTTTCAAAAAGTGCCAGAAAATAAACTTCGCATGGACGCCCAGCAAGAAAAAAGACGAAGCGAAACAGGAGAGAAAAAGCCGCGACGAAAACCCCGGCAACAGGCACTGCTCGTAGAACTCTAAGATGGCCGATCCTACACAGAAGTGCTGCGCGATATCAGAAGAAATGTAAGGCCCGAAGACATAAACACTGCTATTAAAACAGTATAGCCAACCCGGTAGGGCCACATACTGGTCGAAGAATCATTCTGCGATGCAGTAAAGAAAGTTCTTGGCAAAAGCCCAACTGCAGCCTCACTCGAGCCGATGACAGCGGTCGAAATAAGAGGCAGTGAATGAGTTCGTTATCATGGTATCCTGATGGAGCTGGTACTGCCGCCATCTGGGTTCGGAATAGCGAATTCCAGGGGGATGGCTACCGACGGGTTTCGTGTGGGTTCGGTGCTTAGGGACCACCTTCTTTAGTGTGTGCCTACCGTCAAACGAACTGATATCATATTTCCAAGCCAAGCTAGCTTTGGCGGGCGCTGTCTCGAACGCAGATGACACGTGCTCATTGGGGGAGACTTCAGATCTGCGAGACTAACGAGACCTGGAAATGGCGGCCAGGACGGCAATCATCGTACTACACACCGGAAATATGCCGACATTCCTCCGTTTTGGCTATGAAGGAACCATACCAGATGTGACACCCGACTCGGAGTCCTTAGTACGGAGGATACACAATTGGAGAGTATTAGAGGACTACTCACCCAGTAATCATCAGTACATTTTGTTTGAGATCCGTAATGTTGTCTCCCGACGTTCGCGCTCTCGACCCTCAACAATTTGGTAGTACATCGGTAGTACTATGAACATCATCACGACTGCCTGCAGCGCTTCTGTGCCCCGTCGAAAATCTCGGCACGGCAAGCCCCTAGTGTACTGGTGGTGGACTGAAATTGCTGAGAAGCGAAGGTAGTGCTACAAACTTCGGCGTGAGGCTCAACGGGCACGCAACCGAGTAGCAGCATATATAGTAAGTCGGCCAGGAAATGCCTTCGCAAACTGACTGACATCAGCAATGCTCGCTGCTGGCAAGATCTTGTGGACAGTGTGAACAAGACTCAAAATCGACTTATGACCAACGTAGGGGAGCTTAACCTACCAGGAAGACGCCTCTTGATTAGTGTTGTAGGGTCAGGGCTACCATACGGAGCAGAAATATGGGGCAACGCTCTCAGTAAGGAGTGTACCGAAGACGCTTGGCACAGATACAGAGAAGAGGAGCGCTGAGGATTGTATCTCCATATCTGACAGTCTCTGATTCGGTGGTGAGAGTTATTGGAGGCGTGGTACCTGTTGCCCTACTTGCTAGAAAGCGCCACTCTATTTACCTGCGTCGAAGCGAGGACACGAGGGATACCATTGCCAGCAAATAGGGGAGCTCACTGAACGATTGGCAGCTGTCTTGGGCGAATTGTACGAGGGGAAGGTGAACTGCATACCTCATCCCGAAACTGAGATCGTGGATCGGTCGAAGGCATGATGCGATTGATTTCTATCTGACCCAGCTTTTGAGCGGGCATGGGTGGTTTATGTCTTACTTGCTTGAAATTGGTAAGTTAAGGTCCCCCGATATTGATTTTGCCCAGGAGACGAAAAAGATGCCTGCCGCAATATTTGGCATCTAAAAAATGGGATAGGCTGTGACGGGCTCTCAACAGGGAGACGGGAGCGCACCCCAGATGGTATAGTCGCCCTGATGCTCGGATCGGTTGACAAATCGAACCAGGTGGCATATTATGTTCGGGCAGTCCTAAAAGATAAAAGGGACTCACAGCAGCCGGGGACGTCGAGATTGGGGAACCTCTCCTCCCTCCGCTTCCGCTGGAGGAGAGATCCCCGTCGTCCGACGAAGTATTTTCTACTGCCGATTTCGCTTGACGTTAGTGATCTAACGAAGTTAGGTTGAAAAAGTTCTTAATATAATTAATATTGTTGGATAAAGCTTATTTTTGATCGAATTAGAAATCAACAGATATGGGAAATTTTTAAAAAATCGGGCAAAGACACATTGAAATTTGCATCTGAAGATATTGGCAATACCGGAGTATTACAAAAATACATTGACTTAATTATTCAACGAAAATTTCACTAACTAATTCCTTTTTTGTTTTTCATCAATAAAATTCGAACTAGGTCATTTTATTCAACAATTTACGTGATTACGAGCACCAGCCGAAGTATATGACATATCAAAAAACAATAGCTCGTAATTTTGACTTCCTATTCGTTCACAACCAATAGACATTGAATATAAAGTATTTACGATAAAAGTCAATGAGAGACACTATTTACTGTGCATGTTGCAGCGTCATTAAAATGATAAGAAAACGATGTTCGTACGGTCTTATCTATTATTAAGAATGCACAGTACTTGGGAATATCATCCAAACAATAGAACGATGTCTTTGTCAAGCCTTTCATATGATAGGTTATTCAATTAACGAAAGATAACCGCTGGTACTCGATTGTATAGGTGAAGTGTGGTATTAAAATTAAATCATCAATTTGTGGAGTATTTTTAAACTGACAAGTAGGTTTGCCCGTCCGATTTAAAAATATTCCATTGTCAATATCTTATCACTTAAAATTGTAGAACAAACGGTAACGGAACCCTGATTAGGTAGAGCATTCATTAAAAGGTGATAGTGACAATATTTTGCTATAAATTAATATACTTCGATTCTAGGTAGCAGACCAAATTTATTCAAGGGTTTTTTTTTTGGGAAATCACACTTCAATGTCCTTTTGCCAAAAAACGAATGAAAAAACTACTGCTGAAAGTCAATTATTGGTCTTTAAGAATTTAATAAGTTGAAAGCTATTTTTTGATTTATGACAGAGAGATGAAGGAGCGTGGGATCCCCAGGACGGAAAGGCTTCTGGACTACTCATATCGACTAAACTCTCCTTGGCAGCCGTTTAAGCAATTTTTTGGGATACATCTTGCTTTTCTACGTATATAATAAGTACACTCTAAGGGAGGTGGAATAGAACTGGACTTCCAGCTCTGTTGGTCTTTTTCGAAGTACCACCCCTACAGACCTAAGACATCGTTGTCGAGAGCGAAAATTGGTAGTGAGACCCAGCCTGAGTACCAGGACAACTTGAATACAATTTGATCTGTATCACGGGCTAGGGGGAGTCTGTAATGGCTGATATCACCGTTTACAGGATGAGTAGCATATCTTGGGTGAAACATGGTAATTTATGAGTTTCAGAGCTGCAGGTATCCTCAATGGGGTAAACTGAGGCCTCATTTTTTGAACAAGGAGCGTTGATTAACGCATGATCCAACCCCGTTTATGAAGACTGCGAGGTTAGGCCTAATCTTCACT
Organism: Odontomyia ornata; assembly: GCA_963969285.1. Lineage (NCBI taxonomy): Eukaryota > Metazoa > Arthropoda > Insecta > Diptera > Stratiomyidae > Odontomyia > Odontomyia ornata. The sequence continues at coordinate 6,387,430 of OZ017741.1, forward strand.
TGTGCTTATCTTAAACACTTCGAATTTATGCATAGCAGTGCATTTTGTGTTCCATCATACTTTTTAAAAAACTTGAGGTCTGCTATCTTTGGTTGAATTTTAGTACTACGAAGTTTCTCACCACTCAAATTGAAAATTCTGGAATATTTGTAGCGAATTTGGAGTTTGTGCGGATGGAACTCTTTTAGAAGGGAGCCATTTGTGTTTATGCAAGTGAGTTCAAGGTGTTTGTGCAGACGGCACCTCGGCGAAAAAATTAGATTGTGGACATCCTCTCCATCTTGCATGCTTAGACAAGCACATACTTACGTCAAAATCATGTCCGCTGTATCGAAGCCCAATCGATTCAGGCTGCTTGCTACCAACTGATCCACAGACAACTTGAAGCGGGCCTCACCGTGGGTCTTCTATAAAAAAGTGAGCTAGGTGTCACTGGCGGAGCAGAGGTTCGCGCGACACTTGAAATGGCCTCTTCTTTCGCTTTGGAGGACACATCCGGCAACAGTGAAGTGCTCGTATTATTGAAAGGGCTCACTATCCGAATGGGTCAAATCGAGCAGCAAATACCTGACTTACGAGCAGCTCATACGTCAGGTCGTCCCCGGACTCCATCACTTTGGGATATAGATCCTAGGCCATGGTCCTAGCTACTTAGACGACAAGCTGAAACTCGTTTAAGTTCTGACATAAACCCCTTGGCTCCCGCGTACCAGCAGAGGGTGAGTGCTTGTTTACCGCCTCTGACAAATAACAAACCAGCCTCTAGCCCATGGAGAAGAAATGTCTCTCTATTGCCTTAAATTGTACCGAATTCTCAGCTTGATACAAGATTGGAATCTACATTTTAACGGTGAGTCAAGGCCCATGTCGGTCGCCATGTTTATCGGCCACGTGGAGTCCCTCGTTACTGAAGATCTTGCGGGTAAAGCAAGCCTCAGCCCTGGAGGCATATTGGGGAATCCACAACACCCCATAGCAACAACCATGGACGCTACAAATAGAGTTCTTCTCCATTAATCAGGACGAACGCATCCGGGGAAAAATGCAGCATCGTCTGCAACGTTCTGGAAAGCCTTTTGCCTCTTCAAGGGCCAATCTCCTCCGTTCTAATGATCAGCTGTTAGTTCCCCTCTCCTAGGGCTAAATGTTAGCCTTGCTATAGAGAAAGCAAAATTAAAGGAGTGAAGGAGGACATCACCGAGGGTTCCCTAAGCACATCGCGAGCCACTTCACGACGAGGAGTTACGAAGTTGATCCAGGACCGGACAAACTGCAGAAAAGACTGCGTAGCAGAGGAAGGGTAAGACTGGATGCACGATATGTCTGCCGCAAGTGCAGCCGCGAGCCCACTAGTCTGTTGGAGCTATAGAACACCGGGCCATCGTTTTTCTGACTGTCTAGCAAAACCGTAAGGTCTTTTACTATCGATGCGGCAAGCCGAATATGTATTCACCAAACTGCACAGACCGTCCACAACGAGAAAACCCCAAAGTGAGTGCCCCAAACAGCAGGAGGCACTCGCATCACCAACAATACATCACTCTGCAGAACCAATCGTACAAGGAATTCTCCATCGTGAAAGCGGATGGTAAAATTTGACGCCACTCTCTCCATCTGATATCTTACGGACAATGCTTGGATCACTTGATGGAGAGCCTACAGTCAAATCGAACTTCAAAATGGCTTTATCATTTTCGACTGCGGCAATCTCACCGCCGACCAAGGAATATTTGTAGCGGAGGAAGCCACCAGGCTCTTCCCAAGCGACCTTAGTAGTCAACGCACCGTTTGAAGAATTTCAGGAAGAGATTGCGAACCCACCAGAACAAATTGCGTGTTTCTACCGTAAATGAGGTAACCACATAGGAGATTTAACCTTACGCATCTACCAAATTGTACGACGACCCCGTTATGGGTCTAGTCGATATCGATGCTAACATCAGTTGTATCGCCTCCAATTACAGTACACAAGTTCTGACGAAATATGCCGACCAGATAAAACCATTGCATATAAATAGCAGTACCGCCTGTGACAGTCGAAATAAGCTCAAGGAAGCCATATCTGTTCCAATCACTTTCAAAAATCAAACTAAGTTAATGAATTTTTATATCATTCTGTCACTTAGACAAAAATTATATCTCGGTGTAGACCTTGTGCAACGTTTGGACTGGCTACGGACCTTTCCCAAGGTTTATCTGTGGAAACTTTACACCAATCTGACCAATCAGACGATTAGGGGCACCTATCGCAGCTTTTCCATTGTACGCGACTGAAGGTTTTGGGCGTGCGTCATTGGTGTCCCATGAGATAGATGTTGGCAATAACAAGCCAATTAAACAACGACACTATGCTATCTCGCTTGCGATGGGAAAGCACGAGGGTCATTTTAAAAGTTTCCGGCCTTACCGGCAAAAAGTCATGGTACATTCAAGTTCTCTAGTCAACCAAATGATAGGCTGTACATAAGTATGCTATAAAAATTTTAAGTCATTGCGATCAGTACAAAACACATGGTACCTTTCCAAACTTGACAGGTGACGTTTGTTAAGAACAATGGATAAAATTGAGTATTGCGCGATGATAAACTACCTCTTTTTGAAAGCGAAAAAAAACTCGGGTAGTGAAAGAAGAGTTAGACTTGTCGCCCTCATTTACAACCGTGAAACATTGGGTGGTCGAGTTCAAACGCCGTCGCACAAGCATTTTTGACGATGAACGTTCTGGACGTCCAAAAACTGTTTCAGCGGAAGATGTCGTCAGTGTAGTGCACACAACCGTAATGGAAGGAAATTGCCGAGGTTTGTGGAATATCAATTGAACGGGTGCATAAGATACACATAGGTACCGCACTTATTGACGATCGACCAAAAGCGCGTACGGATGGACATGTCGCGCGAGACTCTTCAGCTGTTCCAAAAGAACCCTACCGGGTTTTTGCGCCGATTAATTACTGTTGAGGAAACTTGGATCCATCACCATACTCCGAAGACTAAACAACAGTCAATGCAGTGGCTTGTGGTGGTGGAACCAGCTCCGAAAGAAGGCGAAGGTCGTTCTGACTGCCGGACAAGTGATGGCGACAGTTTTTTGGGACAGCCGTGGAGTAATTATGGTTGATTACCTTCAAAAAGATAAAACCATTAACGGACCCTATTACGCCGCGTTACTGGACTAATTGAAGACGGAACTCAAGAAGAAGCGGCCACACTTGGCGAGGAAGAAGGTGGTGTTTCATCAAGACAACGCGTGAGTTCGCACATGCATGGTCGCAATGGCGAAAATGGATGAATTGAAGTTCGAATTGCTTCAACATTCACCAGACCTAGCTTCGAATGAATTTTTTGGGTTCCCCAACTTGAAAAAATGTCTGGGTGGGAAAATATTGATCAAATACCGAGGTTGAAGAGGCAATAAACCTATATTTTTCAGGTTTACTTAAAGAATTTTTTTCTGATCGCCTGAAGAGTTCGGAAAAGCGTTTGACCAAATTTATTGGCTTGGGTGGAGACTATGTCGAGAAATAAATTTTTGTTTGGCTTGAATTAAGTGTTTTTTGTTAAAAGGCTCGAAACTTCTCAAATTACCCTCGTAGCTATATGGAGAGCTCGATCATATGCTGGAGATCGAAGGGTTGATAGACGGAATACTAAGCCAACTCCCAAGAACTCAGTTTTTATATAGCTCGTTGACCAACATATTTTAGCACACATCAATTCGTTACATTTTAATTCCAAATTGATTAAGGAGTCCACAGTTTGTTATTCCTATGAATATCTTACAATTATTCATGGAAAATAAAGAAGGTTTGGCTGTGCTTTTTGAGCTTATGAGTCAAAATCAAATTTCAGATAATAGTACCTGCTTTACTATGTTTGAGGCCCAGATTCCAAAACAAACCTAGGTTGCGCGTAGTGCGTGTTTTTGCTGTCAGGCATATGTTGTCGCACCAGTTTTGAAGAAGGTTCTAAGCATTAAAATATAATAATTTGCATTGAAGTATTTTTGACAAGCTTTTCTGCTTCACCCTTTATGTTGGTTGTCAAACACCACGAATGTTCGGGTTTTCTCTGAAGCTGGGAATTCATCATTTGACGAAAACTGTCTCCTTTGTGAATGGTTTGTGTCGAACTGGTTAAATTATAGCATTGATACTTATATTAGTTGTGGCTTAACATGAGGAATAACATTTTTTATGATTGTGCTTATGCGTTATCCGTGTCAAATAGACGAGTTTAGCTTGAATGCTTCACTTTACTCATTTGGCAATATAGCTAGAGAGTTTGTTGCAAACTTTCAAAACGTTTTATCAAGCTGGCATTAGTAGAATCCATAGTCTAAGCGCACAAAGTCATTATTTAACCACGATCTTTGTGTCAGCGAAATATGATTTCAAATATCGAACAAAACCATGTGATTGAATTTCCGAAGAAATTGACCGACCAACTTCGAAAACTCATTTTATATACCTAAAGGAACATTTGTCAACTGCCATGATTTGTCCAGGTGTTCAAAGCATGGAGGAAATCAGTGGAGCACAACGAAAGGTCTAGCGCCTCGACCGTGGTAGAAACACCACAGAGTGTCAAACATTTGAGAACTGCAGTGATTTCAGACCGATAATGCATTTACCAAGAGGTAATGCAGGGTTAAGGTGTTCGTGTTCCTCCCATGTATAAAAATCAGGCATGATCGAGGTTGATTTTTTGGCAAACTTACCTTCCAAGGCTTCCTCAGCTCTATATAGATCTATTCGTGATGTTCTAGTTAATCCTGTGATTTAAAAAATATTGGAGATAAAAAATATGGAGAAGCAAACTTCGAATCAGATCAAAAAATAACATTCAAAAATCAATTTTGAACAAAGTACAAAAAATACGCAGAATTGGAAAGGAAGATTTATTTTTATATTTTAGATAGATAAGTTCTCATTTGCCATAAATCAAATGTACAATAACAAAAAAACGGAATATGTTTTCAACGACAATGTGCTGATCACAGGAACTAGTTTAATTTATTGATGAAATCTAAGTACGCATACTGTTCAAGGTACAATGAAACGAATATTTAGGTAAAGCTTCTAGAGGCCTGCCGCACAAACCGAACGAATAGTTTCTTCTAAGTGTTTAAAAAAGTTTCAAAACAAAAACCATAGCATACATTTATAAGCAGTTGGTGACCCCGACGTGATTAACAAATGAGAGCTGTCACTGTGAAAACTTTAAGAGAATTCCCTTTAAAAATAAAATATGGAAGAACTAGTCTAGAAACAATATGAAAATGTCCTGAAAACAACGTAAGGACTAAGCTAACATAGAGCCAGCGCTACTAGAAAACAAAAACTAATCATGAAAAAATATAGCAGCATCGAAATGGATCGCATTAACATTGTTACCTTAAGGGCCTTTTATAACCTTAAGAGAAGATTCAAGCCCTAGCCATGAAAAAGATTAGGCATATGTGGTATAAGCCGAAAGTAATGAAGCAGGCACGTAAAAAACCACAAGGATATCGACAGAAAATGTAATAAAGTAGACTTGTCAATGGATTTTTCAACTTAAAAGGAACGTACTATTTTCTGCAATATTTTTCACAAAAGGAAACCCCATAAAAAAGCTTAAGAAGACAAGACTCTCAGTCCATAAAAAATTTAAAAACAAAGGAAAGAATATGCTTATCGCAAAAATCTCATTTAAAAGATTAATCGCCAGTACGTTTATAAGCTCACACTCATATTTTTCTCTGGGTGAATAAACTCTGCTATGCGCATCCGGTATAGAAACTTTTCCTGTGAATTTTACGAAGACAAAAGACCGACTATTGGATGAATAAACCAAAATTAATACTCGATCTATACTCTTGGCCTTCCTAATGGACGACATCATCATCCTTTTATGTCTGATAAGAAAATATCGACTCATGAAAGCCGATTATATTTTTGGTTGGAAAGTTGGCCAACGATATGGAAGTCACGCAGCTATAGACAGGATTCTACGGAACTCATACATACAGGATGGAAGGAATCTTTAATTTAATGGAGTTTCTTGTGAAATCAAGTAGTAATTTAATGATAAGAATGAAGAAAAAGCTGGAAATATTTTGTGGACGGGTTTTCCTCGAAATTGTTTAGATATTTTAGGAACTTTGTGTGTTTTAATCGTTAGGAATCCATCAAATAAATTCAGGATTCTCTTTGAGGTTTGTTTCTAGTCTCCACAAAACATCCCCTTTCAGTTTCCTGCCAGCAAACTTGCATTTAGTCATGTCGAAATTGTCATACTACACGCGTGATTGTCCAACATTCACTTTAATTCATTAGCCTGTAAATCAGGAACTTATTAACACTACAACAATATCTTCTGCGGTTAAGTCTATAAATTACTACTTAATATTTCCATTACATTACAAACACTCACAACATAAATTATCACCAAACCACACAAAATCAATATCCTTGGACTGCTCTACTCCACCCCCAAACCACCTCCCTAAATAACAAAACCATCAACGCAGCACAATTCAACTAACGTCCAATTCCAGGACTGAATTGGTTACTAGTCAAAATAATTTTGTTCATCCCCTGACACAGCAGTCTCCTGGCAATGTTTCTACCTTCCCAACCCCATCTCCCACCATACAGCAAGGACGATAGAGAGTTGGTAAACAAAACAATCATGTTTTGGTACCATTCCTTATCATCGAAGCCTTCAAAACATAAAAGGTAACCACCATTGCAGCGTAGGTTGTTCCGTTTTCCAACGTATGTTAACCAAACCATTTCCGACACAATTGGAAGGGATGCGGGAAGGAGTTTGAAGGATTTCAATATTCAGGTAGCAACCAGAGTCAAACTGTTGTTCAGGGCTAACCACCAAACAATTAAAGTGATAATTAAATTGGAAACTATTAGGGAACTGTTGAAAATCGAATCAATGGCGATGGATCCTTGATGTGTCCTGGTTGTGGCAGAAAGGTTTTTGACAACGATAACAAAAAGATGTTAAGGACTCTCTAACGGCCACGTCGATAGTGTGTTGCTAGTTTTGATGGCAATGCATGGTCTTAAAAGGATTGGACTTTGTTGGCCATTATGCTTGCCCATAATGGAGAGTGGCAACCATAACTGTAATAAAAAGGAATCAATAATGTTAAAAGCACAAGGCATTGTCCTTAAGTGCTATGGCCGTTTGGTGAAACAATTAAAACTTAGCGATCCATTATTTGATTGGACATATTAACAGTTGTTGATTGAATTTAATTGTAGAGATGAAGAGAGGCAGGAAGGTGTTTCGTATGGGCAAAAAAGATTGCTAGAAGAGAAAGAGAGAGCAAATATTATGAGACGAAGGAGAAAACGATCGACAGGAACATAGGTAGTTCAGTATATTGGAATTTGGTCTGCACAATATTATTTTTTGAATTAATACGGCCCTTGGCCAAAAAATTACAAACCCTTGTAAATGACATCTTAGCATGCGATTGTAGTCAGGCTAATTCTCTTTTGTCTTGGGAAGCCGTCGGGCCTTCCTTTTTTTGAGAGAGCAGTCGCGTTTTTTTGAGTGATCGAAACTAGTCTGCTCACTCAAAAAAAGCAAGGTCGGGTTTAAGAAGAAAAAAAAAACCGCGATTGTCTTCGACCATTCCTCCTGAAAGCGTATTTAGCGTACTAATGTTTATTGGTTTGACCCGTTTTCCGAGTAAAAAAGTATAAAAGGGCGCTCCAGATGTGTGAAAGGTGTCAATTGTTGTGTGTCTTAATTGAAAAATTTTGTTAGTTTAATTTGAATATAAAATTTTTATGGAAATAAACGTTGAAGCCGTAGTCAAATTGCTAAACTTTTAAACATTATTATGGTACAAAAATCAAAATTAATGAATTATAATCGCCCTTTTTTTAAACTTTACAAACTCATGGATAATTTAAAAAAACCGTCTAGTTAGCTTAGCAGTTGTATTTCGAATTCTTCTGTCAGTTTTTTCTCCGTGCATTTTTTTCTATTACCTATCCCTGTACAATTCAATTCGGATTACAGCAGTAGAATGGTTCATGCACTGACTAATAGTTCTTATACAAGCATTAACTAGTGGTTTTTATACAAACTAAATTTTTATTACAGCTCGGCTAACCTGACTAGTTAGTGGACCTTGACTAATTGTCAAAATACGAAAGGGAAAGCTGAAGTGACAATTCGGGTTTTCTCTCTCTTTTCTGAGGTTACAATATGAAAAGCAAATTTAAAGTGACAATTCGGTTTCAAAAGGGATTGTGTTGCTTTGTACTTCTGTGGTTTGTGGTCCAGATCCCTGCAAAAGCTACCTACGTATCCGCGAGGATTCTACAATTCCGTTATAAGGCAACTGAGTCAGTTGACAATTTTCGATGTCTTTAATAATATATCGGTCATTTGGTAATATTTTGTGTATAAGGTACGGTCCGCGATACTTAGGGATTAGTTTCTTATTCGTGCCAACGGTGGTCTCTACATTACGAATGACGACATATTCTCCTACATTATAAGTTTGGGGTGGATTGCTGTGTTTTTGGAAGTACTGGAGGTTGTAGTCCTGTGACTTTCCAATCGCGGAGGCAGCGCGTGCCTGAGATCATCTAGTAGCGATCTGAGTCATCATCTGTCTTCTCGGTTAAGTATTCAGTTGATTCGTCCACAATTTGACCCCTATGCTCTATCCCGAACAGAAATTTACTAGAAGCCTGTTTAGTGGTACTGTGAATGGTATTGTTAATGCCACACTCAAGCTGGGACAAAAGTTAGACCAATCGGCATGATTCACGGGCTCACTAAGTTTGGCAAGCATACGTTTTAAAACTCTATTTACCTTTTCCACTTGCCCGTTGGTTTGTGGAGAGGCGACGGCAACTTTCACATGATCGATGTTCTGTTTAGCCAAGTATGTGCTAAAATCCAAAAAGGTGAAACAAGTTCCTCGGTCAGTTATTATGTGTCTGGGACGACTTTAACAACTAAAATATTTATCAAGGCTATTGATAACTACTAGGGTACTTGTCGAGTTAACTGGCTACCGTTTAACATATTTAGTGAATCCATCTACAACTAACAGTATGTTTTTTTTCTTTGAGTTGATTGTAGGTAAAGGCCCAAAGTGGTCCAAGTGTACAGTATCAAATGGTATTGGTCCCTTCGGTATGTTATATAGTTTATGTTCATTGGAACGACGTGGTGGCGAGTATATAATACATTTTACGCAGATTCTTATGAATTTTGGGACTTTTCCTTTCAGGTTCGGAAACAAATAGTGTTTCTTCAGTTGTTCGTAGGTTTTTTCTATTCCTAGGTGACCAATCTCTTCATGCGTCAAACGAATCACATTATCCTCTATTTCTGATGATACATACATTTGCGTTGTTCGGACTCATTTCTGCCGAAGACAATACCGTCCAATAACTGGTAACCTGGGACTGGACATAAGCTTAGTTGTTCGTGAAGTTTTTGGATGCGTTCGCCCCGGTTTTGCGTGCCTTGGATCAAAAATTGTAAGTCGTCACTGTCAACATTGGCTAATACTTGATCAGTTAGATCAGTTGTGCTTCCGGGTGGTGCGTCGTCGGAGATGCTAGCATTCTCATTATGGTCATGTACGCAATTATTGATTCTAACAACAGGATAAATGAAAGGGTTGTCAGTGCTGGCATAAGGGACAGCGGACATGAGGACAGAACAGCGAGGGCCATTAGCACTGGCTTTGGTTGATTCGGGGTAATGGTCTAAGGATAAGTCAAGTTGAGCGTGATTACGAGCGCAAGTGACGCACCGAGGATCCGTCATCTGTTTTGCGTCAGAAATAGTAGCTCTAGAATTAGTATCAGTTGCTGATTCGTCATTTGAAGAAGGGCAAGAAGTGTAGCCCCGGCTCAATGCGTCTACATGACCCAAGGATACTCCGCTTCGGTGCTGTATTGTGTAATTATAATTCTCAAGCTCGAGGGCCCATCTGGCGATTCTTGGATTTACATATCTTTTGTTAAAAGTGAGCGTCAGAGAGTTACAATCTGTTATTATCTGAAAGGCTATGCTTTCTAAATAAACTCGGAAGCGCCTCAGTGCATAGATAATGGCCAACGTCTCCAGTTGGAAACTGTGAAAACGAGATTCAGCGGGTGTGGTAGCTTTCGAAAAAAATTGTACAGGGTGAAACTTATTGTCGACTTGCCTTTGTAACAATGTTGCTCCGTAGCCAGAGGAGCTAGCATCGCAATGAAGTTCAGCTTCTTTTTTCGGATCATAAATTGCTACTAACGGGGCAGCGGCTAACTAAGTAGGCAGTTCAATGAAGGTCGCATTACATTCCTCAGTGAATTTGAAGGCTACACCCTCGCGAGAGAGGTATTGCAGCGGTTTGGCTATCTTTGACAATGATGGGAAGAACTTGCGAAAGGAGGAGAGCAGTCCTAAGCAGGTCTTCTGTTCCTTCTGGTTCCTCGGTATAGGATATCGCTTGATATAATTTTTATATGGGCCTCACTTGGACGCACTGCAGAGGCACTGACAGAGTACCCTAAATACTCGTTCTCTTCAAATGCAAATCTACATTTTCCCCAATTTTAACTCAAGGTTTTTTTTCGGTAATACGTTTCAAGACTCGACCTAGCCGCTCAATATGGTCTTCAAGGGATCCGGTTCCGACCAGTATATCGTCCATGCAGATCTAAACTCGAACATATCTCTAAATATTTCGCATATAAAGCGCTGGAATGGAGCAGGAGCATTTTTCAGTCCGAAGAGCATTCCCAAGTATCCATAGTGACCATTTGGAGTTACATTCGTAACTGTATATTTTACAGATTCAGGTGCAATTCTAATTTGATGGAATCCATTACGCAGATCTAAAATTGAAAAGGACTGCTTTCCTGCCAAATAATCGATGCAGTCTTCTATAAGTGGCAGCGGAAAATGGTCTCGTATGATCTGTTTGTTTAGGGCTCTGTAGTCCATACACATTTTCAATTTACCGCTTTTCTTCCTAACTAAGCCTATGGCAGATGCGTACGGGGAATTACTGGGTCTAATTATCCCCTTCTTAGTAGCTCTTCTGTGATCTTCTGAACTTCTGTTCGCTCGTGGTAACATAAGCTTCGTGGCGTGCAATGAAACGGAGTGTTATTATTTAGGTGAACTTCTATCTGATAGTGATGGGGCGCTACAATGAGATTCATCGGGTTCAAATAGTTTTCGTAAATGGTCTTTCTAAGGGCTTCAGTGTGGTTTTTGCTCAGGGACATATTTATTTCTAGGGTTTCTGTGTCATCTGGGGGTAATGTAGTAAGGTCGGACAAGGTGCTAAAGTTATTGTCGGTCTGATCATTAACTGGTGCACGAGCGTGGCCAAATTTTTATCAGTAGATCTAATGTTGTTAAGTTCATAGGTGGCATCCTCAGGGGGTTCGTATTTAACATATGGACCGGTCAATCCTTTATCATTTATCGGTTTGAAGGCACAGAAATAACTTTTGTTTTTTTCAAACGCTTGATTCTTATGGCTATACATCTGGGTATTAATATCTTTGAATTCATGAAGATAAATATTAAATTCCTTTATAGAATTCCGGCCTAAGATTATGGGTAGTGATACTGTTTCATCTGGAAGCACTATAAGAGGAATCTTTCTACATTGTCTACGACATTTAACATAGGCATCGACCTCTTTCTTGTGTTTGGGAGGTGAATGCCCATTTACGCACAGAGTGTAGGACTCCCATGCTCGCAAGAAGGCGACTGGACTACCCACTAAACACCTCCCCTGTCAACCTGGGAACCTAGCCAGGAACCGTTTGACACATTACTTTGGGCCAGGTCTCGTTTTGTCACGCCGTGAGTGGCCTTCAAGCTGGGGGATCCATTTCCTAGCGGGATGGGAGAGGGGAAGAGGAAGTGCCAGAAAAGCGATCCTCCAGCTGCAACACTCGCGACTGCTGTGAGTCCCTTTTATATTTTAGGACTGCCCGAGCATAATGTGCCACCTGGTTCTATTTGTCAACCGATTCGAGCATCACTGCGACTATATTATCCGGGGTGAGTTCTCCCGTCCCCTACAGAGGTCCCTTCGCAGCCGGACCCATTTTGTGCACCCAAAAAATGTGTGGCAGGCATTGTCTTCCTCCCCTGGGCAAAACCGATTATCGGGGGACCGTGACTTACCAATGTTGTGCAGGTAAGACTGAAAACACCCATGCCCGCTCAAAAGGTGGGTCAGATAGAAGTCAGTCTCACCATGCCTTCGATTTAGCCACGGTATCACATCCGGGATGAGGCGCGCAGTCCACCTTCCCTTCGTGCAATTCACCCAAGACTGCGGCGCTCTCTAGCAAGGAGGCCGACAGGTATCACGCTTGCAATAACTTTCACCGCCGAATCAGAGACTGTCGAATACGAAGATGCAATCCTCAGTGCGCCTCTTCTCGGTACATGCGCCAGACGTTTTCGGTAAACCTCCTTACTGAGGGCGTCGTCCCATACTTCTGCTCCGTACAGTAGCACTGACCCTACTCATCAAGAGGCGTCTTCTTGATGGACTGGGTCCCCCTACGTTGGCCATAAGTCGACTCAGAGCTGATACTCCCGAAGCAGCCGTCTCAGCCGTTGCCCTGATTTGCTCAGAGAAATTCATCTTCGAGTCGGTCAGTAGCCACAGGTACTTCACCGCTGGCTTTGATTTGATTCGTAAATCTCCAATACTGATCATCCTTAGTCTAGGGATTATCTTTTTTCGTCAAGATGACCACTTCGGTTTCTCCAGTGTTAAACTGAGCCCGCGAGCAGTCATCCAGTCTCTCACTCGGCGCATTAGCATACCTAGCCTAAGTCAACGGTGCGTCCAGCGACCAGAGCCGCAACATCATCCGCATAGGCGATCAAGCGCGACTCATCTGGCATCTCCAGTCTCAGTAGCTCGTCGTGAGACACGCTCCACAGGTCTGGACCAAGGATAGATCCCTGGGCAACACCCGATGTAACAGCCATCCTTCGTTGGCCCTGTGTTGTGTGGTAGAGCAGGCTTCGGTAGTCCCTCAAAAGCAGCGTTAGATATTCTGGATCTTGAAAAGGCTTTTTTAGCGTATCAAGAATATCCACCCATCTAGCGGAGTTGAAGGCGTTCCTGACGTCGAGTGTCACCAACAGGACGATCCGCCGTTTAGTGCGACTATGTGCCCCTGCCTTTTGAACCGTGCTCACCACCTCTGCAATCGCATCAATGGTAGAATGTCCTGCTCTAAAGCCGTAATGTCAAGGAGATAGGTCCCTAGCAGCACGAATCGCGTCAGTGAGTCTTCCTTCGATGAGTTTCTCCAGGACTTTCCCAGCCTTGTCTAGCATGCATAACGGGCGGTATGCAGACGGCAATCCGGGATTTCCCTTCCCCTTACTGATCAGCACGAGCCTCGCCACCTTCCATCGTACCGGGAAAACTCCGTCCCGTAGGCAAGCGTTGAATGTGCTGATCAGCAAGTCAGGACAATTGTGAAAGACAAGCCGCAACATCTCAGCCGGAACACCATCTTGGCCTGTAGCCTTCCTCCCTTTCAATGAAAGGACTGCCTCCTCCAGTTCCGGCTGTGTGAAGAGTGGACACTCGACTGCTGTTTCACCATGGACAGCGTCAACACGGACCGGATGGGCGGGGAAGGGTGCCCGCACTATCTCATCCATCTTTTCCGCATCATGTATGCAAGGCTTCCGTAGGGCGCCAAGCTTCCGCATAACTAGCTTGTAGCCAAGGCCCCACGGATCCTTGTTCTCATTGTCCACTAGGTCTTGCCAGCAGCGAGCCTTCCTATTCCCTATCGATTTGCGCAGGCATTTGCTGGCCGACTTATATTCTGCTTCGTCACGGTTCCCCGCCCGTTGAGCCTCACATCGAAGCTTGTGACACTCTCTTCGCTTTTCAGCGACTTCAGTTGACCACCAGTACACTGGGAGTTCGCCGTACCGGGGTTTTCTACGGGCATAGAAGCTTTGCAAGCAGTCATAATGATGCTCATAGTAGAGTTCACCACGTCTTGAGCTGCCAGTTCTTTCGGCCCCTTCGAAGCTCCCTGCAGCGGCTCACCTGCTGTGAGCACGTCGACGAACCTCTCGACGTCCATCCTTCCGATGTTCCATCCAGTTGTAAAAGCCGAGAGCCGGATATCACTGATCTCAAGCAGAATGCACTGATGATCACTGGCTGAGTAGTCCTCTTACACTCTCTAATTGTGTATCCTCCCTTGAAAGGACTCCGAGGCAAATGTCACGTCCGGTATGGTTCCCTCACAGCCAACACGGTGGAAAGTTGGCGTATTTCTGGTGTTTAGTACGACGAGCGCCGTCCTGGCCACCATTTCCAGGATTCATTTTCCCCGCGGATCTGTTTGAGGCATGCACGATTCGATTGGTTTCGCGTTGAAGTTTCCCCCAACGAGAACGTATCCATCTGGGTTCGAGACAGCGCCCTCCAGAGTATTAAGCTTGGCTTGGAAAGATCATATAGGTGTTATGTACACACTAAAGAAGGTGGTCTCTGAGCACTGAACCCGCAAGAAACCATCCCCCTCTCTCCGCTTGGAAATCGCTGTTCCGAACACAGATGGCGACAGTACCAGCTTCATCAGGATACCATAATGCAGGACTTTTATCCTGGTGTTGCTCACTCAGGAGCAAAAGGTAGGCTTTCATGTCTCTCGCAAACTGCTCAAGCAGATTTTGGGCGGTTGAACTGCGGTGTAGACTTAGCTGTAGGATGCGGGTCATTTAAGTTCTGATTTCGCCTTGGCTAAGGCTTCCTGAAAACCCGGTATTTTCCTGATTCCAGTTCGTTGTCCAAAGCTCAGTACAGATCCAATCAGGGTCTATACTTGTCATACCAGAAGGAAACCTCATGGCGCCCCAAATATCCCCGGGTCCGTGAATGCTAGCCTCCAAGAGTGCTCTTGTCGACCGGCATTCCCCCTGCGGGGATTTCCTCGGGTACGTGGGGGGCGGAATTCCCCAAAGAATGCTAGCCTGCAAGAGTATGTCTGTCGGCCAGCATTCCTTCTTCGTACCTTGTTTACTTCGGAAATTTTTCTCTGCAGACTTACATCCTTTTCAAGGCCGATTTTCAATATACACAGGCATAAAAAAAACTGTTACACTTGAACTGATGGCATTCAAAATAATCTGATATGGATTGCTGTTCGATGAAATGAAGAACGGTGGTCAATAAAAGGTGTGCTACAAGTTACAAAATAAACTCTAAATCTCTTAACCTATATAACTCCTTTGATCCTCGAAACACTCACTTATGTTTGTCCATTCAAACCATTTCTTAACTTCCTGCTTAACCTTTTGCCTAGGTGAGGAAGTTAAATAAATTTCATAAAGACATTATTTACTAAATAGCCTGCCTTTAAACTTTCATACACAGAAGCTCTTAAACTAAAGTTTCACAACTGAAAGCTAGATGTTAGTTTTCAGTTTATTTCAATCCTTGTTCGACCTTTGTCATGTCCTAGCGATAAGAATAGACATTGAAGCTTTGCCTTTACCCTCTTTTGAAAATTTAATCCTTTCACGAATAGACAAAGCACAAAACACAATAAAATAAAAAAATGCAGCCAAGCAAGAGGCTCAAGGATATAAACGACACTTCCCTTCCACATACGGCAAAAGGACATCCGATTTCATTTCTGGAATGTAAAAAAAAAAACAAAATCCTCCTTCAGTTCTGCTGTGTTTTAATTCTGATGGCATTTCAAGCTTTATCACATATGATACAAATCCTTATGATAGCAACGGGCTAGGGGGAGGACATACACATTATCCTTTGTATAGGATAGATTTTCTTTCCTCTGGCATGTGCTTGTGTCACAAAGACGAAATTTCCGTCAGCTGAAAAAAACCATTATGTTGCATTCAAAAGATTTTCATGTACAATTTCCCTGGAAGTGGCGGGGGAAAGAAAATGCCTTTCCCTATTCTAATAACATTTTGTACTTCAGGACCAATTTTTTCAGTTTGACGCGCTGCTTGTACACGTTTTTAACGTCCTTTCCGCGTGGCAAGCGAAGGATGCTTGATCATGATTGGATTTTATATTCAACATCTCTTGAAAAGTTTATTTTCCATGTAATGTATTTATTTATTTGCTCAACGCAACAGAGAAATAGTAGGGAAAGATGAGTGGATACTAAAAGGACGATCAATGTTGCCAGGCGGAGTATAGCAGCTCATAACAAATATTTTATTTGATGCTCACTTCATCCAATGATAGATGTAATGATTGAAAATGGGCTTTTGTTGTTCCGAAATATTCCTTCCTGTTTAAAAACAAGGACCAGAAGGACGATGACAGAAAATCAATAATTGAAAATTTCGCAGGGACGAAATAAGCTCATTTTCTGTTGTTGTTGCTTGTAAATATGAACACTCCAGCAGATTGAGAGGTGAAACAGAGAAGGGTAAGAGAAAGAAGTTTGATGAGCAACAATCGATGGGACTTCCGACTACAGGATATTTTATCTGTCCTTGGTCAAATAAAATCGACACTGTTCTCTAATTAGGATGGATACAATTAGTAGAGAGAAAGGATACAATCTTCTAATTAATGAAATAATCCTTTCAATGATTCTTGAGCTTGTTTTTCTACGTTCTTCTCGATATCGCCGAGCTCCAACTCTTTTGCTCTCTTGCAAAATTATGCTTTGCCAAACAGTTCATTAAGGAAAGGATATGCTCCCAACACAGGACTACTTTTATCGTATTAATTTCATTGCTGACAATATAAGTTACATGAAATCGTTGTGCGCTTGGTTACTATCGTGATAAGAGCTTTTAAGTTAAGAAGTTTATTGCCCGTAAATGCTTTTCTCATGGATGGGTGGGTAATGATGTGGTTGGAGACTTTTTGTGCGTTGATATGGTGTGTAAATAAAGGATATTAGTGGAGAGAAATGGAGGTCTTATATTCAATCTCTTGGGTACACGCATAATAAATCAAATTTATAAGTCGTTCTAGATAAAATGGTTGTTCTAGGGAAGCTAAACCGAGAGACACTTGCAGAAAATATACAAAAACATTTTTAAATGCCATACAAGTTCAGACATTTTGTGGTTTGCAAAAATATACGATTAGTTACCAAAAATAATTATGTAAATTTTTTTAAATATTAGGCGCTTAGATAACTCATCTGAATTCATGCATATTAGCCCATTTTAAACCTTAAATTTGTTATGAAGGTGTTCAATTAAATTTAATTCTCCCCTCTCCTTTCCCCAGTTGCACACTTAATGTGAAACTATATTTTGTCTTTATATTTATTTGATTAATAATAATAATCATCGCCCACTAATCCAATTCGAACCTTGGCGTTGAAATTTGTTAGGGGATTTCATTTTATGACCGTTATTTAATTGGTTGGATAAATACTTATTCATCCAAGCGTTCAACTTTTTTACCTACTTAGAGACTAGTGCTGGATTTGAACTTACATATGGACGTATCACAAGGCAGAACCGCTCATATTATACCGCGGCATATCTTACCCAACTAGTGGAGTGTAGTGGTTAGAGTCCTCACCGCTTGCACAGCACTTTCCTAAATTCAACGCTCATTTGTGGCAACGAGTTTTGCTTGTGGTACTTCTGTCGGACTATCAGCCCACCAGTTTTAATGGGTATTGATTGAAAAATTAGGTAATAATTAAACGGTTGATTGCACAACGATAAAGACAATTACCGTTCTGAATAGTTTATTTTCACAATATTACTGTCAATATTTTTCCGTCACTATTCGATATACATATGTATTGTTTTCATTTATTAAGGATCTAATAGGGAATTCAAGTTTATTATTTTATTGCTGTCCAAACAAGGATACTTCTGATATTATCAGCAGCAGTTGGAACTTTTGGTTTAAAAATCTTATTTTAACATGCTTTTACATTAGACATATTCGATTTCTTTTTCGGCTCTCTCAAGGACTTTTTTCGCAAATATTCCCTGATTGGCATATTTTTTATTGCTTTAGCACTACAGGCCTTTTCGGGCCTTCGCTTAGAGATAGTTACGGTATCTTATTATGTTGATTAAATGTATCGGCGCTCGAGAAGGTGATATGATCAGTACCACGCTTGGGCCTTATGTCCGTTCACTCAGCTGCGGTACGATCTGATTTTAAACCAGTACGTATCATAACTGAACGGGCTTATAGTCCGTCCAAGGAATCATTAGAAACAAATCTCGTTGTCAGCAACGGGACTCGAACCAGGGACCTTCGGCTTACGCGGCGAACACTCTAACCACTACAATACGCAGGTGGACGGCTGGTATATGATGTGAGTGTTTAGAATCACTCAGGCTATCAGTGAATTTTTCAAGTAAAAGTCCCGTCCATAAACGCCAACAAAGATGCTCAGTGAAGCAACTCTGGTTAAGTTTTACTTGGCAATGAGATGAACAATTTGATCAGCTAACACTAAATAAATCCACTGAGACGGCAATGGTAAGGATTTTTGGGATGCCAACGCTAAATCTCACGGAAAACCACTAAGAAAATCTCAAGTTGCGATCGCAGTCATCAACATTAACACATTTTTTCGTAAAATGCCGTTGGGCCTTGCTTTTTTGAGTGTGTAGACGTGTTTGGACTCCTTTCAGTCATCTCCGGAGTCCGAACGCGTCTCCTCACTAAAAAACGAGGTCCGACAGACATTGAAGGAATCGAAACGCGTCTGCTTACTCACAAACAAAAACAAAACAAGGGCCGACGGCTTTTTAAGAAAAAAGAGAATCGACCTGCATATTAAAAATAAACAATATAATTAACATCAATACAAACGGCAACTATATGTTATATATTTTACTGGCCGATGAGAAAGCAGGAGGTCCTGAACCTAGTTTACGTAATAAGGTTAATCAGGGGGAGGGAATGACCTACCTCCAAAATGTAGCCAAAATGGCGTTGTTGATTTGTTTTTACTAGTTTCGCGACCAGTCTGTCCGTCTGTCCGTCCGTCCGTGTGTCACAGCAGTTTTTCTCGGAAACTACTTAAGCTAGAAACATCAAATTTTGTGTGTAGGTGTAAAGTGGTGATCTCTTCAAAGTTCGACTACAAAAAAATGTTATAAGGTATTTAAGAGGGGTCTCCCCATATAGGAGAGGGACCCCCCGAAAAAAAATTTCATTGGAGGTAGCCGATATGGGTGTCAAATGAAAGGTCTTGATGAGAACTTTTCATAACAGGTATTAGTTTGGCAAAATTTGCTTCGAGAGGCGCACAGGGAGGGGAAATACACGAAAAATTTGTGTCCCCCCCTCGCGATTGGACACCTGTGATCCGAAAAATCTGAAAAAAATCAGGAATGTAGGCCTTGGTGAATACAACAACAACAAATACGTTAGAAGTCACAATTCACTCAACTTTGTTAGTAATAGTATGATTTATCGATTTTATGTTTTCTTGAATAAAATCTTAACGGCACCCTTAAATTCAATGAAATTCAGTATGTAGATGTTTATTTATAAGATTGATCAATCCTTTCATAAAGATTGAATTATATTTAGCGAAGTTATAGCGGTTTGAATTTTCCTGTATTACTATGGAACAATATGCGCTGCATTTATTACTATGGCAACATATGGCTATGGAACAACATGCGCTTCTTACCGACTCAGACACCACAGTTTTGCTAGGATTCGCATGAAAATTTCAGGAATGGTAGGTGTCATGAATATCTTTGAGAATCGGTTCAGCTAGTGGTATCAGTAATCGTAAAACAAAATAGTGGCTGTTTTAAATGCGAAGATTGAATAATTTTGAGTTATTTTTTCCCAACTTCAACGTTTAAGGTGCATGCTTTGAACACTTGATTCAATTTAATGAATGACTGAAGATGAGTACCTACAATTAATGCTCATAAGTAAAACAAGTCAAGGAGGTGGGAGAGAGCTCCTAACAAAAGGGCTTTGTAACCATTCTAGGATTCGAAAAAATTGGCCATTAATCGATGATAACAGTACAGGAGAGTGGCCCCTGAAAAAAAAAATTCATCGAACGTAGCCGATATGAGTATGAAATGAAAGTTTTGATGGGAGCTTTTCAAAACAGTTGTTAAACTGTCAGTTTTTGCTTCAGTGGGGGCACAGGGGGGAAATACATGAAAAATGTGTTTGCTCCGTCGCGGATGGACATCTGAAATAATTATCAAGGGAGATACTTATGAGTATAACAATAACAAAAACCTCAGAAATCGAATTCGATCAACTTTGTTAATAATAGTATGATCTTCGTATTTCATATTTTCTCCAATAAAATCGTCTTTGACATGGTTTTTGATTTGATTCGATCTGGTGACTGCATCTCGTAAATTGAATACAAAATCCTTCTGACATGAGCGTAGGTCTGTTTACCCAACTTGTTCTTATTTTTGTTGGAGAGGTTAACACTATGCCATTCAAATACCCACTAAATACAGCTTAAAGCTAAGCTTCAACTCGTAACGCTTAACCAAAACAGCCGCTCTCCTTGAAAACCTACCCGTTTGATCCATAACTTTGGGCGAGCCTACGTTTTGCCATGCCTTAAGACGCCACCAAATTACTAGTTACAGGAGTCCCTTTTTAACTGGAACGGATAGAGGAAAGAAATTACTACAAACTCAGTTCCTTCATCCCTGACACCACCAGCCGATCAAAAATAATTTTTTTACAGTAAAAACTGGGTTTCGAAAGTGGTGAGCACATTTTTATCTGCAGACATAGAAATGCCCAAAAAACAGAGGCTTTTCCGTTGAGTACGTTGCTGATGTCAACGCTGTGGGTGTAGCAACCGTAGCCTGGAAAGATATGAAGGTGGTTAATTTGGCATCAAGTTTTATAGGAGAACTGCCAAAAGCAAAGCTTAGGAGGTATAACTAAGTTGAATAACCTTTATGATGCAGTGTGACATTTACACCTCCTTTAATTTTTTTTTTCAAATAAATAAAAAACAAGATTTTTCCAGAAACACATGTATGTTTTTTTCCTTCGACTAACATTTTCCACGACTTATTTTACAAATTTACTACCTTGCGTTACAGAGAGGTCAGGGATTGTTAGGGACAGCGAGCCTGCTCAACGTAAAATTTGTATTGATTTGCATGAGCCGTTCTTCGCGTCTCTTATAACGCAATGTTACGATAAAATTGGTATGAGCCGTTCTTATGGGTTCTTATATCAATGAATTTTGTGATTTATTTAAGTGTTAAAGAAAGTTGTAGTAAAACTGAGATGTAAAATTAAAAGAAAAACGATCAAATAAATCGTAACAAAGAGTAAAATCGGCCGAATACAGTCCACTTGACGAATACATTAGTTGGTCCTTCGAGCCAGATCCGGGAGCCTGTAGACCCCTATCCAGACTATACTAGCAGCCGTCACCACACGTAGCCAATGGAATGCAGCAGAGAGAAGTGGAACCTCGCGAAAAACAGAAGATTGAGCTGGAACGACGAAGATTTTTCCTGGAACATCGCATTTGTTAACACCAACCGATTTGAAGGAAAGCGCTGAACGGGAGACAACGATAGATGCAGGGATTTCAGGAAGATCTCTACAGCATGTGGGCGGTATAAACGAACCCCGATCGCCGAAGCGCGACTACGATTAGCTGAGTTAAAACAAGTCGAAAATTTAGCTACTTGAAGAAAAAGAAGTTGGAATTGGAAGCCGACTTGGAGAGAGGTTTTCAAGATGATAAATTGTCGCTAACCGATGATGAGGCAAAAGCCAATGGCAGGAACACAGCGGTCAGCAACAGACTCAGAAATAAGGTGGAAGCTACAACCAATTTGAGGGTCAGAAAGGTAGACAGCACACATGGGAAAAATTGTACGACCACGTGTTCATCACAGCGAGCTGCTAACATTCTCCGGATCACCGAGCAAAGATGTACGACATCACAGCCGCTGAGAACATTCAGCAGCTAAGAAGTTCAAAGGAGAAGCTCAAGAGGTCGTTACTGCGTTAATTCACACAGCCACGAATCCAGACGTTATCGTGAGAACGTTGGAGCAGTATTTTAGGCGACCAGAGGTCGCTGAGGAATCTACCAAGGTTTGGATCATCAGCGCTCGAGCTAAATGGTTTCACTATCAAGCTTCAGAACGCGACTTGCGTTCTCGAGACAATCGACTGACCGATTTTTAAACAAACTGAGACCATATCTCAAGTTATGTTGTTTTAATCAATGTCATCGTTCGCATCATTCAAGACCATCAGAAGCGAGAAGAAATATATTCCGCGCAATGAACCGCTTATACAATTCGTTAATGACAACTTGCCTGTTGTTATTGTTCAGGGCATTGGTTATGGTTGTATGGTTATTAGGTCTTCGTTAGCGGGACTTCCGGCAAACCATTTCCAAGCCGAGCTTAGAAAGTCCAGTGATCTTTTCACCTTCCGGTGTTTCAGATTGTGAATTAATGTCTCGGTTTGGTGGAATTCATGCACTAGATATTGGAAGAGTGGGTTGTGCTGAGCAATTGACAGGTTTGAAATAGGGCGAATGTCCGTAATGAATCGTTCGTATTGGTCCATGTTAATAACATGAATAATTTTAAAGTTTCCGTCCTTAATTTTTGTTTGTCCGAGGTGAAAGGAAATTATCTATGAGTTGGTGTAGTCCGAAATTTGTACAGCCGCGTTGATCGATGATGATGAACCTGGGAAGGAAATTACGTGTTTTCTCTTTGTGTATTATCTTACCAGATGCAGTTAGTATTGTCGTATTTCTGTTTTCTTTCACAATTCCCTGTCTGTATCCTGGATTTAGTTTTGTCCCTATTCGTTTATTTTGTTTAACATAAATAACCTGTCCTGTGTCGTATGTCTTTATAGGTTGTCGGTTTTTGTTGCGGTTGTTCATGTCGAGGAGCTGTTTACGCTTGATATTCTCTATGTTGCTCAGACGCGCGTTCTCTAGTTCTTCAGGGGTTAGATTGGGTATTTGACCTAGATACATTTCCACCGGCTTTTTACCCGTAGTCGAGTGAATGGTGAAATTGTACTCGTTCACTGCACGTTCAAGGAGTTCCTCAAATGGGCGAGGGGGTCCTGCTCGTTTCAAGCATCTCATAATCTCTATGAGAGTGGAGTGCCAACGTTCGATCTGATCGTTTACCTCACTCTTATAAGGTGGAGTTTGGTAAAGCTTAATTTTGAGTTCGTCTTCTATTATAGACTCCAAAGACGCGGATCTGAATGCGCTCTCGTTATCAATTACTACTTCAGGAATAAAGAAGAAAAATAGTATATGGCGAAGGGGCCTCTTGACGTCTTCTGAAGACTTAGTTGGTATTACCTAAGCTTGTACAAATTTTGTAAATTTGTCGATTGCGATGAGTACGCGCTTCTTTTCGGTCATGGATATGTCAATATGTACTATGTGTCCCGGAATTCGTTCTTCATACTCTTCGTACTCTCTAGGTATGTCCTCTACCAATTTTCTTGTAAAGCGGATTTTGTAATCTTTGAAGTGATGAGGATAAATAGCTTGAATTAAACCCAAAGAAGGTTCGTCAGTAAGGAGCCCTTTTATGACGTGTGGGTTTAAGTATCTTCTGGGAATATTTATTATATCACGATCGGAATAACTTGGTTGTATTGTTACGAACGAGCGAGTGGAACTCCCGCCTACCGTTTAGCGCTAACAGCGTCAGCCAATGTACATTACGGCAGATAAACAACACCATGATAACTATGTACGTTGCGGCCAATATATGCCGCTGTGAAGCTTCAGCATATGGATGTACATTACGGCGAATGAACAACATAGGAGTTAGCATGGATAAACGCTAGTACATGATAGCCATGTACGTTGCGGCCAATATGCCGCTGTGAAGCTTCAACATATGGATGACGCGTACACGGCAGCGATTAACCACAAGCGAGAAGCTCTATGTATGAGCAAGCTAATGGAATAGCAATCATGTAAAAGCTTTCGCCAGCCGACTGATAGCTGCGGCGAATATGGGGGCGAAAAGCTTTCCTCGCTCATATGCAAAGTATTTCCCCCAAGCTGGCTACGATATCGGTAATATTGCAGAATGGCTCTCATCATCTACAAATTAATAAGGTGAAGCGGGGAGAGAAGTTCCCAGTAAATGAGAACTCACGTCAGAGCATATCTACTAACAAGCAATTTCACATAGCACAAATTTCGCATCTAACGGTAGTTAACGTAAAGACCGATTTGTGTATGTATTGCGTAAAATTAGAGATCGATTTGTGTATGTATTGAGTAAAATTTATTCTCCTCTCAAAGTGTTAGAAAGGAAAGAAAGAAATGCAAAATAATTTCTCTTATGTTATTTTACGTCCCTTTCTAATCGGAAAAACAGCTGGTGCAGTTGCTTGTTAGTATATATGCTCTGCTCACGTTCTCATCGTCTCAGCGATTTTAGCGGCAAACTAGATCAAAAGCTCGTACTGGATTAATATTAATAGTCGTGGAGGAACTTTTGGCAGTCAGTGTATAATCAAGTCCAAAAAGGAGCGTGCTGCTACCCAATTACCATTTACATCATCCAAGTATTCGCGTTTAAGTTTGAATTGAAAGTGCTGTCCCGTGCACAACAAAATGGTGAGGGGTGAGGTGTTGGCTTGCGCCGCGATCCTCAATCGGCCTTTTGGCGTTCCACGCCGTGCGGCCACCCCGATCCAATAGGTCCAGTTGTTTCCCTCTTCAGGCTGGCTGATAGAGGTTTTAAATAATTGAAAATGTAATTTATAAATTCGATTGTAATGTAAATTTTTTAAAAAGATGAACAATAAAATAAAAGCAATTCTTTAAAATTAACTCTTGCCTTGTTGATTTGGTTTAAATGGACAGAGTAGCAGGTAAGTGAAGTTACAGCGAGTTCTCTCTCCGGGAGCCTTGATGATGTATACAGGATACACATCATATGAGCTCCCAGTTCATACCAGTATACGTAGGGTATAATGGTTATGCAACAGTATGATAATGTGTCTGGTATAATTTTCGAAAGAGTTCAGGATTTGGTAGCTATTTTCTTCTCCTATTTTTAGAAGGAGTTGATTTTTGAATGCATTGACTGGAGTTTCTACGGATGTAATTAAATTTTGCCCTGAACTTTCGTCGCTGTGTTCCGTAGGCGTCATAGAGTTGATTTCGTTCGTGTCGTGTGTTTGAATTATCAAGGAATTGATTGGTTGAGGAGGTATCGAAAGGGAGTCAGCAACAACATTTGCCATACCTGGTTTGTATCGTAATTCATGATTGTATTCCTCAAGGATGGCTTTCCAACGTTTTGATTTAATGTTTGTATTTTTTGAGCTGAGTGCATAAGTCAGTGGTTGGTGGTCTGTGAAAATTCGTAATTGACTGGAACCATATAGGTAGTTTCGAAGGGAGTGTAATGCCCAAATAATTGCTAACATCTCCTTTTCATTCGTCGCGTAATTTTCCTCAGTTTGGCTGAGAGTCCTTGACAAGAATGAAATAGGCTTGTTGTCGAGATAAGATGGCACTGATCGCGTAATTGGATACATCGGTTCTTAGCTCGAATGGTTTTTTGAAGTCTGGATGTGAAAGGAATATATCTCGTGAAATCAAAGTGTTTTTAAGTTTCTCGTATGCTGCAGCTGCTTCTTTATCTAGAAAAATTGGTTTATTTTTGGATGAGTTCTGTGATACTCGTCCATCCTCCCCTCTTAAAAGGGATGTCAGGGATTTAGCGATTTTGGCGTAGTCTTTTATAAATCGTCAGTAGTACCCTGACATGCCAAGAAATGAACGCAAATCTTAGAGAGTTTTTGGAGGTGAGAATGAAGCGATTGCTTCCACCCTTTTTGGATTTATCTTAATGCCATCTACGCTGACTACAAATCCCAAGAACTCGACTTCCTTTTTGAGACATTCGCACTTGTCTAGGTTGATCTTCATATTGACATCTTTTAGAGTTTTGAAGACTTTATCTAGATTTTCAAAGTGCTCCTTTTTGGTTTTCTCAAAGCCTATGATATCGTCTATATAAATGCGGCAGCGTTTTCCGACATGTTCTCGGAGAATGTTGTCCAAATGGGAGATGGACAAACTCGTATTTACCATTGTTGATAGTTCCCTCAGGGGAATTTAATAAAACCCACTTTTCAGGTCTATGGTGGAAAAATATTGGTTTTCTCGTAGATTAGAAAGGTCGTCATTGATGTCGGGAATAGGGTATGCATCATTGATTGTAATAGAGTTTAGTTTTCGGTAGTCAATTGCCATCCGAAATTTCTTCTCTCCTGATGCATCCTCTTGCTTTTTGACTAGCCAGACTTGAGCATTGTATGGTGATTTAGAAGGACGTATAATATTTTCCTTGAGTTGCTGGATTTCTTTCTCGACTTCGTCCTTTAATGCCATTGGGTATGGATATGATTTCGCATAGACGGGGTCGCTTGTCGTTGTACTGATTTCCCCTTTATTGTGGTAACGAAGGTTAAACTTCTGTTTGATTCCGATGATAAATTTGGGTATTTCTCTAGAATTTGTTTTAGTCGTTTAACCTGGAACTCGGACATATGGTCAGTTCTTAAATTGAATTGATTAACTGTTTGGGACGCGTGTCGCGTTAGGTGAAATTAGAATAATCCGTTTAATTGTGATAAAATTGTTATCCGTATGTATGACAGCTTCAAGAGCTTTCAAGCTATCATTACCAATAATTCCTTCAAATGTTTTCAAAGGAGGTAAAATGAAGAATTTGATTTTCTCAATTTCGGGTCCAAATAAGGTAATAAAAGCGTGGTGTGTAACCCTGATAGATCCACCGACAGAGTTTACGTTAAAGGGTTTATCGTTCGTTATGGGGTTGCGTATAAACCGCGGCTGAATGTAGTTTTTACTGTCGATAAGAAATTTGAGGTTTTCTCCGCTCTTCGCAGCATATTCCATGTAGTGAAGCGAAGAGCTCAACAGTCTAAAACAAGTTGGGTAAACAGACCTACGCTCATGTCAGAAGGGTTTTGTATTCAATTTACAAAATGCAGTCACCAGATCAAATAAAATCAAGAAACATGTCAAAGACGATTTTATTGGAGAAAATATGAAATTCGAAGATCATACTATTATTAACAAGGCTGAACGAATTTCGACTTCTGAGATTTTTGTTATTGTTATACTCATAAATATCTCCCTTGATAATTATTTCAGATATCCATTCGCGAGGGAGGAAACACATTTTTAATGTATTTCCCCCCTGTGCCCCCACTGAAGCAAAAACTGACAGTTTAAGAACTGTTTTGAAAAGCTCCCATAAAAACTTTCATTTCATACTCATATCGGCTACGTTTGATGAATTTTTATTTTCAAGAGCCACTCTTCTGTACTTTTATCATCGATCAATGGCCAATTTTTTCGAATCCTAGAATGGTTACAAAGCCCTTTTGCTGGGAGCTCTCTCCCGCCTCCTTGACTTGCTTCGCTTATGAGTATTAATTGTAGGTACTCATCTTCAGTCATTCATAAAATTGAATCAAGTGTTCAAAGCATGCATCTTAAACGTTGAAGTTGGGAAAAAATAACTCAAAATTATTCAATCTTCGCATTTAAAACAGCCACTATTTTGTTTTACGATTACTGATACCACTAGCTGAACCGATTCTCAAAGATATTCATGACACCTATCATTCCTGAAATTTTCATGCAAATCCTAGCAAAACTGTGGTGTCTGAGTCGATAAAAAGCTCATGTTATTCCGTAGCTATACAGGTATGTTGCCATAGTAATAAATGCAGTAATGCAGGAAAATTCAAACCGCTATAACTTCGCTAAATATGATTCAATCTTTATGAAACTTTCAGAATAGATCAATCTTATAAATAGTCATGTGTGTACTGAATTTAATTGAATTTAAGGGTTCCGTTAAGATTTTATTCAAGAAAGCATAAAATCTATAAATCATACTATTACTAACAAAGTTGAGTGAATTGTGACTTCTAACGTATTTGTTGTTGTTGTACTCAACAAGGCCTACATTCCTGATTTTTTTCAGATTTTTCGGATCACAGGTGTCCAATCGCGAGGGGGGGGACACAAATTTTTCGTATATTTCCCCTCCCTGTGCGCCCCTCGAAGCAAACTTTGCCAAAGGAAGACCTGTTTTGAAAAGTTCTCATCAAGACCTTTCATTTGATACCCATATCGGCCATCTTCAATGAAATTTTTTTTTCGGGGGGTCACTCCTTTATATGGAGCGACCCCCCTTAAATACCTTATAAAAATTTTTTTTTATTCGAACTTTGAAGAGAACACCACTTTACACCTGCATACAAAATTTGATGTTTCTAGCTTAAGTAGTTTCCGAGAAAAACTGCTGTGACACACGGACGGACGGACGGACGGACAGACAGACGGACATACGGACAGACAGGACGCGATTTTAGAAGGGTTTTGTAAAATTATTTTACAAAACCCTAAAAAATGAACATCGTCGTGTTCTTTGTCGTGACTATGATCGGGTGTGTCTGAAGTCGTGTTGTCATATTCGGTAGATAGGTCATCCTGTGGATAGTTAGTCGTTTCTTCGTTATTGAAGTATTGTTCAAATGGTTCGTTGTCATAAATCTCGTCGTTATCACCGTTATTTGGTTCCATGTTATAAATTCTTTGTAATTTGTTTGGTACTTGAATCATTTGGGATGTTGGTCGCTTTTGGGGAAAGTTTTGATGCTGGCTTTGGGGCTGATTCTGATAATTAATAGCTCTTGGTCTGATTGAGTCTCGGTTTTGGGGGTAATTGCCCGAAATTTCGATTAGGTGCGAATGGCTTAAAATTCGCATGAAAGGGATTGAATTGAGGAGGATGCCGACGAAATTATGGAGGTTGTGGAACCACAGGGTTGTGCAGTAGTTTTGGGTAGAGGTTTTTCCCAGAGTTATAGTTCTGCATTGGTGGATGGCGCAGGTTGTTTCTTTAGGATGGTAATGCAGGTGGTGTATTAGGGTAGGTTCTTCTAGTTGAGTTTTGCGAGCTCAAAGCGTACTGAGCCCTGAAGTCTACATTTTGAAGTTTTAGACAAAGGTGAAGTGCTCGTGGGAGATCGACGGGCTCTCGAATACTTAGAAGGCGCGGGAGATTTCCTTTGAGGCCGCGTACAAAGGTATCTAATGCTTTGTATTTGTAGCGTTGCGTCATATTTCTCAAGGATTCTTCTCCCATGTCCATGTAAGATAACTTATTAAGGATAAGAGACAAGTGGTGATACACAATATGGTAAAATTCGTGTATTGAGTGATTTCCTTGGACAAAAGTTGTCATTTAGTACTCAAGGGTACCGATGTCGCGCTTATCCGCGTAATGGAGTGAGAAATTATTGGCCAATTCAAGGGGGTATTGTAGGACTCGAGTACGATGTCCGCTTGTCCCACAATTTTGTTACGGATCACGGAGAGGATGCCGTTATATTTCGGTGATTTTTGTAGATGTCTGTAAATGGCAAGAATTCTTTTGATGCTTTTTTTCCATAAGCAAAATCCACTTGGATCGCTGGAGAAGGTTCGTACGCTTTTCACGACATCTAGGATTATATCCATTTCGGATAAGTCCCTTCCACCGTCTACATTTATAGACACGTCTCGATCCTGACTTTGATCGGAGGCAGGATTGCTGAAAGAATCAAACATTCTTAGTGTCTCGGCCACTAGTCGCGTGATTCTAGGGACAAGATATTCATTATTTTGAGCGTTTAGGGGGTTTTCAAGCACTGGCGCTGGTCGAACTTCTTCAGGCTCTGGGGGAATATCACTTAGGTTGAGACGCGCGGGCCTGATTAAATTATTGTGATTGGCCATTACTAAGAAATTTTATGTAGCTGATTCAAGATGTACTGGAAGTCACAGTTGAGATAAAGAGTTCACTTTTTGGGAAACAAAAGTCACGAGGAGGCTAAAGGAATTGATTCAGCAAAGGGCTCGACGAACAATCAAGATATAGAAATCATGTTTTCAGAATTTTGTATAGAAAAAGATTTTGCATAAGAGAAGATAACCAATTTCACTTCACGAAATTTCACTTCACAAAAATTTCTCTTCCTGAAACACTCTTAATATAGGAGAAATATAAAAATGAAAAAAAATTTTTTTTGAAAATATGCATCATATTCAAGAACCTCCTTAATCCTCCGCACAGCTCCAGAGCATCGGAGCCTATAGATGTCTGCGGAGTGCTTCCATTGGCTCCACCAACTCTGGATGAAGTTTGTTCCATCATCAAAGCCAAAAAGAATAATAAAGCGCCGGGCATCGATGAGATTCCAGTGGAGCTCATCAAATATGGTGGCAGTAGTGTTCATCAAGCTATTCACAAATTCATCCAGCACATTTGGCAACAAGAACATATGCCGAAAGAGTGGAGCCAATCAATTATATTCCCTATCCACAAAAAAGATGACAAGCTACAGTGCGAAAATTATAGAGGCATATCACTACTTTGCACGGCGTACAAAATATTTTCTAAAATCTAAGAAAATATAATCGGATCATACGCCAACAGTATTATTGGGGAGTACCAAGGTGGTTTTAGGGCAGTGGATCAACAACATACCAATTGTTCACAGTCAAGCAGGTACTTGAAAAATGCTGGGAGTTCAACATAGACGTACACCAAATTTTCGTTGACTTCAAGCAAGCATACGACAGTATTGATCGTAACGTACTGTACCAAATAATGCCTGGTTTTGGATCCCAGCCAAATTAGTCCATCTTACCAAAATGAAAATGACGTCAACAACCTCCCAAGTCCGCATCAATAACCAACTCACCGATGCCTTTGACACAAATATCGGACTAAAGCAGGGAGTTGGGCTGGTCCCATTGCTATTCAATTTGGCTCTGGAGTACGTCATACGGAAGCTACCTGTCGATACGTGAGGTACATTACTATACAAGTCGAGCCAAGTAGTGGCCTATGCCTATGCGTTCTGTCACAGTCATTAACAACTGCCAAAGAACTCTTCCTGAAACTCGACAGCAAAGCAAAACTAGTAGGGCTACAAATCAAAGAAAATAAAAAAAAAAACTCATGACGCAGTCGGGGAAAAATACCTCAAATACACAAAATATCACACTTGGCGAATACAGTATCGAGAATGTTAGCGAATTTATGTATTTAGGCGTCAAAATAATGAAAACGGGCAATGAAAGAGACGAAAAACGCCGAAGAATACAGCTCGCAAATAAAATATTTTATTCAGTTTTGACGATCTTGAAGCTGGTCTTCAAGATACATACATACACAGGAAAACAAAGCTCAAAGTATACAAATTTGTGATAAGATATGACATGGGTGTGAAACATGGACCCTGACCCAAGCATCCGCAAATATATTGAACGCCTTTGAGCGACGGGTCCTGAGGCGAATAATCGAAGCGAAGCTAGACGGGGACCAATGGCGAATTCGATACAACCATGAGCTGTATGCAATTTTTGACGAACTGGAGGTCTCAAGGATTGTAAGACTGCAGAAGCTGCAATGGGCTGGACACATGAGTCGTATGGACGAACAACGGATACCCAAGAAGGTATTCGTCGGGAGAACTGGAGGCCAGCGGCCAGTGGGGAAACCGAGAAAACGCTGGTCTGACTCGGTCGACGAAGACAGTTCATCGCTGCTCGGATTTCAGAATTGGAAGACGCGGTCAACGGACCGAGACAGTTGGAGGCGCTGTTTGCAGGAAGCAAAGGCCCGAAAGGGGCTGTAGTGCTAAGAAGAAGAAAATATTTGAAAATATCTGAAATAATTTCAAATTAATTAAAAAATGCACAAAATATTTTGAATGAATAAAAGTCAGCTATGTGTTTTTTGTCTTTTTCTGGAATTCCTTAGAATTGTTGTTCTATAATTGACTTTAATTTCATTTCAAGTCTTTGATCCACAAGTTAAGGATATTTACAAAAAAAATCAATCAGATTTGGTTTTAGATTCACTTAGATATGATCAAGTAATCTTTCATTCATTAAATTCGTTCTAACTTCACTTGTAGGTTTTAATATTTTAACTTTGGCAAATAGATTTGGAATTCCTCACAAATAAAATACTTACAAATAACTTTCACTATAATTCTTATTCTAAAGCTTACGAAATTGCTACTAGCTTTGATTGCGTAGTTTTCATTTTGCTGCATCCAGAGATTCCTTGGGGATACTTATGTCCGCTTTGTGTGGATATCCGTGGAGTCTGCTTATTTTCGCACCTTTTTCGCGATTGCGGGCGGCTGTTAGTTGCACTCCTAACGCCCGTTTGCTTTGCTGCTACTAGGGGCCTTTTTCCCAAAAAACACCACCGGGATCGTAATAGTACGATGGTAATTAGTTTTTCCGCGTGATTCCGAAGGATATTAAATTTGGCTCACTTCCCCAGTCTCAGGCAAGTGATTTAACGATCTTTATTACGGCTTATCGATGGACCAATATCCTTTCGCGAAGTACTTACTGTATTTTTAATGTTCGGTTCGATGATGTCGCGAAGCGGTCCCTGCTCGGGCGCCAATTAATAAAAATTTATCCGGGTTCTTTAAAAAAATAAAGTTGCTTTATTGATTCAATTTACAATAAGACTGAACTTAATACTAGAGTCGATACTTTCTTTTATGCGATAGTTCTGCTGACGATGTGTCTATGTTTGTTGCCATTGATTGTTACCGATGCCTTTTTACCTGGGTGCGTGTTTGCGGGAACGTGTCGTTAACTGGTATATGTTTTGTTTATTTTATTAGGTTTAGAGATAAGGTTAAATGCTTAGGTTAGGAATATTGTGAAAGATTTTTTTTTAGTATAAGATAAAGTTTTTGATTGTATTTTATTAGAATTAGGTTATAACATACTAGGTGTAGGATCAAAGTTCACTGTTGTGTTAAAATTATAAATCATTTTGGAATAGTGTTGGTTGGTTTTTTCTCCTTTTTCCAATCGAATTATATAATATATAATAATCTTAACTAATTTGAATTCGCCATTTGGTTTTTTTTGTATTGTTATTGTTTGGAATTTGCTTTATGTTTTTTTTTCAAATTTATAAAGACTAGTACTGAATAAAGCGTTTTTGACTTTGAAGCAACCTAATGATGAAAATTAGAAAGCTCACATCTGGCAATGCAATTCGAAAAATGGTAAAGTGTAAAAAAAACCTAGTATGTTGTGGAGAAGTTTGCAGAGATGATTTAACTAGACGCAAAACGCACGAAGCAGTTATATCACACTGCAGTTAGTAGGAGTGATCTTCGAGCTTCACATAAGAATCCTACATTGGATTTAGCATCGTTGGAAAATGTTTATAAGACCATCATGGATTGCACTTTGAGTTACTGTAGTAAAGAGACATCGAGCTAAGCAGATGTGTTTTTTATGAGTCGCCTGCAGACAACTTTACACACTTTTTAATTTAAGCCGGGTAATTCCAACCAATAGCCAAAGATAATTTTTTCCACTACTAAACATCTAATTCAATTAACAACATTTTTACTTCATTTTTTCACTATATCGGTCAAACCGCCCAGACTAGTCCAATTTTTGAAATGAGACTAGGTCAGCATTGTCATGCATATAAAATATTTACAAATAACATTTTACCATCAATTCACACTTGTTTCGTTTTCTGCATATAAATTCTTCTGTCTACAAACACGGCAGCATACATTTTCTTGGAATCGCATTTTTATTGAAAGTGTCAATGAGTGCGGCGCGATTCATGCATACGTATGTTCATTTTAAATGCATACGCACCAAATATACCGTTCTCCATTCAGATTTCTTTCAGGTAGTAAATGAACTTGTATCACGTTTTGTCTGCAACTTTTCATAATTACTATTTAATTTGTTATCACTTTTCTTTATCACAAATTTTATGTTGTCACGTGTATGCGTGCAAAGACACTTGAATAATTTTTTTATGAAATATTGGAAAAATAAAGCTAGTAGTCTAATAAAGTTGTAAACAATTCAAATAAACTTGTATACATGTAATTAGGAAGGAAAATTCTGGCCAGTAAAATGTTCAATAAAAGTTTCAACATTTTTCATATGTGATATATGTAAATGATTGTGTATTTGTCATGTGTGTATCAATGAGCCTTTTCAATAGTTAGAATGGCATCGATAATGTGATAAAAATCATATATGGAATGACTACTCACGAGTTATCAGAGGAAATTAAGTGGGTTTTGTCATTTTCCAGCTGCAATACATACCTGAAACCAAGATAAGAAGAAAAATTACATTAATTACATTGAATGCATCACTAAACGACAGTTATTACGCTTAATATCTACGTTACCAGTAAAATTGCCAGTTTACCAAATTATTATATTCAAAGTTGAATTAAAAATGCATTAAAATGATTTAAACTACGTAAATTAAATAATCAATTAAATTCCCAACATGCTTCACCCGATACAGTACGTTATCTCCTTAATATTTTATTTCAACGTTTATCTTAAAATTCTTTTTTGATGAATATTTATAAAAACCTAAATTGATATTCATAATTTAATTACGATATTTTTTCTTGGAATGTTTGCCTGCAGCCATTCAATGTAGAGGAACTTTAGCCGATTTTTTGGGAAGAAGATTATCGTTGCTATACATACTTAAGAATATAATTTGCATAAATTTATTATATTTCAACAAGGAGATAATAAAAATTCAGTTTATGATTAATATTATGGCTACAAGGAAGATGTTTAAATTTTATTGAATTTACGAGTGTATTTTTTATTTAAAGAGTGCTGTCAAGTTATTATAAGAATAATTTTCTCGAGATATTATTTATTACAAAGGATGTTATGTCTAGAAATTCTTACCTGGCAGGACCTAAATTATAAAAAATTTCATAAGATCTACAAAGATCAAATCCAGAATGCTATATAAGTGGGAAATACGGAAAAAATTAGGATAGTTATGTCAGTAAAACACTTTTGTATCAAAATATAGCATATAATTATTTTCATAGTATAATAATATATTATAGTGGTATTAGAAGCCTATGAACAACGGATTGCATTATGTGGAATAAAAACTTAAAAACAGTTATATGCGCAGTTCTAAATAACTCCAAGGCATTGGAAAATACAGTGATATCTCTAAGAACTGGTTGTCATGAAGTTGAGATAACGACATAACGGTTAAGCATAAAAGATCTGGCTGTGGCAGGAACCAAGACAACGGGATATGAAATGGTACTTCATTAACACTGATAAATTTATTCGCGAACAAAAGCTACAATTTACATTTCACGAGATACAAGTTGGGCTAGGATGAAAGTAGAATGAAAGGCGCATCTTGCTGCTCGTGCAATAAACTACCACATGCTGCGACGCATGTATCGCAACCCACTTTTCACTCGATGCTCACTGCAAAGAACCCAAACGTCGCCAAGGAACGAATGACGACCAAAAGGAAAACGCGTCTATGATGCCTGAAACGACGTGTCCACACTCTGCATGTGCGTGTGTTTGCACCTCAACCAAGGCACGCAAAAATCTCCCTTTTTATAATTCTTTGTTTACGCCGAGACTGTGGAAGCAGAGGCGCTACAGCTACTCCCTCCCCACTGAGCTTCACGGGGTGCGAAGGGAATGGAAATGTAACGCGCTTTTTGGTTTTCGGTATATTTGCCGGTGATGGAAGCTGAGCAGGTAACGAAAGAGCGACGGATATTGGCGAATGAGGCAGTCAGCTGCTAAGCTGTGGCGTAGGCTGTGAAGTCTCAGGCTCTGGTATGGAGGCTGGTGAATCGACTGGAGTGGACGTTTGTGAGTCTGTGATTACTTGACGCCTTAAATCTGCTGCAGCGATGTAAGCGGGCTGCAGCTGATAGGTCGATAGTGCTTTTACTATGCCACTGACGTCTACTACGAAAGTGCGCTCGTTGATACGCTTTATCACTCGATGAGGGCCGGAGTACAGTTGCTCCAGTGGCTTTCTGATTGAGTCTGTTCGGCGGAAAACGTATTCGCAAGTGGCTAAGTCCCTGAAAACGAAAGGGCGATAGTTGACATGTCTGGCAGCTTGGATTGGGCGAATGGCGTTGAACAGGCGACGGAGGTCGGTAACGAGATCTGCCGGAGTACAAACGGGAGCAGGACGAGGATCAATGAATTCGCCTGGGATGCGAAGTGATGTCCCAAAGACTAGTTCTGCTGGCGAGGCCTGAAGGTCCCTCCTCGTAAGTCTTCGCAAACCAATGAGTACGGTCGGAAGTGTTTTCAGCCAGGAGATTTCTGGAGCACTGTCGAAGGCTGCAAACAATGCACATCTGAGAGAAGCCTTGAGCGTGCGGTGCATACGCTCTACCATGAAGTTGGATTTGGGATGATAAGAGGTCGTATGAATTTGATGAGCTCCTAGGAGGCGAGATAGTTCACGATGAAGCTCAGCCTCGAATTGCGTGCCCTGATCGGTCGTAATTCACTAAGCACACTTTACTCTCCAACCATCTCCAGATCCGATTTCAAAGCTTTATTATTAAGCACTTTATCCTCCGAACTCCATCCCTCAAACCTAGATTAAGAATGATATTTTATTGTACTATTCATTATATTTTATTATTTTTTGTTTTTTTGTAACGATGCCTTGTTTGGCAATGAAATAAATAAATAAATAAATAGTTTCGAGCGGAGTTCCAAAGTAGGATATACGAGAGCACGGGCGACACTTGCGGCTGTCATGTCACGTACTGGTATTGCCTGCGGCCAACGGGTGTAGCGCTCTATAATAGTTAAGACAGTGTTCAAAATTTTCAGCGAGTGGAACTCTGATCAGGTCCAAATGGATGTGGTCGAATCTTTGATCCGGTACTGTGAAATTCCCTAGCTCCGCTCTGTTGTGGCGATGAACTTTTGACTTTTGTTAGGGGATGCACTGATTGGCCCACCGAAATATGTCTCTACGAAGGCTTGGCCAAAAATATTTGAAGGCGATGCGCTTAGCAGTAGCACGACCACTCGGATAGGAAAAATTGTGAGCTGCGTCGAATGCTTGTTTGCGTGGTGCAAACCAATGAATGTCCGTTGAGCTCGAGGCGTCGAAACTCGGAACGAAGGATAGCTAATAGGTGCGGTAGCTGTCCATCTTTCTCTTGCTCAGTGCTAATGGTGCTCAGGTTGCAGGCGGCAGAAAGGTGTGTATTCCAGCTGGGTATTAAACTGCGATATAAAATCTAATTGCCGAATCTGCCAAGGTGATGCTTTTTCTGATCGTTGCTTAAGTGCATGAGTGAGCGGCCGATGATCTGTATAGATGGTGAACTGCCTGCCTTCGAGAATGCACTGGAAATGCCTGATTGCAGCGAATATGGCTAGAAGCTCCCGATCTTAGGTCGAATATTTCTGCTCCGCATCTGAGAGCTTTCTCGAGAAGAATCCTAGTGGGACGTAGGTACCGTCAGTTAGCTGCTGATCCAAAACTGCGCCTATGGCGGTGTTGGATGCATCCGTGCGTAAAGCGAGCCTCTGACTGGGTGAGAGAAAAGCTGAGGTTACTGTAGAAGCTATAGCCTGTTTGCAGCGCATGAAAGAATCGTTGCACTGCTCGGACCAGGCGAGCTTTGCTTTCTTTTTCGTGATTCCTTTAAGTAAGTCGGTGATAGAAACTTGCAACATAGCAACTTGTGGAATGCAGCGCCGGTAAAAGTTCAGCATACCCACGGAACGTCTGAGCTCCGTAGTGTCTTCGGGTCTTGGGAAGTCGATGACGGCCTGGTCTTTGGGAGGGCTGGGCGAAAACCTTCTTTCGACACGTGATAGCCGGAAAATGTTATCTGCGGCTGGGCAATCTGACATTTAGTCCAGTTAATTTGAAGGCGTGCTTCGTTTAAAGTCGAGAGAAGTTTAGCGAGGTGCGTCGGGTGCTCTTCGTGACTGTCTGAGCTGATGAGAAGATTATCCTGATATTTACGCACAAATGGTAGATTTCTGAGGACATGATCAATTGTACGCTGCATTGTTTGAGTGGCATTCTTCAGACCGAGTGGCATGCCCAAAAACTCGAACAACCCAAAAGGCGTTGTGAAGGTCGATGACCGTAAGCACTTTGCCTTGAGCATCCTGCAGCAAGTCCTTTATAACTGGAAGTGGGTAACGATCGGGGAAGGTAATTGCGTTAAGCTGGCGATAGTCACCGGTAGCTCACTAACTGGCCCACTGACTCGGTGAGAATCGCTCTAGCGATTCGATGAATTCTTTTTTAGCTGCGCTAAGTTCTTCACCAGAGAGTCGACGTGGTCGGGCAAATACTGGCGGGCCACTAGTAACGATATGGTGCTAAACGGGTAGATCAAGAACGTGCGCAATCTCTCCAGAGCGAGCAGGGCTTTTGGCAAAATTGTCGAAATGCTTTGCGTAGACCTCTTTTAGAAATCCGTGATTTTAGGTGCAGTAATTATAATATGTAGATTGCACTTCCGGAACTGGACCAATTGAGCAAGGTGCTGAAAGGCTGGTGCAACCATCTAGTAAGCGGTGATTTCGGAGATCTATGAGAAGTCTGAGGTGTTTTAAAGCGTCTGCTCCAAGAATTGCCGTCTGCACGTTTGCGATGATAAAGCTCCACTGAAAAGGGCGGCGTAAACCAAGGGTTAAGCTGAACTGTTTCACTCCGAAGGTTGCAATAGGCGTTCCGTTGGCTGCAGTAAGAGTCAAACTCTGTTTTTGAAGCGGTTTCTTGATAATGTTTTTGGGAATGATAGAGAGTTCAGATCCTGGTCGACGAGAAATCGGATCAAGGAATTGCGATCCAGGACGTAAAGGCGGCTTTCTGAAAAGTTGCCGGTGACGGCCGCCAAAAGTATTGAGGGCTTCTTCAGTTTTCCTGAGACGACTGTGCCTGAACGAAGAAGGAACAAGGCTGCCTTTAATGTTGCACGCGTCCGCCGTGCCTCGTGTGGTACCAACAATACACCGTTCTTTCGCTGGGGCCTGGTGTAGAGGAGGGGGCCTGAGGTTTACGGCCGCTGCGTGATACTGAACGGCATCTCTGATCTGGATCTCTCGTATTTAATTGGAGCTCACGAGTGATGTTCGTGAGTTAAGCGATAGCCTGTCGCATTGCGGATAGCTCCTGCGTTAGCAGATCGGGCGGAGGTTGCGGAGTTGCATAGCCGGACGAAGGCGTTGAAATTTGAAATCGAGAAGTCGCCATGACAGATGGTCCTATGTTATGAGCCTCATCAGCTATAGCAGCAAGCTCTTTGGCCTTTTATAACAAGAGAAACATGCTGCGCGTCTACTGTAGTAAAAGATCTAACCACTTGACTCGTAAGACGTCATCTCCAACACGTCTGCCGACAAGTGTCCGCATGTAGCACAGTAGCTGCGATGGCCTTTTATCCCCGAGCTCTACTCCAGTCAAGAGCTTATAGAGCTGCGCGTCTGGTGAATCGGTGAGGCGCGAAACTATGGCTTTCTTCAGCGTGTTATAACTGTCTGCCACCGGCGGTGTAGGGAGAATGTCAGAAAAGTCCGCCACTGTTTTAAAGTCCAGTGTAGTGAGGTGATACTTTGTTGAGTCCGAAGCTATTCTGTGCATGTGAAACTGTGACTCAATCTGAAAAAACAAAAGTTCGGGACTCGAACGCCAAGCTGATGGCAATTTGCAGCTACTCACGACATTCACCTGTTGCTGCCCGGCGAGCTCCGGAGGCAAATGATCTCGTTCCTTGGCTACGATCTGCTCGGCGTGGTTCTTCACATTCATTTTGGAACTTGCTGATGATTTACTTAACTGCAATTGCGAGTTTTTTTCGAATTAACGTCTGACATTAGCACTGCTTTGCTTGTCTGTTGTTCTTTTGTTTTAAATACAGGGTCACAATTTTAGGGTAATGAAATGGTACTTCATTAACACTAATAAATTTATTCGCAAACAGAAACTACAATTTACATTTCACAAGATACAAGTTAGGCTAGGATGAATGTAGAATGTAGAATGAAAGGCGCGTCTTGCTGCTCGTGCAATAAACTACCACATGCTGCGACGCATGTATGGCAACTCTCCTGACTCGATGCACGCTGCGAATAATCCA
This sequence comes from Odontomyia ornata, assembly GCA_963969285.1. Taxonomy (NCBI): domain Eukaryota; kingdom Metazoa; phylum Arthropoda; class Insecta; order Diptera; family Stratiomyidae; genus Odontomyia; species Odontomyia ornata. The sequence continues at coordinate 6,427,480 of OZ017741.1, forward strand.
AGCGTCGCCAAGGAACGATTGACAATCAAAAGGAAAATGCGTCTATGATGTCTGAAATAACGTGTCCACACTCTGCATGTGCGTGTGTTTGCATCTCAAGCAAGGCACACGAAAATCTCCCTTGGTATAATTCTTTATTTACGCCGAGACTGTGGAAGCGGAGGCGCTACAGACATTTTGCTTCGTTAAATGTACTCAGCTCATTTTAACGAAATCGTTCAATTAAATTCGACTTTATACCTCTTTCACTCTTATGAGGTGAAATGCATACGATATTCTTGTCCTTCTCTGAACTTGTTTCTCGCGGGTTTTCTCGCAAATATGCGTACACCAATACCAACTCGCGGCCGCGGACTCAAAACAAACTACCGTTAGACGCGCACTTTGTTTGTAGTGCGCCAGGTTGTTAGTATATAAGCTCTGGTAAGGTGTTGTGCGCATGTTGCCTCGGTATGATGGTTTCTGGGTTACTGGCGCCATAATTCAACGGAAGTCAAAAGACCAAGTGCTGAATATGCCAAAACAATACAAGACGTCACCGCTGAGAGGTGGTCTAGTAGCGATTCGGACGAAGAAAGCTAGAAGGAAGAAGGAACCATTTCCTCACCACAACCCCTCCCGGGCCTTCGCTTCCTGGAAATAGCGCCTCCAACTGTCTCGGTCCATTTGCTAAAAGTTTCTAAAACTTTCTCGTTATTTTTGATTATTGACTATTTCCCATATTTCTAATATTAAAAGCATAGTAGCAATGACCTTCTTTTATCTTAAATTTGCAATTAGATCACTAGTTTTAAATGAATTTTTGCGCTAAAATAAACGACACATCAGTGTTAATATTAATAAATGTTCTAGTACCCACACAAACATTTATTTTTTTTTAATCCCATCAATTAAATAATTTTTCTTTAAAAAAAAACTATTTTTCATATTTGTGATGATGTATATTTGGAAGTAAAAAATTTTTGTCTTTAGCTTTTACTCTATATTTATATTTTACTCTTTGGAAATGACCGAATTTATTACTCCCTTTTGTTTATGACGGGATAGGCGCCTACGACGATGAAGATGATGAATGATGATGTCGTTGTTGTTGATGATGAATGATGATGTCATTGCTGTTGATGATGATGATGTTTTTGCTAGTGATGTTTATGATAATGTTGACTACGAACCAGTAGTGGCGTTTGCCTAGGTTCTCTCATTTATGTTAATTCATGAGAAGCGAGAAGAACGGCTCAAGTAAATTTCCATTTTCTCGAGGAAATTGCTTGCGACGCTGGTAAGTGGAATTGGCTAGCAGGCGAAGATTTCTCGTAGTACGAGTGTCTTTTTGCGCCATGAAGCGTGCGCTGACGTTGACACGTTCCGAGTCGCCACAGTCACTCCCTCACCAATGACCTTCGTATGCGTCGAAGGGAGTGAAAACGTGACTCTCTTCTTGGATGGATGGAGTGGCTGTTCCGGCTAAATCTGCGCTGGTTGAGCCGTTTCCGAGGGCAGTAGAGGTGGTGTTGTAGGCGCCTGTGGAGGTGTTGAGTATGGCTGCTATGTCGCTAGGTGGGCATCCGATTACTCCAGGTAGGCTGGTTTGAGTTGTTCGTTGGAGAGGGTTTTGGTGGCGCGGTTACGTCTATCACGTAGGTGTTGGCGTTGATCCTTCTGACGACTCGATGAGGTCCGGAGTATGGCTGATCGAGTGGCTTCTTTTCAGCATTGATGAGTCGAAACACGTACTAACAGCTGGCTAGGTCTTTGAAAATGAATGGTTGGTGTCTGGCTGACGGGACGGCGAATCGATTTGAAGAGGCGGCGTAAGTCGGTCATAAAATCTTGTGGGCTGCCAAATGGTGTGTGTTTAAGGTGTAATGAATTTGCCTGGGATCTGAAGCGACATGCCGAAAACCATTTCTGCAGGAGGGGCTTGCAGGTCCTCTTTAAATGTGGTTCGTAGACCCAGCAAGATCGGTGGAAATGCCTGTAACCATGGTGTCACCGGAACGCATTTTAACGCTGCTTTGAGGGCGCGGTGCATCCGTTCTACCATGCCATTGGCTTGAGGGTGGTATGGAGTGGTGTGGACGTGGTTGGTGTCCAAGAGGCGGGCGAGCTGATTCAGGAGGTCGACTTGAAACTGGCGTCCTTGGTCCGATGTGATCTCCAGTGGCGCGACAAATATTGATATCCAGTGGTCCAACAGTGCCCTGGTGACAGTGCTGGCTCTGATTTCACGCACTGGCACTGTTTGAGGCCACCGTGTATAGCGGTCGACAATGGTGAGGCAGTTCTCATAGCCTTCACACAGTGGCAGCTGGATCAAGTCGACATGGATGTGGTCGAAGCGCCCATCCGGCGTCTTGAAGTTTCCTAACTCGGCGCGATTGTGGCGGTGGACCTTCGACAGTTAACAAAGTATGCATTGCTTGGCCCACCGGGTTACGTCTTTCCGCAGACTCAGCCAGAAGTATTTAAGCGCTACGTGCTTCGAGGTGGCACGTCCACTCGAATGCGACAGTTGATGGACGATGTCGAAACCCTGACGGCGGAGTGCAACTGGCAGGTAAGGCTTAATAGTGCTGTTAAACTCCACATAGTACGCTAAGTAGCCATCCAAGACCTGCTGATACAGTTTGAGATGGTTGTAGGTTGAGTAGCGTTGCTCGGTGGCAGAGAGCTTCCTCGAGTAGAAACTCATCAGTACCCAAGTGCCATCGCCCCGTTGTTGGTCCAAGGCCGCGCCAATGGCAGTGCTGGACGCGTCAATGCGGATGCCAATAGGTGCAAAGGAGAAAGAAAAGCTGAAGTGGCTGATTCGGCGATGTCGTGCTTGCAGTGTTCAAAAGCCCCTTCAGCATCAGGTGTCCAGTCGAGTAGTTTTTTCTTTTTTGCACAACTTTTTAGCAGTTCCGATAGTGGCGCTTGGGACTCAGCAGCGTGTGGCATGCAGCGGCGATTAAAATTCAGCAACCCGAGAAAACGCCTCAGCTGGGATAAGTCGGCAGTTTTTCAGACGTGGTATCGAGTAAAGACGACCTCAGGCTGACCGAGTTGGTATGTATCCCAGTTAGCGTGGAAATTCACCGCCTGCAGCATGGAGAGAAGTTGCTCGAGTTGGCGCTGTTGATGGTCGTGGCTGACCGAGAAATCTAGGATATCGTCCTGATAGACCCGGACGAAGTCCAACTTCCTCAGCAGATGGTTTAGAGTCCGCTGCATCGTTTGGGCTGCGTTGTGTAGACCCAAAGGCATCCCCAGGAATTCACATAGTCCAAAAGGTGTGGTGACTGCCGTCTTACATACGTCTTCAGGAGCAAGAAAGCACGCTGGAGGTCGATTACTGAGAAAACAGTGCCGCTGGCCTCCTGAATCAAATCCTCGATAATGGGTAGTGGGTAATGGTCCGGTCGAGTTTGAGTGTTGAGTGGACGGAAATCCCCAGTAGCTCGCCAATGGCTACCGTCCTTGGGCACCATGCGCAGAGGACTGGCCCACTGCCTCGATGAGGATCGGATTATGCCTCGTCCCAGCAAGAAAGCGAACTCGGCTTTGGCTGCGGTGAGACGTTCTACCGCGAGGCGTCGTGGTCTCGTGAAAACCGGTGGGCCATTGATGACTATCTGGTGGTGGACGGGTAGGTTAGCGACCGAGACTAATTTGCCGGGTTGTGCGGGTGCGTCTGCATATTTGGCGATTATCCCGTTGTACCGGTCTTCAATGGTGCTCTTCACTTTAGTGACGGCTCTAACACTGTGTATAGCTGGAACTGGACCGAGGACGCAGGCTGTGGAGAGGTTAGTGAAATCGTCCAAGAGGCGGTAGTTGCGCAGATCGATGAGTAGGCCATGATACTTTAGTGCGTTGCCTCCTAGAATGGCTGTCTGGACATCTGCTATCACGAACGACCAGTGGAGTGACTGGCGTAGCCCGAAATCTAGGGTGAGCTGCTGAGATCCAAAGGTTGTGATGGGCGACAGCGGCAAGCTCCTCCAGCGTCTGGTTTTTTATATGCAGAAGCATACGGCGCGTTTGTTGAGGCAGGAGGTCAAGCCATCTGACACAGAGGACATCGTCGCTAACCCGTGTGCCAGCGAGGGAACGCTTAAGTTGTATGAGCTGCGAAGGTCTCCTGTATCCGAGCTCGACGCCTGTGAGCAGCTTATGTAGCTTGCGCATCAGGTGAGTCTGTAAGGCAGGGGGAATGCCGGTCGACAAGAGCTCTCTTGGAGGCTAGCATTCTTTGGGGAGTTCCGCCCCCACGTACCCGAGGAAACTCCGCAGGGGGAATGCCGGTCGACAAGACCACTCTTGGAGGCTAGCATTCTTTGGGGAGTTCCGCCCCCACGTACCCGAGGAAATTCCCGCAGGGAGAACGCCGGTCGACAAGAACATTCTTGGAGGCTAGCATTCTTTGGGGAGTGCCGCCCCCACGGACCCGAGGATATGAGGGGTGCCGTGAGGTTCCCTCTTATTGTATCTGGATTACGCTTTGGACAACGAACTGGAATTGACGCTTTGGGCTGGCGGATGTGATGGTTTGGACCTAGTTGCTTTGCACAGTAGCGCCGAGGTGAAACTCGTGTGTGAACGGCTCCAATTCAACTATCATACCGTCTCCGTCCCGGTAAAACCTTGGCAGGCCTCGGAGTACGCTCGAAGTTCGCACCATTGGGTTGGTGGTGTAGGTTCGGTTAAGACGGACTCCCGATTAGCGCTGGTCTGGCTCTGAGCACTTGTCCCCATAAGGGCTTGTGCCAACCCTCGCATGGCCTCCCTGCTCTGCAAAGATAACCATGGGACCAAAAAGGCGACTACACACGAACGGAGATAGCGGCTCCGAGGGGGGACCCAATAAAATGGAGCAAACAAATGAAACCACAAGCAAACAGGACGCTAGCACGGAGAACCCTTTCAGGCAAAAACCGCTGTTGGCAAGAACACCGATTAAACAAGTCACCGATTGCGGGGGGAGGCAGCAAACCCCAGAAATCGGAGACAGACCACAGACGGACTAACGAACGAAAGAAGGCAGAGTGCGTTGTGCAACCTGGCATCATTGCGGCCTTTGGGCGCAGTAGAAGGACTATGCGCACCCCGGAGCGCCCAGTGCAAGACGTACACAATCCGGATCAAGCTGCGACACCAACGGAGGCCAGTGAAAGACTGGGGGAGGGAGAAGTTTTGCCGTTGGCCGACGCCACTTCAAACGCGACCCAAGCGATAGAAGCAAAAGGACTAGGAAACGGGGGCCTCTCCCAAGAGTTGGCGCCAAATAACACAATCGCCCTTGACCGCGCCGAAGAGGAGCGGCTTACTCGGAAAGCGGGGAATATCGTCAAACAACTGAGGGCTGCCTGCGAAGTGCAGAAACACATAGGCAAGAGTGTCAAGAATGGCATTCTTGAACTGGAGGAGCTTTTTGGCCGCATAACGCACTACAGGCGGAGGTGGCTTGCAACCGAAAAGCACGAAAAAAACACGCTCTCCCTCGAGGCATCAGTGGGTCCTATCAGCAGCAAAAGAATGGCCGGTAGCCCAATTGAAGGCGACTGTGAGAAAAGGAGGAAGGACGAGACCATAAACGAAGTTGACACTCCAGGCGAGGAGTTTCATGTGGTGCGAAACAAGGCAGCGAAAAAAGCGGCCAAAAAGCTACTCCTAGAAAAAAGAGACAAAGAGCTCAACCACGAAAAGAACAAAGAACCCCCCGATATACCGCAGAAAACAAAAAGCAAACCGCGGCGCAAACCCTTGCGAGAGGCATTGCTTATTAAACCCACTAAGGGCCGAACCTACGCAGATGTCCTCCGTGAAATTAAAGGAGCGGTCAAGCCAGACGACACCAAAACTGCCATCAAAGCAGTTCGACCAACCCGGACCGGTGGCTTGCTGGTGGAATTCGGGCCAGAGGCCACAAACAAAGATGCATTCCGTGACGCGGTTCAAAAGGTTCTTGGAGATGCGGCAACGGTTGCCTCGCTCGAACCAATGGCCACCCTGGAAATCAGGGACCTCGACTGCGTCACGGACAAAGCTGAAGTAGAGGATGCCATTAGGAGGGAGTTCCCCAGCTTAAGTGAAGTCAAGGCAAGATTGACGCGTGAAAACACAAGGGGGCAACGCATGGCTATTGTCGAACTAGCTGATAAAGACGCCCAGCAAATCCTGGCGAAGGGCAAAATTAAGATAGGTTGGGTGATCTGCAGGATACAGAGAAGAGCGATCCCTATCCGCTGCTTCAGATGCTTCGAATACGGACACACCGCGTATGGCTGTAGGGGACCCGACAGGAGATCTCTGTGCTACAAATGTGGTGAAACGGGGCACAAAAGGAAGGAGTGCACGAACGAGGCAAAATGCATTCTTTGCAAGGATGCTAAGCTAGCACCCGGCGACCTCAAACATGAGCCGGGGACAGGGAGATGCCGGGTTTTCAAGGAGGCCCTAACTAAAGCCAAATCGATACTCAAATGATCCGTATCCTGCAGGTCAATTTGCACCGAAGCACAAACGCCCCGGACCTACTTGAGCAGTTTGCGAGGGATAAGAAAGCTGACCTCCTGTTGCTGAGCGAGCAACATCATAACAAGGACTCGCAAGCGTGGTACCCTGACAAAACTGGTACCTCGGCCATCTGGGTTCGAGACAGCGCCCGCCTTCAGGTGCAGGGCCATGGACGCGGGGATGGTTTTGTGTGGGTGCGGTATTCAGGGATAACATATTTCAGTGTTTATCTGACGCCTAACGAGGCAATGCGATCCTTTCGAACCAAACTCGATGCCCTGGAGGACGCTGTCTCGAACACAGAGGGCCACATGCTGGTCGGGGGAGATTTCAACGCTAGAGCCATCGAATGGGGTATGCCACAATCCGACCCAAGGGGAAAGCAAATCTTGGACATGGCGGCCAGAACAGCGCTTTTTGTCCTAAATACTGGTAACACCCCTACTTTCCGCCGCTGGGGTTGCGTAGGAACCATACCCTATGTGACACTCGCTTCGGAGTCCCTGGTACCTAAAGTACACAACTGGCGAGTACTAGAGGACTAGTATATAGCTGTTGAGATTCACGACGGTGCCACTCTGCGTGCATATGCCCAAACTTCAATCCTCGGATGGAGGACTGGGAGGATGGACGTCGAGAAGTTCACTGACGCGCTTACGGGAGCTCCGCCAGGGAGTGGAGGGCCTACAGCCAAGGACTTGGTGAACTCAACTATGAGTACCATCATAGCTGCTTGCGAGTCTTCCATGCCCCGTCGGAGACCCCGACATGGTAAGCCTCCAGTATACTGGTGGTCAAACGAGATCGCCGAACAAAGAAGCGAGTGTCACAAACTTCGGCGAGAGGCCCAGCGGGCGCGAACACGGGAGGAGACAGACACTAGGCTAGCAGCATACAGGTCCGGCAGGAAATATCTTCGCAGGCTTATTAACAAGAGCAAGGCCCGATGCTGGCAAGACCTCGTGGACGATGTAAATAGGGATCCGTGGGGCCTTGGCTACAAGCTGGTCATGGGGAAACTTGGTGCCCTACGGAAGCCTTGTATACATGACGCGGAAAAGATGGACGCGATAGTGCGGGGACTCTTCCCCGCCCATCCCGTCCGTGTTGACGCTGTCCATGGTGAAACAGCAGTCGAGTGCCCACTCTTCACACAGCTGGAACTGGAGGAGGCAGTCCTCTCCCTGAAAGCGAGGAAGACTCCAGGTCCAGATGGTGTTCCAGCTGAGGTTTTGCAGCTCGTCTATCACCATTGTCCTGACTTGCTGCTCAGCACATTCAACGCTTGCCTACGGGACGGGGTTTTCCCGGTACGATGGAAGGTGGCGAGACTTGTGCTGGTCAGCAAGGGGAAGGGAAATCCCGAATCGCCGTCTGCATACCGCCCGTTATGCATGCTAGACATGGCTGGGAAAGTGCTAGAGAAACTCATCAAGGGAAGACTCACTGACGCGATTCGTGCTGCTGGGGACCTATCTCCTCGGCAGTACGGCTTTAGAGCGGGACGTTCTACCATTGATGCGATTGCAGAGGTGGTGAACGCGGTCCAAAAGGCAGAGGCATATAGTCGCACCAAACGACGGATCGTCCTGTTGGTGACACTCGACGTCAGGAATGCCTTCAACTCCGCTAGATGGGTGGATGTTCTGGATACGCTGGAAAACTCTTTTCAAGTTCCAGAATATATAATGCGGCTTTTGAGGAACTACCTAAAGGACCGAAGCCTGCTTTACGACACGACACAGGGCCAACGAAGGATGGAAATTACATCGGGTGTTGCCCAGGGATCTATCCTTGGTCCGGACCTGTGGAACGTGTCTTACGACGGGCTACTGAGACTTGAGATGCCAGATGAGTCACGCTTGGTCGGCTATGCGGATGATGTTGCGGCTCTGGTCGCAGGACGCACCGTTGAACAAGCGCAACTTAGGCTAGGTATGCTAATGCGCCGAGTGAGGGACTGGATGACTGCTCGCGGGCTCAGTTTAGCACTGGAGAAAACCGAAGTGGTCATCTTGACAAAAAAGAGAATCCCTAGAGTAAGAATGATCAGTATTGGAGATATACAGATCGAATCGAAGCCAGCGGTGAAGTACCTGGGGCTACTGATCGACTCGAAGATGAGTTTCTCTGAGCAAATCAGGGCAACGGCTGAGAAGGCTGCTTCGGGAATATCGGCCCTGAGTCGACTTATGGCCAACGTAGGGGGACCCAGCCCATCAAGAAGACGCCTCTTGATGAGTGCTGTAGGGTCAGTGCTACTGTACGGAGCAGAGGTGTGGGGCGACGCTCTCAGCAAGGAGGTATACCGAAAACGATTGGCACAGGTACAGAGAAGAGGAGCACTGAGAATTGCATCTTCGTATCCAACAGTCTCCGACTCGGCGGTGAGAGTGATTGCAGGCGTGATACCTGTCGCCCTCCTTGCTAGAGAGCGCCGCGCTATTTACCTGCGCCGAAACGAGGATGCGAGGGAGATCGTTGTCCGCGAGGAGAGACAACGCTCGCTCAACGATTGGCAGCAGTCTTGGAGGAATTGCACGAAGGGAAGGTGGACAGCGCGCCTCATCCCGGATGTGAGACCGTGGCTAAATCGAAGGCATGGTGAGACTGACTTCTATCTGACCCAGCTTTTGAGCGGGCACGGGTGTTTTCAGTCTTACCTGCACAAGATCGGCAAGTCACGGTCTCCCGATTGTCGGTTTTGCCCAGGAGAGGAGGACAATGCCTGTCACACATTTTTTGCGTGTACCAAATGGGCCAGGCTGCGAAGGGAACTCTACAGGGAGACGAGAGAGCTCACCCCGGATAACATAGTTGCGGTGATGCTCGAATCGGTTGACAAATGGAACCAGGTGGCACATTATGCTCGGGCAGTCCTAAAATATAAAAGGGACTCACAGCAGCCGGAGGCACTGGGGCTGGGGGATCGCTCTTCTGGCAATTCCTCTTCACCCCTCCCCTACCGCTAGGAAAGGGACTCCCCAGCTTGAAGGCGCCCCACGGCGTAACAAAACGAGACCTGGCCCGAAGTAATGTGTCAAACGGTTCCAGGCTAGGTTCTCAGATTGACAGGGGAGGTGCTTAGTGGGTAGTCCAAAGGTATCCTCCATGGGAGTCCCACACTGCCAGACTCGGCGGGCATAAATGCCTTCACCTCCCTACCACAAAAAAAAAGGCGGGTGACGATAGCTGCTTTGAGCGGTTTGTATCTGTCGTGCTCCGGTGGCACACGGATGATGTCCGCTACATACGTGATGGTTACATGGTCCAGCGATGATACCGTAAGATGGTACTTGGCTGCGTCCCGTACAATCTTGCGCACCTCGAATTGTGATTCCACATGAAAGAACCACAATTCAGGACTAGCCCACCAGAAGGAAGGCAGCCTGCACTGGCTGACTACGTTTAACCTCCTGAGCCGGTGGTAAGCTCCCGGCTGGTGGTGCCTCCTGAGGGAGACGGTGCTCGCTATTCTCTCGTTTCATCCGACTACCATTATTGTTGCGAGTGGGGGTCACCACTTTGGAAGTAAAAATTCTTGTCTTTGGCTTTTACCCTATATTTATATTTTACTCTTTGGAAATGAGAGAATTCATTATTCCCTTTTGTTTACGACGAGGTAGGCGGCTACGACGATGAAGATTATGATGTCGTTGTTGTTGATGATGAATGATGTTGGTGGTGATGTCGATGATGATGCTGATGATGATGTTTTTGCTACTGATGTTGATGATAATGTTGACTACGAAACAGTAGTGGCGTTTGCCCAAGTTCTCTCATGTGTGTTAATTCATGAGAAGCGAGAAGAACAGCTCAAGGAAATTTCCATTTTCTCGAGGAAATTACTTGCGCCGCTAGCATGTGGAATTGGATGGCAGGCGAAGATTTCTCGTGGGACGAGGGTCTGTTTGCACCGTGAAGCGTGCGCTGACGTTGGGACGTTCTGAGTCGCCACATATATTTTTAAATAAAATTTAAATCAAATCAAGAAGCTGATAGGCGAAAAATATCCCCTATCAACTTTCCTCCTTTAGCCACTTGAAATGTCTCATGTAATTCTTTACAAAGAAATTTAAAATATTATTTTGAGCACTTTAACTTTGCACTTTCGATTATTGATTGATCAAAATAATTGACTAGAATTAACAAATTAACGATTCAGGTAATGTTTGTCATTACAGTAAGTAATACCTATTACGTAAATACAAATTATCTAAATTGTTATTCAATGTAAGCTAAATCAACACTTTCAACTAAGGCAAAAATTATTACATTTTCCTACATATCGTAATTATTGTAATTGGATATTCTGTAAATACGAATAGAATGAAAGTATGATTAAGGTTTCCAATTAATCGAAACCGACAATATTTCTCTCATATTACAATCTGAATTATTTATGCAATTCTTTTGCAACTATTTGTAAATGGTTCTACTCATATGAGGACGCAAAAGTTCATATTATATTGCGGTTACTACATTATGATGCAATAGCGTTACACGTGTAATCAAGCTGATATCGTATTCGTATTACGTTTTTTTTTCCAAATTATTACAATTGCAAGTACGCTATGTTGAGCGAGTAGTCACATATAGATAGGTTGAGTGATATTTGAAGCAGTGACATTTACTCAGAGAGGAACATTTTCGTTAATTACTTTTCTCTAATAATTAGGCACATAATGTAAAAAGAAGGTGGGAGAGTAGAATCGTTTTTATTGCAGCAGAAATTGAGTATGTAAGGAAAAAATATATAAAAATGGTTAAGACTGGTCGTAAATCTTCAAAATAATAAAAAAAAAGGCCTTTTTAATGAATTTCAAAGGAAATTTTAATATATACTCGTATTATCTGTTTTTGCACATTTCATGTGAAATGTTATTAAGCCACTTAATCGCTTCTCAAAAGTTGCCTGTAGACAAATATGAAGCGTAAAAAAAATTAAAATAAATCATCGTTAAAATAATTTGAACATGGCGAGGGGGACTCAGCAATCTTGTCTGGCAAAAACTTCTGATTGAGAGGATAAATAATGGAAGTGCAATTTCAACTTGAATGCGAAAAAACAAGCGTAACCAGTAACATGTGCTTAAATCACATAATTGAATAAATAAAAACAAATAATCGAAATAAGTTCTTTGAACGTTAATTTTCAAGGTCTGCAAGATTTGTTTTACGAGTACAAATATTTAATTGAATACATGTTTAACATCTAGTAGAAATAAATAAATTTAATTTAATCAAAAACTTGCTGTTTACCAACCACGTGTGTTTACTAAGAATCGGATTTAATTGACAAATCAAAGCAGATTTTGAAAACAAATATTTATCATTATGGATTCAAAAACTGATTTTGTGCTGTTCTATTTCTAATTTTATATGCCCGTGTTTGAATTTCTAATGTTTGGAACAGAGTTTACAAAGATGTAACAAACTTATAAGTTATGAGTTGATTGGCTCACATCCGATGAATATTTTTTTAAGTATTTTTGAACGTGTTACAAACCACGCTGTCAGCCGCAGCTCCGGAAGATCTTTTGTATGCCGAGTAACATACTCAAAAACTTCTCAGCGAATAGGGGACCTCTCATTGAAATGGATCTGCTTGTTTTTTAAAACCCTCTTGTACACCCACGAGACATTTTTTGAGTTGCCGTTTGTTTCTTTTTCTGTAGTGAAATTTATATTCGTGTGTATTTCATTCATACTCACAAGTTTTGCATTTTTGCGACTTCGTTCGCCAGTTCTTCATTTTTAGCAAGAATTTGCTGTCAGCTTCTATCGTGTTTTCCCATCAAGTCCTCAGTCTTCGCTTTGGACATCCACTTTATGCGTTACCTTCCAATGTTCTTTTGGGTTACCACTTTTCTTCCACTCATCCTACATGGCCCGTCCATTGCAATTTGCATAACTTTACACAAGCAGATACAGGTGGATTGTCAAACATAGCATACAACTCATCGTTCTGACATAGTCTTCAACTGTGTTCCTTGTTTCACTGGACCGTAGATTTTCCGGAGCACTTTGTGTTCAAATATTTCCACTGCCTTTTCGGATTCGCTCGTCAGGGTCCAGGTTTCAGCTTCATATAACTACACAGGTTTCACCAGTGATTTGTAAATACGGAGCTTATTTTGACTGTGTACAACTCTGGACCTTAGAATGGGAAGTATGGAGGAATAGGCTCTATTAGCGGCGTTTATGCGATGCCCTATCTCGTTCTTTTAGCCGCAGGGGGAATGCTGGCCGACAGGAATACTCTTGGAGGCTAGCATTCTTTGGGGAGTTCCGCCCCCACGTACCCGAGGAAATTCCCGCAGAAGGAAGGCCGGTCGACAGGAGCACTTTTGGAGGCTAGCATTCTTTGGGAAGCACCGCTCCCACGGTTCCGAGGATATGGAGGGCGCTGTGAGGTTCCCTTCTGCGACTACAGGTAACGATCCTGACTGAATCTGGACAATGCTCTGGACAACGAACTGAAATTCATGATTTGGGCCGACGGATATGATGGTTTGGACCTAGTTGCTTTACACGGTAGCACCGAGGTAACATTCGTGCGTGAACGGCTCTAATTCAACTATCATACTGTGTCAACCCTCGCATGGCCGCCCTGCTCTGCAATGATAACCGTGGGACCAAAAGTCGACTACACACACGAACGGAGATAGCGGCTCCGAGGGGGGACGCAATGAAATTGGAGCAACCAAAAACACTAAAAAGATTTTAAAAACCCCAAAAAAAGAAAGCAAATATAACAATGACGACGTAACCAGCGGCTGCAGCCACGATGTTAACAGCACATTGCGAGCGGTCCTAACGATGACAAAAACGACGACGAATACCATGACAGTCAAGACGGACGAAAAACGAAATTTAACAGACAGTCTTGTTTAGACTGAGATTCCTGCGTCGATCGGGCGCAGCAAAAAACGATGGAAACACCAGAGCGGCCTAAAAAGGAAAAGCGGGAAACTCTGCAGGACGCTTCAGGTGTTCGAATCGTGGAAGAAAATATAAAGAACATCGAGAATTCGATGGTCACTGCTGCGATCGCTGCCGAATCGACCGAAGCAAGAGTCGTCAACTCCGAAATAATAACGAACCATCCTGAAGTCCATAAAGAGATTACGGCAGGAAAATAAAGGAGTGACCAGACAAATAGAGTGCCGTTGTGTGATTTCATCGCCACCATTGAAAAGGCGCTTGAAGTACTGTAAAACGGAGGCCGATAACCCCTCCAAGAAAGGTAGTCGCAAAGTACAATTGCTCCCAGCAACATCAAGAAGAAAGACTAATGCTAAAAGCGGGAGATGCTCTGAAAAGAATACAATTTACAAAGCAATAACGATTGGGCTCCTTGAATTTGAGGAGCTCCTATACCGCATAGGGCGTTATCGGAGGAGCTGGTTAAAGGCCGAAGAGGCCCAGAAGGCCGATTAAGAGCAGAAAGCTAAAGACGCGCTGAGGGCTAAGTCTTAAAGGCACGCGCAGATAGCTCCACCATCAAACATCAATAAAAGAATGACCTCTAGCACAATCGTGGGAGATCGGGATAAAAGAAGGAAGGAAGAGAATCTTGATGGTCGCGGAACGCCAGATCAAGGTTTCCAGATAGTGCTAACAAAAGGAGCCAATAAAGCCGCAAAGAAAACTTCAAAAAGTGCCAGAAAATAAAATTCGCACGGACGCCCAACAAGAAAATAGGACCTTATGCGAAACAGGAGAGAAAAGGCAGCAGGCAATGCTCGTAAAACCCCAAAATGACCGATCCTACGCAAAGGTGCTGCCGGATTTCAGGGGAGACGTAAGGCCCGAAGATACCAACACAGCGATTAAAGCAGTACGACCAACGCGGTCGGGCCACATATGTTACTGGTCGGATTCGGAGCAGAGGCCGACAATAAAGAAGCATTCTGCGACGCATATAAGAAAGTCCTCGGCAAAAGCGCAACCTTAGCCTTGCTCGAGTCAATGGCAACGATCGAAATAAGAGACATTGACTGTGTTACGGATCTCGCCGTGGAAAACTCCATCAAAAGGGAGTTTCCGAGAGTTGGTAGGATCAAAGCGAGACTGAAACCAGAAAACCAACGGGGACAACGCATGGTCTTCATTGACTTGACCGAAAAGGACGCCGAACAATTTCTGAACCAGGGTGAAGTAAGAATAGGGTGGATCGTCTGCAGGATACTGCGAAGCGCAGGGACTCTTCAATGCTTCTAATGCCTTAGCTGTGGCCAAATCGCACAAGTATACAAAGGACCCGATCGGAGTTCCTTTTGTTATTAATGCGCACACTGCATCCTTTGAATGGATTCTGATCCATGGCCAGATCTTGGGCACGTCTTGGGATCAGGAAAACGACGGGTTCTCCAGGAAGCTCTAGCCAAGGCAAAATCAGAACTTCGATGACCCGCATCCTGCAGCTAAGCCTACACCGCAATTCAACCGCCCAAAATCTGCGCGAGCAGTTTGCGAGGGGCATTAAAGCCGACTTTTTGCTGCTGAGTGAGCAACACCATGATAAAAGTCCTGCATTATGGTATTCTGATGAAACTGGTACTGCCGCCATCTGAGTTCGGAACAATGACTTTCAAGCGGAGAGTTGTGGACGGGGGGATGGTTTCGTGTGGGTTCGGTGCTCAGGGACCACCTTCTTTAGTATGTACCTAACGCCTAACGAATCGATATCATCTTTCCAAGCCAAGCTTCAGGCTTTGGAGGGCGCTGTCTCGAACGCAGAGGGCAAAATGCTCGTTGGGGGCGACTTCAACGCTAAAGCAATCGAATGGGGCATGCCTCAGACGGATCCGCGGAGAAAACGAATCCTGAAAATTGCGACCAGGACGCCGTTCGTCGTACTAAACTCCGGAAATACGCCGACTTTCCGTCGTATTGGCTGTGAGGGAACCATGCCGGACGTGAGATTCGCCTCGGAGTCCTTAGTACGGAGGATACACAACTTGAAAGTATTAGGGGACTACTCAGCCAGTGATCATCAGTGGATTCTGCTTGAGATAAGTGATGCTATCTCCCGACGTCCGTGCTCTCGGCCTTCTACAACTGGATGGAACATCGGAAAGATGGGCGTCGAGAGGTTCGTCGAGGTGCTCACAGCAGGTGAGCCGCTGCAGGGAGCTTCGGAGAGGACGGAAGAACTGGCAGCTCAATACGTGGTGAACTCTACTAGAAGCATCATTACGACTGCTTGTTGCGCTTCTATGCCCCGTCGAAACCCCGGCACGGCAAGCCCCCAGTGTACTGGTGGTCAACTGAAATCGCTGAAAAGCGAAGGGAGTGTCACAAGCTTCGACGGGTGGCAGCATATAAGTCGGCACGGAAATGCCTTCGCAAACTGATCAATAGTAGCAAGGCTCGCTGCTGGCAAGACCTAGTGGACAATGTGAATAAGGATCCGTGGGGCCTTGGCTACAAGCTTGTCATGCGGAAGCTTGGTGCCCTACGGAAACCTTGTACACATGACGCGGAAAAGATGGACGCGATAGTGCGGGGACTCTTCCCCGCCCATTCCGTCCGTGTTGACGCTGTCCATGGTGAAACAGCAGTCGAGTGCCCACTCTTCACACAGCTGGAACTGGAGGAGGCAGTCCTCTAATTGAAAGCGAGGAAGGCTCCAGGTCCAGATGGTGGTCCAGCTGAGCTGTTGCGGCTCGTCTATCACCATTGTCCTGACTTGCTAATCAGCACATTCAACGCTTGCCTACGGGACGGGGTTTTTCCGGTATGATGGAAGGTGGCGAGGCTTGTGCTGATCAGCAAGGGGAAGGGAAATCCCGAATCACCATCTGCATACCGCCCGTTATGCTTGCTAGACACGGTTGGGAAAGTGCTAGAGAAACTCATCACGGGAAGACTCACTGACGCGATACGTGCTGCTGGGGACCTATCTCCTCGGCACTACGACTTTAGAGCAGGACGTTCTACCATTGATGCGATTGCCGAGGTGGTGAACGCGGTCCAAAAGGCAGATGCATATAGGCGCACCAAGTGACGGATCGTCCTGTTGGTGACACTCGACGTCAGGAACGCCTTCAACTCCGCTAGATGGGTGGATATTCTGGATACGCTGGAAAACTCTTTTCAAGTTCCAGAATATCTAATGCGGCTTTTAAGGAACTACCTAAAGGACCGAAGCCTGCTCTGCGACACGACACAGGGCCAACGAAGGATGGAAATTACATCGGGTGTTGCCCAGGGATCTATCCTTGGTCGGGACCTGTGGAACGTGTCTTACGACGGGCTACTTAGACTTGAGTTGCCAGATGAGTCGCGCTTGGTCGGCTATGCGGATGATGTTGCGGCTCTGGTCGCTGGACACATCGTTGAATAAGCGCAACTTAGGCTAGGTATGCTAATGCGCCGAATGAGGGACTGGATGACTAATCGCGGACTCAGTTTAGCACTGGAGAAAACCGAAGTGGTCATCTTGACAAAAAAGAGAATCCCTAGAGTAAGGATGATCAGTATCGGAGATATACAAATCGAATCGAAGCCAGCGGTGAAGTACCTGGGGCTACTGATTGACTCGAAGATGAGTTTCTCGGAGCAAATCGGGGCAACGACTAAGAAGCCTTCTTCGGGAATATCGGCTCGGAGTCGACTTATGGCCAACGTAGGGGGCCCCAGCCCATCAAGAAAACGCCTCTTGAAGAGTGCTGTAGGGTCAGTGCTACTGTACGGAGCAGAAATATGGGGCGACGCTTTCAGTGGGGAGGTATACCGAAAACGCTTGGCACATGTACAGAGAAGAGGAGCACTGAGGATTGCATCTTCGTATCCGACAATCTCTGATTCGGGGGTAAGAGTTATTGCAGGCGTGATACCTACTGACCTCCTTGCTAGAGAGCACCGCGCTATTTACCTGCGTCGAAACGAGGACGCGAGGGAGATCGTTGCCCGCGACGCGAGGAGAGACAGAGTACACTCAACGTCTTGGGTGAATTGCACGAACGAAAGGTGGACTGCGCGCCTCATCCCGGTAAGACTGACTTCTATCTGACGCAGCTTTTGAGCGGGCATGGGTGTTTTCAGTCTCACCTGCACAAGATTGGTAAGTCACGGTCTCCCAATTGTCCTAAAAAGTTAGAGAAGTTTCCATTAGCAGATCCAGAATGCTCAACACCGAGTAAAATTTATATCTTACTCGGAGCTGAAGTATACGGAGAAATACTGAAGAGGGGCGTAATCGAAAATCCATCGAGAAATTTAATTGCTCAGGACACCAGTCTAGGCTGGATTGTATCAGGTCAGTTGTCGCCAGATTCAACTTCAGCGAATAGAATTATTAGCATGCACACACAAATCAAAGAAGATGAGTTGTTGAGAAAATTCAGGGAGCTAGAAAAAGTACCAGAAGTACAACAGAAGATACTAAGCGAAGAAGAGAGAAGATGCGACGAACTTTTTGAATCAACTACTGTAAGAGATGATGATGGTCGGTTTATTGTACGGTTGCCGTTCAAATCGGAAGATCCACAGCGTCAATACGGGCAATCGCTGCAAATAACATCAAGATGGTATGGAGAAGAGATTAAATCAGAATTTAAAACTATGCAAAGAATATGTTAAAGTGATAGAGGAGTATAAAGAGCTTAATCATATGCAACTTGTACCAAAAGAAGACACAATAAAAGCTAGAGCAGTATACCTACCTCATCATGCTGCAGTACGTGATGACAAGGATATGACTAAGGTTCGTGTCGTATTTGACGCTTCCTGTAAAGGTTTAAATAACGTATCCCTTAATGACGACTCACTAGTCAGACCAAAATTGCAGCAAGATATACATCACCTCTTTTTAAGATGGCGGGATCACAAAATCTGTATTATTGCAGACTTGTTAGTAAGGAAGACGTTAATTATCAACGCATCGTGTGGAGAGCTAACGCAAATGAGCCACTGGAACATTATCAGCTATTGACTTTAACATTTGGCACGGCTTCTGCCCCGTATTTAGCGGTAAAGTCACTAGACAAGCTAGCAGAGACTGAGAACACATAATTCCCTATGGCGGCAAAACTAATACAACAGGATTTTTATACGGATGATTAATGACAGGAGCGGAAACAAAGAGAGCAGCAATCGAAATATTTGAGGAATTAAACAAACTAATGCAGTTAGGTGGATTTATCTTTCAAAAATGGAGTAGCAATTCAAGTTTGGTAGTGAATTATATCGGAAATGAAAAGAGAGAAGGTGAAGCAGTAAGAATCAAAACGGATACAACACTAAAGATACTAGGACTGATATGGAATAGAGCGAAGGATACACTGGAATATGAAATTAAGCTGTCACCATTAGAGACACCTGTAACAAAACGTAAGGTGGTTTCCGATATAGCACGGTTGTTCGATCATAACAGCGGAAATATTCACACAAAGACTTTGGCTGTACGGAATCGAGTGGGATCAAGAGCTACTATAGCCGTTACTAAATGACTGGATTATCTACAGAGAAGAATTACAAGTTCTTTCTAGTTTTTCTATAGCCCGATGGACTGGACGTTGCAAATCTGATATGCATACTGAATCATAAGGGTTTTGCGATGCGTCAAATAAGGCGTATGCAGCGGTAATCTATTTGCGAACGATAGACGAGCAAGGTGAAGTACACATCAGTCTTATTGCATCAAAGACCAAGGTCGCGCCTGTTAAACAAGTGTCTGTCCCGCGCTTAGAGCTATGTGGAGCGGTATTACTAGCTAAATTTCTGTTAGATGTGTCACGAGTGCTAGACATAGCCAAAGAAAATATACATGCGTGGGCAGACTTATCGGTTGTTCTCGGTTCGTTAAGTAATCACACCCGCAAGTGGAAGACATTTATTGCGAATAGAGTTTCGGAAACACTTATCACCATCGTGGACAATAGTCAATGGTCGCATATCCGATCTGAAGAAAATCCAGCGGATTGCGCCTCCAGAGGTACAAAAGCATCCGAACTGATAGTACTAATTCTATGGAAGAAAGGGCCTCAATGGTTAAAAGAAAAAGAGTTCAAGTATACCAAAGGAGATTTTACAACGGTTTTAGAAGAAAAGTAAACCAAGAAAATGTGTTTTGCAACAAGCGTTAATGAAGACAATAGCACAGAATTCATAGCGCGATTCTCGTGACTTACTCGAATGCTTAGAGTTGGATCCTATTGCCGAAGATTTCTTGATTTTAAACAATCAAAAGATTAACATCTTAAAAGGTCAGAGCTTATTATGGTAGAAGACATAAACTGTACGTTAGTAAAACTAATAGTTTCGGTTCAAGGCAGACATTTTACTGAGGAAATAGAACACATCGTCTCACGGTTGTGTTTTAAAAAGAAGTGCGTTGCACACTTTATGTCCAATATTAGACGCTGATGGTTTACTGAGAGTAGGCGGACGCATCCAAAGATCAGAACTGAATTACGAGCAGAAGCATCCAATAATATTGCCAGATAAGGATAATCTCACTCGCTTAATAATATTGGATACACATAACAAAACTCTCCATGGAGGGCCACAAATTATGTTGAATCATCTTCGCTAAACATACTTTATATTGATAGTAAGAATCCAGGTTAAAAAGATATATAGAGCATGCGTTACTTGCCGAAGATACTCGTCAGCGAACAGCACACAACTAATGGGACAGACCCCAGAAGTCAGATTAAAGCCCAGCAAACCTTTTAAATCAACTGGCGTAGATTATGCTAGACCAATCAATATTAGGTTTTCTCCTGGTAGAGGTTCCAAATCATACAAAGGGTATATTTGCCTTTTTGTATGTATGGTGTCACACGCGGTTTATTTAGAGGCTGTATCTGACCTCTCAGCCAAGGGGTTTATTGCAACGTTTCGAAGGTTTACTTCACGTCGCGGACGCTGCCAGGACCTATATAGCGATAATGGGACAAATTTTGTTAGGTCCAATAGACAGACAATAGAGATATTAAAACTTGCTAATTCTAGATGGCCCGATGAAATGGTACAACTTTTGACACTCGAAATAAGTAACTAGCACTTCAACCCTCCCGCGCGCAGTGTGAAGAATCATCTAAAAATGGTCATAGGGGATAGTACGCTTACGTTTGAGGAGTTGAAAACGGTTTTGACACAGATAGAAGTGTGTTTAAATTCGCGTTCTATTTCGGTTTTGAGTAACGATCCTGATGACCCTCTTCCATTGACACCAGGCCATTTTTTGGTGGATGAGCCATTGATAAGCGTACCTGATGAGAATTATTGTCATCAACGTCGTAACATTTAAGATAGATGGAAATTATGTCAACAAATTATTGCGATTTTTGGAAAAGGTGGTCAAAAGAATATTTGGTTAACTTAAATCAACGTTACAAATGAAATAGTAAAATTTCTGAACCTAATTTAAATGATTTTGTAGTTATTAGAGAAGATATGGTTCCACCGGCTAAATGGACAATTGGTAAAATTTTACAGAAACATCCAGGTCCTGATGATATCACTAGAGTCGTAACAATTAAATGTAAGAATGGAGTTCTGAAAAGACCAGTGTGTAAAACTTGTGTGCTTACTAAATAAATATTGCATTGAAAGCGTCTTGTCACGGTGGGCGGTTAGTTTTTAAGTTACTTTGTATAATGTTAAAATCTTTTAATTTTGATTCTTCCAATAGTACATTTATTTGAGTTTGTAAAATTGAAAAGCTATGCTCATTTTGTGTATATGATGGACAAGTCCTTGGTGGGCGGTTATGTACGATCGAAAACTGTGTATTGAGCTTTTAAAGCATAACGCCTTAGCCATCACATACTAGATGGCGGTGTGCGTCTTTAAGAACTCGCCAGCAACTTGTCACTCAAAAGAATAATGAGGCTGAGCTATGATCAAATTGTGAGAGTTTTTGTGGTAAAATAAATCAATTTTTTGCTTAAAAGTGGTTTGATCAAAGATCAAAAATCCTCGTTTTAGTTAGTGATTAAAACAAAATGAACAAGGAGTAAGGCAGGTATTCCTTTCATTTCTTTGGAAGTGTTTTCAAATTTTTTCATTAGTAGCGTAGAGAAAGATTCTGCATATCATAGATTGAGTATAAAAATAATTATGACATATACATATTTTAATTAGTAGGGGTGCTTATCAATTAGAGAGCTTTTGCCGATAGTGGCTGGAAGCTCATTGAAGCTTTGGCGCATGTAAGTTAACTTCTAAAACTTTTTGGTTCGTTCCCGTACAGGAAAGTATCTGCGTAGAGTGTTTATGGCTTCAATAAATAATTATAATAGCTAATCAGGCGATATTTTTAAATAGTTAACACATGCAATTTGTTGAAAGTATTGCGAAAGCTACATACATAAAAGCTATGTACATTTTTTCTAGAGTGAAATTCAAAGTCTACTGCAAAAGACTCGTTAAATTCAATTCATAGGGTAAAGAGTTAGTTAACATATTGTATAAACGTTATTTCTTTTCTATTGCCCAAATCCGAATCCTTCCAAGTATATATATATGCTCTCATGAAGACCGCTCGAAAAAAAAAATGAATGGCTAAATGCAATAAATTGGAAATTCATTCATTCATGCATTCATTCAGATGAAACGCTTACCTGTGGAGATACCAATTGAAAATATTCATCTCCTCCACCACTTCCATGTGAATAAATGCGTGAGAGTTGTTCAGGATCAGTATATAGTTTTTTTTCGCATATTTTTTATACGTTATTTTGCACTGCTCTTCGCATTGATGTGTACTCCAATAATATGAGGAATTTAAATTTGTGGCAATCGTATTTACGTTTTTTTGGCAGGGAGATCCCAGAGTGTTTATAATATCCAGCAGGGGATTTAAATAAACTTTCCCTATTTTTGCATCGGGCACTCAAAGCCCTCAACGTCTGATAATTATTTATTAGAGCCTTTCAAAGCTTCTTTCTACTATTTAATTCCAACTGTTGCACAAGCTTCATTAAATAAACTGCAAAGAGATCCCTGCATCGTGAAAAGACCGATTTTATACATCGTTCTAACGTATTCCCAGCTTAAAGGACTTTCGAAATAAATTGATTCATAGAAATAAAGGAAAATTAATTCATTCATAGAAATAGATTATTTACCGTGCAATTTAGATTTCAAACTAAATTCTGCTATTGAAGATCCAACTCAACAGATACAGACACATAAAATATGATCCTTTACTCCCTAGAGAAAAGCTTTTACATATTCCATTAAATTCAGGACGTATAAATCACACCACAGTCATCACGCATGTAGAAATTGTAAATTTATCCAAACAAACATCTGTACGGTAAAATGATGCATGAATATGCAATTGAATCACGTACTCCACCATTGACGTGGATGTCCTGAAGTTTGTGGACGTGTGCATGATTTCAATGTAATTAGGCCAACCTTGCTGTAACTGGATCAATAACACAATTAAAAACTTTATTTCTGATTTTCTCTTAGCTATTCCTGAATTCTTTGTTTGTTTTCCGTCATCAGCGATGATTTTCCACAAGGAAAAATTTATACGAAAATGCAATTCATTTCATCAAGTCTGGAAGTTCTATAAATATCTAAACAACAGATTCTTTCCGATGTCATAGACATCCTAAGCGAATATATTTACATATTCGTACGTATGTTGTAAGATACTTTCACCCACACAAAAAAAAAGTTTTTCATTGGATTTTCCTCGAAATTTTCAAGAAAGATATCATGTGGCGACTTCCAAGGATAAACGACAGAATTGAAAGATATTATGCGTGAATTTGATTTTTATTACTTGTGTTGAGATCAATGAAACGAAATATGTTTTACTGTTTACATTTAGAATGGGAAAGCTTTTATTGTATTTATTTTTATTAATCAAAGCGTAACTCTATTGTTTGAAATGAAAACTGAGACATATGTAAAAGTATATAAACTTCAGTAACACTGAATTAAAAATGCAAAATAAAATGGATCAGCTTATTTTGCTGTCGAATTTCTACGCTGCATGGGTTTGGACGTATCATCGTTTTCTGGACCAAAGAATCAACTGAACAACAAGCATTCAAATATAACAACAAACAAATATGCTGAAGCATACCTCCAAGACCATCGTATCGACAGTAAAACGATACCCAATGCAAGGTAGGGCAGGAAAAACCAACAGAGCCATAGAAGGGGAATACGGAAATAACGGACCATGCATTTAGACACACAGCCGCGATGATACGCAGTTGGAAATTTGATCATCAAAAACGCGTTAGCAGATGATTGTTTACATTCCGGAATAAAAACAAAACCATTAATTTGGACATGCAACTGGGCAGCTAGGCAGTTGAAATTTGATCACTGCAAGCGTTTAGTGTAACTCTACGGAGGAAGAAAATTGGATTGAAGAAAATGCAAGTTCAGCATTTCACCTGATTTGAATTATAGAACTCTGTTCAGTAAAAATAGGATTGAAGCAAATGCAAGTTCAGCATTTTAACCGGCATGGAGTACTGAACTCTGTTCGTTAAAAGGATATTGATTGGAGAAAAATCACGGTAAGCAGAAATGAAATGTGGAATTCTGATTGATGGGGGAAAAGATTAATAGCCCTGATCGGCAGCGTCAGCACTTTACGTGTATAAAATCGCAAGGAGAGAAGTAATCGCTCTCTTTGTTTTCCTAGCAATCGAAGACGAAAGTTGGCACCTCAGCTTTAACTTGGCCACAATCAACATCAACCAAATTGGGTCCTTTGGCTTATGCCTGGGCAATCTGCTGTGTATTGCTGCGACAGCATCGTCGCATCGGCTCCTCGGCTTACGCCTGGCCGGTCTTCATCGGTCGCTGTTCAACGCCGGCTCTACCATCGAATAGGACTCCTTGGCTTACGCCTGATCCTGGGCATCTTTTCGTTACATCTGCTCCTTGGCTTTCACTTGGCCCATCTGCTGTGTGTTGCTGCGATAGTATCGTCGCATCGGCTCCTCAGCTTATTCCTGGACGGTCTTCAGCGGTCGACGTTCACCGCCGGCCCCACCATCGAATAGGACTCCTTGGCTTACGCATGGTCTTGGGCATTCTTTCGATACATCGACTCCTCGGCACTCATCAGGCCTGATCGATGGTAAGCGGTTTCAACGAGCCCATCCGCCTGCATTCTCGAGGCCCCCGATTCTTCTAGTTAACCACTCTGTTTATTCGCAGGCGCCCATCAGCTCGAGAGGAACCAAGGAGCGTTCTGAGGCTCCCTACGCTAACCCGCCCCGCCCAGAAGCCCACCGAGCCACAGGTCCATCGCCAACAACCATCAGGCCCCTTTTAGACTTCGTCCTTGCGGCGGAACCCCTATTGGTCCCCCGACCCATCTCTTTGGAAGAATCTAAGGCTCATCAGCAGCGGACACAACAGCCCACAGCTGGCCACGAGCAAGAAACCATCGAAACTCCCTCGAAGTCACGCAGCAAAGGTCAGCAGGCATAGTTGCGGCACCAACTGGGGAAGCTGCTGCGTCTAGTACGAGTCAGCGTTACGCCGGAGGAAAAAGCCTCTTTTCGCGACCAAGCGCGGGCCCTCCAGAAACAGCGGGGCAAGAAACAACGGGAAAAGCATCGCCAACGCCGCCCAGACTGGAACTAGTTAGGCGACCCTACACCATCGAGGACCCAGCCGCGAGTTTCGAGAATTTTGAATATCTTAACTTTGTAGTTGCGTTTATAATTTTGAGTGTACGAATTATAACGTTTTAAGAAAAAAATCAAATCCAGCTCTTTTTCTTTTCTCCATTGGGAAGAATCTTTTCATCTTTAGGTGCGATTGCCAGCCACACGGATCAAGAGTGGTTGGAACTATTATTTATTTTATATAACAGTCCCATGCCAGTTTTTTTTTGTTGTTGAGTTATGAAGGTTATTTACGCCCCGAGTGTGGGGCTCCTGAGCCGCCTCAGAACTTCCCACGAAACACTTCACCTGTCATTTTGAACCTGGAATCGTTTGACATATTACGTCGGCCTAGGCCTCGTATTTGATGCCTCAAGGCACCATTGTATTGCAGTGATCCTTTTCATAGCGGGAGGGGAAAAAGGGATAGTAGAAGAGACCCCTCCACCCTCCACCCCTCAGACACTTCTTTTCAGCAGTCAGAACAGCTCGAATGTAATATGAATATCTCTCTGATTAAATTCCTTAACGAGGTCGCTGATTAGATTCCTTGACGAGGTCACCGCTATCTCCATTCGTGTGTATAGTCGCCTTTTTGGTCCCATGGTTATCTTTGCGAAGCGGGGAGGCTATGCCAGGGTTGACACAAGCCCTTATATGGACAGGTGCTCAGAGCCAGACCGGCGCTAATGGGGAGTTCATCTCAGCCGAACCTCTATCACCAACTCAATGGTATGAATTTCGAACGTACTTCGAGGCTTGTCAAGATTTTGCCGGGTCGTAGACGGTATAATTGTTGTATTGAAGCCGTTTGTGCACAAGTGTCAACTTCGCGCTACCGTGCAAAGCAATCAGGTCCAAAACCTCATGTAGCCGGGGAGGAAACTTACAAAAACCTCCATTTTTACCGGTACGTAGGGGTGGTACGATTTAAAGAAGAATATTCCTATCAACCAGCACTCCTGCCTGTCTGCATTTGTAAAACGGGAGGGAAAACCAGTTATACAAGTATCAATGGCAACGATCGATTTGCTACCTCAAGAGGCATTCAATCGGGATTTGAAAATCTACACGCTGGAGGGCGGCAGAGACACGACTCTGGGGACCCATCTTCAATCTCCCAGAAATCCTCTTAGAAGGTTTCGAGTTGCAATCCAACTCACCAACTCTCCTCAAAGATTGTCAAATAGAAAAAAATTTCTAGCAGACGATGATGAAAGATGTCCCGAACCTTAATCCCTTATTAAGGTTACACTAGGAGAGGGAAAGTTCTGTCTTCATGCTGCAAGGAAAATGTCAACTGGTGACAAACTGAGAAAGACGTTTACAAGGCGCATAGGAACAAGCGCGCTGAACAGCAATCCCACGTAGGAGAGGAAAGCTATAAGACGAATGCGCCTACTCAGGCGAGCTTGTATCCAATCAAGGATTGGTAAACCTGTTACCGTCCACTCAAATGAGAAGCAGACCTTATCTTTTCAACCCTCCTAGACCGCAATTTTAGAAGCCAGTTGGGATGAAAAGATAGGGTCAGCCAATCCCCCAGGGCTGACAGCTGGGTCTTGAAGCAAGACCACAGCAAGATTCAAACTACAAACAAGAACTCAATGCAGGAATGCTTAACGCAGAGCCATGCCCAAACTAAAGCTGGCTGTTGGAAGCAAAAACGAAATGAGTTTTGGTGCACAGCTGCAGAAGAGGAGCACAGGACTTGCAAGAACTCGTCTAATCCAGAACATTCCACGGCGGTAACACCGAGCGGCCAGAAAACGCCGAGAGGACATCGAACCCAAAACAATCGGGGATATCAGATGGTCAACAAGAAGTCTAGTGTGTTAACGTTGGCATGTGGTAACTACGCAGTAGTTGCTGCAAAACCGCTGGTTGTTAACATTGGAATGATCAAGGGAAACCCGGTTGATGTCGAGTTCAAAAGAGAATTAATAACTACTTATTGGAAATCTCGGGGTACTAATGGATTATTCGTCAGCTGAGGCTTTCTGCATGCCGCATAATACTCAGATGATCGGACCAAGAAATGGTCCCTAAGGATCCAGCCTACAAGGGCGCAAAAATTACCCTTGGGAAAGAAGATACTCTCATTAAGCAGCAATCAACGGTCATATGAATACTATGGCCCACCTTAGGACAGCTGACCCAGAGGTATCTACGCAAAGCTGAAGGATCATTTCCTGTAAGCAAAGCAGAAATGGATAGTCCAATATCTTGAAGGTCAATGCAGATCTTTTGAGGTCTGCCCTGGGGTCGCACATTCATCTGTTCCCTTCAATGCTTAAAGTCACCTTTCTCAATTGAAAACGGATGAGGAGAAATGTGGTGAGTTTATGGTGTTCATTATCCGTAAAGGACTGCAGCGGTGCCTGCTGCTTCGGCGAGCGAAGATTTTGGTGCTCGCCGGAATCGACCTTGTCTGTGGACGCTCGAATGCGCTGGCAGACTAGCATTGCGGTGTCATGGGGCGGGTTCTCTTTCCCAGCACAAGGGCCCACTACAAAACTAATTTCGGGGAAAGGATGGAGTGTTAAAACAAAACAACAGACTGAGCCTGATGAATGCGCGTGAGACTCGAGAGCATCTCGTCTTTTCTATTTATACTTACGAGCCCCGAATAAGAGTGGGGCATCCAGGTGCTTCGCTAAATTGTGTCGCAAAGGGGGTTGCCATTATCGAATTTTTTATTTTAATTTTATTTTACTTTTTTATTTTTTATTTGGAAAAACTTTTTATTGATAATGGTAGCGGTGGTAGTGGCGGGGTTTTGTGTGGGTTAGAAATAAAAATGTTAATAAGTTGCGTATCAAATTGTTCCGCACTTATTGCGTGGTTATTTTTATGAGATGGTAATTTCTTCGCAAAGATACTCCGAGCAGTTTGCCAAGGTGGCTGTTCAATTACTACAGAAAGTAAAATTCTGAGTTCATTCATTACTCAGATCAATATGCAGGCCATTGCCACCTAATCTTCAATATGTAAGACATGCTATGCTGTAGACAAACTCATAACATATTGCAATTATTCAAGAGCTATGAGTATGAACCCTACTCCTCTGTGGCTTGAACGTGCGTTGCAATAGAATCTTCTGTGATGGAAGCTCTGACCGCCTGCGGGCCTGCTTGGTAATACCTACGAATATGGAAACGTCTATTTTGAAACAATTCACTTAGGCATGGTCGTGGTGAAGATATCGTAAAAAGAAGACACAGGATTGCACGACATCATTGCTTATCTTCCATACAGTGTGACTCTACCTCCACGCAGCAGAATACTGAAGGAGGTGGTTGATCAAGCTGGATCCACTGGTGTTGACCTGATATTGGGTTGCAATGCCAAAGCACGCTACCATTTGTGCGGTAGCAGTAACTGCAATCATGGAGGTGAATAGCTGTTGGACTTTATAACGTCAAGTGGACTGACAATTTTAAAAATTGGTACCGAACATTTACAGATATCACTCTAGCCACGACAATAATAGCACAGGCGATTCAAGGCCAGAAGGTCCTTTCTGATCACACACGTTGTGAATTTCGTCTCCGCACACAGATAAAAGTACGGCGACCATTCAAGAACCTTAGAAAAGCAGACTGGAAGATGTATGAGTTGAATATGGAAGCAGAATTATTTGCACCACCTAAACTCAAAAATAGACAGAAGGTGCAAAGGAGTGTTGACAAATTCAACACATATCTAAACTAGCTTTTAGAAACCACATGTCCGCTGAATCGTGGCTTAAACAGAGCAAGAGTTCTGTGGTGGAACCACTAACTATAAATTCTTCGGAAAACGAAGCTAAAATGTTGCTGAGGAGGCCACTGCAGACAAATTCAAGAAGCTGACTGGTGGAAGTTCATAACCTACTAAGGCGAGAATAAGAAAAAAGTGAGAGATTCTAAACGGGCTTTTTTATGAGGTTTTGTGAAAAGACCGTCGGGATGCAAGAGACTTAAAAAACTGCACAAAGCCCTTAGAACGGACCGTACGATTAAGCCGGACTTAATTAAGAAATCTGATGGTACCTTTTTCAAATTGAGTCTAGATTGAACGAAAGTTCTGATGAATACCCACCCAATTTGGGTGTAATCAAATCATCTAACAGGAGCTCTCAACCGACTTGGTCATATCACTGCAAGTAGGAAGAGCAGTGGGGAGTAAGTGAAGCTTAGCAAGGTAAGTGGTTACATCCAACTTACGCTGGACTCCTTCGATAAATGCAAACCACTGGGCTTGGATGTTATTGTTCCTGTTATGATCAAGGTGAACCCAACAAGTTGGTGCTGTGTCTGAGGTGGATCTTAACATCAAGCCTAGTACTAGCATGCATACCGTTACCTTGACAAATAGTCAGAGTTATCTTAGTTCTGAGACCCGGAAGAAATGGTTTCGCAACACACATATCAACGGGGAAAATCCTGTGAAACTGCCCTTGTTTATATATGTATTACACAACTATTTTACAGAACAATATGTTTCAACTTACAAAATACTTGGCAATGAACAAAGAACATTAAAAATGAATGAAGACAAATGAGAAGGTAAATGTAAGGCTTAAAGCTTGCAACCGAACCCACAGAAGGACCAAGGAGGAGACAATGATGGTCTCTAACCAGGCGGACTACCGGAGAATGATGATAGGTTTCGTTTAGTGTGTAGGGTATCACAATATATTATACTGAGAAGATCTTGTTCAAGATGGTGAAGTGCTTATGGCGTCGAAAAGGAAACACTGGTCAAGGCATAGCCTCCTCACTTGAAGCGAAGGGATGCCAAGAAAGCTAAGACGATCAGACGGTACATCATGTTAGTAGAGAAAATTTGCGCATCCGAGAGATAAATCAGATGAGGTGACCACACATGACAAGTGCATTCTAGAATGAAGCGCACAAGCATGGAGAGTAGCCGCAAAGCCGCAAAACAAAGCTTGCAACCCGACAGGTTTTAGAGGTCATTTGAAGAGAATATGGGTGTCGAACTTCAGGTGGGGATTGTAAATTACGCCTAAACCATTAAGTCTGTCAACAGAAACGACCACTGAACTGTCAATCCAGTAAGCGAATGATGGGTCCTGAGGCGAATAATCGGAGCGAGGCTGGACGGAGACCAATGGCGAATTCGATACAAACGTGAGCTGTATGTAATTTTTGTCGAGCCGGAGGTCTCAAAGACTGTAAGACTGCGGAAGCTGCAATGAGCTGGCCACATGAATCGTATGGACGGATAGCGGATACCCAACAAGGTATTCGTTGGGAGACGCGAAGGGCGGATACCAGTGGGGAAACCGATGAAACGCTGGTCTGACTCGGTCGACGAAGACAGTTTATCGCTGCTCGAATTTCGAAATTGGAGGACGCGGTCGAAGGACCGAGACATTTGGAGGCGCTTGTTGCAGGAAGCGAGGCCCGAGAGGGCTTCAGTGCTAAGAAGAAGAAGTAAGTGAAAGGAATGAGATTTGTCCTTTTGTAAAAGCCCAAAAAATAACGTTTCGAAATTTTAAGTGTGTGTCGATTAGGAACCAAATAGTCTAAATCGTTTTGAAGATCCAGGCAGTCTAAATTTTAGCTGATAACTTTAAAAATGGTTAGGTCATCAGAATACAGTAGACAGTTTAAAGTAAAAATAGACGGGAGATCATTGATGAATAGGTTGAAGAGGAGAGGGCTTAGAATAGACCCTTGCGGTATTCCAGAAGTGGATATAAAAGAATATGAAAGTCCACCCCGAATTATCGTACAGAACCGACTTTTGGAAAAAGCGATAATCCATGAGAGAGGAGGGCCACCAATGCCAAAATGCTGGAGTTTCGTAATCAGGATGTAATGATCTATACTATCAACTGCTTTAGCTAAATCTGTGTAGGTCACATAAATTCGTTCTCCTGAATCAAGTGTGGAGGCTATAGTGTTGATAATTTCAAGTAAAATGGTTACGGTGGAATGGTCTTTAATGAAACTATGTTGCTTTTTTGAGAGAATATGCTACAAAGCATCATAAAGCCTCAAATACACAATGCGGTCCAACATTTTGCCACAACCTAAGAGATACGAGTATATATATATAGGTCGATAGCTATGAGTCAACGAGCGATCACTTGCTTTGTGAATAGAGAGTAAGGTGGATCGTTCACAGACGTAAAGGAAAATTCCTGGATAACAGGGACACCCAAGAATGATGGGAGCGATTTAATAAAAGCGTAAAGAAGACCATCAGGGCAGACTGCGCTGCTAACGTTTAGAGACGCGATTATATCAGCGACTTCAGTTGGGCTTATAGAAATGCTATTTATTCTAAACGGAGAAGCCCTAGTGCTAGTATCAAATGAGGGATATGGCTATTGCTCTCGATGTAGAAACGTCGACAAACAAGTCAAATATGGCCGGATCAATATAGGCAGCAAGATTTTGGAATAATAAGGAACTAATAGAACTATACGAGGATTTTAAGGAGCGAACATAGGACCAGAAGGATTTAGGGTTGTTAGTGAGGAAAGAAGTTTCGGCGGACTTGAACTGGGCATGCATTGTGCGTGAAAGTACTTTTTTTGACAATTGCAAGAAGTTAACGGAACTCAGAAAGAACAATATCAGATCGCGAACATTGGTAGCGTTTACTGGCTCCATCTTTCAATTGCAATGCCTGTGCGGCTTTCTTAGCAAACCAAAGTGGATATTTACTGCGAGAACGTGGAGTGAAAAAAGGAATTGTGTTATTGAGAATACCATATAACGGAATCTTTTAGGTCCAGAACTGCATGCAAGTTTACACCAGCAAGTTTTGACGCTAGGCCTACGTAATTAGCATTAAAGAAGTTAAGACGAGGTCAGTTCGTTCTCTGTTTTATACGCGAAAATTCAGTCAATGATGAGACATCTATAGGGATATGATGAGAATCAGGAGCAATATATATAATGAGTTGGAAAGGAAAGCAAAAAAATGGAGATTACTGAAAAGAATATGATCCATAATACGATTGGAAGTGTTCTTCACGGTATTTAACTGAGTCAGAGAACAGAGGGAAAAACCGGAGGATAAGGCAACAGAGAGATCACTGCAAGATGATATGGCGTTGGCCTTTATATTCCAGCAGCTGGAACGCATATTGAAGTCCCCATAGATAAGGAACCGGGCGAACGAATTGACGATGCTCATAAAACGTAATGCTGAAGACAAACTGTGGGAAGTTGTACAGATAGATATGAACCCTCACGCCTTTGGCAGGAGGTAAAAGGGAGAAATCTCTGTAAAAGACATTTTGCTATGATGGATTTAGAAACTTTTCTGTCATCCCCTGTCACAAACGTTGCTTCGACAAACCAGTTACGACAGTGTGCTATCGTCAGTGTCTTTTAGCGTTCTCGAAAAATGACACTGTGGATGCCACACAGCCAAAACCGGTCTGCCAAAGAAACCGTTGTAACAATGGACGACGGAATACCGTTTCGATATCCATCATCATCAATGCCTCGTAGAAAATCAGGCAAATATCCAGAATCGGTTAACAGCTCTAAACACATCACCGCCAGATTTACGGGTAATAATCCGATACCGGTCGTGCCTAAATGCAGTGTGGTCAGGAAAAATTTGATTGTCGGCTAGTTTTCTGTTAAGCCGATTATATTAACGTTGGCAAAAAGAGCAGCAAGTATCATAGACTCCAGCTTGGTCCTGAGACCCCAGACAATTTGGCAGTAAAGGTTATTGGTGTCACGATCGAACATTTTTTCGCAATGAGCGCTCAAAACAATACCAGGCGGTCAAAAGTCGTGGTTAAGGAAAATCTGCGAAATTCCGTTGTCACCAACTGGATTCGAACTAAGTACCTTTGGCTTGCGCAGCGAGTACTCTAACCAGCACAACACGCCCACTACATTTTGATGGTTGATAGTTGTACATAGTAGTCGCGAAGCAATCCTTAAAGAGAACTTCTACGACAACTTCCAGCGTGGCACTGTGGACCGACGGGGACAGAGAATGTAGGCCATCTAGAGCCCTCTGAGGGAGCTGGTCATACAAACAAGGCAAGAATTCTGCAGGTTCGGCGAGATTACCGATAGGGGAAGTCCCACCCAACGCTAGTGCTTTCGGTGATTGAGAGAGTGTTGTTGTGTATCTATCTCGGTTATTGATTATACTCCTAACTATGATTTGTTGTTGTTTTGCTGGACTAAGAGAGCCTACGCTGCCGGACATGTAGAAATACTCATAACAAGGCTACCAGCTCTATCTTTGATATTCAAAAGAATGGTGTTTTTGCCTGACGATCTAGAATCGGTTCGAAGGCAGAGATACATCCGCAATTTTCAAAAAATAGAAGCGATCATTTTGAGAAGGTTATGCGGGACGGAGACCAAAATCGTCAATTTTCAGTAACGATAAAATTTCATTCTGTGCAGCGTTCAATTTCTCCTACATACTTGTGAACGCCAAGGAGTTGGATTATATAGTACTTTCTAATACCAATAGACTCCAGTACTCGTTCACATTATGTTGTTAGCCATGGACACGGACACACCCACCCATTTGGCATGAAAGGATAGATCACAAAAGCCATAGCAAGACACAAGAACCTACGTGTTGGTTTTATCGATGCAGGTACGAGCGGCGCATAGGGTCATTATGGGTGGCAACGTTTTATCTAAATGAGTTGCAATGTACATGTTTATTATATATATTCTTTTCATTCATCAGTGGCAGCCACACAATTCCTTGTGTAAGGTAACAAGAGCTCATGGGGTTTGACTAGGGATTGTTAGCAACATGCTCCAACACAAACTACTCTTCGCAATGACATAGGGTGGACAATGTGTTGATGCTAAGGCGGCGAAAGAATACCCCCATTGAAGTGTACTTACACCGCTACTATGGAGCATATTGGTCAACACTCTCTTGCTTGGACTGGAGGTAGTCCTGCTTGCCACAGGTAAACATCTTGGGCTCTTTGCATAAATATGCAAACAGCTCTAGACCGCTGCAAAAGTGGTGTCAGGATAACGGACTGCCAGTTAATCCACAGGTCATTCTCCAAGAAAAGGAAAACTGATGGCCTGATTCTATCCCAACTGCAATCAGAAGTTAAGTATATTGGGGTCACCTTAGAAAGAAGACTTCTTTGGAAGGAGCATATTCTTGCAAAGACTAAGCAGGCTAGCAGAATAAATTAAATTATTGGGTTTTATTGTCAAATTCTAATTTTGTGTGCAAAAAACAAAGTATTGAATTATTGGTCTTATTTCATACTTATTGGCTCTGTTTTTTTACAAAACCTGAAATGCTGACTTTTATTTTTTTATATTTCCGATAAGGAAAGCCATCTAATAGGAACTATTAGACGTCATTTCTCCGATGATCCTCCTTGCTTTTTGTGTATGTTGTTCCTATTATATTAGGTGGCCCGGCACGGATAGTAACCTTCTCTTATGGACCCTTATACGACTGAACTCTAGCCGGCTCAGGATGCCACCCGGGAATCCAAGGCCACTGTCAAAATAAAAATCTTTGCGACTGCGGTGAATACCGCGGATGTAACATCACACTGATAGAATGAGTGCTGTTCCTAAGTCTTACAGATAGTTTCATGTCTACACGAATGTCTCTAGGACCAACAAGAGAGAGCAGGATCGTTAATAAACCAAGTTATCTAGAAGTCGATATATCTAGGAATACTAATCCTGTGTTTCAGGAATACGTGTTTGCTATTGTAGACGCGATGTCATGCATGATGTGGACAATAAGTGAAGAAGCAGGCGAGTCAACAGTTTCCAGTGATAACCAGGCGACACTGGTT
The DNA here is from genome assembly GCA_963969285.1 of Odontomyia ornata. Taxonomy (NCBI): domain Eukaryota; kingdom Metazoa; phylum Arthropoda; class Insecta; order Diptera; family Stratiomyidae; genus Odontomyia; species Odontomyia ornata. Next base: position 6,462,388 of record OZ017741.1, read on the forward strand.
ACCTTCTCCGGACGAAATGTGGCACCAGAAAAGGTCAATGAATGCCCAAAAAAAACTGAGCTTTGTTAGAAGACCGAGTTTTTTGGGTGCCAGGCACAAAGGGCACGGCGGCAATTAAAATCAGATACTCTAGCGACGGAAGGTTAAAAGTTCTTCTCTTACAATCTGGAATCCTATGAAGGTGTCATCAGCTCTCGTATGATTCACAAGATAAACTGCTGGGTGAAGACTCAGTCGGTAGAATCTTGACTGTAGACTTGGCAAGTCACTAGATCCAAGCCAGAAATAGCCAATTTTCTAATTATGCTAATTGAACGGCAGAATAACCTTCCTCTGTAGTTTCGGGTACTATGTGTGTATTATATTTAGCCTAAACAAATTTAATTTTTCTGTCTTATAGCAACTTGAATAGTGAGGTCAATTTTTCGGGTCCTCGTAATAAATCGGTACGGTTCGTTCATGCTATATTGCGATTTCATCTTGCCCTACTGGTTTTGAAACAGGAACATTAGAGGTGGGATTTCGATGGCTTGAAGTTTAGAGTAATGCCATATTACTAAATTGGAAGATTAATGAAAAATAGAATAAAACAGAATTAGAACAGAACAGGTTGAAGGATTTAAAGAGAAGAAAAATGAACATAAAAACACTCAGAAATATTCTGAGGAGAGCAAACAAACCAGAATCCAGAATGGATTGGATTTTTTTTTTGTGGTAGGAAGGAGAAGGTTGTCTACGCTCTGAGCGTAATACATCTGGGCTACCCACGAAATAGCTACCTTGTAAATCTGAGAACCTTACCCGGAACCGTTTGACACATTATTTTAGGCAAGGCCTCGTTCTTCTAGGCGTAGAGGCGCCTTGAAGTTACAGGAGAGAAAGTGATTGCTAGGAAATGGACCCTCTCTACAGCTTCAGGCGCTCCAATACGCTTTTTTAACTGTCAGTACTGCCCGCACATATCAGCACAACTGGACGCGGTTCCATTTGTCATTTGCATCCAGTAGTTCCTGAGGAAGGCTTTCCGATTTCACTAGAGAGGTCACCGCACTGCCTGTCCCATCCTTTGCTGGCAAAGAATATGTGCCAGACATCGTCTACCTCAACTGTGCAAAGTACGCAGTTGGCAGACCGTGATTTACTAAACTTGTATAGGTAAGACTGAAAACATATATGCCCGCACAAGAGCTGGGCCATGGCCTCAAGCCAGGGATCAGGCACAGCCCATCTTCTTATTTTGTCGCACTTCCAAGCCTGTTGCCAATCGCTGAGAGAGCCGTGTCTCTCCTCTTTAGCACCTGCCACCCTGTCACCTTCGCTTTGGCGCAGATAGGTATTTCTGCGCGCTCGGTAAAAAAGGGCGCGATAGGTATCGCCCCTGCAATTACCATCACCATCGACCGGGACCACTGTCTGGTATCCGCATATGATTCACAGCGCTCCTTGTCTCTGCACTTATGCCAATTACTTTCGGCATAGCTCCTTTCTGAAAGCGTCGGACTATAGTTCCGATTCGTCAAGTAGTACAGACTGCATTTGATGAGGTGGGTCCCCCTATGTTGGCCATCACGCGTAATTGCCGTTACGCATACTAAAAAATTCATCGCGGACATAAAAACACATCTTCGGGTCTATCAATATGTCCAGGTAGTTAACTGCTGGTTTCAATTTGACCAGTGTTTCTCCAATATGGATTGTCTTTAAGGAAGCCCCAGATTCTCTTCTTTGTCAGATTGACCACTTCAGTTTTCTCAAGTCCTAGACTGAACCCGTGAGCAATCATCCTATTTTTCACTCGGTGCATTAACATACTTAGTCTGAGTTGCGCATGTTCGACTGTGCATCAGACGACTAGCACCGTATAGCCGATCAGGCGTAACTAAGTCGGTAGCTCAAGCTTCAGTAGGCTATCATACGAGATGTTCCGCCAGTCAGGGCTGAGAATGGAGTGAAAATTCGGTTTAAGCATTGACGTGGGGAAAGAAGACTGGGGTCACGTTTTTGAAGTGGAGCTATCACCTTCAGGGAATTTTAATAGAAGGGAGAAAGAATTTATGGTCAATGTGAAGAAAGAGACTGAGCGGATGGGATATGGTTTGGGGTATACTTTAGTAAAGATTGTCGTTAAGACGGATACAGCTACAATTAAGCAGAGGTAATACCTAATCTGTCTGGATGAAGCCCTGAGCATCACCTGATGTGACTACCATCTTTCGGCTACCTTTCTTCGTGTTGTAGAGCAGGCTGCGGTGCTTTAGATAATCCCTCAAAATTCGCACCAGGTATTCTGGAACTTGGGAGTTATTTTCCGACCATCTACTACAGTTGAAGACATTTCAGATGTCAAGAGTAAGTAGCCGTTTGGAACTGCTGTGTGCCTTTGCATGCTGGACCGCACTCACTTCCCCGATTGCGTCGTTAGTGGAGCGACCTGCTCTGGTACCATATTGCTGTGGAGATTGCCCCTCAGCAGCGTGAATCGCGTCAGTGTATTCCCATAATGAGTTTTTCAAGCACTTTCCCGGTCATGTCTATCATACATAGTGGGTGGTATGCAGACGGCGACCCTGAGGTCCCCTTACTGAGCAGCAAGTCAAGATGAAAGTGACAACCCTGGTCCAAGAGCCTTTCTTGCCTACATAGACGAGATTGCTTCCTCCAGTTCTACCTTCGTGAAAAGTGGACACTCCACTGGTGTTTCATAATGGACGGTCTCAACGTTGATGATGGGTTGAGCAGGGAAAAGAGCAGAATGGATTGGATTGTTTAAAGTTAAGCGATGCACCTAATATAAGAAGACCTTGCCAATTTCGTTACATTTTTCGAAGATATAAGCTGAGATTAAGTGAAACAGTCCACAGAAGATTTGGTGCATGATAAGGCGCGATGAATATGAGTCCCGAATTAACATCGTCTGGAACTAGATCGTCATGACATATAAATAAGAGGTGACAAATATAATGAAATGACTGACCTGCAGCTTAAGCGACTAGAGCGAACATGTAACTTGCTTACGTTTCATTCAAGTATCCTTTGAAAAAACTCACTTACCTGTAATGAAAAAAGAAAGATATTGATTAAAAAATTGTTCAAAATATTTGAATTTAAAAATAAGCTCATTGACATAAAAGTTCAATCGTTAAAAAAAAATAACGTCAAAGTGACATTTGCACCAGAAACAACATCATAAATATAGAAATCTGGATTCGACCCATGGGAAAGACACCGTAAAATAAAAAAAAAATAAAGACAAGAGAAACATCCGGGATAAAATTGATTTAACTAAAACGTTTAGATCCGTAAACAGAATCGGAAAGATGTTTTTTTTTATCCATTCAATTAGCCTATTTTACCGAATATAACAAAGAATTGTGTTTTATACTGTGTTATCTTGACTTGCATTCCAAATTTGCGAAATATTCGCAGATCGGTTCGATTGAATTTTGAAAATAACATAGCAGAGCTATAGCGCGTAGTCTGCAGTTTAGAGCACTCGCTTAGTAAGCCGATGGTTTCTGGTTCGAATCCCGTTGCTGACAACAAGATTTGTTTTAAGTGATTCTTTGGAAGGACAACAAGGCCGCTCGCTCAGTTAAGATGCGTACTAATTTAAAATTAGAACGTATCGCAGCTGTGTGGATGGGTATACAGCCAAAGTATGGTACTGGCCATATCACCTTCTCGAGTGCCGATACAATCGATCAAGATAATGAGATACTCTAACTACGAGAATATCTCTAAACGAACACCCGAAGGGGCTGTAGAGCTAAAGCAAAAAAAAGATAGCAGAGCTACAAATGTTTTTCAGTATAAAGGATTTTACACAAGTCTACCATCTATTCGAAACGATATTTGCCATAGCGTTTCTAGGTATCAACATTTCTTTAAGGTATGCTAGATAAATTACGTTCTCATTTCAATAGAAATCCGTTCTGCACCCTAAATTTTTCGATCAATAAATTCTGAACATTTCTGACCGGTAAAATATTTCAAGAATAAAAACCTCAAACTCCGAAATTCCATAACATAGTTCAAGAGTCCTCGTGAATCCTCTCATATTTGATCAATTTTCCTTCTCTTGTTTTGTTAAACCCCTAAAATAGGTTTGTGTTTTACGTTTTCCTGTTGCTCTGGTAACTAAATAGAAAACTTCAAAAGAAATTCCATTTCAATACTCCTAAACCTGAAGAGCGCAAAAATCCCTCCACAAAATCCGCGAAATATGTAAGGATAACCCTTACTCAGCACAATGGAAATGTTTTCTCTCGATTTACGCAAACATTTACAGTGAATTGAAAACTTTTTCTAGGCTAAATGCACATAAACGTTACAACGCTAGCTACTAATTCACTTGACAATTCAGCCTTAGTTACCTATCCTCGTAGCTTAACCCATTCTCTCTTTTGTATCTCTCACTTTCTGTCACTTTCCTATTCACTCTTGCCTCTATCGATGAGAGCCAAGTTTCACTGATTAATACTGAATTATATCTTTTTGCTTCAATGCATTTTACTGACAACGTAGAAAGGATATATAGAGCACGTATCGCAATGTCATACAGGTAAATCTAATGTGAACGGCAGTCCTGTATAAAGCCGAGAGCATTTTTTTTTTTCAACCTATCCTTGCAAACTTTATCGGTGAGAGTAATTTTCACCACACACTTTTCAATATGTTCAGTGGCCTGATTAGACTATAAAAAAAAACTCTATTCCTGTGGAGGGAATAGTCATGTCGAATGTTGTAACCGGACCTATATAAAAAGAGAAGCGGCGAGGATATAGAGGAGATGATAGTTGTAAAAAGTGTTGTGATAGGAAGGATATAAACGAAGTTGTTACTGCTTGTCGTGCTTTTTGTTATGGGAATTTCTCTTTCTCCCATTTCTATTTTCTGCTGACTATATCATGACCAATTTATATAGTTTGTGGTTTAAGGTCGTGTAGGATCAGAATTAAAGGATATTTCTCCATTCTGAGAGGCATTTAGAGAATTGTTTTTGGCAACTAAATGAAGATTAGGTAACCTACAAATTTGTAGCATAAGCGGAAATGTTTTCAACCTAAATATCAAAATCCAAATACCGCAATCCTTAGACGTGTCCTTATTTAAAATGTCTCGATATGACATTTCTGGCCTAAGAAGGACACTAAATTTAGGTTTGCAGAAGCACTCAAGCGTGGGACAGTATTGGATGCAAGGCTGAATATTGTCCTTGTCCAAATTCACCCTCTCTTTACATCATTAATAGACTGGCATTTTTCCAAATTACATCCCGAATATACGTTTCAGGACTATTTATTTTTATTGCTGCAATCCAAAAGATATCGTCCTTTCCCGGTAATTTCAAATACACATGAAATACATAAACATTTATTTTCATTAACCGCAACCAGTCGGGTGTACGAGTACTTTCTGAGATTATCCTTAACTTGATGTAGCCAATTGTTATCCTTGCCAAAATGAAGCACCTGCATTTATTCTAAGAACAATAAATAATCCATTATACGAGTATTTGTCCTTGTGGGAAAGTTGTTTAGGTATACATTTCTGGTGATTTCACCACCACAACTTGGAAAAGTTCTTACGTTAAACAGCAGAAAGTGGTGGTTTCCGCAAAAACAACGCAAGAGAGCAAGAGAGAGTGATTAATATAATATATTATTTTCAACTTCCACTTACACTTACAACCCAGAAGACTGTGGCTGTTGACTAATAAAGAAAATTGTCTCCTTCTCGAATAGTAGGAAAGTTTATTGAACTTTGAAAAGTTTAAGACAAGTTGGTAGTTGGTGAAAATTTGTTTGTACTGTCAAAACTTTTCGTGAGTGTATTTAGAGAGGATTGGTGGTAATAGTCGATGAGTACTTCCTTCAGGATGTTTTTAACTGCTAGGGGATTTTCAAGGAAATGTCATTTTAATGGATGATGTTTTTGAGAGGGATTTGTACGGATGATTGATAATCATGGTCTGGATTAGATTGCCTTATGGATTTAAGGATGCCAATCTTTACCAGACAGGACTTAGTGGTAAAAAGTTCGTTGGTGAAAAAGTCCTTACTGTAGCCCTCCCATTGAGTGCCTACCAGGGACAGAGTGAATTGTGTGACGTAAAGGCCTATCATGTGAGTTCACAAACATTGGTGACCCTTTCCGAATACAATCGCAAAGAAATTTTTGAAGGTGATATTAAGAGGATTAAACGCTCCAAATTACAGCCAAAAATTCCTGGGAATTCATCCGCTACGGTCACTAGGGCGCGTGTTTAAAGATACTTACATTATACTTCAATATTCTTGAGGACAAAATGTGTTCCCCACTTCTGAAAAGAGAGGGCAAATATTACCCCTTTCAATCGAAAAAGTTGCGAGTCCGCGAACCTTAGGGAAGAAGCAGTGGAAACGAAGAACTCAGGATACACTGACGCTGGCGGTGGCATATTTTTTCTGATCTGGAAAATGGAAGGTAACTGTGGAAACAACCAAACTGTGGCGTGAACCTATCAAAGAACGAGGTCGGAACATTAAGGGTTTACCAGAATCAGGAACCAACTTAGTGCAAAACAACTAAGAGATAAGGGACTTTCCATTCAGCATATCTGGCGAACATTTAGGGAATCACGCTCAGGCTGTAAAATGGCAGTGGTACTGAATGAATGTTAATGCCGCATTATTCTCTAAAGTTGCAGACATTTGTAAGTGGCGAGATGTTATTCTGGGCCGGGTAGCCTCAATCTTTGTTAGGGTTCATTTCGGGTGATTGACTTGCTGTCTATTTCGGGATACTTACATGAATCAACAATAACTAGGGGAGAGTGAAGGGAAGTAGAGATACATTTTGGAAAGTTAGGCTTTATCCCATACAGAACGAATATGTCGAATAACCACCTGAAAGTCATAATGTTTTTCATCTTTATGACTAAGCTTCTTAGTGAAAACTAGACCAATACGACGGTCATTTGAAAAGTTTCCGGCCTTACTGGCAAAAAGTCATGGTACATTCAAGTTCTCTTGCCAACCAATAGATGGCGCTTACATATGTATGCCATAAAAATTTCAAGTCATTCCGATCAGTACAAAAAACATGATACCCTTCCAAAGTTGACAGATGACGTTTGTTAAGAATAATTGATAAAACCGAGTATCGCGCGGTGATAAAGTACCTTTATTTTAAAGGGAAAACAACTCGGGAAGGGAAAATGATGAAACGTCGCCCTCATTTACAACCGTGAAACATTGGGGGGCCGAGTTCAAAAGCGGTCACACAAGCATTTTTGATGATGAATGTTCTGGACATCTAAAAACTATTTCAACGGAAGTCATCGTCAGGTTAGTGCACACAACCGTCATGGAAGATCGCTGATTAACCATTAAGGAAATTGCTGAGGCTTGTGGGATATCCACTAAACGGATGCATAAGATTTTATATGAAGATTTATGCATGAGAAAATTATCCGCACGATGGATGCCGCGTTTGTTGACGATCGACCAAAAGCGCGTACGGATGGACATGTCGCACGAGACTCCTCAGCTGTTCCAAAAGAATCCTACCGAGTTTTTGCACCCATTAATTACAATCGACTAAACCTGGATTCGCCACCATACTCAGGAGACTAAACAACAGTCAATGCAGTGGATTGTGGTGAGGGAACCAGCTCCGAAGAAGGCGAAGGTCGTTCTTCCTGCTGGAAAAGTGATGGCGACAGTTTTTTGGGACAATTGTGGAGTAATTATGGTTGATTACCTTCAAAAAGGTAAAACCATTAACGGACTCTATTACGCTGCGTTGCTAGACCAATTCAAGACGCAACTCAAGAATAAGCGACCACACTTGCCGAGGAAGAACGTGCTGTTTCATCAAGTCAACGCGCGAGTTCACACATTCATGGTCGCAATGGCGAAATTGGACGAGTTCGAATTGCTTCAACAACACCCTACTCACAAGACCTAGGTCCGAGTTACTTTTGTTACTTTGTTTGCCAACTTGAAAAATTTCCGGGTGGGAAAAATATGGGTCAAATACCGAGGTTAAAGAGGCAGTAAACCTGTATTTTTCAGTTATAGAAAAAAGATTTTTTTTTTGTGATGGGAAAAGCGTTTGACCAAATAAATCGACTTGCGTGGGGACTATGTCGAGAAATAAATTTTTGTTTGGCTTGAATTATGTGTTTTTCTTTAAAAGACCGGAAACTTTTCAAATGGATCTCGTATCTTATGTCACGTTTTACGTCATGGTTTAGTCTCAACTTCAGGATGACATAATATTGACATCTTAACGATGACTTACTTCCATCGCAATTCGCAAACACAGATGCAAACACTTCGTTCCATACCTTTTGACTTTAATTCATGTACTACTCATTTTACTGCTTGACTTGATACACTCCAGAGAACCGACATCCCACCGTCTGAACTGTCATTGTCTAGTCCAAGTTTCAAAAGTTTCAGAAATTTGTAGAAGAACGTCTCCTTTATAACTCTTTTCTTTACCCCGGGGGATGGGGGGATGGCTAAAAGGTATTTATTAGATTTTAGCACTAACTTATAAATTCATGTGTCCACCTGTGAGTATAACCTCGAAAAATCCACGATACTTCCGGTTCAAAATCATTTTTTCTATGTTCCATAGTTGACAAACCAACGATAAAGAAGGTCGCGCTCATTCATGTGATAGAAGCAAGGGAAGTTGCTTCTATCACAGAGTGGCAAAAATTTTTCTGATATCGAGTGTCCCAAAAATATCCTTCCACTTTTAAAAACATAGAATTTAGGGTTATTGCACGGGGAAAAGATATTATTTGGATCAAAAAGGAAAGAGGTCAGAATAAGTCTCGTCATATGCACCGAACATAAAGGGGCTGGAGGCAAGGAACTTTAAGGTGTACCTTAATCTCACTGAGCTTAATTTCACACTGATTAACTAAGGACTTACCTCAACATTGAAGGATATACGAACAAGCCAACAGCATTGCAAAGCTGCTATAGCAAGTCGAAGCTACCTAATCTCTTCTAAGGGTATCACCCAAAGAAGTAGAAGTGTTCACTCATTAAAGCAAGGCCCGAAGGCTTTTCAAGCAAAATAAATGAAACCTTGAATGGCTAAAGGAAACGTTGCAGATTTAAGGAACAAAGCAAGTAAATTAATGTATATACTACAGAAGTACTGGAAGTGCAAGAAAGGCAAACTACATAATACCCTATATGGGGTTCAACAACTGGCTCATGATTGGGCTATGTTAGACTCATTTGTTTTCATCACAAGCCGACGCATGGACCAATGTTTGACAAATGACTGGATGATAAGATCGGGCTATGATCGGTCCCAATTCTGGCCCAGTTGTTATTGCCAATGTTGGGCGAATGCTCTGCCAATTTTCGTTGCCGATAGTGAACCAATGTTGCACCAGTGCTGGCCAAGTTGTTAAACTTGGAACCAGTGGAATGGAAGCATTTCTGGTTCCAAATGTGCTACAGTTATAACTTGTACATTACATTGGAAACAATTTGAATTTATAAATTATCTTTCCATCACATATTTTCAAATTTCCTGTTTTCCAAGTGGGCTAACGCTTCGGCTTTTCATAATACTAATTGATTTCTATATGGGAATCTCTAAATAGCATTGACTCATCCCATAGTTGGGCCATCATTAGCCCTTCACTGGCATTTCTTGCCACTGCAACGCATTCTAGACTGCAAAACTTTTACGTCTGTAAATCAATTGCCAGTTATGGGCCAATGTTGTCAGTAGATCAGTGGCCTATAGTAGGCAATTATGGACCGGCCAATGCATGGGCTTTTTGTTAGGAATGGCAGTTCCTATTATGGGACAGATAATAACAATCGGAGCGAAGTTAGACTGAGACCAATGGCGAATTCGATACAACTATGAGCTGTAAGAAATTTTTGATGAGCCGGAGGTCTCAACGATTGTTAAAACTGCGGCAGCTGCAATGGGCTGGGCACATGAATCGTATGGACGAGCAACGGATACATAAAAATGTATTCGTTGGGAGAACTGAAGGCCGGAGACCAGTGGGGGCACCGAGGAAACACTGGCCTGACTCGGTCGACGTAGACAGTTTATCGCTGCTCGGATTTTGAAATTGGAGGACGCGGTCAATGGACGGAGAGAATTGGAGGCGCTATTTGCAGGAAGCGAAGGCCCGAGAGAGAAGCTTCTTAACCCACACATCCCAGAATCAAAATTACAAGTCACATTCGATAATCTCTTAGACGTAATAATCATTTGATATAGGACAATTTAAAATTTATGGAATTGGTATTACGTACAGCTGGCGTAAACTCTATAACACATCAGAGCCAGATGGAATACAATTGACACTACTTTAGCAGCATGAAGTGCGTCTCCTTCTACCAGGGGGTTTAAAGGACCAGTAGGACGCGAGGAAGATGGTTGTCTGCAAAAAGAGACAGCGCTCATTCAACGATTGGCAGCAGTCTTGGGTGGATCGCGCGAAGAGACGGTGGAAGCACCTCTTCCCGGATGTGAGACCGTGGCTACATCTAAGACATGATGAGACTGACTTCTTTTTGACCCAGCTTTTGAGCGGGCATAGATGTTTTCAGTCTTACCTGCACAAGATCACAAGATTGTCGGTTTTGCCCAGAAGAGGAAAACAATGCCTGCCACACATTTTTTGCGTGCACAAAATGGGACAGGCTGCGAAGGGACCTCTACAGGGAGATGGAAGAGCTCACCCCGGATAGTATAGTCGCGGTGACGCTTGAATCGGTTTACAAATGGAACACAGGTAGCACATTATATTCTTAGAAGATAAAAGGGACTCACAGCAGCCGGAGGCGTTGAGGCTGGGGGATCGCTTGTCTGACCTGGTACACGTGATGCAAGGTATTTACTTTATAAAAAACAAAGACCTTGCCCCTGTTAGAAGTACGTCAAAGTTTAAAGGCAGAATTTTATTGTATGCATCATTACCACTGTTGGCGATAATGATCACGGGTTACAAACCTCCACTTCAGGGACCTTTGGAAGATTATAGGTCCTAAAAGCGCCTAAACTCTTAAGTTACGTTGTGGTAAAAAATTTGAAATTTATATACGATGGATGCTGAGTACCCATTTCATTAATATAATGTTATTCATATTCATTTAGCAAATCTAGGGAATGGTCTTAGATTTTATAGACAAACATTTAAAATTCATAAGATGCTCTATTTTTACTAAATTTATCAAATTTTGAATCCTGAAATATATATCGGCCTTTTGCTCATAAAAACATGCCTCAATGATTTTTTAAAGATTTTTTTGAATCAAAGTGGTCCAACCACGAAATGGGGGCTCACATTTTTCATATATTTCTATATTTCCTCTCCCTCTATCCCCACGAAGCTGGACACTGTTTTAAGACTTGTTTCAGAAAGTTCTCACCAAGACCTTTCATTTGAAACCCCAAATGATTGCCTTCGGTAAAAACAATTTTGCGGCTCCCCTTCCGATTTGGAGGGGACCCCTCTACAAAACCGTTAAAAATTTATTAATACCTAAACTTTCAAGGGGTCATCACTTCAGATCCACAGACGAGTACAAAGTTTTATGTCTGCGATTTATAAGGTTTTAGGGCGGGGGAGATCTCCCATACAGGCGGTGACCTTTAAAACAGAAATCCTAAATGCAGCCAATATAGGTATTAAATAAACTTAAACGTTCAAAACAGGCCTTAAACTGGTACTTTTCAAGAGAATTGGAAATGTACGAAAATTTAGTCCCCCCTCGAGATTGTACAACTTTGACCCGAAAAGGAAATGTACGAAAAATTTGCGTTCACGTGCGATTGGATCACTTTGACCCAAAGCATCTGGATAAAAGCATGGAAGTAGGTAGATCCATGAAATATCCGTTGTTACCTTCTTTCTACAATCAGCAGAAGTTAACCTTCCCGTCAAAATTTAACTACAATCGTAGGGTCTTTCGCCTCTAAAAACCCTCTGGACGAACCGCCTTGATCCCTACAGTTCCAGCGCCGAATATTCAACTTCTGGAGAGATGCTTTAATAGTATCTCTAGTCCTTCCCTAGCCGGACAGGCTACACAAACGTTGTTCATTTCGGACAACAGAGGCCTCGAACTATCCGAGACTTCGCTGAGAATGAGTTCGTATTTAAGAGCACCTGGACCATTAGCACTCAATGGAACCCCTTTTGAAAAGCCCCGCCTCTCTGGATATCCTTGCTGAGATTCACTTGAAGTCGGTGTCACTCGGTAATCACATGAGCATAGAATCCATATTTCGATCCGGTTTAACTCAGTCCCGATTCAGTCTATCATAACCAAAGGGTGCCCATTCTGTATGATTAAATATATATTTTTTTAACATGATTGACAAATATCTTATTTTTGTACTCGATTGTCATATTTTGGGCAATTCTTCTTTTCAAAGTATGTTTGTCAATCCCCTGATTCCAGGCTAAGTTTAAGATTTAATTCTGAGAACTTCTGACTATTGACAGTTGCCAGTAACTAGAAGCTGGATTTCCTGAGATTTCAGGTATGGTATTTGAGCGCTTTTAGTTTCCATAGATCCTTCAGCTTCTTGCGGCACAAACTGTTTTCTTCATCAGTTGGCCGTCGCTGTTGGTTGCTCACGAATATTCAGCTCATAGAGGTAAGCTCAACACTACTCGGTCTTCTCACCAACATTCTCTTCATTTGAGGGATTTTCTATTCGGGATCCAGTTGGTGATAACGAGATTTGTTTGGAGTGATTCACCGGACGCACTATAAGCGCTGGTTCAAAATCTGAACGTATCGCAGCTGGGTTACACAAATCAACGACCAAAGCATGAAACAGACCATACCACCTTCTTGAATGCCGATAAATTCGATCAAGATAGTGAGATACTCTGACTATCTCTTAGCGAAGGCTCGAAAGAAGCGGTAGTGCTAATGCAGAAAAAGATACTAAAAGTCAATCTCAACCACTATTTCTGTACCCTGAAACTGACTTCTAATTTAAAGCATACTTATGCTAGGCGCTGCCTTTTGAGAATACTTTAAATTTTGCTGGAGGGAGATCGTATAGTCAGATTCAATAGAACTAGATACAGAACGGTCACTTTGACATTTAATCCGCCCACTCACTGATTTGCCTTACAAGGTAGGTTCTACTAGTAATTCTCATCTGATTTCGACATTTTCCTGAGAATAAACTTACTATGCTGCCAAAAATAGGTAAAACTTTTTTCGTATACCTCTTTCACATAGTTTTTCTAGCACTGAGTGTATTGAGTTTGTTTTTTAACTTACGAACCTCTCAAAAATTGGTTTCTTCTATCAGAGAACAGTTTTCAATCACGTCGGGGTCACCGAGTCATTCTGCTTAAACTAGTTAATGACAAACTATTTGATCCTTTCAAAACTTTCCAAAAATTAAGCAATCTAAGAGAATATATCTCAACAGAGATAACCAAGTTACAATTCAAAGAGATTTCAAGTTTCATCCTTAATCAATTTCTATAAGGCTTGAACTGTTTACTCGAATCCTATTCATACTGTATCAGTACACAACCCATCTTATCTTAAATTCAATCATTGCCTGTCGATCCCTATAGGACATCCATTTTCGTTATTGGCGTCAACATAAGAATCCTCTCTCTCTCTCTCACACTTCCTCTCGCTTTACAAACATACAGATAATTTTTAACACAATTCAAAATCATGTTTATCAAGGCAGAACTTGACAACGAGAGATAGGACAGAACGATAATGCTTTTTATAAAATATAAATTAGTTTTTGAATTCATTTCTGTCTATCAGAACATTGAAAAATACTCAATAGAAATGGTAGAAGAGGTAGAAAGTGAGAAAGAGGAGAGAAAAGAAGAGCACACAAGACGGAAATAGAAGAGAAAAAAAAATTATTTTTGTTATCATTCCATTTCATCACCATCATTCTCGTCAATATCATTGTTATTGTCCTCAAACTGTTGCTTCTACATCCAACACTCTCTCCTATTACTCTCTCATTCCACGCTATCGTCCTTTACGAAAATCCAAGAAATTCTCCCAACGGTTGCGGAAACTCATTTAAATTACACAGATACCTTCTGGGGTTGTTTAGCGGATGAGAATTTGATTCAATAGATTATGTCCTGTGGCGTATTGAGAGAGGGAGGGTGGTGTAGGTTTAAATTTTATCCTGCGAATGTCTCAGTCTGAGGAGTCCACGCGAGTGAGAATGACATGAATGCAAACCCCTTAGTAGAGAAGTGGAGACGGGCAAAGTATGAATAAGGTGTGGTTTGTCTGCAAGCAGTGACGGCAGATAGCAATGAGAAATTGAATGTAGTTAATTGGAATTAACATAAAAGGATATACCCTATGTAGGGTTTGTATTTCTAGGTTATGTCGGGTCACATGGTAAGGGGTTGTCTTTTTTTTGTTTAGTTGGTAATTAAAGGGGATCATTAGAAAGTCCTTTTTGTTTGTCCGTTGTGTCAGCAGGATGAAAGGATTTTAACGTGACTTATCTATAATTTGAAGGTGATTTCATCGTTTACTTTGTTTACGTTCAGATCAAATGAATTAAGCTGACTGACCATATAGAGCTCAGGTTTTATACCATCCGGAGTGCATTTCCAGGACTCTATAATAAATGTTAGTGACTTAAAAAAATTCCCTTGCTGAAAGTTAAACCTAGAAAGGTATCATAGGCGGTCTCGCTTTCGTTGGGCCTTTTGATTGCTTTCTCGTGTGTCGGGCTTTATGAGACCGGAGGGTTTGGGTCGTCCCCATGATTGTTCCGTAACAATAGTGACATATCTAAAATGGTCCTCTCGTAAGTTGAATTTCTTAATTTTACGATTCAAGGATTGCCAAAAGATTGCTGTGATTAAGTATCCACTTCTGAAATGATAACATTTCAGATTTGCGCCAGAACCATTAATAATAATTTATGTCGTCCATCCAGAATGATACTATTTAGGGTGAATGACATGACTGTCCGTAAGCGTAGAGTCCATCCAAATGAGAAATGCCTGGTATGCGGTTTTTGCATTATTTTCAAAGCTGACTTCAACTGGTTGCAAGTTCAACGTAACCTTGTGTGTACTAGGCATTCCTGGTTACAGTAGGAAATTTGCGTGATGTTCTGAAGAAGAACGTTTTGGGATTGAAAAAATTATTTTACAATCAATTTTTGAACATCAAAGATTGAAGTGTCGGATGGAGTCAATTGATGACCGGGGAGAAATTGAATTCGACAATCAGATTCTAATGGTGAGAACAGAGAGTCACATGCATATACCGACCAAAGACTGTGACTTCTGAGAAAATTTGAACGCAATAGAAAAAGGCGCTTTCTTCTGACCTACAGCAATAGAAAAAGCCGTTTCCTCGTTGCTTGCAGCAACAGAAAAAGCCGTTTTCTTCTTGTTTGCAGTGTGCTAGAAGGCATTTTTCAGGTCAAAGCTAGTAATGAGCCTAGCCATCAACACTTCATTTAGCAATAATAAATAGGCGCCTTTAAAGGTAACAGCGCGAAGGCGTCTAGCATCAAGGTAGAGACAAAGCTTGCCGGATTCTCTCACCAAAATCACAGGAGGGCTCCACGAATTCGGACTCTTCTTAAAGAGCACCTAAGCCCCAAAAACAGCAAACGGTTGAGTTCATCAGAAAAAAGTTTCTCTTTGCTTTGCTTTCTAAATTGACTGGAACCAGCTCGAATTGCTCCAGCAACAAATACACGAAAAAATACAAGGAAGGCACAGGAAAGTACCAAGCGATACAAACTGCAAACATGTTTAATGGAGAAAGAGGTTCGGGATCGAGTATGCAGTAAAAACTACTGAAGTTTCGATGCAGCCAGGTTTTATTCTGCCAATTTAGCCTTAAAATTTAAGTATTTATTGAATAGGCTGAAATTTATCCGGGGGTTTAACGGCTCCAAGGTAAAAAGGGTAAGGACTAAGCAACCTGGCATGTGAAAGACACAGTAAATTCCTGGGCGGTCGACACAAGATTGAGAAGTACCCTCGGCGTCAGTGGATAAGGTGGAAAACCTAGCAATTGGTGAAGTCAACAGAAAGCTCCTAGAAACACCAGTGATTTTGGAGCCATATCGTATACCGGATTTCTCTCCTTTTTAGACTGACTGGAGTTATAGTAACATAAAACTTCGGACCTGTCTAACTGGCAAGTAAAGTTTTCTAGCAACAGCCCTGGTTCAAAAACCAATGTCGGAGAGGATGGAGGAATTGAGAGTGGCAAAGTGAGCAAAGAAGACGCAATAGTTGAGGATGGCTGCTGAATTATTTGAGGAAGGGCCTTGGTTTGGTTCCGGTTGGCTCGAGAGCGCATTTCTACCTTGGAGACGTTATGCCCTGAACTAAAGGTAGAGTTTATGACTGGTTTATCAAAAGATTTGTTCGTGGATATTCGACATCATACCCAAGGACGGATAAATCGATTGGGGTTTATGTAGCCATCGTTGAAAGGCTCTTCAGGTGGCTAGTGGAACCATGCTGTGAAGCGAAAAAACTGCCGATCCTGAGTGACAATATCAGCCTGCTTCAAAAAATGCAACTCAGGTTGTGGTCTTTTTCAATGATCAAGAAACTAGTAAAAAGGCGTCAGCCGGCATTTTCGCTTCGCCACCCAGTTGTAGAACGGCGCGGTTGTTGGAGCCGAACCTGGCATATGTAGACTCAGCCGATGGATACGGTGGCTAGAAGTGGTGCGCGAGGATCGTGCTGGAACTTTGAAAGACAGACACATCTATCGCGATAATGATCAGACCAAGGACAATGTTTCAGGTGCAGCTGCCGGGATACAATACAACGTGCTCTCCTAGAGGAAGTTACCGGGCGATGCGTTCTAGGGGTCTACTTTCGTCGAGCCAGCCGGGACACAAGCGCGATACCCATTAGGCAACAAGATGAGCACCGGCCGCACTTTGGCGAAGGAAGCCACAAACGTACGGATAAATTATCTGCTTGCTCCACAAAAAGACGGTGTGAGAGCACATATCATCGTAGATATTTTGCGAGCCAAGATGACAGGAATAATGAATTCGGGTGCCTCAAGAGCAACCCTGGGTTAGAATACATGCCGTCCCTTGAAACAGGTGGGAAGTGAGGTTGTGCTTAGCAGAACTTCCAACGGTGTAGTAAGCAGGTGATGGACAATGTTAAATGGAGGAGAAAGCATGCCTACCAGTCGACTTGCCAGGTAAGACGAGACGGGTAGCTATTATACGAAATAACGAAGTTGGCGCATGGCCTGATCCTGCGAGTAGATTTTCTGCTGCCGTTTGGTATAAGCATTGACATGGGGAAAAATAGAGTGGGGTTACGTCCGTGACGAGAAGGCGTCAGCTCCAAAGCCGATGAGAGGGCGATCCGTTTTGAGCAAGGGGAAAAAGGGACTGATAGTCGACTTCATGGAGGAGCTCAAGCAGATGAGAGATGGATTGGGGTGTACGATTCTGGTGGAGTATGTCATTAAGGTGGATGTAGCAGTTTCTGGGGATGGTGTTCTTGGTTGATTTTCCTACTCCCTAGTCTCTTATAAAAAATTAGCCGCTTCAAATGGATTTCCCATCGTGAGTTCGGATTTAAAAAGTGCACTTATACTAACGTGTTTGGATTTTAGCCTGTCTTTAAACGTGCCGACAGATGTCCCAGACGTAGGGCTGGCGCCTGTTGTGAATCAGACTTTTCCGAAGGGTAAGAAAGCAATCGGGTTTTAAGTGGGTCCCTCAATAAAGCCGAAATGATATACTTCCCTACCGAGAAAGAGCGTTTAGAGATTCTGAGGGTGGTGGTAAGACTTTATATTGAGGGATCGCACTTCAAGGTCATCACTGATCACTAGTCTTTGGTTTAGCTCGATAGCCTGAAGGGTCCAACTAGCCGTTTAGCTTGTTTTACAGTCAACCTTCATTAGTATGACTGCATGGTCATTCTGCAGAATGGGAGCGAGCAACTTGTCGCGTTCTGTCGTTCTCGCGACCGTTGAACTTAAGGAGAAAGCATCTGAGCCCGTGGTTTGAGTATATGTTATAATGTCTCGGGTAAGCGAAAAGGGAGGCCAATATCTCGACTGACGGATTAAGGAGGGAGTGCCCTGGAAACGTGTTAGGGCGTCATTAAAATTTCGGGGAAGTCAACTCTTGGGAACGACGGCTCTCGTAGTCGGAGCGGAAGGAAGTACTGCGCACTGCCACGTTGACTCCACGGTAGGTCACATGGGGGTCGATCAAGCGTCTTTCTTAGCATTATAATGGCGGCAGACATGAGAAATTATGTCGGGAAGTAAAGGATTGCGAAATAGTCAAAGTTGAGCGCACGATTCCTCGAAGCGGTAAGGCAATATGTAATGATGTATATAGATTTAGTGAGACTTTCTCGAAGGACACGTGGTCGTAAGTAAGTATGTAAGTAAATTCCCTCTCTTGTGTCTTCTATGAAAAGCTTCAAAAGCATCGATATACAGGTTGGTGGAGGAATTTTTCCCCGTTTTCGGAGTATCTAAGTAGCTAGCATCCGACAATGGGGGCGATTTAGAGGAAAAGAAGCATAGCGGCTGGTCAAAAATAACTGCGCTTTAACATCCGCTGACCAATCCAGCCAAAAGGATAAGCAGGATATCAAACGAATCTTGCGATCATATATCAACCAAAAACCTCTGTTAGATGGATCGGAAACTCGCGAGTGTTACAGTCATCTTGCGAAAATATAAGCATGAGGTGACGGAGTTCACGCTATACTGTTTTCTTGTTGGAAAGGAGATGGCGATATATCCCGCGAATACTAAACAACTGTTAAGGAAGAACGGCACAATGTAGGATGTGGGTTAAATAGAACCAATGGCTTACATATTATGCGTTTTGAACCCCCCCAAGTCTGTCAGTAGATCCAAGGCTCCGGCTCCGCAGCCACTCATACTGGTTCCACTATCGAGCAAGCCTGTCAATTTATGTCCTTTGATGGAAATCTTTGTGTAGAACCTGCTGCCACCAAGAGTCGCGACATTTGATTCTATGCGGACACGCTTTAATAGACGCCTAGTGAAGATATATCGCGAGCCTAAAAGGGGTGAGGTCTAAGTCCGATAGGTAACTTACTTGGTGTATAGAAAATCCGGTAAAATGGTGGGAGTAAAAAAATTTAGATTCATTATGCCCTGTTGATGCATTTATTGGGGCCTGTTAAGGTCCTGATTGGACCCTGTTCTATGACTTTTAGCCAGCTTAGGCCTCTGAACTAACGCCAGACGACAATGAAAATGCCTTACAGGCGAAACAGATACTTTGGAAGACGGAAAATCGTTCTGAAACCCACCACAATTCAGGCTCCGTTTGGTCCTTGTGCAACATCCGCATCACATCGTGTTTTGAGACTTCTTTTCATCGTGTTTGGACCTTAAATATAATCAATGGTTTTTCAAAACTTATGAAGAATATTGAGAACTTGAGATGTTCTTGAGATAGCCAAGTATTATGGGGTGACAACAGATCTACATTAACGGCGGCATCCACTTGTGACTATCGGCTGTTTTGCGCATGGCGACAAAATGTTTGATAGTTCCATCTTGACTATACCTAAAACAAAACATGCCGGTCATGAAGTTTGAACAGTCTAGAAATGAGTGGCCTAAGTTCTGACAATTGCAACAAATACAAATTACCCTCAGGCATAAGTTATGGGTTTTTTAAGTGAATCAGAGGAACGCCCATATGGCAAAACTGCATTATCATCAACCGAAATCTCGAATACATAATAAACATAAGGCCGGCTTAAAGCCAAATCCGGATATGAACTAGTGGACTCGTAATTTGTCATTTTGGATAGACCTCCTGATACCCGAGGATCTTCTTCATATAAGTGAACAGCATGTCTTACTTCAGATGGTCAGGGGCTCTGTCGTGTTTCTGCATCGATTTTTTTTTCCACACAGACCCTGTACAATATGAAATAGGTAATAATTATTTCCTTGCAGGAACAAAGCCACTGGATCGCCTGTGGACCGTGAGGAGGGGGGCCCGAACAGATTTATTTTGTCTTCGCCTCATGGTCTTGTCCCCCCCTCTTGCTCTATTAAAGATATCTTCAGGGAAGTTACCGTAGGTTAATCCAGAGCTAATATTCCGTGTAGGAAGGAACGACGGGGTTGTGGTAGAGGAGCCAGCAAGACCTTGGGTTCCAGCGAGCCATATTCCCACTTGGCGGCTTACGGAGGCCAAACAGGCAAAGTGAGTAGCGCTCACGCCCAAGTTTCGGCGGGCTACCGGGACCAAAGGCCCCCCATCGTAGCACCATCGCCGTAGAGCGTAACAGGTTGTTTCGATTTCAACCCTTGGATACGCGCAATCAAGAATTCAACTTATGAAATGGTAATTTCGAATTATCAACCGGTGTTGATCGCAACAAAGTTCTTTACGATTTTAGCTATCTAATTGACAATTTTTCAGATTCACATCAACATAAGTTTGATTATGTAATTTAATTTTTATTTTTTTGGTTTGCTCTGAGTATCCTTTTCACTGTTTCCTTTCTCAGTAATAAACATTCAAGTCATTTCTTTTCTGCTAAAATCGATTGAAAACTCAACAATCCGCCACGAAAAACTCCTTCTAACTCAAATTTGCTGAATTTCACTCAACAACCCATTCCCGAAATCCTTTCAAATCCCTTCCCCGCTTCAGAAACCTATAATTTTCCAATCCCTCATATTTCAACCATCAACAAACTTAATAGCAAGGAAAGCTTTTCAATATTTAATGTACCTCAAAGAAGAAAGAATGGAAACACATCAAATTTATGAGTTTCTCTAGGACTCCCTTAAACTCCATGAAACACAAAACGAATGACTTTTATAACGCACAATGCAGTCATAACACCCAACACAATAACTATCCCTTTCCAATAGAATCCTTCCTTTATTTTCGAACTAATAAAATCGCAACCAGTCGGTCTTTGAACCCGTTTATAATCTCTCCAACCTGGATCTGCATTTTGAATCGCTACAGTAAGAGCTAGTATAACCTGAAACTCAATTTAACGTCCTCCAATCCCTTCTGCCTTTCTTATATATGTACATAGCACTTGCTTCCTTGCCAGGTTGTTTGTTTGTTCGGGTGTCTGCCAAGTTTACTGCAAATTAATTTTCTTGAATTAATTATACCCATGGTAATTTCCAGTAATTGTCGCGTGAAGCTCAAAATCCTTCTTGGGTAAGAGATGGTATTGTTGGCTTTGGTTTGCTAATAAAAAATGTAAAGTTTCGTAACGAGATGTTGGCAGGACGAAGGATTATAATTTACAAAATTAAATGTTTAAGTTGCGTGTGTAATTTTTTTGGAGTGGTTGTATGCAGAAGTACAGAAGACCATGCAGTTTCTTTTTAACCGTCATAAAAAAACAAATCCTGGGATAGAAAAAAAGCATCGTCCTTTCTGAGTTTTTAAATAGCTGCAAAAATCTTTTAATGCTTACCCTTTCGCATCTTTTAATGCTTATCCTTTTTAATATTTCGCCAATTTTCATGATCAGTTTTGAGTGAAAAAAATATCCTTTTTCCTTGGCATAAGACAAACCCATCTTCTACACATGTCACTTCCCAATACCTAAAAAAAAAACTTCATTTTCCAATATATCCTGAAAGAGATACTAAGAAACAAAGACATGAAAGCTTTCTATTCTTGTACCAGGACGAAATCCATATTCCTAACAAAACGACTCTTACCAGACGTTTTACTTCACAACAAAACGTTTCACGTATCGATTTTATAGTTGAATTTTCTGCGCTGAGTCATTTGTGTCCTTTTTTTTCTCTTTAATCCTTTCTCTCCATCCCCCCCACTCTCTTTCTCTCCTTTCCATTATTGCATCGTGGTCGTCTGGAAAGTGGTGGAATGCATTGAAACAGTTTGCAGACAAGCCAACCTTCGTAAAATGGAATGCAATCACAGGTAATAGCTATAGAGATAGGGAGAATACAGGATAACGTTGAGGTTATATAGTAAGGTTAGGTTGAGTGGTAAGGTAACGGAATGTTGTTAATGAGTTTTCTGCTAGAGTTCATCCAATGAAGATGGAATTGGAGGTTAAGAATTGGTAATGAATGGTCTTGAATATGCAACAAGGAAGAGACAAGGATTTAATAAGGCTTTAAAATTTGTTGGTGTTCATGTTTTCCAGTTGCAATTTTTTGAATCGGGGGTTGCTCGTTGGAAACGAAATTGAAAATACCTTTAGGGAAATATAATGGTACTTCATTAACACTAATAAATTTATTCGGAAACAGAGACTACAATCTGCATTTCACAAGATACAAGTTAGGCTAGGATGAATATAGAATGAAAGGCGCGTCTTGCTGCTCGTGCAGTAAACTACTACATGCTGCGACGCATGTATCGCAACCCTCCTTTCACTCGATGCTCGCTGCAAAGAATCCAAACGTCGCCAAGGAACGAATGATGATCAAAAGGAAAACGCGTCTATGATGCCTGAAACGACGTGTCCACACTCTGCATGTGCGTGTGTTTGCATCTCAACCAAGGCACGCGAAAATCTTCCTTGGTATAATTCTTCGTTTACGCCGAGACTGTGGAAGCGGAGGCGCTACAGCTACTCCCTCCCCACTGAGCTTCGCGGGGTGCGAAGGGAATGAAAATGTGCTTTCGGTATATTTGCCGGTGATAGAAGCTGACGGATGTTGGCGAATGAGGCGGTGAGCTGCTAAGCTGTGGCGTAGGCTGTGAAGTCTCAGGCTCTGGTATGGAGGCTGGTGAATCAACTGGAGTGGTAGTTTGTGAATCTGTGATTACTGGATACCTTAAATCTGCAGCAGCGATGTAAGCGGGCTTCAGCTGATAGTCTACAGTGTTTTTACTATCCCATTGGTGTCTACGACGAAAGTGCGCTCGTTGATACGCTTTATCACTCGATGAGGGTTGGAGTACGGTTGCTCCAGTGGCTTTTTGATTGAGTCTATTCGGCGGAAAACGTATTCGCAAGTAGCTAAGTCCCTGAAGACGAAAGGGCGATAGTTGACATGTCTGGAAGCTTGGATTGGGCGAGCGGCGTTGAACAGGCGACGGAGGTCGGTAACGAAATCTGCCGGAGTACAAACGGGAACAGGACGAGGATCAATGAATTCGCCTGGGATGCGAAGAGATGTCCCAAAGGCTAGTTCTGCTGGCGAGGCCTGAAGGCCCTCCTTGAAAGTCGTTAGCAAACCAATGAGAACGGTCGGAAGTACTTTTGGCCTGGAGATTTCTGGAGCACTGTCGAAGGCTGCAAGCAATGTACATCTGAGAGAAGCCTTGAGCGTGCGGTGCATACGCTCTACCATGCCGTTCGATTTGGAGTGGCAAGAGGTCGTATGAATTTGATGACCTCCTAGGAGGCGAGATAGTTCACGGTGAAGCTCAGCCTCGAATTGCGTACCCTGATCGGTCGTAATTTCGAGCGGCGTTCCAAAGAAAGATATCCAATTGTCAACGAGAGCACGGGCGACGGTTGTGGCTGTTATTGTCACGTACTGGTATTTCCTGCGGCCAACGGGTGTAGCGGTCTATAATAGTTAGACAGTGTTCAAAATTTTCAGCGAGTGGCACTCTGATCAGGTTCAAATTGGTGTGGTCGAATCTTTGATCCGGTGCTGTGAAATTTCCTAGCTCCGCTCTGTTGTGGCGGTGAACTTTTGGCAGGGGATGTACTGCTTGGCCCACCGAAATATGTCTCTACGAAGGCTTGGCCAAAAATATTTGATGGCGATGCGCTTAGCAGTAGCACGACCATTCGGATGCGACAATTTGTAGTGTAGTGACTGGCAAGTAGGGCTTGATAGTGTTGTTGTGTTCGGTGCAAACCAATGAATATATTGAAACGAGGGATAGCTTATAGGTTCTCTTGCTCAGCGCTAATGGTGCTGAGGTTGTAGACGGCAGAAATGGGACAGTTTCCACTCGCCGGCTAGTGCGTCGGCTATAGCGTTTCATTTCCCAGGAGTGTTTTCCAGCTGGGTATTAAACTGCGATTTAAAATCTAATTGCCGAATCTGCCGAGCCGATGCTTTTTCTGATCGTTGCTTGAGTGCATAAGTGAGCGGCTGATGATCTGTATAGGTGGTGAACTGCCTGCCTTCGAGAATGCGCTGGAAATGCCTGATTGCAGCGAATATGGCTAGAAGCTCCCGACCCCTAAACCCAAAAACTTAAACAATCCAAAAGGCGTCGTGAGTGCTGTCTCTTCAATGTCTTCCGGTGCCATCGGGATCTGGTAAAAGGCTTTGTGAAGGTCGATGACCGTAAACACTTTGCCTTGAGCATCCTGCAGCAAGTCCTCTATTGCTGGAAGTGGATAACGGTCGGGGCGGGTGATTGCGTTGAACTGGCGATAGTCACCGGTACCTCGCGAACCTCCATTGTCCTTCGGAACCATGTGAAGAGGGGCGGATGATTTTTCGCTCTGGCAATTCACTGAACTTCCTCTTAGCTGCTCTAAGTTGTTCACTTGAGAGTCGACGTGGTCGGGCGCATACTGGCGGGCCACTAGTAACGATGTGGTGCTGAACGGGTAGATCAGGAACGTGCGCCATCTCTCCAGAGCGAGCAGAACTTTTGGCGAAATTGTCGATAAGCTTTGCGTAGACCTCTTTTAGAGATTCGTGAGGCATGATTTTGGGTGCAGCAATAATAATAGATTGCACTTCCGGAACTGGACCAATTGAGCAAGGTGCTGAAAGGCTGGTGCGACCATGTAGTAAGCGATGATTTGGAAGATCTATGAGAAGTCCGTGGTGTTTCAAAGCATCTGCTCCAAGAATTGCTGTCTGCATTTTTGCGATGATAAAGCTCCACTGAAAAGGGCGCCGTAAACCAAGGTTTAAGCTGAGGTGTTTCACCCCGAAGGATGCAATAGGCGTTCTGTTGACTGTAGTAAGAGTCAAACTCTGTTTTTGAAGCGGTTTCTTGATAATCTTTTTGGGAATGATAGAGAGTTCAGATCCTGAGTCGACAAGAAATCGGATCGAGGAATTGCGATCCAAGACGTAAAGGTGGCTTTCTGAAGAGTCGCCGGTGACGGCCGACAAAAGTATCGCCGGTTTCTTCAGTTTTCCTGAGACGGCTGTGCCTGAGCGGAGATGGAACAAGGCTGCCTGCAATGTTGCCCGCGTACGCCGTGCCTTGTGTGGTATCAACAGTACCCCGTTCTTTCGTTTACGGCCGCTGCGTGATACTGAACGGCTTCTCTGATCTGGATCTCTCGTATTTGATTGGAGCTCGCGAGTGATGTTCGTAAGTTGGGCGATGGCCTGTCGCATTGCGGAGAGCTCCTGCGTTAACAGATCAAGCCGAGGCTGCGGAGATGCATAGCCGAACGAAGCCGTTGCAATTCGAAATTGAGAAGTCGCCATGACAGATGGTCCTATGTCATGAGTAGCATCAGCCACAGCAGCGAGCTCTTCGAATTTCTGGCCTTTTATAAGAAGAAGCATGCGGCGCGTTTGCTGTGGTAAAAGATCTAACCACTTGACTCGTAAGACTTCAGCTCCAACACGTGTACCCGCAAGTGTCCGCATGTTTCGCAGTAGCTGCGACGGCCTTTTATCCCCGAGCTCTACTCCAGTCAAGAACTTATGGAGCTGCGCGTCTAGTGAATCGGTGAGGCGCGAAACTATGGCTTTCTTCTTCCAGTCTCCTTTGATTGGAGTAGAGACAACAAATTTGATGGTGTTTGGTGGTGGAGCTATCTGCGCTTCCTCAGTAGATTTAACCTTCAGCTCCTCTTTAGCCTTCCATTCTTCTTCGGCCTTCTACTTTTCTTCAGCCTTAAACCAGCTCCGCCGGTAATGCCCGATTCGGTTTGAGTGCTCCTCCAGCTCGAGGAATACGTTTCTTACACTTCTCTAATGCTTTTTTGGGAGTCAGATTCAGATTTAATTCTCTTCAGAACGCTTCCCGTTTTTGGGAGTAACCTTTCCTGCTGTTGGTGCTGAACGGCTATTATATTTCCTAACCTCCTCTTTGGAGAGAGATTTTCTGCTTCAGTTTCTGGATACAATGCTTCATTTACATTTTTAACGATGTCAGCAATTTCGTACAACAGCACTTCGTTGGTCTCTTCACTCCTTTCTTTTTCTGTCGCGGCTTGTTTTTCAACTTCGGGATGATTCATTACACGCTCTTCTTTTATAGTATAGGGGGTTTGGGAGTGCACGCAGTTTTTTTTACAGCGCCCAAACACCGCGATTATATCCAGCTGATATATGTGTGTGAATCTTTCTTCTTCTTCCTAGCCCTCCAGCCCCTTTCTGGCCTTCGCTTAGAGATAGTTAGAGTACCTCATTGTCATGATCTAATTGTATCGGCACTCCACAAGGTGATATGATCATTATCACGCTTTGGCCGTGTGTCCGTCCACCCAGCTGCGATGCGTTCTGATTTTAAACCAGCACGTATCATAATTGAACAGGCTTATAGTCCATCCGAAGAACCACTCGAACCAAATCTCGTTGACGCCAACAAAACTTGAACCAGAGGCTTTCGGCTTACGGGCTTAGTGCTCTAACCACTAAGCCACGCGGACTACGAATCTTTACCGTCCTGTAAAGTCTTAGTCGTCGCTATGTTCGGTTGGATCATGCACGTTCTGTTTATTCGTCCGTTTGTCATCTGTCCCTGATGTTTGCCGCTAAAGATAGTTGGTTCCTCTATCGGAGCCTGCGTTATCATTGAAGACATTTGCTGCGGCTTAATTTTTGGGGTTTGCTGACTTTCTCCACGTTCGGTACCTTGCTTCGACAGCGTTCGCGCCAACAAGGTTCTACGCCTGAATGGATTTTCTCCGTCGGGCCCGAGATTGTAAAATTTTATTAGTTACAAAACTGATGCTAATTTTCAGCGAAAATTGAGAAGCCCATATCGCTGGAAATCATTGAGTGTCTAGTGACTGGCAAGCCAAATCATCGGTCTTGCTAAAAAGGCAGTTCGAAAAACAGTTTAGCAGATTAAGGCGTAGAATTAAGCTGAATTCGCTTTCGAACACCAATCAAACAAGCCGTCAACGATGTCGCCATCTCCCTTATAACTTTTTACATGTTTACATTAAATGACTCAAAGGAATCGAAATGCGTCTGGTCATCAAAAAAGCAAGGCCCGGCGGCTTTTCAAAAAAAAAGAATTGGCCTGCGGATCTCAAATAACAAAATAATTGAGTTAAAAAGTAACGCCTTACAGTTTGGGTTGGACCCAAACTGTAAGGCGATATATGTTGGATATCATATTTCGGAGAATGGTTACTAATTCAAAATGAATTGGGTAGGATTCAGTCGAAAAAATCTCGTTGCCACCAACGGGAGACTAAAACCAGCGTTCTGGGTTTGAGCGACATACTGCATAGTTTGTATCTAAATTTAATGTCAAAGTTTTCTTTGCAGAGGCAATCTTAGCGCTTCAAACAAACGTGTTTTATACTGTCAACTGTCAGTGAACGAGGATTCATCATTGTTACTCCTCTGGTTTCCTTGAACAAACCATATCTGAGCGTCATACACATTTTGGCTAATTTTGTCAGTAAATTGGCATTCCGTTTTTGGACTAGCACTCCTTTGAGGATAACCATTCCTCTAAACTAAGAAGAGCTTCCTCGATCGGAATTTTGGGGAACAAGACTTTTGAATCGAATGGTACGATGCATTGAGCTGGCGAATTGAAGTTTACGTGCTTTGGGTTATCAGTGAAGTTGTCTCTATTTTTTTAGTAATCTTGCATTAGCTAGGCCCCAAGGCAATTGATGTCCAGTCACTTTGCAAGGTTTTGTTGGAGGAATTTCCAGCAGCAACATCTTCACTAAATTCACTGCCAGATTTCTGAGCTTTGCGGAAACTATTCATAGGAGAATAGAGCTGGGTATCCTTAATTTTACCGGGTTTTCTATAATACTCCGACACTTCTTCGAAGCTTTCTCAACAATTTTCATGTAGTCCACTAGAGGATCCTTTCGCAGCTCTAAGCACTTACCGTTAGTCAATTTCTCCGATATCGCATCGTTGTGGTTCTTTTTGTCCCCAATAGTCAATTTCCTTTATTGGCTTTAAGGTAAAACACGGGTCTTTCTTTCAATTGTTGCATATATCGCGAGTGTAATTTTTCTCTTCAGCCAGGTTTAGAGTATCCTCTAGACTACCACGTATTGCCTTTTGTGTGTTCAGTGTCCACCCCGATCTATTTTTTCGGTAATGCCAAATCCTTGGGGGGATAATTTTGGGACCATGCTCAATAGAGTACCTTCTTTTTTGACGATATCACTCCTATGCATAGACAGGAATCTCAAACATTTGATTTCATCTAACTTTACAGTATAGGAAATGATCAAAATTGCCAAGGCAGTGGGTTGGAGGTTGGTGACTATCGTGTCATCGTTGCAGCGTTATTTTTTTTTTTTGAAACTTTTGAAAATGAGATTTGCTTGGTCTGGTTGGGACAGACGTGGTAGCATAAGTCTCTGACAGCATGATGAGATTTTTTAAGAAATCAAATAACCTGTTCGAATCTTTCGCCTAGAAGAATTTTTAAGTTTGAGGTGCGGCGTTCTCAGAAAAGTCTAGTTCTTAGAGCGTGATTTTGACTTTTTAATATTTTTTATATCAAGAGTCATAAGAGAGCGGTCCCACAAGTACTTAGCCTACAAAGAAAAATGAAAATTTTGGAAAGAGGCGATTTATTTCTCAACATAATCTCCTCTCGATACACTTGACCCAGCGATGCTCCAACTTCTTTCACCCGTCTGAAAAATACGTTTCCTCGAGGTTTGCAAAGAAGGCCGCCGTGGCGGCGACGATCTCCTCATTCGACTCAAATTTCTGCTCGGCGAGTGACTTTTTCAAGTTTGAAACAAAAAGAGGTCACACGGGGCAAAATCTGGAGAATACTGTTGATGGGGTACCAGTTCGTAGGCCAATTCGACCAATTTGGCCGTGGCGACGGCGGAGGTGTGAGCTGGTGCGTTGTCATGGTGGAAGAGCAGTCTTTTCTTCACTAAATGGGACCTTTTTTTCCGCAATTCAGCGATGAATCGGCCCAATAAAAGAGCCGTCTTGCCCTTCTCCAGGTAATCGATGCAGCTCACACCTTGTGAATCCTAGAAAATGATGGCCATCACCCTCCGGCCTATAGGACAGTCTTCGCCTTTTTCCAAGCACCTTCGCCGGGTGAAGTCGACTGTTTCGACTGCTCCTTTGGCTCTGATGTGTACCAGTGGAACCATGTCACGAAACGACGCAGAAACTCCTTCGGATTGCGCTTCATCAGCGTCAAACACTGCTCTGAAGTGGTCTCAAAGTTGCGTTCGTTGTCCCAAGTGGGCAAATGTGGCACCCACCGTGCCGACAGCTTTCTCATGCCCAAAATTTCATGCAGGATATGACCCACGCAGTCTTTTGAGATGCCTATTATCTCAGCCAAGATGCATGAAAAAGCATCTTGGCTGTCTGCCAATAATAGCTTGTGTATTTCTATCACTATATCCTCCGTTGTAGTCCTTTTCGGAGCACTTGGGCGTGGCTTATCAAAAACCGACGTGCGACCACGTTGAAACTCTTTAAACCAATTTTTGTACGGTCGCCATCGTAGGAGCAGAGTCACCATACACAGCATCCAAGCGCTCTTTGATTTTGCTGCGCGATTTCCTTTCCAAAAACAAGAATTGAATCGCCGGCCAATATTGCTTTTCTTCAATTTTTCTGCAATCGGGACACGCCCGCTGCAACACGCGGTCAAAATAAAACTACGAGTCCGATTCGGCTAATATTTTGAAGACAGCCGTCTACGAGGAATCTTTCTTGCGATAGTAGCGCCATCGGGCGGCGAAGCTAAGTAATTATCAGACCGCACTCGTAAGAACATATTGCAATTGAACTGCGTAACTCATCAATGAGTTGTGGTTCAACTAAAGGCACAGTGAAACGGATTACTACCTGATCGTACTCTTGAGCGGGCAAAGATGTTTTCAGTGTTAAGTCACGGTCTTCTGAATGCAATTTTTTAATGTAGAAGTGGAGAATGATGTATGTCACACAATAATTAAGTTTTTATGGAAATAGGGACCCCCTTCCGAAAAGTTTAATCGGAGAGATACTCAGTTTGGTTGACAAATGGAACCATGATCGGGCAGTCCTACCAGTAAAAATGACATTTTTGATCATCTGGAAGCATCAGAAGTGAAAGAATTTCTTTTCTAGCAATACCTTTTTCTCCTTCTTTTCCACCGGCAAAAGGGACATAGGAATAAAATGCCTAGCCAGAAGAAATGTGGCAAATGGACCAGCCTTATTTTAAACTGACAGGTTAGGTATTTAGTGAGTAATCCAGAAGCTTTGTGTTCCTGCGGGTGTAAATAACCTTCACTTACGCACTTTATAAAAAGATTTTAAGAAAATAAAAGCACCCCTTTTTATTACATTTCCCAGTCTATATAATCTGATATTTCGAAATGAGGACATCATAAATACAATTGGAATGGATCCTATTTCTTCTCAAGAAATACTATGCCACGTAAACCAAAACAGCAACATTTCAAACTTATTTCCTAATTATAATTGACATAACAGTCCCTAAAAACCCTCAACAACGGCAAAATATCCTATTCAAAAATATTATCCTTATATAAGTATGTTCTTTATATGCTATCAATGGATTTTATGTCCTTTAGTTCCTCACTCTTCTGCACATCAATCAGCACAAAGGTCATAAATAAAAAGACTTCTGCAATCGATTGTAATTTGTTGTACTAGCTTGTGACTTGTGTTGTGTCCCATTTACGTCGATATCCTAGTAACGGTTCTACCACACATCGTACAGGAGAAAAGGCCACGTCATGTCAAAGCCAAGGCACTGGAAGACCTAAGCACTCTAAAGGTAGTTCGTCAACTCAATGAGTCAGTTACTCAGTGAATTTATTGATTACTTCTTTAACAATATGTGTTCTGTACGCATTGCTCCTTTTTGCTCCAGATATAGAATATCCTTTTTGTCGATTTGTTTTTGTAATAAAAATAAATGAGCAAATCATTAAGAAGAAGAGAAATGAAAATGGAAAATTCTGAATCATATCACTGAATCGGAAGAATGGATTTGATGAAAATGGTTCATATGCTATAGCAGGAGGAGAAAAAAAGGATGCCTGAAGCGTAGAATGTCTTGTCTCTTCCCTTATACGGGGAATGCACTCATGGCTACACGTCAAATAAAAAGGAAAATTGTATTTGACTTCCACTTGTGATTCAATTAATTAGAAAAAAGGCTAAAAGGATGACTTAGAAATTCTTTTCCCTATTTATTCGCTTGACTCCAAGGAATAGAAAGGAATGATTTCTTTTGAAAAAAGCTATTTATGTTCAGAGCCTTTTATGTGTTGGGTTTCGCCTTATTGACTTGCTTACATGCAGAGGAAAGGATACTGAAAGCAGGGAAGGGAAGAATAACGAGGGAAGTACGAGAGAGTGTAGTGAAATTAAAATTTTCCACTAGATTGCTCAAAGAATTATTATGATAAAATCGAAGCGAATTTGCTAAATAATTGTGAAAAATGTTTCTATTTGATCCTGTCAGGAATCAATTCAACAAAGTAAACAAATCATGTATAGTAATGTGGCACAGAATATTAGCTATTCTGAAAAAGGAGCAATGTCAATGGATATGTAAGGTTGTGACGCTACTGGAGCATACTTTCTTTGTTGTTGAAACATAATAATAAATCTTTTTTGAAAATATAATTAATTTCAATACTGACCAGTTTTGATTTGAATACAAAGGTCTCTAGTCTAGTAGCTGTTTAAGCACAGAATTTTGAATTGGCTACAATGCCTTACTATCCTCTCTCAAATATTTTTATTGGCTCAATAACTTGAGCTGAGTTTTCAAAAACTTCCATAGCACACTTCTGAAAAGGAGTAGGCTTTAAGTGAAATATATTAACTAGTAAACATGAATGTAAAAGTTTAGCGACGTAAATGATAAGTTCAGGGGGCAGCCAAAGATCTATTTGCTGGTCTGGTGATACTAAAGAATAAAAGGTCATGACCACGGAAACCTACCTCAAGTCAGCAACAACTCAGCTCGATTGTGTATGCGAATTGGTCAGAGCCGCCGCCTACCGAAGTTTGAGGGTGACTACCTACAGTGGATGCATTTTCGAGATTTGTTTGAACAGATGGTACATAATCAGCCCGTCTCGATATGCCAGAGGTTGTGGTACCTCAAGTCCAGTCTCACTGGAGAAGCGGAACGACTAGTCATTAACTTCCCCCTCTCGGAAGAGAATTACGAAGCGGTGTGGACTACGTTGAAAGCACGGTACGATAACCGACGACTCTTGGTCGCTGAACTCATTGAAAGACTGCTGGGACAGCCCTACCACACTTACGAAAAGCCTTCAGCCGCAGCCATAAAATCTCTGCTCGGCGTGACTCAGGAGTCCATTAGGGGCCTGGAGAGCCTCCATGTAGCCGCAAGCGAGTGGGATCCATTGCTTTTGCACTTATTGCTAAAAAAGGTGGATGCAATCACACGCGGATTGTATGAGCAAATGCTAGCTAGCCCACGGGAGCTGCCTCCTCTGAAGGGTTTCTTGAGTTTCTTAGAAGTGCGTTTCCAGGCCCTCAAAACACTTGGACACCAGCCGAAGGGACAGGAGAACCATCGAAAAGGGAGGACCAAAACCACAGTGGCTACAGTTGCGACGTCTTCATGCCTCACGTGCCAGCAGACGCATCCGCTATACTAATGACAAGATTTCCTACAACTCACAGCCGCCAAACGGCTCAGTTTTGTCCAGTCCAAGGGACTATGTGTCAACTGCCTGCCAGATGGCCACAACGCCGCTGAGTGCCCTTCCACGAAGTGCAAAGAATATGCCAAGGCTCACAATAGCCTGCTGCATTTGAGCTGAGTGAACAATTCGAAGCCGGATAGCGTGATAGCTTCGAGTACGACCGTATCCAAACGGAGTCAGGAACGGCCAAGGAAAGCACCAGCGCTCTTTCTGACTACAGTATCCAAGCCACTCCAAAGGGGATTTGTACTCCTGAGCACAGCCGGTGTTAGGTTGACCAGCAGCAAAGGCAAGACCACGGAGTGCCGAGCTGTGCTAGATCCAGGCTCCCAAATCAACTTGATAGCTACGCATGCTGGGGCTGGGAAAATTGGTCTACAGTCCCGAATAACTGGATACGCCAAGCAAATGGAAGCACACGTGTTGGATAAGATAATTTCACTGCAACCCGCTCAAGAACTAGACGTGCTCAAATGGCCTATCCCAAAAAAGATGTATTGCTGATCCCAACTTTCACAAAACCGATCGGATTGCGCTACTATTGAGCGCCGCACATTTTTATGAGATTTTGGCCATTGGACAAATAAAGTTGGGCTCAGAACTTCTGGGGCTCCAGAATACGTTACTTAGATGGATTGTAGTAGGAAAGGTGGGCACTCCGCAACCAACCCCAGTGACCTGTAGGATCGTGGCGGAGGAGTCTAATTTGTGCGTTTTTGAGAGGTGGAGGAGGTTCCAGACTCAACATCCACCTTGACATCAACGGAAAGAGCGTGCGAAGAACAGTTGATCCAGACAATGCAGCGACTGCGCGATGGTCGCTTCGTAGTTCGACTTTTCTTTAGCGATGATCCCGGAAGACTGGGTGGATCGAAGGATATTGCCACACGCAGGTTCTTCGCAATCGAACGCAGGCTGAAGAGGAATCCCGAACTGAAGCTCGAGTTCACGGATTTCATGGACGAGTACGATCGCCTGGGGGCACATGGAGGAGATCAACTGGCAACCTGACGAGGAAGCACATTATTTCCTACCGCATCATTGCGTGCTGAAAGCGGACAGTAGTACCACCAGATTAAGAGTGGTCTTCGATGCCTCCAGCAAGACCTTCACGAACATCTCCTTGAACGACATCCAGCAGACCGGACCTACTGTCCAGGATGACTTGTTCGCCATCCTGCTGCGCTTCCGTCTGCCACGCTTTGTCTTCACAGTCGACTTCGAAAAGATGTATCGGCAAGTTATGCGTCACCCGTATGATCGAAACTTCCAGATTTTGGTCTGGAGAGCCAGCCCATCGCATCCATTACGGTATTATCGTTTAAAAACCGTGACTTATGGCTGGACGTGGGCCCTTTATTTGGACATCAAATATCTTCAGGTTCTGACATAGGAAGAGTAACACCAAGCACTCCTGAGCAGCAGCGCGTTACAGCATGATTTTTACCGGGGCAGACAACTTGGCTGAGGCCATCCAAAAACAGGAAGAGCTACGCAGGATTTTCGCTAGAGCGGGCGTGCATTTGCGGAAATGGTGTGCAAGTCATCTTCGCCTTCTGCAGCAGACCGATGTCGATGACCAGGAGGTCCACTTGGACTTCAGTAGTCTATCGGAAGACTACGTTGAAACTTTGGGAGCGATTTGGCTCCCGAAGGGTGCCGAGTTCAAGATCCACATTAATTTCGACCTCACCGCGTTCAAGCTAATCAAAAGGACGATCACGTCAGACATTACCCGGATGTTTGACGCGTTGAGCATTTTGGCCCCGGTTCTTGTGACGGCCAAGCTGCTCCTGGAGGAGTTATGGCGCCTAGAGCTGGATTGGGATGCAGCTTTGCCGACAAGAATATACACTCAATGATTCGAGGTCGTTGCGGAGGGTGCGTTTCCCACGACACGTCAGCGTTCACGACAAGCCAGTGCGGATGCAATTGCACACGTTTTGTGATGCCTCAAAAAAGGCATATTGCGCAGCAGTCTATGTCCGTTCTACGTCAAGGAGCGGTCAACTTGGAGTCAGGCTACTGTGCGCTAAGCAACGGGCAGCACCAATCAAAACTCTAACAGTTCTGCGCCTGAAACTGTGCGCTGCCAAGTTAGGAGCGGAGCTCACCAAGCGAGATTAAAAATTGTGCTGAATCTGCCAGATGTCTTCAACGTCTTGTGGTCTGATGCTGAAGTCGTGTTGGCTTGGGTCAATGCTACCGCCTCGTTCTACAATACCTTTGTAGCAAATTCAAATGCTGTCGAGGCCGAAGCAATGGCGACATATTGCTTCACGGGACAATCCTGTCGATGTTCTTTCACGTGGTTTAGCGCCAGCTGAACTGGGTGGCTGTGAGCTGTGCAGGTGCCCTCGTTATTGTGCATATCTGAAGCGGACTGGCCGCCCGAGTACAGGAGTGGAGGACTCTGCGACTTAGAAAAAAAGCGAACCAAGGTAACAACACTAACAGCAATACAGGCGGTCTGCCATTTTATGCATGAGTTCAGCACGGGAGTTCTTTTGGAAGATTGCAGCGAATAATCGCCTATGTGCCAGGTTTTGTTGATCGTTGCCGGCCAAGCTCCCAGCCTCCCCGAATGCGCACTAGAGCAGTCACTCACCAAGAGCTATCCAGAGCACTGGAGGTGATCGTGAGGGACATAGAGCAAGACGACTTCCACGAAGAGTTGCGGAACATTCAGCTCAACAAGCAGATCCACAAAACCAGCGCTCTGGCAGGACTGGCTTCTATCCTGGATTCGGACGGAATCCTTCGTGTTGACGGGAGGCTGGAGGCCCCGAGACTCTTGTTTGAAGCCAAGCATCCTATGTTGCTGCCGAATTCGCACCCGCTCACGAGATTACTGATGATGGACATCCATCGCGACAACTGTCATCTTGGAGCTCAAGCGCTGCTAGCCACCACAAGACAACGTTTCTGGCCAATCAGGGGGAAGCAGCTGGCGACAGTGCATTCTATGTGCGCGAGCCATAACCCCAGCTGTTCGCTCAGAATATGGGAAATTTTTCGGGTACTCGCGAGCAGCCGGCATGTCCGTTCATCAATACATGCGTTGATTTCTACGGACCGTTGCTATTACAATACCCTGACAGAGGTGTACGGCCTCAGAAGGGGTACATTGCCATATTTTGCTGCTTTGCTACTAAGGCCGTCAATCTGGAATTGGTGAGCGATCTGAGTACCGAAGGTTTCATCGGTGCTCTGAAGCGATTCATCGGGAGACGGGGCCACTGCAGGAATGTGTACAGCGACGATGCTACCAACTTTGTGGGTGCACACAATCAACTGCGCGAATTATCTCCATCACTTCATCAGCAGAGGCTCAACATAGGGTGATCGAATCCTGCAGTACCCGAGGAATCGAATTCCACTTCATCCCACCTCGCGCCCCTCACTTTGGTGGACTGTGGGAGGCGGCCGTTAAGTCAACCAAGAACTTGCTCCGTCGAGGCGCTTCATCGACCACACTCACTTATGAAGAGCTGCATACACTGGTGTTCGAGGTGGAAGCCATCCTCAACTCCAGACCGTTGACTCCAATGTCAGACGACCCCAAAGATCTGGCAGCGTTGACACC
The DNA here is from genome assembly GCA_963969285.1 of Odontomyia ornata. NCBI lineage: Eukaryota > Metazoa > Arthropoda > Insecta > Diptera > Stratiomyidae > Odontomyia > Odontomyia ornata. Next base: position 6,498,792 of record OZ017741.1, read on the forward strand.
AGGCCACTTTCTCATTGGGGAACCCCTCACAGCCATGGTGGACGAATGGGCGGAGCCTGTCACTGGTGGGCTTCACACTCGCTGGAAGCTGATAAACTATCTGAAAAGGGAATTTTGGCGTCGATGGTCACGCGAATAACTGACCCAGCTGAAACATCGCGCCAAATGGCAGATGCAACCAAATGTGACTCAGGAGCAATCGTCATCATCAAGAAGGACAACATGCCGACCCTGAAATTGCCCCTGGGACGAATCTTACAAACGCACAAAAGTGCTGACGGCTTTGTTAGAGTCGCCGACGTGAAGACTGCCACGGCAATGGTGCGAAGGCCTATCCATCGGCTTGCTCCACTACCAGTGCAAGAGTACTACAGCTGAAGCAAAGGCTCCCGAACTGGATGCCCAAGCCTTCCCAGAGGTCCAGCATCAAGCATCTGACCCCAGCAATCACCGCAGTGTGCTTCGTTCAGGAGGAAGGAGGACGCCACTACTATCGCTACTGCTAGTCAGCCTGCTAATCCCTTTAGCAGTGACAATTCTCATCAAGGTATCGTCAACCGGTCCACAGCCAGGGCTGCGCTTTCAATCCCTGGGAAATGCCTTCCTATCGACAAGCGAGTAGAAAATTTTGGTCTACTATGACCTTGGACCGTATTGGGCGGAATTGGCCATGCTGCAGAATGGCACAATCTGGGTGCAACAACTTTGCGATCGTGATCCTCGTCAGACTAACTGCTTGCCTCTGATTGAGCAATTTCACCACTTCACAGATCAAGTTTATAATGTCAACCAGGTCCTGACGATCAGATCCAGGAGAGGAGGAATAAACGCGGTGAGCAGCCTAGCCAGATCCTTATTCGGCGTCCTGGACGAGGATTACGCCAATCAGATGTCCCATACCATCAGAGCTATGCAAAGAGATCAGAACAAGCTGCACTCCTTGCTCAAGAATCAAACGTCAATTATTGATTTAACTCTAAACATACTTGGGAAAACCGAACAGATGGCCCAAAAACGATTCACGGCGATAGAACAGGAGTTAGCTAAACTTTCGAATGAGATCAAGGTATCTCAATCCGAAGGCAATCCAACTAGTTGCAAATTTAATCTCGACTCTATCGTTTCAGATGACTTTGGTGGCCCTCAATTTGCAGCGTATTCAATTCGCCATCTTGGATGTGATTACGGATACACAGCACGGATACTTCAATCCACCGCTGTTATCCAACATCAGCTCAGTACGGCGATGACAAACATTTGAGATCATCTCCCGGAGAATCAACGTCTTCCCGCTGGTCGGGAGGATTTTGTGAAATTATGCAAGTTGACATCCATCAAGGCCAAGGTGAATGCGGAGTTTATACTGTTCGAACTCAGGATGCCACTGTTGCTGGATGGAGCCAAACATTCACCTCTGCCGACAGACTCAGCCGTTGTACCACAGGGACGCCAACATGAGCACTTGTGAGATGACGCTACTAAAGACGATGCCATCTGCGGCCGATTATCATCTGATCGAGCTGCCTACATCCTTCTCATGGACCAACATTCCATAATCAAATGAGTGGATCTACGCCTTCACAAGTCTGGCTGTAGCCCATCTTGTGTGCAGCGGTAACCCATGCACCCTGACACTGCAGGGCTCCGAAGTTCTACAGCCGGCTTCAGATTGTACGCTCAAATCCGATGCAGTGATGATTCGAGGCCACCGCATGTATGAGAGCTACATTCAAGCGGCACATGTAAGAGCGCATTACCCGATCGAGGACACCAACCCGGAGTATGCCATACCAACCAACATCCCCACTCACTTCAGGACGTACGCCGCTGAGATCAACGACCTACGAAGGTAGCTCATGGGGCAGGACCTCTCCTGGAAAGACCAGTACGCTCTGGGATATTTGAGCCTCATCGCACTAGTCACACTTGCCGTTTTTCTCTGTTGTAAGACTAAGAATGTGAGCTGCCGATCACGACCGAGAAAACCTATTCCAACTCAGAGGAGCCACAGCCTTCCCTACATCATGGACGAGGTTGAACGGACCGTTCAACGGGGGGTGGATGTTAATGCCAACGGCAGGAGACTCCGGATCTAATTATTCCTATTAGAGTAGCCAAAGTTAAAAACAAGACAAGAGTATCGGGGCCGGAATAAAGGAGTTCCGATGCATAACAAAATCAATGCATTATTTGCATTATTTCTTGCAAAATTAATGGGTAATCAAACGGTAACGCATCAAAAAAATTAATGAATTATCTACAATCCTGGTCTTTAAGGTTCTTCAATAATAATTGGTAAAATACTATAACCGTTTTCCAACACACTAAATAAGAGTATAGTATGTCGAATATTTTTCAGTTTTCTGAATTATTAAAGACTATCAAGCTCATTTATTACAAAATTATTTACTTCAAACCATCAAGGACTCATTCAAAAGTTATAACGTAAAGTAAAAGCCTCTCCTCGTATCCATTCAATTTGTTACCATTAATCACATACCACTCATTATATCCATGGAAAACACCTCCCAACTATAACTTGCACTCATGGTATTATTTCACACCGTAGAAGGACTCACAACTCACAATGGAGTCATCAAAACTAAGAATAATTCAAACGGTAAAACCCTTGGATTCCTCTTAGCGCTTTATATAAATGCCTTTATTATTCAGATAAAGAAACACAGGAAGTTGATTCACAAGTATTTTAAGTGGATTAATAAAAGGCACAAACTGAACAATGCCGACTAGCTGTTAATTTAAGGGATGAAAATGAGACGGATTATTAAATTTCTGTAGAATTAATGCTTATGTGAAGCATATATGATGAAGTCTTTTTGGAAAGAGTTATGCTCTCAGCGAGTTTAAAGAGAGGATTTCCAGTAGGATTTTCATCGAAGCGAGACATTTTTTTAAAATTGAGTGAGTAAAAGATAAATTTGCCAAGTATTGATATGTTCGTGGTTCGGGTGTTATATTTTGAGGCTTGTGGGTGTCTAGCTTATGTTGGTTGGTGTCAGTGAGTGCTCCCTAAGGAAAGGGGCACAGACGCACCCTTGAGTGTTCAAGCTACCTCCTACCCATCAACAACCCCTGAGTATTTCAGTAGCCAACGAAAAAACCTGAGGTCAACTTAGCTAAACCAACAAATTGGTAACCACACCACGTGCTTCTCTAACAAAATACCGGATCTATTAAAAAAAAACTTGGCTCGCAGCGCGTTCCTAGCTCCTCCAGTAGGGTTGTACTCAGCGCGTCTATTGCGTCGCCTCCAAATGTGCCCGTATGTACAGGACAGATGGTGTCGTTCCTGCCTCCGCTCCTGATGCCGAAGGATTTGATCCGTTCCGTAATAAGAAAACGGTCTCGGCTACGGACACCTGTCATGTAGTTGGGCAAGTTCTCGTCGCTCTACCACGGGCGCAACATCGATTTCTGCTGAGGGGCTGGTTGAGATCGTCCAGGGGGCTGTCGGCGCCTTCACTGCACAGGAGGTCCAAAAGGGCTTCGTCGTCGCTGGAATCCGGTGAGAACGGTTGCGGGCTGGACGGGACGACGGCCAGGAGGGGTCTGATCTGGTTTCGGTATCACTGGCTACGGGGGGCGGCTGGTCGTAACCCGGCGGGGAAACAACTGATTGGGCGCGGCTCTGCGCGTGGTTTCTGTACCAGTACCTCCTTCAATGGCAGTAGTGGTCTACGAGATTCGGGGGGCTGGTGCTGGACGTTGCTGGTAATCCTTTGGCGCACCGCAGGAAAGAAAAGGGCATCTGCCTGGCGAGCCGCGGTACCCGGGTGGATGCGGAGGGGCTTCTGTGTCCTGCGGCTGGTTGCAGGAAACGCTCTACCGCAAATCTCGCTGTGAATGGGGCCTGCAAAATCAAGCGAGGGATGAATTTATTTGGCTTACCAGACGAAACTCAACCGGTTCATAATGGGAAACCTTACCACATTCGCTGGAGAACGAGTTTGCGGCATACAAATGGGACGAAGACTAAGGCAGTGTTGGGATAAAAATTCCGTTAGCCAACACTCTAAAGTCGTACAAGGGGGCTGAAGGAAAACAAAAGAACTCAGTGAGGTCGACTTAGAACGAAGTGCTATCAGCTAACACTGCGCAGAGCTGAAAGGATTAGCTTGGTTAACTTAGGGTTGCACCACTAGCCAACACAAATTTGGGAAAAATGTTTAATAGAATTTAGCGCGCCCCTAACACGGGTGGTGTGTTCGTTCCAAAACTGCTAAAACCTATGGTCTCTGATTCGAGTGTTGTCAGAGGCAATCAAATATTTTACCTTTCGTATGTGGGTGGATACGTGGTATAGCGTGATACTGAGTAGATCACCTTCAAGAGTACTTTAATGGCCACGGAATGAGGTATCTTTAGCATCTAAGCCTTAGTTCAACAGGCGCTTGAGCCCGGTGCATTCTTATTAATGTCGACCAGTCTTTGTTGCGAAGCAACGATTGTATATCTGAAATTGTCATTTCATAAGATGAGTTATTTAATTTCAGCATACAAGGTTTGTTTTCTCATCAGCCTTAACTTATCTGTAATTAAAAATCCTCATACATAAAACAATAATAAATAGTATTTGTTTAAACCATCCGTCTAAAATTGTGCTATTTAGGAGAACATTGCATGAATACTCGTAACTATGAAATGTGGGGTCTATCCGTCAAATTTCTTCGGTACAGTTGCTGCAGTGATCCTACAGCGGACCCGAACTGGTTGTAAGTTCAACGTGAGGTCACCTGTGGGGTCTCGCTTTGGGAGTTTACTGGTTGGCGGAAAGATGCGGTCGAATGGACGATCAAGATTTTACTGGGTGAAGTGTAGTGCTGTTTTCGAACGACAAGTGTGTCGTTCATGTTAATGGTGGTCTTTTTAAGGAAATAATGAAAGAACACATGGAACATGTTATTATACTGATTAAGTGCTCTAGAAATTTAAATGCTGGCTTGGTTCTGTTTCAGAGTGTTGATATGTGAGACGGATAACTACATTAGATTTATGATAAAAAATGAAAAGAAACTAAAATATCGTGGGTTGCTTGTCAACCCATGTGGGATGATCAACGGAATCTGAGTGTAAGATGTAGGCGCAATAATGGTTTTGCGAATGAGTGAGGTGAACACATGTTCTTCTTGATAGCCGTCTGAAGATTAAACAATGGCATTTAGCCTCGTTTCACCCCTTGAGGTAATGTTTTCTACGGCTCCTATTCCACTAGTCCTGAACTTCGAGTGGCTGCGTTTGTATTTAGGAGATTTACTGCTGACTCACTAATAAAGGATCGCTGCGAACCAGAATCTAATAAAGCACGGGCGGTCAATCATTCGCCATCTGGACGACACACTTTTATTTGTGCAGTAGCGAGCAAAACATAGTTTTGTTTGGTGTATGCACCAAGTCCCTGAACGGCCGTTGTTTTGGGGGCCCGTGATTGTGTTAGAGCCTCTGAGGAGTGCTGTGTTTTTTCCCGCAAATTTTGTATACATGAGCGAAAGAGCAATTGAAGTATAGGTTTGATTTCTTGATGACATCTCGATGAGTCTGGATGGTAGTATGTTTAATTGAGCTGCACTCAAAAAGCCTGTGTGGTGCTTTGCACATTAAACTTGAGGGTTTTATTTTGATTTGAATGGTATTCGCCTTCACAGCCTTTATATTTGGTCTTTCAGGAGACAATGCTTCTGGCATTAAAAACCGTTGCTTCAGAAAGTCCAGAAACTGGTTTAGAGACGGAATCTTAATTAAATCAGAGATATGTCGCGGCCATTCCCTTCTGATTTTGCATGTGCACTATTGCAAGTAGAAATGCGTCTGCTTTCAATGTTTTGATGCTCGCAAAAATTCGACTGACTGTGTCTAACATTAACCTCAATAGAAATAAGAAATCAAATAATTCCTTTATAAGATTGAATATAAAGTTTTTTAAGCCTAAATCGGACATCTGTTTCGGGGTTTCTCAAACTTCTTTCTCAATGGTCTATCTAATGAAGTACATTTCAAAAATAATCCTAGCATCTCATTCAAAAAATTTTCCAATTATCTAATTTTCGATTTCAGTTTGCTAGTCTTAAACATTCAGTGACAATTACAAATTCTGGGAGTTTAAGGTAAATGACTTACTGAGTAGTTAAGGTAATTCACCTTACAAAATTTGCTTGATTGATAAAATAACAAATTTTCGAGCCAAATGAAGTGTCAATGATGATTAAATCAAATGTATTTCATAGCCTCTGCTTTATTTCCGCAAGTCAACTTAATTAATAACTTGTTGAATTTAGTAAATTGGTTTATTTTACTTAATCAGTTTACTAAATTTAGAAGATTCCTAATCAGACGGATTAAGATTTTGTGCAGTGTTGATTTGCTTGTATGTAGAGCTCTAGAGGAGTTTCGTGGATATATTTTTAAACCTCCAAAAGGCTAACTTGCAGCTTAGTATAAATAAGTCCAATCCTGTTCTGTACTTACTAAGTTTCTACACTTCAGGATGGCTTCGCAACTTGTAGACATTCGCCACTGTGGCAAGTAGAATTTTTTTACGATGGCCAAAAATCCAGCCCTTGCATATTTATTTTGAAAGCTAAAATAAGGGTCATATTGTGCAACAATTTTGCCGCACCTTGAGCTGTATAAGCCACTTTTTTTATAAATTGACAGGCCAGTCGCCAAAATTTAATGAAAGAAAGTCCATATCTTGCCATGAAAATGCTAGTTTGTAAAAGTGCTTTCATCGTCTAATCACAAGGGGAGTGGACGAATATTTGTTTTATCATTTCATTGCAAGGAACTACTCTAAGTTAGAGACTTCATGCCTCTGAAAGGAGAAAAAACTTACGGGGATATTGATTAAAAGAAAAAGGGACTACAACTGTCGGCAAAGGATCAGGATACTTACATGATGAAAGATCCCGAAACGCAAAAATAGTTCTAGCCGTCATCAGCAGGGACAATAAGCCTAAATAATGACAGTCATCATTCGTTTTAAAGTCTTCCGTTTCGTGTAAAAGGCACAGTAATACCAGGTCGTGTTCAACTAATGAGTAGAGGAACTAAGAATAGGATCACATAACGTTAACAATTTACAAAGCTGCACTGAGAAACCAGACAATGCTAGACGATATGACGCTGTAAAAATTTAATTTAGTTCATGTCGACAGTAGCAGAGGCAGAAAGGTTTCAAGCGCCTTATGTTCTAAATTGGAATACGATCCACAAAGTACTGAGAAAACGTCAAAGATTGTCAAAGGAATAACTTCTTTGTATGGAAAATTAGAACCAAATTACAGATTGCAGATAGCAATGAATGAAATCAATAGATGTTCTTGGCTATGTTTTTGAAGTTTAGATCAAGAATAGAAGTCATCTTATAGTGCTACCGTATTACTATTTGTAAGACAGTGGTGTCCTCATTACTCTTATTCTTCTGAAGGCCGATTAAGCATCTCTTATTAATTTCTCCATTGTCCATTGAACCCTCATTGGTGATCCATTTAACCCTCACTGGTGAATTTTCTCTCAGTATCCATGCATCTGCAACTTTATTTATAAAAACACAAATCGTTCATTTCTTAAATATTTATTCCAAATTTTTTTGAACCCAAATGAAATAAAAATTAACGTCTGGACAGAATTTGACTCTACATTATAAAAATTTATTTTTGATACCATCAAAAAACGTGTTTTTGGCTCGATCCCAATTTCCCAAAAAGAAACAAATCAAATTTAAATTTAAAAAATTATCTCAAAGAACACTGGCCATTGCTCTGTTATGGTGAAATTTCAAAAAAAATTAAAATGAATACGACAATATTATTTTTAATTTTCAAAGAGAAGAAAAGAAAAAAAATTTATTTCATCTTTTCCTCAAAAAAAAAAATACAAAAGATTAAAATAAAAATTTAAAAAAAATATATATCATCAAATTTACAAGAAAAAAATTAATAAAAATACTTGAAAAAACTCGGCGACACGATGATTAAACAGAAGATTTTCACATGCTTTAACATATCTTTCATCTGGTTGAACAACATCTTTAAATTTATTCCAAAAAAATTGTATTTTAAGACCACTCAAAAACCGCTAAAATCCATCTTCCAAACAATTTTAAACTATCTCTTACAATTTGCATCCATGAATATGATACTCAACACGAGATCTCATTAAAATTTAACACAAAATTGCAAAATCAACAACATTTTGAATTTATGAAATATGAATGAAAACTTTTCCATCAAATGGATCTAAAAATAGAAAATGGCGGAATACTGACTGATTTTATTTTCTGCTTCCTCCTATCAGTTTCGAGTAGTTTGTTTAGTAACAAGCTCATGCAACTATGTGACTCGCCTGACTATAAGTTATATTTTAATTCCAGATTGAAAATTTCCTTGTAGACATTGAATTAGATCGGATTTTATTGGAATTTTGCCAACTATTGATCCGACAATCTGCGGCCTAACTGGATTTGGAGTATGAGTAAATGTGCTCTTAAATTTGTTAAAATTAAATTTCCGCGTGATGTCATATTTTTTTGGCCGACAGAATTTCAAGAAATATGATTTATATTGCGTGATAATTGAAGGAGATGAGGAAATGTTTTAATAGCTGAGATATAAATTTCTGCAAAGGCAACTGGCAAGGAAGCAAGGGATTATAAAATTACATCTTTGCGTGGGTTGGGTTGAGTTGATTGACCCTGAACTAGATTGATGAGTAACTGCTGGATAGGAGGAAATGGAAGATGTATAGCTGAAGGAAATTTTTTATTTATAGATTCTAGTCCCTTAAATTTTTTGTATTTGTAGCGGTTGGCAATTAAAATTATGCGTTGAGTCCTGCGTATTGAAAAGTAGTCAACATTACTGGAAATAAAAATCATATTTTAGTTGAAAGGCTTGAAAACCAGCGCACACGGTTAAATATTCATTTTTGCCACGTTCGAAAAAATTTATCGTACATACCTGGAGACCATGAAAGACGCGAGGCGACATGGTCTCATACAAAAACTTGTTTTAAACGAGAAAGCATCAAGCAATTGATATTACCTGAAGCAGAATGGTGAATTTGGGTACGACACGAAGCTTAACTTTTAAGTGTATCTATTCTATGGTGCAAGGTGTTAAAATCTAGTAAGGTAGGTAAACTCGGTCAACAATAGCATCACTTCTAGACCAACTCAATTTTTTGCTGTACGATAGAGTGGGACCTCAACAGTACAAGATTTGTTTCGGACTTCATCCCCAGCTGCTGTGAGTCGCTTTTATCTTTTAGGACTGCCCGAACATAATGTGCGACCTGGTTCCATTTGTCAATCGGTCCCGCCGTAGCCTGTCCCATTTTGTGTACGCAAAAAATGTGTGGCAGGCATCGTCTCCCTCTCTTGAAGAAAACCGACAATCGGGAGACCGTGACTTACCAATCTTGTGCAGATAAAACTGAAAACACCCATGCCCGTTCAAAGCCTGGATCAGGTAGAAGTCAGTCTCACCAAGCCTTCGATTTAGCCACGGTCTCACATCCGGAATCAGGCGCGCAGTCCACCTTTTCTTTGTGCAATTCACCCAAGACTGCTGCCAATCGTTGAGTCAACGCTGTCTCTCCTTGCGGACAACCATCTCCCTCGCGGCCTCGTTTCGACGCAGGGAAATAGCGCGGCGCTCTCTAGCAAAGAGGACACCAGGTATCACGCTCGCAACAACACTCACCACCGCATCAGAGACTGTCGGAGACGAAGATGCAATCCTCAGTGCTCCTCTTCTCTGTACCAGTGCCAAGCGTTTTCGCTACACCTCCTTACTGAGAGCGTCGCCCCATATTTCTGCTCTGTACTACAACACTCATCAAGAGGCGTTTTCTTGATGGGTTGGGTCACCCTACGTTGGCCATAGCCAATACGCCCGAAGCAGACTTCTCAGCCGTTGCCCTGATTTGCTCAGAGAAACTCATCTCCGATTCAATTAGTTGCCCCAAGTACTTTACCGCTAGCTTCGATTCGGTTAGTATATCTACAATACTGATCATTCTTATTCTAGGGATTCTCTTTTTTATCAAGATGACCATTTCGGTTTTCTCCAGTACAAAACTGCACCTGCGAGCAGTCATCCAGTCTCTCACTCGGCGCATTGATATACCCGACCTAAGTTGCGCTTGTTCAACGGTGCGTCCAGCGACTAGAGCCGCAACATCATCCGCATAGCCGATCAAGCGCGACTTATCTGGCATCTCTCAGTAGCTCGTCGTAGGACACGTTCCACAAGTCTGGACCAAGGATAGATCCCTGGGCAACAACCGATGTAACTTCCATCGATTGTTGGGGCTGTTTCGTGTTGTAGAGCAGGCTTCGGTCTTTTAGGTAGTCTCTCAAAAGCCACAACGTATCCAGAATATCCACCCATCTTGCGGAGTTGAAGGCGTTCCTGACGTCAAGTGTCACCAACGGGACAATCCGTCGCTTGGTGCGACTATGTGCCTCTGCCTTTTGGACCGCGTTACCACCTCTGCGATCGAATCGATAGTAGAACGTCCTGCTCTAAAGCCGTACTGCCGAAGAGATAGGTCCCCGGCAGTACGAATCGCGTCAGTGAGTCTTCCCTTGATCAGTTTCTCTAGCACTTTCCCAGCCGTGTCTAGCATGATTAACGGGTGGTATGCAGACGGCGATTCGGGATTTCCCTTCCCCTTGCTGATCAGCACGAGCCTCGCATGCTCTGCAGCGACTTTTGAGTTTGACAAGAAAATTATCCAGAGCTGCTAGAATATGACGTCGCTATTAGGGAGCTGTCAACAGCCGGATTTGCTGAAAAGTTAGACACTAACGTAGTATCTGATGAACATCTTTAATATATGCCACATAGACCAATTTACCGAGAGGATAAAGATACACCGAAGTTTCACATCGTTTTTGACGCCTCTGCAAAAGCAATCGCTGAACGATCATTTATCTGCTGGACCAAACTTGCTTCAGGATTTATTAAAGATTCTTCTTAAGTTCAGAACCGGCAGATATGCGGTGGTGGCGGATATCGAGAAAGCCTTTTTACAAATTGATTTAACCCAGTGCGACCACGATGCCCATCGTTTCGTTTGCTGACGCTCTTAACTGTACTGAGAATTTGCTGCCGTACCAGGAGTACAGGATGACGAGAGTTACGTTTGACGTTAAATGTAGTCCGTTCTTGTTGTCAGCTATCATTCTGAAGCATCTGAGTGAGTACGAATCAAAATATCGAGAAACTTGTAATATTTTGAAAAACTCCTTCAAAATGGACGACCTCGTATTTAGCCACGACATTCTTTCAAGCATAAAACGAATGAGTCAAGACGCCATTGATATAATGAAAGACGCTTCCATGAACTTAAGAAAATAGAACTGTAATGTTAAGCGCATCAGGGAATCATTCGCGAATTTATCAAGCCAGACTATCATTCAAAAGGTGTTGGGCATAAATTGGTTTATTTGTACCGATGAGATTGCAGTAGACTTGGAGTCCGTACATAGATTCTTGATGCACCACCCACTCGGAACAAAACGGAATTTATTGCAGCTGTTGTCTAGAATCTTCGATCCATTGGGGCTGCTGGGAAGACCGTTCGTCATCGGCTTAAGGATTCTTTGTCAAGATATTTGGAGACTTGAGCTGGATTGGGATGGAAACTAACTGAAGAGTCTTCAAAGGTTTGGAGCGATTACGGTAAGAATAAACCTTTCTTGAAAGAGCTAGTATTTCCATGACATGTTACTGCAAAAGGGGATAATACTATGAAAAAAAAACTTCACGTTTTTGCTGATGCAACCTTAAAGGCATACGGAGCTGTTTCTTATATCCGAACGATTGATGTTAAACCACTTTGCTCCAAAAATAGAGTCGCCTCTTTAAAAGAAAATAGAGAAAGGGAACTAACATTGCCTAAATTGGAACTAACCGCGGCACTAATTCCAGTAAGACTTCATGACTACCTACAAGAAAACCTAACAATCACTTTTGCCGAAACTTACTTCTGCTCTGATTCAAAAATTGCTTTGTTTTGGATATGCGGAGATACTTCTCGATGAAAACCTTATGTAGCAAGCCGTGTACGAGAAATTAAGGCTAAATCAAAGGCTAATTCCTGGAGGCATTGTCCAGGGGAAAGTAATCCAGCGGACTTCTTGACACGAGGACTAACGGGAAAGGCTTTGCTACAGCACGATGTGGGTAGATGGACCTTCATGGTTACTACAACAATCAGAAATTTGACCTAGCGGAGAGTTTATTTTACTGAAGCTCTTACAGTTGTGACTAGTTTGCAAGTGAAGGAATCAGATATAGAAAAGGCTGTTTTATCTGAACCTTCACTACTCTGCGATAAATACAGTTCTTGGAGAAAAATATTACGCATAAGTGCGTATATTCTGCGTTTCGTCGCCTTGTTGCGAAAAACTTCTGATCAGAAAAGCGATTATATCTCTGCTGCTGAATTAAAACTACCTGAGTCGTATTGGATCAAGTTCGTCCAATCACAAATTATTTGGATGAAATCAACGCTTGACAGAACGGTCTCAACGTTCCTACTTCATCAAAACTTCGTAATTTGAATCCTGTATTAAAAACTGACGTGCTCCTTCGAGTTGTGACTAGACTGCAGATTTTTTTTCATTTTCCCGATAAGTTTACCAAAGTCATCATATATAACGCACTTAATAGTTCAATATATTCATGAGCGTGTACTCCACGGAGGAGTTAACTTGGTTTTAACAAATCTAAGACATCGATTTTGGGTTTCAAAGGGTCGACAATTAATAAAAGGAATCATAGGACGATGTGTTATAGGTAGGCGTTTGACAGTAAAGCCTGCCTCGCAGCCCTTCGCGCCATTGCCTTGCAATAGACTGAACGCAACCAGACCTTTCGAGACAAGTTGATTTCGCCGGTCCACTTTACGTCAAGTCTAATCGCCAAACTGAATCTACTCGCAAAATGCATATAATGCTGTTGACTTGCTCTGTTATCAGGGCTTTTCATCTCCAGCTTTTTCCGAATGTGTCCACTGAAAGCTGTATGCTCGGTTTACGACGCTTCATTGCTAGGCGTGGTGTTCCTCATCTTACCATATCGGATAACGCGAAAATATTTAAACGTACGTCATTGGAACTGGCACAACTGGCAGTAGTTATTTCATGGGAGGTGCTAAAGAACCGTCTTAGCTTCAAAAACATATCGTGGCAATTCATTGTAGAGCGATCTCCCTGATGGAGGTGATTTTGGGAGCAGGTAGTGCGCTCTGTAGAAATCGCTCTCAAAGCTACTATCGGGCGTGCGGTGCTGGATGTGCAGCAGATGCAGACTTTATTGTGCGAGGTTGAGAACGTCATAAACTCAAAACCCTTAACATATTTACATTACCGATGACCCAATCCAACGTTTCCAAAAGAAGTTTATAGATCGTTGCCGAGAAATCCATTTTTGACGAATATCTTCGTTTATACAACCACTACGATGATCTGGTGATGAAAGAACAGTATTGGTACCAGTTAAAAAATGAGATGGGGTTAGTGGTATACCCCATGTCATTTTTTAACTAGTACCAATGCTGTTCTTTCATAACCAGATCATCGTAGTGGTTCTATAAACGAAGATATTCGTCAAAAACGGATTTCTCGGCAACGTTCTATAAACTTCTTTTGGAAACGTTGGAGAGAGGAATGTTTGCTGCAGCTAAGGCTTGCTCATGTTTACAAGGATGCAGGTTCTTCAAACTTGGCACCGGGAGATGTTGTCCTGGTGCACGATTCATCTTGTCCTCCAGTTCTACGGAAACTGGCGTTAGTTGAAACTATTTTTCCTGGACACGATGGAAAAATTCATTTCTGTGAAGTAAAGATGCCAAATAGAGAAAAAATGAGACGACCCGTGCAGCTCTTGTATCCGCTAGAAGTAACTGGCGATCTATCAAGCCGGCGCCCGGAGGATGTTAAAAATAAATAATTTTTTGTAATCCGCTGTTCTTACTCCTATCTTTTCTATATAAATGTAACGTAATATAAGAGCCGAAATAGCGAGTCTTGATTCTAACGTCAACTACGTCGGTTGTGAAATTTTTGCCTTCTGTACGTTTTAAAAAGCTTATTCATTTTTGTGCACAACATAACGAAATATATAAACTAATATTATTCTTCAAACGGGGAAAAGTTTTATTTAGTTTAACATTTTAACACAATGGACATAAAAATATACATTTAATTTTGATACGGGTTTTTTTTATTTAAAAATATGCAAACAAAAAAAAACCGAAAAACCGGTATTTTTGGCAGTAAAAAACCACTCGATGAAACCGAAGATAAAAAAAACCGAAAAATCAGTTTTTTTTTACCAAAAACTACCATCCCTCTCCCTTCCGTCAGAGTGTGGTTCCCGGGAAAGTTGTCTAGCAAAAAAATCAGAAAGTCCTTAGCGGTTGTTTACCTTCATGAATTTCACGTTATACATCGAAGAAGCGAGAAGCGCATGGTTATGAAGGACTCGTAGGAATTGGTCATCGCCCAATCTATCCGATACTGCCGACAGCCTAAAAGCTCTGCATATGGGTGCGAGTCAGACTTACTATAGAGAAGCTGTTACGAATTCCGGCCGTTGCCGGAATTCTTTGGTTTATTGGCTTGGAATTCATTAATATTAAGTTCCAAATTCAGTGGTACATACATTGCTGTTAAAATATTTGTTTATTTTCCCCATTCCTATAACAGAGGTATTACTAATTTTAACTTTCCCATTAGCTAAATCAACAAAAATCTTACTTTTCCTTCCCAGATAAGCAAATTTCATACTTGCACTGTTTTTGTAGTTCCCAGTTATTCGTTGCAATGGGACAGCAATTAAAAAGTAATTAATACCGTCTGATTCTTTTATAACGCTTTTACCAATTCGAGCGTAAAAACTTGCCCATTATAATGTTACTGATGCAAGCATTTTATCGCATTGCATCAACTGGAACTTGATTATCCAATATCTTGTGGGCGAAAGGAATGTCAGCAAATCGTACGATTATTCACATACCCAGCATCAATGGTTGCGTAGTGTGGGTGATAGCACGCCTGACCGCCAATCTGGGATCTGCTGGGATCGTGAGTTTGAAATCACTCGGGGGCAAAATCTTTTTAATTTTCATTAAATGGCAACATTTCTAAGCGGATGATGATTTTTACATGAATATGGTGGCACTTTGTACCAACTAGCCAGCACCATGTGTTGATGATTTAGTGTTGAGTGTCATGGTATGTCCCATGGCTCAATAAGGGCGCTTTGAATTTGTGATCATGAGATGTGAGTTCGAGTCTCGGTGGAGTTAATGAATAAGTAAGAATTTAGATGAAAAAATGATTGCCAAAATATACGAACTGAAATAAAATAGGTTGAGTCAGTGCCCGGATGAAGGAGAGGGAAGAATCAAGTTTAGGGGATTGCCTGCTTAATAAAATTAAGGTTGATTTTTCTTCACAGAGTGATTAGACATCAATTTGGGAAATCCGCTTAAATTTTTCAGCAAACTGTCATAGGTTTTAGCAAACTCCGATATTGCCTAAAAACGTGTATGGCATGTACACAATTTTTGTGCAACTTTACAGAAATATTTTCTCGGTGTTTGTTTCATTTTCATTTTCTTCTAGCTTAATTTTATTCCTACTGATTGCCTGACTCAATCCTGTTTTGAGATGCCTTTAATTTTGTGTTTACTTTCACCCGGTTTTATTCTTCTAAATTTTCGCAAATTTTCCCTTGTTTTTCGAAGAAAAATTTCTCAACGTTTCACTCTACACTTTTACTGATTACTCTCAATCATTTTCATAGAATTTACAATGATTTGCTGACTTTTGTTCATGATTTACTCCTAATTTTCTATATTCTTGTAAAAAACCTGTCGTTGGTACAATCATCCTGAAACTCCCGATTTCTCTGATTTTGTTGGTAGCTTTCCGATATTCTGCAGAATTTTTTTTAATCCACGTTTAATTTATAAACGAATTTCTTCTACACTTCCCGTTAATTGTTTTCTGACCTGGCTACGATTTTCTCTCAGTCTTTCTCCTAAATATCTTCTAAGCTACCTTTATTTCAAACCTGATTCTCCCACGAATTTAGTTTTAATCGTTTTCATAGATATTTCAGCAATTATTACCCTGTATTTCTTTGATATTTCCGTGATTCCTCAAAAAAATCCTCTGTTTTCCTCTCATTCCTCTCTGCCCATTACTTGACTTCTTGTCGACTCTTTCTCGAATTCCCTTTATTTTCTCATAATTTCCCAACGCATTCGTTTTTTACTTTTGCTTTACTATACCTTACTTTCCCTTCGTTTTTTCGTTTTATCCTAAAATTTTTCCTCAAAGTTACCTTCCTTGATTTCTTTTCGTGCTTTATACAATAGCCAGTTATTTGTCTCGGCTATTCTCTACTTTTCAAAGATTTCCTACAATTTTATCCTTTTATTTTCACTCGACTTTTCAAATATATAGCACATAGCCTATATCTCATTCTCCCATCTGGTTCTCAATAAAGGATTACAATCTGTTTCCTTTTCCTGTAATTCTAAGCTTTATCAATATGCGTACAGATCCTCAGTGTAACTGCTTGAAAATATTCTTCCTGAAACACATTCAGGTGGGCGGACTTGAGGCAATTTAAAACAAAGCTCAAAAACCACTTCAAAAGGTAATCATCCTTGAAACTAAAAGAATTTCTATCATACCCAAAAATCCTTTTCGACTTTATTTTCCCTTTAACAAATGTGTTCCTTTGACTAAAAGCCGCTTTACCGCAAAACTGAGTGAAAAAGAAATAATTCGAGAGATAGAGAGAAAGAGGGAAGAATAAAAACAATAAGACAGGAGAGAGCCAAATAAGGTAACAACAAAAGGACTTCTTCAAATCGTTTTTGCTCGCATTAAATTCACTTTAGTACCCTCACTTCTTCGATAGATGAATATAGAAGTATCTACACACATTGACACGGACATGGTAATGCCTCTTGCATGACCATACCTTAATCCATATCTATAGGATTCCATAATCCTTTTGATATTTCTCTGGCGGTGATGATGAAAACCACATTAAAAGTCCGGGTATTGTTGTTCATATTTCTTACAGCCCTGCTTTCTCTACCTGTTCTCTCCCCACCTTTTCTCGTTTATGTTTTCTCTTTCTCTCTCTCTCTCGGTTTCTCTCTCTCTCAAGGTTTCTCTCTCTCTCTAGGTTTCTCTCTCTCGGTTTCTCTCTCTCTCTCTTCCGGCAAAAACCAGTAGTTGTCTTTTGTGTCCTTTCTCCGGCCATAACCGACAAGGGCTTACTCATTATTAATTCAAAACTATTGAATTAGGATTTTAAAAACCATAATAGCATGAGAAGGACAAGTAATAAGGAAGCAGGGAAACATCAGCTGGTAGGATAGTACTCGTACATTACAGAAATTATGAGGGTGGCAAACGCCGGGGAGAGGACGAAGAGAACAATGCTTAGT
The DNA here is from genome assembly GCA_963969285.1 of Odontomyia ornata. Classification (NCBI taxonomy): domain Eukaryota; kingdom Metazoa; phylum Arthropoda; class Insecta; order Diptera; family Stratiomyidae; genus Odontomyia; species Odontomyia ornata. The sequence continues at coordinate 6,516,297 of OZ017741.1, forward strand.
AGTGCAAGCCACTTGCCTCAGCTGAGCACTTGGTTAGCTACGCTTGGTTGGATGCATCATTAAATGGTAGTTGAGAAAAAATAATGGATTAAGTAAGGGAAATTATCCTTGGAGAGTCCTTTTGCGACTCTCATACATGCATGCATACCTGCTTGCACCCATTTACAGCTGTGCATACCCCTGTCTTATCAAGTATTAGTTGATTTTACGTTGTATACCACAAAGCGTCCTTTTCCTTTCCACTATGTCCTGTAAGTAGGTTGTTGATAGGAATCGCTCCTTAGTGTAAAGTAGAGTAGAGAAAAAATTCTGAAAATTGAAATGGGATTCTGCTGTTTGAGAGTTAATGGTTTGAAATGGTTACTAGGATAATTGCTCTTACGGTTTTGAAGAATACGGTTTAAAGGGAGTTTGGTATAGTGTGTGAAGCTAGAAGGGAAGAATGACTTTTAAGTTTATATTGAAGTATTCTGGTGGTTTATAAAAATTTTGACAAGCTCTTTTAACTTCAAGCATGGAGATTATTAACACAAGCCTTTGAAACAAAATTTTTAATTTCTAAGGCAATAACTGCTCAGCGTGTTTCCTAAACACAAAACAGAACCACAGACCTTTTGCTGATAATTCAGACATATGGTGAGTCTTTATTACTCTCATATCATGAACCAATCATCAATGTCAGTAGAATCCCACTTCAAATATTCGCGGTTCTACAACCTCGTTCGCTAGTCAACAATTCCAAGTAGAGATCGGCTGTCAGCATCTACTGAGTCTTCCTATTGTTTCTTCAGTTTCCCTGTAGTTTTACCTTCATATCAGTACAACCGTAAACATAATTTCAGACTAACTATTTTGGACTCACTAACTGAAGCATAAATTGGCCTTCTTATTTTTTTCCTCAAATAAAATGTATGAATCATTAGGATATCAAATTTTGATCGGTGTTTCCGTTGGTAAGACCAACCTATGTTAGTCCTACAGAAGTTGAGAACTTGAGTTACTAATTCTGTCATTGCGAAAAACTTTAAAAAATCGTTTTGACAAATTATAAGGGGTCCAAACCTAGGCATAAAATGACAGATCTCTGAGCACATCGTCAAAGAAGTTTAAAACTGATAATGGCATCAGCATTTAATGTAATTTGCTTCTCATTTACATATTAAATGCAGTAATACTTTTTCGCGTTTAATTGGAACGTCTCACTATGCCCACTAATCGTGAAGGAAATAATGAAGTAATATTAGTAACTCAAAGTTGTGAAATCTCAACAGAATTTATTTGTTCGGTTTCGCTTGACGACAGAACACGGCATGACAGCACAAACATAGTGATTTAATCATATTGTAAAACACCGGTTTATGTCACATTGGTATATATACCTTTGTTGGAGACTCGTCACCATGCCCTGCCTGAAAGCAAAATTTTCACATGGAGCAACATACTCTTGCCGATTCACTAAACAAAATATCACATATTACGCATAAAACCAAAACCAACCGCTCGACTAAGTAAAATCATATTTAGCAGAAAACACATGTAAGAACATACCGCGTGACTAAACAAAATTTCAAATATTACACATAAAAACTAAAACAAACCGCTTGACTGAAAAATAATATCTAGCAGAAAGCGTGCACCAACCCAACATACAAAATAACAAAAAATGAAACAAGTTAATACGCACCGCGTGAAAATGACATACGAAACATACAAGCGCGCATTATCAACATGTGTCGTCACGAGTTAAAAAATAAACAATGCGAGTGAGGTGAAATTCCCCGATCGAATTTCATAACAACAGATGTTGGGATCCCCGGTCTTAGTAAACAATTGAAATGCTGACATGATTTTATAACCGAGGTGGAATGTGGAAAGTAATGCAAATCTATATTATACAGAAAAATGGGATTGAGGTCTTAGACGTGCAGTGATTGAACTTATGGAATTGGATTTTTGTTCAGCATGCGGATTCCACAACAATTGTCTGTGCGAAATTGGGATTTCGGTCAGCAGGGTTGGCGAACCTTATGGAATAATTCGATTTAGGTCTACGCAGCGTCAGCTTTTTCTGCCCAATAAAAGCAACGGCGCGTGGTAGAGGAGAGTTCAGTAGTTTTCTACGAGTCTTATATACGCGTCGGTGTCACTAGGCATTGGGTCGAGGACACAGTCCAGTCATTTCCAGTATTTTTCTACGTTTTGCTACTATTTTCTACGAGTTTTATATATGCGTCGGTATCATTAGGCATTGAGCCGAGGACACAGTTCAGTTATTTCAGTGGAGTTCGCACCCCGTGCACCACCTCCCCGTCCCGCTGTTCTGAGCCTGGAACAGGCACTGGCCAGCAACCCCCGCGCTGGGCCCCGACCAATTACAATCGAGCAGTACAGGGCCAGGCAGGAGAACGCCCCGACCAAGGCAGCCACATCCAGCGAGATTCACTTCAAACGCATCAGGGGAGGTAAGCTAGTCCTTGCCAGACAAAAACTAGGGAACCTCCACCGGCTAGCACACTTGGCGGTGACCGAGGACAAGCGCAGCCGTTTCAGGGAAGAGACCCGCATAATCGAACGGCAGTTCAGGTGGAAGGTCAGGGTGAAGACTCTTTGGAGGCGCTGGAAAAGGAACACGGCTGCTGGCGTTGAAAATATACGAGTAGAAACATAATTATAATTCCATGGTGAAATCTTTTAATACTTTGTGAAAGACATTGCAGAATCGTTGCCTACAATTGGTGTTTCATTCCGAAAGGTGGAGGTTTAAGGACTTAGTTGAGTAGGGTAAAGTAGAGACCAGGGTTCCACTGGAAGAGGCCAGGGATACACCGGGAACAGGTAACAACATCTTTCACAAAGTATTGCCAAATCAAAGCTACAGAAAGTAAGGTACACATCAGTGACATAAGGTCGAATCGCATAAGCACAAGAAGCGAAATAACTGGTAGGCAACCCGAGGAAAAGATGGAGAAACTCAACGGAAGCTAACAGCAGATATACTTAAGATGTCAACGTCTGATGACGCGAACCTAAATATTGGCGATATTCATCTTTCGTAGAAGTAGCATACCAGATGTTTTGATGAATAACACGTCTACTTTTCAAATAGTATTGAACTTGTTATATGTTTTGATATTGAAGAACCACCTTCCTGACAGATACGATAAAAGGTTTCTATTTAAGCAGTTTCTTATACCTTACGATCTTTTTGACAAACGGGCTTATTATTTTTACTGAGCATATACCGATGTAATTACATATCTCTGGAGTAGGGGAGAAATATTACTTGGGTAAGCTTCCTCTTTTAACTTACACGCGCCTGCTTTTTGGCCTATACATTTTACATGTCATGACTGCCAAGCTATCAGCTGTCAATCATGAATGATGAGCCGAAGTCATCACTAGACCGTTGAGACGTCAGTGATCACTAATGAGCTGTCAGTCAACACCAATGAGTCGTCTATTAGGACTGATGGGCCCTAGATTGTCGATTAGGCAAAGTACTCGTATTTAGAACCTGAGGAAAATAGTCGCGCAAAACGTATGACCTTAAAAATTGGTTGACGCGAAACTCAGAGTTTCGCTTTTGGGATAGCTGGGAATGACAGCCACAGGCTTATTACGAATAAAAATCACGACACACAGTACGTAGCCCCAATGCAAGTTATCAGAGCACCTGCCATTTAGGTAGAAGTTCGCTGGAACAAGCTTTACTACTGGTAGTGATATTTTTTCTGTGATCGTTAGTGTTTCCTGAAAAGCAAACTTTGATCGGAATCTCTGATTACAAGGTTAGGGTTAAACAACGTTTTTTGATCACCTAAATTTGAATCGAAGTCGAGGTAAATTAGGTTTGAAATCTCTGAAGAAAGATAAATTGGAACATCCTATTTTCTCAACATGAGGTAAACGGCTAAAACTCCTATAGTCTTGAAAAAATTTTGTTTTATGGATATGTGAACCAATTTTTTCTTCAAATAATTTATTTGCAGCAAAAACAGTTTTTATTGAGACTAGTCATCAGTGGAGCTATAGCTCAACCTATGTCCCAGATAATTATGTAGCGTTTTCCATTAGGGACGTAACAATTTCGTGCCATTATGTGAATGCACTCTTCAACTTATTTAATGAACTGTCAATGTCAAAATGTTAGATAAAAGTCAACATTTTTACCATGGTAAAGTTCACGAGCCAGCAAAGTTTGGAAATTATTTAGAATTCCTACCGATATTCTGAGTCGGTGTTCGCAACTTTAAAAAGCGCTTGTTATTATTGAAAAATCATCTTCAGCGATGAAGCTCATTTCTGGGTCAATGCCTTTGTTAATAAGTAAAATATGCGTTTAGCAACAAACCCACATGTGCTTCTTGAAACACAGTGGAGGTGTGATTGGGCCATATTTTTTCGTGGATGAAAACGGCCATCATGTTACCGTCAATGGAGAGCGCTCTCGTGTTATGTTGGGAGATTATTTGTGGCCAGAATTGGATGAACTTAACATCAACGATATGTGGTTTCAAGACGATGCCACTAGCCACACAACATGCCTCACAATAGATAAATTGAAAGGCAAATTTGGTGAACCAGCTATATCGAGAAATGGTCCGGTTGAATGGCCACATCGTTCATGTGTTCTAACGCCATTGGGATTCTTTTTCTGGGGCTATATCAAATAACTGGTCTTTGCCAATAACCCAGCGACTTTAGACAAGCTCAAAGATAACATCCACCGCGAAATTGTCAACGTTCCCGTGGAAATGTGTCCCAGAGTGGTAGAAAATTGGGTCCAAAGAATCGACAGCTGTACACGGGCTCGTAGTTGTCATATGACCGAAATCGAATTTCACTCATAAAATATAATGCATGCACTACACCCACAATAAATTTGAATTTAATATCTCAAATATTGCTGTGTTTTATTAATAGATAAAGTTGTTATGCCCTTAATGGAAACCCCTTTATTATTGGTAAGAAGTCTTTCCCTGTTTAAGTATTCCAAAGCCTACTAGCACTCAGACGTCATCTGGGTTCTTTCAAAGAATACTGCGCGTGCTTGGCCACTTACATACAACATGCAATGGAGGAAATATTGTCAGATATGGAATATCTGACGTTTGGTAATTTCAGGAAGGAATTTAATGAGAAAAAACGCAAATTCATATATTGCAAAAAAAATGAATTACTATAATACACAGCATAAACAAAATAGAGATTAAACAGTAGATTAGATTAGTGGATTAATTAGTGAACTTCCTAGCTCAATCGATCAAGTTCTCGCTAGAATGTACAGCAAGATTCTCCAGCGGAAGAAAATAGAGTAAACATTTATAATGCTTAGTTTTGTCATTGAAGTGGTAGAAATGTAACATATACATAATTTTTAAATCCAAAAAACAGTTCAATAACTAGTTCTTATAAAAAGCGTCGCAACAAACGATTAACTCTAAGTTTGATTTAGTTGACAATTTCGAACGGTTTTTTGTCGTTTTTTTAATGAAAAAAAAATGGTTTTACCTGTTTCCGAAACTAGTCCTTAAGACATTTTCAACGCTTTGAATTATTTGAAGTTTACTCACCTGGAAAAAAAAAGAGATTATAGATCACCAATAAATAGTAAAAAAAAATTGAAAAATTATTCATTCTATGAAAAATGAATGTAGCAGTCATCGGGCTGACCGACAGAAAGTATGATTTTATACTGGATATAAATATAAGGGTATAAATACGAGGGTGGTTCAAATATGATGGAGACAAACGTTGTTGATGGCGAGCATGTATGTTGCTGGGTCCCTTACGAACAGTGTGACAGAGTTTTCATCGGTAGAGCATGTTTCAGGCGCGTGCTACGACCATGAGTGAACGTGAAACGCCGACCGCCTTTGCGCAAAGTTTGTCATTCGTTTTTTTTAGTGTGGGAAGGCATCAAAAACACGGAAATTTTTCTGCAATTGCGATACACACTTCAACAACGCATTGAAATTATTAAAATTCACTATAAAAATGGTGAAAATTTGGCAGAGACGGTTCGTAAAACTCGAACATTTTTGGGTCGTCGTGAAGCACCTTGTCGGGCCGCAATACAGAAATTGGTGGAAAAATTCGAGCTGTTGGGACAACTTAGTGATGTGAAGAATAAAAGCCGTGCACGTCACTCAAGAACAGCCGAGAATATTGCTGCTGTAGCCGAAAGTGTTCAAGGAAACCCAGGTTTGTCCATTCCTCGTCATTCTTTGGAATTAGGCATTCCACAAACGTCATTACACCGTATTTTGCATAAAGATTTGGGTCTTAAGGCTTATAAAGTTCAGTTACCACAAGAACTCAAACCGGTCGATCATCAACAACGTTGCGTCTTTGCTGATTGGGTTCTTGAAATGCATGAAAATGATCCGGAATTCCATCGAAAAATCATCTTGAGTGATGAGGGCCATTCCCACCTCGGTAACTTCGTCAACAAGCAAAGTTGTCGCATCTGGGTCTCGGAAAACCCAAGAGTTATTGTTTAAAAGCATCTCTATCCTCAACGTGTGACTGTTTGGTGCGGTTTATGGTCCAGCGGAGTCATTGGACCTTACTTTTTCGAAAATGAGGCTATGGCAACAGTTACGGTGAATGGATTGCGCTATCGAGAGATGATTAATGATTTTTAATGGCCGGAATTGGAAGGTATTGACCGTGACAACGTTTACTCAACAAGACGGCGCTACGTGCCACTCAAGCAGCGAAACCATTGATCTTTGACGGGAAAAGTTTCCGGACCGTGTTATCTCTCGAAGAGGTTATCACAATTGGCCACCGAGATCTTGTGATTTAACGCCTTGCGACTTCTTCCTTTGGGGCCACGTGAAAGAGAAGGTCTATGCCAACAGCCCAGCGTCGATGCAAGACCTCAAAGATGGAATTCGTGAGGCTATCGAGGACATAGGGCAGCCAATTTGCGATTTGGATATGGTAAATTTCATGAAAAGGATATGGTCCTGTAAGCGTGGTCGTGGTGGTAATTTGCCTGATGTTATTTTCCACTATTAACGGTATACCTTCCGCTTTATAATGAAATAAACATCCGACGATTTATATTAAAAAATGGTATTTTTCTTTTAATATCAAAATAACACCTCTTATTGGAAAACCCTTTACATCCAGAACTCGAATCCTCATTCGGTGAAACCATTTCACTAAATGGGTTGTACCATCATTCCGATGATCAAATTACGGATATTGAGTTACGCATCGTCTAGCGAGAGGTGATTTTTTTTAATTCTCTACCGTTCCGTCTCATGAGGCTCTGGGTCGGCCCCACGATTGTTGCAGCACCTTTGCAGCATTCTCTGCAATGACTGATTTCCCACGTTTCATTTGATTGCATTTTTTCGCTTTATTACTACATTCATTTCTTTTCAACTTTCCTTCCCTCCTTTGCACAATCGTATAGAAATTACTGTCCGCCCGTCTGTGTGTCTCTAAAACTATAGCTAACTATAGCCTGGATTTGTATCCTAATGATCTTTTTCCCTCCCAACGTGAAGGTGTTGATACTTTCAGGCTCTGGGTCGGCCCCACGATTGTTGCAGCACCTTTGCAGCATTCTCTGCAATGACTGATTTCCCACGTTTCATTTGATTGCATTTTTTCGCTTTATTACTACATTCATTTCTTTTCAACTTTCCTTCCCTCCTTTGCACAATCGTATAGAAATTACTGTCCGCCCGTCTGTGTGTCTCTAAAACTATAACTAACTATAGCCTGGATTTGTATCCTAATGATCTTTTTCCCTCCCAACGTGAAGGTGTTTTCTTTATGCAAGTGGCCCGGCACGAAGAAAGTTGTTCACCCCGAAAAAGCTTGACTAGACAGTTGTTAACCGGCTCAGAGTGCCATCTACGGATTAAGGGCATTCTGACTTTAAAAAATCAGTTGTAAATGATTGTAGCAGTATCTCTTCTTGGCATATTATTTGCTAAAAATGTATTATATCAATATGTAATACCCTGAAACATTGTTTATAAACTAGAAAAGTTTCAAGCAAACTTTTCACAAAACTACATGGCACCTGATGCATCATTTTCACAAAAGAGAGAGAAAAGAGAAAACTTGATAATGCCCACTCACTAAACTTGAATAATAGTCCTCATGACTAAGCTTTCGTAATTGAACAGTTTCATACTTAACAAAAAAGAAGCAAGGACTCAGAAAAAGACAACAACAATATACTCTAAGCACTCCTACACATACCACCTTGTTGCTGATTTCCGTTAGTCAGCAGTTCTACCATTATCATCAACTGACGATAAGAAAATGTTTCCATGGAAATATTGTGCGTGTAATAAAGAAAAAAATTTGAGGAAAAAAAATAACACCGACGAATCTTAGCTGTTCACTTACTTTACTTCGTATTAGATTACGATTATTCTTTTATATGATATCCTTTACATTTTTTTCTTTGCTTTACTATATGAGTATATGACCCTAATTGGTATATTTCAGCTCCTATTGGTTCGAAGAAACTTTTCATTCTTCTACTTTTTCATTTTGTACGTGGGAACGTGAGAAAGAAGGAAAAAATATTGAATGACATTTATCGAATATAAATTCATCCTTCAGGAAGGAGAAGGAATGGAGCAAGAAGGGAGAGGATAAGAGAGAGAAATTTTATTCGTGGACATTTCTGTTGGGATGTATCTATCAATAATTCATGCATACTCGTATGCTGAAGAACTTCTTAATTTCGATGGTAACAAATCGTTGTGGCAGGTTGTAAGAAAAGAATATAAAGTGGAGGCTAGTGTGGGATCGTCAGATAAAATTCCAATTGAATGACGATAATATGTTCTCATGGCGAAAGTGTAGGTGTTTTAATAGTGATTATTGATTTTAGATTTATTCTCGGTAATTAAATGTCCTATTATGTTCTATGACTTCATTTAGGAAAATTGGCCGTCCAAGATAGAATATATCCGAAGGTCTCAGGTTCGAATCCCGTTGGCAAAAACGAGATTTGTTTCGATTGATTCTTCGGAGGGACTATAAGCCCAGTTAAAATTAGAACGTATCAAAAATGGGAGGACGGTCACACAGCCAAGCGTAGTACTGACCATACCACCTACTCGAGTGCCGATACGATCGAGACAATGAGATAGCTTCCCTATTTCAAAGCGAAAGCCCGAAGGGGACTGTAGTGCTAAAGTAAAACGATCGAATATATGGCATGAATTGATCTTTAATCAATTGAATGAAAAATTTTAATTACGACACTGGTGCATTATCTGGCGAAAATATTGATCCAACTAGTTGTCCAATTTTCATCTTCTTCAAAAGGGACCCACTGGAAAATAGTTCAAATATTTCGAAGAAGACAAAGCTCTTCTCTATATCTATGTTCTCAAGTGATGCATGAGTACCTTTATGTAAAAAAGCAACAACAAAAAAGTATCCAGGTAAAACTGTCTATCTGCTGAAAATACGTTTTTTGTAGGATAACAAAACACAACAATCGGCCCCTGACATACACAATATTACATACAACGGGAACCAATCACAAAAATTTCTTTGGCATATCTATGGAAAATTTTAATTTCCAATATCTTCCTGGCAATTGTGGGAAACATGGACGCAACGTGCATTCATCTTTATATATGCAAACTCTTATGTGCACGCATATGACATTAAATAACGTCATTCGAACACTCCCAATAATTTATACAGGTATCATATGAATTTCAAAACGTGACGAAAAAATGGGATATTCAGTTGGGGAAATTTATTCGTTTTATGGATCAGTGCTGTGATTTATGGACTCGTGAACAACAGTTTATTTTTATTTCAATTTGAAGAGGAATCAAATGAAATGAAAAGCTTGTTCCTGCAATAAAGAAAGATATTTATTTATTAATTGTGGCTAAATGTTTACTTAGTTGAATACTGCGCTTCACAGGAAAAATCAACAAGTCAAAAGGCGTTCGATTTCGTTGAAGCCAGTAACAGAATTTCCGTGGTAAATGTTGAAAAGTGATTTGAAAATATTTTGGTGGATAACTTCGGATCCTTTGAGTTTGTTCATATTTTTAATGTAGAGAGGAAAATATTCTCAACAGCTGGGCATAGAAAAACGCTCATGCCATTATTTAATGTTTTTTCAATGGAAAAATTTGGCTTCTAACTGAATTCGATAGCCATTTTCGTTTCAAGCACGAAATGCGTTTATAAATTCTTTCAAATATGTCAAGGATTATTTGCATTGATGAACGGTCTTGGTTGAAATAAGAGGCAATCTTGCGTTTTTCCATATTTTCGAATCAAGCAAACCAATGGGAGTTCTTTAGAGTCACCCCAACAAATTAAGGCCCAAAAATGTTCTAGGAGAGAAAACTAACGGCATTTTTAGAAGGGCACAATCTTTTAGGTTAACACAACAAACGAATCGGCATTCAAAACGACAACGGCAACACCTGCAAGGAAGAGGAAACTTTAAACCAACTACCTTCTGGATTGTCCGAGTCTGATTCACACAGAGTCCAAATACTTGGCGACTACTGATCTTTGGGCTTCCTTTGGCGTAGGACGATGGGATGGACCAATTAATACTTTATGTGGGAAGGTAAGCACTAACGGTGGCATATACTTTATCCAAACGACAATAATAAAATCAGTGTCGGCTTCAACTGAGTCTTCCTAACATTCACTTGGTTTACTTTTCCAGCTCCGCGCCTTGCAGGTACAGTTGGGAGGTTAAAGCTATTTACACCCTGAGTGTGGGGCTCCCAGACATATAAGACGTCTAGGCACCCACTAAACACCTCCGCTGTCGACCCGAGAACCTAATCAGGAACCATTTGATATCTTATTTGGGGCTAAGCCTCGTTTTGCTAGGGCGTGAAGCGCCTTCAAGTTTGGAGATCCCTTCTCTAACAGGAGGGGAGGGTTTGCTGGAACAGTCATCATCCAACCCCGACGTCCCTGGCTACTGCAAGCCCTTTTTATCTTGTAGAAATATCCGAATATTATGCGCCAAACTGTTCCATGTGTCAACTGATCCAAGCATTTCCTTGATTGGACTATGCGGGGAGAGCTTTACTGCTTCCCTATAGATGTCTAACGGAGCCTGTCCCATCTTTTGAATGCAAAACATACAGTCGAGGGATCGCGACTTACCAATTTTGTGCAAACAAGACCGAAAACACCCATGCCTACTCAAGAGCTGAGTTAGGTAGAAGTCAGGCTCACTGTGCGTTCGATTGTCAGAGATGAGGCGCGCAGTCCATTTTCCTTCGAGCTGTCCACATCAGACTGTTGCCAATCATTGAGTAGGAGTAACTCTGCTCGCGGGCAACTGTCTTCCTTGTGTTTTCGTTTCGACACGAGCAGATAGCAAGGGGCTCTTTAGCAAAGAGGGCGATGGGTATCACGCTTGTGATGACTATCACCGCGGAATTAGAGACTATGGGTATGAAGATGGAATCCTCAGTGCTCTTCTTTTCTGTACCTGTGTCAAGCGTTTTCGGTACAGTTCCTTGCTGAGAGCATCACCCTATATTTCTGCTACGTAGAGTAGCACCGACTTTACGAACCTCATCATAACTCGCCTTCTTGATGGGTTGGGTCGACTCAGAGCCAATACGCCTGAAGCCGTCTGCTCAACTATGGCCTTCTGTTCTTCTTCGGCCTTCATCCAGCTTCATCGGTAATGCCCGATGCGGTCTAGGAGTTCTTCTAGCTCCAGGAGCCCGTTCCCTACGCCTTTGCTAATTTTTTTTGCGAGTCGCATTCCCGTTTAATTTTCTTGGAAATACTTACCACTTTCGGATTAGCCTTCCATCCTGAGAGCGCTCAACTGCTATTGTGTTTTCGAACCTTCTCTCTAGAGACGCAATATTTCAATTACATTTTTGGTGATGTCAGCCACTTCACGCAACGGTGCTCCGCTGTCACCCTCGCTCTTTCCTTCTTCTGTTACGATTTGTTTTTCGACGTCGGGGTGGTTCATTATGTGTTTTTCTCTTATTGGCGCGCAGTATTTTTACTGCGCCCGACCCAAGCGCTCATATTCGGCTGATATGTGCTCTCTGAGCCTTTTTGTTCAGTCGTCCCTTCATTCTTTGTCAGTATTGGTTAACGCTGCAATTACCACAAGTTGATGTTTTCAATGTGAGTAATTTTATCATGCTTGTCACCCCAATCATGAGCGACTGGGCAAAGTTAGCGCCTGAAGAAGGATTTAAGTCATATGAATACATGTAAATGCAGAAACGACTTTATGTGAGTATTAAGTATGATGAGCACCACTTTTCACCATTATGTAGAGTGTGGCACTCTATTTTATTCTAGTTTATAATAGCCACGCCTCTCCCAATGTTGCTCAAAACCGAGCGATTGTTTCTGCATAAATGATGCATCCAAATTCGATATAGAATGCAAAAACGAAGATCTTATCTAAAGAAAAAAGCTTTTATAAAGACGAATGTATGTGGCATCCACGTTTCCCACAGTTGGCAAGACGATAATGGAAAATGAAATTTATCGTACAGGAGACAATATTTATCTTTAATTTTCTCTCGTGCTTTATATAGAAGCCAGCCTAAGAAATTTGCTGTGTGACTTTCAGATCCATGCAAAGCGCACTTCATTTACAGTTTGTTGAAGTTGCCAGACTCTGACAGACAGAGGTTATGGTAAGTTCCTGAAAAGTGGGGTAGCTCAGGTCTATATTTGGTTTTTTTTTTTAAGTCATTCACAGGCACCGGTTGCTGCTTCTGCTCAAAGCACCAACGATAATCGGACAATTATTTTGTACTTCTACCCGGGTTTCATTAAACAAAAATTCATGAAGTTTGATGAAACGAATGGGATTTGATTTTGAATCTAGTAAAGGCCTTGTCGTTATAAGCCATTTGAACCTCTACTCGGCTGTTTTGAAAGCCGCTAGTAATTTGTCGATATTGCCACGACCGCCTTTATTTCAGCATTGAATGAAACGATTGAGGGCAACAGCTCCTATTAAAAAATCCTAAGAATGAAGTTACTCGACGACTTTCCGAGCTACTGAAAAAAACGATACTTTTCACTTGTATGTTTCTCAAGAATTCTAACCAGTAACTGGTAGTACAATTAACCAGTGCTAAAGTGATAATTTAACAAATTTTGGTAGGTTTCTTAAGGATACTCGTATGATCAGAAACGTGTGAATAATATGATACAAGAAGTGAAGGGCCGCGCGGGGGACTAGTTTACCGAAAATTTTCTAGGTATTACATGCTGTATCCTAAAAATCGCTCACTGAACCTGCATGTATCTTCATTGCAGATACCAAATAGTAGCACCTAGTTCGCAGACACAAGCGCCTGCAGATACTAACTACTACCCTGCAATTACTAAACCTGAATCTGCTCTGCAGATACTAAATGCGTATTTGCTCTGCACGTAGTAGTTCTATGTTTGCTCTTCAGATACTAACTTTGTATATGTTCTGCAGATACTTACTTCGTATCTGCTTTACAAATCCAAGTCCCGTCCTGTCTAAGGCTTACAAAGAGACGATTCAAAAGTCTTAAGACAGTCAGTTCTCCGATTTCACTTTAGACGTCAAACTTTGGCCTGTTTTTTGAAACGTATACACCGGATTGGTGCCGGTTTTTGCCAAAACAAGTGCTTATGAGTGCCGGTATTCTATACCAGTACTACAAACCAGCTACTGATTTTTCAAAAGTACATTGAATGGTCAAGAAACAACTGTGGTCAGGCGGCACTGACACCTTTTAAATTTTTAAGGCTAAACTAAGTTGATACATCGGTTCGTTACAGATAAACTACACTGACTCAAAATAGGTCTCAAAAAATATTTGAATTTTTACCAGCAGAGAATGGGGTTGTGACAGAAATGTCACGCGACGCTTCAGATGGATAACAAAGGATTATAGGACAAGATGTGGTTCACTGTTTGTAATTCTTGATACCATTTAAAAAATGGGAGAGAGAGAGAGAAAATGATTTCAGTATACTACTGATACAAAGTTTAAATCTGCTAGAATCTACCTCCTATTTATTACAACGGGGACATAGAATATCCACTACTCTCCAGGAAAAAATGTAACGTCTGAATCCAAATCGCGAATGGAGTAGACTACAAAGATGTCAGCAGAACATGATGACGGTATAGTAGACGACGTCGTGATGTCTGAATTACTTAAGCTGCTTAGCCAGTTTTCGATAACAAGTAGGTTGAAACTTCGGCTCGTCAAATACAGTAACGTTAGCAAATTTGTTCACTGAACTCCATCCTAAAAACTGAAATCATTAAAGGCAATCAATCTGAACCAGCAGCAAAGAAGGTGGAAGGAGTAGCATAAGAGGCAGGACAAAAGTTCATTTGGGCATTTAAGGCACCTTGGTAGCACCGCAATCCAAGACGCACGACCGTTGTTGGTAAAGCAGCAAGCTGACTTGAATGAACACATTTAGGGTCAAATTTCTTTTGAGAAAGCCTAAGATAGGCCAACAGCCTGAGCCTAAGATATGCCAACAGCCAGATTACTCTACGGGTCTATCTTGGCTATTCAGCAGTTTTAACTGTGCAGGAGTCGGCAATTTTTCAAAAACCGAGGACCCCAGAGTTTCCATGCAAGGATCCTAGAATGACAACTCACAATAGTTAAGAAGGTTACAGGTGGAGCAGTCCTTCTTTCATGTATAAACCCGATAGCAAAGGAGGCACATCTTCCACGAATTTTACCATGATATAAAATGTGTAGTGTACGTAGATGGTACCGTCAGTATCACTCTTTGGCACTGTTTGTAAGTTTCTTTATTGGCACAATTACGCAAACGTACATCAATCTTGGAAAAAATTTGGGTTGAGGTCTTCTCTTCCCAATTTTCTTTTTGGGAAATTACCTATTATAGGTTTGTCCAATGTGTCAAGCCTCCTTGCCCCATTAAACTGCCGTATAATGAGGATACGAGATTTATCGGAAAAGTATTCCACCTGTGCTCATGTCTCCCTGCCAGAAGGTTCGAGTGACCTTTGCGAGGCATGAGTGTAATCAATAATCCCTCACAAACTCTCTAGAGATTGCATTATCCAACAGACCGATTTGCTTCACGCAGCGTGTACTTATTTGTAGGGTATTTTTTCGCTATATGTACTCACGGCAGAACAAGAAAAGCTTCACTACTAAATCTCTCAGGATAGCTTGGAAATTATCTCTTTTGGACATTCCGAAGGATCGATGAAATTGAGATGACTCAAATTAAAAGAGCGAGTGCGCCGAAGACCATCCGAAATTTGATTTTCAGGGCTACTTTAGAATGTGAAAACACTGATGGGAGTGTTTTGTTAAATTAAATAGGAACTACTTTGAAGGATGCCATGAGTCGGATGACGAAAAAAGACACCAGCGTAGCGCAGAGACATGGGGACAGCACAGATACTTTTCGGACAGACCTCGTAGATATAAATCATTCATTTTTGATTAGTCGATCGTGCCAATCTTTCCCAGAAATTTTTATCTAAAGTCACCCTGTACTATCTTTGTTACAGTCAAGTAAATTATCGAGTACTAAATAGAAGCTTCCCTGTTTCGTAATAAATTTAAAGGTTTGTTAGGTAAGGCTTTCTAATGCTTCGAAAAAATATTCCCCAGACGATAACTTCCAGGATTTTTTTAAACAAAATGTAACTCTGTCCTTTGCCGTTGAAATTTTGACACTCAGTGACTCGATCATGACAAGAATCATGCTGTCGTTAAAATTTGAAGCGAGCAAAGATTGCTGATTCTGGTTTATTTTAGGCACATTTTTATTTTTTTGCAGTATCTGACAAGAATTATCATTTCGAATCCGAACTCAAATAGCCCTTGAATTCAAATGGGACTTACTCGTCAGTAGCCTTTAGCTAAGGTACGAGTAACTTTATTTGCTTTTCAGTGAATTAAAGAATTCTAGCGTGTTGTGAATTACTTCAATCTCCTTTTGTTTAAAATAAAGCAGTCGAGCAGCCCCGTGGTGATAAGGAGTGGCTGCTCGTGAAGAGAGAAAGAGGTCACCCCGTCAAAACGGCTTAGTTTGCTGTTTTACTAGGTTAAAGTTAACTACATGCGTCAAGTTTCCATCCTTTAGCCAGAGATGAGTGGTTTACTTCAGCCACTTTAACATCTTTAGGTTTGACATTCCCCTTGTAATGCAACGACCTTCTTCGGAGAAAGTAAATGTTGCTATTTGTACAATGTTTGCGTTTGTCTCAAGCCTCCATGTCCGCTAACTTTAGCGGGATAAAAAAAATTTGAATTATTGGGGAGTAGCTTAATGGACATATAATAGAACATTTCTAAAGATAATAAAAATTGATCGGTACATCTTGTAGAGTAGTGCGCGCGTGATAAATATTTTGTAGTGTGGCTCCGTGGCTCGACAAGAACCCGCTTCATATGATCCCGCAAATAACTAGTGGCCAAGCACGCGTGTGCTAAGCGAAGCTAGTAAACTAAGCTTGGTTTTGTTTATAGCTCGCTGACACTTGTACCAGACGATCACCACCCGTGTCCTACACGGATTTTTAGAAAAAAAGATCATTAAAGCTTGCTTTAACACCATTTAAGTCGCCTGAAATCATGGTAATACTGGAATTTGCCATTTATACTTCTCTCAGTAATTGGATCATATTGTTACTTCATTTCAGTGGAAACCATGTTTTGACAATTCACTTCAGAATTGACTCGTAAAAGTGCGCATATCAGTTAGAAGTTGAGAAAAAAAGTATATAAAAAATTATTGTGAATTGATGTTATCATTTAAAAGTAAGTTCGTTGATAAGTTATGATTAGAGTTGGTTATTTCAATATTAAATATAAAATCATACCATTCAATTCAATCGAGAGAACCTCCAACCCTTAACTTTTGACATATGTCAAAAATGACAAATAATTGATAGCATCAATTCACAATAGTTATTTATTATGTAGGTTTCTTTAATTTTTCGTTGGACGGGTTTACAAATCAATATACAAGTATTGCTTACAGATATAATGTGTCTTTTAAAAGAAAAAAAACTTAAAAAATAAAAAAATTTTAATAAATTGATATACCATGATAGAACTTGTTTATCTTTATGCATATTCCCAGAAAAGCTAAATTTTTGTTCAGTCAAAATAACAGGAAATTTTAAAATAATCTTGCTTTTAAATATCGTTCCACTTTTTTAGTCACGTGCTGCCAAATACATCTCCATTTTCAAAAAATCTGTCAGTCACGTTCGTCCAATATTATATTTACTTTGTATCCACTTTCTCTAAATAGTAAGCACCATAATATGCGGTCGTATCTCAAATTTTCCTTTATCGTTATCAGATAAAAACGTAATCCTCTTTTGAAAAGTATTGCGTAACGTTTCAACTTTGAAAGTCGAGAGAACCGTCAAACGTCACTAGAAAATTGTAATTTCAAGCTAGTCCTTCAGTAGAAATACTTTGGTATTTCCAATATTATTAAAATCCTTGGAAAATGCTTGGTCACGAACTTTTAATGGAAAGCAGGAATTTATTTAAATTAATATCTCCATATATTTGGTCATTGCTACCGCGTCGCTTTCTCTCTCTCTCTCTCTCTCTCTCACTATCTGTCTTTCTTTCACTCTTTTTGAATCTCTTGTCAGTAAATGCTAGTTTTCATGGATTTTTGTTGATTTCAACATTATATGTACTTCATATTATAATCCTCTGAAATCTTTCAATTGAATTTATTCATTTGCTACCAGAGAGACACATATGCCGATATGTGTCTCCTTTCAACCTCGCCCTTCTGCTTATATTTTAAGGTTGTAACCCCAAAGTAAACTAACGAATGGGTGAAAGATTTGAGAGCTTAAAGAATTTTCAAATAAGAATGGCAAAATACCTACTTTGACATGATGAGCAATTATTTCTACAAAATCTACTTAAGCCGGAGAGAGATCTAGAGGAAGAGAGATAGGCTAAGAAATATAATCACAGAACCCTCAAGGATTATTGTACTTAAAATGTCGCATAGGTATTGTATACGATGACAATACGTGCCTAATTGGAGCTTTTGCGTTGAGTATAATTATGTGGACTGAAAGATGGAAACAGGTAGCAAGCACATGTTCATACTCACGTGTTTGAAAAACATTCACAAGGATATTCGTGTACTCGTGTGCATGCATAGGAGAAGGACTTTTTCACAAGTTTCCAACGAAGCTAGGAACATACAACATACCATGCAAAAAAATCGATGAAATTTAATCCATCAGAAAAGTGTGTAAAACCCCCGAAGTGTTCACACAGTACTGGAGGTTGTAAAAATGTGCTCATGGGGGAAGAGAGGGAGAGAAAGGAAGGTAACATAAGGACGAACAAGATGAAGTGCACTTTGGTATGAGAAATTGCTTTCGTTGCATGCATAAAATAGGTTGTTGCTATACTTTCTGATTTATAAAAGCTTAGGAGGAATTTATGAGTTGGGAGGATAGAGGAGGTTGAGGACTTTCGGAGTAGTTCAGGTATTGCTCATCACGTTTAACCGATGCACGACTAGGGAATCTCTGTATAGTTGAGAGTGCCATACCAATAATATGGTTTGGAATTTGTGGACATGTTTGCACATTTGAAGGCATTGATCGCAAGAAAACCTAGTCCAAAAAGCGATGCGATGTTGTCACGATGTTAAGTATGACCTAAGTTCGTTACTGATTTAAATTTGACAATATGACGTAAAATTCTGAAATCAATTATTAGAAGGCCTCAACGAATAGGCGGAGTCCATACAAACAATATTGACTATAAGAGGGCCAAGGGATTGTAAAGATGAGGGTCTAAAATACCTAGTTAAAGAAGAATCATTACATATTACCATTGCAAAAGTTACTAAAATTATAATACAAGCATTAGTTGGGGACAACCGGTCTCCGTTTAGGGTTAACGGTCCGCGGCAGATCGTTAAGTCGCTGAACTTCTAAGCCTCAGTGCTCTTAATTGTGTTACTTTAAAGCGCTTCGCTTCAAAGCACCTTAAATATTTAATTTTGATGGGACATCTAGACTTGGAAATCTAAAAATACTCCCAAACGTTTCAAATGACTTTAATAACAACGCATTCAAGTGCTTTGAAACAAAACACTCGTAACATACTTCGGTTTTGGGTTTACTCTGTGTTATCTTTTTTATAAAAAATTGTCTCTTCTTTTTTTTTTATATAGCTTGCCCTTTTTATGCCATTTAAATTTAAATTGGTACAATTCCTTAGTTCATGCTCTGAAAATAAGGTTCATACCAGCAAACTCAAAGATAACACTATTATCTGTCAAAAATATCTCTCATGATCACAACTTCCTCTACGAAATCCACCAGATTTCCTACTTTCATCGTCCATCACTTTAATGGTATTCTGCGCTTGTGCCATATTTTCTCATTCCAATCTTCCCCATGTATGCATATAAATGATATAATCATGCAGAGCCCAACAGGTGAAAATTTATGTTGGTTATGCCAATGTTTATTTGTTATACTGCGAAGTCTATCCGTCTCTCGAGCTACCTATATACCTACCTACCTACCCACCTACTTGTTCATTTATCCTTCCTAATTTCCTCAGGCAAGTTCCTTATGATAATATCTTGTACGTTGCCTTTCCAGCGACACACATCATTATCGTCATTAGATTACTTTGTCTTTTTCTTTCTGTCGTATTCTGACTTTTATCATCTGATTAGTCCTTGTAGATTGTGTAGAATGCTTTGCATAAGCCGTGTCATTTTGTATTTGTCTAGTTTGAGAGAGGGGAGGAGGATAGAAGTGTTTAGGCGATGGAACGGTTGAATCTGAGGTGGTTTTGGAATATTTTAAATAGATATATGGAATTTGAAAACAAAGTAATTAATCAACGCAAAATTCATTCAAGGATTCACTGACAGTATAGAGTAGTTCGTTCTTGCTTAGACCGTAACCTCACAAACGCAACTAGTGATCAAACGGTTTTCGAATGCTGCATCTTTCACAAGGTTCTTACATCTTTTGCCTCCTCCCAAAGACCACGTCAGAGGATACCGATAGATGATTTTGGGCATCTCATTCTCATAAGCTTACCTAAAGACCTTAAAGACGGTCAATAGTATTCCGGATAAATTTTGAAGATAATGAGCATTACCAACTTGGGAGGCACCTTTAAAATTGAGTGTTAAATGGAATGATAAAAGCCAGTTCTACAAGCTTTTTTAAACATTTTACACAGGAAATTTTCTGACATGTTGCAGGAAAGACCACCAAAAAGTCAAATCTGATGGAGGTGTTTGTTGGATGCCATGGGCTCACTTATATTGCCGTTTTTCGAGATGTTGGTCTTTTAAAGCGGGAAAAAAATCTATAGACGGTATAGTATAATATGACAAGCTCTTGTAATCTAGAATCTACAGTCTAAGATCCAGTCTATTGCTGGCTTATATACCCACTTGCCAAACAGTCAATGTCACCTTTACTCCAAAGTTCGGGCAAAAGAACTACTATGAGTCGAAAATTACTGACCTCTTGGTTGGAGGTAATGAAAAACTTAATAAATCAACACGGAAACGGTAAAATGAGGAAGCCTCTCCTGTAAAACAACCGTTCATTCTCTAGTGCCAAAAATTGGAAGTCCTAATGAAAGGGAAAGGATATGGGTTAAGTGGAAGGAAGCAAAAAGTACTTAGTATCTACAAAGCAGAGACGTTTTTACAATAGTATCTGCAAGGCAGATGTATTTTTAATATCCACTCGTTTAGTATATTGTAGCCCAGGAAGGTATTTTCAAGATAGTGTTCTCTCACCACTGCTATGGAACTGGAGAGAAGCACGATGTTCATCTGCAGGCGATGAAATCTTGCTTCGCATGCAAAGTACTTTAGGACTCTACACAAATATATTTTCAAAATAAGGGGTTGTCGAGCAGTCCCCATAAGACCATTTTAGTCCTGAACTTGGGTAAATGACATATTCTTGTTAATACTAAGTAATCTACTAAAGTGCTTGCCAATGCAAAAATATATTGGGCAAACCATGGAGTGTGATAAACAAGATAACTCTCTTGCTTTATATTACAGCTAGTGGGCTGCTGATTCGTTATGCCTTAGCAGTTTTATGGCGTAATGAAGGCATCTTTTGCGTATTGTGTTGTATAGGAAGATAGAGTTGCCCGCTCTTGAGGTATGGAGTTGCAAGTATCTTCGGCAAGACACACAAGGAGATATTTAGGAAGTTACCACATCATTTTTTAATTATTGGTTGATTACGTCCCTGAGATTACAATACTCCCTGACATAGTGCCTACGATTTACTGACGGGGTTGCTGCCTGATGAGACAGAAAATGACATTTTAAACAGATTTGCTCTAGGAGAAAAACATCCAGGAATCAATACTTCTAGATTTGCTATATACGAGTATAGATAACTCTAGATATGCTATATAAAGTTTTATAGCTCATGGAATAAGGAGGCCTGTCATCTCAGGTGCAGCAGAGGGGTCGATTCTGACTTCTAGAACATCATGTACGATGACTAGGTGCGTCAAAAAATTCCTGCCGATGTGTTACTGATAGGTTACACTAATGACATCGTGCCTACCGTGCGCAAATCAGACGTAACCAAACATGAGGAGAGTGGAGCGATGAATGAAAAAGCATGGTCAGTTAGCGGTGTCAACAACTGATTTCGTTATGCTGACGATGCGGAGGATACCAACCGTCACACCCATGACATTTGGCTTTGTCGAGATTTAGACCAGAGCATCAGGTATCTGAGATTGAATCTGAATAGCAAGAAGAATTATTGAGAGAAAATCTATCAGGCATATGATGAAGCGATCTACCTTTTCCAGTCATCGACTGGGCTGCTCGCGAATGTGGGCGACACTTGGAGAACAAGGCGATCGCTATTAATGGCTGCAACTAACTCCATACTATTATCTGTTTTCAATATCCGGCCTGATGCTATGAAAGTCAAGAGGTACAGAAGATAAATAGCAGCCTCCAGATGGCTTAGAGCATTGAGAATCATCTAAAGTTACTGCACTGTCTCTGAAGATGCAATGCTTCTGACGGTAGAAGCGATCTCTATCGATCAGTTGGCTTTTGAATCTCAGCAGTTACCAAATGCACCCAGATTAGACTTGCCTCAATCTCGGAAGCAATGCTGCGATCGGAGGATGCATAAAATGCAACGGCTAATTTCGTTGAATCGGGGCTGACTCAACGAAATTACTCTTCTGTGCCAGGCTAGCTTCTATAAAAATGAAGCGGTGCACGGACACAGGTTGATTGAGGTTACTTCACCCTGAAGTAATACATGAGCGAACCCAGTGTAGGGCACAGTCCCGATTAAGCTATGGAGGAGATTTTAGAGAGTGTGAGATCTGTAACACCATTCCTAAGATGCGTTAAGTATCAAAGATTGTCCATGAAGCTGTGACATGCTGAGCTTTGTTGGTATGCGCAATCCGTCCAGACTTTTGTTGGTTATATTGAATACAGTAATCGAGGGCATCAAGAAATCAGACGCATAATTTGAGCTCTTGTTGAGCCTAAATAGATATATTGATAACGAAGATGTGATAGCTGAGGGCACTGCAAGACCCTATGGAACATGACAAACCAGAGGTTAGTGGGTTTTTTTAGATAAATGCGAGGGGCACTCAAATATAAACAAGCCTTTTGCAAAAGGAAGTGTTCAAGTGTATTCCTGCAGTGTGGGGTCTTGCATTGCCGTGCAAGAGCAGGACATCTCGGTGCCTGCCTTTTTTACCAATATGCACCTCGAACTAGGTCAAAAAATTAATAGTAGTAAGCAGCGTTTATTGTACGACAATCGTGAAGGAAATCAACGAGTAAAACTCCTTGAGAGAGGATAAGAACTTGATCCGAAACATAGTGGCTATGTGATTATTCTATAACAAGATCAACTCATAGCTGTGACCCTCAACCCTGAAGGTATGCTCAGGTACGACGGGTAGCTGATGACCCTCCACCTTCGGATGGTCAGCTGATTCGTTGCACCCTTCGGGGAGTATCGTGATGGTTGTGGTGCAAACAGAGGTTGGCGTTGACCTTATAGCGTCAGATACAACTAGGTCTTATATCTACCAATAGGAAAGTTGAGAGTTCCTTCAATGTAAACTGGAACCGTGCATGGGGGCGATGATTGGCGCTTAAACCAATCACTGTCTAATGGTGATCGCGGGGTAAGGCCTCTTCTTGGCAGGAACCCACGTAAATCCAGATCGAGTTCATGCTCCAAAAGTTAACATTGATAAGCGGATGTGCCCCCAGTACATCCGTGATGGTTGTCTCAAGCTAGTGTAGAGGGAGAGAGAAGGATAGAAGTGAAGTGGAATTGGATATAATGGAAAGGAAATCGGAAGCCGTAGCAGAAGATGAATTTCGAGAAAGGCTGAATTGGCGTACCTAAAGAGCTGAAGTACCAAAATACCGTGTGTATTGACGTTTTGAAGGGTTGACGGATTTGATGGCCGGAAGGGAGGATTGGAATCGAACTCCGACCAAAGGGTGAAGTAAATCTGGACGAACGGTGTAAGCATAGTAGAAAGGGGAGGCGACTCACCCGAGGCATGAAGGCCGGAAGAGAGAAGTGGTAGTGGACGAACGACACAAACTTAGTAGGAAAAGGAAAACGGTCCCTTCGACTCCAGGGTTGTGAAGGACAAAGGCTGATTATTGGCAGTCGTTGACTCGTGTTGCATAAATGATCGAATAATATTGATGGTACAGAAAATAGAGGTCGAGAATTGTAGTTCACGACTACTTTTCTCGACACAAAACATATATAATGCTATAAAGATGACACACGGTTGTCAAAGTGCTATGATGTTCCATCGCTCATTGTCGATCACTTCCAGTAGGAAATGAGAATCATCCTGTCAGCAATTCAAAGAAGTGAATTTCTGAGCAGTACCAACGAACCGTACCCTTAAGATCAACAGGTTCAGGCACTAACAGTCTACTTGGTGGGCGCTGCTGGTCGGTCAGATAGTTCGGAGAGGAATTCGACCGTGAGCCGTACCATGAACAGAATGTGCTCGATAACACTTCCCAGCCACTGCCAAACTATCTATTTTAAAAACGCGCCCAGAATCTGCATGAAAACTCTACGTTACTTATCGATCCATAACTTGAGTCCAAAATTCCAATAACAGCAAGAATGAACTACCGCGTTCCCGATATCTATATCTACGCGGTGCCAAAACCTAAGCTACTCTTACCTGAATCGAAATAATCTACGCTAATAAAACTGCAACACTTCCAAATTAAGGCACCGTGAACCCGACCCGAAGATATTCAACCGATTAGTCGCGGACTATGACTAAATCCTATCACTCGGTGACATACTCACCTGTTGCTTCCTTTCCTCCTGAAAAAACCTACATTACTGAAAGGAAAAAGGCTTTTCTGTTCAGCAATCCATATGCAGTTTTTTTTTCTGTTCATTAGAAAATATTTCTCCTTTTTTTGACTCTGTGTCGTGGACTAAAATCCACGCAAAATATATTTATGTATATATAGTTATTTACCAATCGTACGAACAAATCGTAAAAGTAATATTTGAAAATTCAGGGAATAAGACGGTAATTGCACACTGGCGAAGGGTCACCACTTTTGAAAATAGGCACACTATTAGTACTGTTTCGAGAGATAGGATTAGCACCAATGCTTAAACTGAGATTGAAGAGGAGAAACAAAGGAAATCTTGTCGATGAGGCAAAATTACATCTAGCTTCTGTAGTGCCAAATGGTTTGAAGACACGATGTGCCTTGTCTTTTGCTCGTAGGGTACTAAGTAATCGCTTGGTAAGCCAAGATATTTGGTTTACTTTACAAGGTACCTGAAAAGGTGTAAAGCAGCGAATAAAGTTATAAATATAAATGTAAGATCAAAGACATATTCAGTGAAGACCAGCCAGCTACAAAAATTTGACATCAAAAGGCTCCAAACGACGTCTGTGGCCAAAAATTTCACAGAGACCCTCGACAACCAGCTGGCTCCCATCTTGTCAGACGCATCGTTAAAGACGAGCAACGAGCTCTGGACGGAAGTGAAAGTATCAATCCCGGCGCAAGAGGAATGATTGGTTCGATGATGAGTGCCAGAATGCGTTAGATAAAAAGAATCAAGCGTACAAAGAATACGTAGGTAGGAAAACCAGGACGAAGAGAGAACGCTATGAGAATCTCAGAAGAGTAGCGAATAAGATAATTAGGATTTAGAAAAGAAAATACTATGCCGACCAATTGAGAAGTATAGATGTAAGCGTCACTCAAGAACAGACGAGAATATTGCTGCTGAAGCCGAAAGTGTTGAAGAAAACCCAGGTTTGTCCATTCCTCGTCGTAGGCATTCCACAAACGTCATTACACCGTGATTTGCATAAAGATTTGGGTTTTAAGGCTTATAAAGTTCAGTTAACACAAGAACTCAAGCCGGTCTTTGCTGATTGGGTCCATGAAATGCATGAAAATGATCCGGAATTTCATTGAAAAATCATCTTGAGTGATGACGCCTGTGTGGTCTAGTGGTTAGAGCATGAACGCATAAGCCGAAGGTCCCAGGTTCAAATCTCGTTGGGAGCAACGTGATTTAGTTCAGGGGATTTTCCGGAGAGACTACGAGTGCTCACTCAGTGGTGATATGTACTGATTTAATCAGATCATATCATAGCTGAGCAAGCACACGGGAGCATGGTACTGACCAAACTAACTTCCGGAAAAATTAATACGGTCATGGAAATGAGATACTCTATCTCTAAGCGAAGGCCCGAGAGGGGCTGTAGTGCTACAAAGAAGAAGGTATAAGCCTATCGAACAACAAAACAGTACAAGCATACAAAATAGTGAAAAAGCCTGAAACTTGGTTATCAGCCCAAAACCACGCTCTGTCGTGATAACATCGGAATATCATCGCTGATGAATGCAAGATCAAGGAAAGACGGGCATCATATTTCAAGAACCCTCTTTATCCTCCGCACAGCTCCAGAACATCGGAGCCTATAGATGTCTGCGGAGAGCTTCCATTAGCCCCACCAAATCTGGATGAAGTTTGCTCTACCATCAAAGCCCAAAAGATGTATTTAGGCGCCAAAATAACGAAAACGGGCAATGAAAGAGACGAAATACGCCGAAGAATACAGCTCGCAAATAAAATATTCTATTCAGTATTAACGATCTTGAAGACCAGCTGCATACACAGGAAAACAAAGCTGCAAGTATACAAATCTGTGATAAGACCTCTGTTACGCTATAGGTGTGAAACATGGACCGTAACCCAAGCATCCAAAAATATATTGAACGCCTTTGAGCGACGGGTCCTGAGGCGAATAATCGGAGCGAAGCTAGACGGGGAGCGAACCTAGACGGGGACCAATGGCGAATTCGATACAACCATGAGCTGGATGAAATTTTTGACGAACCGGAGGTCTCAAGGATTGTAAGACTGCGAAAATTGCAATGGGCTGGACACATGAATCGTATGGACGAACAACGGATACCTAAGAAGGTATTCGTTGGGAGAACTGGAGGCCCGCGGCCAGTGGGGAAACCGAGAAAACGCTGGTCTGACTCGGTCGACGTAGACAGTTCACCGCTGCTCGGATTTCGGAATTGGAAGACGCGGTCAACGGACCGAGACAGTTGGAGGCACTGTTTGCAGGAAGCGAAGGGTCGAAAGGGGCTGTAGTGCTAAGAAGAAGAAGAAGAAGACATTACTGTTTTTGGTTGTTTATCCGCCAAGGCCTTCCATCTTGAAGCGTGAGTGAAATCTCCACAGCAGCGTGTGTTGCAGCCATTCGTCAGGAAATGCCATACTATTTATAGCGACTGTGGAACCAACTTCCGTGGCAGTGAAAAGCAGCTGAAGCAAGCTTTCAAAGAAGCTACAAAGCGTTGCGAAGAGTTTCTTCTGAACAAGGAAATTCAATGGCAATTTATTTCTCCTGATAGTCCACACTTTGGTGGACCCTGGGAAGCTGGAGTGAAAAGCAATTGGCCAAACAGTATTAACCATTGAGGAGCTGTACACAGTATTGGCTCAAGTCGAAGCATGTCTTAATTCACGCCCTCTTTGTGAGGTCAGTAACGATTCAACTGATCTCGCCGCAATCACGCCAGGACACTTTTTAACAGAATGCAATCTGTTTCAAATACTATCCATGCTATCTGACAAACACGTTGGCCGCAAATGGGAAATCGTCCAGCAAATCTGCAAACACTTCTGGGACAGGTGGAAGCTTGAGTATCTCAATCGACTACAAGAAAGGTCGAAATGGATGTCGATCAGACCCAATCTTCAAGCAGGAGAACTCGTCCTCGTGAAAAATGACAATTTGCCATCAACACATTGGCCTCTTGCAAGAGTGAAAGAGGTACACCCTGGACCTGACAAATTGGTACGCGTTGCTTCTGTCGAATTCCGCGGCAGAGTAACAAGGCGGCCCGTCACTAAGATTTGTCGTCTGCCATTTGCAAACACAAACCCAGAAGAACCAGTCGAAACATCGAAACAATCACCGCAAGCAATAGCGTGTCTAACAACTACAAGGAGAACAGAACCCAAAAGAATCGGGGACACATGATCCGAATATTTAGCTATACACTCAAACCAACTACAACCCGTACCACCAGCGATCACCCCTAAGAAACCTTGAACCTCTATATCAGCATCCAACCTGCTCGTTTGTCGTTCTCGTTTTTTGTGCACTTCCCCAAATAAGCTGCAATGTGACAGTAACTCAATTGTCACCCGGTGTCTGTATTGGAAAATTCTCGAATTCACAGAGGAGCCTTAAAAATGCAGCTTCAATTACCATAGGACAACTTAAGGCATGACCAGGCCAATGTGGAAGCTATCGTCGCCAAATGCCGCGATTTCTGTGAAGCCAGTTCAAGTGCTTCAACCGGAATTGGATGTTCGGAACCTGTGCAACATCTCGAGGAATATATATATATATATATATATATATATATATATATATATATATATATATATATATATATATATATATATATATATATATATACAAGGATGAGATTCTTCACAAAACGTCTATCTTAAGATTGCTACAGAATAGACAACGACGAGGGACTTTCAGAGAACCAAAGGAAAATTATTCGTTCCATAGACAATCAATCAAAATTAATGCTCAAAACCACTAAAACGCTAAACAGCAGTAATACTTGGATGTTTGCAACTCCGTCAGCCGTACCTGGACAAAGTGTGTGTCAGGGTGACCAGCATAACATTATCCTGAACGGGACAGGTGTAGTGAAGCTTACTCAAGATTGTACTTTGAAAATTGAGAACTCTCTGTTCACTGCTACATGGATGACATCCACTAGAAACTTGTCAGTTTATGTCCTTCCGCACGCACCAATCTTCAACCAGACCATAAGCTTACAATCTGTACCTAAACTCTCAGATCCAGCTATCACCAAATCGGAAGAGTTCTTCGGAACTTAAATTGAACAGGAGCAATCGCTCTTTTATGACTTCCAAATAATCTCTTGTTCAACAACATAGGCCGAGTATTACTATCTCCATCATTATCAGGTTAGGAATAGTCGCCGCAAGTTTTCTTCTCATCCGCCGTTTCAGAGCAAAATTTCCTTTAAGGCGGAACCGTACGGAGACAGTATGGTATGAGTTACCATCATCAACTACATCACAATCTAACTAAGAACCTTAAAGGTTCTTGACGGGCGGCAATGTTAGGAATTATACTAAAACGAAAACATCAAACATACTACCAACAAGCGCTAATACATCATTTGCTTGCGGAACCTCAAATAGGTCCCAATATAACATCGCCCAACAGTAGCAGCTCAACAACAGCAAACCAATCGATCATCGACCGCATCGATCAGCAAATTCCAATAGAGAACATTGCCCACCAGATCAACATTGGGGTGAATGGTTGCATTCTGCAAATCAGCAAATATGTGCAACCTAAATGGAATTTGCTGAGCGTTTGGGTGAATGAATGAACTTGCATACCAGAATGAAATGCAACCAAATGAAATTTTTTAAAATTACTGTTAAAAATACAATAAAGTATCTGTGATCAATAGAAGTTGAACAAGGGAGTTTCATTTCACATTTTAACATTACAGCCGCTTCAAGAAGCATTTTTTTAATTTCCAGAACAGTATGCAATTTTTCATCAATGGTTTCTTATGACATTATCACGTAAAATTATCGTCCGTAAACCGACTTTACAGACAACAAAGTGTTTATTTTTTCTTCGGAAAAATTTTTTATCGACAATGGTTGCGGTGATAGTGGCGGGGTTTATTTCGGGTTAGTAATAATAATATTGTTACATGTACAAATAATTCTGCGAGCTACTGTCGCAATTGTTTTCATAATCATTAAGAACGTCAACAAATGAATTTACTCGAACCCACGAGAACCCAACAAGCATGATCAACATCTGCAAGTGACGTCACTCCATTCATTAATTTGCTCGAATCTACCAGGTACCTCTCGGTAGAACATTCGCCAATGTACGAGAAATGTGTGAATAGGTAGAAACCCTACATAAAGGCGAGCTGAATGAATGGGGGGATCATTCATTCGACCGCGATAAGAACTGCGATAGTGTGTGGGAAGTGATTTTCGTACTAGTGAAGTGAATTAGATGACAATTGCGATAAGAAATTTATGGACAAGTGTTAGATTTTTTTTAATAGTGAAAATTAAAATTAGTGCAAGTGTTAAACTGATTATTGTGTATATTTGTGATCAAATAAACTCTTTTAATTTAATTTAAAAGATATTGCGTTTTCACTTTCCCGGAACATTAAAATTATAGGCCGCGAACCAATAACACGCGACAGTGGTGTCAAGAAGTGCGAAAGAAAAATTTTGAAAGTGATTATTTGAACATTTTTATAGTGCACAATAGGAAAATTTAAAGAAACATTAAAAATGCCACGAAGCTTAAACTTAAAAATTAATGAATTGACCATGTCGGAGCTTAAGGAAGAGTTGGAACAGCGAAACCTGGCTACGCAAGGTACGAAGGCCACACTGATTGCACGCTTGCGTGACGCAATTGAATCGGAAGGCGCGTATCTGGATTCGGGTGAGCCCTCAGATGCAGAAAAAGGCGCAGAAGGTGGTGAAGCAGAAACAAAAAAAACCAAAGGAACCAGAAAATGCGCTGATGCAAATGTTAATGCTGATGCAGCAAGAGCAGCGACAACAGTCGTCCAATTTAACTACGAAGCTAGATGAACAATCAGCGCAGCTAAATGAACAGACATCCAGTTTAGCTGCGAAGCTAAATGAACAATCAGCGCAGCTAAATGAACAGACATCCAGTTTAGCTGCGGAGCTAAATGAACAATCAGCAAAAACGGACCAACAAGCGATTGAAATCAAGGCGGATTTGCAAAAACAGTCAACCAAAATAAAAGCGGAGCTCAGTAGTCTCAACAGCCAAATTAAATGCGTCGAGGAAAAGGTTGACCAGGTCGAGGAGAGAATCAACCTTGAGATCAGCCAGGTCGAGGAGAGAATCAACCATGAGATGGAAAAAGTGAAAAAGGACTTGGAAGCAGCGAAGGCAGTAGTAACCGCCTCACCAGCCCCACTTATAACCGCAGCGCAAAGCTCATCTAGAAATGCGCAAGCACCAATATTCGACGGGCAAACGGTCTGGACTATTTACAAAACCCAGATTGAAGCAGCCGCTCGCATAAATCACTGGAATGAGCAGGAACGAGCAACTGCATTGATACTTGCTCTAAGAGGCCCAGCTACCGAGCTGTTGCAGACAATCCCCGTTGAATTACACTCAAACCCGAATGCTATAATGAATGCGCTCGACATGCGTTATGGAGACGATCATCTAAAGCAGATTTATCGGTCACAGCTAAGGCATCGTGTGCAGAAGACTGGTGAAACCTTGCAGCAACTAGCCCAAGAAATTGAGCGACTAGCACTTTTGGCTTACCCAGCCTACGACCCAGAACATCGAGATGATGCAGCGACAGAAGCATTCATCAGCGCACTAAAGGACCCGGAATTGCAACAAGCCGTGCGTTTAACTCAAAAGCAAACGGTTAAGGACGCATTGGCTTACAGTCTGAACTTTGAGGCAGCGAAAAATGTGACTCGTACCACTGCCCGGGTTCGTGAGGTAGTGACAGACGAGTGCAGGTGTGAACGCGTGGAAATTGAGCGAGACCCGCATGTAAATGGTGCGCCTAGATGCTGGAATTGCGGAGAGAAGGGGCACCTACAAAGAGACTGCAAGAAGCGAAGAAAACCGAGCTATTGTCCAGGGTGTGCAGCTAAGAGGAGATCCAGACCGAGTCAGGAGCCCAGAATGGAAGCCCTTCAAACAGAGGGGTCGGAAAACATGTAAGAGCCAACTTCGTGGGGCATAGGTTGGCTAGGAGAATCGATGTCCCCAGCACCACCATCACCGTGTCAAGACTACATCGTGGAGAAGCGGACTTATGCCGTCCGGGTCAAAGTGACGGAGAACACTGCACCATAACAATCGACACTGGTGCAACCCGATCGATTATCCGACCAGACATAGTTAGACAGCAACAACTTCACAAGGGCAGAATTTTCTCACTACGGACAGCTACGGGAGAAACTGCACCTGTTCATGGAGAGGTCAACCTCCAGATACAGTTGGGAGACCTCGTGTTCCGACATAATTTTCTGGTCGCGAACATTATGGATGACTGCATTCTCGGAATGGATTTTCTGCGACCACATGGAATCACGTTGGACTTGGGCAAACGGGTATTGAAATGGCAGAATGTCGAAGTACTGATGGAGGATCCCAGCGTCCAAATCCCCAAGATGAATGTAGTGGTATGTACTGACACTGATGTACCGAATTCTTCCGAAAGCATTGTATGGGCCAAGCTTGATGGTGATTCTGGAGACCACCGATCTTATCTGATCGAGCCAACGAAGACATCCGCATTGCGCAGTTTGATTGTAGGACGAAGCCTTGTAAGATCTTTAAGGAACGGATATGTGCCGGTTAGAGTCCTTAACACCGCAGACTCAACCACGAGCATCAAAGCGGGAGAAGTCATCGGCAGCTGCCCGCCTGTTTCCACCATCACCTCTTTGGAAGCTACTCACAACCATCATTGGAAAAGGAGGCAAGACACAGAAAAAGCCAGGGAATCCACGTCTGCAATATTGAAGCAAGTCAAATTGCCGGTGCAGCTATTCAAACGAGCCTCTGATCTGGTCACCAAGTACAGTGACATCTTCTCAACAAGCCCGGATGACCAAGGCCGAACGAGTTTGGTAACTCACGTCATAGATACACAGGGAGCCAAGCCGATTCGACAAGCACCAAGACGTCTCCCTATAGCCAAACAAGGAGAAGTGAGCGCGCTGATCTCGGACATGGAAAAACAAGGCATTATTAAACCTTCTGTAAGTCCATGGGCCGCGCCTGTAGTTCTAGTAAAGAAAAAGGATGGTAGCACTCACTTTTGTGTCGACTATAGGCAGCTTAACGACGTCACTAAGAAAGATAGTTACCCGCTCCCACGCATCGTTGACATCATGGACACTTTAGCCGACGCAAAATGGTTTTCTACACTCGATCTCAAGAGTGGCTACTGGCAGGTAGAAATTGACAAGAAGGACCGAGAGAAGACCGCATTTTCAGTTGGGACCGGATTGTGGCAATTTGTGGTGATGCCGTTTGGGCTTTGCAATGCTCCAGCCACTTTCGAACGCTTGATGGAATACGTGCTACGTGGTCTAACCTGGAAAACCTGCTTGGTGTACCTAGATGACATCATCGTCATCGGGAGAACGTTCGAAGAGCATGTGCGGAACTTAGAAGAGGTTTTCTCCCGACTGCGACTGGCAAATTTAAAACTTAGTCCCGACAAGTGTACCCTTTTCGCAGCTGAAGTAAAATACCTGGGACACGTCGTATCAGCAGAAGGGGTCAAAACAGACCCCGAGAAAATTGAAGCCGTGAAAAGCTGGCCAACACCAAACAACAAGCGCCAACTACGAAGTTTCCTGGGTCTGGCAACCTACTATCGAAGATTCGTCAAAGACTTTGCCAAAATAGCTAAGTGTCTCCATCAGCTAACCGAGAAAAATCGTCCGTATGTCTGGAATGAACAATGCCAGACAGCCTTTGAGACCCTGAAGGAAAAGCTATGTGAATCATCCGTACTGGCGTATCCGAAACCCGGAAAAATGTTTGTAGTTGACACCGATGCAAGCAACGGCGATATTGGAGCTGTACTCTCCCAGCAGATCAATGGCGAAGAAAGAGTGCTCTCGTATTACAGTCG
This sequence comes from Odontomyia ornata, assembly GCA_963969285.1. NCBI lineage: Eukaryota > Metazoa > Arthropoda > Insecta > Diptera > Stratiomyidae > Odontomyia > Odontomyia ornata. The sequence continues at coordinate 6,549,624 of OZ017741.1, forward strand.
AGTTCTTTCAAAAAGTGAGAGGAACTACTGTGTGACCAGGAAGGAGCTATTGGCTATAATAGAGGCCACCAAGCAGTTCCACAAGTACCTATATGGCCAGAAATTTGTTCTTCGAACGGACCATGCATCGCTGAGATGGCTACTTAACTTCAAAAACCCCGAGGGACAAGTTGCGAGATCGAAAGATTGCAGTCATACGACTACGAAATTGTTCATCGAAAGGGCGGAGTTCATGGAAATGCTGACGCCCTATCTCGTCGCCCATGTCCAGCTTACTGCAAGCATTGCCGACGGATTGAGGAAAAGGAACCGCCCGTTGATCTGCGACTGATAACGGCCGAATTCGATGAAGGTTGGTCATCGGAGGAGATTCGAAATGCCCAGCTAGCCGATGAAGACATCGGACCATTGCTCGTATGGAAGGAGACGACTGGGCGACCTGAGTGGAAAGACGTTTCAACGCATGGCGCAACCCTGAAAAGCTATTGGGCACAATGGAACTCCCTTCAGGTAGAGGGTGGCATACTCAAGCGGAAATGGGAAACGGTGGATGGCAGCTCCTATAGGATGCAAACTATACTACCCAAAAGCCGAATCCACGATGTGGTTAAGGAAATGCATGAAGGATCCTCGGGAGGCCACCTTGGTGTTAACAAGACCTTAGCGAAATTGCGGGAAAGGTTCTACTGGCTCCACGCTCGAGAAGACGTAGAGGACTGGTGTCGCAGATGCACAATTTGCGCTTCCGTCAAAGGCCCAAAGCGACGACTGAGAGGACAAATGCAAACCTATAACGTGGGGGTACCGTTTGAAAGGATTGCTGTTGACATTGCAGGACCCTTTCCTGAATCTGAATGGGGAAATCGATACACGCTGGTTGTAGCCGATTATTTCAGCAAGTGGCCCGAGGTCTACCCCATTCCCAACCAGGAAGCAACTACTGTAGCTGAACAGCTAGTGTTAAATTGGGTCAGTAGGTACGGCGTACCTGGCGAACTTCATTCGGATCAAGGCCGAAACTTTGAGTCACTAGTTTTTGGCGAAATGTGCGAGCTGCTCGGAATACGGAAAACGAGGACAACACCGCTGCATCCCCAATCCGATGGAATGGTCGAACGTTTCAACGGCACGCTCAATAAACATCTGGCCAAAATGGTTGACGAGAACCAAAGGGACTGGGACCGACATATCCCACTATTTTTAATGGCGTATAGAGCCGCTGAACATGCATCGACGGGCCAAGCCCCAGCCAAAGTCATTTTTGGAAAGACTATTCGTTTGCCAGCCGATATAAAGTTCGGAACACCCCCTGAGAAACCCCAAAGGTCTCGGAGTACGCAAGTGATCTAAGACAACGGTTGAACCAGATACATCGGACAGTGCGAAAACACCTCGAATCGGCTACTGACCGCATGAAGACCAGGTATGATCTAAAAGCTAATTCTACTGGCTTCCAGCAAGATGACTTGGTGTGGCTTTATAACCCGCAACGGCGAAAGGGTAGGTCTCCAAAGTTGCAACATAATTGGGAGGGACCATACCGAGTTACAAAGCGAATCAACGATGTCGTATACCGAATACAGGAACATCGTAAGCCGAAAGCTAAAATGAAAATCGTGCATCTGGACCGTCTTGCCCCATATTACACCCAGGGAGAATTGACTACAAATAGCGACACATCTTTTCGGGGCGAAAAGAACTGAGGTGAGGGCCGTGTTACATGTACAAATAATTACATGTACAAATAATTCTGCGAGCTACTGTCGCAATTGTTTTCATAATCATTAAGAACGTCAACAAATGAATTTACTCGAACCCACGAGAACCCAACAAGCATGATCAACATTTGCAAGTGACGTCACTCCATTCATTAATTTGCTCGAATCTACCAGGTACCTCTCGGTAGAACATTCGCCAATGTACGAGAAATGGGTGAATAGGTAGAGACCCTATATAAAGGCGAGCTGAATGAATGGGGGGATCATTCATTCGACCGCGATAAGAACTGTGATAGTGTGTGGGAAGTGATTTTCGTAATAGTGAAGTGATTTAGAAGACAATTGCGATAAGATATTTATGGACAAGTGTTAGAATTTTAATAGTGAAAATTAAAATTAGTTCAAGTGTTAAACTGATTATTGTGCATATTTGTGATCAAATAAACTCTTTTAATTTAATTTAAAAGATATCGCGTTTTCACTTTCCCGGAACATTAAAATTATAGGCCGCGAACCAATAACACGCGACAATATTAATAAATTGCTTATCAAATTGTTCCGGTCTTTTTGTAAAGGCCCCACGAGCAGTTCCCGATTACTTCACCATCATACTAATAAGTATAATCATGTGCCCACTGTGGGCTTGGAAACCATTTAGCATCCTCTGGCGGGGCAACATATCGAACCCGCTGGCCAGTGCTTTATTTTTGCCCAGACCATTTTTAGATCAGTTGCTCGCCGGACGTCACGGAATTTTTAAAAAAAATACACACTTAAGAGGATCACGGCCCTTCATTTGGCTGGTCCTCTATTATACTAACATCAACCGAGCCTCACCCGCACTACTAACAAGTTTTTTTACGCCCGTGTTTGGACTCAGTATGTGAACCGGCTCCGCAGTAGTTGGGACGAAGTTTCGAACCCGCTGCCCAGTGCCTTTTACTTACTTAGCCCAGGGCATTTTTTGACCGGATCATTATTTGGTCTACCACGCTTAAAAAAAATCACGTGCAAAATTATGGCGCCAGGCTAGGCTTTGTTCACGCCTTCCATCTACTGTTGTGAGGCACATGAATGGATTCCGACCTGCTGCAATGTTGATGGCTTTTTGGGCAGAAGAAGAGTTGTTTTTTAAAGACCAGCTTTACAGCTAGGAATAATTTAGATCATCAATCCTTGATTTAAAATCAAGAACACTTATAAAAATATGAATTGCTTAAAAATAATAACAGTAACCTAGCGAAGACACGCGTATGTTAATAACGCAAATCTAAATCCATTGAGTATAAAGTGGAAATTTATCTTACCTCGTAGTCACCCAAAAGTAATTCCTCTTGATCTGACATTGATCCTATTTACTATCCAAAATTTCAACAAACTTTAAATTCAATTTCTAAATCACAAAATCTCCTTTACACCTACACAAAGCACTCCACGTTTTCATCACAGAGAACCGATCATTAACCTTCGCAATACCAATCACCGATAAACGACCGAAACTGATCAGGATTAGCAAATAACTGGCATCAAATCGTTATCCACACGTCGTTTAAGGATGCAAATCAGTTTATCTATGAAAATTCTCTTTCAAGTTTACATTTCATTTCTTACACACTCAATATCCTGAACTTTGTACGATATCTCTTTTAGAGATATAACATTTTTGTAGATTTATCGCTGCACAAGTAAATATAAGTAAAATCATAGTTACTCGTAGAATGTCTGCAATCTAAACTTGGTTTCAATTACTTACTTATCTTTTAAGAAACCAAAATACAAAAACCCGTTCATCATAAAACGCTTTCGAACGCGACGCGCGCATGGGGAAAATGTAAAGTTCTAACGTGTATTGTGATACGAGAGTATGCTCGGGCTCTAGTATGAGAAATAACCAGACTAGTATAGTAGAAGATTGAATATGAGTATGTAAGAAAACAGTTTCGTTTACTATTTAAATGTATGCCAAAAACTGGATTTGGTGCAAAAAAAAAGAAGATTCCACAGTGTGAAGGCAAAAAATAAGATACATACTATCAAAGTCTATGAGAAGCTAATAGTTGTCTTTGGCTTGACCTTGCCTTGGTCTTTCGCGGCCGTCACATGATCGATCGTTAAGAAGATTTTGTGAGGGGAAAAGTGATACACATATGTTTGCATATCATTAAGTCGTTTCAAAGGAAATCGACTGTTTATCACTCGTTTATGCTAGAAAACATTACAATGAGTCACATCTTCGTGGAATTTATCAAAAAGGACATCATGTTGCATGGCATTAATTTCCTAAAATAAATTTTAGGCTCATCAAAATTGGCTCCACAATGTCTCATTCATCTTCGTCCCATTTCTGATTTCTATGAAATTTAAATTTATTATGTGTATCACAAAAAGGACACTCTTTACATACTCTCAAAACGGCAATACATCCTTTCACGCATATACAAATCCTCTTATCAACATAACGCCAGCATAAAAACACCACAAGGCATAAATCAATAGAAGAATCCTTTTTTTGGTGGCAATATCCCCAATGGAAAAATGTCAAGACAGCACATATCCTCCTGGCCTGCTGGTTGTAATCCGCGTCCAAGCTGTTGTTTGCGAATTTTTAACGTATCCATGTCCACCATGTAACGCTCATATACTCAATGGAACAATTTTAATTATCATCGTTAGAGTGTTTTTGCATGTCCAACAAGGATATTTATCACATCAACGTGGACATATTCCCCTTTTGTCAATGCAGCAAACGCGGCAAAGGATGAAGAGAGGCAGGAAAGGAAGAAGAAATATTACATTGTCAATGCAATTTATGAAAAATACCCGCAGGATTTAATCGATTGCGACAGAAGGGAAATGGAGCGATTCAAAACGGAGATAAGTGACTTTGAATAGAATGTCCTGGATAGTAGCTGGATAGATATTCGTCAGCAGATTTTTGAGAATCATTTCCAAATGAGTGAGTTTAGTGTGAGAAATTTTCTAAAAAGAATGATTTGGAAATTTTACAGGATAAAACGGGAAGCATGGTCAATTCTATTCATAAAAGAATGAAAAAGGAAATTCTTGTTGCTGACATCTGAAAAATTTTCATTTGAAAACAAAAACAACAGGAAAATCGAACAAAATGGTAATTAAATAAAACACCCATTAGAGTGAATAATTTACTATCATATAAATACAAAACAATTTCGCTGTTGAGCTGTGTGAGCATGCATATGAGTTCATATGTTTTTCAGCTATCGATGCAGTATCCAATTAAAGAATGCACATCATATCAAGTAATTAGTAATATTTTTCTAGTAATTATACATGTATATCAGCCAGTAACATCCGTTACGCTTGTGAACATGATAAAGATTAATCCAAATGAAGTAGAGCATAGTTGGTTGATTTGAGAGTTGTTGTTTTTTTCAATGAATACTAATTTCATATTCGAATCGATGTACGAGTATATGAGGAAAAGGTTTTAAAGTATGAAGTGTACGAGGTGATATCATATATAATTTTAGCTGATTTTTAAAAAAATAGGAGAGCCATGCATAACTATAAATCACTGAGGTATCAATATAATAATAATGCACCGCCCTACATTCCGTATTTAAGCTTGGCTTTGGGGCGTCACACGCATAACAACAACAAACAGAAGGTAAGCTTTGTATCTCACTCAAATTTGAGTAAATTGAAGTGGATATCAATGGTACGTAAAGGACTGCAGCGATGGTCTGTTGTCTGTGCTCGCCGGGAGTGGCTTTGTCTGAGGACGCGTAAATGTGCTGGCAAGCTAGCATCGCGGTGTCGTGGGGCGGGTTCTTTTCCCTAGCACAAGGGTCCACTGCAAAAAAATTCACGAATTAAGTGGTCGTGGGACTCGGTTTAACGGTTTCGAGGCCGAGGTAACCTACTGAAGGGATGGATTGCCAAAGTAAAACGACAGACTGGGCCTGGCGAACGCGGGCGAGACTTGAGAGGATCTTGTGTTTACTTTGCATACTTACGGCCCCCAAATAAGAGAGGAGCATCCAGGTGGAAGCGGTACCCCTCGCAATCCCCGGATCAAGATGCATTGTAGACGTGGCCATATACATATTTCCCATTTAAATGAAAAACTCATGCAAACATCATTCGCATGAATTTTTCCTTTAAATGAAAAAGTAAACGTTTCAAATTTATGTTAAGTCTTATATGATGGGATCACAGAACACTAGCATAAATAGGAAACTCAAGCTATAGGCCACTCTACCCTGCAAGAGCACCTGCAACGCAAAAAGAAGGGGTGAGCTCACCCGATGCTAGATCATGAGTGGAGGGGCCAGCCAATGTGGCGGATCAAAAATCAGAAAATCACAAATACAATTTTTACTTGCATCTAAACAGGACATAAAAATGTTTCTCTAGTTTTGATGCCCATAAATTGCATGCATTTGATTTCACTCAAATTTTTTTATCTCATTTTTAAATGATTTGGTAGAAAAAAAAACAAATGATACAATAACTGCCAACGAACAGTATTAATTTTTGGTTAATTTTCAACCTTCTCCAAGACTTCGAAATTTTAAATACAATGGAGGGTACTTACCATATCCTCCTCTGATGAGCGCTCGCCAATGGAGCGGGTAAAGACTTTCTATAATCAATGCCAAAAATCCTCACAGCAGCAGTAGACTGTTACTTCTAATTCAATGATGCATTTAAAAATTAAAATTTTAAGAAATGTTCCATCTATTACCAGGCATATTCTATGATCTCTTTGTTAATTTTTTCTTGACACTATTTTTTTCATAATATAACCAAAAAAGAATTCTGTCTACAACTATTACAAACTAATGGTACCAACTAATGAATTCTAATTCTTTTGCAATTATTATTGCCTCGTTTCACGCGATAAATGACACACCTTTTTTATGATTTTATTTGATTTACAACACTTCACTTCAACTGCTTGCTTCTAATTTCTGATGGAAACTGCGGAACGATCTTAACTCCTGCTGATAGACAACATTTGTTGCACGCCTTTTCACTTAATATTCGACATCAACGAGACCCCGTTAAAACCACTGTGAAATCTCCCAAACCCCAATCGACTCTCGATCAATTCTAGGTATCCAAATCTGTAAAGCCACTTCTGAACCTAATCATTCAATCCAACGCAACTCTGCAGAGCAAATCACCAACATGAAGGATTCCGCCACATGTTTCAACAAACCACAAATTATTCCCAACAAAACTACACCTTATCGGATCGCCATCATACCCGTATATCGTAAATCTGCGAAAAATTCCTTCACAACCGAACATTGAAGAATTCTTTGGTCCGACACATATGATACTCAATTCGATTGCACTTATATCGCATAACTCAACAATATCTTTTACTTTTTCTCGCACTGTCCATTGTACATATCTCGGTACGTGTACTTGCACTATCTCGCGAGCATGTTAATTCAAATTAGTTCGTTCGTTCCAAAGTAGTTGCACAACGCGACTTCTTCCGCTCGTTCTATCCCGTCGAGATTCCTCGCTCGTCCTTTGCAATCGACTCCCGCTTCGAAACAATCTTTTGACTTATCTCGATGAACCTCTTGCATGGCGGCAATGGAGGTTTTTTTCTCAACGAGATAAACCGCAATTCTTTGCTAAATTGCGTTGCAACGGGGTTGCTGTCATCAAATTTTTTTTTGTAATTTTTATTGAATTTTTTCAATTGTTTCGTTGGGAAACAATTCTTCTGGTAATCGTAGTGATGGTAGTGCCGGGTAGTAGTACGGGAAATGGTGTTTCTCAGCATATATTTTTTGAGCAGTTTGCCTAGGCGACTGCTCGATTACTACAAATTCAAGCACGTGGCTTTGGGTACAATCTATTCACATACTTTACATATTGATACATACATATTTTGTTTGCGTATGAAACAAGTTTTTGAATGGCACCAAATGCTCTCGAGTATTGAAAGTTTGCCTATATTTCCCCTCTCCCTGCATTGCACGACGCGGCAGCAGCAGACCTGTTTTGGAAAGCGTTCATCAAGACCTTTCAATTGACACCCCCCACGATAAATGAGGACCCTCCTTCCTTTAAAGGCGTTGAAAAATTTATTTACACCCAAACTTTCAAGGGATCATCGCTTCTGATCCACCGTAGAAGTTTGGTGACTGTAGCTGCTTTTGTTACGGCGAAAAACCGCTAGACATACAGACAGACGATAGACAAAACCGTTTTAAATAGGATTTTGTAAGTAGTATGAAACCCTAAAAACCGATTCAAAATAGCTTACGAAGGATGATGCTCGGACAAGCGTGAGAATTTAATGAAACGAAAGAAAGGAGTCACCGTAACCAAGCGCTAAACATATCGCTGCGGAAGAAAGCCATAAAGCTGGAGAGCCAATCAAGCTTCAATGTGCGCGCACAGCGTTAATAATCCCCGACCTTTCGTAAAAAAGCAAAACAAATGTTTTAACGCCACAGCTAATGAGAAAGCATCCATAAGGACGAGTTCATAAGAAAGAAGAAAGTTAAACTCCAGTACCTCTAAAAGAATAATTAGGTCTTTGTAAAAAAAATTTTGAGCGCTCTGAAAAGGAGAGCGGGAAATTCTGTAGGACGCGCCAGATGTTCGCGCGGTAGGGGAAAATATAAAGAACATCGAGAATTCAATAGTTACTGCCCTCCTCCTAAGAAAGTAGGTCGCAAAAACAATTGCCATCCAGCGAAATCAAGAAGAAAGGCTCATCCGAAAAGCAAGAGACGTCCTAAAGAGAATAAAATCAGCACGTGACTCGCGAAAAATCAGCAAAGGGGTAAGAAATGGGCTCTTTGAACTAGAGGAGTTCCTAGACCTCATAGGGCATTACCGGAGGAGCTGGTCAAAGGCCGAAGACGACTCAAACATCAACAAAAGAATGGCATCAAGCCCAATCGAAGGAGATCGGGAGAAAAAAAGGAAAGAAGAAGCACTTGACGGGCCTGGAACGCTAGATCAGGGGTTCCAGTCAGTTCTGACAAAAGGAGCGAAGAAAGCCGCACAGAAAATACTGCAAAAAGTGCCAGAAAATAATGTTCACTCGGATGCCCAACAAGAAAAAAGACTTGACGCGAAACAGGAAAGAAAAAAGCCGCGACGAAGACCTCGGCAGCAGGCAGTGCTCGTAAAACCCCAAGATGGCCGATCCTATGCAGAAGTGTTGCGGGATATCAGGGAAAATGTGAGGCTCGAAGACACCAACACTGCTTTCAAAGCAGTACGACTAACCCGGTCGGGTGACATACTGGTCAAATTCGGCGCAGAGGCCGACAATAAAGAAGCATTTGCGACGCAGTAAAGAAAGTCCTCGGCAAAAGTGCAACTGTAGGCTTGCTCGAGCTGATGGCAACGATCGAAATAAGAGACATTGACTGCGACACGGAAGTGCCCGTATCAAAGCGAGGCTGACACCAGAAAGCCATAGGTGATAACGAATGGCCATCATTAACTTGACCGAAAAGGATGCTGAACAATTTCTGAATAAGGACAAAGTAAGAATAGGTTGGGTTGCCGGCAAGATACGGCGAAGGGCAGTGTCTTTTCAATGTTTCAAATGCCTTGGATATAGTCACACCGCACAAGTATGCAAAGAACCCGATAAAATCTTCTTGTGTTGCAAATGCGGTGAAATATGACGCAAAAGAAAAGAGTATACAAACGAGGCACACTGTATTCTTTGCAAGGGTGCTGATATAAGACCGAATCTTGGGCACGTCTTGAGATCGAGGCGAAATCAGAGCTTCGATGATACGTATCCTGCAGGTAAACCTAAGCTGCAGTTCAACCGCCCAAAAACTGCTAGAGTAGTTTACGAGGGACATGAAAGCCGACTTTTTGCTGCTGAATAAGCAACACCACGATAAAAGTTTTGCTTCATGATATCCTGATGAAACGAGAAACTACCATCTGGGTTCGGAAGAGGTAGTCGATATGATTTACGTGGGTACCTGATCGTGTAACGTTTTCTCGTATCCTTCTCAATCATGGCGATCCAGTTCGGCAAAGGGGGGATCCCAGCCTAAGATGCTGCAGAAAAATTTGCGCTGTAATCACTACAGGCGCGCGCCAGCCCAGAGCGTTGAACGTGTTGGCGATGTGTGATGCTACAGTCCTCTTGTTAAAGTATTAACTTGATCGGTTCGGCTTGAATCCTGATCGCTAGAGTGTCGTTGCGATGATCCCACACTAATTCTAGTATCCTAAACGTGGCGGGTGCATCCAGGATGTGATGTGCTGAGGCTTGGAGGCGATCCCGAATAGGAATGAATTCGAGTAGCGCCGTTTGACTGGATGCCCACTGAGGGAGATGGAATCTGCCCCCTTTTCAGCAAATCGATCAGATCCTGATTTGATGTTTCTGAATCCGGACCTTGTCAACATAAAGCTCGGCCTGCATCATCTGCGACTAATTGTTGAATAAATTGCATCACTAGGAATGGCACTGAACTTACTGCGAAGGTCACGGTGCAAAGACAGTAAGTCTCGATGGTCGTGAAGGGTGGCCTCCACCACAGAATGCGCTGAAAATTTCGGTGATATGAGGCTACTAAGATCTTCCGGTACATTTTCTTCATGTCCGAGGAAAAGGCTATGTTATAGATTCTCCAGCTGACAGTTATGGATGCTAAATCCCGGTGTAGAGTGGGTCTTACGAAGAGTACTGTAGGTCGTTTAGGGATGTGTCTCTGTCTGACTTGCGTGATGCGTTATAGATCACGCGCAGTTTGGTGGTAGCGCTAGACTCTTTTCGGACACCGTACAGTGGCAGGTGGAAACAAGGCTATCGATCGGCTTCTTGGGCGGTCCTAGGGAGACATGTTCCTCGAGGCATTGATTTACATGTGTCCTAGGGAGACATGTTCCTCGAGGCATGACTATTGAGCCGAGGATTTCGATTTAAGTGGTGTTCTACTGGATACACTGCGATCTCATAGGATAAAATGAGGACCCCAAGTCGTCGGGAGAACACCGGAAAGGTAACTGGACTATGTATCTTCCATCGGCTACTCGTTGATGGGTTCTACTGAAATGTTCCATGCATTCGCGGTCCTCCTCGGTTATCGAGACCACTGGTTCAACTTCTTTCAGTTCCCGGAATGTAACTGCATGTCTATCTTGATTTTGCTGAAGAAGAATTGTATCCCTACGTGGAGGTAGCTACGGGGCCCATAAGCATGCAACCTAGGATCGTATTTTGGGCAATAGGGGATTGAGCGGGCCCTGTCCTGATTCCTTCTCGCAAGAGACTTGGATATGTATCGGATCCGAGAATTACCCAATTGCGCTGGTTTGGCGAAAGAGAGGGTCGGCCAGTTCCAGACCCTGCAGTTAATGATATTGTGACCTCGGAATCCCTACTTGGGATAGCCGCTCCGTTTATGTGGGCAACACTCGGGCTTTGGTAGAAGAGGCCATCAAAAGGGACTTCCCTAGCGTGGGCAGGATCAAAGCGAGGCTGACACCAGAAAACTATAGGGGACAACGCATAGCCATCATTGACTTGACCGAAAAGGACGCCGAACAATTTGTGAATAAGGGCAAAGTAAGAATGGGGTGAATCATCCGCAAAATACGGTGAAGGACAGTGCCTTTTCAATGTTTCAAATGCCTTGGCTATGGTCACACCGCACAAGTATGCAAAGGACCCGATAAGAGTTTCCTATATTACAAATGCGGCGAAATGGGCCATAAAAGAAAAGAGTGTACAAAGGAGGAACACTGTATTCTTCGCAAGGATGCTGATCCAAGACCGGATCTTGGGCACGTCCTGGGATCAGGTAAATGTCGAGTTTTCCAGAAAGCCCTAGCCAAGGCAAAATCAGAACTTCGATGACCCACATCCTGCAGCTAAACCTACACCGCAATTCAACCGCCCAACATCTGCTTGAGCAGTTTTCCGACTTTTTGCTGCTGTGTGAGCAACACCATGATAAAAGTTTTGCATCATGGTATCCTGATGAAACCGGTACTGCCGCTATTGGGTTCGGAACAGTGATTTCTAGGTGGCGGGCTGTGGACGGGATGGTTTCATGTGGGTTCAGTGCTCAGGGACCACCTTCTTTAGTGTGTACCTAACGCCGAACGAGCCGATATAATCTTTCCAAGCCAAGCTTAATGCTTTGGAGGGCACTGTATCGATCGCAGATGATTACGTGCTCTTTTGCAGAGACTTCAACGCTAAAGCAATCGAATAGAGGCATGCCTTTAACAGATTCGCGGGGGAAACGAATCCTAGAAATGGTGGCCAGGACGCCTCGTCCTACTAAACACCGGAAATACCCCGACTTTTCGCCGTATTGGCTGTGAAGGAACCATACTGAACGTGACGTTCTTTTCGGAGTCCTTAGTGCGGAGGCTACAAAATTGGAGAGTATTATAGGACTACTCAGGCAGTCACCATCAGTTAAGATTCGTGATGTTGTTTCCCGACGTCCGTGCTCTCGACCTTCTACAATTGGATGGAACATCGGAAGTGCTCCGCTGAAGGGTGATTCGCAGAAGACATAAGAACTGGTAGCTCAAGACGTGGTGAACTCAACTATAAGCATCATCACGACTGCTTGCAGCTCTTGTATGCCTCGTCGAAAACCTCGGCACGTCAGGCTCCCAGTGTACTGGTGGTTGTCTGAAATCGCTGAAAAGTGAAGAGAGTGTTACGAGCTTCGGCGTGAGGCTCGACGGTTACGTAACCGCGACAAGGCATCCAAATGGATAGCAACACATAAGTCGGCCAGGAAATGCCTTCGCAAATTGATTAATTGATGGATAATGTAAACAAGGATCTGAAGGGCTACAAGCTAGTTATGCAGAAACTTGTTGCCCTACGGATCCCTTGCACAAATGAAACGGAAAAGATGGATGAGATAGTGCGGGCACTCTTCCCCGCCCATCTCTTCCGTGTTGATGCTGCTCGAGTCCCCACTCTTCACACAGCCAGAACTGGAAGAAGCAGTCCCATCATTGAAAGAAGGGAAGCCTCCAGGCCCAGATAGTGTTCCAGCTGCGGTGTTGCAATTTGTCTATCGCCATTGTCCTGACTTACTGCTCTGCACATTCAACGCCTGTCTACGGGACGGAGTTTTCCCGCTACGATTGAAGGCTCGTGCTGATCAGAAAGGGGAAGGGTAATTCCGAATCGCCGTCTGTATACCGCCCGTCATGCATGCTCAAGTCAAGTGCTAGAGAAACTCATCGAAGGAAGACTCAATGACGCGATTCGTGCTGCTGGAGACCGATCTCCTCGACAGTACGGCTTTAGAATAGGACGCTCCACCAATGATGCGACTGCAGAAGTAATGAGCGCGGTCCAAAAGGCAGAGGCATATAGCCACATCAAGCGACGGATCGTTCTGTTGGTGACACTCATCGTTAGGTACGCCTTCAACTCCGCTGGATGGGTGGATATTGTGGATACGCTGGAAAACCCTTTTCAAATTCCAGAATATCTGATGCGGCTTCTGACAGACTACCTGCTTTACGACACGACACAGGGCCAACGAAGGATGGAAGTTACATCGAGTGTTGCCCAGGGATCTATCCTTGGTCCGGTCCTGTGGAACGTGTCTTACGACGGGCTACTGAGACTGGAGATGCCAGATGCGTCGCGCTCATCTGGTTGATGTTGCGGCTCTGGTCGCTGGACGCACCGTTGAACAAGTGCAACTTAGGCTAGGTATGCTAATCCACCAAGTGAGGGATTAGATGACTGCTTGCGGGTTCAGCCTAGCACTGGAGAAAATCGAAGTTGTCATCTTGACAAAAAAGAGTAAGGATGATCAGTATTGGAGACATATTAATCAAATCAAAGCCACTTGTGAAGTACCTGGGGCTACTGATCGGCTCGACGATGAGTTTCTCTGAGCAGGCTGCTTCGGGAGTATCGGCCCTGAGTCGACTTATGGCCAACGTAGGTGGACCCATCCCATCAAGAAGACACCTTTTGATGAGTGCTGGAGAGTCAATGCTACTGTATGGAGCAACAATATGGGATAACGCTCTCAGTTAGTAGGTATTCCGAAAACGCATGGCACAGATATAGAGAAGAGGAGCACTGAGGATATGAATCCGACAGTCTATGATTCGGCGGCGAGAGTAATTAATTCTGACAAGAGAGCGCTGCACTATTTACCTGCGTCGAAATGAGGACGTGAGGGAGACGGTTATCCGCGAGGAGAGAGCGCTCACTCAACGATTGGCAGCAATTTTGCGTGAATAGCACGAAGGGAAGGTGGACGGCGCGCGTCATCCCAGGTCTGACACCATGGCTAAATCAAAGCCATAGTGAAAGTGACTTCTATCTGACCCAGCTTTTGAGCGGGCATGGGTGTTTTCAATCTTACCTGCACAAAATTGGTAAGTCACGATCCCCCGATTATCGGTTTTACCCAGTAGAGGAAGACTATGCCTACCACACATTTTTTGCGTGCAAAAACTGGGAAAAGCTGCAACGGAACCTCTACAGGGAGACGAGAGAGCTCACCCCGGATAGTATAGTTGTGTTGATGCTTGGATCGGTTGACAAATGGAACCATGTGGCACATTATGCTCGAGAAGTCCTTAAAAAGGGACTCACAGCAGCTGGGGACTTCGAGGCTGGGGGATCGCTTGCCTGGCAATTCCTCTTTCTCCCTCCTCTCCCGCTAGAGGAGAGATCCCTCAGCTTGGAGGTGCCTCACGGCCTAGCAAAACGAGACCTGGCCCAAGTTATATGTTGAACGGTTCTATGCTAGGTTCTCAGGTTGACAGAGGAGGCGTTTATAGGGTAGTCCAGTCGCTCGCAAGCATGGGAGCCTTCAGTGCATAAATGGCATTCACCTACCAAACACAAAAAAAGGTGGTATCGCAATGAACCTTTAAGGTCTATGTGACGCTCAGTCTGCAACAATAACCTAACCAAATCGATGTTTAGAGGTCACTTCCCCCGACTCATGAGAGATAGATGCACAGGTCACTTCTTTTGCGTTTGTTGGTAAGGGCAAGCCTTCTTTCTTGCATTGGTTTCTGTCTTTCATTTGCCAGTAAAGCTTGCCTTCTTTCCCGTATTAGGCAACCTCACTAAGAGAATGATTCCCCAAAAGTTCAAAGCAGCTCTCTAAGGTATCTAGGCAGGGATATAGTTTAAACGCTATTGATCAGTAAAGCGAAATGCCCAGCGCAACATTACTGAATGTCGAACCATACTTCGTTAAGCATGGGAACGAATTATGGAATAAGACATTTCAGTCGTCAAATGAACGTTAAAATCATTCGAATCGTCTTATCATACACGACCCTAACATTCAATATTTTATGTGCTACGAATCGTGATTTGAATTCCGAACTCATCAAAATCTACCTCCATTTTTAGAATCCTTTGAATGATCTATGAAAAAATCTCTGCCCATCACTAAACATCTATTCCAGGCCAATGACCGTACCGAACTTGCTTTACAAAATCTTCATCCATTAACTTCAGCATCTTCCTCGTTACCTATCTTCCTCGTGATATCATTCATAATTCAACGTGAAGAAAAGAAGCAAAAAAAAATCTCACAACCAAACGACTATACAAGTAAATCCGGCAAACATCAATCTATATCTCTAACACAAACTACCTCAAGTTTCACCTGCGAATAAAAGAGGACCACGTCTACTTCCCGCTAAGCAAAAAGGATAGAAAAGGAAATTTCTTAAAAGGATTACTCACAGTTTTTCCTTTTGACCTTTTCCACCCAGCTTCAAACGAACCGAGGAAAACTAACTCGGCCTTTCCGTTCAAATAGAGATTGAAACTTGTTGAATAGGAAAAACATGAGAAAAAATCCATATTCAACGTAAAATCCTTTTTGCTCCCTCCGTCAGCCTTTTACGTAAGCTGTAAAAACTTAAGCTGGACAATGTACGTGAAGGGACAGTAATGTAATGAGAATGAAGATGGTCAAGTGAGAAAAAATGAGGAAAAACTGTTTCAGCAGAAATGAGGGAAAACGTAAATGAAAACTAATGTGAGTGAGTGAACTACTTAACTCGAAACTCGGCTACGACCTTCTTTCGACACCTCAAAACTTCCCACGTTTGCTTCTGTTCTACATTTTCAGTACGTACGTAGCCTCCTCGTGCTCGAATTCTTTTTCGCCTAAGAAAGAAAGGAGCTGAAGCCGCGACCAATGCACAATGTCCACATCACATATGGCTGTCTGTACGCTCACATGGCTGCGACATCGTGAAGCCGAGCAGCAATAGAATTGGGTTACTGCGCCTCAAACATATCAAATTTCCATGGACTTGCACTTTGTTCGCGACAGGTTGCAAGGAAGCCAATTGGAGAGTCTGTCCAGGGGACGTTCAGGTACAAAGTTGACCTAAGGGATGCAAATGAGCACCATGGGAAAGCTGTCAATGGGAATGGGAATAATCAAATTTTTGCTTGATTAACCTAAGCCCTGCTCCAGTCAGCCTTTCCCTTTTATTTACCCAAGGCCTGATCAATGTTTGAACTGCAAATGAACAGAGTTCCAAGCCCAAACGTCCAGCATAGTCGTAGCATCGGAGCAATATGATATATCGATCCGTATCTTGGCCAGAACATATGCTCCCCTGCCGCGCGCAAAGAACAAGGGAAGCGCTCATGGAGTCCACGATTTTTTGTCTAGATCGACAGTGATTGCTGTGTCGTGGAGCATTTGTGCTTGGTCACTGTATCTCAAGTTCAAACGCGGTGACGAGGTGTGATAAATCAAGTTTTTAGCCGCAACGATTCTAAGAGCCAACCCGACATCCAGACAAAGCCCCAAACGGGGGGCAGCAGGTTTTTACAGGCGGCATTCTTACCTCGTTCTTCGCGCCCCATTCGCCGCGTCTTGGGAGCGATGCCGGCTCTGATGGACATCTTACAAAGGGAGGCCATTAAAATGGGATTTTTAATGTTCTTGCTTGGCTAGTTTCCGATTGGCAGAGCATGTCTGAATTTTCTGAATAAGTTGTTGAGTGAGGTTTGCATAGAAAGAATCAGTTTCTAAGCCGTTAAAAGCTTGGGGAGGACTCGACGGAGTTTGTGAGTCATTGCTTATGTCCTGCACGAAAGCAAAATATTCAGGAGAGAAAAAACTTATTCTAAGGATATGTGAGGAATATTTAAAATAAAAATTCTAATCGAAACTTACCAGCATGAAACTATCGTCGCCACCGGCAGCCTCGAAGGATTTCGATTTCTCCGGGGTACGTCCAATCACTCCTGCACCTCCTCCTCCTCCGCTTTCTTCCTCGTTCTCGTCCTGGTCGTCTTCTACGCCACTACCATAGTTTCGATCGACATCTTGAGGTAATTTCTCATACTTTCGATTGTTTGTTTTCATATTTGCCACCATTAATGCCACTCAAGGGATCTGCTACGATTCCCAAAATTCACGATTCGTAGTCAACTGAAGGATTCACGACGCACCGAAATACTGTCGCCCGGTTACAGAAAAATCACAAAACGTTCTTGACAAGCATCAGCAAATTTGTCTGAGTCACCGCGGACGAAGGAGACAGGACCTCCTTAATCCTTCAACCGAACAATGGAAATTTTACTGTCCGACTTCACTCAAACTTTGCGAAAACCTCTACTGCATCACTAGTCTCCTGAAAAATTGTTTCTACTTGAAGAGCGCAAGGATGCAAACAAAGGAGCCTTCAACAGGATGCGGATGCCCCCATGCATATGCAAGGGATGCGACTAGATTCTCTACACCCTCAAGTAGATGCAACAATTCTACACAATTACACTGCCGCAGTTTTACTCCACTTCTCCGAAATACTTCCTTCCAGGACTCGAAACAGTATACAAATTTTACACAAAACTACCGCCGCCGCAAACCATCAACTGCTCGGGACAATTTTTCCACACTACCTTCAATTTTCTCACTAACAATTTTCCAAGCCGGAAAATCCAAGAACGATTGATTTCACGCAACAAACAATTCACTAGTTCCCGTCCGTCTTCCGCTAGGCCCGGCTATTTTTTCTTAGGCCAAATTGCATTTGACGTTTCCTTTCCACTTTGCACTGCAGTAGACAACATAAACTGGTAGCATAAATTTGACACAATCTGCTGGAAAATTTTATTTCAGCTTCCGATTGCAATTTTGAGTGTCTTGTTGTTTGCAAAGCAAACGATTAGTTTTCAGTCAACACTTGGAGTAAACTAAAAGTCTAAGAAATTGCAAACAATCACGAGGAGAACGCGTCTTCACCGCATCGCGACGCACGAACATTCTGACCGGAACGAAATTTGTGCACAAATGATTTTTCCCGAATATTTGTTTGAGTCAACGAATGTAGTAGATGTGATATGATGAATGTACTAGAGTTTGCATGCAAATTAGATATCTTGGAAATTTGAGAAGCGTTAATTTATTGTTTTGAAAGTGTACGAAATTTATGAAAGTAAAAAATATTAGAAGTGAAGTAATTATATTTGTTACATTATATTATATTTTGTTATACGAGTAAATATTTGATCTAAATAAAAGACTGAATTTAAGCCCAGCAGCTTTTAAAGGTAATAAGGTGTGGCCTGTGATTAGTGAATGGACGTGTTTTGTTCTAACGTGAATTTTATTTTCAATTTTTAAATATGGTGATTTAGCATTTCTGTTTAATTATTGTTTGGTTTTTGTTTCAAAACGTAATTTTCAAACGGTGAAGGAGCTTCCCAGAAGAAAGACTTTCCCTTTAAAAAGTCCATTGCGAAGTGTCAAGAAGGTAAGCCTAAAACCACCCTAAACGATGTGATAACCGCGATCCCATGGATCGATATTCCGCAGAATCGGTCACTCTATATATAAATTTCCCAGCCAGCTGATAAGGCTGGACGACGGATCTCTACGACTGTGTAATGATTTTATTACGTCTCGAACGTTCGAGAATTCCCGAAAGGAATCTAAACCAACCTCTCATCGGTTCTAGACGTGAAGTCTTGGAACGTGACAACGGAATGTACCCATCAGGTCAACATGTCCGGACACTCTTAGTCTACTCCGAGGTGGCTGCTGGCTAGCCAGCTAGTTCAGAGAGGAGTTTTGGTGGCAGATCTTACGCGAGCAGACTAAGTCCGAAATAAAAAAGCTCAGCCATAAAGTTCAAATGCCTGATTTAAAACGCGTCAAACAACTTTTATCGACTCTACTCTAAATTTCATACATTCATCCCGGAGAAAAGGAATGAAAAGAACCGCCCAAAAAATACGCGCTCCCGAATATAACTGACACAGTACCCGAAATACTCTACTCGAATGCAAAACCGAAAGAAATTTACTCTAATAAAAACACGCAAACACAAATTATGGCACCGCGTACTGACGGCAACGCGAAAACAACCAAGTGTGGATTACTGGAACCCTACCCTCTCAGCGGCATACGCACCGCTCACCGACATTATCCTGCTGGAAAGGAACGGTTTGGGTTAACCTTGCAATTCGTATTTTTATCTATCAACATGTTAACTTTCAATAGTGTTACATTTAATAAGATTAGGATTTCTTTTACAATTAACGTCGGCTTCTCATTTTTTTTTGCTTTCTTTTTTTTCGGAATCCATAGATGTCAGTATATTTTCAAATATACGAGTACATTACAAATTATTTTATAAAATATTTCTATATTCCAAGCTTACTGTATTTATTGTCACATATAAAAGCCGAGTGCCTAAATTTGAAACTGATCTCATTGTTGCTTTACACCAATTTTAAAGTATGTTCTCTTAAATTATCACTTCTAGACACACTATGAATATAACGTAATAGAAAGAATTGGTTTTCTTTCGATGAAGATGATTCGTTTACACAGCCAAAGTGTATCAACTTTTCTTTCATACATGAAATGTATCTAATTAGTATTATGGAAATGCTCGATTTCCATTGTCAATGAAGTCATGCTTTTTACGATATCAACTAAAGAAACTTTTCCGCAGGATATCCGACATGTTATCGTTATTTAAGTTATTATCAATTTTCACATTCGGACAATTATATAATTTTATAAACATTATTTTTAAGGTTCATTTTTGCAAACAATCAAGTTTTTGATATACAAAATTTATTTTCCCATTTACGCAAATTAAAAACAACAACAAAACAAAGAAAAAGCGTTTTGTAATTATAAAGCATATATATATATATATATATATATATATATATATATATATATATATATATATATATATATATGTATATATATATATATATATATTTTTTTTTTTTTTTTTTTTTTTTCGAGGTTAAGTGTTCTCTCTTCATCAGTGTCCTACTTTATAAGTTTATATTAATTTCAATCATTAAGAAACACCATCTTCACCATAGACAGAGACTAGATGTGAACCTCTTTTGTTTTTAATTTTCTCAGCCGTGTGGGTTGATCTCCAAACACACAGACTGCATACCTCAATGCAATGCCCTCATAAGGAAAACAACAGATATTACCACTTGCAATCTCAACCACTAAACCGCAAAAGTTTTTATTTCCGTATATAATTTAAGAGCGCGATTGACGTTCCGACTGACTTTGATATACAAATAGATAAATAGACTGTTTTTCATGTTACTTTCGTGATTTTTCAACGATCCCAAATGGTGCGGAATCGCCACTTCATTGAACTTTTTCACCGTCAATTCAGCTCGCTTCAAGGATATTTTTCCCATTTTTCTTAGTGACGAAATGCTAATTGGAATGTCATAAAGAGTGCAAAGCCTAATTTGGTTTAGTAATAACGAAGAATTTAACTACGCCATCAAAAACGATTAAGACCGAACTAACCTGCATGCGAGTGTGGGTTTGGCGCAGGTTCCAGATCAATATCTGCTACTGAGTACTGACATGGTTGCCGAAATAAAGAGGCTGCGCAGCCTGAAGGAAGATACGAAGCTTTTTGCTCATAGCAGTTGCATCTGAGTTATAATCCGACTCCTAACTGTTAGTCGTATTCAGGTTGATCTTGTTTAGCACCAAAATTTGCACTGGAGCTCTCGCTTCTCAATCCACCAGCGCGAACAAATCAAATTGAGGTTAGATACGCGCAGAACCTCGTGGCACCATAAACTATACCTTTCTTTCCACTTACACAAAGCTGGCGTAGCACTTCTCCAGGTGGCTATTTCCCCCTCTAAAGCTCATATCCCTTTTTATAATACAGACTAGAAAATCAACAAAACAAAACTATTAACCTCACTTTTCAAAACAAACTATATCTGACAAAAAGCGTTGCAAGATCGAGCTCGGAAACAGTTTATTTCAATGATTTAGCTAATACACTTTCACTGAACGCTTTATATTGTTTTGCAGAACAATTATACAATAATAGCTCTACTTTAAAAACTCCGTCATAGACGGTCCCAAGCCCGTTTGAGAAAGGAGGAGGGAACCCCTTGTTTCCCCAACCCATAGCTTCCATGATTCCTCATCCAAAACCCCCCAGTTAAATGGTAGTAAATGCTCTCGAGGTGCACATTGGGTTCACCGGTTCCCCAATAATGTAACATTAAATGTCGAGAAATACTAATAACTGTAAATACATGTACAGCTCTGCTACTAAATTCTATTACACCTCCTTTGTGAGGACGTTAGAAAGTGAAGGCGAATCTTCCGTGCCTGATAACGGAATCGACGTAATAACCATGCCACCGGAATGGAGATTGGGTGATTGGGTGCAGATAGGCCTCGGAACTGATTGGACTCATGGCAATAACCTCACAAACGAAAAAAGGACTATGGCATTGGATCCTGGAATGTCAGATCACTCAATTACCCTGGCGCAGTTAAGGACCTATTACAACGGGCCAGTCAATATCAATTAAAAACACTGGCAGTCCAGGAAACGAATTGGGCTGGAAACGACATTCAAGACATGAGATCGCACACAATATTTAAAAGTGGGAAGTCTATTGAAAAACGAGAATTCGGAGTGGCCTTCATCGTGGATAGGGAGTTCAAATCGCACGTTATTAATTTTAAGGCAGTCAATGAACGGTTGTGTGCGATCCGTATAAAAGCGAAATTCTTCAAAATCTAGCTAATCAATGTTCACGCCCCGACCGAAGAAATTGTTTTACAATCACCTGGAAAGACTGGTCGACTCATTGCCCACAAACGACACAAATATAATTCTGGGTGATTTCAACGCTAAGTTTGGCAATCAGCTATCTCATCGGGAAACGACTGGAGGATATAGCCTCCACGATGAAACAAATGATAACGGCCAGCGCCTGATTGACTTTGCATTTAGCAGAAATCAAGTCATACGTTCGACTTGCTTCCCACATCGGCGCATTCATAAAATGACCTGGGTATCACCGGATGGCAACACACAAAACCAGATCGATCATGGGCCTCGAGCATACTTGACGTCCGTACATACCGAGGAGCCAATTGTAACTCAGATCGTTTCTTGATCAAACTAACCTATCGATGTCGTATGTCAAAGGCACATTCAGCGAAGACCTGCCAGCTACAAAAATTTGACATCGAAAGGCTCCAAACGGCGTCTGTGGCCCAAAATTTTACGGAGACACTCGACAACCAGCTGGCTCCCATCCTATCAGACGCATCGTTAAAGACGAGCAACGAGCTCTGGATGGAAGTGAAAGTGGCTATCAGGACCGTGGTAGAACAGACGATCGGACATCAAGCCCGGCACAAGAGGAATGATTGGTTCGATGATGAGAGCCAGAATGCGTTAGATAAAAAGAATCAGGCGTACAAAGAATACGTAGGTAGGAAAAACAGGACGAAGAGAGAACACTATGAAAATCTCACAAGAGTAGCGAATAAGATAATTAGGATTAAGAGAAGAAAATACTATGATGACCAATTGAGAAGTATAGATGTAAGTTTAGCAAGCAATAACACAAGACAAGCATACAAAGTAGTGAAAAGCCTGAAACGTGGTTATCAGCCCAAAACCACGCTCTGTTCTGATGACAGCGGCAACATTATCGCTGATGAAACCAAGATTAAGGAAAGATGGGCATCATATTTCAAGAACCTCCTTAATCCTCCGCACAGCTCCAGAACATCGGAGCCTATAGATGTCTGCGGAGAGCTTCCACTGGCCCCACCAACTCTGGATGAAGTTTGTTCCACCATCAAAGTCCAAAAGAATAATAAAGCGGTGGGCATTGATGAGATTCCAGTGGAGCTCATCAAATATGTTGGCAGTAGTGTTCATCAAGGTATTCACAAAGTCATCCAGTACATGTGGCAACAAGAACATATATCAAAAGAGTGGAGCCAATCAATTATATTCCCTATCCACAAAAAAGGTGACAAGCTACAGTGCGAAAATTATAGAGGCATATCACTACTTTGTACGGCGTACAAAATATTTTCAAAGATCTTAGAAAATAAAATCGGATCATACACCAACAGTATTATTGGGGAATTTCAAGGTGGTTTTAGGGCAGGTAGATCAACAACAGACCAATTGTTCACAGTCAAGCAGGTACTTGAAAAATGGTGGGAGTTCAACATAGACGTACACCAAATTTTTGTTGACTTCAAGCAAGCATACGAAAGTATTGATCGTAACGTACTGTACCAAATAATGCTTGGTTTTGGCAGCCAAATAAGTCCGTCTTGCCAAAATGACAATAACGTCGACGACCTCCCAAGACCGCATCAATAAGCAACTCACCGATGCCTTTGACACAAATATTGGACTAAAGCAGGGAGATGGGCTGGCCACATTGCTGTTCAATTTGGCTCTGGAGTACGTCAAACGGAAGCTACCTGTCGATACGCGGGGTAAATGACTATAGAAGTCAGGCCAAGTAGTGGCCTATGCGGACGACATCAATATTCTGTCACAGTCATTAACAACTGCCAAAGAACTCTTCCTGAAACTCGACAGCGAAGCAATTCTAGTAGGGCTACAAATCAACGAAAATAAAACCAAGTTAATACCTCAAATACACAAAATATTACACTTGGCGAATGCAGTATCGAAAATGTTAGCGAATTTAAAAATAATGAAAACGGGTAATGAAAGAGACGAAATACGCCGAAGAATACAGCTCGCAAATAAAATATTCTACTCAGTATTGACGATCTTGAAGATCAGCTGCATACACAGGAAAGCAAAGCTCGAAGTATACAAATCTGTGATAAGACCTGTGTTATGCTATGGGTGTGAAACATAGGGTCATGTTCCGCAAATATATTGAACGCCTTTGAGCGACGGGTCCTGAGGCGAATAATAGGAGCGAAGCTAGACGGTGACCAATGGCGAACTCGATACAACCATGAGTTGTATGAAATTTTTGACGAACCGGTGGTCTCAAAGATTGTAAGACTGCGGAAGCTGCAATGGGCTGGAAACATGAATCGTATCGACGAACAACGGATACCCAAAAAGGTATTCGTTGGGAGAACTGAAGGCCGGTGGTCAGTGAGGAAACCGAGAAAACGCTGGTCTAACTCGGTCGACGAAGACAGTTCATCGCTGCTCCAAGACAGTTGGAGGCTCTGTTTGCAGAAAGCGAAGGCCCGAAAAGGGCTGTAGTGCTAAGAAGAAGAAGAAGTTCTACTTTAAATTCACACTTTGATGCCTACATCGAGAATCTTCTCAGTATGATGCGTCCTTTTTGCTTTCCCACAAGTTTTTCCCGACAAATGTCAAGTCGCGGCTCAGTGGTAGCGATTAGTTTTAAAGTCGCTCACCACCTGTCGATGTAAGTGGCCTAGGGGATATGGATCGGCTGGTTGGAATCCGTGGCGTAGGATCTGCTGGTCGCATCAGTGGCATAGGGTGCCAAGATTGAGGTTATCACAACTGAACGCCACTGACCTCGACGGGTGGTGAAGGAAGTGAAATTGAGATCTCTGCGACTTCACCGGGACTTGACGTCAGCAAGAGTGGAACGGGGGTCGTATACATTTTCAATGAGTGTCGACCAATTATAATTGAATGTGAGTTCTGCTTTTGAAGATTATCACTATTTAAGTGATTCGCAGTGGTAGTCCGTAGTACTCCTCGGATCATTATTATTTAAAAGTATGTAGCTTATCAAAAGTTAATAAGACGGACAAAAAGCTTTGAGGTTTCATCACTAACATTTAGAATAATTTTTTTAAAGACTACCAACTAGATTACTCTAAGCTTCCGTAGAATAATTATTTTCTTACCATTGAATTGAGGGTACTAAAGTTCATAAATTGCACATTTAAGATCTTGAAGAAGAAACACATCTCCTAAGGCAAAATTTCAACATTGCTATCTGTAAACTGTCTCGAACTGAAATTTCAAGAAAGCATTAAAAGACAATCACGTGATAGAGTTCGAGTTATTTAAATTACATTGTAAAAATTTTTGGATTTAATGGATTTTTAATATAGAGAAACAAATTTGAACCAAAACTTTTAAAATTTTAGCCCTTAAGAAAAATTTTAAGTAAATATAAATGAAGTTGTTTCTATATATAAATTTTGCATGTTTCAGCATCTATAGCAATTCATATGGCATGGTTTTATCGTTCTATTAAACTTGTAAATCATAATAATCCATCTATAAAAAGTATTTACACAGTCATGCCAATAAAAATTACTTGAATCTCAGATTCATAAAAAGCGGTGCCTTATTCTAAAAGTTTCACTTACAATAAATAGTCGTATGTTTATTCAATCGAACTGTTTTCGTTCATATCATTAAGAAGTTCAGTAAAAAAAATGTTTCAAATAGGGCAAAGTTAAAAGCATTTCTCAGGCCAGCATATAAAGGCACATCAATATAAAGCATTTATTGATTTACAGATAATTTCAAACAGAAAGAAAAAATAATTTAGTATAAGATGTATTCCACATACGAGTAGATGATGTGTTTTAAAGAAAATTCAACTTGTATTGCAGATTACGAATATGTTTTAGAGCTGGCCAATTTAGATAATTTGTTTTTTCTCCTGTTATGTTATAGGTTTACTTAAAAAATTGGTGAAACATGTTCAGAAGGTAGTCAATTGTAAAATTAATTCCAGAAGGTTAAAAATGAATTGCTAACTTAACCGTCTTTCCTGTCTAGCAAGCCCATTCCCTCTCAGCAGAATAATTCAGGCGAGAGGTGAGTATTGCCACCGAGAGAGTAGGGTTCCAGTTATGTGCGAATGGTCGGTTTCATGATGCGGTCAGTACGTGGTGCCATGTCTTGAGTTCTCCATTTTTTTTTTAGAGTAGATTTTTTTCGGTTTTGAATTCAAGTATATTATTATGGGGACCACGTCGATAACATGTGGGAGCGCGTATTTTTCAGCGTACTCGTAATTTGAAGTAACGTCGTTGGAAGTTGTTTGACGTGTTTTAAATCGGGCATGTAAACCGGTGGCTGAGTTTTTGTATTTTGGACTTAGTCTGCTTGCGTAAGACCTATGACCGAAACTCATCTCCGAACTAGCTAGCTAGCCAGCAGCCACCCCAGAGTAGACTAAGAGTGTCCGAACCTGCTGCGTACAGTTCTTTGCCACGTTCCTTCACGTCTAGAACCGCTGAGAGGTTGACGATAGATTTCCTCTCAAACTAATGAACGAAATATTAAAAATTAATTACCAAATTCTCTAAATTTTAAGAAGAGAGAAACAAAATTCAAATAAATTCAAGACACAAGAAGGGGCCCAAGAATTTGGAAAGGTGAGAAAAAGAAAGGTCCAGATAAAAGAAGGAACTTGAAAGAGAGAGAAACAATATTTCATCAGGTATCGGAAAGATTATGTTAAGACACTCTTAATAGCTCCTTTTTTAAGGAGTTTGTAGAGGTTGACGTTTAGTCTTTGAAACTGTCGTTGCAAAGATATTTTGAAATCTGAAGATTAGAAGGAAGCCAAAATTACATCTTGGGCAAGTGCCCAGCGTCTATGCCGTGGACAGAATCTAAGGGGCGACAAAATGGACTAGCTTTTATCAACAAGCAAACACGATGACGGAGCAAGCAAAGACCAAAGCCACCCATAAGAAAATCTCCTTGGACAATATGGATGCAGACAATTCAAGAGTGAAGAACTCGAGCTTTAATCAAGACGTTAACCTGATCAATTGTAAGGTGAATGAATTTATGGTAGTGAAGTGTAACTTAGTTGTAAAAATCTAAACCTTGGCTTCTTTGCCAAGTCCTCCTACACCTAGCATTAACGCTTTCAGTGTACTTTTGAATGATAATAGATGATCAAATATCCGCAAATAACACTCGAACGAAAAAGGTACCATTCCCGCAAATTTTCGTAAGGAATGTGAAGACTATCGTGCTAAAAATATTCTGGCTAGATATACCCCCACTGATAGACTCGTCTAGAGTACAGAGCCACAAGACTGTTGAAGTTCTGACTGAAAGTCACAGTGGACAGGCTTGATGCCCGCGATTAATTCACGAATGTCCTTAATAACCCCGAGGAAGTGGAGTACTCGTTCACCCCGGCAGTGGAGTACTCGTTTAGCCCTAAAGAAAGAAAAAAGTGTGTCGTGAGAGCTGTTAGTTCAGATTTTGGGGCAGAGGGGGTCCAAGAGGACATAACTAGCCATATACCAACTTTAGGCCTCAAGTCGGTTAGCCCCCTCACCACAGCATGATCAGGGGTAAATAAGATCGGACTGGATTTATTTAGACCAACAGTGGCATTCGAAGCAGATAGCAAAGCAGTAATAAAACTGCTCTACGTTTCAACAGCACTACATTGGGAACGCTCCAAAAGACGCGATCTTGCCCAATGTCAAAAATTTGGGCACGTGCCTGCCAATTATGGATTCTGCATGCGATATGTAGCATATAAGGGGGAGCATACATAGAAAATTGCCCCAGGAAAATATGAGAAAGCCGGAAACCGCTCCATTCTGCACATTGTATAAGAGAAATGGACATCCAGCAAATATTTCCAGCTGCCCAAAACAAAAAAGATTGTTAGACAGAAAAATGCAAACTAAAGCCAAATGGGCGCACCGTCGATCTTGTACTTACCGCTTCCTAGCTTTCAACATAGTTCCCCAACCTCTACAACACAACATCATTTTGCACCTCTTACCATCCAGATTTCGTATTCAGAAGTCCTAAAAAACGGAACTCCACAACACAGTCTGATTACACTGGCTCTTAACCCCATCGAGCGCCAACAATAGATAACCATGGACTAGCTGGGAGTTTCTCCCAGTGAACTGCTCTTCAAGGTCAGGATTTTCCTCCCATCCGTCGACACCACCCCTGACCAGATAAGGCAATGGCTCTCCTCAATTTTTATTTCAATCTCTATGGTTACAAATAGGCTAATCATTCTTTCCCCAAGTATCAAATCGCTAATTTCACATAAAAAGAGGCTCTGCATCGCTTATTTGGTCAAATCCTCCTTCTAAATGAAACAGTTTTTAACCCTCAACCCAAAGTCCGTGTGGAGAACTACCACTTACTTCATAATGGCAGTGGCAGAGATACTGCGTTATTGTTTCGGGATGATTTAGACATCCATCAAATCCCTTTTAAACAAAATAATTCCTCATGTACGCTAGCAACTCTCAACACCAAACGACCCAAGTATAACCCATCCTAAATTCTTAATGCCCCCCTAGCCTCTCGTGAAATTTAGGTCCCCTGATCCCATTCACGCTTAAACAAATCCTCACAACAGCCTTATCCTGCGACTCATTTATACTCAGAGGAGACCTCAATGCCAGACATGAACACTGAGGAGACTCCGCAAGGAACACCAACGGAAACTACCTATTCTAATGGCTCCATGTGGACGCCCTCCTCTGAGCATCCATAGCAAATGCTGGGGTCCCAACATTTCACAGAGGGAGTTCATTTTTGGATAATTTCACAATATCATCTGACCTCAACGATCCCATAATTCCTTTCACTTGCTTCACATTTAGCTCGTTACCGGACCATCATGGCCTCCATCTCAACATAACCACTAAATCACACATATCAGTTCGTACTTGCGCACCTCCCTATAGACCGTTTAATTCCATAGACTTGCTAAACCTCAGAAAATATCTCAAAAAACTCCTTCTAAATCTCCCGCCAGAAAATGTCATTCGCTCGAACGCAGGTATAGACTCTCATATATCGCCACTAACATCTGTCATTATAGAGTGTTTAGACAAGCATGCCCCCTTGCAGAAACCATGCAGCCCGCTTTATAGATGTCTAACTCAGGAGACCCTTCAATTAATA
This sequence comes from Odontomyia ornata, assembly GCA_963969285.1. NCBI lineage: Eukaryota > Metazoa > Arthropoda > Insecta > Diptera > Stratiomyidae > Odontomyia > Odontomyia ornata. Next base: position 6,578,516 of record OZ017741.1, read on the forward strand.
AAAACTCGGAAGCATATGCCCCGACGTCGTAAGTGCATTTATCATCGAAGCTTTAACCGGGTGAATAACAAATATTAGGAACTTAGAATGCAAATAACAAACGATTCCCGTGAAATCCAAAAACGCATCAAATCCGAAATCAACAAGTTCTATAAAAACAAACTGAGACCACTGCAAGCATCTTCAGATATTTTTAAAACTGCTAATTAACTCACAGGTCGTAAGAGTTCCAAATTCGATATTGGAAAGACACTATAAAGCGACGGAATGAAGTTTTCAACACCCCATCAGCCAAGATCAACGCATGTGAGGGATGCTTCAAACAACTATATTGCCGCCGTGAGCCGTCTAGCATAGTTTTGAATAGCAACGCCAAAACATAGGTTCTACTAAAGATGGAAGGGTACGAGGGATCTCATTCAACTGCATTCTTCAGTTATAATAAAGCATACTCTCCACAGCATCCAGTGTTCGCCAAAGTTTCCACCTTGAAAACGGAAGTAGAAGGTCTCCTAAATGCCTTAAACAGCAAGCTATCATACGGTCTCGACGGTATCCTGAACAAAATATTCAAGAATGACAAGCTACTCTCACTTGGTGCCTGAAACATTAAAAGCGAGACAGAGATCGCGAGCATCAGTCAAACCTATTACTGATCTGTCGGCTATATATTGGTAAAATTTAAAAAAATCTCCTTTCTAAATTTTTCGTGACAGGGCACGCGTGTATTAAAAAATCTCCACTTTAAAATCTTTTTGCAAAAAACATATAATCTTGAAATCCATAACGCGCTTGAAATGTCACCAGACATCCGCACTGACACTGTTATACCAGCCATCGACTTTAAAATACTTTCCTTTAATTTTAAATGGAAAACTATCTTCCACACCAAACAATTTTTTAGCTTTCAAAATATCTAAAATCCAGCTTTCAACACTGATCTTTATCAAATTTTATTGAAATACAATATAATTCATTCTGAATAATCGATGGAAACGGGAACTCCCCTAATAAATGAATACCAGAACCGTTTTTGTAAACTGATCTACTACATTTCCATATTTTTCCAGTCTCATCCAGAGCTATTTCCAGTTGACTGCAAACAGCTGTCGTTCAATTATCATCTGACGTTTGTGTACACGGAAGAAAAGCGCCGCAATGGTTGAGACATCAGGGACTTCTCATATTCTTCGCATATCTCCAAAAGTTGACGATTTACTGCCCAACAAGCAACTAAAGTGTCCGGAAGAAGACTGCACCAGTATCTTCAATAACACAGCCAACCTGCAGATGCACTTAGAACGTCACCATCGTATCGAATCGATCAAAACTGACATTTCACATAATTTGGGAATCCCCGAAAAGTGGTACTTTTGCCCGGTAGAAGGTTGCCCATATTTCGACACTGGTAAAGATGGAAACAAACATTTTGTTTGTTTAAAATACGTTCGTCAACACTATCAAAAAGTCCACGCAGCAAAAGTCTTCCAATGTGAAAAGTGCGGAAAAACATTTGGCACGGAAGGAATGCGCATCCGTCATGAGAATGTTTGTGGACGAACTTACAAATGTGATCAGTGTGGATGGTCATATAACAGTCGTGAGACGTTATTAACGCATGCAAGGCGCAAAGGACATGTTGTTGATTTGGAGACGACGAAAAATGGGCAAACGTCCTTGAAGCGAACAACTCCAAGTAGCGAAACAGTTATCATAGGAACACAAACTACAACTCCAATACAAATACTTGTTAAGTTGTCAACTCAAACACACGATCAAGAAGTACAAACGGAACCAGTTGAAATAAAAGTGCAGCACCAACGCAGGAAACGTGGGTCTAGTACACCAAAATCCTCAGCAAAGTCCGCTAAAAAGTTGAGGACCATTTCAACAGGAACATCCACTCAGCCGAACACATCAATAAAACTGGAAGCGGAAAATCCTGTTCAAAGCTCCTCACCGGATAGCAATTTGGCTCAACTAAACTACGTCGACGACACCGAAATGGAGGACAGTCTCAACACTTGCTTGGAACATCTAGTTAATTCCTCCGGGAGTTTGTGTGACATTGAAACGCAAACGGAGACGTTCACGAGTACAATCCTTGATCAAATGCTCTACTCCCACATGCACACACAGACTTGTGATGAGTTCCTTTCGGAACTTGGACTCGCTGATATTCAAACTCAAACGAACCTACCAGATGTTAGGGACGAGCCAGTGGAGGTTGAAATGGGATCAGGACGGAATGCTTATAGTATGACTAGTTCCGGAGCACATGATGAAATGCTCGTTTCAACGGAGACCCAGACAAGCTTTACGCAATGCTTGCTAGAGTATAATGAAGCTGGTACGAACAGTAATGGAATTACGCAGCACACGCAAACTTGTGATACACTCTTGGAAGGCTTGTTTGGCGGACAGGAGAGTGATTTGATTGGAAACTTTCAATCGACTTACACGCAAACATGATGGTTTGATGAATTTAAGGAGGGCTTTGGAGGCGAATAGAGGCTACTGGCATTTTGCTTAACTGACATGGAAAATTTGAAAAGGCTTCGTCCGATGCTTGTGGCTAAAAGTCGAAAAATTGAATGAGGTACTAAGAAGAAGTACTGAGGAAATTAAAAAATTATAAAGAAAACAAATTAAAATTAATCTTTTGATCAAAATCTAAAATAAATTCTTCCAAGTGTTGTTGTGTCTATGTAAATCTAAACTAGTCAGTATATTAACTCATTCCATTAGCAAGTATTGTCAACAATTCAAATCCTCATATAAAAAAATAAAAATTTATAAAAACATCTATTTAATAATTAAAAGGCTACTTTTATGGTGATTAGAATTTTCATGGTCCGACTATCCGCTATTTACCTGCGTCAAAGTGAGGACGCGATGGAGACGATTGCCCGTGAGGAGTCTTGGGTGAATTGCACGAAGAATTGGTGACCTGTGCACCTCATTCCAGATGTGAGAGAGTGGGTAAATCGAAGGTATGATGAGACTGCCTTTTATCTGACTCAACTTTTGAGTGTGCATAGGTGTTTTCCAGTCTTACCTGCACAAGATTAGTAAATTGCCGTCCCCCGACTATATATTTTCACTAGGAGAGGAAGACGATGCTTGCCACACATTTTTTGCGTGCAAAAAGTTGACAAATGGAACCATGTGGCAAATTATATTCGGGTAGTCTTTAAAGATAAAAGGGACTCGCAGTAGCCGGGGACGTCGGGGCTGGGGGGTGGGGGTGCTTGTCTCACAATTCCTCTTTCCCTCTCCCCTCACGCCAGAGGAGGGATTCCCTAGCTTGAACCACACAAAAAAGTGCCTAATGGGCCATGAAGTTTTTGATTATTTTAGTGATTTGCAACTTGCTTTATGTTTTTATAAATTTAATAATGATTAATGAAATAAAACGCATTTGATGTGACGTGGTAGTATTCCGTCGCTGCTGTCCTTCACGGAGTTTTGCAACACCTTATAAACACTACAAAAGTTCCCAACGCTATAACTGTGGTAAACTGGGGCATCATAAAAAAAGGGTGTATGAGGGCAATTATGCAGATCCAAGACCAGGTAACCTTAAGCACGTCTTAAGACCAGCAAGTGCCCTAGTCAAGGTTAAAGCGGTACTACAATGTCACGTATTTTGCAAGTCAGCCTACACCGTAGTACAATTGCCCAAAATTTGCATGAGCAGTTTGCGGGGATTATGAAAGCCGAATGCTTTCTACTACTTAATGAGAAACAAAATGGTGAAAGTTCGTCTGCATGAAACAGCTATGGAGGTTGGATATTTAAGAACTGCATTGTTTTGTACACATCTAACGCCGAATGAATCAGTATCATCTTTTTAAACCAAGCTTAATGCTTTGCAGAACCCTGTTTCGACTGCAAGGGGCCACTTACTCCTTGGGGGAGACTTCAGTGCTAGAGTTGTTGAATGGGGCATATCTCAAATAGATCAAAGGGAGAAACGACTCCTACACACAGTCGTCGTGTTGAATACCGATGATACGCCGATTTTCCTCTCTTGAAGGAACCATACCTGAGGCTACGCTCGCCTCGTACGACGGGTACACAATTGGAGAGTACTAGAGGAATACTCAGACATCATTACATTCTGTTTGAGATCCATGTTGCTGTCCCCCAACGCACATGCTCTCTACCTTCCACATTTGGGTAAAAAACTGTGAGAATGAACGTCGAAAAGCTTGTCAAGGTGCTCAGGTTCTTCTCCTCAGCACAAGGGCCCACTACAAAAAAATTTCGCATTCACGAATTAGATGATAAAAACGTCTCGGTTCGATGGTGTCGAGGCTAAGGTAACCTACCAAAGGGATGAATTAATGAAAAGCGACTGACCGAGCCGTTTTTATAATTTAATTCGTGAATGCGAATTTTTTTGTAGTGGCCCCTTGTGCTCGGAAAGAGAACCCGCCCCACGACGTCACAATGCTAGCGTCTCAGCGCATTCACGCGTCCTCAGACAAGGCTAATTCCGGCGAGCACTAATATCTTCGCTCGCCGAGGCAGCAGTCTTTTACGGACAATTAAATATCCTTTAAATTACTACGAAACGGCGCCCAAATACTGTTCACTGGGAGAGCTCTCCGATGGTTCTGGCGTTTCGTTGAAAAATTTTCAACATACGACTGGGAAACTTTGATGCACACCAGTACAGTACAGAGTGATGATATTTTGAAACAAAGGCTACAAAGTAGACACCAACGGGCTCAGGAGACAGTAGACGACTACTACGAAGCTTTATGTTGTCTATTGGAACGATTAATGGGTCCCATGCCGGAGACAGAGCTCTTAAGTCTCTTTTGGGAAGGAATCAGGCGGGATTTGTGAGAATGATTGGTCTCAGCAAAGGAGCTAGAAGCCGTGCAATACTCCCAGGGGTCAACATACCAAAGGCCTTCAACTTTACATTTAGTAAAAGAAAATAAAATTTAAATTTGAAAAAGACTCTCGCGCTCTTGCACCACGACCAGATTAGGATTAATTGAAATGTTTAAACATAAAAGGAATTAATAAAATATTGCTCTCTGAACAATAAAAAATTTCACGCACGATTCACTTTAATATAAATCGGAAACATTTTTATTTTCATTTAAAGGAAAAACTCATGCGAATTACGTTGGTATCGATTTTTCATTTAAATGGAAAATGCATGGCCAAGCCTACAACGGATCTTGATCCGGATGGGGGGTGCAAGAGGGCACCGTTTCCACCTGGATGCTCTACTCTAATTTGGGGGTCCTAATACCAGTTGTGAAGAAGAAATCCTCTCGCGACCTGCGCGTCACTTTTTAATAGTGCATTCCTTCGGTAGGTTACCTCGGACTCGACACAGTCGAACCGATTTATTTTGGCTTCTAATTCGTAAATGCAAATTTTTTTTGTAGCGGGCTCTTGTGCTGGGGAAAAGAACTCGGCAATGCTAGCCTGCTAGCGCATTCACGCGTCCTCAGACAAGGCCAATTCCGGCGAGTACTAATGAACGGACATATTTAACAGCCCTTAAATCACTACAGCCATCATCGAAGTTCCGGCAATGCGAACCTCCAGTGTACCAGTGGTCAACTCAAATCACTGAAAACCCAAGGGAGTGTGAAGCTTAACGGGTGCGGAATCGGGACGAAAATGCAAACGGTTAGTAGCATATAAGTCGGCCAGGGAATGCCTTCGCAAAATGATTAACAGCAGTAAGGCTCGCTGCTGCGAAGATCTAGTGGGCAATGTGATTAGGGATCTGTGGGGCCTTTGCTACAACATAGTTGTGCGGAAGCTTGGTGCTCTACGCACGCCCTAAAGCAGAAAAGATGGGCCAATATAGTGCGGATACTTCACCGCCCATCCCATCCGTGTTGACGCTGTGCAGAGGAATTTTCAATGTTCATGCGACTGGGACTGAAAGAGGCAGCCCTGCCAATGAAAACAAGGTAGGCTCCAGGACTAGATGGCATCCCAGATGAGGTGTTGCAGCTTATCTATCACCATTGTCCTGAGTTGCTGCTTAGTACGTTCAAAGATTAACTGAAGGAAGGGGTCTTCCCGAAGCGTTGGAAGGTGGCGAGGCTCGTACTGATCAGCAAGTAGAAAGGAAATTCCAAGTCGCCGCCTGCATATCGTTATGTATGCTAGACACGGTTGGTAAAGTACTCGAGAAACTCATCAGGGGAAGACTCACTGACAGTAGGACTATAGAGCATGGCGCTCCACTATTGATGCGGTTGCAGTTCAATGAGCGGTGGCACATAATCGTACCAAGTGACGGGTAGTTCTTTTGGTGATCCAATGTTAGAAACGTCTTCAACTCCGCTAGATGGGCGCATATTCACAGATACGTCGGAAAAACCTTTTCAAGTTCTAGAATGTCTTAAATGGATTTTGAGGGACTACCTAAAATATCTAAGCCTACTTCATGTCACGAAGCAAGGCCGACGAAGGATGTAAGGTGCATCGGATATTGCGATATGCAACAGTCCTGGGTGAAAAAAACGAAGGGGGGATGGACAGCGTGCCTCATCGCTGATCCAGCTCTTGAGTGCTTCTATCTGATCCAGCTCTTGAGCGGGCATGAATGTTTTCAGTCTTACTTGGGAGGATGGGACAGCCTGCGCGGGGACCTCCATAGGGAAATAGGGGAGCTCCCTTCTGACAGTATAATAGGAAAGAAGCTTCTATCACTTGAAAAATGGAACAATATAGCACATTACGTTCGGGCGATTTTAAGAGATAATAAGGGCTTACTTGAGCAGCCAGAAGCATCGGGGTTGAAGGGTCGCATTTCTAGCAATTCCTCTCCCTCCCTCTCTCCTCCCGCTACTGGAGCTATCCCACCAAATCGATGGCACCTCACGGCGTAGCAAAACGACTTCTAGTCCGAAGTAATGTGTCAAATGGTTCCAGGCTAGGTTCTTAGGTTCACATGCGAGGTATTTAGTGGATAGCCCGGAAGCCTTGCGCATCTGGGAGCTCCACACTCAGGGCGAAGGCTATTTACTTCACCTTTCTACCACAAAAAACATATATACAAGTATATATATATATATATATATATATATATATATATATATATATATATATATATATATATATATATATATATATATATCCCTTGTCTAATTACGAATGCTATTCGATTTTCTTATTCTTCAGTTCAAGAGTTCACTATCGATAAGTCCGTGTAGTTGTCGTAATTGGAATCATGGTGGTCATTGTACCGTTTATCAATAAAGTAGTGCTCATCAACATACACGCCCTCTTATTTTCCATTTAAAATTACATCGAACACTGAAAATTTAATTTAAACAGAACTTACGCATATGAACCGTTTAATTGTTTCTAGTTTGAGAAAATATTACCAGTAACTTACCTGCAGTTAAAATAAAAAGTTCTTCCTCCAGAGGCAGCACAGAAAGTTCCAATTAAGCTGACTACAAAGTTTATCGACTGTAGTTTTTGAAGTTCGATATGTAAACCCTCGAAATGGAAGAGATTACCAATGGATAAATAGTCATCGGAGTCCTCAGCATCGCCAAAAAGCATCTATTGGCTTACTGGCAATACGCCTGTAAAAAATATTCGGGAGTAGCAACTTTTTTCACCGCTTGAATCAGAGTAGAACACTCGGCGACAGAAATGTTGGTATGATCACAGTGAAAACATAAATACTGTACCATTTGAATAGAAGTTATGGATACCGCACCAGGGGTATTTGGGATAACAAGGGGAAAAGATTTATCAGATTTAACAGCTGATTTCGTCAATACCACCATTTTGACGCTGCCCAATTGTTAACTGTTAAACAGGATTTTTTTAACTATAAAACAGGATATAGATTAGCTACAATTTCAAGCTAGGAGGAACTTATATTACGAAAACGACAAGAAACTTCAAAATCTTTTACCAAAAAGCGTACATCTTGCTTTATTCTTATTTATCACTTGCTCAATCACATCATATCAAAGTCATTCTGAGTTTTACGATTCATAGTAACACTCAATATTCACATATAAGCAGAAAAACGAATTTGTGTCAGATGAAATACCGAATTTTACAAGTTGAATAATTTAATTGAATATAAGCCGATTATTGCCAGCTGTGTGGATACTACCTGCACGTTATAAATGCTTCATTCTATTGCAAGGCTCCTGTTGTAGCTGATATCAACTTAAAAAGTTTAGAACCATCATAAGAAACAAGCGAACATATAGAAATTGATTGAAACAGAAAACAATGCGACGAAAAAAAAATCATTCTCACAATCGATTGCTTTTGATTAAATTTATCAAGCTTATGTATGCGGAGCTTGAAATTAGTAAAAATAAATAGTGAACGGGGAAAAATATTCATGCCATTCAAAGTTAAATTGGACTCTATGTAAATTCGAAAGCAATTAAATTTTGAAAATAAAAAGTACGGACGTAATTCAAATGCTATCTTTTTCGTTTTATCTTCCCGATCGCATCGAACGTGCATATACGTTTTCACTTCTAATTAGAACATAGAAAAAAAATATTCACTCTGAATTCACCTATCACTTATTGCATACATATGTGAATCAATTTTCTTTTGTATTCTCACATTCACTCGTATTTTATTATCTTCTGTTTTTCTTTCGAAATCAAATCATCCTCCATTTTTTCTTTGTTGCAATCGTTCCTTTTTTTCTCACAATCACACGTATATTGCATTATCTTCTCTTCTTCTTCTCCATATAAACCATAATACGAATGAACATACAAACAATGAAATTAATTATACAACGCTGAAACATTAAAGGCAACGCAAATCTAACATTTATAAAAATAAAGTATACCTATGGTTTGTGTGTATAGTGCAGTTGAATTGCGTTTAAATTAACATGAATTACAACACAGATAGAAATTAACGAAAAACTAAAAGAGGAAAAAGAGAATAGGAATAAAATAAACATTTCCTTATTACACATTTTAACATATCGAACTCTGTTGCATTTATCACTCTCTCCTTTAAGTATTTTTCATCTTGTTCTTGTAATCAATTTAAGGACGATTAATAGTATATAATTATAAATAGAAATATGTTGTTTTTTTGTTTGTTTTCTTTTTCTTGTTTTATACTGCGTTGATTCTTCACTTCAATTTTATTCATTCCAAGCGTTTTCGAAATCTGCTTCATTCTCTTAGAAAAATTTAATCTTAATGTCAATTCAGATTTAGTTTTGTTTTCCATCTTTTCGTAAATATATTTTATCTCACTATTTAATATTTTAATTTTTATTTGCTTTATTTTATTTGATTGGAACTATTTATATGTATGTATATATCATTCATATGATTGCAGTGAGTTGTTACATTTAATTTCTTTTCTCTCCATTCTTTTCTGCAATTGCAACAATGCAGAAAAAAAAATTCAGATCATAAATGTCGACACAATAAGCAACTGCTTCTTGAGGGATTAACGTAGGTTGTTTGTTTAAATTATTTGACCGTCGGATTCCTTCATTGTTTTTGTTTTTTCTTCTCTCAGTTATTTTATAAGGCTGGACCGCTAAGATCATCAAAATCTACTTCATTATCTGATAAATATTCTTCATTGATAATAGGATTTGCTTGATTGTTTGCATCGTTGCAATCAAGACGATCCATATTTTCAATAGTTGCTGCCATTAGGCGTAGATTTTCCACACCGGTTAATAATTGCCTGAAAGTATTAGAAAAAAGAATGTGTTCATTTTAATTATTTAATGTTACAGTTCAAATGTATAAGATCCAAGAAAAATTATGCGGAAATCGTAAGGAAAAGTAGTGATAGCGGAAATAAACGATCAACAGAATAGTACATAATAGAAAGCGTCCACTAAAACGAAAAAAATCAATTTAATCCTAATTTTAACAACGTATTTAGTTCATGTTTTTAGCAGTTCAAATGTATAGGTGCATATGATCCCTTATATTATTTTTTTTTGCTTTAAAACTGCAGCCCCTTTCGAGCCTTCACTTAGAGATAGAGTATATTATTATCTTGATCGAATTTATCGGCACTTGAGAAGGTGGTATCGTCAGTACTACGCTTCGGCCGTATGTCCGTCCAACCAGCTCTTGTATTATTACATATCATGAAATTACCTCATCTATTAAAGCATCTACGAATTGCACTGTAGGCGTTAATGTACTCGAGTTTAATTTCCTGAAAATAAAGCCGGTATATTTCGAACCTTTGTGAGCATAATCTCGAATGGAGTTGAGAGCATTATTGCTATTCTGCATCAAACTATCGCCTAGGATTATTCTTCCAAAATTTTTGGTGACCCCAATATGACCAGTAGGAAATTATTCCAATGCATTCGGGTGAGCTAAATTTCATAGTAGTAGAATGCCCTAACCTATCGTAGTTTCTGTATGTCCGAATTGAAGGTTATGTAGTGGACGTGGGTAGTATATAGTGTTCGTAAAGGACCGCAGCGATGGTCTGCTGCCTCCACGAGAGAGGATGGTGGTGTTCGCTGAGATTGGCCTTGTCTGAGGACGCGTGAATGCGCTGGCAGGCTAGCATTGCGGTGTCGTGAGGCGGGTTCTTTTCCCCAACACAAGGACCCACGACAAAAAATTTCGCATCCACAAATTTAAAAGATACAAATACGTATCGACCGGAGTCGAGGCCGAGGTAACCTACTAAGGGTTAAAAAGTCCTAATGCAAATGGCAAACTGAGACTAGCGAAAACAAACGTGACTTGAGAGGACTTCGTCATTACCGACGATACTTATGGCTACCCAAATAAGAGTGGGACATCCAGGTGGATGCGGTGCACTCTCTCACCTCCCGCCCATCCGGATTAAGATCCAATGTAGACATGACCATATATTTTCCATTTAAGTAAAAAACTCATACAAACATAATTTGCATGAATTTTTCCCTTAAATGAAAAATAGGAACGTGGGAAATTTATGTTATAGTCTTATGTGATGGAATCAAATAGTACTACTCGTATACCATAAATAGGCACACGAGCGGAAGGCGACTCTACCTTGCGAGAGCACCTGCCAACGACTTAAAAAGGGGTGAGCTCACCCGATGGCTAGCTCATTATAGTGGAGGGGCCAGCCAACGTGGCGAGTCCCATACCCGGTTAGGTTTAAAAAAAACCAACTAATTTAGAATTAATTTATCTGTTCATTTTATTTCTTTCGTGTATAGGCCATACAAAATATTCCAAACACCAATATGTATGTACTTTCAACTTATTGCAAAGTAAACTGTTTAGTACTAATGTTTCCGAAATTATATCAGACATTTATTATCCTTCATCATTTTGTACTAATGTTCCATCATTCTGTACTAATGTACGTCCATTAAAAAATTTTTATTTATCAAACAATTCAAATAGTACCAAAAAGTTTAACTATTTTAAAAAGATTTTAGATTCAACTCATCAAAAAATTCAACTATTCTCATAAAATTCCCTATTATCGAAAAATTTTGCTATTATCAAAGATTCAACTATTATAAAAAAAGGCAATTAATAAAAAAGGGGACTTACTTATCATTTCCATAAACATTCTACTATTATGTATAAGAACCCCTAAAAACTATGAGCTACTAAATATTGCGTAAAACCCGCGGATTCCCTGTTTAAATGATGGCCGTCTTCTCTAATGCTAATTAGGCGCAGTAGCCCACTCAACCGACGTAATTTCAGCGAGGTTTATAGAAGATTCCACTTATCGTATCAAAAAGTTTTGTCCGTCGTGCCCGAGATCGATTTTGCGTGTAAGTTGTAGTTGGGATTCTTGAGGTGGTCGCAAACACACGAAGAAGAAATTTTAGCTTCGGAATTTCGCATGCAAGCTAATTTCATCCCGGACCATCGTTCGTCATACCTATGACATGTCCAAAACGATGAAAGACAAACCATGACCGCAACAAAGACTGTCGATAACAACAATTTGCACTACCGTTTCATGACAATTTCCTAGGATTGCTATTCATTTCGTTTAATTGCGATGTTAACTTCGCGATCTTTTCACTCACTAAGCCTTTCGCTTTGAACTTGCATCACTTTCCTTTATTTTGTATGAAAATGGTAACAGGCTGAGAGAGATTGTCACGCGAAACGACAAATTGAACGACGTGGACAAGGTAAATCGTATGATATGTGATTTTCGCTTCCGCACCGGCGAATATCCGCAATGGTCAATCGCGGAAAATCACATTCCCTATCTTCTACTTTTTCCGCACTAATCACGTCGACAGCTTTTCCGCACTCTCCATTCGATCACGCCCGAAATCTCTATACGAGAAATTTTTCTTGCTATTTCAAATTGCCATGCAGAAAAATTCACCGTAGCGTTCCCTTCATAGTCGTCGTTCTTACCCCCCCCCCCCCCCCCCTTTTTTTACATTTCGCCGCCCAAAATCACGACATTTTCACTGTTTTTCACTTGTAATTTCTCGGTTTTTCGTTCAAATTCACTGCCGTTTTTTCACCATTACGATTCCTCTGCAACTCTACTCAAGTTTGCGTTCGCCACACGAAGTAAAAGCTTTCCTGTGTTGGGTTCTTCCGAGACATCCACCACCTTACAAAAGAAAAAACAAGATTTATTCGCGACAAAAACGAGTGAATAAACGTTCAATCAAATTGAAATCCATATTTTCGCGATTTCGAGCGAAAGAAAAACGCTATTTTTCACGTACGCCCCAAACAAGATGTTTTCTTCATTTATAGGCGCGATTCTTCCGAAGTGCGCAATGCATGGCGATCAAAAGCAGACTCCCCTTGTTCCCAATAGCCGCCTTACGGGACATGTCGCACCGGTAGTTGACGAGCCAGCTCATCCGTTCCTGTTGATTTCATTCGGCAATGCAATTCATGGATGAGTTGCGTTAAAAGGTGTTGCTGTGTCCAAAGGATTATAATGGTTTTCGAGGAGTTTCTTTAGGCGATTGCTCGATTGCTACAGTTAGATCAGTCATATTGGTCCTTTGCGTGGGACTCGTTGGTGACCAGCATTTGTCCTTCTTCTTTTTGTTTCATTTGTCGTGTGGTGCGACCGCGATAAATGAAGTCTTCGGTTTCTGAGTGCTCGTGTCGCTTGTTTTATCTTCTTTGTCTGACTTCTTTTTTCTGCAAGGGTGTGATGTGACTCATCTTTTTACATAAAAGCACTCTTTGTTCCTTCCAAATCTTCCAAATTCGATTTTTGTTGTATTGACGAATGCTGCTGCTGCCTTTTGATCGTCATTTATTGGCTCGTCCAGCCATTTGGAAATTATTGTGTCCAATTATAATCCTGAATTTGCCACTTCTATGCCCATGATCAAGGGACGACAGGATTCCGTTGGCCATGCGAGCAAACAAAATTTATACAAACCAAATTAAATTTACTTCAGCAATGAACAAAAAAAAAACAAACGGCCACAAATCCGCGTGCCAGCTTCTTGAAATCGTTCGAACTTCTTTTTGATAATTCAATGAAAATAGTCTTTAGAAACCTTATTTATGTTTTTGTAGATTTTTTTTTTATAAAAAAAAATCACCAGAAAAAAACCGTTCGTCTGGCCACAAAATCTACACAGTAATTGATTAATCCGATTAACTCCGCACTTCCATTAATCCTCTGTCGCCCATAAACTACTTTCGATAGAAATCAAACAATGGCTTCTCGTAGCACGAACACAACTGTTGATTGACTGTTTATTCTATAATTATTTCATTCACACATTCTTTACTCAGTTTATCGTATCACATTATTCTAGTTTTGGTATTTTTAGACTATCTATCAAAAACTCTCTCGCACATTCTTTGTTCATATTCCCACTTATTCCACTCTATACGTCTACAATTCACGTTAATTTTGTTTAACTTTTATTTTTCTAAATTTCTTTGCCTTCACAGCACCATCACTCAACACTTTTTCTCATCTCCTCATAAAGCCCACTCTCCACTATCACTAACTGCTTCCGTCACCGCCAAAAATTGACCGAAAAAAATCTTCTATCCAAAACCCAAAATTAAAACTTTTCTTCTTGAATTGAAACTCACTCCCCGAATCCAAATCAAGACTAAACTCAACCAATTCCGCAATCCTTTTCCTTTCCGAAGTTCAAAACACTTCGATTCTGTTACCCACACATCTTTTCCCTCTCGGCAAATGTAACTTTTTCCATTTGCATATATGGCGATTTGCATAACCATGATAGCGTCTGCGCATGCAAATCGTCATACACATGAAAACAATTGCTTTTGCCGATAATGAAAAGAGTGCTCCTGCGCTCGGGGGAACTTGAACACAGGTTCCCAGCGGACCCCCCGATTCACAGTCGACGACACTAACACCGGAGCCACCGTCTGATAATTTCCCACTCATCAAGTAACAAATAAATTCGCAAGCCTAAGTGGATGTCGTTACAGTGAGCATAATGTCGAGGTTTGTTTAGTTAATGACATTTTGTTAGTGGGAAAGATAAGATTATTTTTGATTTGTAGTTAAAAATAGGATAGGAAAGGTAGAACTTATATGACGGGGGAGTAAAAAAAAATAAAGCAAAATGGTTAAATGTTAAAAAATAAATAAACAAAGGAGTAGTCCGCGTGGTGTAGTGTTTACAGCACTAAGCCGACGGTCTCTGGTTCGAGTTTCGTTGGCGTCAACGAGATTTAGTTCGTGATTTTTCGGACCGACTATAAGCTTGTTCAGTTATGATACGTGCTGGTTTAAAATCAGATCGTATCGCAGCTGGGTGGACGGACACACGGCCAAAAGCGTGATAATGATCATACCACCTTGTGGAGTGCCGATACATTCGATCATCATAATGAGATACTCTAACTATCTCTAAGCGAAGGCCCGAAAGGGGCTGTAGTGCTACGAAAAAAATGGTTAAATTTAAAAAAAAATAAATAAACAAAGGAAAAGGTATGTGTGCCCAAAAGAAGGTGGAGATGATAAGTATGCAATTTGAATTTGTGAATGGGAGAATGCCGGTACGGCCGGAATTCACAATAGTATCCTGTTTTGTCCGTTACCGGTTATTTCCAAGACAACGTTCACTTTATGTTTCAATGCACTTTTTCTCAATCCCACACATATTCAAAGTTGTTTTGATTTATTTTTTTCCTTCTTCTTTTCTTTTCCCTAACAAATTTATCACAATTCTCCCTTGACGTTGTCTTCCATTTTTTGCGCGTTTCACTTTTTTTTCATTTGATTAATTTAAACAAAAAAAAAACTTGCCGCCAATTTCACGTTCATCTCCCCGTTATGTCTCAATCGCGGCTTTTCATGTAACTTAGCGAAATATTTCACGTAACTTCACCATGAAAATTGACACAAAAAATTAACTAAATTTTAAATACTACACGGCTCTCACGATGAATTATGTTCCCCCGAGGGAATTATCACTTGCGAGTTCTAAGACCACCATCTGTTTCTCCAAACTCCCAATTCCACTCCACGTCCCAAATATGACTTTCGTTCTCATTCGACTAACGCTACCACCAGGCAGACCCCGCAATCCTTTGTTCTCCCAATCATCCGCTACCGTTCAGATTTCACGCAATTGAAGTTCATTGTACTTCATTCCCGTTCCCTCTGTTAACCTTTGAACTTTCGTCAAATGCAACATTTTCGATTGCATGTACTATATAGTGATTTGCATGTAACCATGATACTACTTAGCTATATGCAAAACATCATCCACTCAGAAATATTTGTATTTGACGTAACTAAAAAGATTTATGCTCCTGAGCGAATTTGAACCCACGGTCCCAGTAGGTCCCCCAGATCGAGAGTCCGACACTCTAGCATCTTAAACTGTAGGATCTCACTAGTGACCGTCATTATCCCATCAAACAACAATAAAATTCCAATTGCTTGCGTAGATATCATCATAATGGGTATTCGTACGCTGAACTAGTAGAAGCGTCGTGGAGGGGTAAGGAGGTATAATTGCTTTATGATTTTTGTCCCATTGCAATCAATGCATGAGAACAACAAATAATATGGAAAAGAATGAAATTTCGTTATTAAATAAACGATAACGTGACAAAAAGTGGAAATTGCTTCATGGGAGAGGGAAAGATAAAATTTTTTTTTATTAAGAAATAAGGTAGGAAATATAAAATTAGTGATGACGGGGAATAAAAGAATAAGAAAATGACTAAATATTTTTATTTAAAAACTAAATTAAAAGGGTATGTGTTCCCAAAAGAATGTAGAAGATGGTTCCAATGAAGTTTGAATTTGTGCGCGGCCGGAATTCGCAACACCACTTGACCACTATGTTCATTAGGATGGTCCCGCGAGGTTTTAGTGTGTTCATGGATCATATACTATGAGTCGATTGCTGATTGACGGCAATAATACACGTTCAACAAGTTCTGAGCTAGATATGTACAATTCATTAGATGTACATGACGTTGCTGTCAATGACGATGACGTCTTTGATGTTCTCATGGCTGTTTGGTTTTTTGAATTATATCCTCAATTAAATTATACAATCCCAAATGTGTAAGCATATTTTCAAACCCATTTAAATTCATCGTTTTCCCGTCCGCATCACCAAATTGCTAGAAAATTTTCTTTATGAAATCCTGTGAAACCATATGTCCCAGTTCCTTAGCGGTCAATTCTTCAGCCTCGTGATTATGGTGGGCATGTCTTTTACTACGACGGTTTAAACCACTTTCGGAATGAATGGTGGTGTTCGTCCTTCCTCAATGTTTTATATAGAACTCTCAATCCGCAGTACATCATCTTTCAAACTTGAAATATTTTTAATTTTTTCATTAATAGAATTAAGGTCACTGCTGCCGCCATAAAAGGATTGCTTTTCAAGACTCGATAGTTTTGCAGGGAGGTTTGATTGGAATTTTCTAAATACTCTTTGCATGGATTATGTTCTGTACATAGTAAATGACGGGCCGTGATTAATGATAATCGAATTGCTATCATGACTGAATAGGTGGAAGTGTGAATGTTGGTGTATAGCTCTTTTGACTCCTCCGACTTCTACCCACTTACTACAAAGTGAGGACCTCTGTGACTACCTAATCCAAATGCCTTTTGTCGTTATATGCATCAAGGGACATTTTCCGTCCTCGCCAATGTGCTGGCCTTCTCGTTACCGTCGATTCCTGCGTACCCTGGTATTGACTTGTGAAATCACGCCGGGGTCACCAGTTATAGCGGGTATCTTCTTAAATGTGTTAATCTGTTGGAAACTAAAATTTTATGGTAATATTTGAGCAGAAACAGGCAGCCTATCAATGCACTGCCGCACCATTCCTACATAATACAACTGTTCGGTTTATATTTTTGGACAATTCGCAAAAAATATAACCTGTGCCTGGTATCTTTTTCATGTATTTTAATATTTTTGACGTTATTGTGCAATTATGTCGTAAACACTGAATGTTTTATTTTTATTTTTATGATAATCGTCAAAAATCAAACGCTTAGAAATGTTCATCGGCTCCAGGGTTTTGGTTTAAACAAACTCTGACTCGTCTTTTAGTAGCCTTGAAGCTCAGTGTCATCATCACGAGTTCAAAGCTTCACTGGAAATCAGTCTTGGGTCAATTAATTGTGTTGCTAATGGGATCTTGAGTGCTGATGTCAGACTTCATCGGAATGTCCAGAAAGGCACTTATTTTTCAATATCCAGTGACATTTTTAGTAACGGTAAAAAATTAATTTATGTAGGTAGGTCGTAGGTAGGTCTATATACTA
The DNA here is from genome assembly GCA_963969285.1 of Odontomyia ornata. NCBI lineage: Eukaryota > Metazoa > Arthropoda > Insecta > Diptera > Stratiomyidae > Odontomyia > Odontomyia ornata. The sequence continues at coordinate 6,596,246 of OZ017741.1, forward strand.
TCATTACCGGTAATGCAATTGGACATTAAAAATTAATTCAAAAAACACAATCAGCGAAAAGAAAGGAACTACTGAAGTAAATTAAATATGAGCAGCTGCCAAAATCCAACCAGTGGTGGGTCTACTAGAAGAATAGAGTTAATTTAAGTTAACAAGGATAAAAAGTGGAAGTATTACCAAATCTTCTTCTTTCGGGGCTTCGCTTCCTGCAATTAGCGCCTCCAACTGTCTCGGTCCATTGACTGCGTTCACCAATTTCGAAATCCGAGTAGCATGAACTGTCTTCATCGACCGAGTCAAACCAGTCTTTCCTCGGTTTCCCAACTGGTCTCCGGCCTTCAGTTCTCCTAACGAATACCTTTTTGGGTATCCATTGTTCGTCCATGCGATTCATGTGCAGCTTCTGCAGTCTTACAATCGTTGAGACCTCTGCCAATTCGCCACTGGTCCCCGTCTAGCTTCGCTCCGATTATCCGCCTCAGGACCCGTCGCTCAAAGGCGTTCAATATTTTTGCGGATGCTTGGGTTAGGGTTCCTGTTTCACACCCAAAGCATAACATATGCCTTATTACAGATTTGTATACTTGTGTATTTGTTTTCCTGTGTATGCAGCTGGTCCCAAATAGTGACTTTTTTTTGAATTTTTTTTGCACGTACCTCTAGTAAGAACAATTTTCCCGTTCAACTTTTTTCCTTTGCTTACTTGTGATTCTTTGGTATTGTTAAGCGTAATTTCATACACCTGTGTATTTTTTTGTGACCTTTCAAACGTTTTTTTTGTGGCTGAGAGGTGAAAGCTATTTACGCCCTGAGTGTGGGGCTCCCAGACGCGCAAGGTGTCTGGACTACCACTAAACAACTCCCCTGTCAGCCTGAGAACTTAGCCTGGAACCGTTTGACACATTATTTCGGGCTTAGCCTCGTTTTGCTATGCCGTCGGGCATCTTCAAGTTGGGGGATCCCTCATCCAGCGGGAGGGGAGAGAAGAAGAGGGATTGCTAGAAAAGTGATCTCCTAACCCCAACGTCCCCGGCTGCTGTGTCCTTTTTATCTATTAGGACCGCCCGAGCATAATGTTCTACGTGGTTCCATTTATCCCCTGATGCAAGCATCTTCTCAATTATACTATCCAACTGAGAGCTCTCCTATTTCCCTTTGGAGACCCCGGCGCAGTCTGCCCCATAGTTTGCATGCAAAAAATGTGTGGAAAGCATAGTCTTCCTCTCCTACATAAAACCTACAGTCGGAAGACCGTGACTTACCAATCTTGTGCAGGTACGAGTAAGACAGAAAACAACCCATGTCCGCTCAAAAGCTAGGTCAGGTAAGTCAGTCTCAGCGTGCGTTCGATTGATCTACGGTCTCAAATCAGAGATGAGGCGCGCAGTCCACCTTCTCTTCGTGTTGTTCACGAAGGACTGCTGTCAATCATTGAGTGAGTATTGTCTCTTCTTGCGGGCAACTGTCTCCCTTGTGCTTTCATTTCGACGCATAGATAGCACGGCGCTATCTAGCAAGCAGGGCAATAGGTATTACGCCGCCGAATCTGAGACTGTCGAATATGAAGAAGCAATCTTCAGTGCTCTCTTCTCGAATTTGGGGATAATAAATCTGCTACAATGAAAATTTAAAGGTAAACTACTGAATTACTCTGTATACTATAATTTCTCATTGCTTTATCAATAACTATATGTTCAACTTCGACGAAATAGTTTTTTATCTTTATAACAACTGCCTTATGTTCTTCCTTACGACGATTCATTTGGGGGAATATGTTAAGCTTATTTTACAACCGATTCACATACATTCCTTCAATGCTGTGTCTGGGTTTTAAAACGAACATTTGCAGTTTTCTTTTCCTTATTACACTTGATGCGATGGATGCATGAATGTTCGTTCAACTACAAGCTCATATAGCTCAAACTTCCTTTACTATTTCAATCTTGTACACATAAAATTGCTAAATTTCTCGTCCTTGCATATAAAATTGCTAAATTTCTCGACCATAATATTGGCCATAAATCGGAGTACGTAAACTCTTACTTTCGCAGAAAATTTGATCAGATTATGCTTGATAAGGCCCCTTACTATCTGGGATTTATTTTTACTAAACTGTGAGTTTTATTTTAATAAGCTATTTGAAATATATTCAATTATATCTCCCAATTTTTTACTAAATATGCATTTCCATTTTCCATATCTTGAAGCTATTTAATTCAAAATGAACTCTACAAAAAATCGTTAGATTTAAACAAAACCTGTTGAGTAAATAATTGTAGGAGACGCAAAATGAAACCAAACTTGAAACAGTCAAAGCTGCTTCTTGCGTTGGAAATATGTGGAATGTGAAATAAAGAGAACTTATAAAAAAGCAAGTGAACCACAATTTCCATAAATACCTTAAATTATTTTCAGCTGTCGATGCTGCTCGTCTTAAGTCTCGCGAAAGTTGTTGTGTCCTTGATGGTTGTCTCGTTACCCTATCACCGCCAACAGCGCCATCTTCCCGAAGAGACTCATTTTCTCTTCTCAGTGAATTAACTTCAGCCTGAAAATTCATTAAAACAAATCAACAAATTTAGTCGATTTTATTCATTTTCCCTTACCGTTAATTGTTTAACTTGCTGTTTCAATTTAGACACTTGACTTTGTGCCGCTGCTGCTCTTTTCTATGAACAAATCAACACTAGTTAGTCCTGCTTACACGATTTTCAAAATATTTCCCATTCACTTACCTTACTCTGATCTAAATTCTCCTCAACTTGTTCCATACTTTGTGCTAAACTTGCACTATACGCCGTTTCATTTGATCGAGCCTGTTCCAATCGTCGCTCCAACTCGCCCGCTCTTCGTGTTTGTTCGGCTAATGCTAATCTACTTTCATCCAATTCGCGACGCAGTCTTTCATTTTCTAATCTAATTCGTGACAACTGGAGACTTGGTGAATTCTCCTCGGGCGAATCCAGACCGGGCAAACCGGCCGCAACATCAGCCAATCTGGCGGCCGAATGAGCTATCGGTCCGTCCGACAGGAAATCGGGTAACGTTTGACAAATATCCGCTGGATTTGGATTGTTCAAATCCTCAACGAAATCGACCGGTGAAATGGGCGAATTGGGAGGCGAGTTGATGTTCATTTCCAAACTACAATACCAATTGTCCATCCAGTGGTCTTGGACGAAATCGGGCAGGGCGGCGGAGTATTCTGAAACGGGACGATTTATGTGTGAGCCAATTGGATTTTGATGATAGTTCTTTATGGGAGGTTGTCGAGCGCAGGGATGTCGACCCATTGGTGAGTTCAAGATCAAGCTGCTTGGATGATTGGTGGAGGGCATACCACCGGGCGGGGAAACTCTGGTGCGATGCGGTGAAACAGACTGAGCACCGTCCATATCATAGTTGGAGTATGATCGATGCACGTACTGCTGTCGGTCGAAGTCTGGCCCGTTCGGGAAGAAGTTGTTGATGCTGCTTCCTGGGTTGTCATCGCACAGGCCACTGCCAATCACATTATCGCTTGTTTTCAAATTTAACCCACTCACACTGGTGGCCGTGCCGCCTGCAAATTCCGCTAGACTTGCTTGCGAGTCAAATGACGAGAAGCGCGGAGATCGTTTCATCTTAGGTCCTTCACCCACAAGTGACGAAATGGATGAAGCAGAAGCCGAGGATGATTGCAAGGGGGGTTGTGGTTGCTGTTGGCCACCTAGAATCGATTGAGGAACCTTTGGTCGCGCTCCTGTCGACGACTGATATGGACCGGGAGTGGGTGCTGTGCCAGCCGCCGTTGTTATAGGTTTGGATGAATTTGTGACTGTGTTGGACGTTTTCGAGGTTGGTATTGCGTCGGGGATGGAGCCTACTAGCAAATCTACACTTTCCGGCGTTTCGCCATTGATAGGAGTGCTATTGTTGTTTGGACTATTCTTAAACTGTTGATTGTTGTGAGATGTGCTCGACGTCGTCGCAGTCACATTAGAATTATTCTGTAAATTACAATTAGTGCTGCTACCTAAGGAAGATGCTGTGGACGATGAAGTGGTTGTGTCGCGATTGAGGAAATGTTTGAACGAAAACGGATTTTCTTCACGTCGCGGTTGCGTTTCTGTTGTGTGTCCTGCAAATTACCAAAAAATTTTCGTTTACATTCCAGACCAGAGGAAGAACTTGATAAACCATACCATCAGTATTTGGCATTCGAGGACTTCTAGATTCACTTCCACCAACGGTAAATCCTGTGCCTGGATATCGAGACGAAGAGTTTTTCGAAGCAGACGGATTATTATGCGCGGTGGACACAGAGGTGGCTAGTCCTGCTCCCGATGTTGGCGACGATGATGGGGCAACCGTTTCATTGTTGTTGTAATGATTTCTTAGGACACTGTCATCGTCACTTGCCATAATAATAGACCGTGCAGAAAAAAAGAACTAAAAGCGTTCGACGCAACAAATATCGCCAATGAAAAACAAATTAAAAGATCGTTGCAATATCAACTGTATGCAATTTTATTCTAGGGAAACAATGAAACTTTTCTAGATGGCGATTTTCTCCACTACTTTACTATTCTCGCTGCCAATTGCCCTCATAGGATGGAACGAATTTTCTACTTTTGACAACCGCACACTTTACTACACACAGAGATACGACGAAGACGGTTCAACGAGATGACAGAACACGAAATGTTTTCTCTAATTGGAGTGTTGGTTCTATTGGTAGCCATGCTATGCCAATTGGAAACGATACTAGGGGTGGATTGTGGGAAAGTCGATTATACTTGTGGTAATGTTTAACGGCTTAAGCATAATTTGATAATTGAACACTTGATGGTAAGAGAACATAATAGAACGAATGACTTCAGATACGTTCATTAAGGCTATAATTCGTTGCATCAACCATCAGCGTCAGTTTGGCCTTCGCGTTCAGCAATTCTTGTTGGATCTTTCTCGACGACTTTTCCGCCAAAGATCCGATAATTCCAATGCAGCTTGTGCCAAAATCTTCCAGTAATCATAGTAATCTTGGCCTTTGTAAAGTCGGACTTTGTAAAGTCGAAACTGCTACAGCATGTATCGACCGAAGCCGCAACGAATCATTTAAATGCATTGTTCATAAAGAAGTATCGACAGTTTGGTCCTAGTAGAGGCAAGTGAAATAGCGGCGCGAACAGGAACGACAACAAACAACAAAAGGCCAAGTGGATTCTTGTGGAAAAGCGGGAATCTGTCACGAAAATGCCCAGATAAGCAGAAAAATACCCATACACCACTTATCTGTTTTGCGGAACTTTTGACGAACAAGAACAATCGAGATTGGTTCATCGATTCCGGTGCGAGTCATCCCATGACGAATACAAACGAATACCTCATGAACAACCGCGCATCAATAGTGACGATTGTAACGATCGCGGATAATGAAAGATCGATGGTGCAGTGTGAAGGCGAAATGAAATTGTGTTTGGAACGCGGCAAGAAACTATTGATGAATCCAGTGACAGTTCAAGGAACGTTGTATGTTCCGGGACTTTGTACGAATTTGTGATCGATTCCAATGCTAGTCGACAAAGGCTGTTCGTTGTTTTCCGATTAGAAAGGTTGCGAGATTCTCCGTGGAGCTGAGATCGTCACGCGTGCGATGCACACGGACAATACTCGTATGTATAAATTGATGCGATCAGAAAATAAGCATGGATTTGTTGCATCGTGCAGCAAAATGGCATCGAATATTCGGGCATGCTGGGCACGGAAAAACATGAATTCTCATTGGCAGATCGACAGTCAACGGAATTACTTTATCGAAAGTGCAGCGTTCGCATTGTGATGTGTGTGTGCAAGGCAAGCACGCCCGGCGGCCGTATGATAGCAGTGACAGCAAAGCGAGTCAGCTGTTGGAGCTCGTTCATTCTGATATATGTAGACCAAAGCTCACGTAAGATAGGAAGTCATAGGGTAGCGATTTGCATATGTATTAGTCAACCTACTATTGGACAAGCTTCCGAGAGCTGTCAGCCGACTGTGGCATAAACAAATGCTTATAGCGCGTAATATATACTATTTTGCTAATGAATACGTACGAAACGCATTCCGAGCATGCTTAAAATTCACCTTGCACTGTCCAATGCACTCCTACACTTTTCAAGATGAGCAAATGAAGCACGTAGTTTGCACCTTCGACTGATAGCTAAGCTTTGAGAAATAAACAAACTCCTATTCATTCACTTTGGAAGGCGATAAAAATTAAACGGTATAAAAACTGAAATAATTTTCACTTCAACGAGGAGCGCTATTGTGTTCTTCGTGAACTATCTGGATTTCACAGTAAAAATCCGTCTCGAAACCGTACAAAACCTCGAAGTTTCGTCGGCACCTCCACGATTCTTTATACACTATCATAGAAGCAAGCGAGCAAAGTTGGCCTACTAATGGTCATGTGTCAGCGCTGCTACCAACCGGCTTCTTATTTTACGTGAGCTTTGATGTGCACCAATACAGGAGACGTGATTCAGTGGTTTGCTATATTTTGTCATATTCACAGACGATTATAGCAATAACACATTCACGTACATGATGAAATGCAAAGCCGAAGTCATTGAAAAATTCAAAATATTTAAGGCGATGGCTGAGTGCACGTCTGGACAAAAATTGAAAAAATTGCGCAGCGATGGCAACGGCGAATACGTTAATAAGGCTTTTCAAAAGTTGCTGGATGAGTTAGGTATTTCTGATCAAATTTCTTCGCCATGTAATCTGCAGCAGAATGGCAAGTCGAAGCGCAAAAATCGAACGATCATCGACAAAGCAAGATGTATGCTTTTCAACGCACAAGTGCCAGTGAAATTTAGGGCCGAAGTGGTGAGCACCGCTACCGCTGATCAATCATATTCCCAGTGGTCATCAGAACCAAATGCCCAAAGAAATCTGGACGGGCAAAACACTGAACATGTTATATATATGAGTGTTTGGATGCAAGGCGCTGGCTCATGTGCCCAAAGAGAAGCGGCGCAAGTTCGATGTGAAGTCAACCAAATGCATTTCTGTTCGCTATGAGACAGATATCAAGTATTCGATCTGGAGAAACGCAGCGTCATCATCAGTCGCGATGTCGTTTTTGCGGAGAATCAAAGATTTGTTGTTTTTGCGGATTCAAAGATACAATTGAAGTGGAGGAAAATGACGATGCGGATGGCAAAGGCGATGGTAGGCAAGTGGTCAACGAATCATTGGCAGTGAACGCAAGTATCGATGTCGATGTTGTGTCAGCGATTGAGGAAGCTGGAGAAGTCATCATGATCAATGACACCACTTTGTCCTTTAATGGCGACGCATTCACTGATTTCGACGAGGATATCACCATTCATGACGTGAACCATGAACCGTTTTGGCCAGGATGAAATGTTTCTCAAGCTGTTCGATGACCACCGATGCGTGCAAATCCCAGCGCATTGATGGCAATAAGTGGCATCAATGATCCAGTCACTGTTCGATATTCACTCGACAGCGATAAGGCTAGCGAATGGAAATTAGCCATGGAAGAAGAGTACCAATCATTGCTAGAAAAAAAAAACGCGGATCTAACACCAGGTAGAAAGGTGATCTGCAGCCGTTGGGCTTACACAATTAAATGCAATGAAAATGGTAAAGTAGATCACTACAAAGTTAGGCTACTTATCAGAAGTTGCAATCAACGCAAGGGTATCGACTATAAGGAAACGTATTCACTCGTAGTTCCAAACAGCACAGTCCGCAGTAACATTATATAATGATGCTTTCCACCAGGTCTTTAAAGTTCTCACCGGCATGCGGATAATTCAGAAAACGATAAGAAAAACTAATGGTACCTGAAACAACTTTTCTTCTGCAATTTGACACTGCGAGCAGATTGCGAGGCTATTTAGTCATGAATTCCACGCCTGCTCCGTTGTTGGTAGTGACGTGTTCATTGTTGTACCGCTTTCCTAACTGCTTCACGTCCAGCCACTTCTGCCAAGCTCCATCCGAGCGCCACATGCCCAATCCTCCCCTAAGTATACAAATTATGTCTGAGGCAAAATAAAAAAAGGAATTTTTGCACAATTTACCTAATCTCACGGACTGCACGAGTGCTTAATCCATTCACTTCTTTCTTTCAGCCACTGCTTGCCAACACGCACTAGAACGACGTTAAGTGCTGGTTCCGTGACTGAGCTTTCCTCCGAACACTGAAGACATCAGGTGGTGAGTAGTAGCAGATATCTGTCATTCCAACACTTTTCAGCTGATTGGAATGGTGTGGGGATGACCGATATCCTCTGGGTATCACTACGCAGGGTAGCCGAAAAAGTCTGTCGCATAATAATGGCACCCAAAACAGCATACGCATTGCAGATGAATTTTTCGTATGCATCGCTGAGTTATCGAGTAGTTCGTACGGTGAACTGCTCGATTAATACAGAACATTTGATTGATATTAATCAATCAAATTTCAAGTAAGGACGAGTTGTTCATTGGATTTATTTCATTCGGAAAATTCAAATAATTTTGCCTTAAAACTAGCTCTCGAGTATCCGCCAGGATGGCTTAAATTTGGTAGACAAAAAAAAACTTTAAGGACACGGCAATTTAAATAAGCTCAATATAGAAAATAATATTCAGTAATTAACATATTGAGAGATTGGCCTTGTCTAGGGACGCGTGAATGCGCAGGCAGGCTAGCGTTGCGGTGTCGTGGGGCGGGTTCATTCCCCCAGCACAAGGACCCACTACAAAAGAATTTTGCATTCACGAATTCTCGGGTCTCAAAAGAAAGGTCGACCCAAGTCCAAAAATGTAGGTAGCTAACGAAGGGGAAAATTGCTTGCTCAGAGAAAAAGCCGAAACTAGTCAAAACAGACGGACTTGGGGAGACTTCGTCGTTACCCGACGATTCTCATGACCCACAAATAAGAGTGGGGCAACTGGATGGATGTGGTGCCCCCTCGCTCCCGCCTAACCAGATCATCCAAATGTTGATGTGGCCGTACACCTCCCGTATGAGCGGAAAACGCATACCAACTTCCTTTGTATGAGCCCTCCCATCAACGGGAAATATGGATGTGACCGATTTATGTCATAGAATTATGTGGTCGGGTCACATAACTCGATGTCGTAAAACGGGCACGTGAGTGGAAGGCCACTCAACCCAGCAAGAGCCCCTGAAAACGACAAAACAGATGGAGCACGCACGGTGGCTAGCGCATGTCATGCGGGAAGCTTTCCATCGTGGCGGCTCCTATACCCTGTCAGAGGGGCAATATGGAAAGACCGACGGTATTATTTTAATTAACCATTTCCATGTATTTAATTATACCAACAAAATAAAATATATCAAGATAGAAGAAATATAAAAAAAATTCTATTTTTCATAAAAAAAAAAATATTTTTAATTTTAAAAATTAATGAAAAAAAATTTAAATAAATTTATATTATTTTAATAATTAATTTAAATTATAAATTTTAACACCATAATAAAGAATTCCTTTTTTTTAAATACCAAGTGGGTACTTACCCAACATCCTCGACGAGCGCTCGTAGACGGCGTGAGTAAGTCCTGGAAATTAAATTGAGCATATGCTGGTATAATATTTAAGTATTAAGTAAACATTCCATTGATTCGTTCACTAGTTACACGTACTCCAAAATATTCCAGGCCAAAATTTTTGTTTTATTGGTTCGAGTTGATTCATGTCACAATCATCACCAGTATTTAATAATCATCGATTTCAAAATCGTTGTCAGACTACTTGAGATGAGTACCGCCAGAATAGTCACTATTGAGATAAACGAAATCACCACAAGGTATCCCCACGATTAATTTTTTCTCTTTTCCACGCTGGGCCAATCTATCTCTAATCTTCAATCGCACCTACTCGTAGTCTCAACATTCTACGCCTGTAAGTGCGGGAAACAAAGCATTTATAACCGTACTCAAGTTCTGACACGTGCTCAAGTTTTATCCACTACTCTCACACCATTGGTCATTAACGCACCAACTTCCAATTCACTACACAGCCTTTTGAGTCACAATCCGCGTAGAGGATTTCTCTCAAATGAGAATATTTATACCCTCTCAAAAGGTGCACAGTAATTCTTTATTTTTTTGTTATTTGGACTCACTAGACTTAAAGCGCACTTAACGTCACCGGCACCTATTTCACCTCATTCATAGTTCAACGTAAATTGTATAGAATATAATCATTCCAAACACTGGTAAGTTTCCTCTATTAACAATACACAATTGCTGTGTTATAAAGTCTGCTCTGTCCTAAATCCTTTTGAGTTTGCTTCGCAATGTAAAACATAGCGCATATATTTCGCTCTAATAGTTGTAGCGAATTGAGTAACTTTAAACACACAACTACTGTCCTTAGGTCTTCTTTCAAAGTCTCTTTGTATTGCGTGCCATAATTCTAGTTTGAAAAGTGGCAAAACAATCCCAGAAAACTCCTCAAAACTTTATTTATATATTTTTGTCATTACTATCCACACTTCACTAGACAGCACGACCTTTAGGCAGGATTTTTAACCTTATGTCACAATGTGTGCGAGATATTTTCACAAAAAAAACCGTCCACTTGAATATTATATCACGAATTATTTTACAAAGTAGAAACACTAGCCGTAACAGCAACTTCCGACTTTCGTTAATATTTTCGATCACCATTCATTCATACACGAATTTGATTATCGACTCGTTATCCGGTTCACTTGATTCATAATACGATTCATGGGTATTCTGCGACACTTTGCGCTGTGAATTTTTCTTGTTAGGCATTTCTTATTTAAACCCAGAAATCATTATTAAGTAATCATTTAAATGTTCGGTAAAACGTTCATGCTCGTTTTGCAATCGATCAATTCATTCGATGGTCCGACGTAGGTAAGATTAAACGGTGCAATCCAATCACAACATTTCTCCACTGTCATACAAATGATGCAAAATCAAATGATCCACCCGGCATCACCAACAAAAGAAATCCCCCCGACGTGATCGCTGTCGCGATTCAAAGCAGACTCAAAGTCAAAGCCAACAGCGCTTTATTCAATACCAATCGTTATAAATTTTTAAAAGAATATAAAGCAAATTCCAAACAATAAAACTATGAAAAACTTCATGGCCCGAGTGGCTCTCTAAATTTCAAAGCAGACTCCTCTCTTGGGCGTCGCGGCGTGACCGCCGTGAAGGCGAATAGCAGACTCCCCGTTTTCTTTTCTTTTGGCTCCGTCCAACTTGTCTTTCTTTCCTTTTCGCCGTGTCGCTATCGGTAAAATTTCATCACCTGCCCACTCAGCTGAACTCGAATGCATTTTTCATGTTATGCAGCGTTGGCCTGCACTAAATCAGTGTTTCCACATCCTAAATTGTAATGGGCAGATTTAAATTTTTTTAAGACCAAAATTTAAATGAAGTAGGGAAATTTTAAATGAACTAAAGAAATTAGAAATGAAGTAAAGAAATTTAAATAAAGTGAAGAAAATTTACATGAAGTGAAGAAATTCACATGAAGTAAAGAAATGAAAATTTTAAATAGTAATGGAAAATTAAATTTCATGGAAAATATAATTAAAGGAAAACAGTCAAATTTTAATATAGAGGAAAATTTGATATAAAGTTACATTTAATAAAAAATAAGAAAAAAAATTATTCTACAAATTACAATGGAAATAATTCTATTTTTTTTTTAAATCTGCCATTACAATTTTGGATAGGAGATAGGAGGATTTTCGAGCAGTTTGCTTGTATGACTGCTCGATTACTACAAAAGTTAACACCAACACTTTATTAGAAAGAAATTAAAAATGTTTAAATTTTTTCAAATTCGTATTTATGTTCTACAAATCGATTGAAATGAACTTTGCTTCATAAGTAATTAACGATCCGCTGGTCAACATGTAGTATTGTGTACGACCCAATCCACTGCATAGCATTGACGGAAAAGTTTTGATAGTTAATGTGATAATTTAAAATGAATGTGATTCTTTTGATCATACTATAAATGTAAGTATAAATAGTACTTTCGGTTGGTTGAAAATTTTAATACCTCGAAGAATATTAAAAAATATGAGTTCCTTCCTTCTCCTTTTGGAAATTACTAAACGATTTTCGATAATTCATTTTTAAAAGAGAGTCCTTAACAATTATTTGCTTCTATGTTCAATATAAACTTTTCTGGCAATATACATTAAATCAAATCAGTTAGTTTCTATTTTCTTAATCTTTGATGATTTAATAATTGACAACGCGACATTCAGTTTTTATAATTTATACTTAAAAGGCAAGAGTTAATTTTGTATCATTTAGTGTATTAGTAGCTTTAATTAGAATTGTCGTTTATTTATAGATAACTAGAAACTGTAACTGAATTTATTGTTTAAATTTCGCTATCGAATTATTCCAATATATAAATAACCAATATTAATATTATTTAGTTGATATCCGCAGGCCAATTCTCATTTTCTTTAAAAGCCGTCGGGCCCTGCTTTGTTGTGTGAGCAGACGCGTTTCAACTACTTCGAGTCTGAAGATGACTCGAAGTAATGGAAACGCGGCTGCTCACACAACAAAGCAAGGCCCGGCGGCTTTTAAAGAAAAAAAAAATTGATTCCTTTCAAGTAGATTGCTAGCTTTTCAGGAGAGGTATGTATGCCATCGAGGTGGTGGGGTTTTAACGATCCGCGACCAATCGGTTCGGTTGCTTGGTTCGGTTACGCAGTGCCTTAGTTTGTGTTCGGTGTTTTTATTAGCGTGGACTGTGTCAGTCAGAATTAGAGTAACTTATGTCTGGCATCACGTCGGGTTTGAGATGAGGAACGCGCGAATTCTTTGTTGATTGATCGTTTGCCTTGTAAAGGCAAAATCACAGTAACAGTGAAAAGTTTTTCTTCGGGAAATTTTCGGAATGCGTTTTAAACGGGCATTTAATTCGGCACCTGATAAATTTTATTCGGACTTAGCCTGCAAGCAGAAAACTCCTCTCCAATCTAGCTAGCCCACCAGCAGCCATCTTTGAGTAGGCTAAGGGTACTTGAATAAGTTGACCTGTTTGGTACATACCAAGACTACACGTCTATAGCCGATGAGAGGTTGGCTAAGATTTCCTTGGGGGAATCACGAACGAATGTGATAAAATCATTACACAAGTTCAGTGGAAAGACTGAGTACTCGATGGAAAGACACGATAGAAGCTAACAGCAGATCTTTGCTGCGAATGACCAACTGGCGAAAGTGGTCGCAGAACAGTGATGATTGTAGGAGATTAACCTTGGAGGCCAAGGCCCGACTTGGGCTGTCGCGCCATAGATGATGATAGTCGGAACATCGTCCAAATCAAAAACATAATGATTCTTATTTAAATATACAAACTTTTTAGGAGGAATGATGCCAGTTGTGAGACATCTCTCAATGTACCCGTCTGTAGGGCAAAATGGCTATAAAATCCAAGGATATGCGATGTGGTTCCAAACAAGCCTCAATATGAATATATTGATTCTCAATACACTTGATAAACTCTTTAGTTGAATATGTAGTGTTTCCAATCTGTTTCATGCTTTCAAAATAAACCAGTACAAGCACGCAGACGCTTCTTATTGAAGACCCGCAGCATTTCCATCATACTAGCAGTTAAATTACACCAGATTTGACATCCGTATATCAAGATTAGTTTATTCTAAGTCTTGTAACAGATAACTTTTTGGTCAATCGATCTAAAATGAAACAGTCGCCCGAGGGACATGAAAACTTTACATGCTTGACCAAGCATGGTTTTAACATGCTCATTATAGTATAGATAATGAACAAGCCAATGAACACCTAGGCATGGAACACAGGATCTATGAGGCACCCGCTCTAAATTAAGTTTGAACATATTAGGTGTAGGATCAAAGTTCATTGTTATGTTTCATTTTTAAATAATTTTAGGATAGTGTTGGTTGGTTTTTTTCTCCTTTTTCCAATTGATTTTCAAAATATATAATAATCTGAATTAAATGAATTTGCAAGAGTTTTTTTTTTTTGAAAAAATGTGTTTAATGATAACGTATAAATTTAGAGAGCCATTTGGGCCATTAAGTTTTTGTATGTTTATTGTTTGGAATTTTCTTTATATTCTTTGAAAATTTATACGGATTAGTATTGAATAAAGCGCTTTTGACTTTGATTTTGACTAAACTCCCGTCACCAATTATAATGTGGAAATACTTCTAATATCGTTTCAGGTCTTGAATGGCCAACCGCAGGATTGTTTGAAACAAAGTTGTTTCGCATTTCTGCGCATTCACTTTCATTCGCCAATTGTTCGTGTAGAACTGAATGTCGTTGAACATTTCTTGAAGATTCTTTTGAGTTACTGATGCTTTTCTGTCTACGGTGTAGATAATTAGATCATCAATGAATGCCAATAATGAATGCGATTGCGAGACGTTGAAATCAAACCCGTTCAGTTGACTGCGAATAAAGATTGGCAAAATCTTGCTGTAGACCATTCCATTTGTTACTAGGAGTTATTATCCATATTACATATTGCACATCTTGGTGACAAGGTGTGAAGGCAGCTTGTCCTGAAGGACCTTAAAAATCAGTCCAGCTAACATACTGTATCGAAGGCTTTCTCCATACCAATGAGGCACACTTCGACGCATTCTCTATTATTAAGTTTCCTGCAAATGTCTGAGGTTACTTAACATATATACATCATCCACCTTCCTTGTGTTTCAGTCCAAGCCGGAGACTATAACCGTATTCTTCTTCTTTCTGATCTAACTTCATTTTAATAGAAATTTACATAAGTTCTTTATTAACTTGAGTCCAGATAGTCCCTCATGCAAAAGAGATCTGTATTTCTGTGTAACCAAAAAAACTAACTCCGATTTTACTTCCCAAAGCAAGTCGCTTCAATGCGTAATTTATCAAAAAAGAAAATCTCTTAATATTCTCATAAGTATAATCTTACATAAATATTCATATGAGAGTCCATCAGCATTTTTACTCACGAAATATTTAGTGGATTGAGTGAACCGAATATCAACAAGTACCAACAAACCATTCTCGTAGTCCAAATAATTTTCAATCTTTAGTCAGGTTCCGGTCGTTATACATTCTAGTCGCAACGGTTTCTGGAGTGAATCAATTAAAGTGCTTTTGAATGGTTTCACTTTAGAAAAATAAAAATTAAAGTAAACATGTGCTGCACTGTGTGATATACTCATATTAGTGATGTGTTAGTTTCCAGTGTAATATAAGTAAAAACAAATCCATAAACAAATTTTTTAAAAATTTACAAGTGTGCTGAAAATGGTCTTCCAACGAATTCTACGTATGTTTATATTGTTCTTTAATTGCTTGATACAATCTTTATTGCACTTTTGAGTAGACGGCAGACGGCTTCATTCATTTGATTACTACGAGCATATCAAGAAGACCAATATGAGTGTGTAGAGAGCGTCCAATTAATGTTTGATTTGACCTCGCGTATTAAGCATGCGCCATAGGAAGTAGTCCCCTCGAATTAATTTAAATTCTAATGAACTTGACCCTCATACTCTTCAGAACCAAATGAAAGTGATAAGTCGAATTGATATGCACTATCACGATGATGTAGGTCTTCACTGGTTTCGCAGGCCTCCTCTTTCTTTATCACCTTGTAATTAGGAATTGCGTCAATATTTCAGTTGATTAAATTCTCTTATCGTCTTGTTTGATATTCACCGGGACCGGCGAAATGTTTTTTTTAATATGCTTTTGATTGATCTTGAATATTAGCCGGCAGATGCTTTTTCCCAAGGTAATTCGAAAAAAAAGAGAAAGCGAGCGTAAAAAAGAGTATCTCTTATCTTTATGTGCGTGAAGTATCTTTTGTGTGCAAATTTTTTATCTAAAAATAAAAGACGAGCCAATTGATTTTGTTTGTCTTTGGAAAGCTTGACCGGTTGAATTTAAAGCGTAAAAAAATTTGCCGGCAGCAATTATGCGATTTGAATGCAAGATATTGTTTGTTTATTGAAAAATGTTTCATTTTTGGTGAAAAATCAACCCCTTGATCAGAATGTTTAAACAAAAAAATTATAGGGAAAGTACGTAGCATTTGATTAATATTTCTAAGAAGGCAAAGATCAACCCCGATTAATGTTTTGATTTTTCAAGGATCATCCTAGAAATTAAAAAAAAAATCATAACAGGAATTTAATGTTGATTTTTGTATCCATTGCAAGGAACCAACAAAGACCCGGCTTAGAAATGTTTTCATTTCAAAATTTGCTTTATGTCAGCGTTTATTCAGGTAAAAATGTAGTCGGAATCAACTTGGAACTGTGTTCCATAGTCTGTTTTTTAATTTTTTACAAAAAATTATAGTGAAAAGCATAAAAAGAGTTTGTGATTTGAATTGTGAAGCTTCATGTGGTATAGTGATTAGAGTGCTCACTTAAATTGCATCAAATTTACTCCATTCCGTTATTATGTTGGTGTACTTTTTAAATATTTGAGTATTGTTTTCAATGGGCTTAAAAATATCAACTCTCGACCAAGTCTAAGTTTGTGGATATAAGGATTTATATCACCCTCCCACAGCCTGCCGATATGGTGCACCTATTTATTTATTAACCAAACAAGGTGCTCACCAAAAAATACAGATACATTTCCTTTTAAATCAAATATAACATATGTCTTAAGAATTTTTTTTTAAATATATATAACTTCATTAATTATATAAAATTATAACATGATTCATAATATCACATTTTTATTACTTTAAATTAGGAAAAAAGACTGGAAAGAGTAGAAAGTAGGACGAAATGAGCTTGGAAACGGCTGTTTTAAATTGGAATTTCGAGACGGTTTGAGAATAAACATGACCTATCCTGTTGAAAATTTTGCAACATATACCAGGCCATTCAATAAGTCCGTAGGATAAGTAAGAAAAAAATAAAATTTTGACAAAACTCGATTTTATTATTCAACATAGTTGCCATCGAGGGCGATACACCGAGTATAGCGATTTTCCAACTTTTCGATATTGTCGCGTGTTTTCTGGTTCGCGGCCAATAATTTTAATGTTCCGGGAAAGTGAAAACGCAATGTCTTTTAATTTAAGTTAAAAGAGTTTATTTAATTACAAAAGTGCACAATGATCAATTTAACACTTTCACTAATTTTAATTTTCACTATGAAAAATCTAACACTTGTCCATAAATTTCTTATCGCAATTGTCTTCTAAATCACTTTTCTACTACTTGAATAATATCGCTTCCCACACACTATCGCAGTTCTTATCGCGGTCGAATGAATTATGATCCCCCCATTCATTCAGCTCGCCCTTATATAGGGTCTGTAGTCATTCAACCCAGTTCTCGTACATTGGCGAATTCGCGGGAACATTCGAAGTTGGCCCTTTCAGTTTGATGAGGTTCTATTCTAGCCTCTTGACACAGTCTGGATCTCCACCATTCTGGACAATAGCTCCGTTTTCTTCACTTCTTGCAGTCCCTTTGCAGGTGCCCCTTCTCACCGCAATCCCAGCATCTAGGCGCACCATTTGCCTGCGGCTCTCGCTCATTTTCCACGCGCTCACACCTGCACTCGTCTGCCACTATCTTGCGAACCCGGGCAGTGGTACGAGTCACATTTTTCACTGCCTCAAAGTTCAGGCTATAAGCCAATGCATCCTTGACTGTTTGCTTTTGAGCTGAACGCACAGCTTATTGTGATTTCTGATCTTCTAAGGCGCTGATGAATGCTTCTGTTGCTGCGTCATCTCGATGTTCCTGGTCGTACGCTGGGTAAGCCAAAAGTGCCAGTCGCTCAATGTCTTGGGCTAGCTGCTGTAAGGTTTCGCCAGACTTCTGCATCCGATTCCGTAGCTGTGCCCGATAAATTTGTTTCAGATGATCGCCTCCATAACGCATGTCGAGCGCATTAATTATAGCATTCGAGTTTGAGTGCATTTCAACGGGGATCGTCTGCAATAGCTCGGCAGCTGGGCCTCTTAGAGCAAGAATCAGTGCAGTTGCTCGTTCCTGCTCATTCCAGTTATTTGCCCTTGCGGCAGCTTCAAACTGGATCTTGTAAATACTCCAGACTATTTGTCCATCGAATATTGGTGCTTTCACATTTCTGGATTTGCTTTGCGCAGGGGTTATAAGCGGGGCTGGTGAAGTGGTTACTACTGCCTTCGCTGCTTCCAATTCTTTTTTCACTTTTTCCAACTCATGGTTGATTCTTTCTTCGAACTGGCTGACCTTTCCCTCGACCTGGCTGACCTTTTCCTCGACCTGGTCAACCTTTTCCTCGACGCCATTAATTTGTTTATTCAGATGACCGCTTTTATTTCGGTTGACTGTTTCTCCAGCTTCTGTGTGATGTCTGCCTTGATATCTGCCTTGATTTCGATCGCTTGTTGGTCCAGCTTCGCTGATTGTTCATTTAGCTCCGCTGATTGTTCGTCTAGCTTCGCAGTCAGACTCGATGACATCACCATTAACATTTGCATTAGCGCATTTTCTGGCTCCTTTGATTTTGGTCTTTCCGCGTCTCCCTTAAGCTCCGCTATGGTAAATTCATTTATTTTCAAATGTTAGCTTCGTGGTTATTTTTATTATTTTGGCTTTTATTTATTTTTCCACCAGTTTCCACGTTATAATTCACTATTGTGCATTTTTCTTTTTTTTTTTATGTTTAAACGTTTTTCACTTTCAAAATGTTCTTTCTCACTTCTCGACACCACTGTCGCGTGTTTTCTGGTTCGTGGCCAATAATTTTAATGTTCCGGGAAAGTGAAAACGCAATGTCTTTTAATTTAAGTTAAAAGAGTATTTAATTACAAAAGTGCACAATGATCAATTTAACACTTTCACTAATTTTAATTTTCACTATGAAAAATCTAACACTTGTCCATAAATTTCTTATCGCAATTGTCTTCTAAATCACTTCACTATTACGAAAATCACTTTTCTACTACTCGAATAATATCGCTTCCCACACACTATCGCAGTTCTTATCGCGGTCGAATGAATTATGATCCCCCCATTCATTCAGCTCGCCCTTATATAGGGTCTGTAGTCATTCAACCCAGTTCTCGTACATTGGCGAATTCGCGGGAATATTCGAGCGACTGCAAATGAATGGAGCAGTGACTCACTTTCAGATGTTGTTCATGCTTGTTGGGTTCTCGTGGTTTCGAGTAAATTCGTGTTCTTCATTGTTGTGAAAACAATTGCGACAGTAGCTCACAGAATTATTTGTACATGTAACAATATCATTTTTATAGTACGATTTCTCTTTCTCATCAAAATAAGCCTCATTTTCACCGATTACTTCATCCTTGGACTTAAATTTCTTTCCAACAAGCATTCTCTTGAGATCTGAAAACAGAAACAACGTGATTTAATTCAGGGGATTTTTCGGACAGACTACGAGTTTCCACTCAGTGGTGATATGTACTGATGTAATCAGATCATATCATAGCTGAGCAGACACACGGGAGCATGGTACTGACCAAACCAACTTCCGAAAAAATCAATACGGTCATGAAAATGAGATACTCTAACAATCTCTAAGCGAAGACCCGAGAGGGGCTGTAGTGCTAAAAAGAAGAAGCATTCGAGATCTGAAAACATAAAAAATTCGCCAGGGGCTAAATCTGGAGAATAAGCAATTTGGAGCCAAATTCATCCAATTTTGCCATCGTTTTCATCGATTTGTGACACGGTGTATTATAATGGTGAAACAACACTTTTTTCTTTTGAAAATGCGGCCGTTTCTTTGCGAATTCAGCTTTCAGTCGATCCAAAAGTGCACCGTAATAGTCACTGTTGATGGTGATACCGTTTTGGAGATAGTTGATGCATATTATTCCATTCGCATACAAAAATCCAGATGCCATCACCTTACTGACCGACTGTTGCGTTTTTGCTCGCTTTGGATCCGGTTCGTCGACTGCTGTCCACTCAGCTGACTGTCTTTTGAATTCTGGTGTGTAACAGTGAAGCCATGTTTCATCTATTGTCACATATCGATAGTAGAATTCGATTTTATTGCGGTTTAACAGTGCCGAACACTCTTCCTAAGCATCAATGCGTTGTTGTTTTTGGTCAACTGTGAGCTCGCGCGGCACCCACTTTGCACAAAACTTTTGTTTACCTAAATGTTCGTGTAAAATGTAAAAACACTACCATCTGATATCTTTACAATGTCAGCTAGGTCCTGCACCTTCAATTTGCGATTATCCCTAACCAATTTGTGGATTTTTTTATGTTTTCTGTAATAACAGCTTCATTTGGGCGTCCACTGCGCTCTGCATCATTTTCCACATCTGTACCATTTGTCTCGACGCAGCAGAGTCCGGATAATGTTCATCAAGCCGTTGTTTGGTTATCACTGTATTTTTTTCATCAAGAAGCAATGCTTTATCAAAACTCGAAATTCACTTTTTTCCTTTTTTTCAATAACAAACGTTGCTCCGCACAAAATGCTATAGCTCACGAATCAATAGTTCGATTGCTGTCAAATTTATACACGTATCGTTTGAAGGTTAGTACTAATCTAATCTAAAAATCATATAGAAAATGTGGGTATCTCACAATACAATACAAGAGTCGTCACTGTATATACCTTTATTTAACTGATGACAAGGGTTACCGAACTAAATACAACTTCAAGATGGCTGATGCCATTTCGTGAATAATTACGGAGTACGTTCGTTACCTCCGGACTTGACTAGATCTAGTTGAAGAGTGACTTGACAGCGATCCTCTGACGGTGATTCTGCGACACCGCTGCTGTGGTCAGTGACATACACTTGTCGTACATGTTGTGACCGCCACAGTACTCCTTCCTTAGTGATATCAACGTGGAAACAGATATCACGAACAAACTCACGATACGGTATGGCGGCACGTGATGACGTTTGTCGATGCGGCGGCATGCGGTTGGGGTAATGGAGGATTGATGCTGCGATGGTGGCTGTTGATCGGACGCGGTTTGTGGCGACGACGGGTTGTTCCATCGTGAATGTCGCTGATCGGGCATGCGGACTTGTGCGAGGTCGGGCATGCGGCCTGGTGCGAAGTCGGGCATGCAACCCATGACTGTAGCGCGAGGTTGGGCATGCAAATGCAACAAAGCTGTCGGGCATGCGATGTGCATTATCGGGTACTCAATGCCGATGAAACTCCGCGTGTCACTCCGCGTGTCACTCCACTTGGGGGTGTCACACAATACAATAGAAGCGTCGTCACTGTATATAACTTTATTTAACTGATTACAAGGGTTACCAAACCAAGCACAACTTCAAGATGGCTGATGCCATTTTGTGAATAATTACGGAGTACTTTTGGTACGTGCGGACTCGACTAGATCTAGTTGATGAGTGACTTGACAGCGATCCTCTGACGGCGATTCTGCGACACCGCTGTGTAGCGGACCTGAAAGCGGCAAAGCGCCATCTCTCCGTGAATTAGGTCAAAGATACCGAACAACTTTTTAATATGTTTGCTTAAATTATTGTGCATATAATTTCTTCTGTTTTTATACTCCGAACGATGAAGTTCATTTCTGTGCGCTCAATAAATACTATTTTTGACTATAGAGAATTAAGATGTTTCGTTAATATAGGAAACGACGCGAAGACAAGTTCCTATAATTGGTGACCCTTACGTTTTTTTGTATTAAGAAACAAGTGATAAAAACAAAAAATAAAAACAATGGCGACCGGTGGTGAATCGTAGACGTCCAGAGAGAGAAATATTACTGCGGAAACTCCGAAAACTTCGCTGAATCTCACACGTGAATTGTGGCCCGGTAGTGAATCCCCTCGACTAGAAGCCGTGCGTGATGTAAAGTTACCGCCATTTTGGGAGTCGCAAGTCGAACTTTGGTTTTCCCAGATTGAATCCACTTTCAGACATTACAAAGTGTATTCAGATACGGCAAATTTTAACGCGGTAGTGACATCCCTGGATATTACCATCCTCAAGCAAGTTTCGGAGCTAGTAAAACATCCGCCGGTCGGAAACAAATATGAGGAGCTAAAAACACAATTGATTGCTTGATTTGCTGCGTCTCCTGAGCAGCAGCTAACGCAAGTGCTAACGAAGCTTAAATTGCGCGACCAAAAGCTATCACATCTATTTCGTCAGATGCAAAACATGGCAGGCTCGCAGCTGCCAGAAGATGCTCTACGTGCTTTATGGTTACGACGTTTACCAGTGCATGTACGCGCCATCATGTCCGTATCAACCGAAAGGTACATCGCAAAATTGTCGAGGAGTTCAACGCTGCCCCAGCTGTAATAGCATCGGTATCAAAAACTCCTGCTACGAGGCCAGATCCAGTTCTCGTGGAAATACTAAACCGACTTGACAGGTTAGAAGTGAACGCAAGAAATCAACATCCACATTCTAAGAATCGATCGCGTTCACGTGCTCGCTGGCGCCCAAGGTCTCAAACACGCACACGTCAAGGTACAGACGAGAAAAATTGTTTTTATCACCGGAAATTCGGGAAAAAGCTGAATAAATGCCGTCCGCCATGCCAATTTTCCGAACAGGAAAACTAAAACCGTCATCATCAAATGCGGTCAGCGATGACGTCCGTTTAAACAAGAGCCGCCTATTAGTAACCAACAAGCAAACAGGGCTAGGATTTCTCGTGGATACAGGTGCAGAGGTATCGGTAATCCCTAGCCAGGGCAAAACGCGTCAGGAAGAACGGAAATTGTACGCTGCAAATGGAACGACAATCAACACGTTCGGAAAACAAATCCTTTCACTCGACTTTGGACTACGAAGGATTTTCAAATGACGTTTTTGCATTGCCGCAGTGGATCATCCTATACTCGGAGCTGATTTTCTACAACATTTCAATTTGCTCGTTGATGTCAAGCGGAAGCGGTTGGTAGATGGTAGGACAAATCTTGAAGCTGTCACAATACTATCAGATAAACCAATCGAAGCAATAAACACTGTGAATCGACAGATGCCATTTCACAACATCCTCGCCAAATTTCCCGAGCTAACGAGTTCTGTGACAACACCGCAAACAAAAAACGCAACTCCAACACCAAATATTGACGAAAGGCCCGCCAATAACAGAACGAGTTCGTCGATTACCGCATGACAAATATCAATCCGCAAAGGCTGAGTTTGAGTACTTTGGAAAATGGAATATGTCGTCTTTCAAGTGGCCAGTGGGCTAGTCCACTTCATTTAGTCCCGAAAAAGTCAGGAGAATGGAGACCCTGTGGCAACTACAGAAAACTAAACGTAGTTATGATACCAGACCGATATTCAGTGGCAGGAATGGAAGATTTGAACTATAATCTACACAGAAAGACAATCTTTTCGACCATAGATTTAATCCGCACCTATCATCGTGCCAATTGCAGATGAGGACAGCAAAAAGGCAGCGGTCATTACACCCTTTGGACTCTTCGCATTCTTGACGATGCCTTTTGCATTCCGATATGCAGCCCAAACCTTTCAGAGGTATATCGACATTGTTCTCTCGGGATTAAGCTACAGCTAAATTGGACGTCAACAACAATTAATGCCTTTGAAGACAGTAAAAAATTGTTAGCAGCAGCAGCTTGTATCAAACATTCAGTTAAAAAAGCTCAGCTGGCTATAACAACGGACGCCTCAAATCTCACGATGGGAGCAGTACTGGAACAGTTTGTCGATGGGATTTGGCTGCCACAAGGATTTTATTCCAGAAAATTTAGCGACGCTCAACAAAACTACAGCGTCTACGATAAAGAATTGTTGGCGATCTATTCGGCTATCAAATATTTTCGAGACAGAGTAGAAGGACACCAATTCGTGATACGAACCGACCACAAGCCATTGTGCTACGCTTTCACACAAAAGTCATCAAAAGCATTACCACGCCAAATCCGACAGCTGGAGTTTTGTCCCAGTTCACGATGGACATACTCCACGTTAAAGGTGAAACAAATATTGTGGCAGACACTCTTTCTCGACTTGATGCAGTTACCACACATAAAGCACTCGATATGGCAGACGTAGCAGTGGAACAACAACATGATAGCGAATTACAAAGTCTGTTACACTCGGAAACATCATTGGAGTTGCAGAGAGTACAGAACAGGTATCACACGACCCTACATACCACAAGCACTTCGACGTCAAGCATTTGATTCTGTGAACCGCCTGTCGCACCCGAGTGGGAAGGTTAACAGTCGTTTACTATGAGAAAAATTCGTCTGGCCAAAAATGCACAAGGATATTGCGAACCGGGCAAAATCATGCATTCAGTGCCAACGCTCTAAAACTAGCCGACATGTCACGACTTTCCCGTTAAAGTTTGCAGTGCCAGATAAAAGATTCGACCACATACATCTCGATTTAGTTGGTCCACTGCCAGTCGTAAATAATTTCAAATATGTCCTTACGATGATCGATCGTTTCTCGTGATGGACGGAAGCCATACCAATTACCGAAATCACCACCGGAACAGTCGCTACCGATTTCTATCACCATTGGGTTTCACGTTTCGGTACACCAAGCATGGTTACAACGGATCGCGGTAGCCAGTTCGAATCAATGCTTTTCCGTTCGCTAGCCGAAATAATTGGTTGAAACACATCAGGACGACTGCTTACCATCCTTCATCAAATGGAATGATGGAACGCTGGCATCGTCATGAAGTCGAAAACTGGCTTCAAGCTCTGCCTACAGTTCTTCTCGGCCTTCGATCTGCCTACAAAGAGGACATTAAATGTACTGCAGCGGGAATGGTATACGGTACCACACTCCGGATTCCAGGAAATTTTGTTGAAGATACGGACAGTAAAAGTGACCAGACAGCATTTGTGTCTAAATTTCGAAAAGACATGCGACGACTGCGGCCAACACCTGTCGAGCACCATCGACTTAGCAGCATATTTATTTTGAAGGACTTGGCAACCTGCAGTCACGTCTTTGTACGAGTCGACGCGGCCAAAAAATCTTTGCAGCAGCCGTATGTTGGTCCATTTCGCGTACTTGAGCGAACGTCCGATAAAATCTTCAAAATCCTCATGGACGGTAGAACATCACAAATATCAATCGACAGATTGAAAGAGACGAAGAACCAACGCCATCGCCGCTTTCCGATTACGACAGCCGGTGACCTCCAATTACAAAAACTTACGCGGGACCGAATCAAAACAAAAAACGGAGTCACATTCGATGTTGACACATCTAAGGGAGGAATCATTGTAGCGGACCTGAAAGCGGCAAAGCGCCATCTCTCCGCGAATTAGGTCAAAGATGCCGCACAACTTTTTGATATGTTTGCTTAAATTATTGTATATATAATTTCTTCTGGTTTTATACTCCGAACGATAAAGTTCATTTCTGTGGGCTCAATAAATAATTTTTTTGACTATAGAGAATTTAGATGTTTCGTTAATATAGGAAACGACGCAAAGACAAGTTCCTATAGCTGCTGTGGTCAGTGACATCTACTTGACGTACACGTCGTGACCGCCACAAAAATATTTCAGTAACGCCATCTATGTCATCCTATGGACTTGTTGAATGGACTGTTATTTATTTCACCATAAATCGTGGAATGTTTATTTTCCACCAGTAAACGAGAATGTCTCATAAAACTTGCTTGTTCGTTCAAGATTATCCTTTTCGCGAGGTACGGAACTTTAAAAGTACCTCTGAGGACGTCAAAGGCAAAGCAAGAGAATATAATAGTTCTACGGGAGGCAAGTGATTTCATATTGAGAATAGATAGCCGATTTTCATATAATGGGAAACTATGGAAATTCTATGGGTCGTACAGGGATATCAAAGCAAATGGCAAGAACTGTTTTTGAACGGACTCCAAACCTTACTGCAGGAACACTGAAAATCGGATTCCAAACTACACTAGCGTATTCGAGAATCGAGCGCGCTAGTGATGTTTATAAAGTTTTTGCCTCCCAAAGATTTTTAAGTTCTTTAGCACGCCGTTTGATCAAGCCTAGAACTGTATTAGTCCTGCTAAGAACTTCATCGTAGTGTAAATTAAAGCGGAGTTTCTTATCTAAGAGGACACCAGCTTTATATTGTTGAGGTGATAATCACTGAGCAGAATTATATTTATCTGAGAAAAACTAATCACCTGGCATTTCTCAAGGTTCAGATATAGACAAGTATTATTAGACCATTCTAGTAATGAATTCATTTTATCACTTTAGGATTCAATAACGTGGTAATCAAATGTAATATGTCAGACAGCACTTCAGACAGGTCCGATATAAATATGTTTAAAAGAAGCGGTTCAAGATGATTGCCTTGAGATACACCGGAATAGACATGAATTTCATTGGATACATATCCCTGAAATTTAACGGTTTGACTTCGATTTTCGAGATAGGAATCTATCCGATCAAGCAGAGGGCAGGTGACTCCAAATTTATGCAGTTTGAGTGACAAAATCGTATGATTGACACGGTCAAACGCTTTACTAAAGTCAGTGTAAGTTGCGTCGACTTGGTGCCCGTTTTCCATTGCACAGAGGATATTAGAGACCATAATTGTGAGGTTTGTGATTGTGGATCGATTTTTTCTGAATCCGTGTTTTTTGGTCATTGAGACATTGCTCTGTAATGGGGGATATTTTAGAACACACTATTTTGTTAAAATAATTTTGGGGTTGCTGATAATATGGCGATTCCTCTGTAATTTTTTCTGCCCGCTTATTTTTGTTTTTATAGATTGGAGTCAAGTGAGAAGATTTCCAGTATGCTGGAAACACGCCGCTCGCGAGCAATTTTTATAAAGTACATGGAAAGATGAAGCTAAATGATCTCTATACTGAAATAGAAAGGATGGTGGAAGCAAATCAGGGCCAGGACCATGGTTTCAAGTCAAGTGTTTCAATTGCGTTAAATATATCTTCTTCTGAAACTGAAACTTCGTGAAGCACTGTTGTAAAATTTGGCTTTGAGTCATATAGATGAGCAGAAGTGATTGGCAAACAATACACGGATTGGAAGTGATCTGCAAAATAATTACAAATATCTTCAGGGAGAGAGGAACAGCAATCTTTATGTCATTTCCTTGGGATAACCGTAAGCTTTGCGGTTTATATTCACAAAATCAAAGATTTTTTTAGGGTTAGCGATTATGTTCTTGCCAATCACATTAACATATTATAAGTTTCATATGCTTTGGACGTGGCTGCGCTTATTTCCTTGTGAAATGTTCTGAACTCTGCAACCTTGAAGAACTAAGTTGTTTTCCAAGAAATTTTGAGCTTAAGTTATGTTAGTATTTTTTAGTAACTTTTTTAGAAAAAAAATATGCTATAGTTTTCAGTATTAGCCCTTTCATAATGCCCATTGTTTATGACATTTGCCACCTTCAACTTCCAGAGCCTACCATTCCACTCATCCTCTGACCAAAATGTGCCTAGTTTGAAGATGGATTTTAATATTTCTGGGGTCTGCTTTGAAGCTGTTTGATTTGAAGATGTTTATGATGACTCCAGTTTAATTGTATTGCATGGACCAAGAAAACCACCATGTGTATAACACTGCTGGGGTAGTTTCTGCTCATTTATTTTCGATATTTTGCAATTTTGGTAACACTTACGGTTGTTGCAGCAAGTCATTTCGCTCTAACAGAGTTTTGGTGATGTTCCTAACCATATCACATATCTTCATCCACCTCGTGCAAATTGTCAGTCACTATTAGTGGAGACTTGTTTTAACCTATCGATTCTTTCGTTGACTTTATATCTTCAGCTGATTCTAAGAAAGATCATATCCATAAAATAGTTAAATTAAATATTGTGTGGTTATTGTGTTGTCAAATTTATATATGTTAGAGCACACACTTTGCAAGGGAATGTACTGTTAACAATAAATCAAATCACGATTGTTCAAAGGCGTTCAATACACGAGTATTTGCGGATGCTCGTGTTAGGGTCCATGTTTCACACCCATAGCATAACACAGGTCTTATCACCGATTTGTATACTTGGAGCTTTATTTTCCTGTGTATGCAGCTGCTCTTCAAGATGGTCAAAACTGAAAAAAAATAAATATTTTATTTGCGAGCTTTATTCTTCGGCGTATTTCGTCTCTTTCATTACTGGTTCTCGTTATTTTGGCGCCTAAATATACAAATTCGCCCACATTTTCTATACTGTACCCACCAAATGTGAGAGTGTGAGAGATTTTTCCTCGACTGCGTCATGAACTTTGTTTTATTTTCATTGATTTGTAGCCCTACTAATTTTGCTTCGCTGTCGAGTTTCAGGAAGAGTTTTTTGGCAGTTATTAATGACCGTGACAACATATTGATTTCGTCCGCATAGGCTACTACTTTTCTCGATTTGTATAGTAATGTACCTGTGTATTGACAAGTAGTCTCTTTATCACGTACTCCAGAGCCAAATTGAATAACAATGGAACCAACCCATCTCCCTGCTTTAGTCCGATATTTGTGTCAAAGGCATCGGTGAGTTGGTTATTGATGCGAGGGAATATAATTGATTGGCTCCACTCTTTCGGTATATGGTCTTGTTGCCAATTGTGCTGGATGACTTTGTGAATAACTTTATGAACACTGCTGCCACCATATCTAATGAGCTCCATTGTAATCTCATCGATGCCCGGCGCTTTATTCTTCTTTTGGGCTTTGATGGTGGAACAAATTTCATCCAGAGTTGGTGGGGCCAATGGAAGCTCTCCACAGACATCTATAGGCTCCGATGTTCTGGAGCTGTATGGAGGATTAAGGAGGCCCATCTTTCCTTAATCTTGATTTCATCAGCGATTATTTTGCGGATATCATCACGGCAGAGCGTGATTTTGGGCTGATAACCACGTTTCAGGCTTTTCACTACTTTGTATACTTATCTTGTGTTGTTGCTCGCTAGTCTTACTCGATATTTCAATTCTGAAGAAATTGCCACCGGGCTTGCCGATCATCAAATATATGAACCAGAATAATTTGGACTTCCTGAGTAAATGTGTCACTATTGTTAGAGATGTATGGGATGGCTTCAGACTCAATCTCATTTTGGCCGCGAAAATTCCTTTCAGACCAAGGGTCCACACTTGGTCGCTAGTCCCAAAGGAAGAAACTGAACAACTGCTTCAGGTTCTACGCATCAACAACTCAATAAACCTATAGATAAATGGGTAGTCCAGCTAAGAAGATCCTGAGAGGACAAAGTTACGTATGTTGTACGGCGTTAGGTATGCCCAACTAAGATTTTACTCACCTTCAAATTCAGAAGTTGTGGAACCAATCGAAACAACAAGGGGGTTACTGGAACTCTTAAAGGACTGCAGCGATGGTCTACTGCCTCAGCGGAAGAGGATGTTGGGATCCGCTGAGATTGGCCTTGTCTGGAGACGCGTGGACGCGCTGGCAGGCTAGCGTTGCGGTGTTGTGGGGCGGGTTCATTCCCCCAGCACAAGGACCCACTCTAAAAGAATTTCGCATCCACGAATTTGTGTGCCATAAGAATCGTTGGTAACGACGAAGTCCTCTTAAGTCTGTCTCTTTCCTCTGGGTCCAGTTTGTCCTTTGAGTCAGCAATTTCCTTTGACCCTTAGTTGGCTACCTCCTTTTCGACTTCAGTCGACATTTCTTTGACCCCGGAATTCGTGGATGCGAAATTCTTTTGTAGTGGGTCCTTGTGCTGGGGGGAAGAACCCACCCCGCGACACCGCAACGCTAGCCTGCCAGTGCATTCACGCGTCCCTATACAAGGCCAATCTCCGCGGATTCTAACATCCTCTTCCGCTGAGGCAGCAGACCATCACTGCAGTCCTTCACGGACATCTATCTACCTAGCTTCACTACAGCTGGATGACCAAAAACACCGCAGTTAACGCAGTATAATTTTTTTTAGGCTCCGTCTGATCCAATTTGCACTCACTGGTAGCATGAACGTCTTCGGATTTGACGCACCGATAGTGCATGGCACAGTTGGCAGCCGAATATCTAAATCCAAGAAAAACGTTTGATTTTTTTTCACTTTTTGGGGTATAGGTGAAGGTGAACCTCCCGAAAATTCAGCATATCTTTGGCTGACTTGAAATTGACCAGTGATTTTGTTCTAACAGTTAATTTTTCCGCATTTGATCTCGAAATTGCTGTTTATTTTCCGCTGCTTATACCCGAACCATATCTTTCCGCTTTGTCCGAACACGTTGATTGGCGGAACTTTCGTCTGTCCTTTTGGAAGCTTTTTCAGAGGAACCAGCAGAACTGTGAGCTAGCTTCTTCTCCTTATTTTCATTTTTTAAATACTAACTAAAATTTACATCGTTATCTTGATTAGAATTATTGTCGATATTTTCTTCCCCTCCAGCGCTGCAAAATAGTTTTGACTCTCATTGGTGCCACCAGCACTTAGAATTCCTTCTTGAATTGCTTGCTTTGCACTTTTCTTAACCTTTCTTACCTATTGCACTTGATTTTGCGGCTGCGTCTTTTGAGGCTTCATTGCTTTCTTGAATAGATCTTTGAGGGACTGCATCTCTAGTCTTAGTTGATCATTTTCTTTCTGCAGTTTGATTATTTGTTGATTGTCCGCTATTATTTGCAGCTTGCATCCGCCATCTGCAGATTTTTCTTCGTTATGTTTTCTCTAGTTGATTATCGTCACTTTCGTATTCGTCGTTTCTCCAGGTAGCCCCAACGGTGGGAAGCCGTCGGGCACCCCCATAACAGCGATCCTGAAGTTTTCTTGGGTTCTTCACGTTTCTTTACAAATTGAAGTAAAATAATATTCGATAAAAATTTCCTGAGTCGATTGCTTTGACAATATAAGCCTTTTCCGATAAAAATTATCTTCGGAGTGACGTTTTTTAAAAAATTAATTTAATTTTTGAAAACTTTTGACAGGAGCGATTTAAAAAAACGTCTATACGCAAGGCTTGCTACGATCTCTGGTAGTTAAACTAGTTGTAGCCAGAAATAATGTGTCAAAAAGCTCCAGGTTAGGTCCGCAGATTGACAGAGGAGATATTTCGTGGGTAGTCTACAAGCCTACATTGCCACATTTAGGGCGTAAGTAACCTTCACCTCCCACCCACAGTAAAAAGCTCTTTCTCTTGAAATTAAGGATTAGATAGAGAAAACAATGATTCCTTCTTATAAAATTTTACTAAAAATTAAGACTCTACAGCCTCTGTAAGACTGCAACCTCCAATTT
Source organism: Odontomyia ornata (assembly GCA_963969285.1). Lineage (NCBI taxonomy): Eukaryota > Metazoa > Arthropoda > Insecta > Diptera > Stratiomyidae > Odontomyia > Odontomyia ornata. The sequence goes on from OZ017741.1 coordinate 6,627,426, forward strand.
AAAAAAAGATATTCTTTTTATCTTACCTAAACCAGGTATTAAGCTTATATACTCTACTTGTGTTCCAGGACCTCAAAACATTCCATCATGTCTACTACAATTATCACGATACGATTCCTCTACAACTACGTCAGTAGTTCAGGCTGGAATGCCAAAATTCAACCATAAACCACCAGAATATTCCGGACCGTCATATGAAGATGTGATGAAAATTAGAAAGAATCGATTAACACCGAATGTAACATCATACTATAAAAAGCCACTTTTAATTCATTATGGCAAAATGCAATGGCTTTTCGATCACACAGGACGTCGTTATTTAGATTTGTTCGGTGGGATTGTGACTGTTTCCGTGGGGCATTGTCATCCGTAAGCCTATGCATATATAGTACATAAGAACTAACGTAAGGTTGATTATATTTTTCTGTTTTCAGGAGAGTAAATGATGCGCTCGAAAAACAAATGAAAACGTTATGGCATACAACAAATATTTATATGCATCCAAAAGTACATGAATATGCTGAACGTTTAGTTGAAAAGATGCCAGATAACTTAAAGGTGAGTTTGTTTCTTATAATGTAATGCGCCGAGAAAAAAATCGAATAAAATTATACAAAAATTGTGTAAACGCCATACTAGTATTAAGGTATTTTTTGGGTCTCCAAAAACCTGCAAGCTACTAAAAAACTTGTAGCAATTTAATTTACACTTAACACTTGGGTAATTCATCCACATTCATTTCCAATTACCAATTTAAAAAATCAACTCTACATTTATTATGAAGGCGTTAATCTTCCTCCTCCCGTTACACAATTACTTGTGAAATTGCAACTTTACCTTCCATTTAATGTTTGGCACATACGAGTATTCATTAATTAAAACATATTTATTCCTTTAAATTTATACCTACTTTAAGACCTGGGCTGGAATTGAACTCATAAATCATGGTTCACAAGTCAAAAACACTACAATTGAGCCATGGGATATTTTATCTAGCCCTAAAATAAATCATCGATATGAGGCTCAATCGAATGTTTGGTTATTGTCGCGGATATTATGAGTAATGTCGATTGCCTTACTACCTTAGTAGGATTTACACAATTTTCTTGTACATTTTACCGAGTTTGATTGCATATAGTTTGCCTTAAATTGTATATGATCTTCCTTTAAGTTATGTATGATAACGATCATATTAATGAAAAAAATTACAGAGGTGAACTTTCATGGTTTTCCCAGTTTTTTTCTCGGAGTATGAACCAAAATTGAAGGGTGTATCGTAAAAATTCTTTCTTTCCAGACTGTTTATTTTGTAAATTCAGGATCAGAAGCAAATGATCTCGCTATGCTGATTGCTCGATTGTATACAGGAAATTATGAAATCCTTGCTCTACGTAACGCATACCATGGAATGTCTCCTTATACAATGGGTCTTACAGCACACTCTACTTGGAGGTTCGCATTACCTGCAGTAAACTCTGGAATTCAACATGTCATGAACCCCGACCCATATCTTGGCATTTGGGGTGGAGCAAACTGTCGTGACTCCCCCGTGCAAACAACACGAAAATGTAGCTGTGAGCGAGACTGCCAAGCGGCCAATGAGTACTATAAGCAATTAGAGCAAGTATTTAAATTCTCATTGCCACGAGGAAAAGTGGCGGGAATGTTTGCGGAATCGATTCAAGGGGTTGGTGGAACGGTGCAATTTCCAAAAGGATATGTGAAGAAAGCTGCTGATTTAGTACGAGCGAATGGAGGGTTGTTTATTTCGGATGAAGTACAAACTGGGTTTGGTCGAACTGGAGAGCACTTCTGGGGCTTCAAGGATCACGGCATCGTTCCAGATATTGTAACGATGGCGAAGGGTCAGTTAAAAATTTTTACCATTTACCAAAACATATAGATTGGATGTTCACTTCTTTTTTTTTAGGAATTGGAAATGGTTTTCCTCTAGCCGCTGTTGTGACTACACCTAAAATTGCTGAATGTTTAGGACAAGCCTTACATTTCAATACGTTCGGGGGTAATCCTTTGGCTAGTTCAGTCGGGATTGCTGTTTTAGATGTTATTGAGGATGAAGGTTTGCAGGATAATGCTCTTGAAATAGGAACATATTTCCTAAAAGGATTAGCTGAACTTCGTGATCGTCATTCAATTGTCGGCGATGTTCGAGGCAAAGGGCTTATGATTGGTGTTGAATTGGTACAAAATAAAGAAACCAAAGAACCATTGAGTGCACCACATGTCGTTAATATATGGGAAACGTGCAAAGATTTGGGTGTTCTATTTGGACGGGGAGGAATTAATGGCAATGTAAGTGCTAGTAGGGATGAACATTATTTTTTTTAAATAATTTACATAAATGCATGATTTCAAGATTAAAATTATCCTTTTCCATCTCATTTCTGTAATGTAGATTTTCGTAACTGCCCTATCAAATATCTCTTAATTTAATTTTTTATTTATTTTGCATGGTCACCACCACCTTCACCCAATATGTAAACGTAGGTATTTCGCATTAAACCACCGATGTGTATTACAAAAGATGATGTCACATTTGCATTGGATGTCCTTCAGCGAGCAATCACGAAGCATACGTAGCATGACTGATTCATTTGATTGATTGGATGATTTGTTTGATTTTAATTTTTTAATGGTATTCAGACATTTAATTGTTTATATTGGCGATTGATATTTTTTGTTACAAATAAATTTGTATTGTACTTATTTTAAATCAATTTATGGTACCATGCAACATTCAGAAGTAATACTAATCATCTAAAGTTATGCGGTCAACCTAATACTTGATCTATTATGTCGAGTTAACCATGGGTCAATATGATGACTACACATACGAAAGACAAAAGCGGCATTGCAGGAGACCCATTAGCCGTGACCACATATTTAACATACAACAATCAAAGAACGACCAAAGGCCAAAGGACCACAGATATGCTGTTGGGCGACAAATTTAAAGGGCGAGCACCTTCCGCCAGGAGGAACGGCGGAAAAGTCAATCAGCCTCAACTATTCCCATGAAGACCGATTTACTAGGAAAGCAGGGATAGTCCTCGAGAAAATCAAGGCTAACTGCAATGTCTGCGTGGAGTTGGGTTAGAGTGCTCACTTCGTAAGCCGAAAGTTCCTGGTTCAAATCCCATTGGTGATAACGAGATTTTTTTCGAGTAATTCTACGGGCGGAATATAAGTACTTTCAGTTACGATACGTACTTGTTTGAAATCAGAACGTATCGAAGCTGATTGGAGGGACACACGGCCAAAGCGTGGTACTGACCATACCACCTTGAGTGCCGATACAAACGATGAAGATAATGATATACTCTACCTCCAAGTGACGTCCCGACAGGGGTTGTAGTGCTAAAACAAAAAAAAAATTAAAACTACAATCATCGTCACGAATAGAGGCCTGGAGTTGGAAGAGGCCTTTGATCGTATTAAAAACTTCAGACGAATTTGGATGAAGGCGGAGGAGAAACTTAAGTCTATGTCTTCTGTCGAGTGACAATAGTTCCAATGCCAATTATCAGCAAAAGGCTAGTCAATGGCCCAACCAAAGAGGACCGGGAAAAAGTAGGAAGAACGAAGTTCTTATCGGAAGTGCTATGTTAGGTGTGCGAATCTGAAGGGTGCTAACCAAGCCAATATATAAAGCAGCTGAAAGGTCCCTTTTCCCCAAAGTGTAGGATAACAAGTATCATTGGGAGCAAACAACGAAAGAAGGGTTCCACGGCGTAGAGTCCCAAGGAAAGCACTACTAGTCAAGCCAAATTTTGTAGAAATCAAAAGAGCTGTAAATCCGGAGGGCATCGAAACTACAATCCGAGCTTTACTGTTAATCTGGTCCGCACCTACTTGTGGGGCATGTAGCAGAGATCACAAACAGAGAATCTTTCTATGATGTGACCAAAAAAGCCCTTGAAGAAATAACAAATGCAACCTCACTTGAGCCCAGACAACCCTCGAGGTAAAGGCCCAATGAATGTGTTTCGAACCTGAAGGTAGAGTAAGCCACCAAGGGGAGTTTCCTCTGCTAAGTTAGGTTAAATAAGGCTGACTCAGAAAGGCAGCAGGGGCCAACAGATGGACATAATTATCTTGACTGATAAAGAAGTCCAACAACTTCAAAATATCGGCAAAGAGGGAGTAGGCTAGGTAGTCTTCAGGATAAGATGAAAAGCAATCCCTCTCCGCCGCTTCAAAAGTGTTGGTTATGGCCATACTGCACAGTATTGCAAGGAGCTTGATAGAAACTTCCTGTGTATAAAAGAAAAGAATGTACGGGTGAAATTTTTGTATCCTGTGTAAAGATGCTGAGACGAAATCCAACGATCATAAATAGCAACGGTAAAATGTCACCTTTTTAAAAAAAGCTCTAAACAAGGCCAAAATGATACAAAAATTAGTCGCATTTTGCAGGTAGCATAAAATTTGCCAAATCTGTTTGCGAGGGAGATAAAACTGCCTTGACTTTGCTCTACTAGCAATATCATGATAATTACTCATGCGCATGGTACTCTAACTAGTCGGTCGAACAATGATCATTTCCGAGTGCAGGCACGTGACCAAAGAGATGGTTTCGAGTGAGTTCAGTGTTCAGGAACTCGAGTCTTTAGTATACGCGGTGTGTTCAAAAATTAAGGTGACTTTGAATTTTTAGGAATAATATTTATTTATTCATCAATATTTATGTCGTCCCCTTCAAAGTAATCAATACACTTGTGCCAACACTTTTTCCAATCCTCGAAGCACTTCTCATAAGCACTTTTCGGTATATCCTTGAGCTCTTCCAGCATTGCAGTCTTTATCTCCTCAATCGTTGCAAATCTCCGTCCTTTCCTAGGTCTCTCAGTTTTGGGAACAAGAAAAAATCACATGGGGCCAAATCCGGTGAATATGGCGGCTGAGGCATAATTGTGGTGTTGTTTTTAGCCAAAAAATTCTTGGCCTTTGATCCATTTTTTTTCGATAGCAAAAAAACGCCGAGCACGCAAAACACTTCTAACCTCTCACAAACAAACTAAACATATTATATAGCTGAAACTGCAAATATATGTTCGTGACGAGTGTACGAACATAGAAAATTAAAAAAATATGTTGTGAGCTCGACTATGCTTGTATAACTACGTTTGTTTGTGTTTTGTGCCAAAATAGAGTATTCAGCACGGTAAGCCCTCGTTGTACTGGTGAACGACTGAAATCACTGACTTGCAAAGAAATATAACAAGCTCCGGGGAGAAGTTCACTAGTGCTGAATTGTGGCAATACATGCACTAGGTAAACAGCATTTGGGTCGACAGACTTACCGTTAGCAGTAAAACTTGCTGTTGACAAGATCTCGTAGACGACGTGAACAGGAACCTGTGGACACTGGGCTACAAGCTAGTCATGTGGAAGCTTGGTGCCTTACGGACGTCCTACTTACATGAAACAGAAAAAAATGGATGAGAAGGGGCAGGCTCCTTTTCCTGCCCATTTCGTTGAAATGACAGTGGAATGTCAACTCCTCAATTCACATGGGCAAGAAAGGATCCGGTATCAGATTTCTTCCCAGCTGAGGTGTTGCAGTTGGTCTATCAACTTCATCCAAACTTGTTGCTTAATACATTCAACGCTTGCTTTTGCGAAGGGAGAAAAGCTGGTCACCCCGTCCGAGCTGCTTAGGTTGTTGTTTTGCTAGGTTATAGTCAGCCATACCCATCAAGTTTTCATAATTTAGGCAGAGATGAGCGGTTCACTTCAACAACTTTAATGTCTTTAGGTTTGACATTCTCCTTGTAATGCAACGACCTTCTTCAGGCAAAGTTGCGAGTACTTTTTGTACAATGTTCACGTTCGTCTCAAGCCTCCGTAACCACTAACTATAACGAGACGAAAATTACAAATTACTGTAGAGTAGCTTAATTGGCACGTAATAGAATATTTTTAAAGATAATAAAAATGGGTTCAGAATGTCATGTAGAGTAGAGTACGCGCGATAAATGTTTTGTAGTGCAGTTTCGTGGCGCGACAAAGCATACATTCCATGTGATCCTGCAAAAAGCTAGCCGAAAAGTATGAGCACGCGGTCATAAAACGAAGTTAGTTAACTAAGCACGGTTTTCTTTAAAGTTCACTAAGCCTTGTGCCAGTTCATCGGCAACCGTGCTCTGCACAGATTTAAAAGCTCGATTAACTACAAGGGTCTATCAGGAGTCCTAGAAGACAGGCACCGATCAGTAAAGTGAAGGAATCACGAATTGTCATCTGCATACCTTCAGCTATGTATGCTATACACGGCGGGAAAGTGGTTGAGAATCTCATAAAGGAAAGACTCCTGACGCGGTCCGTGTTGCTGGGGGTGGATGTAATGGAACCGACAGAGACACACAGTTGTACCACCCAACGGGCAGTTCTTTTGGTGACTCTTGATTTCAGAAATGGCTACTATTCCAGTATATGGGAGGATATTCTGGAAACGTTGACAAACTCTTTACATTTTCCAGAATATCTAAAGGACTACCTGAAAGATCGGAGTTTTCTTTATGACACGAAGGAAGGTCGGTGAAGAAGTGATATGAGTTGTTGCTTAAGGCTCCCTCTCGGTTGAAAAATGGAACCAGGTGGCACATTATGCTCGGGCAGTCCTAAAATATAAAAGGGACTCACAGCAGCCGGGGGCGCTGAGGCTGGGGGATCGCTCTTCTGCCGTTTCCTCTTCCCCTTTCTCCTCCCGCTAGGAAAGGGACTCCCCAGCTTGAAGGCGCCCCACGGCGTAACAAAACGAGACCTGGCCCGAAGTAATGTATCAAACGGTTCCAGGCTGGGTTCTCAGGTTGACAGGGGAGGTGTTTAGTGGGTAGTCCAGTCGCGCATGGGAGTCCCACACTCTGTGCATAAATAGCATTCACCTCCCTACCACAAAAAAAGGCTCCCTCTGTGGTATAGACTTGTCGAATATTTCGTAGGATGGGCTACTGAGAATGGAATTGAGGGGACCATACTAAGTACCAATACTCGAAAGCCAAAGCAAACAAACAAGTCAACAACGGTCGCAATGTTAATAAGCTTGTGTAAATGTTACAGAATGAATCCAGAGACTTTCGACATCCTGACTATTATGCAAAGCATCTGGGCATCAAATTTAAGCCTGGAAGGGAATAGAATACAGGATATAAATGAACGTTGAAGAGCTAATCTTGAGAATGAAGATGATTTTGTAACATTTTTGAAAATTAAGGCAAATTAGTTACAAAGTTCAATGGGGTCATTTAAAGACGCTGGCAAGCTTGAAGAAACCTAACTATATATGCATATATGAGGTAGAAAATGAGATTTACAGAAGGAAGATCATTTAAAACACTGACAAATCCTTGAACATTGAAGGATGCCAAACTTGACCGAACGAGATCCAAGAGAGTATCAAGCGACTCAAGCTTTCGGCAGAAAAGCTAAGTATGGTTCACAGAATGAAAGGCTTTCGAAAAATCTGTGCAAACCAAGGCTCTTAGATTGTAGCCAATAAACTGAGTTAAGTTTGATGTAGTGGATCTTTTGAAACAGAGTGTTAGATCATTGAATTGACCAGGTGCACCGCGACAACTTCTGGATGAAATAAAGAAATACAGAATCATCATCCTAGGAGTGCAAGAAACTAGATGGCACGGTTAAGAAATATCCGACCATCGTGCTTAAAAGCGGAAAGTTGCAAGGAAGCCATGAGTTCGAAGTTGCTTTCATTGTTGACAGCACATTTAGACAAATATTATCACCGACTTCAATCTCGTTAAGGAAAGACTCTCAAGATACCAGATGCACAAACTAAATGATAGCTCAGTAACGTCCACATACATTTCAGCGCTAGGAAATTGCATCAATAGATCGCTGCAGGTGAAGGAAAGTAATGATGGCATCAAAGCCATGTGGAAAACAGTAAGAGATGCGGTAACACAAGCAGCCGAAGAAGTCTTGCGGCACCAACCAAAGAAAAGTAGGATCAGCTTGTACGACGAAGAATGCAAGGAAGCGATTAAAACTAGGAACCAGGCGCAAAAAGAATACATCCAAAGACCAACTCAGGCCAACGAAGGACAATATAAAACAAATCAACGTCAAGCTAAAAAAAGCCTAAGAAAGAAATGACTGACCATCAACACCAAGATCTAACAGATAAACAAAAACATGACCATACATGAAGTCAGATCGGCGTATGCCTCTATCAGCCAACTAAAAGACGGCTCCAATCCACGAACCAGTCTTTGCAAAAGTGCAGAAAGAGTTACCATAGGCAAACTAGTCGAAATTAAAAACAGATGGCTGCAATATTTCCAGAAGCTATTCAAAACGTCCCGAACAACGACTGAAGCTGTGAACATTCCAGAAGCAGAGCAAGAGGTCCCGGTCTCACTACCTGGAATAGATGAAGTACCAGCAGAACTACTCCAGAGCGGGGGTCCCTGTATAAATAACCTTCTGCATAAACTAATATACAAAATATGGTCAGAGGACCAGCTACCAAAGGACTGGCGAAAAAGGATAATATGTCCTGTCCACAATAAGGGGGACAAATTAAGATGTTTAAATTATAGAGACATTGCTCTGCTGTACACGTCTTATAAAGTGCTCTCCAAATAGAAACAAAAGCCGTATTATGAATGTATTATAGGAGAGTAAAAGGGAGGTTTTCGAGTAGACGGTCTGCAATAGACCAAATATTCTCAGTAAAGCAGGTACTCGAAAAGTGCTGGGAATGATAGTGTCGACCGAAATACCCTGTACAAAATAATGCTTGACTTTTGCGTCCCAACAAAGCTAAACCATAGGTCAGAGTCCCAGGTCAAGGTAAACGATGAACTAACGACAGCTGCATAATTGTATCGGGCTTAAAACAAGGGGATGAGTTTGCTCCAATGCGTCATCAAGAATACATCAGCTGAAATCCGGGTACACTTATGTTCAAGTCCACACAATTGATAGCATATGTTCACCTCAATATTATGGCACGTTCAATCTTAGATCCTAACGGAATATTTCTGAGCCTAGAATCGGAAGCAAACCGAATTGGCCTACGGGTTAATGAAACTACAAAAAAATTCATGACTCAAACGGAAAAGAAAACTCCAGTTCGACGAAACTTGACCATAGGGGACTAGAACCTAGAAAGAGTGGATAATTTTATTTATCTTGGAGCCAACCTAAATAGAAGAGGCGCCATAAAGGCAGTATTGGACGCCGTATAAATGCCACAAATAAAGCCTATTACTTCGTACTTTCCATTCTAAGGTGCAGAGTTGCACACAAGCAAAATTAGCTCCGCATTTACAAAATAATAGTCAAACTGTGCTATTATATGGAAGTGAAACTTGGACGCCTACGAGCGAGTCCGAAGAAGCAGTGGTTAAATTGCAATGTGCGGGCTATGCAGAAAGAATGGAAGAAAACCGGCTACCCAAAAGAACATGAACGGGTAGAACATAAGAGAGATGCCCAGTGGGAGTACCGAGAACTCGATGAGAAAAGACACGATAGAAAAAATAGTAAAAAACTGGCGGATAAGGTCGCGAAGCCTTAATGATTGGAGGAGATTGTTTCGGGAGACCAAGGCCCGGCTTGGGCTGTCGCGCCATAGACGATGATGGTATGATGAATGAGCCCAATAATTCTAAAAGCCTGTTGGCGCTCAAGCAACTTAACCGAAGATTATAGACATAAGACGATAGTTTGAAACAGTTGACGGATCACCATTTTTAAAAGAAGTCAAAAAGTTAAAAAAGTACCAATATTAAAAATAAGGTTCAGTTTCAGATATAAAGAAACCGCAATAAGGATGAAAATAAATTCCAAAATATGTTTGGCAATCTATCAGCACAAGAACTAACTGTAGAGATTTGTGGGATGTTCATTGTCGATAAAGGACTGCAGCGATGGTCTGTTGCCTCTGCCAGTGAAGATATTAATGCTCGCCGGAATTGGCCTTGTTTGAGGACGCGTGAATGCGCTGGCAGGCTACCACTGTGGTGTCTTGGGTGGGTTCTTTTCCCCAGCAGAAAGGCCCACTACAAATGAATTTCCCATTTATGAATAAAAAGATAAAACTCGCAGTTCGATGGTGTCGAGGATGAGGTAGCCTACCAAAGGGTGGAATACTAAAAACCGACAGACCGAGCCTGATTAACGCGGGTGGCACTCGAGGGGATCTTGTCGTTTCTATTCGATGTTTACGACCCCCAAATAAGAGTGGGGCATCCAGGTGGAAGCGGTGCCGCTCACACCTCCCCACCCAGATCAAGATTCATTGTAGACGTGGCCACATATTTTCCATATAAATGAAAAATTCATACAAACATGATTCGCATAAAATTTTCCCTTAAATGAAAAATAAAAATGTTTCAGATTTATGTTAAAGTTTTGTATGATGGAATCACATAAGAGCAAGAGCACCTGTAACAACAAAGAAAAAGGGGTGAGCTCACCCGATGGCTAGCTCATACCTGTTCAGGCTTCTTCAATTTATCGATTCATTTTAGATTTTATGCTCTGAAAAATTGTATGGCCAACAAACTAAATCGTAAAAGAAAAATAAGTTAATATGATTAACTTATACAAGAAATCGGAACCGAATTTCACGGGCTGTTTTTTCGTGAATGACATTGAAAAGTTTGCGTGACTAAAGTAAAAATATATATACTGTCGCGCTTTATGGTTAGTGGCCGATAAGTTTAATGTCCCGGGAAAGTGAAACGCCCTGTCTTTTAAATTAAGTTAAAAGTTTTTACAAATCGCATTTTAATTCACATTTCACTTGCCTATCAATTTATGTTCAACTGTCTTCAAATGTATTACGAAAATCTTTTACTTAACTATCAATCAATATCGCCTCTAATTCGCGCTCCACTCTTATCGTAGTTTTTACTATCGCAGTTTTACTATCGTTGTTTTACTATCACTTTATCCCCCATTCATTCAGCTTGGCTTTTTATAGGGTCTCTAGTCACTCAATCCATTTCTCGCATATTGGTGAATGTTTTGACCAGAGCATATATACTAACTAGCACCTGCAATCGAGGAGCTATCAAAATGAAGAGAGAGGCAAATAAACGTGTAAAAGATGGATTAAAGTTTACCATGTGTTGGTAAAATTGCAAGCAAATTCAAGTTTTTGTTTACCATACATACGCACTTTTAGTCCAATTCTCTCAACTCCATAAGTACCGTAAGAAATAAAGTTTGTTCTAATTGCAGCTGCTATTTAGTAGATATGCTCTGGTTTTGACGAGAGGTACCTGGAATATTCGAACAATTCTGAATACCCGCAGTGACTTCACTTGCAGATATTGATCATGGATATACTTGGTCTATTCTTGTGCTTTTGAGTACATTCTTTTGACGTCATTCGTTTACTTTTCTTGGTTGGTTTTTTTCAATCAATATTGATCATGATGTTATTAACAGTTGCCACAACAATTGCGGCAGTAGCACTCAGAATTGTGTGGACATATAACAATACTTATCAACCAAAAACAAACAAATTATATAATCAAATGTATTTATAAACATTTTAGTCTACTCTAGTTTACTAGAAATATCCCAGAAACTGTTTCATGAAATCTACTATGTTTAGATTCAAGAGAAAAAATTCAGTTATAATAAACATGAAAAGGTTGATGTGAAGATGTGTGACTTTTCATTATCTACTATCGTGTCTACGTTTAATCAAGATATATATCTTTTCCAATTTTTCTGTTTTTACTAATAAGCAAAAATGGTACTCTCATTCCTCTTCTGGCGAGCGCTCGTTTTTGGGGCGGGTAAGGGCCTTTATTGGTAAGGATGCCTCGATGCTTGTCATTAAATTAACTATTTGTATTTAAAATTAAATATATCCATTCAGTTATTTTTGGATGAATTATGTGGTTGTGTGTGGAGAGCCTACTTCCGCTTCCAATTTAGAATTTAATTTATATTTGCTTCACTCTGTAAACTCCAATCGAGTAATTCCGTTTGCATTGTAATTGCTTGATGCTCCTGTTTTTCAGTTTAATTCGGAAAAGAACCGTGCGTGCGTGTAATTTTTTATTGTCTTCTTTACGCGTTAAATAAAGAAAGAGATATTATTATTATTATATTAATTCCTTTAAGGTTAAGCATTTCGATTTATTGCAATATATCGCAACATTGTGCTAATCAAAAATGATCGAAATTAAGATAAATCATGAAATAGAGGATAATCTCACTTTAAACGTTTGCGACACTTGAAAAATATTTCATATGAAATTATTGTTTAGTGCACAAAAATAGTTGTGCTTTTAATTAAGTCCCACTGAAGAGTTTCAAATTTTGACTTTCATGAATATCCTTTCCAAGCAATTATATTTTTAACCCGTCCCTTGTTCAAAATCACTTCACTGCAACCAATTATCAAACTTCAGCAGAATAAATTCACTACTTTATTCCAACTGGTCTGCACTTTGGCACTTGCCGAAGCTTTTCTCAATAGGAATTGAAAAATTTTCCTGATTTTCCGAAACAAAACGTAAATACAAATCGTCAATAAAGTCGCCGAGAGTTGTTGTCAGCCGAAGACGAAACGTCAATCTGCCGAATGACGCTGGCACCCGTCGTTAAACGTCGTCAGCGAATCTGAACTCTTCGCGGCTATATAATTTTCGAAAGTCGAAAACTCCTCCGTGCAATGTGAGATTTTATTTAGAACGTCAAAATGCAGTTTCCGCCCCGAAAATTACACTGCACTTCTCAGAAACCAGTCGGATGCAAAAACCGACTGTAATGATTTGATCACCACACAAGACATGAATCTCAAGTTCAATAACGCCTGTGTAAATCCGCCGCAGCCAAAACACCGACAGGAAAGTAGAAATAAAGAATTTCACCGGCATCCACTCTACTCCACGAATTTTCCCCTTGCTCCACTGTTCAGCTGCGAAAATTCAACGATAACCAGTCCGACTCAAAGTGAAAACACACAGAAAAAATTTGATAGTGAAAAACCAATTCCAAAATGAGTTGAGAAAAATTGCGCGGGACGCGTCGACACAACAAAAACAAAAAAAATGATTTCAAATTTTCCAAAGTCCACTGCCCTTGTTACAATACCACACATCTCCTTGCGTTGGTCAACCACTCACGATTTAATTCTGCTCGACACATATTTCAAAACGTCGCGTATCCAACCCGCTGTTTTCGTCAACCGGTCGTCTCGTTCGTTATCTATGCCCTTACTGACTCTCGCGACGAGCCTCTTCATGGCGGTAACGGCAGATTCCGGTTGCAACAATTTAGCAATTGCTTTGCTAAGTTGTGTCGCAATGGTGTTGCCATTATTGATTTGTTTATTTGTTATTTTTCCCGGAAACACTTTTTATCGATAATGCTAGTGGTTATAGTGGCGGGGCTTATTTCGGGTTAGTTATAATAATAGTATCAAATTGTTTCGCACTTATTGCGTTGTTGTTATTATGAAATGGTATTTTTTCGTAGAGGTCCGTCGAGCAATTTGCCTAGGCGGGCTGCTCGATTATTACATAACATTCGAGCAGGACGCAGTTTACACTGTACTCTTTTGGATTGGCGCAAGAACATATTTTATCAGATGGTAAAAATGTGGGGGAAACGAACAAAAACGATTAAAATATCCGGCGGGGACGAAACTTTCGTCGCCATTATAAAGTCATGTAACAGTTATAGATCAGATCTTGAACTTTAAAATCACATTATCCATAAGAGGTAAACTTTATGGTCTTTGAAAGCGTATATCTTTAATGTGCGTAATGTAGAATTCGCTATTTTCAGCGTAGAGCTTGATTTAATGTATAAGAAATATATCAAAATGTTGATAGTATTGGGAAAATTTGAAATTGTCGGTTTAATGGGGTATTATATCAGATCCTAAGCTACTGTGCGATTGTACGTGCGATGTTTAATAGATAAAAGAATTAAAAATGATAAATTGACAGTGAGAAGAAACAGCAAAACGTGATAAATAAAAATGTTAATTCAATTAGAAGACCGTGCATATTTTCGCAGAAATCATCATTTAGGAGCTGCGCATCTGATATGCGCAACAATATGATTAAGGTTAAAAGAATTAATTGAAAACTCACCTTTAAGAATCCATTTCTTCAGTAACCGCATATATATCATCATCTAAGGTTCAATAGCCCTAATTGGACCTTGGAGTCTGGAAGTATTTTTAAATCCTTAAAGCACCAGTCTACATTTTTTTATAGAAATCTTTCGTCAGCTTTGATAGAGTTTTCACATCGATCTTCGGTTTCCTTACTTGGCACTTCTCATCCAATTTACACTTTACCGTTCGTTCTCGTAACGGTATACAACTCACCTTGGTATTAGTGATTTTAGGAGCCAAAGTGTTAGAGAACAAAGTAGTAGTTGCAGTAACAATGTTTAGTTCCATTGATTTTATGGATTGATTGTATGAATTCGCTCATTTACATTTTTCACTTTCTAAAGGTTCATTCTTATGTATTTTGCTAAAAATTATGCTTACCTTTTTTCTATAATTTCAACGCATGTACAAATGCCTCTCGCATGGTGATTTTTCTTTTTCATTGCCAATTGATAAGATTGTGACTAGCAAAAGATTTAATGTCATTTCTTAAAATCAGGTATTTCGTATCAAACCACCTATGTGTATAACAAAACAGGATGTCGAATTTGCTCTAACAGTGTTTGAAAAAGTTTTAAGTGATTACAAAACAAAAAAGGTAAGAAGCTGTAATAGGAATAGTCCTAAAGGCGTAAATACTACTTAGGAAAATATAAATACGAAATTAAATTGGATTGGAATATTAAAATCGGGTTTTTTCCTTTTAAATAATTGATAAGAAAATAAATAATAGCTGTTGATATGGTTAAAAAATACAGAGAATAATGACATGTACTGCTATCATTTTATACTACATAAAGAATAATACAATACATTCTGTGGTTTCATTCCATTTTCATACATAAATGTTTTTTTTTCTTTATTTCAACTTCTATTCATCCTAACACAGACTGTTTTATAATGTAAAGATACTGTTAAAAATTAAAATAATTTATCAACTATTTCTTAAATGCATTTTTAATAATTTAAAAAAATCTGACTTGGCATTCAAATGATTTAAAAATTGTAGACTGTCGTTGTAAATAAGAGAAATTATATTTTTTAAAATTCATTGACTAATACTTTCCATTAAAAAAAAATTTAATAGCTTCAATCTAGTAAATTATATGACTTTTTTATTATATTCTTAAATGTATACTTGATAAATTTTTCCGGCACGTTCTTCTTCTTGTATAAATCGCGATTTGCCGTCATATCAAACAAAATCCAAATAAAGATAAAAGTGCGACATTAAAACAATATTAATCGCATGACAATGAACCGCACTTAGAGGTTTATTGCATTAATTACAGAAATGTTTAGGAGATATCGACATATTTACCCAATTAATAACGATTAGGCCGAATTGTTTTTGATATCAATTGATGATTACTCGTACAATTAGTAATAAATATTTTGATTAAGATATTGAATAAATTTTCGAGTTGTGTATAAGAATATATAATTGTACAAGAGAATTGTGACTTTTATTACAATAGTATAATTTGGTATATACGTGATTAGAAAAATATACATAGTTTATTGATTCTATGATTCTTTCAATTGTGTATTTTGTTTATTTTCGTTTTTTCATTATTTACATTTACCTTAAGACAATATATATCCTAGTAAGCTACTTGTTAATACATTAATACACATATAAAAACAATCAATGATAGAGCTAGTCCGTTCTGTGTGTGATATAATGATTGAAAGATAATGATATTCGCTTGATGTATTTTTATAATTTTCGGTGGGTGACAGTCATAATAAGGCTCGAGCGTTGATAATTTCAATGAAAATTTAGTTTAGTTTTTTCAAACGAACATACTATGACTATCCCAAGTTTTAAATAATACAAATTTATATACGCTAACGTTATTGCATTCAATATTACCTACTAATAACTTTCCTGTTCATACTACTTGACTCGTTGAAAAAATCAAAATGAGAATATTATTTAAAAAACAAAACTTATTTTGAACTTTCTTTTAACGTTTCTCGAATGTTTTTGCATTTCTATTTTCACTTTCTATAAAAATTTATCACAATTTATTAAATTGCATTCAGTATATTAGACAGTCGTTTTTATTTGTAACTACTTTAATGTATATATATTATCAAAAATTTATAAATTTGATTGAATAGGACTAAATGTAAAATTGGATTGAAAATATGATGTAACAATGATTGATGAAGACGTTAAAGAAAGCTTTCAATATTATGGATTCAGCTAGATAATAGAGGTTTAACAATTTTTAAATTATTTACTTAATATTTTAAAAAATACGTCAAATAAAAAAGAAAACAATATTTCTAAATAATTAAGAATATGTCAACAAAATATAGAAGAGGTATATGATTAAACAGAGATGATTAAATAATTACCATCAAACATGGAGAAAGATGAGAGAGCGATATAACAACTAGAATTGGTTTCATCTAACTCTAAATATCGACAATGATCTTATGTCCGTCTTCAAATTCTGACAATAATGCAACAGAAAGCTCATGACGTGCTTTGTGTACAACCCATGCCATCAGTATGACACCAATCAGAACCTGAAATTGAAAAAATGGAGGTAAAGTTAAGTATAGGTAGAAAATTCGGATTGTGTAATTAAAGAATAGGGGAATAAAGTTATATGAGCCCAATGAAGTCTAGCAAATTGTATGGATTACAAATTGTGTGGATTGCTAAATCTCTTTTCGGCCATTAGAGATAATATATTGTTTGTACAGAAGTAATATATAATTTTAATGAGTTCAGTACAGCAAACCAGCAAAACAGTGTAGTGAAATAGGTATATTATTATGTCCGTTAAGGACTGCAGCGATGGTCTGCTGCCTGGGCGAAAGAGGATGTTGAGATTCGCCGAGATTGGCCTTATCGCGGGACGCGTGAATACGTTGGCAGGCTAGCTTTGCGGTGTCGTGGAGCGGGTTCTTTTCCCCAGCACAAGGACCCACTACAAAAGATTTCGCATTCACGAATTTCGAAGGTCAAAGAAATATCGCCCGAAGTCGAGAAGGAGGTCAAAGAATATTGCTGACTCAAAAGGCAAACTGGGCCTGGAGAAAACAGACGGACTTAAGATGACTTCGTCGTTACCGACGATACTTATGGCCCACAAATAAGAGTGGGGCATCCAGATGAAAGCGGTGCGCCTTCGCACCCTCCCAACCGGATCAAGATCCAAACGTAAGCCTGGCCATGTTTTTCATTTAAGTGAAAAACTCATAAAAACTTAATTTGAATGAATTTGTCCTTTAAATGAAAAATATAAACGTGGCAAATTTATGTCATAGTATTATGTGAGGGAATCACATAACACTATGCCATAAATAGGCACGCGAGCGGAGGGCCACCTTACCCGGCAAGAGCCCCTGTTAACAAAAGAAAGGAAAGAGCGCGCCCGATGGCTAGCCTATTCTAGAGGAGGAGCCTGCCATCGATGCGGGTCCCACACCCGGTCCGGTCGAAAGAAATGGAAAGACCGAAGGTATAAATTTAATAGTGCATTGTATTCATGATTTTTTTTTTGTAGTAATTCTATTTTCATAGATACAGAAATATTTATATATAATCTACACATTAATTGTATGTGTGGTGAAAGAAATACATTAGATATAACATCCGGTGAGGTAACAAAACTAAGCATCTATTGTATATTTTTTTTTCATTGAATCCCAACATTTTGAATTTATTCCATCGTGAGTGAGTGTGAATTAGTAGGCCTGCAATCACAATTTATGACTGATTCTCAAAATTAATGTGTAACTCGATTTACCGACCAAGCCAATTACAAACTTTTTCCACCTTTTAACTTGGAGATGTGTGATTTAAAATTCTACGTCTAGCACTCGTTGCGTGTAGACGTGTTTTTAATCGCTCCTGTCATTAATTTTAAAAATTAATTAATTTTTCACAAAAGTCAGTTTCAAATAATTGAATTAATTTTGTACGAGTCAGTCAAAAGCAAGTTTTGATTTTATTGGGGAAGAATTAATCGTCGAAGGCATCGACCAACCATACCAATAAATCAAGAAAAGGCAACAAACCAAAGACAACTCGGGACTGCTGTATGGTGGAGCCCGACGGCTTCCCTCCGTATGGGGGCCCCGGGGAGAGTGACGGTGTGAAATTGGCAAGTGTCAAAAAGTGGAGACACACGAGCACCCAGGATACCGCAGATGGCGGCCGTAAAACACAAGTGCTCGAGGATAGACAGGAGGTGTGTCGCCTTCGAAGTGAAATCGAAGAGTTAAAGACAAGAATTCAAACGTACGAAGAAATGTTCAAGACGGCAAAAAAAGTTCAAGAGAGTGATCCGATAAGAAAAATCGAAAAACAGAAGAAAACTGCAAATCCAATAATCACTGAAGAGGTATTAAGTGCTGGCGGCACCAACGAAAGCCAGAACTACTTTGCAGCGCTGGATGGACTCCAACAGGACGAAGGTAATAAAGATGATAATTTTATCTTATATTTAAAAAATAAAAATAATGAAAATAGAAATAAGGAGAAGAAACCATCCCGTAGTTCTGCTGGTCCTCCTCAAAAAGTAGCCAAGAATACCGAGAAAGTTCCGCCTATTAATGTCTTCGGTCAAAGCGGAAAGGACATGGTTCGGCTGTTGGCAGCCGAAAACAAATTAACGAATTTCGAAATCAAACGAATAAATTCTGAAAAGCTATCAATTAGAACGAAATCACTGGTTGATTTCAAATCAGCGAAAAATGCTTTAAATTCTGGGGAGGTTCCGCACTTCACTTATACCCCCAAAAGCGAGACGAACCAGACGTTCTTGCTGAAGGGCTTGAACTGCGGAGAAGATACCGTCGATCTTATTCAGGTTCTCAAGGAAACAGCACCACAAATCGAGTTTATCTCAGTTAAAACATTCGCGACAAGAAGGTCGACGGTAGAAAAAAAAAATTTACCACTTTATTTGGTACAAATAACAAATAAGAGCAGTCCAAGCGCTCTTCAGCAAATCAGATATTTAAATTTTCGAGTGGTGAGGTGGGAACGCCTCCAGAAACGAGAAATCAACCAGTGCTATCGCTGCCAACGATTTGGGCATTCGGCTGCCAACTGCGCCATGCATTACCGATGCGTTAAATGCAAGGACGTGCATGCTCCCGGTGAGTGCAAATTGGCTCAGACGGAGCCAAAAGAGAAATTATATTGTGTGAACTGCGGTGTTTTTGGTCACCCGGCATCATATCGAGGATACTCCCGATATCAGGATGCAAGATTGAAATCTGCCCCAAAGCAAACACAAATACACCGCAGTGTCTTAGCTCCGAACTTCGTCAAGCCCGGAGTATCATTTGCACAAGCCGCTAGAGGACCAGCAGAAAATGCGGAAAATAGTGTAAATAATGCAAGTAGCAATAATGAGCTGCTTCTCAAAATTTTACAGCAATTAAATTCTCTATCGGAAAGAATCGATAAGCAAGATACAAAAATTAATCTTGTTTTTCATCGTCTAGGGGTTTCAAATGCCTCAAAATAATTTGTCATCCAGTCACATTCCCATGGATAGAATTCGTCTCATCTCGATCAACGTCAACTCCATTGTTACTATACATCGGCGTGATTATCTCCTTGAATTCATTGCCAGACAAAAGCCTGACATCCTGCTTCTAACCGAAACCCACCTCAATTCATGGCACTCCATGACATTCAAGGATTTTGAATTCGTAAGAAACGATAGGGTAATAGGTGATGGGGGAGGTGGCACTGGGATATTGGTTCGAAGACCCTATCGTTTCCAAAATATTGAAAAAGTCGAATTCAAAAGCTTTGAATCTCTTGAAGTGTCCGTTATCAAAATCTCACTGCCAGGTGGGGATAACCTCTTCGTTATCTCTGCCTATGCAACTGGTGGAACTGTTCTCAAGCTCAAGGAGGAACTCAATTCCTTGTTTGAAATACTCGAATTGAACAGGCTGCATAACTATTATATTCTTGCTGGTGATCTGAACGCCAAGCATACATCATGGCTGAACGCCACCAATAATCCAAGAGGTGTATTCCTGAAATCGTGGATAACAGAGAACCAAATTGAATACAGGTGCAATCTATATGGGTCGGAGTTCCCAACATACCCTAGGACAAATTCATATTTGGACCTTTGCATTGCTGACGCAAGACTCGAATTCAACTTTAATAGTCCTCAGCGGAAACTGCAGGTGCTTCCTTATGATAGCGACCATAACGCAATCGTAATGGAAATCAATCATCACAGGGATGATTTCTTCCTCATTCCAGTTCAACATGAAAGTCATCGGTTGAATTTCAAAAAAACAGACTGGGGAAAGTTTCAAAAGAAGTTTAATCGGGAGTACCAGAAGCAATGTCCCCCTTCTAATGGTGGCAACTCTTGCTCAATGGTTCCTAATGACAGGAATCTAACTAACGATGAAAAAGATGTCTATTTATCGAAGTTAGAGAAGCTGACATTGGAAACGATTGAGAAAGTAGTTCCCAAGATTAAACATCGAAACAATATGGAAGGATATGAAACACCGACCATCGCAAGGTTGAAAAGATTGAAAAGCCTCCTTCTCACACGCGTCAACAATATTTATCGACGATTTTTGGACTACAACCATCCCTCATTGTCTTTGTTGAAATTACATCTGAAGAATGTCCGGAACTTAATCCGGTCATACTTCAGGAGTGAGGTCAGCAATCAATGGGCGGAAAAATTGAGGGGTATTAGCCCACAGGACCCAGACGGCGTGTTCACGAAAGTGAATAGCATATTCCGCAAGAAGTCTCGAGTGAAGGTATCGAATCTTGAAGTCACTAGTGATGAGATAAATCTTCTCGATAGGGCTGGTATCGAAATTGATAGTACGACTCCGGATAGAAATGGAAACAGGATTATTTGTGAAGGATTGGATAAACTTGCCCTGATTGGAACACATTTTGAATTGGTTCATCTACCAAACCCTGAGAGAGGGAACGAAATTTTTTCAGAGGTCGTTGAAGCAAAAGTTTCCGACTTCAAATCAAGCCTGAACGGCCAATCAATTCTTCATTTCAATGAAACATTAACATCTGACCTCATACCGAGCTTGAATCTTATTGATTATTTTGTCAGCTATGAAGACTTGTGTTTCATATTTCGCAAGATAAACAACAAGATATCATGTGGTACTGGTGGTATTCCAAATGTAGTTCTCCGACATTTGCTTGAGGTTGCTATTAGGAACTATTGCATATTGTTCAACAACATGTTGAGCAATTCATATTTCCCAAATGAGTGGAAAAGGGCTAAGGTATTTCCGATCTTGAAGAAAGGAAGAGAATCTTCATGCCCCAAAAGCTATCGCCCAATCAGCTTGCTGCCTAACATCAGCAAGGTGTTTGAAGTGATACTCAACAGAGCATTAAACGCCCACATTGAGGAAAATGAGTTGATGCCGAATTGCCAATTTGGTTTTCGTGCCAGGCATTCGACCACACATGCAATAACGAAAGTAACCTCAGACATCTGTTGGAAACTAAATGATAGACAATGTGTTGGAGCATGTCTCATTGATATGGAGAAAGCCTTTGATACGGTATGGTTAGATGGACTAATTTTTAAACTCCTTCAGGACAAGTTCCCCAGACACCTTGTCGCCATGATGTGTAAAATGTTATACGGGAAATCATTTGTTGTAACTGATGGAAATCTGACAACAATGCGCGAGTTCAAGGTCTTGAATGGTCTACAGCAGGGAACAGTTACTGCGCCTCTGCTCTTCTCAATCTTCATTCGCAAGCTATTGAACGGCTTTGATTTTAACGTCTCGCCAACGCGATCATTGGTAGCGTTTGCTGATGATCTGATCATCTATATGGCAGACCGAAATGCTACAATAGTTCAGAGCAATCTCCAAAAAATGTTCAATGATGTACAGCTGTACACTGACAATTGGCGAATGAAAATAAATGCGCAAAAGTGTGAAACAATCTTGTTTCGGACAACGCTGCAGGGGGTCAGTCAAGACCTGAAACGTAATTGGAAAGATTTCCACATCATGGCTGGTGAGGGTAGTCTAGAACGGGTTCCACATAAATCCTGTGTTCGATACCTCGTTGTTTATCTCGATCAGTATCTGTACTATACTGAACATGTGAAAATCATGCTCAGTAAGGCACTTAAAGTAGTCATGGCCCTTCGAAAGCTCTTTCATTCCAGATACATTGATCAAAAGGTCAAAATTATCTGTTACAAGACACTGGTTAGACCAGTTTTGACATATGGATGTAAGATCTGGTACAACCAGAGCGCTAGTACTATGGAAAAATTAAGAGTTTTCGAAAGGAAATGTCTTCGTGCATGTACAGAAAGCCTGAGACGGATTGGAAACATTATATACCGAATAGAAGAATTTATCAAACTGCTGAAGTGACTAGAGTCGATATTTTCATATTGAAACTTCTTCGGAATCATATCGCAAGATCTGTGACTGTGAGTGAAAACCCTTGGATTTCACAGCCGTTCCACCCTACAGACGGGTATATAGCGACTTGCCTCGCTACTGGCTTCATTCCTCCAGAAGTATTCGTGTATTTGGACATGAATCGATATGTTTTTGATTCTGACGGCGTCCCAGTCATATATCACATATATCGACGGGCCACCGATAAGAAGATAAAATATCCTCCGAACTTGAGTTCACGAGACCAACAGTTCCAATGGAGATACTCATTTGCTAGATTCGTTGAGGCTGATCGAGTTGAGACGGGGCAATCTAGGTATTGGTGGCTGAATGACAATGTCTAAATTATTCGTGTTTATTGTCAGTTTTGGTGTTTTTCGTTATTTAGTTTTTGACTTTCAGCTCATTATTGCTACATTTAGTGTTGTTTATTTTTGTTAAAAATTAGGTATAGGTTAGGTTTATATTATGTTTATTATATTAGGTTAGAGATAAGGTTTGACGCTTAGGTTAAGAACATTGTTATAGATTTTTATAGTATAAGATAAAGTTTTTGATTGCAATTATTAGAATTAAGTTAAAACAAATTAGGTGTAGGATCAAAGTTCACTGTAGTGTTAAGATGATAAATAATTTTAGAATAGTGTTGGTTGGTTTTTTCTCCTTTTTCCAATTGAATTGTAAAAATATGTGATAATCTTCATTGATTTGAATTGGCTATAGTTTTTTTTTTAAATGTGTTTAATGATAACGTACAAATTTAGAGAGCCATTTAGGCCATTAAGTTTTTTTTAATGTTATTGCTTGGATTTTGCTTTATATTCTTTTAAAATTTATAACGATTAGTAGTAAATAAAGCGCTTTTGACCTTGACTTTGACTTTGCTTGATTTAAAAAAATTTCAACATGTTAACTCTCTAACGGTTGAGCATTTCAAGGAAGTCTCACATCAGTTTTTAATATAAACCGAGAATTATGTCATTCATGTTCCAAATTGTGAAACTTCCAATGTGTTATTCGAAATTTAACGACTATGAGTGATATGAACTTACTTAGTGAAATTTGATAAAAATTTTGATTTGGGCAAATCATCAATATTTTGACATGAAGGAAATGATTTAACTGCGATATGAAATCTCTTCTTGCCAAAAAGATTGCTCACACATTTTTTCTTGCAACAGTAAGAGTTCGGTTTCAAAGAAAGATTTCCTACAATTATTTTTAACACAGATGATTGTTTGTATCTTCTCTAATCGCCCTCCTCTATATAAAAATTAATCTTAAATAGGCTACAAATACACTCGTTCTGCAACTAGAAGAATGATGTGAATACAATTTGAACTTTCAAGTCTTAATTTTCCGAAAATGGAAATGTTGAGTACAAGCATTGCTTTCCAAGTGAAAGCACAATATATAATACCTCCATTTCGGGCATTTTTACATTCACTTGCATACCATAAATCAATTTGCTTGAAAGAGTAAGAATTTTTATCACATTCCCTATTTTTGCTCTAATTTCTAATTCTAAAATAACGTTTTTGGGTAAATTATGGAGAAACTTTTGTGTGAAAACTAGCTGAGACCTAGATATATCATCTGGTAATGGAGACAGTCAGACACGAATTATTTCTAGCTGACGAAAATGTTGGCATCCTTATAAAGGAGGATATTGCGTTAGTAATATTTATCGAAAACTGTCTGACTTGGTAGATAATACTCCAAATTGACTGCATTTATGAGATGATATCCTCATTTTTGTTCCAGTAGGTTCCTACTTGCAGAAAATCGATCGTTCGCTTTGAAGACCGAAAACATCCTCATCGATTCGGAAGCGAATTTTTAGCAGAGCCAAGGGAAAATTGAAGGACTTTGAGGAGACCTATTCGCAGAATGAATTGTATAATTTATTTTTTTGTTAACATAAACTCCGGACTGATTATAATAGTACTACTGCGAACCAGGTTTTCCAAAAATATGTCCAAGTTGACATAGTTTTTTTTTGCGAGGATGCGATCGAGACGGGAACGAGAGGTCGATAGGAGGACACCTCATAGTTGTAGCAAAATAGACAGCGACGTAAGCGATGACTCGCGACTACCTAACAACTTGAGCTGTTTCGCCCGACTGGACCAGCAATCCGCCGTCTATCCAACGACTGCCAACTCACGTTTGGATTCGCCAGCCTCTACTGCAGCGTTCGAGAAATAACCTTGAAATTTGCCCGTCCCGCGATATCGATGAGATTAATTCCACTCGTTTCACGTTTAGGTTAACTGAATCCGCGGTGTTCCCGATCAAGCGAAGAATGTGATGCAATAAAAACACTCGCACGACTGATGCTGATTAGAAGATCTTTCATGAACTCTACTGACAGCCTGTATTGTGGAACAACTAGGAAAAATTCCAATGGCAAATCACACACTTTGTTGCAAATTACTCTTAAAACTTACGCAAAGTTTTCGGAACAAGAGCTAACGTGATTTTTAGCAGTGAGCCGATTTTTCGACTTGCACAGAAACTGATCCAAATGGCGACAAAACTTATCGAATTACAAAAGGGTAAACTTCCCACCAAGCATTAACTAAGACGCGATGTTAATAAATTCACACCGTACCGATCCAAATGGCAACAAAACTTCTCGAATTAAGAGTATCCTCGGACAAAATTTCGCCAATTTCTCCGTGGTTCTTCATGATCTCCCGTGGACTGCCCTCCGTCCAAAACTTTTCTTTTTCTTTCCCCGTGTCGCCACGGTAAATCGAATCAGCTGCTCGCTCAGCCGAGTTCGATTGCATTCGGTGATGCAATACACCGTTGGGATGCACTGAATCAGTGTTCACATGTCCGAAACTTTAATTTGCAGATTTAAAATTTTTTCAAAAAATTAACTGAGGTAAAGAATAATGAAAAAATAATAAAAGCAATAAAAGTTAAATCTCATGAAGAATATAATTAAAGGGAAACGTTTATATTTAATATAAAGGAAAATTGATATAAAATTACATTGAATAATAATAAGAAAAAAAAACTATATTAAATTACAATTATGAATGGAACTAATGAAATCTTTTTCTTTCTAAATCTGCAATTAAAATTTCGGATAAGGGTAATGAAGGTTTCCGAGCAGTTTGCTTGTATGACTGCTCGATTACTACAACAACATTTACGAATAACTGGCATGGACAAAGAATTTTGTTACAATTTTATGCTCAAGACACACTAGCAGATTCGGCAGTCGATTCGAGCCAGAAGGAAATTCGAATTCTCGAGTCTCGTGAAAATGATATTCAGCCTTTAGAACGGTTTCGCGGAAACCCTCGTCAAATGGGATATTTAACGACGAATCCCCAATAGAATTTGAAGTATACACCCGCAAAAAGCTGTTTCCAAGGCAAATTATGTCAATTTTCATAAGTGATGACAATATGAGTAGTCTGCGAAGTGTAGTGGTTAGAATATTCGTTGCGCAAGTCGAATGTCCCTGGTTCGAATCTCGTTGATATTTTTTTCAAGTGATTCTTTGGACGGCTCTAGCACACGCGCTGCAAGCTATTCTTATGCCCGCGTAGCAACCTGGTCAGATCCCTCTCAGGAAGAACGCAGCTGATCAGTTCAGTATTTTCGTTTGTAATCTTGCACCTTGTAATAAACATTTAGTTTATATCACGAGTTTAGTTTGCCTTTTCAAACCCTCCGCACGTATCTTGGCAGCTGTTGGTTCCCGTGTTAAAGTGCAGTGTGGTATAGCACGCGTAGACGAATCCGCGTTGTTGGAAAGTGCGCACTCATTTACTAGCAAGCCGAGTAGTTACCTAAATGGGCAGCATCGTCTCCATTTCGACATCAACCGCCCGTAAATCCGCTTATTTAGTGCCGCCACCACGCACCATAGTTTTGGGTAGCGGTGAAGTGCTGGTACGCATGGCAGACAGGGAAGCCCAACTGATTGCGATGGAACGATGCGTCGAGCTGCGGAAACCGAAGCACGTCTAGCAGCCGAGCGAGAAAATCAGCGTCACAAAGTATCGGCTGACATCCAGTCTAATTCTGTGACTGGGCATCAGGCCACATTGGGTGTAAGCGCGGTAAGCTCGTGTAAACTGTCGTTCTTTTGGCGATGCGTCAAAATACCATATAGTAGTTGCTACGTTGGATCACGATACGCTGATGTATCGCTAGTTATGGACAAATACCAGGTCATAAAAGCGGCACTGCTTGCCCGCTTGACCGATTCACCTGATACGCAGCTACAAAAGCTTCGCACGGGAGTGGAATTAGAGGACAAACGTCCCTCACATCTGCTACGCTATATGTCTTGCAGGCACTTGCGTCAGTGATGATGTGCTGTGTGTAAAATGACTTGACTTGTTACCACAGAAGAGGCTGTAGCCGACGAGGCGCACGATTTGGGGCTTTTCATCATGGCTACGTCAGTGTATCCGTCATTTTCTTCGACACCACCGGCGTCGCCGCAATCAGCAGACCAGATAGCACAGGAGCTTGCTACGTTACTTTAAGCTGTCGTGCAGCTTACGTCTATCACATGAGAGGTACTCCACAAGCAATTCGGTCAGCGTAGCCGACGAGGCTGTTCCGATTCGCGTAGTAGTCAAAATGCTCGAGACCGCTCAGCTATACCTGGACCCAGTCCTCATGTGAAACTTTCCTGGTGTCATACCACTCATGATGATCCGGCAAACTTCTGCAAGCAGCCGTGCTCTTTTGCTCCTCGCACCAACCAACAGGAAAACGAAAGAGTCCGGCATCCGATTTTGGTTGACTCCGGGTCTGCAGTCTCTATCCTTCCTAAGCACACCATTCGAAGGGAACTAACCAAACGATCTCTTGTACTGCAACCAGCAAATTGTACAGTTCGCACCCAAAGTCACCCTAGATCTAGGGCTTCGCCAGCCATTTACCTGGATATTCATTCTCGCAAACCTCGCACCTTTGCCAGTTATTCACATCTTTCCAGCAGGCACATCTGTATGTCAACTTGAGAAAATGCTAAACCGGCTAACTGGAAGTGATTGTCACAAGTTACCATATGTCCGAAAAGAGTTTTCAGGCAATCGTCGACTTTTGGAAGCCAGTTGACTTGTCTCAGCTACGGCGTTTCATCGGAATGGTCAACTTTCATCTGAGATGCATTCCACATGCGTCAGAACTCCAGGCGCCGCTGACGGGACATGCTTAAAGGCAACACAGCAAAAACATCTACCATAGACTTGACAATCGCGGCCAACGTGGGTTTTCAGTGCACCAAAGACAAAATCGCTTCAGCAATCACTATAGCTTTTCTGACGCTCCGAGCCACTAACCGTGCACACAGGCGCGTCCAATTTAGCCATTGAGACAGTCTCAAATCAGCAGTGTGCTGATGGAACGTAAGTATACATCGGTTTTTTCTCTAGGAAGTTATCTCCCGCCGAGCAGTGATACTCGACATTCGACAGAGTGCTACTTGCTGTGTACGCAGCAGTAAAACACTTTCAGCGAATTTTGGATGGCAGCGAATTCACAACATAATCGGATCACAAGCCTCTCTCCTTTGCACCAGCTCAGAAATGGGCAAGCATTCGCCAATACAGTCCAGGCAACGCGATTTCATTGCTCAGCTCGACACATTCATTCAATATCAGCCAGGGAAGGAGAACACTGTGGCCGACGTGTGGAATCCATCATCATGTCTGTTGTACTGGGAGCACGCACAAAAGGCATGGAACAGGAAAACGACAAGCGGCTACTATTCCTACTCAACAGCGCTCGCGTTAAATTCATCACCTGTCACCGAGCATAACAGAGTAATTCAACCGTAACTGCCCGTCATTCTGCGCCACCAAGCCTTTGACACGGTACACGCCATGTCGCATTTTAGCGGGAGAGCTACTGCGAAGTAGTTTGCGCAAAGACGTATTCCGCTGGACAAAGCAATGCGTTCCATGCCAGCGGTCAAAAGCCCACCGACACAACCGTGCAGAACTCGGCAACTTGGACACACCGGACAGCCGATTCGAACACATCCATAAAGATTTGATTAAGCCGACTGAATTTAATGGATTTTTAAACTGCATAACGATAATCGACCGATACATGCGCTGGCATCTAGCGATCCCAGTGATTAACATAACGGTGCCGACCGTCACGCAAGTACTAATCTATAGCTGGGTCAGTTTCTTCCGCACTCGAACTATCATCAGCGCAGACTAGGGCCGGCAGTTCGAAGCAGAACTCATGACGAAGAGCTTGGGCGAATTATAGACGCGAAGCAGTTTCGACGGAATGGTGGAAAGGATACACCGCACCTTAAAGGCTGCGCTTAAAGCTTCACCGGCGCAAATGGTTTTCGGGATGTCGCTTCAAATGTCTGGTGAGTTCTTTACACCACAGAGCACTCTGTGCAACAGCCCAACGGATTTCGTCGCCAAGCTAAGTCGCCTTTTCGCAGACATTCGTCCGGTTCTAGCATCCAGACAGTTGTCTCACCTCTCGTCGGTATTCAGAGACTTGAACCCCTTCAAGTTTATGTTTCATCGGGTCGACGCAGTGCCGTCTTACATCGGAGGACATCGAGTGGTAAAGCATATCGACACGCGTACGTGGATATCAACGGAGCCAGCAAAACTCCACAGACTAGTTGAAGCCAGCATATTTGCAAGCAGTAGATGAATTCAAGCCACCGAAGCCGCGGGAGTAGTCATCCCCACATTCAGCCATTGCTCAGAGCCAGCAGCCACTCCACCAGATTCAGAGCAGCCAGATAACATAAAACGAACCATAAAAGACACCTTCTCGCTCCCTTCGTACAACGCGAAGTTGTCTGGCGGGAGAGCAGCGTATGCGCCGCAAACAACTCTTATGACCGCGTAGCAACTTCGCAGTACCAATTCGAGTCGAATCGCGACGCCGTAGCCTGGTCAGATCCCTCTCGGGAAGAACGCAGCTGATCAGTTCAGTATTTTAGTTTGTAGTCTTGCACCTTGTGAAAAAATATTTGTTTGTATCACGAGTGTAGTTTGTCTTTTCAAACCCTCTGCACGTATCCCAGAAACTTTTAGCCTCAGGAACAATTAAACTTTAAAAACTTGAATTAATTTAAATTTCGTTGTTTGACGCATCAAAACTCGTGCAGCTTTTCCCTAATGTGGCTACCAATACGGATTCGAAAAGTTCAAAGCTCATTGGAGATTCATTCGTAGTGTGTCTGGAGCATTAAAGCGCTGTTCATCTAAGATTTTGATTCGGGTTATCTCTATTTAGACCAGTTGAAAAATACTTATTGCTCCCGGTCCGCGACACCTATTTCTCAGTTATCACTGGTCGATTTCATTAACATACATATGAATTTTAAGAGTCCAATGTTCCCTGCCGAAACATGTCTAACGATATATCTTAAGTTAAAATAATTTTTGCTTTAGCAGTACAGCCCTTTTCGGGCCTTCGCTTAGATATACTAAGAGTATCTCATTATTTTGATCGAATGTACAGGCATTCAAGAAGGTGATGTGGCCAATATCACGCTTTGGTCATGTGTCTGTCCATCTAGCTGCAATACGTTCTGATTTTAAACGAATACGTTCCATAACTGAACGGGCTTATAGTCCATCTGAAGAACCTCTCGAAACAAATCCCGTTGTCACCAACGGGATTCGAGCCAGGGACATTCGGCTTACGCAGAGAGTACTTATTATTAAAATTAATTAAAATGATTACTAACTATATTTTTATATACTTGTTTGTATACAAAGAGGCATTTGAGGTCAGTTGGCGCTCAGGCAACGGGGTTTTCTACGTATTGGCCTCCCTCCCCGATATAAAGATGTGACTACTTAACATTTTTTTAAAACACTGAAGATGACTCAAAGATGTCGACATGTATCTACTCACTCAAAAAAGCAAGGCCCGACAGTTTTTCAAGATAAAAGAAAATTGGCATGCGGATATCAGATAAACAAAATTATTTTCGTTAACTTGATACTTAATTTTAAGTTTTTCAAAAATAATTTGATAAAAAGTCCATTAATTTTAATAGCTTACCTGCACAGCAAACACAATATATCCTGTTATAGCAGTTTTATGATCGTTGAGCACATCATGCATTGATCGCAATGTTGAGCCTAAATATACATTGATAACTTGAGCTGGCAATAAACCTAATAATGTACCTAAATGGTAACTTTTGGCATCAACAGAACTTATCTAGAAGAATAAAATATTGATAATTTTAAATATAATTTTCTCCTTTAGATCCTTTCTTATACTCACCCCAAATACTGTATTTTGTAAGCCGAATGGTAGTGGTGTGAGACGTGTAAATAAGACGATTTTAAATGCTCGTGGACCAGATATTACACGTAATATCGCACGACCTGTTTCGTTTTTTATTAACCTGTAAATATGATTTAAACAAATATTAATAATGTAAAGTAATAGAATTTCGTTTGTAGTCTATCACATGTTATGGTGAACGATATCTGTGAATGCATGCCCAAAGTTTACTAAAGAACTCTTAATGGAATGCAGGTTAATAAATATTAGGTTATCGTAATATCCTCTCTGTACATATATATGTACAATAATACACTGGGGCAGTAATTTTTATGGTATAAATTTCGCAGTAGATGTTGTCAGTTCTGAATAACCTAACCCACTAAAATCCAAAATATCTGAGCCTATATAGCCTGTTAGAAGAATATCGAAAGATGCAGCTTAATTTCGGGATTCATCTGTTTTTGCGAGTAGGGGGAAAAACTTGCATTAATAAAAACATCTTTTTAGACTATTATAAAAAATCCAAATCTCTACCAAATCGCCCTAAATCTGCCTACCTATTCGTCGCTTTCAAGAAGTTTTTGAAAGAAGATACAAAAACCAAAAAGGAAAGATTCGAAAAGGCGGTATTACATAAATTTGAACGCTAACAAATTTCAAAATTCCTTACGGGGTTGCTCTTTTTGATTACAGCCTACAATGTTATGCCTGAGGCTGATATCGAAGAAGGATAGTAAGTGTTGAATTGGAATGGTATTCGTGAATTCGATTGTTGTTCGCTTCCATTGGAAATAAGCTTTTTAACTCGGATGGTGAGATTTTCAGCGATTTTTTCACAAAATACTGGTATGACCAGCACACTCGCATACAATTGACGACGTCGTCATTTGACACATTACTTCGAACCAGGTCTCAAGCTGGGGGATTCCTCTTTCAGCGGGAAAGAAGGGAGGAAGAGGAAATACCAGATAAGTGATCCCCCAGCCCAGACAGCCCCGGCTGCTTGAGTCCTTTTTATCTTTTAGGACTGCCCGAACATAAAATGCCACATGGTTCCTTTTATCAACCAATCCAAGGATCACCGCGACTGTACTATTCAGGCTGAGCTCTTCCGGCTCCCTGTAGAGGTCCTGTCCCAGCCTGTCCAATTTTTTGCAAGTAAAAAATGTGTAGCAGGCATCGTCTTCATCTCCTAAGCAAAATATACACTCGGGGGACCGTGACTTACCCAGCTTATGCAGGTAAGGCTGAAAATAGCTACGCCCGCTCAAAAGCTGGGTCAGATAGAAGTCAGTCTCACCATGCCTTCGATTTTTCAAATCCGGGATGAGCCGCGCAGTCCACCCTCCCTTCGTGTAATTCACCCAAGACTGCTGCCATTCGTTGAGTGAGCGCTTGGACGCATGTAAATAGCGCGGCGCTCCCTAGTAAAGAGGGCGACAGGTATCACGCCTGCAATAATTCCCACCGCCGAATCAGATACTGCCGGAGATCAAGATGCAATTCGCAGTGCTCTTCTTCTCGGGGTCATCTTGGCTAGCAACATGATGGCATGTATATTTGGCCCGATGGGCACTAGCCCTTTTGCTAGAAATTCCGATCACCATCGAGTAGGACCTATTTCCTCATTTTTTTCTTTTTTCTTCATACTTAACTTTTCTTCTAATAAACAACAGCTTTTGTTTAATTTGCCATACTATTCGATTCACGTCATCCTGATTATGGTTTATCATGATTTGGCAAGACAACTATTTTTAGCAATTGGGCGCTATATTACAGGTGCGGAGCTGCTTGTATCCTACGTAGGCATCGGCTAGTTATGTTATGGAGAGCTGGTTCTCATAGGGCTCGTGAGACGGTGGCTTCGGGTAAAGATGGGACGGAAAACTGCTTCTATTGGTTGTGAGTCGATGTTTTTTCTGGGAGGTTGACAGGTGGTTTGTGGTGGGAGACCGGTTAGAAACAGAATTGAAAGAAGTCGGAAGCGTTTGTTCATCTTGAACGTTTTTGTCGACTTCGTGGTCGTACTCTCCATGGCAATCTTGGAAGAAGTGTGACAGGCGGGGCGAAGGAGATGTTCCATTTGTAAGCGGTATAAAGGGATAATTCGCGCATACAAATTTGATACTGATAAGAATCTGGACTCACGGGGCTTAATCACGACAAACAGGACAAGGCGGATATGAATGCAGTCTACAAGTTTCATCGCAGCCGCGACAAAATGAGAATGAAGAAAGTTCAAAAGAAAGAATAAATTCTACGAATGTGCGTGAATAAAACCACTAATGATCAAGTGTATCTTATGCGCCCCATTGATCGTACCACTCGCCAATGACTCGCCAGTGTCTTGGCCATCTCGAGATCAGGTCGTGTGGAAACAATTTTTTTTTGCTTTAGCACTACAGCTCCTTTCGGGCCTTTGCTTGTAGATAGTTAAGATTATCTTATTGTCTTAGTCGAATTTATCAACACTCGAGAAGGTGATATGGTCAGTCACACGCTTTGGCCGGGTGTTCGTCCACCTAGCTGCGGTACGTTCTAATTTTAAATTAGTACGTATCATAACTGAACTGGCTTATAGTCCGTCCGAAGAATCTTTCGAAACAAATTTCGTTGTCACCAACGGGACTCGAATCAGGGACCTTCGGCTTACGCAGCAAGCACTCGTACCACTACACTATGCGGACTTGGAAACAATTGGTGATTTAGAACTCGCTGCTACCATATCGTTTTGTGGGGGGAAACAGTAATCAACGGAATCGGATTGGAATGACGGAATATGAGCAATATGTAGGTGTTCTAAGGAGCTGCAGCTGAATAATTCGGAAGAAAGCTTTTCTATAATACATTGCTAGATTAGAGAGCTAAAAGTGAAGTGCAATACCTATTCGATTTGGGTTTTTGTGTGAGGTTAATTTGAATTGTATGCGATATGCTTATTTTGCTAGCGTGCTAAAGATTCGATATGGAGAATGATGCGCCCAACTGCTTTGCTGTCCAGGTCTATAGAAATTTGCCGATATTCATGGTCAATGGCATTCTTGCCACGTGTGCAAAAAAATGCATCAGCTGCGAAATTGCTTGACAACAATCCTGTTGTGAACGGCGGGACTTTCACCGATCCTAAGGTAAATCCTACGAATCTTTTAGTGGAAAAACATTTGAGCGACCCGGATAACCCGTGCGTAATTAATAAAAACCACATAGAGTCCAAATTCTATTGAAGGCAATAATAACATTGACGTGGTCTCGCCCACTACACTCGCTAATGCTGCTGTATCAGGTAATTCGCTAGGGTCAAAGGGACGTCATCAGAATTTACAGCTGGCTCAATCATGGTCGCATGAGCCTTCTGCAAAAACCGCCGAAAATTCTGCTTCATACGTCTCGCGGCGACCCCAGTGTCAAGACATTCTTAGACACTATCGCCCTGGTGACCGAAAGTATTCCGCTTGCAGGGCCGAGACTTGCTAAATGTATTACAGGTGCAGGTGAACACTATATATAGCAAAAGAATGTTCTAATTGAATCTCAACTGTTATCACCGTCCTTTTAATCTACTTTTCTTCTAACGAGCCCGTAAATTGTAATGATTTTCTTCCTTCAGATCGAACGCGGAACCGACCTCTCATCGGTTCTAGACGTTAAGTCTGAGTAGTGCCAACGGATGGTACCAACAGGTCAACCAATCCGTGCACCGTAATCCATTCACGCGGTGACTGCTTGTCGGCCAGCTAGTTCGGAGAGGATTTCGGTCGCGGGTCTCCGAATGGATTACGCTCAACTACAATATTTCAGTCACCTGAAATTGCCCGTTTTCTAAACGCGTCAACATTCACTCATCCAGAACGAGAAACCTACATTACGTTAGTTCTGGATGTGATCTATCCACAGATCTCAAATCAAAAACGCTACAAAAATCCACAGGCGCGTTACCGATTCACCGACGCGGTACCGAAAAATATACTACTCGAACTTAAACCGAAGAAAACTACTCTAAAGAAATGGCGAAACAAACAAAGGTACCGCGTACCGCGCGCGACGCGAAACCGACTTCAGCGGATTTGCAGAAACCCTACCCTCGCGACGGCATACTTACCCTACACTCTCTGTTCCCACTGAAAAAGAAGAGTCACTGAAAAGGAAAGTCGTGGTTAAATTAGCAATTCATTCTTAGTTTATTCAATTCTTACATATCATATATTCTTATATATCCTGGGCAATCTATGTTGAATAATGACAATGAGAGGGGACATAAGAGCTGAACAAAATCAAATTATGATATTTACCCTCATATCAAATATTATTTTTACTTAATTTAAAATATATTTATTATGTGTGTATAAGTGTATTTTGAAAAGAAAAACAAACAGAAAAATGAAAATATTGTATATATATGCGAAAAGCTAATATCAAAAGAACTGTCTTTTCTTTACTTATTTTATTGTACATGATATCCCAGTATATAATTCATTGATTTTTTTGTTCCATATTTTTTTTATTTTTCTCATTAAATAAACCTTAAAAATTCAATAAAAAAATAAGAAACATGGCAAACAATTTTCATTTAAAAGACGCGATATTATGTAAATATAGTTCTTTTCTTTATGAGGAAGACAGCCGAATGCAAAAGAAGTGCGTTTTGATTAATGTCTGAACATGGAAACATTATACATAAGTCATTCGCGGTAATTAAAAAGATTTAAAAATATATCCTAATATTATCAGAAAAAAACACAGAGAACTTCCCCAAACATGTTGTGAATAAGGTTATACCGATATTATTTACAAAATAAGAAAAAAACTATATGGATACGATTCCGGGATAAATAAGAGGTAAAATAGCTAAAGTAAATATAAGTGAATTAGAGATCGTGCAGTAAAGAAATGAAATCAGGGGCGGCAACTTGTGGAAATTAGTTTTCTGATTATCTTCATAACAGCTAACATCTAGCATCTAATATTATAGTTAGCACTTTTTATTCTCATTTCTTCGAAACTTTTTGCATATCATATCGTTTGTTTAGCGACTAAGTTCAACGAGATATTGCAATCAACTAATCAAATTAAGCTATGTACTAGCAACGTAAGTTAAAAAGTGGAAAATAATGCAGAAACATCAGCTTCCTAGTTTAAGCTATACACAGGGATTTATCTTCAAAGATGAACCCAAAAATCTAATAACTTAAGGAGAGAGTATCAGTTGCAGATTTGCGATTTGAATTTTGTTCTTTCTTTCGAGTAAGCTAACATGGGTTTATGTGTGTGTAAAACATATGATAAATCGTTTTGATTTAACAGATACGATATGGAAAACGAATGAACAAAGCAAAAATGGTTTTGAACTGTTGAATACTCCGTTGGGCTTGGAAAGTCATTTTATTAGCTGTTTTATCTCTATCGGCAATCAATTCATGAATATAAATCTCCCAACATTTGCGATTCGATATAAAATCTCTCGACTTTCACTAGACTAAAATGCGTTACTGAAGCTCAGTATTTAAAATATATTTTTTTCGAAGAAACCGTGAAAAGCTAGGACTCAAAATACGGACGAAACAAATGATTTAAATCAGTAACATGAAAATCACTCAAAGGAAACAGCGTTAAAGCAAATAATATTTTTGTAGTAGTGAGTTGAATACTATTTACGCCCTGAGCGTGAGACCTCCTGGAGCGCAGAACTTCTGGACTATCTAACAAACGCCTCTTCTATCGGACTAAGAACCAAGCTTGGAACCATTTGACACATTACGTTGGGCTAGGCCTCGTTGAACAAATAAATCAATGGCATTGTTTAATATTATCGTATTCTGTGTTCC
The DNA here is from genome assembly GCA_963969285.1 of Odontomyia ornata. NCBI lineage: Eukaryota > Metazoa > Arthropoda > Insecta > Diptera > Stratiomyidae > Odontomyia > Odontomyia ornata. The sequence goes on from OZ017741.1 coordinate 6,664,089, forward strand.
TATCTTTCAGGGATACCTTGTTCCTGAATATAAGCTAAACTTTCTGAGACTGACACACCAATGTCTTGATTCGATTGAAAACAAAATAGGTTCGAATGTCCTACATATGACAATAAATACAAAGTTAATTTGAATCCGAAGTAAATTATACGAAAATAACGTTCAAAGTTGGGATACATTAAAGAAAATTATGGTGTCATATAAATATTGAAATTGCGAAAGAAAAGTATTGTATGGGTTGTTGAACACTATAAAGACTACTTTTGTGTCTATTACTTTTTCTCAGAAAACTTAAATTGTGCGGAAAACCGGGATTTATCAATAGTGAAATGTATCTGTCTATAATATGATTTTTGATATTTTACTTATTGTGAAAACTAGAAAAATTAGTGCTTACGTTGTGTATTTTAAATGGTATAATTTCCGATATCTCATTGAATATATTCAGTTATCATTTTTTTTAAGACATTCATTCATTTATTCTAACATTTAATTGTTTCATTTAAGTTTAGTATTTTTTTTCTGAATTTAGTACTCGATTCACTAATCATTGAGATTTTTAGTTTATTTAGTTTATGTTCAAGTTATGTTAGCTTGACGTTTTCTTCATATGAAGCTTGTTTACGTTTGAAGTGTTGATTTTTAATTTTACTTCTTATAATTATTCCAAGAAAGCTCATTCAATTATCGCATATCAGTTGTCATTTGAAATCATTGATTAAAGTTTTAAAAGATTTCATTGGATTTAAAGAATAGTGTTTAGTTGACATTCATGTTATACCATCTTTTGACATGCCCCCGATTTTCATCTAATAATACATGTTTAAAAATTATATCAAGAAAATCGAACAGTTTTAGTCCGGTTAACACATTTTTGTCTTTTATAATTTGTTAGTAATTTATTTTGGTTTTTTTTTTCATAAATTCCTAATCATTGTAAAATTCATGGAATCTGTGGCATGGTTGACGACAAAGGCACGCACCTGTCTCTAGGATCCAACCACGTTGTCTCCTTGTTATTGTGGTTAATGTAGTAGACTTTGCCGTCGTAATCGCGGGCAATATCCCAACCGGCTGGCAATGGAAAGTCACCAGTTTGATGATGTTGTCCTTTTTGGCATTTTTCTAGGCACTCGGTTCGTCGCCGTGTTTGCTTGCTTGCTTGTGTCCCTTGCACGATGTCAGCGATGGAAGTAATCCGAAAATAGTTTGATGGCAATGGCTGCTGGTGCTGGTGTTGCGTTGGGCTAACATAAAGTTACACAATCCACTCGAGATTTTCCCTGATTCGCTTCTCCTTGCGACTACAGGCACTGTTTTCCACGTTCCACCACGCTCACCCTTTTCTTTGGTCTTTCAAGTCTCTCCAGTCAAGTCCTCAATCGCGCGTTCCTACAATTATTTATGCATTTTCTACGCCGCGTTCCCAATTCTCTGTTTCATCAAATTTACTTTGAATTTTTATTTCTCAGATGGAATTTTTATTTTCAAATTTATTTAGCGCGCGGCAGCAACGAGGAGAGAGCGGCGGCCGTATTTCGAATTGGACGACGGCGGCGGCGGCTGTAGGGCACATGATTGTGAGTCAATTCTAACTTTCTTTTTAGTTATTAACTAAACTAACCTCTTTCCTAATGTTCTGCTCCGGTGAATGTCACTGCCTCACGAATAACGTTTTCCAAAAACTCTTTACGCACACCACGCGTTTCTTCATAGATTAAACCGGGAATACGTTTCACTCCACCACGTCGCGCCAAACGACGTATAGCTGGTTTTGTAATACCTTCGATATTCTCATGAAGAACTTTACGATGACGTTTCGCGCCTCCATGTGGCTGTCAAAATTTCCGGTTGTCACCTCGGACAAAACATATGTGCGTGGAATGGCACTTCATATGGCGGAAATGTGCTTCTTCAGATGTCGCCAGTGGCATAGTTTTCTCGATGGCCACGGTGGAGGGGCATTTCCAGATGGCTATGTCTCGAAATGTGCCGGGGTTGGATTAATTCTATATTCCGAATATTTATATCCACGGATCTAAATATTTGGACAGAAAAAAAAAATATTTTCTGCACAACGATATCCGCACAACAGATGAAGTCCGCTGGCACTTCGAGGACATATCCATCTGGCAGGTTACAAGGGTTCGGGATCGGAATCACTTCGATTCCTGGGCGTAGTCGTCACATTACAAAATTTACTAGTGAGTGAGTCAAATTATTCTGCCTAGCCTTTGAATTGCGAGTGCAAATCGAAAGGAATTGTAGTGTGTGTGGGTTAATCGTCCGTGAAGGACTTGTAGCGATGTTGGGCTGCCTCAGTGAACCAGGTGAGAGTGACTGTCCAGAAAAGCGTCTGCGGTGTAGTAGGATGGGTTCTTTCCCTAGCACCAAGTTCCACTACAAATTATTTATCGCATACACGATTTGAAGGGTGACCTCAAAGAAACATGAAGTGCAAAACAAAACAAGTTGGGTCGACAGAACTACGCTCATGTCAGAAGGGTTTTGTACTCAACGTACGATATGTAGACATCAATGATGAATAAACTCGCTTTAAAAGGAAAACCATTAGTACTTAATTTCAACCTGCCGCCATTTTGTTGCAATATCACTAACAGCCATGGACTGAATAAAATTTTAAAGACGATTTTGTTATTCATTTTCTCTGAAAATTAGGCGAAGATCCAAACAAAAGTGTAGTGTCTGGCTCAATGGAAAGCCCGATTGGTATGAAAACCGTACACTGATTTTGTTGTACTCGAAGAACTTTCAAATAGCTATTTCTTGCGTAAATGCGATTTAACTTTATTGAAACTTGCAGAGTATAAGGAAATTTCCTTACGCATCTGAATTCACTGTAAAAAATGTTATATTTACAAATTTTACTATTATTAACAAAGTTGAGTGAATTGCAACTTCAAATGGTTTTTTTATTGAGAAGAACCTACCACCATTATTGTGTCACCTTTAAAATATATAATTTCATCAGAAGTTAATAAGCTGTACTTTCAATGCTGTGTTGGGGAAAAATAACACGAATTTACCCAATATTCTCATTTAAAACGGCTACCATTTTGTTTTACGATTACTAATATCACTCGTTGAACAGATACTCAAAAAAGTTGTTTAAGGGTTTACAACCTTATATGGGTAGACCCATACAAGGATGTGTTTTTTCCCGACTACGGAACTTTGATTAACCCAATACTTCTGAGCGGTTCAGAAAATTTGATGAAAGTAGAAAACTTTTTGTGACGCACTGATGGACGGACGGACGGACAGGTACTGATTTTATTTACAAAAACCTCAAAAGAAAGGCGCAATCTCGACTGAAGGCCTCACGTCAAACGTCAGCCAACACAACTAGCCCAATGAAGCAGCACACATTTCATGCATGCAAATGTGTCAACAACGAGGAGCTAGACAGTTTACTTTGCAAATTTTGAGAAATTGAGGAACTACCCGCGAAAACTGACAGTTATCATACCATTTGCGAACAGACATTTTTGGACACCTTCACTAGGAACAGCGAAGGGCGATACAGGGTGCAGATCCCATTCCGCGCCGACGCGCCAGAACTGGGAAACTCGCATCGAATAGCCTTACGACGGTTTCATCAGCTTGAGCGCAAACTGTCAAACCACTCCGAATTGCGGAACAAATACTGTGCATTCATGCGGGAGTATATCTCGTTGGAAGAGGCTCGCTCCTGATCAAATACATATAAAGTAATGGACGCGAAAGGAGCTTATTTTCATCCATACGTGAGTGAAGGACTTTCACTACATGCATGCCTTCCTCTCCCATACGAGTTGAAATCCCCCCGCCTTTCAGCCGCTAGAGCATCCACACACTCAAGTGGCTTCCTAGTTGCTCTCCCGAATTGTCAACGAAATATCAACCATTTGATTGAAAACATATGATTCGTGATAATTCAAAAATTTTGGGGAATCGTCTAATCAAGTTGAATTTGAAATTGTACACAAAACAATTTTTTAAGATAAACCGTGTTGAATGTAGTGCAAAAGCGTTGCAAATGTGATAATTAATCAAACTGAAAAGTTTGTTCCGGATCGCGAGTGTTGGTGTCTCGGAAAACGAAAAATGTAGTGATGTGTAAGGAATTGTAAAAACAGCTATAGGAAGCATGTCAGGGACGTATTTTTTGTAGGGTAAAACATGTTGAATCTTTTATATCGTTCAAGTTAGAATACCCGCACGGAAAATTGATTTAGTTCAAGATGCGAAAATAAGTCGGAGACGTCACGTCAAATTTATTAGAAATTCGAATCAACAGCTGATAATGCGCCAACTTTACGCTACATCATAAAATGCTTCAATTCTCGCGATGCATTTCGTATCCATTCTCTCTGACATCGATGCTCCTGATGAGGGTGATGACACTTCATGTAACTACATTCCGCATCACACCGTTACGATTAAATACCGTGTGGTTTTAAATGCCTCCGCTAAAACGGACAATGGAGTATCACTGAATGATACGCAGCTCTCACCGCGGATGTCGAGAAGATATTTCACCAGGTCGAGATCGATCAACGCCACCGACGTTGGCAACGGGTACTTAGGCGAGAATCCCCATCGGATACGTTGTTGACATATCAGTTAACGACGGTGACTTATGGTATGTATGGCTAGCAGTACATACAATACTATACGGGCACTACGACAATGTACTATGGACAATTCGGAAGTGCCGGGCAGCCGCTGCTCAGGATAGTATATTGAGTAACTTCTATGTAGACGATTTTTTGGACAGTGGTGACACGCCAGATGATGCAAGAACGTTAACACACGATATTGACAAGATACTCAGCAATGGCAATTTCAGTCTGCGCAAATGGAATTGTAATGACCTGGAGATTCTTGAAGCAATTACTGAGACAACGATGTCTTTAGATGACATCGATCTTAGCGATTCCAATACCAAAACGGTGCTCGGCTTACATTGGAATCCAATACAACACGATCGATATCAAGGATACGGACACATTACGGACTAAACGAATCATACTGAGCGACGTAGCGAAACTCTACGATCCGACCGGTCTCTTAGCACCGGTAATCGTACGAGCAAAACTTCTCATCCAATTCCTTTGGAAAGCGGGATACGATTGAGACACGCCATTGCCTCCTGACTTGTGGGATGAATGGCAGACGTTTCGCAATGAAATCAAGCAACTTGGTGACATTCGTATACCACGGTGGTTCGGTATGCAGAAATTCACAACGACCAGTCTGCACGGCTTCGGCGATACTAGTAAGAGGGCATACGCTGTTGTTATTTACGTACGCATTGTCGACAACGAGGGCCACACTCGGACAGCTCTTGTCCCTGAACGTAAAAAGGTCGCTCCCATCCGGAAGGACGAGACGTTCACTATTCCTATACTGGAATTGTCAGCCGCGCATCCGCCACGTTGGTTGGCCCCTCCACTCATGAGCTAGCCATCGGGTGAGCTCACCCCTTCATTTAATAGTTTCCTTGAACATGAATCTGCTTGATAGTGATCCAACGTTTACTATCTTTTTGATTATGTCAAAAACAAATCAGGAGCTTAAGATAGTTTTTTGAGATGAGAGCGAGCAAAAATTCGAAATATTAAGTCTTTGTTAGCAAGACGGCAAGTTAGCGAAGTCTCTAGGGTCATAGACAGCACGCAAGGCAAAAAGAATAAATTGTTTCTGGATAGATTCCATTCGATGCTGTGAGTCTCAAAGTATTGATTCTAAATAATACAACCATATTCAAGGAGGGGACGTACAAATGAGGTGTATAGAGCCTTGGTGACCCATATGTTTTTGAATTCTTTGGCACGACGTTTTATGAAACCGAGCTTCTTACAAGCCCGAGCAAGCATTGGTTCGTATTGAGATTTGAAATTCAACTCTCTGTTCAAAAAAACGCCAAGGTCTGAGATCTGGTCAAATTTTTGGAGTGGGAAATTATTCAGGTTGTAAGTGTGCGCGAATACTGAGCTCTTTCTCGAGAAACTTATAACAGAACACTTCCCTACATTTAGATGAAGTCTGTTATCATTACACCATTTCACTAATGAATTTATTTTGGTTTGCGGAAAAATAGCCTCGGAATCAGAATTGACGGTGTGGTATAGTTTAAGGTCGTTGGCATACACAAAATAAGGTATGTCACTTATAATTTCGGACAAGTCGGAAATAAAGATGTTGAATAAAAGGAGACCCAGGTGTGCCACTCCGGAAGAGGCAATAATTTCTCTTGAGAAATTGCGCTGAAATTTTACTAACTGTATTCGATTATTTAGGTATGGTCCTTTTTTTTAATTAATGCTAATTAAGACATAGCTACTATCCCTCTGTCCTCTTTCTTTTTTAATATAAGACCCCCTTTTCTTATCTACCAATACCATTGCGGCGCCGAGGAGATAATCGGAGTTCACTAATGTACGGTCGAGATCGCTGGCGCATGGGGTAAAGCTCTATAGTCAATTTTCGGCATCCTAACTTAGTTAATGGATGCATGACATCCTAATTTAGTTATTGGATGCCAACAAAAAAAAGCTTACCGAGAGCTCTTTCTTGTAAATGCGTCACTATCTGAAATTAATGGTAATGTAATCCGTTTGGAGACAGTGAGAATTTATTCAAAGTCCTGATAATATAAATCAAATCTTGCCATTGTGCGACGTAGCAAAAGAATAAAATAAATTAAAGAAGTAAAAAATTCTGTTTTTTATATTAAAAAGTATTGCATAAATTATTGAGCATTTGTACATATAAAATATTTTTTTAATCGCCAACCGATACCGCTTTCGAATAAAATTGATAACATAAAAAACCAATATTTATGAAGTATCTCACAGCCATCAGAACCAGAAAAATATTTTTATAAGCTCCTTGGTAAGAAAAAGTCTAAATACGAGTACTAACAACTCAAGTAAACAGAATTGTCAGTGTATTTTTCTTCTAAATACTTTCCGCGAAAAAGCGAACAAGGTCAGCTTCACTTTTCAATGCAAAAAACTTCACGGTTAAATCTCATTACACGCTCAACACTCATTCTCCCTCATTTCATGACTTAGTAAGTGTTCTTCCGTGTCGCACTCCATTCGAGACGATGAGGCGATTAGTGAATGTTTACCCACGTCGCCTTGCTTCGCACACAAACTGTACGCGATAGCTTGCAACCGTATGAATATGAACCCGCGTAAAACTTTTGTAGATGAGAGCAATGCAGCAAAGCAAATAGTAATGGATTAAGTAAATATTATACACATTCTATTCGAAAGTGTTATCTTATCGCTGTCACAACTTGGTTCAGACAAACATTGAAGAAAAATCGACGTTTTGTTATGATTGATACGACAATTTGTACTACATGTACAGCATTGTTGTTGCAATTCTTTAATTTACGGCTTAAGACTGAGGTGGCAAAAATAAATGCCCCTCTCAAGATAATTGATTTATTGGATTCATAAATTACGAACAGTTTAATGACTGATTGGGGAGTTGAGCGAGAGGTCAAGAGTCAATTGTTTTTCCAGAAATTTTAAATGAACTTCAATTTATCCTGGCAAGGATTAGTCTTTATTAGATGAAAACTTACCTATGCACTGGAAGCTTATCCTGAATGCAACGAATTGTATTATGCGCCACCGCCACTCCTAAATTCGCTCCTATTAGAACGGTTGCAAGTCCTTTGAGGCATCCAAATAAATATCCGCTAGTTATCATCAGCACCAGATACCCCACAGCGACTGGGAAACTCACAATCACGAAGAGTAAAATAAATGCAAAGAATATCAACCAAGGATTTTGGTTTTCAATCCAATATAAAAGCATTTTAGCATAGTCGCGGCACAGGTAGATTGTGATCAGGATACCTAAAAGAACAGTCGCCGATAGACAGTAATTCACGAAAGGACTCCCAGAAATGATTTGATGCAGGTGAAGACATCGTGACGTTTTTTGTCGCTGTAGTCTTGATCTCGTTCTGTTCGGCGACATTGACATGGGCGTATATACAGTGCATTCGTCGTCATCATCATCATAATCGCTGGAGTTTGCTAGTCCGCCAACAATTTGATCACCATTTGCATCCACTTTTATAAGGGTATCCATAATTGCTGCGTTGGTGGCTTGGAAGTAGGAAGAAATATTTCATGTGGAGCTATCGCTCTTGCAAGTGGAAGCACTAAGGGGAAATTGCAAATAAGTCGAATGGAAGTAGTCTGAATATTATTGGCACTGTATAGATTCGGGATTGTGAAAGTTATCACATATGATTTTACTAAAAGGTTGAAAATGTAGCTGAAGCGACCGAGACCTACATTGCGCGAGCAAACTCTGATGAATTGTCAAAATGTGCTGACAGCTGGAGGGAAGTTAGCTGGAAAGAAATGACACTTGTCATCTCAAGCGATAGGTTGGTAAAGACTGAAATATTTCTACGTACACTACCCTACAGGGGAATATGGAGAATCAGCTGTGGGATGTTTACATTTGCTACGTAGATCAGATGATATTAAAGAGAAATTAAAATAATCTTTCAGGTTACAGCTGACTAAAGTCAGACTTGTGACACTTTGATTTTGATAGTTTTTAAGTAAAATGTGTGATAACTTATGTTAAATAGATTTTTAAATTTAAGTGTTTAGTGGTGAAGTGTTTTAAAATGAAGGCGTGTAGCATATTAAACGCTAAACTGCTCGGTAACATTAACTTCCTTCTAAGCCCCTTCGCTGCTGTTCGCCCATGTTCCGGCATTTCGCGCCAAATTAACTTAGACAAGGATAAAGAAGAACGAGTTTTGTCTATTCTGAATAATAATGGAAAAGATGAATTATTGAGGTAATTTTCCATAATACCCATAATCGCAAAAGAGTTTATAACATGTTTTGTTCTAACAAATTATACCATGGCATCCGTCGCTTCACTTTCCCACTGGAAGTTTGCAATATTATAAAAATATTTAGAACGAAACTTATTTGACGCTATATAACATTTCATATTAGGGATAGTAAGAAGTCTTTGTGTTCATTGGGTTGGGCTGGGTTTTATATGGCACATATGTATATGAACATTTCGTTTTTGATAAGTAGAATTACATTATTAACAAAACGAATAAACATTTTAGAATACAGTGGTTTATCAGCTTATTTAATGCAGTACATATTTCAAAACTAAAGGCGCTATAACTTCTATACGAAAAAAGGTTTTGATAAAAATCATCCCATTAGTTCCGAGACCTCCAAATATTGTGCGGAATGTTAAAACTTTTACTGATCTAGGAAACTAGAGCACAAACTCATGAAAATGTAATTCAGGTTCCATGCACACATTCTGACAGCTTTTGAATGTCGTGATTTGATGACACTAGGATAAAATGAGTACAGAAAATCAAACTGGAAAATATGGATGCGAATGAAGACACATAATATATTGTGATAAATTCATTTATTAAAAACATGAAACTAATGATATTACCATTATTTAAAGCTAAAATATATTTATTGTTAGAATGATATGGAATGAAAACAGGAATACATAACCCTACGTTGTACTTAAAGCATTTCGTTCTCACCATACATTTGGAATTTTGCTCAGCACATCTGTAATTTTTCCTGTCGCTCGAGATTTCCTGAAGGAAATCTAAACCTACCCCTCATTGGTTATAGACGTGGAGTCTTTGTATGTGCCGACGGTCTGTACCCAACAGGTCAATTAGTCCGGACACTCTTAGTTTACTACGAGGTGGCTGTTGACAGGCTAGTTAGTTCGGAGGGGAATTTCGGTTGCAAGTCTTCCGGAAGCAGACTAACTTCGAATACGATTTATCAGTCACCGATTCAAAAGCTCGATTAAAACGCGATCCAAAGATTTCCAGAAGAAACACTTTTCCCTATTACTGTAAATTTTGCCTTTATGAGGCTACCGATTAATCAACAACGGATTCGCGCGTTCCCGATCTGTATACCGACGCGGTGCCAGACGTAAGTTACTCTAACTCTATTTAGAACAGTCTACGCTAATAAAAACACCGAACACAAACTAAGGCATCGCGAATTACCGAACCGATCAGTCGCGGACTATGAAAACCCTACCCCTCCGCAGCATACTTACCTCCCGTCGTCGTTGCCTGCTGAAAAAAAAGGGCTACCTACCGGAAAGAAAAGATTTTTTTGGTTGTTTTTCCTCATTTTTTAGTTTTCAAATACACCATTAACAATTTTTCCACTTCCATTGGGTACAGTAAAGAGAGGAAAAGTAATTATGAAAATTATCACCGGAGAAAAGACAAAGTCGAATAAAAAAATGAGTAAAAAAATTGAGAAAATAAATATAAATCGCAAATTAAGAGAAAATATAACGATGAAGACTTGTAACCCTATTGTTCGTACATGTATAAAGTAAAAATAAAAAATTAGTTTGAAGGAAACAACAAAATGGTGAAAGCAAAACAAAAAACAGAAACCTATTAACTATAAACTAGTTCTTGTCAATAAATTAAAGTAATTGTAATGATAAAATAATATTTAAATAAGTTACAACACAAAATAACAAGGAGGAGCAACACTGAACTATGAAACACGATCTGTTTAAGGGTATATGATGAACCTGTGTGCGTTTTAAATAAGGTTTTAATGTTCTTTTCATTTTCGGTTTCGTAAAAGTAATTATAACGTGAGAAAACTGTAAACATAATACTCAGATGGAAAACTTATATATACATCTACACCACCTGCTTGAGCATTGTGTTTACAAGAACGAAGTAAAGAATAGCTATTATTTACTAGGCAAAATATAATCGTAAATAATAAAATGTAAAAGCAAAAATAATTGCAATAAGCAACTAAATGAAGAAAATCTGATTCGACGATTTCTTTTCGATCTTTGAAGGTAGGGTTTGAGAAAATCTGCTGAGGTCGGTTTCGCGTCGCGCGCGGTACGCGGTACCTTTGTTGTTTTGCCGTTTTATTAGCGTAGCGTTCGTCGGGTTGAGTTAGCGTAGCCTATTTTTCGGTACCGCGTCGGAAATTCGGGAACGCGAAGTAAAAATTAGATTTTTGTCCTTGACTGAGTAAATGAAGAAATACGGAGTAACGTAAAGTAGGTTTCCTCTCCGTATGGTTTTGTTTTGTGACGCGTTTGAAAACGGGCATGTATTGGTGGCTGAATATTGTAAATGAGCGTAACCCATTCGGAGACCCGCGACCGAAATCCTCTCCGATCTAGCTGGCCGACAAGCAGCCACCGCGTGAATGGGTTACGGTGCACGGATTGGTTGACCGGTTGGCACTACTCAGACTTAACGTCTAGAACCGATGAGAGGTCGGTTCCGCGTTCGCACGTAGACGTAAAATCATTACAACATCTACAGCTCTGCTACTAAATCCTACTTGCACCTCCTTTATGGGGACGTAAGAGGGTGAAGGCGAGTCTTCCGCGCCTGATAACAGAATCGAAGTAATAACCATGCTGCCGGAATGGAGGTTGGGCGACGGGCTAACTTCCCGTCCCTGTAAAACCATACAATGTTTCGAAACCTGCACAAGGGCCTCGAAATAAATTGAACTCACGGCAACGACCTCAATGGACCGAGACAGTTGGAGGCGCTACTTGCAGGAAGCGAAGGCCCGAGAGGGGCTGTAGAGCTACGAAGAAGAAGAAGAATTTTTATTTTTTGCTGTTGCCGTTAAAATATCTAGAACTACCTGAGTCAACCTGGTTCTAATTCTGCTTATGTTATTCTCCTCTTTGCATATTACCGCATTGTTGGGAGATATCTGGCGCCCATTATATAGAAATCGGCTAACAAACCTTTCAGCAATTTGACATCCGGTAAATTTTTAGAATTACAATATTCGGTGCTAGCAGCAATAATCCAGTTGAGCAGCTCATCATCAAAAAACATTTAAAAATATTGAGCGGCAGTAATTCCACTAATGTCCTCAACAATGCAGGAAAGCAAATTTTATTGATCCTTGAAAAACATATCAATTAAGCGGAATTTATAGATAAATTGCAGAGAGCATATTCAAATAGTTTCTCAAAAGGAAAAACTGAATATTATGCTCATTGCAAAGTTTGTGATTGCGAGGTTACAGTAGCGAATAGTAGATTGCATTTTTACTTTTTAGATATTTTTGGTATTAGCTTCCTGCAATGGGTATGATTATGCTGTAAAATTAAGTTACTACTCGTATATCATCTAACTGCGACCGTGGCATTGTAGGAAAACGTGACTTGGAACAACATATCGCCACCACGAAACATTTAAAAGGAATGGAAGGCGCATCGTAATCGCATTCTATGCTTAATTATACGTATCAGAGATCAACAGTAGAGGGACATACAGTGCGGGCAGCTGAAGGAACCTTGACTTACCAGACCATCAGAGATCACCCCTTCTTGGTGATTCTTATTGTATTAATCGATCAGCCGCCTAAGCAAACTGCTCGAAAACCTTCATAATACCTATCCGAAATTTTAATTGCAGATTTGAAAAAAGACATTTTTTAAATAATTTCAATTTAAAACTATGAATCATAAAGCATTTTCGATTTCTCTTTATCTTTATTAAATATAAATTTTAGATCAATTTGTTTTTCTATATTAAATTTAGACTTTGCATTATAGTTATATTCTTTATGAGTTTTACCTTTTCCTATTATTACTTAAATTTTTCTATATTTTTCGTATTTAAAAAAAATTCAAATCTGCAATTAAAATGCGGATATGTCAGCATCATTCCGCTGCACATGCACGTATTGCATGGGCGAAGGGAAGTGTGCAACGAAATGAGTGGAAGGCTCGTCAACTTCCGTTGCATGGAGTCCCGCAAGGTGACAACGGAGGACAAGAATCTGTCATTTGATCTTGAGCGGAACACGTCGCGAGAACCGCGCCGGCAAGTATGATAGAATTGCAATAATTCCGTAACTTGGTGTACATTTAGCGATTCGTGAAAACCACATGCCGAAGAACTGCAAAATCATGTTCATGAGTTCAAAGTGCATTTAAATGAATTACGCATAAGACCATGAGTCCATCCGCGCGTCCATGACCGAATTCTGTACAACAAAACAAAGGTTCGTCGCCAATTGCAAACGTTTGTTAGTTCTTCGCATGGTAGTCGTAGCGTGTCTTGTCTGAGATCTGATTCAATCCGTTACGGATTAACATCAATCTGTTGTGTAACAATTTGTTCGAAAATGCACAAGTTTATCTTTTCACTTGCATTGTTACGATCAGCCCTTTGTGCCGTCGCTCACAAGACAATTCTGATATTGTCCGTTTTCCATTTTTACTCGATTCTAGAAAATTTCGCGTCACAGAAAAGTTTAGTTTTGACGTAACAACAAAATTGAAGTAAAAAGTGATTTCTCATCACTTTCATTTGAGTCACGACGACGGAAAGAATTTACGAGAATTCACGTTTTCCAAAGCGTTGAATTCGTAGTTAAGTGCGTGATTGGGAATTATACAGTGGCCGGCGCAGTGCTACCACTTTCATCGTACGCTCAGCATGACCTAACGAATGAAACTGAAAACTCTGAAGCCCTTCAGAAACCAAACACGACGGCGGTCCTAAAAGTAGCCGACCCGTCAAGGAAAACAGTAAAAAAATTGCGAAAATGTTTTTTTATTTTTCAACATATTCTCCTTTCAGCTCGATACACTTTTCCCAACGATGTTCAATAGCTTCGATATCCACTTTATAGTAGGAACCGTCAAGCTCTCTCGGATTATTTTCTTTTTCCGAATTTGAAAAAATGGCTCGGCGGCAAAAGATTTGCCAACATTGAAGAGGTAGACTCCATTGTAGGCAAATCTTTTGCCGCAGAGCCATTTTTTCAAATTCGGAAAACGAACGAAATCCGAAAGAGCCAGATCTAGCGAATAGGGTGCGTGAGGAAGCAATTCGAATTTCAACTCATCGATTTTAGCCATCGCAATGACGCACGTGTGGACTGGCGCGTTGTCGTGATGAAAAAAAAACTTCCTTTTTCATCAGATAGGGCCGTTTTTTTTGATTTCATCATTCAAATGCTGCATTAAGGCTGCATAATATGCGCCGTTGATTGTTTTTCCTTTTTGAAGATAATCAATAAATATTATTCATGCGCATCCCAGAAAACGGATGCCATGACCTTGCCAGCTGACTGAACTGTCTTTGCTTTCTTTGGAGCCGGTTTTTCCCTTTCAATCGACTGCTTTGACTGATCCTTGGTCTCAGGTGTAAAATGATGGACCCATGTTTCGTCCATGGTTATGAATCGACGCAAAAATCGGCTTTATTGCTGCGAAACATTGTCAAATACTCGGCTGTTTGTGCTCCATTGTGAGCAAACGGGGCGCCCATCTTGCGCACAGCTTTCTCAATGTGTTCACATTTTTTGACGTAGTGACCTCACTTGGTCGACCACTGTGGTGTTCATCTTGGCAGCTCGTACGACCTCGTTTAAACTCAGCTACCAAATATTTGACCATTGTAAACGAAGGAGCTGACTCCCCCAGAGTAGAATCCAACTCGGCTTTGATATCGGTTGGACTTGACCTTTCAAATGAAAATATTGTATCACATAACGATGCTCAATTTTTTCCATATTTACAAATTCACTGAGAGTGTTCACTTTGGATGTCTGTAAAAAAATAATAACAAACGTACCGTTATGAAGTTTTCACATTAAGTTGTCGAAATCTGGTATTGTCAATCGCAGTAATTGTTTTTTTTAAAACTACCTATATTCATAAGTCAGGTCGGGTACTTTTGGGACTAGCCTCGTATCTGCTGCTGTTGGAAAGTATTATCCACCGCGTACTATCTGCCAATTATGAATAAGTATTCAATTTTTTGCCAAGTTTGATAATCGGAAAAGTATGTTTTGCATATTATGTATGTGCGCTGCGAAAGCGAATGAAAGGGGTGGGCCAAGTGACATTTATTTTGAGCGTCTTGGAAAATTTTTCGATATTAGTATTGTCTCAGGCTTATACAGAGCAGAGCCTTAATTACAAGGGGAGCAGTGTGCGATTCCAATGACATTCAATCAAGCTTGGTGAAGGGAATATTAACTCTGACGCATGTCATCATAATGTATAACTCCGGTCAGCAGATGCAAATTCATGAAATGAGAAGATGCCATTATGAAAATGAAAAGCCAATTGCTAACCAAAGTTACAGTTCATCAAGAGATGGAAAAAAGTAATAATTGATCATTAATGAATAATACTAGTTTGGCCGCTCCACAGTAAGTATCTGCATTCAATTTCTTGCTAATAGATTTTTTCAGAGGTTTCCAAGCTACTGTAATTCGTCGATTTAAATACGAGTATTGCCTGTTCTGGATCTATTAATTAAAACGTAAAAATGACGATTCGATTTATAGCCAAACACGAAGCTTTTATTCTACTTTGTATATTGAGTGATACAAACAAGGCCTTGCAAGGTACCGTCTTAGTTACATTCACCACGTCTACGGAAAGATGAAATTTTTATGGTTTAAAGCTCCTAAATAACCACCAAATGAACGTATGCCTACGTTTAGAATTGGCGATCTGTGCGGTGAATAAGAAAGGTGTCAAGTAGATAATTGGAAAGCACACAGTGATTGTACCAGTTATTTAAATAAGGCCTTACGTCCACTATCTTAAATTTTCAGAAAATACAGACACTGTAAATTTTTTATGGACTCATAATCAATTGAGTTTTATTTGTCAGTTATGTTCCTATTTGTTGTTTTACAACGCGTGTCAATACTGTTTTCAGTGAAAATGTACTCAGCCCTTCCTTATATTTAACAAAGTTTTGCGAAGAGTGTGATTTATATTCTTTCAAAAGAGTCGATTGAATTATATATAATTAAATTAAGTGAATAAAAGACTCATGCTAAAACAATATACTACCACCTGACCATAAAAAAAGAAAGGAAAGACAAAAATACGTTCCAGTAAATTTAAACTGAATTTTTTTTAAGTTTAGAATGAAGCTTAAATTTGGCCAAATTAAGCAGTCCAAACTAAATCTGATCTCATAACTGAAAAAATCAGCCATTTTGTGTGTCATACTTTCAAGCCGAATTAAAAATGAGTCATTTTCATCGAGTAATTTAAATTTAGCTAGTTCCAAGCAAAACCCATTTCGACACTTTATTGTGTGTCTTTCAAAAATAAAAAACAAAAAAGAGGGGAAAAACCCAATACATTTAAAAGATAATTTTTGTCTATTTATTAGAAAACTGTAACTTGTTATTATTATGAATACAATGAATTATTAAACGTATACCTTAGGTCTTTCCTTTCCCCAAACCTAACCGGGTATAGGACCTGCAGCGATGGCAAGCCCCTCCACTGAAATGAGCTAGCCATCGGGCGCACTCTTCGTTTCTTTTGTTTTGTAGGGGCTCTTGCCGGGTTGAGTGGCCTTCCGCTCACGTGCCCTGTTATGGTATAGAGTTATGTGATTCCATCGCATGATACTATAACATAAATTGGCCACGTTTCTCATTTGATGGAAAAATTCAATTTTTTCACTCAAATGGGAAATATATGGCCACGTCTACGTTTAGATTGTGGTCCGGTTGGGAGGGTGCGAGGGGGCACCGCTTCCACCTGGATGCCCCACTCTTATTTGTGGGCCATAAGTATCGTCGGTCACGACCAAGGCTGTGTTTTTTCCAGGCCCAATTTGTTCTTTGAACAAGCAATTTCAACCCTTATTAGGTTACCTTGGCCTCGACACCACTCGATCGGCATTCGACCCTTCGTAATACGTGAATGCGAATTTTTTTTTTGTAGTGGGTGCTTGTGCTGGGGAAAAGAACCCGCCCACGACACCGCAACGCTAGCCTGCTAGCGCATTCACGCGTCCTCAGACAAGGCCAAATCTCGGCGGATACTACCATCCTCTTTCGCCGAGGCAGGACACCATCGCTGCAGTCCTGTACGGATCTTTATCTACACATAAATAAATACAAGTTGTAGCTTAATTGCCTCACCCATATTTTTATGATTAACTTATTTGATTTATTCCTGCTTCCAGGTATCCGATTTCAAAAATACGCATTGAAAAAATCCATAAATTCAAAATGAAACAAGGAAAAATCGGAAAAATTGAAGAACTTCTACAGTTGGATGGTTTTGGAGTGAAAATGCTGGAAAAATTGTGTGCTAGTGTATTGAAACATGTCGATAGTTCTGAATTACCAGCAATTGCGTCACCAAAACGATCTGGTGTATTTACAATTCCAGCGCTAGCGGCAGCGTCATGCGAGCACTATAAATCGGTTGTATCCATTTTCACGACAGTTTCAACAATTTCCTGGGCACATATAAAACTAAATGAGAATGCTCCTTGTGATTTATCGAACTGGTATTGTTATGAACTTGGAGAGAAACGACTTCATTTGAGCGATTTAGCACAAAATCTATGTCAGGTTGTACGAATGATTCCGGAAGCTGATTGTTATGTTATGGAAAATCCTCAGATAGCTCAAGCTGCAGCACCTGGTGGTGCTGAACAGGTGAATATAAATGTTCAGAAGGCACAGATAGTAGCTATGTTGAATTTTGGACTTGCATCACATAATTCGTTGAATTTTGATCATACGCGAGTTTTTTATTTAAAAAAGTATTTATCTTCTAGGTGAGATTGATTTAATTCTATTTTATGGATTTTTATAAGAATATTCGATTTTATTTCAGAATTTTTAATACTCTTGTTGGAAATGAACGTATTTCGACAGAGAATGTCGTGACGGAATTGATGCGTACTACATTTAATGTAGAAGATTACTTAGAAGAAAATAATGGGTCCGACGATAAAAAGGATGTTATAAACCTACGTAGTAATGTGAATTTCCCGATGGGCCTACGCAAACTTTATAGTGAAGCTGAAAAATATCAACGTGACTTCCTTGGTCAAGCTTTACTTATTGGTATGACATTCACTCGTTTGTGTTTGCTAAGGACTCCGGAAAGTATTGCGATAATAACGCGTAAGCCAAGCGATGAATTCGATTGATAGAAGAAATATTGCTAGAATAAATACTTTCTAGTTGTGATATTGCAGTAAAAAGTTGACTTTATTGAAAATAGTAAATTTAATGTTGAAAATATTATTACAGGTTTTAATTTGCTGCACACTGAATCTTCAGATTCGCGTCACAGGATTGCACCCATTAGAGAACTGGTTTGGTCAAATTAAACATAATTTATTTGATCGCCGACTCCAAAGCAGAAGCAATTTAACTTTTTATAACATTTGAACAATTCGTCATAATACCAAAACTATACTAAATTCATCCCGCTAACGAATCGCTATACACATGTATAGTATATCATGTAATGTTCTTCCCAAAAATTTTATTTCCCCATTTAAACTTATCGACCTTGAATAAATTCGAAAATACCTCTCCATTGAATGATTAAAAATTGTTTGAATTAACTGTCAATACGTACAGTCTAATTCATCAAATATCCAATAAAACAGTAGGTCGAACATGGTTGCACGCTTCAATATTTTACGAAAATTTTTCTATATAATAGCAATTTCGAGCAATTTGAAAGGACTTCTTATAAAAATTTCAAACTGTTAGACCATTACAATGTTTTATTTAAAGAAAAAAATTAAAGTTCCCATTCAAATAAGTAAGCAATCTTGCATGACTGCCCATCATGTAATGTTATTTGCACGTAGGCAAAGTATCCGATTAATTCCAGAATCGTCTTAGGCTATCATGTCCTTGTCATCGATGATTAACTTAAAAAAAACTGCTCCAGAACAAAAATCTTTTATTTTTTAAACTGTTATTCTAAAACACTCTATCCTACCTAAACACAATACTCGTATTAATCATTTCACAATGCCCAAACTTTAACATAATCGACAACCAGCCGGGCATCCTTTGTATTCCACGTACGAAACCATTTCTCCCGTTCATTCCAAAACATTAATTCACCCTTTGGATGATTGTTCAACCATGGCTTAATATAAGCACTGGATATAGAGCCATCAGGAAAATCAGAAATACCTCCAGCTGACAAAGCTAAAGTAATGTAGAACTGCAAGAATTAAATTAGAAAGTTAGAACGTACGATACTAAACAATATTTTACTTCCTTGTCCAACGGAGCTGAGGGTGATTTAGGATTAAGATTAAATTTAGTACAAATTGAAGCGTAAATTTGTCCATCATATGCAAGTGCTACAGAATTTTCTCGCCATGTAAGTGAATAGGTATGAAAATCATTTCCCCAATGTTCAGTACCATGTACTTTTCCTAACCACATGTCTCGTCCTTCCTCACCAGCCTGAAGAACAACTCCACCTGAGAGCAATGATCCATCGATTGGTTTGCCTTCTTCAGTGTAGAGCGCTGCATTGCCCCGAATAAAAGCTACTCGCATTTGTCCCGAAGCATGTGCTCCTTTTCCGTAAGACTTGTGCACTGGTTCCAAAGTTATTACTAGAAAAAAAGGTTTACTGGATGATTAAAATCATTGTTAATAATGGCTACTTACAAGGTAACAACCAATCACCCTTAGGAAGCTTCGCTCTGACTTCAACCTTACCGTATCGAAAAGAAAAGGACTCCTTTGTACTTATACTTCCTGAAAATAGTGGCGGTAAAATTCTAAACAATCCAGCCTGTCGTTTACACTCTCGCTCAATATCATAAGATGCAGTACACTCAAATCCTAAATCAATTTCACCTGTTCGAATCGATTGTGTGCTATATCCTGGTATTTCTTCAGTCCTTTTCGGTTGTATTACTAATTTGCCATCTTCTATGTAAAGATTATCAGAACGATTTCCAAATACAACGAAATCTGCATCTTCTACATCAAGCGGTATTCGAATTTCTCGTTTCCATAATGAATTGTTAAGGGTAGTGAAGTCGTCAGAGAAAATAAGTTGTCCTTGGCATGCTGGTCGACCGCGTACTGTGGTATCTGTTATCTTGCAAGGTATCTCATAGGCTCTATCAGCCATTTCAAGCCATTTTTGATTGTGTTTTACGTAGATAGAATAGTGGAAAACCTGTCGTGGTTCTATGGCTATGACACGATTTTCATAGAACCATCGACTTGGTGATTGTTTAAGCGGTATCTTTTTCGTTGGCTGCATAAGAAGATCTGAACTGAAAAGGACCTCGGAGATGCCGACATTGTCTGGAATACATACAGTTTTGGGTTATTTGTGTTAAACATCTGCTAGTGGATTACATTAGATTGGCGTTAATTGCTTCAAAACAGATTAAGTCCTTGCTAAAACTAAAAAAGAGCCACAGTAACCTATGAATCAACAAATGAACAGATTACTCCTTTACTATTATTGTTTTTTCAATGTATCTGCGTATGCTGGCTTGGAAAGAATCAGCTTGATTTATGTTTCGGTAAAACTAAAATGTAAAATGCAAAACTACTATGCAAGCTGCAATGGGCTGGTCACGTAGAAAGGATGGAAGAGCGTTGGCTATCCAGATGAACTTTGAAGGGTAGCGCACAAGGGATGGCCTTTTGTTACAGTAAACTTAGGTAGAACCAGAGCCTCGCACAATTTCAGGGCTAGAGATCCAAGTTTTATTTGTGAATATACGCGCATAACTTGTATTGACGCCACCCCGAGCCAAGGCAGTTGTTTTGAACCAAAATATCAGATTGAAGCATGATTTATGTAAACGAAGTCCTTTTAAATTTGCGTAAGTCAAGATTTGAATTATTTGGTACTATTAATTTCTTAGGGTGTGCGGCTTAGGTATAATTAAGAGAAGGAAGTTATCATTCTAATCGAGCTTTAACTATGAGTTTGCCAAACTCTCGGTGACAGCTGAAACTTTGACAAATCGACGACAATGGTAACGGACACGTCCTTGTGAATTGCGCAACATATTTACAATATACATAGTAAGCTCTCGAAGTGTAAATTTGACCCTAAATATTGAAAACATAAAAAAGAATACCTTCAAGCTAATAGAATCTAGTCATTTTTGTTAAATGATCAACAATATGATTGGTTTAATATCGAATTGAAGCATTTAGTGAGGCATCGTTTCCAAAGACAAAAATCAATTTATCAAAATTCATCTGACAGACAATATGATTGCATATTGTCCTATATGATATTGTCGCGTGTTATTGTTCGCGGCCGATAAGTTTAATATTCCGAGTAAGTGAAAACGCAATGTCTTTTAAATTTAGTTAAAAGAGTTTTTTACTATGAATGCACAATAATGTATTTAGTTTATTTTTCACTTGTCCTATCAATTTATGTTTCCAATGTCCACAAATATATCACGAAAAACCTTTACTTCACTATCAATCAATATCGCCTTCAATTCACGCTCTACACTTATCACAGTTTTCATTATCGCCGTTTTACTATTACTATCCTCCTCCATTCATTCAGCTCGGCTTTATATAGGGTCTCTAGTCATTCAATCCATTTCTCGTATATTGTCGAATGTTCTGACGAGAACTACCTGCGATATTCGAGAAATTCTAAATTCCCGCATTGACGTCACTTTCATATATTGATCATGGATCTACTTGGCCCATTCCTGTGCTTCCGAGTACATTCGTTTTTTTTCAATCTATATTGATATGATGTTATTAATAGTTGCGACAACAATTGCGACAGTAGCTCGCAGAATTGTTTGGACATGTAACAATATAAAAGATACCCGATTGGATCATACTGATAACATTAAAATAATGACTGACTAAAATGAAAAATTAATTGCTCTCGCAGTGACGGAGGGGCATCATAGCAATATGACCGCGGCGCGAGGTTCACAAGTTTTGGGTAACCATTCACATAGAATAGCCACGGAAAAGGTTGCAAAAACACAAATTGGAAAGAAAAACTCGTTGCTAAGTTATGAAGATTAATCGAGATTCAAGTGGGGAGATGTCACGAGAACTGAACCAAAAGCAAAGGAATCGAGAACAGAGCGAGTCATTGAGCTATGCATTTGTCCGCTGCGAAAAGAGAAGTCTAGCCGGGGGCAATCACGATTACGAAAACGCACGCGGAATGTGCATACAATTGCTCATTTTACGAGTGGAGCTTGTTTAAGGAAAAATTTTAATTGTTGCTAAAACCACACAACCGTTTGTTTTCATCATAAAATTCGAAGTGGTTGCCTAGTTAGACTACAGATCCGTCTTGAAAAGGTTCATGGTTCCCATACTTACATATATGCATTGTTCTCGCTTGATGTACTTGGTATTTTTCATTGCGCTCGATATGGTGATAGATTGTTATTATAAAAGTGAATCTATTAAATGTGCAAACCCTTGTACGGTATTTAAGTACTATAGTTTGAGCCCCTTAACTACCCCTGCATCGTAGAATTGCAAAGCGGCGGCGGTAAAGAGTGCCAAAGGCAATGGATCATATATGCCGTTATCAAAAGTTATCTGTCAAGAGTTGAATTCAACTGTTTTTTCTGCGATGCAAGCAAATGTATTCGACCAATAGTCTGTTACGAGATAAAATTATCTCAAATGGATTATCCAAATATCATTGCCGACTCCGGCCGGGCCGTCTTGTCTCCCGGGTCGTTCCGTCAGAGATGGGCGTGGGCGCCACTCGCTACCTGTAATAATCAAGCAGTCGCCTAAGCAAACTGCTCGAAAACCGGCATAACACTGATCCAAATTTTAATTGCAGATTTGAAAAATTTAATTATTCCAATTTATAGTTTTATAAACTATAATTTATTTTTTTTATTATGAATATAATTTTATATTTTTTTTCTATATGTATGTTAAATTTTTCTTTATATTTATATTCCTTATGATATTTACCTTTTTATTATTATTTAAACTTTTCTACATTATTATCTTCTATTAATTTAGTAATGCAAACCTGCAACTAAAATTTCGGAAATGAGAACACTGATATAATATAGTGGCTGAGCAAGGGGCTCGTCGCAATCCACCGTTGCGGCGTGACGACACCGTGGACGACAGACAAGCGAAGAGGCAAATCTGCTTGGGCGTGAGAAACCACCGTTGCGAAATGCAGATTACGCTGGCATTTAAAAGGAGGGAGAGCCTGTTTTTCAACGCCACGCATTGAGCACGTCAGAAGAATCGCGCCGGCAACGAACTAACGGATTGTGATTTTTGCGGTCGGAGGTGAAGCGATGAGTGTGGGCTCCCGTGAAATTTGCGTGGATTTATTGGATGTGCCGGAATTTATGGAAGCTTCGGGAGGAAAGGTTTGAACGGGCACCGAAGCGCACTTTCCACCAACCAACATCTCTTATCGAAGAAAATTCGTGTCTTACGGCGCGTTTGGTGCAAGCTGTAAGGTTACGGTTAACTATTGGAACTTCGAATTACATAAGATTTATAATATAAAGTCCCCTAAACTCCACCTTCGGGACAAAACCCTATAATCTGCAATAGTTTAGTCCATTTATTCAGTGAATGTATTATTGCGGCAGCGACGACGACGATGATTAGAAACGGTCGCGCGTGGATCTTTTTTTATCCTGCGAAATCCGGCTTAGTTGCAATAATATAGATACAGAAATAGTGTATTGCATTATACAAGCGAAGTGCCGCGCACTAAATCCATTTTCTGTGCAACAAGTGACAATTGTCGTGTTTCACCTCGTCAGCGTTAAATTGAAATATTGATGTGAAGCGTGCAAACAGCTTAATGTTAATTTCGAATACGGTTCGTTTGGATGTTTTCTGTTATTTGGATTAATTTGGGAGAACAGCATGAAAAGCTAATAGCAAATAGCATATCTAGTTTCCTAGATTAGGAGTTACCTTTTGTGCAAATTTGAACCATTTCATCATCTTATAACTCAGACGACGATAAAACGACCGTAACAAACCTCGATTATAGCGTTACATATTCATCACCAAAAAGATGTAAAATACTATCGATAGAAAAATGCCAATGAGAAAGTGGATTTATCAATTGCAACCAGTATAAGTATACGTTATACCCACGTTTTCAATGTGTTATTTTATAATCCAATTATTTCTTAGTCATATAACTCATGCGCTTACATTGTTGATTGATTCCTAACAAACGATATGCAACATCATTATGGCACAGTCTTACCCACATCACCAGCGGGCGCCAGGCGAGGATGTTAGGTAAGTACCCAGCTTTTTAAAATTATTTATTACATTGTTTTTCAATTTTTACTATATTACCGAAAATCCGGTTGCATGCAATTTTTTGTCTATTTTATGAGTTGCATACGTTGCCTTCATATTTTGTTATTTGCGCATTAATCAAAAAAAAAAATGTTAAAATAAGTCTAATAAATTTTACTGGGTCATTTGAACTTGAAGCAAAGAATAAATAGGTGACAACCAATAATTAAGGATAGAAATAAATTACGTAAATTTAAATAATGAAAAGCGAATCTGATTAAAAAAATTTCATAACGAAAGGTGTCTAGGCTGAAATTCTCTAAATATATTATCATTTCCATAATACACATACATTGCGATGAATCAAAATGGGATACATAAGTATTTTTAGTTGTTACTAAACAGTTACAAGTCAGAATTTAATAACTTTTCGTGGGAACTTATGTGATTGATATGTATTTTGATAAACATTGGATTACAAGAAAATAAAAACAATGAGTTAAAATCCAAACTCGGTCTTTCCTTTTAACTAGAACTTGACCGGGTACGCGACCCGCCACGTTGGTTGGCCCCTCCAATGTAACGAGCTCACCCCTTTCTATGTGTTCACAGGTGCTCTTTCAGTATAAGGTGGCCTTCCGCTCGCGTGCTTATTTATGGAATAGGATTATTTGATTCCCTCACATAATACTTTGACATAAATTTGCCACTTTTATATTTTTCATTGAAAGGAAAAATTCACGCAAATTATGTTTGTATGAGTTTTTCACTGAAATGGAACATACAGTCTTCCACAAAAGTCAAGGTACAGAGAATCGGTAACTGAAAATTTTATTACTGAATCAATATTTTTATTTGAAAACCAAAAGTTATGAAATGGTAATAATACGAGTTCTGTTGAATTTAAGTTTTCATAAATT
This sequence comes from Odontomyia ornata, assembly GCA_963969285.1. Classification (NCBI taxonomy): domain Eukaryota; kingdom Metazoa; phylum Arthropoda; class Insecta; order Diptera; family Stratiomyidae; genus Odontomyia; species Odontomyia ornata. The sequence continues at coordinate 6,689,140 of OZ017741.1, forward strand.
TAAAGGGATTCGGCAATAATGATCATTGAAGACAATAATTTTTTGTTGGCAATGTCTCTTTTCTACTCCACAAAAGTCTTGGTACAGTTGCAGAAAATGCCCTGTTATTTGTAAAAAGGGGAATCCCCCAAGTTCATATTATCAGAGTGAGTTAACAACCGTAGGCCGCTGTCTTTAATATCGCGTCCGTATTCGTGGTGTATCTTTTATTTAATAAAATTTTTAAAAAATGAGTCGAAAGGAGTTGAGTATTAAGGAGCGTGAAATAATTATTAATCTGCATTCAAATCAGAGCAAATCATATTCTGAAATAGCTGAACTAGTGTTGCGAAGTCGGTCAACCATTCAAAAAGTGATAAATCGATTTAAGAAGGAAAATAGAGTGGAAAATGTGCCCCGAACAGGTCGTCCATCTAAACTAAGTGCAAAGGACAAGAGAAAAATTTCGCGAATGGTAAAACAAGATGCATTTCTAAGCTGTAGAAAAATCTGCGATGTTCTTGGAATTAATGATAAGAAGGAGGTTAGCGCAGAAACTGTGCGTAGAGCTGTCGTAGAAGCTGGATTTTCATCTCGTACGCCTAGAAGAAAACCTCTTGTAAGTTCCATAAACCAACAAAAAAGAATAACATTTGCAAAAGCATAACCAATAACGTTTTGGGATAATGTTTTATTTTCGGATGAGTCTAAATTTTGTATATTTGGTGTAAATGGGCATAAGAGGGTCTGGCGAAAAGTAGGAGAAGCATTTAATCCCAAGAACACTATTAAAACAGTAAAACATGGAGGCGGTGGTGTTATGGTTTGGGGTTGTATGGCTGCTGCTGGAGTTGGAAATCTGACATTCATCGAAAATACTATGGATCAGAACTCTTATTTAGAGATTCTACGAAATAACATGAAACAAAGTGCAGCCAAATTAGGTATGCGAGAAGATTTCTTGTTTCAACAGGACAATGACCCTAAGCACACTGCGCATAAAGTTCTAATGTGGCTATTTTACAATACTCGCATGCTTGCTACACCGCCTCAAAGCCCTGATTTGAACCCTATAGAGCATCTTTGGAATGAGCTTGAGACAAAAATCCGAAAAAGAGTGATATCAAGCAAGGCGCAGCTTAAGGATGTTATATTGGAAGAGTGGGCCAGAATCAGCAGCGAATTTACTAAAAAATTGGTATATTTTATGCCTAAAAGACTGAAGTCAGTAATTCAGATGAAAGGATATCCGACAAAATATTAAGAAAAGTATAATTCAAATAACTATGCAAGACTATAATTACAATTTGTATCATTTTTCTTTAGGTGTACCATGACTTTTGTGGACTTCATTCATTGACTTTCCAACACATCATATGTAATAATATATTAATACGACAGAATTTTCGCTTTGTTTTACATGAATTTAAAGTGTAATGATTATAGTTGAAGTAATACCAAAAAAATTTTATCACTATAGGTTTTTTAAATAAAAATATCAAACAATTTTCATGATATTTATCACTGTACCTTGACTTTTGTGGAAGACTGTATATGGCCGCGCTTATATTTGGATCTTGATCCGGTTGGGGAGTGCGAGGGGGCACCGCTTCCACTTGGATACCCCACTCTTATTTGGGGGCCATAAGTATCTCCAGTAAAGACGAAGTTCATTCAAGTCCGTCTGTTTTCTCCCGAACCAGTTTGTTACTGGCTTTAGGCAATTTCTACCCGTAGTAGGTTACCTCGGCCTCGACACCAGTCGATCCGCATTATATCTTTTCAATTCGCCAGCACATTCACGCATCCTCAGACAAGGCCAATCTCGGCGAAACCCACCATCCTCTCTTGCCGAGGCAGTAGACCATCGCTGCAGTCCTATACGGACATTTTATCCATCTCATTTCACTACATACCCGTAAAATTGCGCCTCGAGAAGAGCTTGGCTCGCGCCGGAGTCTTCACTTCCAAGAAACACTATCACGATCACAGTCTCGACACTGCCTTTATAAAAACTAAGAATAGGAGAAGGGAAAAAACAACCCAGCAAATTTCCATGACAATTCCGTAACCTATCTATCGCGAGACTCAATTGCCAATAAATGGAATTCACCGGGAGGCGAAAGTTTTGAGCAAAAGTTAGGCGCCTTTAAATTCCAACACACACACCCGAGCCAAGTCTCCAATTTTTCTTTCCGCACTTTCTTGAATGGGAAAAGAATAGAAACAAAACACCGATTCACTTTATGTTGTAATTTATGTAGAATTGAAATACTCGTATAATTGACAACCATATAATTTTTTTCTCAAATATACAAATATATTTAACTAACATCCCTTAGGGCTCTCGTCGACAGGGGCCCCCGGTAAATTTTCCTCTATAGTTGTATGTCCCGTTTGATCGACGAGAATCCCTGAACAAATTACCGGTAACTCCTGCAGGCGTGCACTTATCGAACCGACATTTTTGGAGAAATGAACATGGAAACTCAGCCACGTTTCTTTCCTTCACTGCAAACTCTGTAATGATGCTCCTCGCTTACCGAGTATGATTCCAATCGACTTTTTTTCGCTGATACGCCCTTATCACTCGGGTTCCCGAAACAGAAGAGATCTCCTCGTTCATTGTCAGGACCGTCCTAGCTTCGGGTGGGATTTCAACCCCGATTTCAGTGAAGTTGACCGCAACTTCTTGGAATCGTGGATTCTGGCGCCACCATTGACCTTGCGGATCTTCAGATATCCGTAACTCCAACATTCTTTGCTGGAAAATAAAGGCTAACATACATGTTTGCTGCCAGCTTTTTCATTGTATTTTTGTTTAGTTGGTTTTGTTTTATTTTCAACGTTGGTCGCCGTGACCGATCGAAACGTCAATATCTTCCGTTTGTTTATGTTTACTCCATCCTGAAGTTGAAATTAAATTCCGCTTTACGTTTTGTGGGGGACATCACTTTTTGTGTAGGTCTTTCATTGTCGACAACTCTGAGTTGATGATATTGATGGCTGGGTTGATGTATTAGAAGCTAGACCAGCCTCAATATCGTCTATATTGTGGCGCATTAAATAATCACAACTGCTCCGGTACTACAGTCCGCTCAGGATTCCTTGGTGCGTTAGTTAGGGCTACTGTTGAAGACTGCTAGATATGGCTCAATTATTCGAGGCAATTATTCATAAATTATGGCTCTCCAATTTCACAGAATGATTTCCCGGGCTAGCCTGTTGCACCATGGGTAGGGAGAAATGGTGTGTTCGACACCAATTTCAAGTTGTGTCTTTCAGCGATACGGAGGTGAAAGGTAGAAAGGTGTAGGTGTCGTCCATCCATATGCTTCATAGGCTTCTATATTTTTTAATGCAAATAGTATTGTCGCTGTTCCAACCAATTTTAGTTTCATTTGAGCTACCGTCCTGAACAGGATAAAATTATCTTCATAGGGTACGGCCCAACACAAAATTTCGTTTTGGAGTCCATACTCTTCAGCCACTTCCACAAGTCAGGCAATTAAATTGCACGTTCACTTGCTTTTCTGCGTGTACGTACGTCAGAGGTTGACTTCTTTTCGCTTTGGACTCATTGCAGTCCCTGCCGGGAATAGTTTTTGCTGCTGACGTTGTGGTTGTATAAATGTCTGCTATCGTTCTAATTTACATGCTATGTTTGCCATTGGTGTTATTATTGATTACATCATATGTTATTAATAATTGCAAAACTTCCAACTTCCAGTAACTTGGCTTGGGTGATTCTATCATTTTTCATACAAATTGTATACTTATTGCAGAGGCAAATGCTGAGGTTTGGAAGGAATCTCTCCATGACAGGTCCTCAACGGGAGCGTGAAAGACTGTTAGCTAAAACTATTGCAAAACCATTGACGACGGGATAAGGTGTTCAATATGGTTGAAGGAAGATTGGCAGTTGTCGGGGACGGAGGAGGAAGTAAAGCTGTACTTTTGGAAGGCTCTGTACTGTTTCGTGAAGTGAGCGATTTCATGATTGATGATCATACATGAAAAATTCAATGTTCACAGTGGGAAGTGATGGTTGGTGGTGATATCTTGAATTGTAACGTTGATATCTAATGAATTATCGTAATTAATTGAGGAAGTTAATTTTTTTTGTGTTCGCGATTTCGTCAAGGGATCTGAAAATTTTACTTTGTGATCTAAAACCGTTCTAGAAATGCATTTAATATCATTTTGTGCTTTTCATACCGGCAAGTGTGTAATCTGTTGATCTCGTGCGAGCTCGTATGAAACTCGAAAATTTGGGAGTGCTCCAGAGCATATTTAAGTTTAATGAAAATATGTGGCGTGTATAGAAAGCGGATTGGCAAATTGAAAATCGCTCGTTTTCTACCACAAAATAATGATTCGGTTGTGATTAAGCGTCTGACGCTATACCATACGTTATACCATACCGACATTGTTTATGACCATCAAAAGGATTTGATTTGATGTTTAATTCCTGTAGCATTCTTAGTGCTACAGTTTCCACAATGCTAAAGTATATAGTTGAGTTAAAAAAACTAGTAGTAAATACCTCACTAGCTTACTGGTGGTTTATAGCTGAAACAACTACATACAAGTAGTCTACATGTTGTGCAGGTGAAAAACCAAAGTTGTTACAATTTTGACTGATAATCGAGAGACAAAGATTAGTTTTCTGATTTGAAACTCAAACCCAAGTGTACCCATAAATTTTAAATTGTACTAAACTATTGAAAAGCTGTTCCTTTGGAGCGTTTCTTCAACCCATACAAATTTGATTGTTATTTGTCGACTTTTATTCAATTTCTTCTTGTTCTTCTTAGCACTACAGCCCCTCTCGGGCCTTCGCTTCCTGCAAATAGCGCCTCCAACTGGCTCGGTCCATTGACCGCGTCCTCCGATTCTTAAATCCAAGCAGCAATGAACTGCCTTCGTCGTCCGAGTCAGACCAGCGTTTCGTCGGTTTCCCCACTGGCCGCCGGCCTTCAGTTCTCCCAACGAATATCTTCTTGAGTATCCGTTGTTCGTCCATACGATTCATGTGGTGGCCAGCCCATTGCAGCTTCCGCCATCTTACAATCGTTGAGACATCCGGTTTGTCAAAAATTTCATACAGCTCATGGTTCAATTTTATTCTTGTGATTTTCAAGACCACCATCAGCGGGCGCTCGTCGATTGTCACGGGTGAGTGCAAAAAAAAATTTTTAATTGCATCACTTTGAATTGTATTCTTTTTTTATGGTCTCCATATTGAATCGGATTTCCCCGATAGTTTTATTCGAATTGTAATTTTTTTGATTGTCCATCGAGAGTTATATTTTTGGATGGTATCAGTTGAATATACGAAAATATAGCAAACAACATGTTTGGTCAATAAAACAAAAAAAAAATCCGGACTTCTTATTTACAACTCTGACACGGGGATGAGACCCTCAACGTTGGTTGACTCCTCCACTGGTGACTTAGCCAGCGGGCTTTAACTCCACCTCATTGAGTTTCAGAGGCTCATGCAGAAGGATGAGTGGTTCTCGTATGTGAATACGGCATTATAAGATAAGATACGAGCATTTCTTGCCTGTTCTCAATTTTCAGTAGATTAGCCTTTCTGCCTTTCAAATCTCACTCACGTTTATGAAAATTTACGGACGAGGGATTGCTTGTTGCATGCTGTTCACAACACTTTCAGGTTTTGTCTCATAAGTGGTCGCATTTCTAGTAATTTGAAATTTGATATTCCCAACACTAGCGTCAACCATTAAAACTTTGTTTGTAAGTTAGTTCCGTGATCAGTTACTTCTTCCCCATAATTTTTTAAGATATTACTCCAGCACTTTTTTAGAACTTGAAATGAAGTTCATACAAAAAATAAACATGCACAAATTACCACCGTCAATGAAATTTGAGACACTTTATGATCACTGCGAAATTAACCCGCAAGTGATAACCCTAGCGTTGAGGAACATACGCAATACATTAAAGTAAAAAAAAAACAATAACAATAACAACAAAAGGAAGTTCAAACAGAGGCCGTAAACAAACTTACTCTACCGAATACCTTTTAAGGATACACGAAATCCATAAGGTTTAAGAATTTCAAAAGTAGGCTTAGGTATTTCATAGACAGATTCACAGCGCACAACAGCAATAAATAAACTTAAGATAACACTAACATTTAGAAAAAGCATATTAAAAGCTTTTAAATTTAATTACAACTTGAATAACTGGGCATTAGCTTAGTCAATGAGATTAATGCACGATCGTTCTTAAGAAACTGAGAAAACATTTCCAAGAAAAAGAAGGTTTGAACTATAAGCTTTCAATAATTTCCGTATCTCTGTCCGAATAGTCCCAGAATAAAGTATGTGTCCTTATTATCACTTGATCCGAATTTTCAGCGATGTCGTGACTATAACCTTTGACCATGAATTTTTTATTAATAAAACAGAAAGCTTTGACGCTATTCATGATTAAAGAAAAAGTGGGCTTGTGCATTTGATTTTGTTTCAATTGGGAATTCATAAGTGTCATATATGTTAATATATGGTATTGTGGTGAGTAGGTGTTGAAAAAAACTGAAAGGAGACGAAACCGGCTAAAAAGGAGTATGATTCAGAAATTGAAATATTTGACTTATTTTCCTTATCTGTAAGGTCAAGAATAAATCGCACCAAATAATATTATCAAGATTAAAAGCGACGAAAGACTGTACTTTGACTTTGATTGAATGTTCATATTTCATAACTCTGTCGGTATAGGCTTCCAAGAATGTGTTCAATTTAAAATCATGATCGATACTGACTTTCAATAGACTAAGGCACTCAGGTATGATCTGGAACTACTCCTCAAAAATAATTCGTAATTAAGATGGACAAACAATTTATCGATTAGAATTACTTAATTTTTTCTTTTATTTTCTTTTCGTGCTCATTTATAAAAATAACTAAACTTGATATAACTACGAATTATATAGTTCCTTAACACTAAAATAAATGCATACTACTAAACACAGCCACTCGAATTTTCATAATGCCCAAACTTTCACATAGTCAATTACTAAAGATGAATCGCCAGCGTTCCATGTCGGGTACCATTTATTTCTTGCATTCCAAAAATGTAGCTCAGCCTTTGGATGTGTATTTTGCCACGGTTTATTATTCGTATCCGATATACTGCCATCCGGGAAATCAGAAATACCTCCAGCGGACAAACCCAGGCTTATATAGAACTGAAAATATAATATATTGTCAAAACTTTATGATCTCATCTTCAATTGAATTGAAATTACATCCTTATCAAACGGTGCCACACGTGATCCAGAAATATGGTTGAATCCTCCTCCTCCAATCGCTGCATATGTATTCCCATCATATGCAAGTGAAATTCTTGTATCGGTCCACGTCAAAGTGTACGTGTGGAAAGCATTTCCCCAATGTTCAGTTCCGCGAACAGTTTTCATCCATTTGTCACGATCTTGCTCACCAGGCTTCAAAACTACTCCACCTGATAAATAAGTTCCGTCTATTGCACGACCTTCTCTTGTTTCAAGATGCTCATTAGCTCGAATGAATGCTACTCGCATTTGTCCCGAAGCGTAACTTGATATTCCATAGTCGCTGGTCAGCGGATCAAGGACAATTACTAAAAGAGAAGAAAAAATCTTAAAAGACTCAACATTGATTCAAAACTGCAAACTTACAAGGAAACAGCCAATCTCCCTTAGGCAGCTTTGCTCTTATTTCAATTTTCCCATATCGGAATGAGAAGGATTGTTTGGTGCTAAGCCTTGCCGAAATAACAGGGGGTAAAATCCTAAAAAGGCCTGCCTGTCGCTTGCACTCTCTTTCAACGTCAACGATTCCCGTACATTTCGTTCCCAAATCCAAACTTCCACTTCTCAATTTTGCCTCATTATAGCCAGGAGTTTGATCCAGTCGCGTGGGTACAATGTGCAGTTTACCGTTAACTATGTACGCATTTTCATTGTCATCCTGATACACAACAAAATCAGCATCATCAACATCAAGAGGTATACGTATATCACGCTTCCAAATCGTATTGTTCAACACATCAAAGTCATCCTCGAAAATCAGTTCACCCTGACAAACTTTTCGTCCTCGTACAGTTGTTTTAGACCAATCGCAGTCTACAGGTGGATTTGTATTATCGGATGTAGAAGGATTATTTGAACTGGTATCTGGTTGTTCGTCACCTACTTTATAGGATTTATCAAGAAGTCGATATCCTTTGAGGCCATGTTGAACGTGAATCCAATAGTAAATTCGTTGTCCTGGTTCTAAGGTAACTTTTTTATTTTCGTAGACCCATCGACCTCCAGTTGGAGATAGAATTTCACCGGAAAAATCACCGGGCTGAACACCTTGTAGTCGACGATCAATTGCACCGTGGAAGGCAAATAAGGCAATGCCAGGCTTTTCGGATGTATCTGAAAGGAAATAACGAGCAGTTAGTTAATTTTTATTCAGATTGAACCAATAAAATATTGTTACATGTACAAATAATTCTGCGAGCTGCTGTCGCAATCGTTTTCACAACAATTATTATTAAATCACGAGAACCCACCAATCATCAACATCTGAAAGTGAGCCACTGCTTCATTCATTTGCAGTCGCTCGAATGTTCCCGCGAGTTCGCCAATGTACGAGAACTGGGTTGAATGACTACAGACCCTATATAAAGGCGAGCTGAATGAATGGGGGGATCCTCATTCATTACAACCGCGATAGAAAACTGCGATACGCGAAGTACAGGCGATATTGATTGTTTGAGTGTGAAGTGATTTTAAGTAGACAATTGCGATAGAAATTTATGGACAAGTGGAAGGTAGAATTTTAATAGTGAAAATTAAACACATTGTTAGTGAAGTGATTGTGTATTTTGGACGAATTAAATAAACTCTTAGAATTGAATTTAATAGACATTGCGTTTTCACTTTCCCAGAACATTAAATTATTGGCCGCAAACCAAAAAACACGCGACAATATGAATCGCGACGCAATGGTAGTGAATGGTCTCGGGGTCGCACATAGGGTTTACTAGCTCCCCAATAATGGGACAGTTTTTATTGTGGTTGGGTGGTGAATGTCATTTACGCACTGAGTATGGGGCTCTCAAGCTTGTGAATGACTGAAATATATACTAAACATCTCCCCTTTCAACCAAAGAACATAGCCTGGAACTGTTTGGCATATCATCATTTTGCTTTACCGTGAGGCGCCTTCAAGCTGGGGGATCCTTCCTTTAGCGAGAAGTGAGGAAAGAAAAGGAATCACTAGACTAGCGACCCCCCCAGCCCTGGCTGCTGTGATTCCCTTTTATCTTTTAGAACTGCCCGAACATAATGTTCTACATGGTACCATTTGTCAATTGATTCAAGCATCACCGCGATTGTACAATCCAAGGTGAGCTCTCCCGTCTCCCTGTAGAAGTCCACTCACAGCCTGTCCAATTTTTTGCACGCAAAAAATGTGTGGCAGGCATTGTCTTCCTCTCGTAGGCAAAATATAGTGTCGGGGGACCATGACCTACCAATCTTGTGCAGGTAAAACTGAAAACATCCATGCCCATTAAAAAGCTGGGTCAGATAGAAATCAGTGTCACAATAACTTCGATTTAGCCACGGTCAAAGATATGGGATGAGCCGTGCAGTCCACCTTCCGTTCGTGTAATTCACCGAAGACTGCTGCCAATCGTTGAGTGAGCGCCTTCTCTCCTTGCGGACAACTATATCCCTCGTGTCTTCGTTTCGACGCAGGTAAATAGCACGGCGCTCTCTAGCAAGGAGTGCAACAGGTACCACGCCTGCATTAACTCCACCGACGAATCAGATTGTGTTGGATATGAAGATGCATTCCTCAGTGCTGCTCTGCTCTGTACCTGTGCCAAGCGTTTTCGGTATACCTTCTTACTGAGAGCGCCGCCCCATATTTTTGCCCTGTACAGTAGCACTGACCCTACAGCACTAATCAAGAGGCGTCTTCTTGATGGGCTGGGTCCCCCTACGTTGGCCATAAGTCCCGAAGCAGCCTTTACAGCCTTTGCCTAGATTTGCTCAGAGAAACTCATCTTCGAGTCGATCGGTAGCCCCAGGTACCTCTCCGCTGACTAAGATTTGATTAGTGTGTCTCTAATACGAATCATTCTTATTTTAGAGATTATTTTTTTTTGTTAACATGACCACTTCGGTTTTCCCCAATGCTAGACTGAACCCACACGCAGTCATTCAGCCTCTCCCTCGGCGCATTAGCATACCTAGCCTAAATTACGCTTGTTCAACGGTGCGTCCAGTGACTGAAGCCGCAACATCATCCGCATAGCCGATCAAGCGCGACTCATCTGGCATCTCCAGTTTCAGTGGGTCGTCGTAAGATACGTCCCAAAGTTCTGGATCAAGGATAGATGGTGACCCACGGACAGACGGACGGAAGACCTAAAAACAGAACACCAACATCTTGAAGTCAGCAAGGCGAGAATAATCTGTTTTTTTTTGTTAGGGTTTTGTACTAAAATACAAAATCCTATTGCAATCACGACTCCATTCTAGGGTTCGACAAAATAGGCTACGAATCGCTGATTACAGAACAGGGGTGTGGCCCCTGAAAAAAAAATTTCAGCAAAGGTAGCCGATATGAGTATCAAATAAAAGTTCTTTTATGAGAGCTTTCCAAAACAGTTCTTAAACTGACAGTTTTTTCTTCAGTGGGGGCACAGGGGGAAATACACAAACAATGTCTTTCCCCCCTCGCGATTGGACACCTGTGAATTAAAAAATCTGAAAAAATTAACAAGGGAGATATTTATGAGTATAACAATAACAAATGCCTCAGAAGTCAAAATTCGTTCAACTTAATAATAATATTATCTTCGAATTTCACATTTTCTCCATTAAAATCGTATGGATGCCTTTAAACCCAACAAAACTCGATATTTAAGTAGCCTTACACAAGATCCAAATACTATCATCACTTCTAGTTATATACATTTGACATTTCTCCGATTACAGCAATAATACACTATTTTGGTATGTAGTGATATTAGGTAGATATAATGTCCGTTCAGGACTGCAGCGATGATCTGCTGCCTCAGCGGAAGAGGATGTTGAGATCCGCTGAGATTGCCCTTGTCTGGGGACGTGTGAATGCGCCGGCAGGCTAGCGTTGCGGTTTCGTGGGGCGGGTTTTTTCCCCTAGCACAAGGACCCACTACAAAAGAACTTCGCATCCACGAATTTCTAGGGTCAAAGAAATATCAACCGAAGTCGAGAAGGAGGTAACCTACTAAGGGTCAAAGAATATTGCTGACTCAGAAGGCAAACTGGACCTGGAGAAAACAGACGGACTTAAGATGACTTCGTGGTTACGGACGAGACTTATGGCTCACAAATAAGAGTGGGGCATCCAGATGGTAGTGGTGCCTCCTCGCACTCTCCCAACCGGATCAAGATCCAAACGTAAGCGTGGCCATATTTTTCATTTAAGTGAAAAACTCATACAAACTTAATTTGAATGAATTTGTCCTTTAAATGAAAAATATAAACGTGCAAATTTATGTCATAGTATTAGCGGAAGGCCACCTTACCCGGCAAGAGCCCCTGTTAAGCAAGAGATAGAAAGAGGACTCCCGATGGCTAGCCCATATTAAAGGAGGAGCCTGTCATCGATGCGAGCCCTATACCCGGTCAGGTAGATCGAAATGGAAAGACCGAGTTTTAAAGTTTAACGATTCATTTATTCAAATATATACCGCCATTAAAGAGTAATACATAATTGCGTGTTTTTAAAACAAAGGTTGACATCAAATCTCTCGTAAAAGCTTCATTTTCGACGAATGGCAATTGGTCTTCAAGAAGCAAGGTTTGCTTGAAAAAACGTTTTCGACATTTGAAATGACATCAAAAATTAAAACGAGGAAAAATTTGTGATAATGTGAATTGATTTCTATATAATTGAGCATTTAACTCCTTCGATCCTCTCATGCCACGGTAGACAAACAGAAAACACAAATACAATTCGCATGTTTAATTAGTGATTCCCTGTAAAGTGTATTATGTTGTTCGGTAGGACTATAGTTTAAAGTTTGTTTTTAATGAGGAGGAAATTTTTAAATTATAGAAAACCTTACATAAGCGGCGAGGCCGCAGATAGTGTTGGCCACATACTCATACTATCTATTGAGTACTTGCCGTGCTGACCTATTCCTGTGCAAGGATAATCTTGCGAGGATTAATATTTTAGGCGTTTGTATAACCCGAAGATAGTGAAGGCGCTACGAAATTGCAGCGAAATAACATCCACTTTTAACTGTTACCAATTTGAAATATAAATGTTCGCAACCGTTAGTCTTAACGCCACTATGTTCCATTTAAAAATAAGTTTATTTGGGGATCGTCACATAATGCGCAAATACACGCTTCCGGTACCTGACGACTGAGCAACCACGCATTACAAAAATCACAATGGGTTTTGTAATAAAAATTGAAGGCTAGTTATAGTTATGAGCTGCAGCAAATGCTTCACTCTAATACATGTACTTTGTAAGGTTATACAAGTATGGTTGACTACTCTCTTCTCACCAATTGCGTTGTTGTGTCATGCTTGATTTTGCGATGACCCTGTCCTCAGCGAAACTAAAATACGAACCATTCATGGCAATGCAAGAAATTGAAGCGAGTTTGGGCTACGGACGTGAAAAATCCATGGGACGTTGATACCGATATATTTTCTTAGTCAAGCGCGCCAATCCAATCACGTTGATATTAATAAAATGCAGGGCGCTGCCGGATAGACGATTTTGAATATGAACGTTTTCGGCTAAGGACTTCCCCCAGTAATATCCTACAGCAAAATCAAATTAAAAGCGATCACTCACCAGTTATCGTTGAAAGCTTGACTGTGACTACGATGCATCCAATCGTGTCTCCATTTACGTCAATGTTCATCGAATTTGAAGAGCTATTTGTAAAAAACTTTATATGGTTCCGTCAAAAGTTTCTAATGAATTTGCCCCGCAGTGCTGCATACTCGGACACTTCAATTTCAGTATTCCTGGGTTGATCGCAGCAACCACAGTACAGCACTCCGTTCAGTAAAGGGGAAAAGTAACACTGCTGTACACTTCTACACGAAAAGTGACAAATGAACGTTCTTGAAATCCCAACCATATTTCAATGTCCTCTTGGTAGATTGGAGACTACCGTAAGCTGAATATACAAAGAAAACAACTATAAGAGCAACGGAAGACATACTAGATTTTCGAATAAACTTCAATTTTACTACGAAATTAACTTCGAATTTGTTAATTCACTGCCTGATTCTTCTTAAAATTCCATTTTGGTCAATTGAATTTCAACCCAATACGATTTTATACGTGATCATCAAGATCAAATGAAAAATTGCTTGGTTTTTAATTCAACCTGTCGGAAGTGTGTCGAGTAAACGTTACATTTAACAGCCCCATCAGTTTCCATGTAATTCTTATCTCCTTTCTTCCTAACAGAAATTGAAACGATATACGCGAAAAGGTATTTCCCGTCCGCCCACGCACGAAAAATTTCTTTCTTTCAATCCTTGCGCGACCTATGCCGCTTGTTGTATCACATCGAGTCCCGCTTACCACCCAAATCACCACCAATATCCAACGTTCGTAGGGGAATCAATAAGAATGGGGCACGGTGATTCTCGTTGTTGGCGCACACTTCACGGTGAAAAGAGCGAAATCAGTATGGACCGATGAACAAGAAACGACCGCGACTGCTGAATCAACGAAATGGGAAACTGGAGCCCGCACAAAAGGTTTGGTGAAATTTTCATTATTTACTGTCACGACGACGACAATGAAGATGGATAATGACGAGGAAGGCGACTCTCTTCCTATAACTTATCTTCCCAAGTTTTTCATTCAACCGAAACATTTTCAGACCAAGCACTAGATATAACTATCGACAACGTTATGAGCTCATTGAAATTAACTTTTACTTGTCAGAACGAGACACCGAACACTTGTTTTACTTAAGACAATTTATTTTTTGCCGGCTGTTCTCCGCGCGCTTGCCGGTTCGAGGTCGTAAGTGGACTTCCCGATCCGTCCAAAAATCTCTTTTTCTTTCTACCGTGTTGCCACCGGTAAATCCAACCAGCTGCTCGCTCAGCCGAGTTCGATTGCATTCGGTAATGCAATACCCCATTAGGATGCACTAAATCAATGTTTCCATGTCCGAAATTTTAATTTACAATTTAAAAAAAATTAATTGAAGTAAAGAAAAATGAAAAAGATTTTAAATAGCAATAAAAGTTAAATCTCATGAAGAATATAATTAAAGGGAAACGTTTGAATTTGATATAAAGGAAAATTGATATAAAATTGCATTTAATAATAATAATAAGAAAAAACTATTTTATAAATTACAATTATGAATGGAAGTAATGAAATCTTTCTTTTTTTTTCTAAATCTGCAATTAAAATTTCGGATAAGGGTTAGCAAGATTTTCGAGTAGTTCGCTTGTATTACTGCTTGATTACTACAGGGTAGCTAATTTTTTCGCGAACGCAAGGCGACGAGGGTTGCGAAAAAGTAGTTGAAGGATCTTCAGTTGGAGAATCGATTTTTTTCGGGGTCGGAACGCGGAGTGGGACGATTGAAGAAAACGATTAGTGGACAGGCAGGCTGACACGAATATTTTCGTTTCGCTGTAAGTGCATGAACTTTGCGCGTGGATAAAACTGGGTACGGACGGACAAACTAGACGTATAAACGTAACTATCGACGCAGGTCTTTTGCGTGATACACCCCGACTTCTTTCCCCAATAGGTCGGTGAGGAGGTAATGATTGGGTCGTACAACCTTCTGTACACGGCTTTTCAGGAAACGCCGCTCTAGTTTGGCGTTGTAATGCCCAGCGGCCTTGCTTTGGCGGAAATTGCGACGAAAAACCTCATCTCCTTCTTTAAAATCGAAAGGTCGAGACCTGAGGTTGTAATACGCCTCATTTGCAGGATCAGCAATATTCTTTGACCCTTAGTAGGTTACCTCCTTCTCGACTTCGGTCGATATTTCTTTGACCCTAGAAATCCGTGGATCGAAATTCTTTTGTTGTTGGTCCTTGTGCTAGGGGAAAAGAACCCGCCCGACGATACCACAACGCTAGCCTGCCGGCACATTCACGCGTCCCCAGACAAGGCCAATCTCGGCGGGTCTCAACATCCTCTTCCGCTGAGGCACCAGGCCATCGCTACAGTCCTGAACGGACATTATATCTACCTACTTTCAATACAGTAGGGACAAATCGCCTATCAAGTCGCATGGTATCGTAACCGGATTGAGCCTTGAGGTACAAAAAGAGGGCAAGTGGACATTGGATTGTTGCACAAAGCATGCTGATTTGTTAAATATTTTATAAAAATTGTTATGAGTGTGAAATTACTTGATACGTTTGGTTGATTGTCGGATATTGGTAAAGAACTGCTACGCTGAGTTGGTGGCGCGTCATTAATTACCGTCTCAGTAGTGGGAGGTATTTGCTTTTGAAGATATCGTTGAGAAGACAAACTATGGCTTGATGTCTCGAATTGAGATGTAGGTTCAGATTTTTTTATTAATTTTATCGGCGTAACTGTTGATTGTTGGTCTTCAATTGGTGGAGAATGACTTTCAGCCGTGCCATTGATTAGAGCTGGAGTATCATTTTGATTGGACATTGTTATATGAATTATATTATTGAGCTCTTGCATACGAGTTGTAGTAAATTGTAGGTATATAGAAATGTCCTTTCTGGACTGCAGCGATGGTCTGCTGCCTCGGCGAAAGAGGATGTTGAGATCCGCCGAGATTGGCCTTGTCTGGGGACGCGAGAATGCCCGGGTAAGCTAGCGTTGTGGTGTCGTGGGGCGGGTTCTTTCCCACTAGCACAAGGACCAACTACAAAAAAATTTCGCATTCACGAATTGAACATGGCGATCGACTGGTGTTGAGGCCGAGGTAACCTACTAAGGGCTGAAATGCTTGTTCGAAGAAAAAATTGGGCCGGGCAAAAACGGACGGACTTGCGGAGATTTCGTCGTTACCTAAGATACCTATGGCCCACAAATAAGAGTGGGGTATTCAAGTGGAAGCGGTGCCCCCTCGCACCCTCCCAACCGTGTCAAGATCCAAACGTAGATGTAGCCATGTTTTTCCCATTTGAGTGAAAAACTCATACAAAAGTACTTTGTATGACCTTTTCTCTCAAATGAGGAATACAAACGTAATCGATTTATGCTATAGCGTTATGCAATGAAATTACATAACCCTATATCATAAAAGGGCACGTGAGCGGAAGGCCACTCTACCCGGCAAGAGCCTTAATGAAAAGAAGGGAAGAGCGCGCCCGATGGCTAGCCCATGTAAGAGGAGAAGCCTGCCATCGTTGCGGGTCCTGTACCCCGTCAGGTTTTTAAAAGGAAAGAGCGAGTTTCTTTTAACATTATCTCAACATAATTTTTTTGTTTCTAATTCAAAATGAACTAAATTATACATTGTATAATCAGAAAATATCTATATTCGTCGTTTTTTTCAACGCAAAAATTTAGCATCACTGCTAAGTACGACGATAAAACTATGGATTCAAGGAATAAACAAAAATTATTATGAAAGAAATGAAAAATATTGAATTAATCAGTAGGAACGGGTTGAGAGTGGGAAGGATGGATGAAGATGGAATATAATATTGAACCTTCTAGCTACTGAAATTAGATTAGGTGTCGCCAGCCAGCTTAAATGGAATCGCGGATTGGCTAAGAAAAGAAGGTCCGGCATTTTTTGGACTTTATATGCGAAGATACCTCTCCATAGGGATAATCTCAAAAAAAAAAATGAAATGGTTTTAAAGAGAAATTTTAAAATATCAAAGAATCAATGATTTTAACACCCCTGAATTTTCAATTTTTTTTTTAAGGTTTTCATTTATTTTTCGAAAGCTTTTAAACCCTTTTCAAATGGAAATGTCTTGTTCAACAATAAATATTCCATATAAAAATTATCTCGGCGAAAACAAATGATAATTTTATAGAGGGCGGCGAATAAATGCAATGTGAATTTAACAAATAGATTAAAGGAATCATTTGCTCTACAATTACGATATAAGATATTACGATCAATTAATTTATTAAACAGTCCTGTTTTCAGCTTAGAGCTCGGCTTTCAAGTCTTCTTCTTCTGTTGGTTGTTTTATAACGTTTAAATGACTCACCCGTACTGTAGCTTACGTAAAAGGATCACCCAGGGAATCGCGCTGAGGTCTCCTTGAATGTGACAGGTTGTTTAAATGTAAAAGTTATGCTAAAGTATTTTTATTTTCAGATACTGCAAATCTATACCATTTGCCGGCCCATTCAATTCAATATGCGACTTAAAGTGTACAGTGTAGAAGATCCTTCAATAACCGCATCTGAATTTGATAGCCAGACATTATTAAGAATATCGTTGAAATCTCGTCGATCTAAAATACGAAATTTTGGAGGTTTTTTAAAAATTGCCGAATCACCAGTCAGTTATGCACTTTCCGATTATCCTGTTAAGATGTCTTGCAGCTTTATCAAGTCAATATTATTGAAGGTATTGTAGCCTGTGAGTTTGCCTGAGACTCTAATATCTCCGTCAGAATAACGGATACGTGAAACACATTTGACTAACGTGAGCATATCCAACATGCAGTTTCCCAATAATCATTTGTGATACACTGTGAAGAGTAGATGTTGTCAGGATATTTTCAATATTGATTCCTCCCAGCCTGACATTTATTGATGAAATGCTTTCTAGTTAACTACTTTAAAATCTTTCAAATTAACACCGTTGATATTTTCCACTTCACATGATCCTTTAATGTGCAAATCGCCAGTGAAAGTCTTCGTTCCAGTTATTACTTGATCGATTGCATCTGTCGTAACAAAATTGCTGATATTGTAGTCATTGAAGAAATATGTTTTCATATTTTTTGCATGAGTAGCGTGCACAAGCGGGCTGGCGAACAGGTCGTAGCACAAACGACCGCAAATCCATACTTTTCACGTGATTTTCCCCACCGTTACTCCACACAACTTGGCTGTGTTACGTGACTTCGCTGTGTTGCGCGTCTGCTTTTCATGTTTCCACTCACTTTTCATCGCTGGCGGAGCGACAAGGGTTAATTAAAGAAGTAGAATTAAATGTGCGGACACATTTCTTCGCAATCAACAAATTTCACAATTTCGCGCAGTTTCACTGCAATTTACTGCATTATTTAACATTAATAGGTATTATTGCCGCGTTTTACTCTAATTATTTCGGGGGATTTAGTAAGGACATACACAGAGTAACACGCGCAGCGATCCGCTCACGTCTTTCATGACCTGCGTTCTTTTTTAGACTCCCGGTTTGTTGCTCGTCATCACCTAACGGGACCGCTCAAAAAACCAGTCGGCGAGCCTTCCATCCACTTTCCTTCTCATCGCGAAAGTGCAATCGTGGAAGGGCTCCGTTGGAAAGAGGGTTGCCGTATCCAGATTTCAATGATGAGTATTATTTTAAATTTACAATTGAAATTTGGATCCGCAATATGTTGGTTTTCGAGCAGTTTGCTTCGGCGACTACTCGATTATTATAGAGTCCTCAAACGAGTTCGCGAAACGGCATTGTTGGCGGTTTGACTATTGTTAGCCTAGCCTCCTTCTGCGATGCTGTTGCCGGCGTTTTCAGACCTCACAAAATCAAATGATTGTGAACTAATTAGTAAAGTTGTTGTTCATTGTAGTGTCTCCTAGTATTTACAACAAAATTTGCATTAAGCTCTAATAATTCAATGGCATACTTTTGAAATATCACGTACTCAGCACGCTTCTCTTTGTAGAATTGGGTCACGGGTTAAATATTGTAACTGCCCGTTGGCAAACAACGAAAGCTTTCCAATAATTTGTCGTGCACGTTCTGATCGCGCTAACCATTTCTCCTTGGAAGTTTCTCGAGCAGTTCGCATGCACAGACTGCTCGATTACTACACGTTAGCTCCGAAAATTATCAAGTTAAGTAGAAAAACCTTACATTCTTCTCAATGTAAGCGTTTTTAGCAGTGTTATTGTTTTCAGCTAGGCATACTGACCGATAGGTAAATCACTGGAGGGTAGTTTTTTTAAGATATCTAGATAATAGTCATATCGTAGACGTGAATCACAGGTTGCATTATGAATTGACCCCTCATAAACAATTATTTTTCAACATTTAGAGCACTGTCAACGTTCCATCACTATAAGTCTTTCCTTAAAGTTCAGTCACCTTACCTTTTATAAGAACTGAGAGAGCTTGCTCAGATACATGAGCCGGCAGATAAGCCTTAAAATTTTCATCGTAAAAAAAGATGAGCTTCAACCATTCTTCCAGCAATTCGCTGTTTCCAGAAAAAATGCAAGTTTTACTCAGAGAATTATTTACGCTAAGCGCATCTAAAGAATCTAAAAAAAACGAAAAACTAGAAAACCTGTTAAACTTGCTGATGAGCTTTTTGACATCAACAAAGTTATCGATTTATTAATTATATTACAAAAAGGAGACAGTAGGACATCTAAAAGCATGTTTAGCACAATTCTACTTAGAAAATTTTAATCATCATCATATATTGCGCGACAGCCCAAGCCGAGCCTTTGCCTCCAGGATTAATCTCCTTCAGTCATCACGAAAATCAGAGAGTTTTAATGAAAAAAATTATTAATCATGCTTCCTCATATCTATCGAATTGATTGTTATATCTTTTCATTGTATTTTTATGTGAATAATTTTCTTGTTAAAACTTAAGGCGGTAAATTGCAAGCTAGCGATTTTTTCGATCTACTTTACGCTAATATAAAATTTGATGATCACTTGAAAAAAAAACTCGAAATTCAACCCACTGATAACCTTCAATAGTCCAAATAAGCAATGCACGGGGAAATACAGCCAATGGAAAACAACCGGCAAAGCATGTATCATTCCATGAATATCGAAAAACCAGTTATTAATAATTCGCGGTCAACATTTGCTCATCTTCAATTTTCCATTAAATGGAACTTACCTGGGATGGAAACGCGAAATCCCTTCGGACTCAATAGTTCAAAACGCGGCTCAGGAATAGAATAACACCTCACACTAGACACACATATCGCTAACACGATTACACCTACAAAGCCGTGGAAATCTTTTGATGCACTCAGCATTTTACAGCTGTACTTCTTTGTATCTTTCACTTGTAACAATTTTGATTCTTTCTTAAGAACTCGCGGGGTAGTTGAGAAATGGACGGAAGCAGAATTGAGTTTACTGACTTCACTATCAGACTGCAATCGAATTATTAATACGATTCACTTATGCGATCTTTCATTAATTTTCCAATCACGAGCTTTCTGGAGCGCGAAATCTACAAGTACCCTCACTTTGCATCTTCGCGCGCAGATTGTTAACACGGTTTGCTAGCTAGAATCTTAAGACTGCATTCATCAACAGTCAACAGTACATGAAGATACTAAAGATTTAGCGCTTTCGCGTGGAATTTCCAGTAAAGAGGGGAGCTTTTTATTTCCAATCAGATTTTAATATTTACTCGCTCATTACTGTTAGCATTGTAAATTTGACCTATGGAAATACAGAAACTATTGATTTGATAAAAACAGAAGTTGAAACGTATTTGGGGGTTCCCATTTTCGCTGGTGATTCCGTACCGTATTTAGGAGTAAGTCAACAAATACGAGTAATTGATTGGCTGATTCGTTTTTGATGAACCAGAAAGAAGATTCATAATTATAATTTAGTATTAGGAAGACAATTTTAGGAAACACACTAATTAGTTGCTTGAATCATAGCCGGCATTCATCTCTTTCAATTTAAGCATATCTAATGTTCAGCCTGGCACTGGAGGAAACCAAAGTGGTCATACTGTAAAGAAAAGGGTCCCCAGAGCGAAGCTATTAGTATCGGAAAGTTATCTGTTGAATTCGAACCAGCAGTGGCATTGTGGCCAATATTGGGATCCCCTCACCAAGGAGGTGACTCCTGATGAGCACCGTACACTCTGTACTACTCTGCAGATCAGAGCTATGGGGGGACGCTCTCAGCAAGGAGATGTAGTGAAAGCGGTTGGCACTGACGCACGAACCAAGAGCGCCGCTTCGAATTGGTTGGCGGTGTTCATGATCGCAGGGGTAATATCCATTTCCCTCCTTGCCAGAAAGCGCAGAAATATAGATCTGCGTATAAATGAAGGCGACAAGGAAGTGTAGTAATCGAGCAGGTAAGGTTCAAAAAACCAGCGTGCAAGAGTTCGATGGAAACCAAACCGAATTTGGCAACATCATTCCTTCGATATGCTTCCATCCGATACATGATTTTTGTAGCTTATCCTATAAGAAAAGACGTGAAAATATGGGACTGGCGAACTAATCGGCTGTTATATAATTTGGAAGGGAAATCAAGAACCAGGTTCATGAAATTCAATCCTCTAAACAATATGCTCATTACTATACAATCCTATGAACAGTATAGTACAATGAATTGCGAGAGTTTTGAATAAAAATAGAATGATCTGTACCTCTTCCTAACATAATGAAATCGTCTTTCATTCTGTGTAGTTCACTGTTTCGTGTTCCAGTGTTTTAATTGTTTAGAATTAGAGAAAAATGGCTATTGTTGCCGATTGTAGCCTTACGTCAGAGAACTCTGCAAATAATTTATCAGACGATCAAATTCCGTTTGATGCAATTATTCGCAGTATTATCACTTCGCGAGTTAAGGATGGAGCGACAATAGAGGATATCCGTAATGATTATTACGAACATACCGGTGAAAAATTTCCTTACATCGAAGACGTATGCGACACGTCGCTGGAAATTCCCGGCGTTGCAGGCTACAAAAACCAAAATGGCACATTTATATTTAACATTTTTTTTTACACCAACCCTAAATCCCAGCATATCCTCAATATGGTACGAAATCAAAAACCTAGTCAAAAGGGAGAACACAAAAAAAAACATGATTTCATATTCCAAAAATGATATGGTTTCTTCAAAGATAATTATCGTTATTTGAATAAAAACAATAAAAAAAGAGAGAATCAGATTATTACTGCAATTAATGGAGAAAAGAGGAAAGAGAAATAATAAATGCATTAGAAACAACATTTTGTCTCATAGCAAAACAAACTGCATTCAGCATTCATTCAACACGTACGAACATTTACCCTCACATAAATACAGCAATCAAGCAACACAAAATCCCATTCAAATGGTAAAGCTTCGAAACGCACCCAACACACCTAACCAAAACTGACGATAGATACAAGCCATATAGTAGCAATTTGCATATGTATTAGTCGGCCTACTATGGACAAGCTTCCGGTAGCTGTCACCCAACTGCGGCATTAGCAAATGCTTATATTTCGTCATATATACTATTTTCCGAATAAAAAACGTGCCGAACGCATTCCGTGCATGCTATAAATTCACCTTGTATAGACCATTATGCTCCTAAACTTTCTAAGACGAGCAAATGAAGCACATGTTTTGCACCTTCGACTGATAGCTCAGCGTTGAGATGTAAACAAACTCCTATAAATTCACTTTGGAAGGCGATAAAAACTAACCGGGTATAAGAACTGAAATAATGTTTACTTCACTAGGAGCGCTATTGTGTTCTCCACGGATCATCTGGATTTCACTGTAGAAATCCGTCTCTAAACCGTACAAAACCTCGAATTTTTGTTGGCACCTCCACAATTCTTCATATAACGCCATGTAAGTTAGCCAGCAAAGTCGGCCTACTAATGGTCATGTGTGTGGTAGTAAGCGCTGCTGCCATATGGCTTGTATGTATCGTCAGTTTTGCACCTAACCCATACTACCAAAACTGACGATAGATACAAGCCATATGGTAGCAATTTGCATATGTATTAGTCGGCCTACTATGGACAAGCTTCCGGTAGCTGTCACCCAACTGCCGCATTAGCAAATGCTTATATTTCGTCATATATACTATTTTCCGAATAAAAAACGTGCCGAACGCATTCCGTGCATGCTATAAATTAACCTTGTATAGCCCATTGTGCTCCTAAACTTTCCAAGACGAGTAAATGAAGCACACGTTTTGCACTTTCGACTGATAGCTCAGCGTTGAGATGTAAACAAACTCCTATAAATTCACTTTGGAAGGCGATAAAAACTAAACGGGTATAAGAACGGAAATAATTTTCACTTCACTAGGAGCGCTATTGTGTTCTCCGCGGATCATCTGGATTTTACTGTAGAAATCCGTCTCTAAACCGTACAAAACCTCGAATTTATGTTGGCACCTCCACAATTCTTCATATAACGCCATGTAAGTTAGCCAGCAAAGTCGGCCTACTAATGGTCATGTGTGCGGTAGTAAGCGCTGCTGCCATATGGCTTGTATCTGTCGTCAGTTTTGCATACTACACATACTGCGCAGCCAACGCATCCGACTCATGCAACGCATCCGACTCATACAACAATTTCGACTCATGCAACACTTGTACGAGACTGTGTAATAGTCCATACAAACATTCTCGCAAAAACTGCATGAGATACTACAGGGCAACCGATGCATACAACTTTGACTTCCTGCACCCACGCATAGTAATCAATTTTAGCATTCTTGAACATCCTCTTCATTTCGTTGTAACGAGTCGCAAGAGAGATGAAAACAAGCGAGAAAGGATGGTGAAGAAGATAATGCCAGCGATAGCGGTGGCGATAGCGGGAGTGGCATTTGCTTGTGTTGCTGGTGCTGTCGCGAGGAGTTTTTCGGGGGGTCGGCTCGGGATCGCGATGGCGAGAAGGTCGGGAGCGGAAGACGGCTCGAGGCTGCCGTGGAAAGAAAAAACGAAAGTGTTTGTCGAAGGAAGTCGGTACCGGGATTGATCGAAAGTTTAAGCTAACGAAGAGTGTATAGAGAATGCTCTAAAGTATCGTGGAAATAGTGAACGCTTAGTTAGTCGTGTAGATTAGTGAAAAAGGGAACAAAACCCGTGTTCCGCCAAGTTGTATGGTGGAAGTGTTTTCACTTGGGTGTGCAAAGATTCCTCCCTCCCTTAAACCCTCTGTCGGGAAGTTATTCTTTAGCTCCCAGAAATGACCAGGTCCCCAAAGGAGATAGGAAACTGAGAAACAATTGGCCATAGGACGTCTTTGATTTGCCCGGAATCTAATAACAATTAGTTACTCAATACACTTAACGTGTAATGAATCCGCAATTAACCGTTAGCTCTTTTGTAGAAATGCTATGTTGCTACTTCGGTTCATCAATTAGAGAACCCGGTTCGCGTGGAATCGTTGGTGTTAAAATACCGTGCATGATCCAATACAAATTCAGAAACGCCGCGCAATACTTCTAAGAAGAAACGTGCACATAGAGATGAATTGTAGGAATACAAACAACGTGGAACGTTTCACAGAAGTATACAGAACACTTGCATGGAATACATTCTGTGTTTGTATGGTGCATACCTGGGGCAAATGAAGTTTTGGGAGTGATATTTTAGAATAAACTTTCAATGAGCATTATTTGCTTATCAAGTGAATACCGACAAAGTACATGTACATATTGTTCGCTGATGACAACGCTTGGGGAAGATCTCAGGATAGATAGGAATTAATGTGGGTTTAATAAATCGACCTCGTTGGTGTTAAAATATCGTGCATGACCCAATACAAATTCAGAAACGCCGCGCAATACTTGTAAGAATGGTTGTTCGATGTTTATATGTGCGACCGGTGGTTCGGACGTGTACTTTGGTGCCCCGGGAGTCAATGCTGTGGAAAATTTTTGTCGCTGGTTCTGAGCCCGCGGGGCTAGTATTTTGAATGGTTCGCGCTCGTAAGCTCCGTGTGAAGAATCTGAAACGGAAATATGTACTTTGTTTCTTAAGGCTAGATATTTGCATACAAGACACTTGTACATTATCCTATTGTGTATTTCATGTCAAACTAACCCATGGTGTGAAGGAAAATAACGGGTGTGACCCTAGTTAAGTTTGTGGAAAAATACTTTTCTTTTCCCCCCTACAAACAATTATAGTTGATGGCATCCTGCTATGCGAAATTGAACATTTTTTTGATACGTTTCTGTAATCTGCAGCAACTGGCTAGTAAGCGTCGACCAAAATGTTTCAACCAAGGAATTAATGCAAAGTTTATAATAAGTAAAAGTAGTCCCGATTCATATAACGTTTAGTATTTTACACTCCTTCATTTTTTTTTTCTTCATGTACATAATTATCGAATCCGAATATCCACGCTGAAGCAAAATTACATAAAATTTAATAATTGCCATAACAGTCGCAAGCCCTTACCCGCCCCGAACACGAGCGCTCGTAGGAGGAGGTATGGATAAGTACCCTTTCTTATCAATTTTTTTTGCATAAAACATGCAAAAAAAATTGATAAGAAAGGGTGAATTATACACAAATCTAAAATATATGTTTTAAATAATAATAAAAGAAAAAAAAGGAGAAAAGGGAAAAGAAAAATTCAAAAATTGAGGAAATAGAGTAGTGTGTCTGAATTTTTTCTAGTAATTGCATTTTTACAATATATTCCAATTCGCACACAATTAACCGATTTATAATTGTATGAGAAACACATTTATAATAGAATAAAAGGAAAAATGTGGAATTAAAACAATAACCTCGGTCTTTCTATTTTGTCTTCCCTGACCGGGTATAGGACCTGGTACGATGGTATGCTCTCCACGCCACAAATGAGCCAGCCATCGGGCACTAAATAAACTCCTTCTGTTTCAGGTGACGTCGCGGGTTGAGTGGCCCAAGCAGAGTGCCTCTTTATGACATAGAGTTATGCAATCGAATTGCATAATTCTATGGCATAAATTGGTCACCGGGGTACTCCCCTTCTGATGGGAAAGTTTATACAAGTCAAGTTGTATGAGTTTTCCACTCCGAAGAGGAATACCTGGCCACTGCAACAAAATATGGATTTAAATCCGGTTGGGTGGGTGCGAAGGGGCTCCATCACCACCCGGTTGCCCTTCTCTCATTTGTGGGCCATGAGCTTCGTCGGGTAACGACGAAGTTGCCCTAAGTTCGCCCCTTTTTACATGTTCCACTTGTTCTCGGAACAAGTCCTTTTTCTCTCGGAGTAGTTACCTACTCTTTTTGCGACTTCGGTCGCCTCGTTTTAGTCTGACCACAACAATTCGTGAGTGCGAAATGTTTTGTAGTGGGTCCTCGTGCTGGAGAAATGAACCCGCCCCACGACACCGCAATGCTAGCCTGCCAGCGCATTCACGCGGCCCCAGACGAGGGCATTCTCGGCAGATATTTCC
Organism: Odontomyia ornata; assembly: GCA_963969285.1. Taxonomy (NCBI): domain Eukaryota; kingdom Metazoa; phylum Arthropoda; class Insecta; order Diptera; family Stratiomyidae; genus Odontomyia; species Odontomyia ornata. Next base: position 6,715,457 of record OZ017741.1, read on the forward strand.
ATCTTCTTCTGCCGAGGCAGGAGAACTTATTAATTCACTACAGAAGAGGTCGCAAGATGGAAAGGATACACTCTTTCAGCGATTGGCATCAGTCCTAGTAGAACAACACAAAGGGAAGGTGGACCGCGCTGCTAATCCCAAACCTCAGGTCATGGCTCAATTGAAGGAACAATGGGACCGACTTCTATCAGATGCAGCCCTTGAGTGGGCACGGATGTTACCGTTCTTATGTAGTAATCGAGCAGTTACACTATCAAACTGCTCGAAAACTTTCCTATCTTCTTCAGCCTGTTCAGCAAAAGGTCCAACAGATACAAATACAGCAACAGCCACAACTATCTCAACTACAAATACAACAATAATTAGTGCAGCAACAACAGCATACTCCTGGTTTGACGCCGTCAATAGAAAAATCCTTGCTACAAGGGCAACCACCTGGAACCGTGATAAAATGCGTCACCGCTCAAGTGATACAAACTGAACATGGCCCTCGTATCGTACTGCAAGGGTTGACAGGCAACGATTTCACACAACAACAATTGGCCCTCGTTCAACAGCAAGTTAAACAACAGCTGCTTAAAGCGCAAGAGTCGAGTGGTAAAACAAGGTGTCTTAGGTCCAACAAAAATTTATTTGGCTGTCCAACCATCACCGGCTGGACAACAAACAACTTCAGCCCAACCTCCACCTTTAGCACCTATCCAACAACCGACCCAACAGCAACCAATTAAATCGCCAACCCCCCTTTTAACACCTACTGATAAATTAGATGATAATATTCAAAAGCAAAAAAGTCAATGGTGCTCAATTGAATTCGACGGATGTGAAAAAAGATATTCAAAAAGCATTAGTAGCAAATATTCAAAAGAAAGCTGCATTACAACAGCAACATAAAACTCTGCAACAAATAGCACAAGATGTTCAAGGATTGGAGGCGCAGATAATTGGTGCTGGTGCGAATATTGGTGGGCAGCAGCAAGTTGGTAATATGAAAACTGGACCTGGTTGTGAAATAGATCAATCATTTGTCTTGACACCCGATTATATACAACAAACCATCGAAAATACGCTAAAACAAGAGAATCTCAATCCAGGAATTGAAGAGAACCTATTGAATCTTCAACGATATCAAGAACGACAAATGAAAGGAACTGAAACGCACACAGTTCCTCCGCTTGATGCGGTAGCATCACCACCATCGCCGGTCGAATCAAATAGTTTCCGGAAGAAGACAACAAGTCGTTCCAATGATGATGACTAATGGGTTATGGGAGCTCCACGAAAACGGCCAGCACGGCACTCATCATTATCTGATAAGATAAACGGGAAAGTGAGAAGAAGAAATAAAACTATCAGCTGACGCAGCAACATGCATTGCAGCAGCAACATGCATTGTGGCTGCAACATGGATTGCAGCAGCAACATCCATTGGAGCAGCAACATCCATTGCAGCAGCAACATGCATTACAGCAGCAACATGGATTGCAGCAGCAACATCCATTGCAGCAGCAACATCTATTGCAGCAGCCACATGGAAATGGACAGAACAATTCCCAAATGGGAGAGTGAATCGAGGAGAGTGTTGTAATGACCATCTTTTAGCGGAAACAAATTTCCCACTGATAATCCCAAAAAAATAAAAATATCATTCGACATGTCCCTCAGATAAGTTTAAATAACAGTGACTAAAAGTAGCAATTTAATTGAGCTTGCTTGTGTGCCGCGTTTGTTTTTGCAAAAATATCTGAACTCCTAGCCCTTTATCTTCGACGGGGCATGCTGTATTCGATCTTTTCTTCAAAGTAATCACATTAACGAACTGTTAAACTTATTGGATGATCGATTAAACTATGGTGTATTTTAAGATCATCATGCAGCAAATCTTTTGTTGGATGAATTAGTCGAGCATAAGGATTTCTATGCAGCAGCAAGAATTTAGGAACGTGGTGTTTAAGCAGAGGAAGGACAGAATATTAACCCTTTACGGCGCAAGAACGTGTTTTTGTTTTTTGTAATTGAAAATATGTTAAGATGAGCTATATAATAACGGTAAAAATAGTAAAAAAAATTATATGTAAGAAAAGGTATTTGCTTTTGAAAAAAAAAACATTGAAATGCAGATTTGCATCATGGTGAAAAACACCTTAATATTCACGAACTGTGGAAAGGACGGAAAGTTATTATCTTTACTAAAACATAAGGCTACGCCACACTTTTCACATTCCGTTTGGGCTGCTCCAGTACATCCTGGATATTTGCACCGAAGCCTTTTGTCGGGACAAGCAACTGATCAAATCTGATATCTTTTAGCGGGATATGCTGACAAGGCCCTTTTTCTTTTTGTCCTGGATGAGTTCTTTTACATCGCTAGTGCGCTTCAGCCGGTTCGTACTTTTATATTTGGCTAAAGTTTCAGCAGCTTCTAGTCGGAAATCAGCAGGATTTAGCACCTTGACATTTTTTTCCGTGTCAGCATGAATTCTTCTATACAATAGCCAAGAATTAGTCATGGCCATGTCCAGGAAACGGTAAAAGAGCCTTATAAAACAACATTCACCCTGAAGTCTAATTTTATAATGATCCATTACGGAGTCCATGAGGTCTACACCACCCATGTGCCGATTAGATTCTGCCACAATATAGGGCCGTTCAACATTGATTTCTTTTGCGACCTGTCGAATCTACTTACGCCAGCAAAGTTGGATGCTAGATGCACAATTTTATTATTTCTCCAGGCCACCGTCGATATGTCAATACCGTTATAACTTGCAACTTGTTTAGCTGATGTGCCTCTAGGCTGTTTTTTCGGCTGTTTTTCTTCTGGGAATTTACAGTTCGGGATACAATGTGACAAGAATTCAATCAAGGGCAGCGATGTATAGTAATTGTCAATAAGCAGTCTATAGTTATGGTTGCAAGGAATCTCTCTGGCAAGTCGGACCATTACATTAGATGAAGCACCTAATTGAGGCTCGTCATCTGCGCATATATTCTCTTAGCCACTGTAAACTTCAAATTTTTAGCTATATACACTTGCACCACAAATCACGAACAGTTTGAAGCCCCACTTGTGGTGTTTGTCTGGCAAATATTGCTTTAGAGCACTTCGTGCTTTGGTTGAACACATTTGTTCATCAACAGACAAATGTTGTTCTAGAGGCACTTTTCTAAAGTTATGAGTCAACTTTTCAGTTATTGGTCTGATTTTATAAAGTCGATCAGAATTTGGCTGATTATACGGTAACATTTTAGAGTTACCATTCAAGTGTAGTACTTACCTCAGAAACTTGAATCATTTTAGCGTCATTATCTCGCGTATGTTGGCATAGCCATATTTCTGTGACCAGTACATTCGAACATTGGGCAGGGCAATAATGGACATGAAGTAAATAATTTCAATACCGTCTTATTTCCTGGCTTGTGGCGTTTATAGGTTTACTGGCATCTTTTTGCACGCTGTACAGATTTGCTTCGTCTCTTATGAGATCCACAATGTCGTCAGTACTCGTAAATAAGTAAGAAAATACCTGATAAGGCGTCTGCAGTTCCACTATTTCATTTGGTAACTTGGAAGATTCATTCAGCTCTAAGTTTTTAGTTTTCCATATGATATTTGTTTTGGGATCACATGCGCTTCGTGAAGTTGCGTTGACTTTGGAGCTGGTACTGGGTACTGAAACAGTAGGCGGTATCTCACATGGTTCAACTGTAATGCTTGTACTGGTCTCAGAGCTCGGTAGCAAGATGTCATCTTCCTGATCTTCTAGGAAGGGTATTTCGGGTTCCTGATCCGAGTCTTGGCGTAAATTTCGATTTTCCATTTTTTTCGTCGTTGTCTGAAAAGTTTAAGACATCCTCAATATCTTGCCATTGGTTAGAATGTTTTCCAATTCGACAGTTGATAAAGGCCTACAGCATAAACGTGGAAACCTCAAACTCATATTGGGCACGAAAAAAGAAATAAAATATAACAGTTTAGCGCAGTGTTGCATTACTGCATCAAAACGAAATTCGAGACTATCTCTCTAAAAACAATCGAAAACATTTGAATTGCATGTTCTTAGCAAAAACCAATAACTAATTGTTACTCCGCAGCAATCTCACATCAAAATTTTCAATATAACCACTCAAAAAAAAACAACGAAAATTACGTGCGAACAACACAAACCGGTTCTAAGGGATCCATCACTTATAGTGGCCAAAAATTACAAAAGGTATTTTATTCGTTGCTTTGATCGATTTTGCTAGTTCGAATAGTATGATGCAGATCTGCTACTCAGCGCCGCAAAGGGTTAAGGCGACTTAAAATAATTAGCTTCCAGGGCTGCGCACCCCATCTACGAGCACTCGTTGAGGAGGATGGGTAAGTCCCCTTTTTTTCCTTTGCATTAATTTATATAATTTTTTAAATATTCAAATTTTATTTGTTTAAAACATTTCATATATATAAAGGAACAGTAAGAAGTAATAGTATGTATAATTTAAGTGATATGGTTTTCAGATTACATTAAAACTTAACATAAACTAAACGAACAGTGGCAGCACACTTAACGCTTGAACTCCGTTGAATTTAAATATTGGAGAAATTGTAAACGTTTAGTACAAATAATATACTTTGTTTGAAATGGAAACTCGCGTATTTTCCTTGTAAGAATGATTCATCAAAAATAACATCAACGGTCTTTCCATTTTGTTCTTCTCACCGGGTACAGGACCTGGCACGGTGGAAGGCTTTTTCACAAAAAAATGAGCTAGTCATCGGGCACGCTCGAGCTGATTTTTAGTGTCAGGGGCTCTTGCGGGTTGGGTGGCCTCCAGTTTAAGTGCCCGTTTTGTGGCATAGGGTTGTGTGACCCGATCAAATAACTCTATGACATAAATTGGTCACCTTTGTATTTCTCTTTTGATGGGAAGGCTCATGCAAAGTAGGTTTGTATGGGTTTTCCACTCAGAAGGGAAATATATGGCCACTGCAACATTTGGATCTTGATCCGGTTGGGCGGGTGCGAGGGGGCACCACAACCATCCGGTTGCCCCACTCTTATTCGTTGGCCATGAGAATTGTCGGGTAACGACAAAGTTCCCCTAAGTCCATCTGTTTTGATTTGTTTCGACTTGTTCTTTGAACAAGCTATTCCGTCCTTAAGTAGTTACTTACATTTTTCGACTTCGGTCGACCTGTTTCTGAGACCCAAGAATTCGTGAATGCGAAATTCTTTTGTAGAGGGTCCTTGTGCTGGGGGAATGAACCCGCCCCACGACACCGCAACGCTAGCCTGCCAGCGTATTCACGCGTACCCAGACAAGGCCAATCTCGGCGGATCTTAGCATCTTCTTCCGCCGAGGCAGCAGACCATCGCTGCAGTCCTGTACGGACATTTTAATACCTACCATTCACTACACTTACCTGCACAAGCTTAGTTAGTCACGTTCTCTTGGCTGCATGTTTTGTACATGAAACGTGGACGAAGCTTGCCACACATTCTTTGTCTATAAAAGATGGGACAGGCTGCCTCACGACCTCTTGATTGAAGTTGGAGAACTGTCCCCGGAAAACATAATTCAAGAGATGCCCAGATTGTACTAACTGGCCTTAGGATCCTCACCGATTACGATACTTAAGACAGTCTTGTTAGTTAAAGAAAAGCCTGCAAGCTGTAGTCACGATGATCAAGAGCAGCAACTAATTGCAAACTAACGCAATCCAGGCCAGTTTTCTTGTTCTCATTGTTGAATTGTACAAAACCATCGGTATTACAGAAATATATCCATACTTAGACTGCAATGGTTTTATTATCGCTTCGTCCGCGATTTCCTCAGGGAAAATTGAAACCAACCTCTCATGCGTTAAAGACGTGAAGTCTTGGGGCGCATTAACGAACAATGCCTCTTAAGGGCTACATGTTGGTATGCTCGCAGTCTACTCCGAGATGGTTGCTTGTCGGCCAGCTAGTTCAGAGAGGAATTTCAGTCGTGGGTCTTGGCGCGAGTAGGCTGCGTTCGAATACAATCTTTTAGCCACAAATACAAATTGTCCGTTTAAAACACCTAAAAATCTTGAAGGAAAATTCCCCCATCACTTTACCACAGCCCCTGCAAGAAGTCCAGCAGCTCAACAGAAACAAACAAATGGAACTCGCGCGTTCCCGATCTACATACCAACACGGTGTCAGACATTAAGTACTCTAATTCTAACCGAAATATTCTATGCTACGTAAAAATCGCTGAAGTATAAGTTAAAGCATCGTATAACCGAACCAAAAGCCTGCAATCGAACCAACTAGTCATGGGTTACAACCAACCCCGGGGGCTGTTGTTTCCGCTCTCCCAGAGTGAAATGTTGTCTCTGCCGAAATGAAACCTTTGTCCAGAGATACAGAAACGCCTCTCCATTATTGACGTTCCCGACATGGCGCCCATATAACGAATCATGTCGCATCAAAGGAGTGGCAGAGGACATAAACGAACGTTTGTTGAACACCTCTTGGCCCACTCTCCGACTAGGAGTTACAATGTTGGCAGCAGCTGATTATTTTGACAATGAGTCGGATCAGGTCACCAGTAGTGGAGTTCACGTGAGTCGCAAGTCAGAGCCAGAAATTGAGCCACCTTTTATAGAGGCAGTCACTAACCCTACGGCCTGCTCAAATTATAGACAACTTGAACACCGATTTTCTGCATGTCCAGAAGAGCCGTCGCTTTTCTGCATTTCGCCGTGTTACCGGTGAAGGAAAAGTTGCTATACGCCAAAGTTGATAGATGTTGGCACTGGGTGTGATTGTAGAATCGCAAAGTATTTGGGCTTCACCAGTTACCTTAGTGGTTAAACCAAATAAGGTCCGGCTATGCCTCGATGCCAGGTGTCTGAATACTGTCACAGTTGAAGACGCTTATTTCCTAACGTTGGTCGAGGGTATCCTAGGTCGGCTACCTAAAGCACACTTTAATACCAGCTTGGACCTCAAGGACGTATTCTGGCGAACTCCATTGGATCCTTGTTTGCAGAAGAGGGCCGCCTTTGTAGTTCCAGGTCACCCATTGTATCGCTTTTTTAACATGCCCTTTGGCCTATGTAATGTACCACAGACAATGAAACGCCTTATGAATAAGGTAATACTACCGCACCTACGGTACCAAGTTTTTGCATACCAGGATGACTTAGTATTAATAACCGAGGCTTCTGACGGGTATATCGTCCTACTTCAGGAAGTGGTGTTGCATATTCCTAAGGCAGAGTTAACCATCAACATCCAGAAGAGTGAGTTTGTTATGACGGAGGGTAAGTACTTAGTTCATATCATAGGTCACGGTAACATCAAAACGGATAAGACTAAAGCAATAGACGCCTTTCCTCTGTCGAGAACCACCAAGCAGTTGTGCTGATTTCTGACAATAACCACGCTTTTGACAGAGATACTTCGTAAAAGACGGAAGTTCCTCTGGGAAGAGCCTGGCTTGTGGGCTTTCAAAGAGCTATGGATGAGTTTGACAACACATTCCATACTACATAGCCCAGACTTTAGCAAACCGTTTGCAATCCATTGTTACATGAGTCAATATGGGGTTGGAGCAGTCTTAGTTCAGGTTATAGAGGACGGCAAGGAAGTGCCTATAGCGTTCATGTCCCACAAGTTAAACTCGGCCCAGCGGAATTATACTGTTTCTGAGCAAGTATGCCTGGCAGTGGTATTCGTGGTGAAGAATTTTCGTGCATAATCGTATGCATGTAATTGGATCATGCGTCTTTGAAGTGATTGGTGAGTCAATCCGACTTGCATGTGTAATAACATAAGCAGTTGAGGTGATGATCCGGAGTGGCTGCACCTGAAGTCACACCGTCCAAACTTGAAATTGAAATTGTCATGATTTTAGTGTTTAAGTCTGTGTAGAGTAAGGGTGCTAATGGTCTGACAAAGGAGTCAGCGAGCTGTAAAGATGACCGAGCTCAGTTGAGTAGCTTTACTTGACGACCTCAAACGCGTGCTTGGTGACTATCTACAATATTTGCGGGATCGTATTAGCAGATTTTTGTCGCGCCATGAAGCTACTCTACAAAATATTTATCACGCGTACTCTACTCAACAAGCCACTCCGATCAATTTTTATTATCTTTAGAAATGTTCTATTATGTGTCAATTAAACTACTCTATAGTGTAATGTGACGCCTACGCCCAGGAATCGAAGTGATTCCGATCCCGAACCCTTGTAACCTGCCAGATGGATATGTCCTCGGAGTGCCAGCGGGCTTCATCTGTTGTGCGGATATCGTTGTGCAGAAAATATTTTTTTTTCTGTCCAAATATTTAGATCCGTGGATATAAATATTCGAAATATAGAATTAATCCAACCCCGGCACATTTCGAGACATAGCCATCTGGAAATGCCCCTCCACCGTGGCCATCGAGAAAACTATGCCACTGGCGACATCTAGAAAAGCACATTTCCGCCATATGAAGTGCCATTCCACGCACAGATGTTTTGTCCGATGTGACAACCAGGGATTTGACAGCCACATGGAGGTGATGGCAGAATATACTCTGATTTGGACAGATGTCAGGGAATTTGGCGCCTCTTGTTGGACGTAAAATTATAGAATTGTGTATGAAAATAACGGTTCATGGTAATGGCAGCTATTGTACGGACATTGGGTAATCGTGTGGCTAAGTAACAGCAATAAGCAAGTTGAGTGAGGAAAAACTATTAAGAGGTAATAATTTTTCGTTCGGCTTACGTCGACAATTGCCTTACCAGGTTTTGTTTGCAGTTCATCGCCCTCGACGTCGTAGCAGCCACAGTCGGTGCTGAAGCAACAATTGTCGCGACAAAGGTGTCGACTTAGTCAAGTAATGAGGGTAGTGCGCCATCAACAACACCATCACACCATCAGGCGCTGACCAAAATAAAACCTATTCCAGAAGCAAACAGACATATTAAGCAGACAGAATGCAAGGTTAGTGGAAAATAGGACTACGGATGACATTTTGCTGACCGAAGGCACCTGTTAAGCATACATCGTATAATAAGTTTTGTTACATAGGGCATTTCCGTGTATTTTTCAAACAGTTCAAACCTGAGATAGATATGGGGTAGTACAGCACGACTGGTGATGGCGTAACATCCATTGGACTTGTTGAAACTCTTCACCAACAAACAAACACACCCTCCCGCGCTGTTAATCTAATACAAAATTCTATCGAGAAAAACTTATTAAACGAATCACTGGAAATGATCGCCTCCATCCAGCAACAGTACGATACTCGCGGTAATTTGGTTGGTAACAATAGTAGTACGAATATCAATAATAGCTTGCAAAATAGTACATCAAACTCGTATACTTATAACACTATTGTGAAAGAGGAACTCATCATAGAAGACCATTCCGAAATAGGACTGCATGCAAAGCAAATGCTTGATGATTCAAGCGCTGGTAGTGGAATCGATCGCGAAGTTAACGGACGTGATCGTACTGCGGCCTCTGAAACGGAAGAATCAGAAATTACCATAGGAATATTTGATGGTCCTCTACTCTCCGAAGCGAACGTACCGTTCAATTTGCAAATTCCTACTTTAGTTCCATCGTACCTAAATGTGCATTACATTTGTGGAAGTGGCAGTCGACTTCTTTTCCTTTCAGTCTACTGGATCAAAGGGGTGCGGTCGTTTCAGCAATTACCAGAAGACATAAAAAGTCAACTTTTGAAAAGGCATTGGGTAGAACTGTTTTCTATAGGCTTGGCGCAATGCTCTCGATCTTTATCGATCTCAACAATAATGTCTACGTTAGTAACGAATATTCTGCAAATGTCAGAAATTAATAAAGTTGGCCAGAACGGCCAGTGTCAAGGACAGGCCTAAAAAAGAAAATATTGAAACTCTCCGAGCACGCATTTCAACTTAACGAATTTGTGCAAAGTGTACGGTTAATGGCCTTAGATGATCACGAATGTGCCTATATACGGTTGATAGTAATTTTTAGTCCAAATAATTTAAATATAAAAGATCAAACCAAGCGTGCGCTGCTGGAAAAATTGCAATTCTACGCTCTGAAGTGTTTGCGTAATCATTTGAAGAGTATAAATTATCCTGACGTGAAGGAACGTCGCAGCAAAATTTTATTATGTTTAATGCAGCTAAGGTCGTTTGAGTCAACGCTCATCGAGGAGTTATTCTTTTCCAATCTGATAGGTCTTGTACAGATTGAGTACATGATTCCGTATATATTAAAATTAGGCAGAGGAAGCTCGTGATTAAGAGTGGAAAGTCACGTTGCAGCTTAGTTTAATTAATCCTGACATAGTATTGGAGTATTTATTTTTCTGTGTGAATATATCCTTACTTTGAAAGTTGAGTGCAAGTTTTGCACCTTGCAAGCATGAATTTCCATTAAAACATCTATAAGTAGTCATCGGATACGTCTAAACGTTAAAATATCTACTTGGGTCTTTAGTCAGATTCTATCTGTGTAATTTAGAGTTAGAGAGTTTTGTTCTTTCGGTGATAACTGTGCATAGCTACTAGCTAATTTTATTTTAGCTGATTTCATTTTCATGCAAATTAATACTTTATTTTTAGTCTTAATCGTACACATGATAATTTGATATAAATTAATACCCAATTTTAATTTTAATCGTACGACATAATAGCGAAAGAGAAATACGAAGAATATTCTTCATGTAAGGAAATAAATAACATTTGAAGGGCCGTTCGATATCAATATTTTAACACGGGTATATTTTACAAAAAAAAAAAAAAAAATTAGATTGTAACTTCGATACATAATTGAAATTGACTTTGGGTGATGAAAGATTTTTGTAGATTTATGTTTACTTTTCCGCTTAGAACATAATTTATATGTGTATTAACGTAGAATTTCATAAAAGATATATTTTTAATGTCCATCCACAAACCAACTGAACAATTGTATTTGTTCACCCGCTTGAAGTTACAGTAAGAACAAAATTAGTCTTTCTAAAGTGTAAAAGAAAATTTAAGTATATGATCCTTTTGAGAAATTTTATACATAATTCGATATACATACAACATAAACTTATAGTTGAAATAATTAACTTTGAAATACAAAATAAAAATCATGAATTGCTAATTTAACTAACGACTTTCCTTTTCAGTGACTCGTTCTTTTTCAGGGGGAACAGAGAGTGTAGGGTAAGTATGCCGTCGCGAGGGTAGGGTTTCGACAAATCCGCTGAAGTCGGTTTCGCGTCGCGCGCGGTACGCGGTACCTTTGCTTGTTTCGCCATTTCTTTAGAGTAGTTTTCTTCGGTTTAAGTTCGAGTAGTATATTTTTCGGTACCGCGTCGGTGAATCGGTAACGCGCCTATGGGATTTTGTAGCGTTTTTGATTTGAGATCTGTGGATAGATCACATCCAGAACTAACGTAATGTAGGTTTCTCGTTCTGGATGAGTAATTGTTGACGCGTTTGAAAAACGGGCAAGTTCAGGTGACTGAAATATTGTGATTGAGCGTAATCCATTCGGAGACCCGCGACCGAAATCCTCTCCGAACTAGCTGGCCGACAAGCAGTCACCGCGTGAATGGATTACGGTGCACGGATTGGTTGACCTGATGGTACCATCCGTTGGCACTACTCAGACTTAACGTCTAGAACCGATGAGAGGTCGGTTCCGCGTTCGAGCTGAAGGTAGAAAAATCATTACAAATGGCGCCCAACGTGGGGCCAAAAACATCCTAAGGGGAAAAGAACTTCGCGTCTTCTGACGAGTTGGTCCTTTACGGAGGATGTAAGGTACTTTGGTACTCGAGTCCCACTATCAGGAGCAGTGGAATTGTGTGATACACATTAGAGGTCGCTTCACGTGAGTTGTAGCTTCCGCTCTCCTTTGTTTGATTTTGCTTTCGCGACAGAATCCTTCCGATGTGTTGTCCCAGGTTAACCCCTGTAAGGACCTTCTATTTTCTTGATGGAACTGCCAGTCTGATGGGTTTACCTATCAGCATGGACTCTCAAGAAAATAGAAGGCTACCTCGCCTTTATGTCGCGGAAGGATTCTAACTATTTCTTATGCGTGTTAGACGAGTGGTATCGGTTCAACGTTCGGTGGCGTATGCTGGAGTTGCGAAGCCCGGAATGCTTCCACGCGTCGGGAATTTTGACCGCGTACAAAGTCGTTACGGTAGCTCTACCACTTGTCTCGTCGAGTCACTTTAACGTAGTTTAGAGACGGTTTTTTGTAATGTATGTGGGTTATGGGGAAATTTTCGTAAATCGACCAAAAGCACCCTTTCTTCGGCAGATTACCACGCACTCTCTTTTCCCGTTGGAGGAGTCGACCACTGAAAAGGAAAGTATACTTTAAATACATTTTTTTTCCCACTTAACTTATAGCTCGCCACTATCGGCCACTAAGTTATTTTTAGGCTTTTTCATATATATAGTAGGGTTAACCTTTTCTTCTTTTTTTTTAGTAATAAAAAACTTACTTTTACCTCACACGAGACAGAACCAAAAATGGCCACGAAGCGGACTCCTGATAAGCGGTGGACCCGGTCCAAAACGGTCCAACCCGCGAACTGCGGGATCTGTTTCGAGGACGTAGTGGAGGGGGTACACAGCGTGCGGTTGGATTGTGGACATCTATTCCACCGTGCCTGTGTCCAACAGCTCCTCCTCACGTCCGAGAGTTGCCCATTTTGTCGGCGACCCATCGAGCGGACCGCCCTAGACGTCCCCCTCGGAACGCCCCTACCGACGCGTGGAGCAGTGGCGAAAGGAGCTCCAGAAGCCGAACCGTCACAACCACTCTTAGACCTGCAAGGAGCAGTAGGCGGTGAAGTTCCGGCTGCAAGTGTCGTATCCGAGGTGACAACCATGCCTTCCGCCCACTCCATTGACACCCTCGTGGCGTTGATGAGGGATATGTCGGAGAGGATTGGCAACCTGGAGGGAAAGATCCAGAATCTCCCGTTGAGCCAACCACCCAGCCGCGTGAGAACTCCGCTTGGCTGGGAGCCAAATCCCAGTGTGGCGATGCCCCACTCCCGACAATCCGAGCAATGGGTCCCACCTCCAAGGAACTCGGGAATGGATCCCAGAGCTCCCGAATACAGACCGCGACACAGTACCGGACCTCCGTTGGTACCTCCAGCCCCCGAGGCAGTTCAGTACAACAGGTCAATCGAGGATGTGATTCCCCCCGGGAACGCATTGGCACCTTTTCGAGACCCGACGCCTCGTATCATGGAGAGTTGGCGCCTGAACTTTACAGGGTTCAACGATATGATATCGGCGGACCGGTTCCTTTTCCGGATTCAGGCGTTGGTATCCAGCACCCTGGGAGGTGATTCCTCGGCCTTCCTCCGGCATGCACATCTTTTGTTCAGCGGCGACGCTGCCGACTGGTACTGGAGCTTTAAAGAGTCAACGCCACGTCCCACTTGGCACTCTTTCAGTGCAGCCTTCCGCAATCGATTTGAGGATGGCTTCACTGAGAGAGAGCTAAGAGAGCAAATAAAGAAACGGAAACAAGGCGCTCACGAACCGTTCGACCAGTACTACACCAGTATAGTGAGATTGAGCACTCGCCTGCGAAATACCATGCCCGAGGACGAATTAGTAGAAATTATCAGAGAGAACATGCGCTGGGATCTCCAGAACAGCCTGCTACATTTTCCCATCAACACCATACAGGGATTGCGCCTCCATGCGCGTAGACAAGAACACTTGGATGAGCGACGAGGTACCTTCCGTCCACAACCTCGCATAACGGGACCAAATCCCCGAAATCATCACACCGCGGAGTTGATGGCAGCAGACCACCTGCTTGCTGATCCAGTACCAGTACCGAGGAGCGGAGCACCACCGGAGCTTGAGGACCCAGCATTGATTGATCGACCCTCCCTTGAAGCAATTACAAGCCCGACGGTCTGTTGGAACTGCCGACAACCGGGACATCGGTTCTATGCATGTCCAGCGGAGCCAACGCTTTTCTGCTACCGTTGCGGGAAGGCCGGCACATACGCACCTGATTGTGCAAATTGCAAAGGGCGAAAAAACTTGCCACCGAGTGCCGCGACCACCCGTCGGCACTCCTAGACCCCGGACGAACAAATCCAGACCCCATCACCAGCTATGACCCAGCTCCCAACATGACTCCAACTCTGCTGACTCGCACCGCTAACCACAGTTCTCCCGAAGTTCCACAACTGACGCCGTCCTTCGCCGAGGCCAACGCGCAGGGAAAGGAAAGCGAGACGATTGTTCCTTGGCATGTAAAACCTTTTCATGTTAGGCTGCGGAATTATTTGGCTACTCGACAGCGCATCTTCCATGAGGAATTGGCCACAACTGTCCCACCGCGAAGCAAGCGAGCCACGCGTCGGATGCGGAGCTTCTGGAGAAAAGTCAGGCAGTCGAGAAAAGTGTTGAAGGACATATACTTAGACGAATTATTGAGGGAGGATGTCCGGCCATATGCGTCAGTACACCTCCTGCAAAAACGAGTATCAGGCTTAGTCGATACGGGAGCCAGTGTGAATTGCATCTCTGCCGAGTTTGCAGGGGAGGTACTGGCAAAGCACGCGGACCAAATCCGTCATTTCACCTCCTGGTTAAGCACGGCGGACGGAACTCGTCACTCTGTAGTGGGAAAAATTATGACGGATGTCACCTTTAAAGGGGTAACTAAACCTATGGAATTTTTCATCATACCTCAGTTAACCCAGAATCTTTATTTAGGAGTGGATTTCGTTCGAAAATTTAACTTGGCCCCGGCACTATTTTCCGGTTCGACCCTGGAGTCCGTCACCACCGTTCCTGACCAATCTCAACCCACTAACTTACTACGACATACTCTAGATGTAACTCAGCAACTGCGTCTCGACTCGGCTATATCGGCTTTTCCATCGCACGAGAAAGAAGGTCTCGGGCGGACTGCCCTGGTGTTCCACACTATAGATGTGGGGGACGCTAAACCCATAAAACAGAGACATTTCGCCATATCTCCGGCGAAGGAAAAATCGTTATATGCCGAAGTGGATCGAATGCTATCATTAGGCGTAATCGAAGAATCACAGAGCGCGTGGGCTTCCCCAGTCACCTTAGTTGTCAAGCCGAACAAGGTCCGGTTATGCTTAGATGCCAGACGCTTGAACGCCGTCACAGTCAAGGACGCATATCCTCTACCGTTGATCGAAGGCATTTTGAGTCGATTGCCTAAAGCCCATTTCATCACGAGCTTAGACCTCAAGGACGCCTTCTGGCAAATTCCTTTAGACCCCGGTTCAAAGGAGAAAACAGCCTTCACAGTCCCAGGTCGGCCCCTATATCAATTCGTGACCATGCCATTCGGATTGTGTAATGCCCCCCAAACAATGACGCGCCTTATGGATAAGGTGATACCACCTCATTTGCGGCACCAAGTTTTCGTTTACTTGGACGATCTGCTGCTTATAACCGAGACCTTTGACGAACACATCGACCTGCTTCAGGAGGTGGCTCTACACATCCGGAGGGCAAGATTAACCATCAACATAAGGAAGAGCCAGTTCGTGATGACGGAGGTGAAGTATTTAGGTCACATCATTGGGCATGGGCATATCAGGACCGATCCGGAAAAGACTCAAGCGATTGACGTTTTTCCATTACCCAAGACCACCAAACAATTACGCCGATTCTTAGGTTTATGCGGATGGTACCAGCGTTTTGTACGTGACTATGCCACCATTACCACTCCTTTGACCGACATGCTGCGTAAGGGACGTAAATTCGTCTGGGAAGAGCCCAGCTTGCGAGCCTTTGAAGAGCTAAAGAAGAGTCTGACTACAGCCCCCGTACTGCATAGCCCGGACTTTGACAAACCGTTCTCAATCCATTGTGACGCGAGTCAACATGGGGTGGGAGCAGTCTTAGTCCAGGTTGCACAAGACGGCGAGGAGAGACCTATAGCCTTCATGTCTCACAAGCTGAACCCAGCCCAGCGAAATTACACGGTCTCCGAGCAGGAATGTCTAGCTGCGGTGTTGGCAGTGAAACGCTTCCGAGCCTATGTGGAGGGACACACCTTTGAAATCGTTACGGATCACGCTTCTCTGAAATGGCTAATGAGCCAGACTGATCTCAACGGCAGATTGGCCAGGTGGGCACTGAAACTACAGGCATTTGACTTCACAATTCGCCACCGAAAAGGAAGCCAGCATGTAGTCCCCGACACCCTATCCAGAATGTTTGCCCCTGAAGGAGCCGAGTTGGTCCAAGAGGACGACAGCCCCCAATTGATCGATTTGGACCATCCTGCCTTCAAGTCAGCCAGCTACACCCAACTGATTCACACTATCCAGAATCAACAGCCCCAGCTTCCTGAACTGCGGTTGACGGATGGATTTATTTACAAACGGATGGGACACGCATCCGGAGACCCCATACAAGAAGAAGAACAGTGGAAGTTGTGGGTGCCCGAAGAATTAACCACTGATCTTATCAGGCGGGCTCATGACCACCCATCAAGTGCGCACGGCGGATACGGTCGTACACTTAGGCGGTTGAAAACCTGTTTCTTTTGGCCTAAGATGGCACAACAGATAAAAGCGTACGTAGCCTCCTGTGAGCTATGCAAGTGCACTAAAGCGCCCAACACCATCCTTCGGCCACCCATGGGTAAGGTTGAGGTCCCCGAGCGCGTGTTCCAGCGCTTGTACATTGATCTTATCGGTCCTTACCCTCGATCTGCTTCTGGTCACACGGGAGCTGTCGTGGTCCTGGACCAGCTCTCCAAATTCCCTATCATAGAACCCCTACGTAACATGCACACTGGACCTATAATCAGCTTCTTGGAGAACCGAGTCTTTCACATGTTTGGAGTTCCGGAGAAACTTGTCTCCGACAATGGGGTCCAGTTCACCTCCAGCAAGTTCCGAGACCTAATGTCCAAATACGGCATCATCCACCAACGAACTGCCGTCTATTCACCACAAGCCAACGCATCCGAACGACTGAATCGTACGCTCATAGCGGCCATTCGTGCCTATGTCCACCCGAATCAGAGGGACTGGGATCGCAAATTGTCCGCCATCACTAGTGCGCTGCGCTCGTCGTACCACGCCACGACCGGCATTTCGCCGTATTTTGCAGTGTTCGGCCAGTACATGATCGGTCATGGGAGCGCTTACCGGCTATTGCGGCAGCTGAAATCGCTAGAGGACCCAATCGTGGTTCTAGAACCGCACGAAAGGCTCCAACTTCTGCGAGATCAACTGCGGGAGAAGATTGAAGAAAGTAGACGGATGGGAGAGGAGCGGTACAACTTGCGATCTCATCCTTCTGGCTTTAAGGCCGGCGACGAAATATATCGTCGAAACTTCCGACAGAGCGATGCCACCCGCCATTACAATGCCAAACTAGACAAGAAATTCGTGAAGTGTCGAGTCATACAAGTCATAAGCCCCACCCGATACCTCATCGCGGACATGACTGGTAAGACCCTGGGAATTTACCACGCCAAAGACCTTAGACGATGAAGTGCAACTAATTCCCACGAGAAACCTTGGCTTATCCCAAATCTCTGCCTAGACGAAGGCCTCCGAATAACACCTGGCTCCCTACTTTATAGTCACTGTCGAGCCTCCACGAACAGGGTTGTAGCCTATCCTTCGAAACCGATCTTCGACCCGCCACGTCCCTAACCAAGACCTTTTACAAAGGAGACGGGATCGTAATTACTTCGATTTTGGGGGGG
The DNA here is from genome assembly GCA_963969285.1 of Odontomyia ornata. NCBI lineage: Eukaryota > Metazoa > Arthropoda > Insecta > Diptera > Stratiomyidae > Odontomyia > Odontomyia ornata. The sequence goes on from OZ017741.1 coordinate 6,733,167, forward strand.
GGAATGTGTAATGTGACGCCTACGCCCAGGAATCGAAGTGATTCCGATCCCGAACCCTTGTAACCTGCCAGATGGATATGTCCTCGGAGTGCCAGCGGGCTTCATCTGTTGTGCGGATATCGTTGTGCAGAAAATATTTTTTTTTCTGTCCAAATATTTAGATCCGTGGATATAAATATTCGAAATATAGAATTAATCCAACCCCGGCACATTTCGAGACATAGCCATCTGGAAATGCCCCTCCACCGTGGCCATCGAGAAAACTATGCCACTGGCGACATCTAGAAAAGCACATTTCCGCCATATGAAGTGCCATTCCACGCACAGATGTTTTGTCCGATGTGACAACCAGGGATTTGACAGCCACATGGAGGTGATGGCAGAATATACTCTGATTTGGACAGATGTCAGGGAATTTGGCGCCTCTTGTTGGACGTAAAATTATAGAATTGTGTATGAAAATAACGGTTCATGGTAATGGCAGCTATTGTACGGACATTGGGTAATCGTGTGGCTAAGTAACAGCAATAAGCAAGTTGAGTGAGGAAAAACTATTAAGAGGTAATAATTTTTCGTTCGGCTTACGTCGACAATTGCCTTACCAGGTTTTGTTTGCAGTTCATCGCCCTCGACGTCGTAGCAGCCACAGTCGGTGCTGAAGCAACAATTGTCGCGACAAAGGTGTCGACTTAGTCAAGTAATGAGGGTAGTGCGCCATCAACAACACCATCACACCATCAGGCGCTGACCAAAATAAAACCTATTCCAGAAGCAAACAGACATATTAAGCAGACAGAATGCAAGGTTAGTGGAAAATAGGACTACGGATGACATTTTGCTGACCGAAGGCACCTGTTAAGCATACATCGTATAATAAGTTTTGTTACATAGGGCATTTCCGTGTATTTTTCAAACAGTTCAAACCTGAGATAGATATGGGGTAGTACAGCACGACTGGTGATGGCGTAACATCCATTGGACTTGTTGAAACTCTTCACCAACAAACAAACACACCCTCCCGCGCTGTTAATCTAATACAAAATTCTATCGAGAAAAACTTATTAAACGAATCACTGGAAATGATCGCCTCCATCCAGCAACAGTACGATACTCGCGGTAATTTGGTTGGTAACAATAGTAGTACGAATATCAATAATAGCTTGCAAAATAGTACATCAAACTCGTATACTTATAACACTATTGTGAAAGAGGAACTCATCATAGAAGACCATTCCGAAATAGGACTGCATGCAAAGCAAATGCTTGATGATTCAAGCGCTGGTAGTGGAATCGATCGCGAAGTTAACGGACGTGATCGTACTGCGGCCTCTGAAACGGAAGAATCAGAAATTACCATAGGAATATTTGATGGTCCTCTACTCTCCGAAGCGAACGTACCGTTCAATTTGCAAATTCCTACTTTAGTTCCATCGTACCTAAATGTGCATTACATTTGTGGAAGTGGCAGTCGACTTCTTTTCCTTTCAGTCTACTGGATCAAAGGGGTGCGGTCGTTTCAGCAATTACCAGAAGACATAAAAAGTCAACTTTTGAAAAGGCATTGGGTAGAACTGTTTTCTATAGGCTTGGCGCAATGCTCTCGATCTTTATCGATCTCAACAATAATGTCTACGTTAGTAACGAATATTCTGCAAATGTCAGAAATTAATAAAGTTGGCCAGAACGGCCAGTGTCAAGGACAGGCCTAAAAAAGAAAATATTGAAACTCTCCGAGCACGCATTTCAACTTAACGAATTTGTGCAAAGTGTACGGTTAATGGCCTTAGATGATCACGAATGTGCCTATATACGGTTGATAGTAATTTTTAGTCCAAATAATTTAAATATAAAAGATCAAACCAAGCGTGCGCTGCTGGAAAAATTGCAATTCTACGCTCTGAAGTGTTTGCGTAATCATTTGAAGAGTATAAATTATCCTGACGTGAAGGAACGTCGCAGCAAAATTTTATTATGTTTAATGCAGCTAAGGTCGTTTGAGTCAACGCTCATCGAGGAGTTATTCTTTTCCAATCTGATAGGTCTTGTACAGATTGAGTACATGATTCCGTATATATTAAAATTAGGCAGAGGAAGCTCGTGATTAAGAGTGGAAAGTCACGTTGCAGCTTAGTTTAATTAATCCTGACATAGTATTGGAGTATTTATTTTTCTGTGTGAATATATCCTTACTTTGAAAGTTGAGTGCAAGTTTTGCACCTTGCAAGCATGAATTTCCATTAAAACATCTATAAGTAGTCATCGGATACGTCTAAACGTTAAAATATCTACTTGGGTCTTTAGTCAGATTCTATCTGTGTAATTTAGAGTTAGAGAGTTTTGTTCTTTCGGTGATAACTGTGCATAGCTACTAGCTAATTTTATTTTAGCTGATTTCATTTTCATGCAAATTAATACTTTATTTTTAGTCTTAATCGTACACATGATAATTTGATATAAATTAATACCCAATTTTAATTTTAATCGTACGACATAATAGCGAAAGAGAAATACGAAGAATATTCTTCATGTAAGGAAATAAATAACATTTGAAGGGCCGTTCGATATCAATATTTTAACACGGGTATATTTTACAAAAAAAAAAAAAAAAATTAGATTGTAACTTCGATACATAATTGAAATTGACTTTGGGTGATGAAAGATTTTTGTAGATTTATGTTTACTTTTCCGCTTAGAACATAATTTATATGTGTATTAACGTAGAATTTCATAAAAGATATATTTTTAATGTCCATCCACAAACCAACTGAACAATTGTATTTGTTCACCCGCTTGAAGTTACAGTAAGAACAAAATTAGTCTTTCTAAAGTGTAAAAGAAAATTTAAGTATATGATCCTTTTGAGAAATTTTATACATAATTCGATATACATACAACATAAACTTATAGTTGAAATAATTAACTTTGAAATACAAAATAAAAATCATGAATTGCTAATTTAACTAACGACTTTCCTTTTCAGTGACTCGTTCTTTTTCAGGGGGAACAGAGAGTGTAGGGTAAGTATGCCGTCGCGAGGGTAGGGTTTCGACAAATCCGCTGAAGTCGGTTTCGCGTCGCGCGCGGTACGCGGTACCTTTGCTTGTTTCGCCATTTCTTTAGAGTAGTTTTCTTCGGTTTAAGTTCGAGTAGTATATTTTTCGGTACCGCGTCGGTGAATCGGTAACGCGCCTATGGGATTTTGTAGCGTTTTTGATTTGAGATCTGTGGATAGATCACATCCAGAACTAACGTAATGTAGGTTTCTCGTTCTGGATGAGTAATTGTTGACGCGTTTGAAAAACGGGCAAGTTCAGGTGACTGAAATATTGTGATTGAGCGTAATCCATTCGGAGACCCGCGACCGAAATCCTCTCCGAACTAGCTGGCCGACAAGCAGTCACCGCGTGAATGGATTACGGTGCACGGATTGGTTGACCTGATGGTACCATCCGTTGGCACTACTCAGACTTAACGTCTAGAACCGATGAGAGGTCGGTTCCGCGTTCGAGCTGAAGGTAGAAAAAACATTACAATAGTAATTCAAAACTTTTTGGTCTCGTTAAAACTAGCAGATACGGAGGCTTAAGAGGAACGCAAACATTGTCAAAAAGCAACCGTTACTTTTCCGGAAGAACGTCGTTGCATTGCAAGGGGAATGTCAAACCTAAATATATTAAAGTGGCTGAAGAAAACCATACATCTCTGCCTAAAGGATGGAAACTTGACGATTTCACTTAACTTTAACCTAGTAAGGTAACAAACTAAGCAGTTTCGACGGGATGGCCAGCTTTTCTCTTCAGGAGCAGACACTCCTGGTCACCAAGGGGCTGCTTACGTTCATTACTCATGGTCGTTGGGCAAGATGGGCCTTGAAACTGCAGGCATTTAAGTTTCCGATTCAATATCGGAAGGGAAGTTAACATGTGGTATCAGACACTTAATCGAGGATGTTCGTCCCGAAACTCCCTTGTTATAGACCTCGAACATCCGGCGTTTAAGTCGGAGAATTACATTCAATTGACAGAGAGCATCCAGAGTCAACTGTCCCAGCTGCCAGACTTGAAGGTAGCAAATGGATTTGCGTACAAGCACATGGGACACTCAACAGAATCGATCCTTGATCTGATCAGACAAGCTCATGACCATCCGTTGAGCCCACATTGTGTTTACGGCTGGACGCTCAGGTACCTGAGGACCTGTTTCTTTTGGCCAAAAATGACTCAGCAAGTGAAAACGTACGTGGTTGCCTCTGAAAACGGCAAGTGGGTGGTGAACGCTGTTGTGCGACCTCCAATAGGCAAATTCGAAATTCCTGACCACTGATCTCATCGGCTCTTATCCTAGATTGATGTCTGGGCTATTGAAGCTGTCGTCATCCCGGACCAACTTTCGAAATTTCCACTCATAAAACCGATCCTGAACTTGCATACAGCCCCGATTCTGAGTTTCTTAGAGAAACGCGTCTTCCATGTATTCGAAGTACCGGAACACGTCGTACTCAACAACGGAGTCCAGTTCAAATTCACCTAGTTTCAAGAACTGATGGACAGGTATGGCACCATGCACCAGTGAACAGCCATTTACTCACCTTAAGCCAATGCTTCGAAATGTCCGAATCCCGCCTTTTTAAATCGGAATCAGAAGGATTGGGACCGCAGGCTATCTGCTATCACCTATGCCCTGCGTTTTCCATACCACACCACTACTGGGATCTCACCCTGCTTGCCGTGTTCGGTCAGTATATGATTTGCCACGGTAAGTGGTGATATGTACTGATAAATCAGATCATATCATAGCTGAGCACGCACACGGGAGCATGGTACTGGCAAAACCAACTTCCGAAAAAATCAATACGGTCATGAAAATGAGATACTCTAAGTATCTCTAAGCAAAGGCACGAGAGGGGCTGTAGTTCCACAAAGAAGAAGAAGATATATAGTAGACAGTTGAAATATAAAGTTGATGGACAGTAAAAGTTAGATTTAAATTCGATATGTAAAATAGTGAAATTCATGATTGTGCATTTTTAGTAAATAAACTCTTTTAACTTAATTTAAAATACAGTCCGTTTTCACTTTCCCCGGAACATTAAAATTATTGGCCGCGAAACATAACACGCGACAATATATACAGGAAGAAAGGACCTACTCACTCCTTGGACGAGCGTTCTTTTTGGGGGGTAAGAGTGCCTGAAAGATTACAGCAGTACTATCATTATTAACTTCATTAATATTTCTTTTTTTTAACAATAAATTTTGTGACGGCAACAATAATTTACAGATCTTTACTTGAATAATTTAACAGCATAGTTTTTAAATATAAAAGTCATCAGTTAGCACCTATTCACTTCAGGGGTAATCGTAATTGCATCAATTAAAAGCATTTCTGTATCTATTGATGATTCCGTTTCTTTCCTTAATTTTGCGATATGAACTTTTGTTAACAACGTCAAATGGCCTTTTCAATTGATACTCTCCCACTAAATCATCATTTACACTTTGATCCGTTAGGTATGAATGATTTGCTTAGCAAGCTCAGCAAGATGATGACGTCAAAATTTTGATTTGATTTAGTCATTGGGGATACACGCAAATTTCTTGTTATTAGGTCTTTGTAAAAAATTTTTTTACAAAGACCTACTAGTTTCGCGACCTGTCTGTCCGTCTGTCCGTCCGTCTGTCCGTCCGTCTGTCCGTGCGTCACAGCTGATTTCCTCAGAAACTAAAGAAGCTAGAAAGCTCAAACTTTGTGAAAAGGTCAGAAGTGATGGTCTCTCAAAAGTTAAGGCCTTGACAAAAATTTAAAAAATGTTTAAGGGGGGTCCCCCCTAATAACGAATTGGCCCTTAAAAATTTTTTTTAATCAAAGGTAGTCAAGTGGGGTATCAAATGAAAGGTCTTGATTAGAGCTTTTAGAATCTGAAATAAAAAAATCATTTTATGAATTAGGGGGTCCACGGGAAGGCAAAATGTACCCAAAATTTGTGTCCCCCCCTCGCGATTGGACACCTTTCAGCCGAAAAATCTGAAAATTATCACGAATGTGGATCTTTATGAGTACAAGGGCAACAAATACCTTAGAAATCGAAATTCACTCAACTTTGTTAATAATAGTATGATTTGTAGGTTTTACATTTTTGCCCATGAAATCAAAACGGTACCTTTAAACTTCTTGAAATTTTGCAGTTATATAGACTGACATAAGATATATATGTTCACAAAATTTAATTGGAATCGAATCCAAATCAAGTGAGTTATAGCAATTTCAATTATATGGAATTACAACAACGATAACACGTGTTTATGGTTCGTATAGGGTTTTCCAATAAGAGGTGTTATTTCGATATTAAAAGAAAAATGCCTTTTTTTAAAATAAATGATCGGATGTTTAGTTCCTTATAAAGAAGAAGATATGCCGTTAATAGCAATAACTAACATTGGGCAAATAACCACTACGACACGCTTACAGGACCATATCCTCTTCATGAAATTTTCCATAACCAAATCGCAAACTGGCTGCCCTATGTCCTCGATAGCCTCACGAATTTCATCTTTGAGATCTTGAATTGACGCTGGGCTATTGGGATAGGCCTTCTCTATCACGTGACTCCAAAGGAAGAAGTCGCAAAGTGTTAATTCAGAAGATCTATTCAAAATAACACCTCTTATTGGAAAACCCTATAATATTTAAAATTGACTTAGGTACTTTTATTTTCTTTCAATTTTCATGAAAATTTAAGGAATAGTGTTTAACTTGAACATGTTCAATCGGCCGAGCATTGAAAAAAATCATTTAAGCTAGATTAAAATGGCGGCTGCACTGTGCTTATGAAAGAAACTGTACATCTTTTGTATAAATTTGAACGATTTCATATCTAAGTTTTGGATGAATAATTCAAGTTATCGATTCACGCCATTAGAAAACTTCCTTCTAACCCTAGGATGTTTACAAAGACCTTCTGGTAGGAGCACTCTCCTGCTTACTCAACTTGTTTTTTTATGTGATGCTTGGCCAATGGATTCGAGTAAACATTGAATGCTTCACTGATTCTGACGTCTCAACTTCAAGTATGGCTATGCAATGAGGAACTGAGTATCGAGACGAATAGCTAACACAGTAACTAATCCAGTGTTCCCACGGCTGATATGTTTGAATATTCATGCAACATCACTTTAACGATGTAGTATGTTCACTACAATACACTAATCAGCAACGTTATTCCCAGCAACGCAAAACTCCCCATTGTGTTCTCGCCCCAGAACGGGATCATCCCAATCACATGCTTTGGCCATATAAAAACGCACGGAACATTCTTATCTTTATGCAAGAGAATGAAAAATAACCCAAGTGATTTCGCATCGATTCATTGAGATAAGTACACACAAACTCGACCGCATATGTGCTTCGCCTTTTTGATCAATAGCCAAATAGAAATCGCGAAGCAGTAACCAAACTATCATTTGAATCCATTGAGTAATCAAAAAATACTGGCGTAGACAGCCATGGGACCATGTGGCTGCAACAACCCCTGCAACCACTTTTTCTACTGCTATGCTTTTGTTTACAATCTAACAGAAAGCCTAATTGAACCATCAAACATGACTGCTGCTCAATGAAAACAAATTTTCATACAATACTAAAAATTTGTTTTCTATCTGAAAAGCATTATGAGGAAAACATGCAAAACATTAACATATTAACTACTTATCTGTGAAAGGAAACACCTACAGATCTTTTTCGACTATAATTTTTACACGAAGACACTACAAATTTCACTTTGAAATCGTGAATTAATTTCAGTTATTTGAATTACAAAGCTCAATAGAGTGTTTAAACACTTGGAACGAATTCAGATCGCGAACACTTTCCACAATTTTAATATCAGATAAAATTCGCGACGAAACTTACAATTTGGCCAATTCGGCGTCCAATTTGCATCAGTCAACTTGGCAGACAAATCCAATCCAGCGAGCTTCTGGAACAAGAAAATGAGCGTCAAGAGACAGACGGGGAGGAAATGACAGACAGATCCTTTGGAAGAGAGCAGAAACCGGCCGCGTGCTCTCCTATCCGTTTTATATGAGTTTAGCCCATTTAGTTCTTAATCATTTGAGTTTGAATCATCCAAGCTCGCTGGGGACCCGAACGGGGACTGAGTGAGCTCAAGGGACTAGCGGCTTCACTTAATGCTTGCTCAACACAAGATGCTGCAGCTAATGAGGCAGTGTAAACTCAATTAGAATTTTTATCTGATAATTGTGAGGAATGCAACTGTAATACACTTCAGCATCATTTTCATCACAATTTTTTGCGTCTCATATTGATCCAGCCAAATTCATAACATATTTTATACTGTTTGAAGCGCCGTATCGATATCGTGCATGAGCAATCGTAGATGCACGTGAACATGTAAAAGGTTAAGGTTGTCGTGGAAGTCGTTTACCGCATTTTCGACTACATGCAAAGCATCTCGTAGTCTTCGGTTTGCTGTCAACAATAATGAAAACAAGTGCAAACTTGGAGCATATTCAGCTCGCAGCGATAGTCTGAAGCGGATGTGGACCAAACCTTCAGATATATTTGAGTTATTTCGTTGCCTTCTTACTCAGGCCCGAAAACGAAAACCCCGTGTCACGTCGCGAACCAACCTCTTTGAGCAACCTAATCAGCGCCATCTAGTGCTGTTTACATCAAACAGATTTTTTAAAGATTTTTGACAGTACATATGACTGTAATTTGAAATTTTATCAGTAATATGTCAACGATTTATTTTAAATATAAGACGTCGAAGACATTAGCGCGCAAATATATGTATTTCAATCCCGTTTGTATCATTTCCGCTAAATTTCATCTGAGAAATGTCATATTTGACAATATCAAAAGTAGCTGTTTATCGAAATTTAGAGCTACTGATGAAATTTAGAGCTACTGTTTCCGGTACGGGATGTGACGTCAGGCACGTTAATTGATTTCCTTATGGGCCTGAGTAAGATGGCAACGGTTATTTGCATACTGAAGCTAAGTAAAACTCTGTTAAATTATCATTTGTATCATTTTGCACAACCTTTTCTAATGCTTCGATTGCAAGTTTTGTATACTTTTTTTCTTTTTCAGATTTCAAAGCAGTTGTCGCTGCGAGTTGTTGATAACCTATGCCTACATAAAGTTATGATCTAGATGAATGTAAACCCATCACTTCTTTGTTTAATGTTTTCAAAGAGTAAATTGATTTCTTCCTAAATACTTCCGTGGTTTCCACTAGAACTATTTTTTGTCGATAAGATACTCACGGGTGGAGTATATATAAGTCCTGAGACACTGCGCAACAGCACTTCAGCCAATTGTTGGGCAAGTGTTAGCCGAAGTGATTGAGTAGCTCTTGTTTCCGCTGCATTCAACATAGTTCCATATCATTCGATGGCTTCTTGTAATTTACCCGTTTTGATAAGAACAATAGGGGCTCGTTGTAATACTGTTTCTAAAATTGCACCCATACCCGAGTTTCAACATTGCATGGAGTAACAATGTCTTGCTCTTGCAAGTATAACAATCCTAGGTCTGTTGCTTTTTCGAAACTGGATATCATTTCTGCTTCTTTTTCTCCTTTTTTAAACTTGGATGGCGCCATTAAATCTTGCTGCTTCGCAATATATTCTACAATATTTCTTTCTTCTTCTCTTTCTTCTTAGCACTACATCCCCTTTCGGGCCTTCGCTTCCTGCAAACAGCGCCTCCAATTGTCTCGGTCCATTGACCGTGTTCTGCAATTTTGAAATCCGAGCAGCGATGAATTGTGTTCGTCGACCGAGTCAGACCAGCGTTTCCTTGGTTTTGCCACTAGTCTCCGGCCTTCAGTTCTCCCTACGAATACCTTTTTGGGTATCCGTTGTTCGTCCCTACGATTCATGTGGCCAGCCCATTGCAGCTTCCGCAGTCTTACAATCGTTGAGACTTCCAGCCCGTCAAAAAGTTCATACAGCTCTTGGTTGTATCGAATTCGCCGTTGGTTCCCATCTAGTTTTGCTCCTATTATTCGCCTTAGGAACCGTCGTTCAAAGGCGTTCAATATATTTGCGGATGCTTGGGTTAGGGTCCATGTTTTACACCCATAGCATAAGTTGGATGCCAAAGCAAAGCTTGGTTTGGTACAGTACGTTACGATCAACTATTTAGTATTTAGTTCAGCTATAACAAAATTTTCTAAGCTTTTATCATAATTTCCACACGCATACTCTAATTAAGCTAATAGTTAAAATGCATCAAGTGCTATTCCTGCTCTATGCCCATATTCGCCGACGACAAGTTTTAAATATCTTTTGGCATTTTGCTGGATTTTTTTCGTGAAGGCCCTTCAAGCAGTTTGCCTAGGCGGACTGCTCGATTACTACAGGTTAATGGCGAAATTTCACCTTCGGGAAATTATTGGAAAAAAGGTACATTCGGTACATTACTATACAAGTCGAGCGAAGTAGTAACCTATGCGGACAACATGAACATTTTGTCACGGTCATTACCAACCGCCAAAGAACTCTTTTTGAAACTTGACAGCGAAGCTACAAATCAATGAAAATAAAAAATAGCTCATGACGCAGTCGAGAAAAAATACCTCAAACACACAAAATATTGCACTTTGAGGATGCAATATCGAAAGTGTGAGTAAATGTGTGTATTTAGGCGCCAAAATAATGAGAAACGGTAATGAAAGAGACGAAATACGCCGAAGAATACAGCTCGCAAATGATAATAATAATTCAGTTATGACGATCTTGAAGACCAGCTGCATATACATGAAAACAAAGCTTCAAGTTTAAAAATCTGTGATAAGACCTGTGTTATGCTATGGGTGCAAAACATGGACCTAAACTCAAGTATCGGAAACAGAATGAACACCTTCGAGCGACGGGCCCAGAGACGAATAATCGGAGCGAAGTTAGACGGGGAGCAATGGCGAACTCGGTACAACCATGAGCTGTATGAAATTTTTAAAGATCTGAAGGTCTCAACGATTGTGCGACTGCGGAAGCTGCAAAAGGCTGGCCACGTAAATTGAATGGACGAACAACGGATACCCGAAAAGTTATCGTTGGGAGAACTGAAGGGGGACGAAGACAGTTAATCGCTACTCGAATTTCAAAATAAAAGGAAGTCCCCAGAGCGGTTGTAGTGCTACGAAGAAGAAGAAAAATCATTGGAACGCGTTTTAAAGGGGCATTTAAATCGGTGGCTTAGAGATTCTATTCGGACTTGGTTTACTCGCAGAAGACCTGCGGTCAAAATTCCTCCCGAACTAGCTAGCCTAAAGCAGCCACTTCGGAGTAGACTAAGGGTTCTCAGACCAGTTGACCTGTAGGGTACAGTTGTTTGGCACGCATCGAGACTTCACATCTTTAACTGATGAGAGGTCGTTTTAGATTTCTTTCGGGAAATATAGGAAGAACGTGGTAAATCATTACAATATGCACCCGACTTTAGGTGGGTAATAAAATCCTTCTGTTAAGAGCAATTGATTTAATTTAAAAATTATTAAGTAAAAACGCATGGTCTTGAATTTATTTTGCTTATTTTCTGATTTTTATTTTATATTTTGAACAAGATGAAGTTTTAAGATCCATCATGTGTAGTTAAAAACTCGTTAAAACAGAAAATATTCATCAATTAACGGATAATCGATTAATTTTTATCACTGTAGTATTTCTCGTAATCGTATATTAATATACATGATCAGTTCTATGTACACATACAAAATACACACAAATATACACCTTTAATCTAACGTAACCAACATCGCACTCAATATTGACCTACATATCAGCTATCAATATTATGATTTACTTGTTGAAAGACAAACCGTAACTTTCAGATGATTTGAACGGACAGGAGGTCGAGTTATCGACGACTTTGTACACTCGTAATCAGGCTTTGTGCTATTAACTATCCTTTCCGGGAATGCTATTGGAGGGAACAGATTTGGTATTGTAATACTCCGACCCATCAGACGATAAATCTCGTTATTGTGCCGTAATTGAGCCCAAAAACTCAGGACATCTCCTGCTTGTAGGACAATGTCCATATTTTCATAGATCCAACGTCCATCAGTCGGTTGTGTAATCCGCCCATAAAAATCTCCAGTTTGTAATCCTTCCAGTGAGCGATTAACCGCGCCATGAAAAACGAATTCAGTTAATCCAGGATCATCTAAAATCAACAGAAAATATGTAAGTATTAGTTAAACTTTTAAGCTCAAATTTAGACAAATTAAATTATTTTTCAATGCTTAAAGGCAAAGCCAAACCCACCAGGAATTGAAATCCTTAATCCACGAAGTAGTAAAATCTCTACTTTCGGCTCGGCTAAATTATAGCTTTTTCCATTTCCCACCAAAGCAACTAGCAGGATGAATAACGACCTCAAAAACAAATGACTGTTCATTTCACTATACTTTAATTTAAAGGACTTAAAACAAATGCTCCGTCGCCGTCAGCCCAGCGCAATTTAAGTACTGCAACTAATTAATGGTTGAACAGATTATTCCGCGTTTCCAATACTAAGAATAATTCAATGATTCCGCGTAGATCCGTTTTTCAACTGACTCTTGCTTTTCTCTTATTCCTCCAGACATTCTGGTGTTTACCAATTTGTTCAGAATAAATTTTGAGTTTTCAATTCTTATAATTCATCGATCTAAGCAATGTTTAGACTTTCTTATTTAAAAATAGACTACCAAGTCTCTCCATTGATAAGGGTATGTGTTCGATTTTCAACATTCGGCTACGCAATCAATAGAAATTCGAAAAAAGTAACAAATAACATGTAAAGTACTCGCAACATTTTTCCAAGAAAGTAAAGCAAACAAGCGCAGCAGGGTGTTGCATCGGATGCTCCACTGCTAATCTTGTAGATGATGCGTAGCGTCGATGGGTAGATGGATCGGATGTGATTCAAATACTTAATGTTTGTTTGATTATATGAATTTTGTGTTAATTAAGGTTGGATAGTATTTATAATAAATATAATCATATTCTAAATAAATGAACCGAAAGTATTTCCTGAAGTTTGACGCAACACAAAGAAAAGGGGTGTAGTCAAAAATATCAGCTGATGCTAACGAGAGAGATCTTGTATTTTAATATTAGGAAATCAAGTTCCTACGTTTTTCCCCCTTTCGGGCCTGTGTTTAGAGATAGAACATCTCATTATCTGATCGAATATATCGGCACTCAAGAAAGTGGTATGGCAACGGCGCCCTCTGGGGAGGGGAATGGTAGGCATACAGGTATACGAGGTGTGACAATTAAGTAATGAGACTGATTTTATTGACACGTTTGTGGTAAGCCTGCGACCTTGAAACTCCCTTCTCTTCCCCGGCATCCTTCCCCTCTTCAATTGATATATTTACCATTGCTCTAGCTTGTTTAGTTCGCCTGCTGTGTCGTGTTGAGTAGACATGTGTTGGTGGTGCTCGTCATGAAAATGGAGAAACGAAATCAAGAGCAACGCGTCGCAATAAAATGTTGCGTCAGATAGGGCAAAACAGCTTCGGAAGCGTAACATTGTAAAAGTGCATGGTGATAGTGCTCTTAGTCGTGCCAAGGTTTTCGATGGCATAAAGAGTTTCAGGAGGGGCGTGAAAGGTGGAAGACGAGGCATGGAGAGGGAGATCAGTCGAGGTGCGGACTGACGCGAATGCGCAGCGTATATGGGCCCCAATCCGTGAAGATCGTCGTTTAGCAGTTCGAATGTTGGCCTCGGAGCTGGTATGAACTGTGAAACAGACAAATTTTAACCGACGATTTCGGGATGCAAAAGTTGTGCGCGAAGATGGTTCCAAAGAACCTTTCTGAGGAGCCCTCAGCGCATCTCAGTATTTGGCCACTAAAGGGATCGCTGTGTTGCAACAGCCGCCTTATTCGCCCGATATGTCACCCTGTAACTTTTTTGTTCCCTAGAACAAAATCAGTGGTCAAAAGAACCCATTTTGAGTCAATTACGGACATCCATGCGGCCGTGAAGAGGGCGACATCCCAGTCGAAGCGTTCCAGAAACGCGCTGGAATCGTTGTATAGCTGCTCAAGGGAACTACTTTGAAGGGGATGGTAGAGTTGTAGAATAATTTTTAATTATACGGTTTTCATGGAATTAGTCTCATTACTTAATTGTCACACTTCGCATATTGGTAAGTCTAAAAAGTATTGAGCCCTTTTTGTCATTTTTTGATTGAATATTTCTTTTATTTTAAATGGATTTTATTTAAGTTATAGTAATCGAGCAGTCGCCTAAGCAAACTGCTCGAAAACCACCATAATGCTGATCCAAATTTCAATTGTAAGTACAAAATAATATTAATCATTTAAATTTGCAATTGAAAGCTGGACACGACAACCCTCTTTACAACGGAGCTTATCCACGAATTGCACTTTCGCAATGCAATGGAATGTGGATGGAAGGCTTGTTAACTGCCGTTGTAAGGAGTCCCGCAAGGTGACGAGCAGCAACGAGTCTTATGGAGAACGCCACGCAATGGAGACGTCACGAAAACCGCGCCGGTAAGAGAAAAAGGAGAGTGCGGAAATGCGCGCAAATGGAAAGGAAGTGATGGAAATTGATCGGTTGATATTGTAGTTTAATTTAGTGGCGGAAAATATTCATTAAAAAATTTTACCAACCGTGACTCAATGGCAATTCGCAATTGTTGAAACAGTTTAATGAATTTATTGCTGAGTGGCTTGAAAAAAAAAATGAAGTTTTTTGATTTGCATTAGCCCATTGCCATGATACTGAATGTATTATGCGTGATAAGAGCTTCTTGTTAGAACGGTCTTATTGCGTCTAGTTAAACGTTTGGCATCGATTAAACAATCATAAAATACACGCCCTTGAATATAACTGAAAATCCCGGAGCATCGAATGACATCTCCGGTGCCAGTACAATAAAAGAAGAAAATAGAAATTATTAAAGTCAAAGTATAAATATTGCAGACTGCGAAGACTTTCAAAGTAACAATCTATCCATCCATCCATCAGTACACTGGTAAGCAACCCTTCTATCGCATGGACATGGAGAACTCATGTCGTGCATAGGGAGAACTCGGAGGACGAGTCGAGTTATGCGAGCTATGAATACATTTCATACTCTATTGAATCTGTCAATGATTAAAATGGAAACAGCAGTCAACAATCAAAAGAACATTCACCGTATACGTTTGTCACAAACAATATAAAGGAAGAAAGGAGTCGAGTGTAACGATTATGAATTTGTAGAGACAAATGAGCAAGAAACGACAAACGAAGATAATTTATTAGTTGATGATAGTGATATGAGATCAAACGTTTCCCGAAATTCCGAAAAAGGGTTAACTGGACAATGCACCCAGTCATCTGACTGTAAATTTCCCGTGAAAATCACCAAAGTTCCGCGTAGCCCAGGACTTTCAATATCAGGCTTTTATACATAGTAATAGACACGATTATTTTAAGCAGAGCTTTAATTATAAGGGAAGCAATGTGCGACTTCGATGACATTCAATCAAGCTTTGTGAAGGGAATATTAACTCTGACGAATTTTATTATAATGTATAACTCCAGTTAGCAGATGCAAATTAATGAAATGAGAAGATGCCATTATGAAAATGAAAAGTCATTTTCTAACCAAAATTACAGTTCATCAAGCGATGGAAAAAATTGATAATTAATCATTATTGAATAATACTAGTTTGGCAGTTCCACAATAAGTCTCTGCATTCAATTTCTTGCTAATAGATTTTTCAGAGGTTTCCAAGCTACTGTAATTTCGTCGATTAAAATAGGAGAGTATTGCCTGTTGTGGATCCAGTTATTAAAACGAGTAAAAATAACGATTCGATTTATAGCAAACTATTCTGCTTTGTATATTAAATGATATGAACAAAGTCGTTGCAAGATATCGTCTTAGTTACATTCTATACGTCTAGGGAAAGATGTTTTTTTTTTCGGTTTAAAGCCCATAAATAACCACCAAATGACCAAATTTAGAATTGGTGATCTGTGTGGTGAATAAGGAAGGTGTCAAGTATCTAATTGGAAAGCACAAAGTAATTGAATCAATTGTTTTAATAAGGGCTTACGTCCATGATCTTAAATTTTCGGAAAACACAGATACTGTATTTTTTTTTATGGGCTCATAATCAATTGATTTTTTTTTGTCAATATGGTCCTATTTATTGTTTTACAACGCGTATCAATACTGTTTTCAATGAAAATGTAATTAGCCCTTCTTTATATTTAACATAGTTTCGCCGAAGAGGGTGAGCTATGTTCTTTTCAAAATAGTTGATTCAATTATTCCTAAATTTAATTTTAAGTGAATAAAAGACTAATGCTAAAGCAATAAATTACCATCTGACCATAAAAAAAGACAAAATACGTTGCAGTAAATTAAACTTAATGGTTTTAAAGTTTAGAATCAAGTTGAATTTGGCCAAATTCAGCAGTCTTAACTAAATCTGATCTCATAACTGGAAAAATCAGCCATTTTGATTGTCATACTTTCAAAACCAAATTAAAAAAAAAAAATGAGTCATTTTCATCGATTAATTTCAATTTAGCCAGTTCCAATCAAAAATCCATTTTGCCACTTTATTGTGTGTTTTTCAAAAGTAAAAAAAAATGAAAAACAATACATGTAGAAGAAAATTTTCATCTTTTCAATAGAAAAACTGTAATTTGTTATTATTTCAAATACTGGTTCAGAAAAAAAGAAAACAGCAAAGTCTAGAGAAAAACTATTGTTTTTATTATTGCTACTATAAATAAATGTAGTCACGTTTTACGTGACTTTGAATATAATGTATCAGCAAAAAATAAAAATTGTATATGCACAAAAATACAGAAGAGCAACTTGAAAAAATCCGAGAAATTCAACTTGTTTGTATAAAGATCAAGAATGAATATAATTAATTATTAAACTTATACCTTCGGTCTATCCTTGCCCCTAGCCTGGTCGGGTACAGGATTCGCAGATGGCAGGCACCTTCACTGAAATGAGCTAGCCATCGGGCGCGGTCTTCCCTTCTTTTGCGTTATAGGGGCTCTTGCCCAGGTAGAGTGACCTTCCGCTCGCGTGCCTTATTATGGTGTAGTATTATGCGATTCCATCACATAATACTATAACATAAATTCGCCACGTTTATATTCCTCGTTTGATGGGA
This sequence comes from Odontomyia ornata, assembly GCA_963969285.1. Classification (NCBI taxonomy): domain Eukaryota; kingdom Metazoa; phylum Arthropoda; class Insecta; order Diptera; family Stratiomyidae; genus Odontomyia; species Odontomyia ornata. The sequence continues at coordinate 6,750,350 of OZ017741.1, forward strand.
AAAATTCATGGAAATTATGTTTGTATAAGTTTATCACTCAAATGGGAAATATATGGCCACGTCTACGTTTGGATCTTGATCCAGTTGTGAGAGTGCGGGGGGGCATCGCTTCCACCTGAATGCCCCACTCTTATTTGTGGGCCATAAGTATCGTCGGGTAACGACGAAGTCCCCTTAATTCCGTCCTTCTCCCCCAGGTCCAGTTTGTCCTTTTTATATCTGCAATCTTCAACCCTTAGTTGGTTACCTCCTTTTGTTGGACTTCAGTCGACTTTTTCTTTATCACCCAGAAATTTGTGAATGCGAAATTCTTTTGTAATGGGTCCTTGTCCTAAGGGGAAAGAACCCGCCCCACGACACCGCAACGCTAGCCTGCCAGCGCATTCACGCGTGCCTAGATACGGCCAATCTCGGCGGATACCACCATCCTCCTTCGCCGAGGCAGCAGACCACCACTGCAGTCCTCTACGGAACTTTATCTACCTACTTTCACTACACATATTCAGTCTCGATGGCCCGTCGTAAGACACGTTCCAAGGTCTGGACCAAGGATACATCCCTGGGCAACATCCGATGTCACTTTCATTCTTCGTTAACCCCGTGTCGTGTTGTAAAGCAGTTTTTGGTCCTTCAGGTAGTTCCTCAAAAGCCATATTCGATATTTTGGATCATGAAAAGCATCCAGTGGAGTCGAAGGCGTTTCTAACGTCGAGTGTCACCAACAGGACAATCTGTCGCTTGGCACGGCTATATGCCGCTGCCTTTTGGGCCGCCCTCACTACCTCTGCAATCGCATCAATGGTAGAACGGCCTTCTTTAAAGCCATATTGCCAAGAAGATCGCGTCAGATGAGTTTCTCTAGTACTTACCTAGCAGTGTCTAGCATGCATAACGGGTGGTATGCAGACGGCGATCCGGAATTTTCCTTCCCCTTGCTGGTCAGCACGAGCCTCGCCACCTTCCATCGTACCGTAGGCAAGCGTTGAATGTGCTGAGCAGCAAGTCAGGACAATGGCGATAGACAAGTTGCAACACTTTTGCTGGAACACAGTCTGAACCTGGAGCTCCCTCGCTTTCAGTGAAAGGACTGCCTCTTCCAGTTCCGGCTGTGTGAAGAGTGGACACTCGATTGCTGTTTCACCATGGAGAGTGTCAATACGGACGGGATGGGCGGGAAAGAGTACCCGCACTATCTCGTCCAGCTTTTCCGCATCATGTATGCAAGGTTTCCGTAGGGCACCAAGCTTTTGCATAACTAGCTTGTAGCCAAGGCCCCACGGATCCTTGTTCACATTGTACACTAGATCTTGCCAGCAACGAGCCTTGCTGTTATTAGTCAAATGCTGAAGGCATTTCCTTGCCAACTTATATGCTGCTACCCGGTTGCATGCCTTGTCAAGGTTCCGTGCCTGTTGAGCCTCACGCCGAAGCTTGTGATACTAGTTTCGCTTTTCAGCGATTTCAGTCGACCACCAGTACACTGGGGGATTGCTGTGTCGGGGTTTTCAATGGAGCATAGAAGCGTTGCAAGCAGTGGTGATGATTATCATACTTGACTTCACCACTGCCAGTTCTTTTGTCCCCTGCAAATTACCCTGTAGCGGAGTACCTGTCGTGAGTACCTCGATGAATCGCTCGATGTCCGTCCTTCCAATGTTCTACCCAATTGTAGAAAGTCGAGAGCGCCGTCGTTGCGAGACAACATAACTGATCTCAAGCACGTCCGGTATGGTTCCTTCACAGCTAATACGGTGAAAATTCGGCGTACTTCCGGTGTTTAGCATAACAAGTGCCATCCTGGTCACCATTTCCAGGATTCTTTTTCCACGCCTATCAGTTTGAGGCATGCCTTAGCGTTGAAGTCTCCCTTTATGAGACAGCGCCCTCCAAAACATTCAGTTTGGCTTGAAAAGACGATATCGATTCTTTCGGCGTTAGTTACACACTAAAGAAGGTGGTCCCTAAGCACCGAACCCACATGACATGAAACCATCCACCTGGAAACCACTGTTCCAAACACAGAGAGTGGAAGTAACAGTTTCATCAGGATACCTTGATGCAAAACTTTTATGGTGGTATTGCTCACTCAGCAACAAAAAGTCAGCCATCATGTTTCTCGCAAACTGCTCAAGCAGGTTTTGGGCGGTGGAACTGCGGCGTAAGTTTACCTGCAGGATACCGGTAATTGAAGTTCTGACTTTGGCTTTGCCCGACGTTTTCCTGATCCCAAGACGTACCCAAGATCCGGTCTTGAATTAGCATCCTCGCAAAGGATACACTCTTTTCTTGTATGTCCCATTTCACCACATTTGTAGTACAGGGAACTCCTATCGGGTCCTTTGCATACTTGTGCGGTGTGACCATAGCCAAGGCATTCGAAGCATTTAAGAAGCGCTGCGCTTTGCCATATCCTGCAGATGACCCACCCTATTCTTACTTTGACCTTATTCAGAAAATTTTCGGAATTATTTTCAGTCAAATCAATGATGGCCATGCGTTATCCCCTATATTTTCTGATGTCCACCTCCCTTTGATTCTGCTCACGTTGGAGACCTTGGCCACGTCCATGACGTAATCAATGTTTCTTATTTCGATCGTTGCCATTGATTCGAGTGAGACTACAGTTCCGCTTTTGCTGCGGACCTTCTTTACAGCATCGCAAAATGCCTCTTTATTATCGGCCTCTGCTCCAAATGCGACCAGTAGCGGGTTGGTCGTACTGCTTTTATAGCAGTGTTGGTTTCTTTAAGCCTTGCATGTCCCTTGATACCCTGCATTTCTGCGCAGGACTGGCCATCTGGGGATTTTACGAGCAGTGCCTGCCACCAGGGTTTTCGTCGTGGCTTTTTTCTCCCCCGTTTTGCGTCAGGTTTTTGTTATGTTGGGCGTACATGCGAAAATTATTTTCTAGCACTTTTTGAAGGAGTTTGTTTGCGGCTTTCTTCGCTTGGTTGGTACGTCTAGAACCTCTGATCTAGCACTTCACGCCCATCAACCGCCTCTTCCTTTCTTCTTGCATCCCGATCTCCTTCGATTGGGCAAAACACCATTCTTTTATTGATGTTGGATAGTGGAGCTATCTTCGCATGCCCTATAGGCTTAGTCCTCAGCGCTTCTTTAGTCTTTTGCTTTTCTTCGGCCTCTGGTCCTCGTTGGCCTTTAACCAGTTCCTCCATAATGCCCTATATACTCTAAAGCTGCTGTAGTTCAAGAAGCCTATTCCTTACACCTATGTTAAATTTTCGGCAAGACGCATGTAGATTTTATTCTTTTTAAAATGTCTCCCACTTTTCATATTGGCCTTTCTTCTTCATATCGTTGGACGGTAATTGTAATTTGCGACCTCTTTTCTTGGGAGAGCATATCGGCTTCCATTTCCGAGTACAGTACTTCTGTCATATTTTCAACGGTGGCAGTGTAATCACACAACAGCGCTTCGTTTGTCTGGTCACTCCTTTTTTTTCTGCCGTGATCGCTTTATGGACTTAAGGATGGCTCGTTACTATTTTGGCATGGAAGATCCTAGCTTTGGTCACTTCGGTAGTGGTCGCAGCAGTAACCATCGAACTCTCAATCTTCTTTATATTTTCCTCCACCGCGTGAATATCTGGCGCGTCCTGTAGAGTTCCCTAGCTCTACTATCAGCACTTACAGCAATCATCATCTCTCTCTACGCTTGGCCATCATCGTGATTGCAAATGGTCATCAGTTGTTGCGGATGCTAGTCAAGCTATCATATGTGCGGATTTTTTGGCTTATTACGGACCACTTATTGATCTACAAGGTAAACGTCTCATTGACAAAAACACCAAACTTAGCACACGAGGCTGTGTTGCCGAAGCACCAATCCACAGTATTTCAACTATAGCATCATCAAAAGATTTTTCTTTCAACAAAAATGAAACACATTATAGATGGCTTCTACAAAAATTTATTGATATTACTGTACATAAACCATTTCCAGTTATCCCAAAATCTACAAAAAGTCTCCATCATATTGTAACGAATGGACTTCCTGTATCAGAACGTCCTCGACGTCTCACGGGGAAAAACATTCAGCAGCTAAAGCTGATTTTGATCTTCTGCTTCAACATGGTGGAGTTAGACCTTCCAGCAGAGAATGGGCTAGCCTTATTCATATGGTAACAAAAAAGCTTGGCGGTTGGTGTTCAACGGGTGACTATCGCCGCCTCAATAAACAGACAATACCGGATAGCTATCCGCTTGCTATGATTGACGACCTACTTCATCGCTGTCATGGCTGTTCAATATTTTCAACGATTGATCTTTGGAAGAGGACATCCCCAAAACAGCGGTTACAACGCCATTTGGGCTGTTTGAATTCTGGGTTTTCGAAATGCCACAAAAACCTTTCAACGTCACATGGATAACCTTCTTTGCAATATTAACTTTGCCTCCCGTTTCATAATGGTATAATCATTTTTTCTAAATCAATAGAAGAGCATATGGAGCAACTACAGGCTATCTTCAAGATTCTAAGGAAAAATAACCTGGTTATAAATCCTAGCAAATATTCATTTGGCAAGTTAGAAGTTGTGTATCTTGGCTATCGTCTCAACAAAGATGGATTCACAAGCTCCATCAGAGAAAGTAGAAGCAGTTCTCAACTAACCAATTCCTGAAACAATTTCTGATCTTCGACGTTTCCTGGAAATGCTTAATTATTACCGACGTTGCATCCCGAAGGCTTTTGCTATTCAGGCACTTCTCAATTAGCTCCTAAAGAATGCAAAAAAGCGAGACAAAATAAAAATTAACTGGACACCGGCACGTAAAGCTGTCCTAGAGGTGTGCAAATCGAGTAACTCATCAGCTGTTGTCACTGCATTTTTACCACCGTCAGCATCTATTGCATTATCTACGGACGTTTTTGACCATGTCATTGCTGCGTCATTAGAGCAATTCGAAGATGGAACATGGAAACCACTAGGATTTTACTCTAGGAAATTAAGCCCCGCCGAAACACGCTACAGTACTACGACAGGGAACTTCTCGCCATTTTCATCAGTATTAAATTCTTTCAACATATCCTGGAAGATCGAACATATATCGTTAAGACTGACCATCGCCCATTGGATCATGCTTTTGGACAAAAAGTGGACAAAGCTTCCCGTAGACAGCTTAACCAATTCAGTTTTATTTGCAAGTTCACCATAGAAATCGCTTATGGTAAAGGCGAACATATGTAATGTAGTTGCGGATGGCTTATCGAGAGTCAACTTAATCAACATCCCTACCGCCATATACTTGCAAACCATACAAGATGCCCAACAATCAGACCAAGAGCTCCAAGATTTATTAAACGACAATCAATCTTTCAAACTACAACTTCTAAATCACCAAGGCCATCAAATTTCGTTTCGTTCTTATCTTCCAAAATCTCTATGCAAACAAGCGTTTGACATAATTCACAGCCCTGCTCATCCTAGCAATCGTTCAACGGTTTGACAGTTAAAGGAAAAATTTATTTGGCCTCGCATACAAGCAGATACTTTGACCTGGGCGAGAAAATGCGTTTCACGTCAACGATCTAAAGTGCAAAGGCACAATAGTATAGGCCCAAAACACATCGACGTTCCGGGCAATCGTTCTGATCACATCCATCTGGACATCATTCAGCTGCCAGTAGTCAACGGGTTTCGTTACTGCTTGACAATGATTGATCGTTTCTCTCGCTGGATCGCGCAATTTGGTACTCCGCTCGCAATTACAACAGATCAAGGGTCTCAGTTTGAGTCCGCACTTTTTACGGCTCAGATGGTTGGTGCGCAATGCATTCACACAACACCGTATCACCCACAAGCCAATGGGCTCATCGAGCGTTGGCAAAGCTGCTTTAATGTGCAGTGCACCTACGTCTTGGCAACAGTTGCTACCAACAGTCCTTCTTGGTCCTCGATCATGTTTCAAAGAGGACCTCAATGCATCAATGCATCACCAGCGCAACTTACGTTTGGCACAGACATTCGCATCCCAGGAGAATTTTTCATTAATGAAGACAGGCTAGGTGATCCTAATTTTTTCTTGGAAAAGTTCAGGGAATTCATCAGAAGAGTACGACCTACAGTTACTGCACATCACTCTAAGCAGAGATCCTTCATCCTTAAGGACTTATACACCTGCTCCCACGTTTTTGTCAGGGTTGATGCTGCCTTGACCTCTCGATTCTCCTTATTCTGGTCCTCATAAAGTCACCAGGAGGGTTAATGGCCGTGTTTTCATCATCGAAATGAATGGAACGGAAAAAGAAATTTCAATTGATCGTTTAAAACCAGTCATTTCTGTGAAAGCTGACTCAGATGTTCAACAAAACAATGTTCTTTCGAGTCCTTGTTCATCTCCTAATTTGGATACATCACTGCGTGCTCTCTGTGGTTCAGGACACTGAAGGGAGAGTACCTGTGGTGTTTTCGGAATCCCAAACTATTCGGTGTGATGCGGACGTGAATTCCATCCCCAAGCGGCCCCCTCGCAAGCAATTGCTGATTCCCCGCATCGAAGTAATTTTGTAAACGACTGTTAAAAAATTACAGGCAAAAAGCCATTCGCGGCAAACCGGAATGAATGAGAGAAACAAGCAACGACAAGCAGCAAAACGAGTTCATCCTCGTCGCTGAACGACAAGCGGCAAGGGAATTTCATCATGTTTGCTAGAGAGATCATGTCTGTGCTTGTCGGTATCCAAGCGTTGCTCACGCCCATTGCGAAGATTTGGCCCTGCTTTTTATGTTTATTTTTATATATGTAGCTTGTAAAGTGTATTGTCAGTGTGTAAATACGAGTGTAACTCTAATTAAACTATCAAAAATAAAAATACAAAATACACAATTATAATAAACTATAGTTGAGTGCGTTTAAATATACAAGTATTAGCCTGCAAGTGCCTACAAGCGTCTCTGGATCAAGTAGTTCTCAGTGAAAACGAACACATATTTCACTGGGGCGCCCAACATCACCGCAAGTCCTTAACGGACAATTCACAATCAGTTCAGACCCATTCTTCAAATATTTCGTTTCCTCTGTGTTTTTGTGCACTCACAGTTTTTCAATCCATTTTCGGAATTTTCCAAAAAAAGCAAATTATTTTTTTAAATAAACAGATATATATTTTGCGAATAAGCGCGGTCTTTTCTTCAGTATTTTTTTCATATTAAAATGGATTGTAAAGATACTCGTTTTTGTAGGACAACTGTCATTCTCGGACCATTAGTTCCTGTAAAAAGCATCTTCAATCGTCTATGTATATTGACTAATCCGATTAGGAATCAACTATTTTCGTCTGCAGAGTCGAATCAGCTTTTCTTTGATCTGCAAACGAAAATACGTTTTTAGGTACCCGTTTAAGTTAACAGCTCTTCTTGAAGGACCCTCTACAAAGTGCTTATGCTAGATTCGGCTTGATCATTTTTTTGATTTCATTGTTAATATAATTTATTTTCTTCACCATTACAATCCTTACTTAGAATTGTTATAAGTTGAAGTGGACAGGACTCCAGATTTTTAATCTCTCATTGGGTAATCATATTAAAGAATCGGAAAATTATTTATCTTACTGGTGATTTATTAATTTAGTACTAAATTGTTCATAACACTCCCATATTCCTTCCTTTTAAAAGCTTCCCGCCTTTTATCCAATTTCGAAAAAATCTTCCGAATTTCGAAAACTGACAAATCACATTGCGCTGCAAAATGTCTGCACAAAGTTTCTCTCCCACAAAATTCTCACAATCTCCCATCAATTTTTCCATACACATCAAATGAAATTTTCAGTTCAGTTGCATTGAGCTGATTCGTGGAAGTGGCGGAGTTTTAAATCGTCTCCGAGTTTTGACGGTATCGGACATAGAATCAACTTTTTCACTAGCACTTAGCTGAAAGGTTGATCAGGAAATTGTAGAAAAAGTCTTTCCTTTGTCAGTACAATTAGCATTTAGTAGTTTACATTAGAACAATGAAGTTCGTAACGATTTTGTGCGCGTTATTCGTGTTGGCCGTGGCCGAAGATATCAAGACTGAGGATGAAGTTCTTGTTTTAACCAAGGGCAATTTCCAGGAAGCAATTAAGGCTAACGAATATGTCCTAGTTGAATTCTGTAAGTAGATTTTGTTTATTTCATTATTTTGTGATAATATTTGGGTGGTTTGATTGTGAAAATGTTGGAAGTGCGGTTGGAGCCATGTCGTCCTGGAAGGTGGTATTTCGTTGAAGGGAAGAGGAAGGGTAGCCGGGATCTATTGTGTCATATGTGGAATCGTTGATTGTAAATCTTGTAAAATTTTCCGTATCTGGACACGGCGTCGATTGTGCAGATTCGTGGCTTTTCTCGCTTTTCCAGTCGATACCGGTGGAAATGTGTGCGTGCGTGGCGGCTGCTGCGGCGACGAAGACGTTGGCCGAGCTATCGCCATGTGTTTGACAACGGCAGCGGCGCGGCTGCGAGCTCCAACAGAACACTTGTGACGTGTCACTTTTTCGCTGCCGATGGATGTCTCACTGTGGCGACTCGCTTAGAAGGAAGTCCAAGTAAATTCGCCAAGAATACTGGAAAATCTTAGCTGGCCAGTAAAGAGTTCGATGGCATGGTCTCATTTCCATTCATCATCACACCAAATGGTGTAGGCGAGAAATTTGCTCAATTGCCATCTGTTGCAATGTTTACTTTTTCCGGTAGCTGAGGAATGGGGCGGGCGAGGCTCGTGCCCGTACTTGCTGCTTCCTTCGCTACAATATGTATAGTCCGGAATATGGTGGTTGGTTGTCTTTTCCGTATTTCTTCTAGCAATTGCACTTGTTTCGCTGTTGTACGTCTGACGTACCAGAGCCTATGCAACCTCAAATGGTTTTGTGGAGCAACAACATCTTGTAGTTGTACTTTGGATGGAAAATGATACCTCCTATTGATTTCCATGTTTTCCAGATTATTTGCACCTTCTGAAGTGTAGATTTGGTTGCTTGGCGAGCTATTGGTCGCTGTTGGAGCTTGCGGATGAAGAGGCGAATGACCTATGAAGTCGTCAACCATTTCACTGGTCCCGCAGTCCGCGTACACTTGAATGACTGCGTGTCAACTGTGTTGGGAAGCGATATAAAATTTTGTCGTGGTCTCCACTGTAAATGCCTGATTACTAATCCAAACCGGCGCGACAACAAAATAAGCGATAGCGGGTGAAATTCTGGTGGTATCTCTACTGGGTTCCATGTAGTGTGGTGTAGGATTTTGGATATACCAGCTCACATTATAGGAGAGCTCTAGCTTTTATAAAAAAGAAACATATTGTTTATTCCATAAGAACTTCAATTCACAAAATTAGAGCGTTCAGTTAATAAATTGTAAGAGAGCAAATTATCCCTCTTTAGCAAGGGATCGTTAACGAATGGCTGCTTGTTCATGATCGACACTTTCTACTTGTCTAGAAATTTAATTAGTTCCATTGTGAAGTTTACATTTATCCTCTTTTGCATCGCCAAAGATGGTTCGGAATATTAAGGTGGGAATTGAGTGAAATCCTCGGCACGGGAAAAACAAATGGTTGCTGAGCTGAAAATATCTGAAAGGAGCATGCACGAATATTGCAAAACGAGCTCAAAGTCAAACTTATCAAATATCAAAAAGCTCAAGATCTCACTGTTTTCTCCAAAACAATTTGCTTCACTAGATCCAAGAAGCTATTGCGCTTGCACGAGCGCGATCAATATTGTCGAATATCGTCATCTCCCACTAAAAAAAATTCCCGATTGAGCAGTTTGCAAACCAGAAAATGACTGTGATATTCGACCAGTCACAGAAGTTAGGCAGCATCGTTTGTGATAGTTTGCGCCACGCTGACTGTCTATGCTTATTCTCTGGTCGTGTTTTTGGACCATGGGGTCAAGAAGATTAATTCGAACGTATACCGTGACACTGTTCGGAAGAAGCTGTGAAGCAGTAGGTAATTAAAACTTTCGTAGACTATATCATCACGTAAGGCATGCGTCAACCAAGAATGCATGAGAGACGACGTCCTTTACTTCATTCGAACCACCCAATGGCCTCCATAGTCTCCAGTTGCCAATCCGATCGAGTTCTATGTATGGTGCATTTTGCACATCAAGATCAGCATAAACAAGTTGGGTAAACAGACCTACGCCCATGTCATAAGGGTTTTGTATTCAATTTACAAAATGCAGTCACCAGATCGAATCAAATCAAGAAACATGTCAAAGACGATTTTATTGGAGAAAATATGAAATACGAAGATCATACTATTATTAACAAAGTTGAACGAATTTCGACTTCTGAGGTTTTTGGTATTGTTATACTCATAAATATCTCCCTTGATAATTATTTCAGAAATTTCATGTATTTCCCGCCTGTGCCCCCACTGAAGCAAAAACTAACAGTTTAACAACTGTTTTGAAAAGCTCCCATGAAAACTTTCATTTCATACTCATATCGGCTACGTTTGATGAATTTTTTTTTCAGGGGCCACTCTCCTGTGCTGTTATCATCGATTAATGGTCAATTTTTTCGAATCCTAGAATGGTTACAAAACCCTATTGCTAGGAGCTCTCTCCCACCTCCTTGACTCACTTATGAGCATTAATTGTAGGTACTCATCTTCAGTCATTCATTAAATTGAATCAAGTGTTCAAAGCATGCACCTTAAACGTTGAAGTTGGGAAAAAATAACTCAAAATTATTCAATCTTCGCATTTAAAACAGCCACCATTTTGTTTTACGATTACTGATACCACTAGCTTAACCGATTCTTAAAGATATACATGACACCTATCATTCCTGAAATTTTCATGCAAATCCTAGCAAAACAATAGTGTCTGAGTCGGTAAAAAGCGCATGTTTTTCTATAGCCATATGTTGCCATAGTAATAAATGCAGCGCATATTGTTCCATAGTGATACAGGAAAATTCAAACCGCTATAACTTCGCTAAATATGATTCAATCTTTATGAAACTTAAATAGACATCTACGTACTGAATTTCATTGAATTTAAGGGTACCGTTAGGATTTTATTCAAGAAAACATAAAATCGATAAATCATACTATTACTAACAAAGTTGAGTGAATTGCGACTTCTCACGTATTTGTTGTTGTTGTACTCACCAAGGCCTACATCCCCGATTTTTTTCCGATTTTTCAGATCACAGGTGTCCAATCGCGGGGGGGGGGGGGACACAAATTTTTCGTGTATTTCCCCTCGCTGTGCGCCCCTCGAAGCAAACTTTACCAAACTAAGACCTGTTTTGAAAAGTTCTCATCAAGACCTTTCATTTGATACCCATATCGGCTACCTTCAATGAAAATTTTTTTTTCGGGGGTCTCTCCCCCTTAAACACCTTATAAAATTTTTTTGTAGTCGAACTTTGAAGAGATCACCACTTTACACGTACTCACAAAATTTGATGTTTCTAGCTTAAGTAGTTTCCGAGAAAAACTGCTGTGACACATGGACGGACGGACAGACAGACGGACAGGAAATTATTTTACAAAACCCTAAAAATGATGCTATAAAAAAAGTCCTTATATTAATATTCCGCAAATTCACAGCTGTGCAGCGTGTGACTCGTTTTTCGAAAGACTGTGCGATAGTTTGCACCAATGGTCGTTGTCGATACAACACTACAGCGCCTCAGGGGCTTTGGCTTCCCGCAGATAACATCTCCTGTTGCCTCACTCCATCGCTTCCAAAACCGAGGAGCGATGCGCTGTCTTCATCGACAGAGTCGGGCCAGCGTTCCTTCGGTTTTCCCACTGATCTCCGTCCTTCAGTTTTTCCAACGAATACCTTTTTAGGTCCACGTTGCTCGTCCATTCGTTCCACGTAACCAGTCCATTGTAGTTGTAATTTTACTATACACTATTTTAATCTGTGGTGACTTTAACATGCCTTACCTAAGGTGGGACTCAAGCTCTCCTTCAATGATCTCTCTATCCTGTTTTCTTCTTTTTTATCGCTTTGCTCCCTATCGCAATTAAATATGATCCCGAACGCAAATAATCAACTTCTCGATTGCATCTTTACTACCAATTCTGCCTCTATCTCCTCGATCACAAAATCCCCCTCCGAATATGTAAAATCTGATCCCCATCATCCTCTGGTTGAGGTTCGTTTATCTTTTCTCGCACCTTAGTCCAAACTCACTCCTTTTTCCCCAAGATTTAATTTCCGCAAAGCCAACTATGCAGCCATTCAGCTTGAGCTGTAAATATTGACTGGAATTCAATGCTACAGAAGCTCGATGTCAATTCAGCGCTATCAACTTTCTATGAGAATCTCCGTAGCATAATTACAAACCATGTACCTATCTGCCGTTCCCCTCGGAAAAAGAGGCCCAGCTGGTTTTCCGCTGAGTCTCAGACGCTCTTATTTGAAGGACCAGGCGCGCAAAAAATTTCAGTATTCCAACTCGAACACTGACCTCACCAACTACCGACTGCTTCGCAGAGAAACCAAAAAAGCGGTTAAGAACGTAATGCGATCTTATTATTATATGATTGAAACATCACTGCAATCTAATAGTCCTAAGCCCTTTTGGACATACATACATTTTCTGAAAACAACATACCATAACCCTAATATGTTCTCATTGCATAACTGCCAAGTCTCTGATGGGCAAGCTATCTCTGACCTTTTCGGTCAATTTTTTTCCTCCACATTGAAGGTTTCGAACCCCACTATATACTCATCGTGTCCTTCTCCTTCCCCTATTGTGCATTCTATCGTGACCTCTCCATCGGAAATTGAAAATGTATTGCTCACTTTTGACATTAACGGTGGTCCAGGTCCTGATGGAATACCCAATCTGTTCGTAAAGTCATTATGTACCCCACTTTCAATTATTTTCAATATTAGACTTTCTTCCTCCTGCTTTCCCGCCGTCTGGAAGCATGTTAACATCTTTCCGATCCATAAGTCCGGAAATGAAATCTCGAATTATCGTCCGATTTCTTTGCTGTCTTGTTTTGGCAAGCTCCTTAAGCGAATCGCACATACAGAATTTACGATGACATCAGTATCCTGTTTGCAAATGAACAACATGGCTTCATTAAAGGTCGTTCGCCAATAACTAATTTGTTAGACCTTACGAATACCATCTCTCCTGCTATTGACAAGAGCCAACAAGTTGATGTCATATACACCGATTTTGCTAAAGCCTTTGACAGTGTTGATCACGGCCTTTTGGCAAACAAACTCCGATCGTTTCGCGTTTCCGACTCAATCTTCTCTTGGATCTTATCCTTCTGATCCCATCGCTCCTGCACCGTTACATGGAATCATTTTTTTTCATCGGCCTCATTTAACCCAAAATCTGGTGTTCCTCAAGGATCAATTTTAGGCCCTTTGCTATTCAAAATTTTCATTAATGATCTTCCCCAATGCCTGTCCTCTAATTATCTTCTTTACGCTGATGATTTAAAAATTTATCGTTCCATTAACTCCAGCAAAGACTGCTCATACCTTCAAAATGATCTTGACAATCTCTGAAATTGGTGTCAAGGTAATTTACTTCCTCTTAACATTTCAAAATGTTGTTACATGAGATTCAACAACAAAATTCATCCAGTTTTATATGAATATCGGATTGATCGACCGCTGCTCGCACTTGTGGACAAATTTAAAGATTTGGGAGTAGTATTTGACCCAGGTTTGAAATTTAACATCCATATTTCATGCATAACCACTAGAGCTTCACGTGTCGCTGGTTTTATTTTACGATCCTCCTGCAAGTCTTTTAATATTTCAACCAGCGTCCATCTATTTGTACTCCTAGCCCGGTAAATCCTTGAGTATGCCTCCCAAGTATGGTCTCCTCACTATACCGATCTATCTGATGCTGTTGAAACAGTACAGCGTAAATTCATACGTTTTCTATTCTACAAATATAACCTCCCTTACAGCTCCTACGATGAGCCCTTACAGATCCTCAACATTCCATCACTCAAAAAAAGGAAAGAATTCTTAGACCTGTGCTGCTTATTTAAATTATGTCCCGGTATTCTTTCATCCAACCTTCGGGAAAGACTTTATATACGTCCCACCTCAAGAACGCGTTCAACTGACATATATCTTGTGCGCTTTGCTCGTACCGATATTTATTTTTATTCGTTTTAAGTACGCGTTTCACGTCGTTACAATGAGCTCCAGCTGGGTCCCCTGCCAGATTACTAAAACGCTTTTAAAAGCATATTGCATAATATTGTCCTTAGCTTCCAACAGTTTATTAGTATTTTATATTCTTGTTTTTTTTTTTTTTTTTTTCAAATTGCTCACTTTGTTTTTGCCCCTATTATATTATATTTCACTGCCTATTTGGTAATTGGATTCATGGATCTGTAAAATAATCTAAATAAATAAATATATTACTGTGATCTATACATTTCAATACTCCTTAAACTTCTCTCGTAGTGGAACTGTCCGGTACGACAGCTGATATTATTTGCTTACTGAAAAGGCAGTCGAATTCGCTGCTTCAGGTTCGTGATCGACTTGGCTATTTACGCCCTGAGTGTGGGGCTCCCAGAGCCTATGGACTACCCACTGAAACCCTGCGTTGTCAGTCTGGAACCGTTTGACACATTACTTAAGGCTAGGTCTCGTTTTTTATGCCTTGGGCGCCATCGGGTTGCAGAGATCCCTCATCCAGCGCTAGCTAGAATATGCCACCTGGTTCCATTTGTCGACTGATCTGAGCATCTCTCCGATTAAACTATCTGGAGAGTCCCCTCCTAATTCCTTAACGACGTTACCACACAGCCTGTCCCTCCTTTTTAAACAAAAAATGTGTGGCAAGAGCATCGACATCTCCTGTGCAGGTGAGACTGAAAACATCCATTCTCACTCAAAAGCTAGGTCAGATAGAAGTCAGTCTGACCATGACTACCGTTGAGCCACGGCCTTAGGTCAGGAATGAGGCGCGCGGTCCAGCTCCCCTTCGTTTCATTCAGCCAGGATAGTTGACAATTGCCGAGTGAGCGTTGTGTCTCTTCAAGCGCAGCAGTCTCCCTATCACCGTAGTTTCTGAGCAAATAAGTTTTACGGCGCTCTATCCCAGAGAGAGCGATAGGTATAACGCTTGCAATAATCAGCCTCGCCGACTCAGAGACTGTCCGCTCCATATTTCTAATCTGCACAGCAGCACAGACTACCGTACATCAGAAGTCGCCTTCTTGATAAGGTAGGTCCCCCTACATTGGCCATCAGTAGACTGATTGCCGGCACACCCTCTGCAGCCTTATCCACCATTGCCCTGATTTGCTCAAAGGAACTCATCTTCGAGTCGATCAGAACCCCAGGCTCTTCATAGCTAATTTCAACCCAACTTGCCTTCCCCAATGCTGGTCATCCTTACTCTCGGGATTCTCTTCTTTGCCCGGATGACTACTTCGACTTTTCTTCAGCGCTAGGGTGAATCCGCGAGCAGACATCCCGCGATAAGTGCCGCGGTATCATCCGCATAGCCGATCAAGCGCGATTCGTCCGACAGCTGAAATCTCAGTAACCCACCGTACGTGATGTTCCACAGGTCTGGGCCAAGGATGGATCCTTTAGCAACACTCGATGTAAATTTGATCCTTCGCCGACCATGCTTTGTGTTATAGAGTAGGCTCCGATCCGTCAGAATTCACATCAGAAACTCTGGAACTATAAAAGGGGTTTCCAGTGCTTCAAGAATATCCATCCATCTAGCGAAATTGAAGCAGCCGTTTCTAACCACCTCTGCAATCGCATCAATGGTGGAGCGTTCTGCTCTAAAACCGTACTACCGGGAAGATAGGTCCCCAGCAGCACGAATTGCGTCAGTGAGCCTTCACTTATGAGTTTCCAGCCTCGTGAAAGGTGGACCTTCCACTCGTGTTCTGTCGCGGTCTGTATTGACACAGACGGGATGTGTAGGGAACAGAGTCCGTACAAACCTCGTCTATCTTTTCTACTTCTGTGGGGCGCCAAGCCTCCGTGCGACCAATTTGTACCCCAGACCACACATCACCACGTCGTCCCGCCAAGCATCGGGCTTTATTTTTAATTAGCTTCCGAAGGAATTTTCTGGTCGATCTGTATGCTGCTAGCCTTCTGTCTGCCTCCCCTGGCGTTCGCGGCCGCTGGACTTCTCACACTTGTGACACTCTATTCGCTATTCAGAGATTTGCGCTGACCACCAGTACACTCGAGACTTCCATGACGGGGTCTCCGACGGGCATGGTAGACTCGCAAGCAGATATGATGACAATCATAGTTGAGTTCCGTGTGGAGCTGTGGGTTCGGGCACACTCCGCATGCCCAGCAGCTCCCTACGTTGAAGCCTCGGTGGCGACATCAAGTTTGAGCTTCTGATGCTTTTGTCGAACTATCAGCCCAACCAGCTGTGATGGGTACTAATTGAAAAATTAGGTAATAATCACATGGTTGAGCGTGATATTGAATTTCGTTACGGTGATGGAATGGGATATCCTAACAATAAATCTCAACGCCAAGGGTCGAATTGGGACTTTTGTGCGATGGATTATTATTATCATAGTTGAGTTCACCACGTCCTCGTCTTCCGCACCCCGATGGAGCTCCCAGCAGCGGTCTCCCGCCGCGAGCACGTCAGCCTCCCAACATCCATCTTCCCAGTTTTCAGGAATCTGGGAGTACTATATTAGCTGATAAGTCCTGGGATTTTTAATGAAAACAAGTGCTTTTCAGGCAGAGTTATATTTAATCCTCAATATAGTTGCCTTCGACGGTGGTACACTTGGTATAGCGATTTTGCAGAATTTCGATGCCCTTTCTGCAGGTCGAAACTCATTCGATATGAATCTGATTCCCTAGAGCCACCGCTTGCGGTTTGGGAACAGATAATAGTCGCTGGGGGCCAAACCTCGAGAATACATTGGATGAGCAAACAATTCGAACGATCATTGGTCCAATTTGACCATCGTAGTTGGTCCAATTTGGCCATGCTAATCGATGAAGATTATTGTATTCCCATCCCAAAAACGGAGTTAGAGTTGTCTTGCTTGGCTTTCCAGCCATTTTGTAGACTGCCTATTGGACTCAAGCGAATGGTAATGAACCCACGTTTAATCCATCGCCGCAAAACGACTGCTCGATTACGCTGCAACAACACCAAACCGGCCATTGAATCATCAACACGCTGCTGCTTTTGGTCGACGCTCAGCAAGTACGGCACCCATCGTGCCGGCAGCCTTTTCATCTTTAAAATATCGTGTATAAAGTATCCCGCCCGTTCCTTTGATATACCCACGGCCTCATCTAACTCGCGCAACTGCACTTTACGATCACTCAAAACCATTCGATGTACTTGCTTTACGATTTCCGCACTTGTAGCTTCTTTTGGCGTTCCGAGCGAGATACGTCTTCGGTACTTGTACGACCCTTTTTAAATTCACTAAACCGCCGATAAACTGTTGTTCTCGAAAGAGCAGATGTGGGATAACATTTCTGCAACCATTGCAGTGATTGTTCAGAAGTTTTTCCCGTCAAAAAACAATGTTTGATCAAGATGTGATATTCCTGTTTTTCGTCTGGGTACTAGGCTTGCGAGTTCTTATCACTGAGCAACAAAAGGGTGGCAAACTGCTCAAGTAGGTCCTGAGCGTTTGTGCTTCGGTGCAATTTGAATTGTAGGATTCGGCTCATTGGAATACTGATTTGGCTTTGATTAGGGCCTGACCCTAGCATATGATTGAGGTCAGCAGGCTCTGGCTCAGCATCCTTGCAGAAAATGTAATGTGCCTCGCTCGTGCATTCCTTTCTTTTGTGCCCCGTTTGGCCACAATTATAGTACAGAGAGCTCCTGTTGTCGGGTTCCATAAAGTCATATGCTGTATCCGTATTCGAGGTGGAGAGGAATTGCTCTTCTCTGTTTCCTGCAGATACCTAAACCTATTTCGATTTTGCCCTTCACTAGGATTTGTTCAGCAAGTCGATAATGGTCATATGTTCTCCCCTGATGTTCTCCCGTCTCAATCTTACTTTGACTGCGCTTAAATTCCTTTTTAATGGCCTCCTCTACCTCGATTTTACCCGTGACGTAGTCGAGGTTCCTAATTTCGAGGGTTGCCATCGTCTCGAGCGAGGTAATGGTTACCCTGTTTCCAAGAACCTTTTTTACCGCATCTGGGAACGCGTCCTTGTTGGCGGCCTCCGACCCAAATTCTACCAGTAAGCCTCCAGGTCGGGCTAGCCGCACAGCCCTTATGGCAGTTTCGTTGTCATCTGCCTTGATCTCTCATTTTATTTCACGCGGTACATCTGCGTAAGATCTGTCTTCAGGTGTTTTAATAAGCAGAGTCTTTCGTAGGGATTTGCGCCGTGGTCTGTATTTTGGTTTTCGCGTTGTATCGGAAGAATCATTTTTCTTCTTCGGAAGGCACTTTGTCAGATTTTTCGAGGAGAAGCGCCAAAACGTAGCTGCTAATCCTGACCAAACCAAAAAAGCGACCATTTTGGTTGGTCAGGATTAGAAGCTACGTTTTGGCGCTATTAAATTTGGCATAGCTTTCGATCGAGGCAAATTTCCTAAGCGCGGCTGGTTTCAAAGCGCTCCAGTTTTAATAGGGTTCTGAATCTAAAACCGCCAAAAGCACCGTTGAAAACGCCACACGAACAGTAACTGAGTTTTTTGGGCTACTAGATGTAACTCTCCTCCGATGTCAATGGCGGTCATATAATCCACATGCCGCAGGAAAGCTCCGCTTGCATATGGGTCATCTTTGCGCAAAAATATCAGTTTCTAACAACTGTCATCGCTTATTGCGCCATTGACGGATAATTCATGTGATTCGAGGTGATAAGAATTGGCGTGAGTAGCGACTCGGTGCGCTCCCACATTTCGTTGCGGTGCTTGGTTGGTGGATATTGGACGAGTCATGTCATCCTGATAATACTCAGATTCGAGTGGTACCGCCTCTACACGTTCTGATCGCATAGGTTGCGCATAAGGCCTAGTCACTGCATTGTTCTCTCCGGGGTGGTTGAGCGGAGGTGGTTGGGCGGGTGATACTAAGCTTGGTCTTGATTGGTTCTCTAGAGCCATGGAGTTCAAGACCGAGCTTAGCCGTCATATCGGTAACGACCAAGGACTTGGGCCTATATTCCAATGCTGGCGAGCCCGAGGTCGTGTTTGCGTGGCGGTTTGTGCCGCATCCCCTAATTTGCGCCCCATTTGGCCCATCATCGTGGTTTTTCCCCGGAGTGAGGCTGGTGGGGTTGTCCCTTCAATTACCGGTGGCGCTTCAACCTCTCCGGCATTACCTGTCTCACTGTGAACCACTCTTGGGAATTGGTCCTTATGTAAATGAAGGGGCCTCTATGGAAATAGGTGGGTTTTATTCTCTCAATTGGCCGTCTACACATTAAGCAGCTATTTGCAGTCAGCAGTTACCGCTGCATACAACCGCGGTGAAATTGATGTACGCATTATAATTGCAGCATAGCAGAATCATCTGTCATCGCTTGTTAGCATGTAGCACAAAGTGCGGTCTTGTTCAACATCGGATCGCAACCTAAGGCTTTACTGGTAGTCACGTTTTTTTAATGTTTCTACTAAGGATGAAAAAATAGACTTTCGTACCTAAGAAAATGTTTTAAGTGTTAATTACTTAGTGTTAGTGCTTCAAAATAACTAAAAAAAAAGCCTAAAGTGGCCGAAAGTAGCTAAGCTTTTACCTCACAACAAAAATTTAATTTATGGTAATTTGATCTTCTCATTGCCGAACACTCCATACTGGGGGCTCAAATTGTGCATCCTCTACACATTGCTTGCACATCGACAACACTGTCTTAGGTGTGTTGACCCAGACTGCTAACAACTGAACAGGAAAATAAGATTGTTCAGAGCTTTTTCAGACTCGCAATCAGCAGGTATTTTGTCATGGATAGTTGTGAACTATCTAGGCAGCGAATCACACGCAAACCGACTGCCATGTAATGGAAGACAACCAGGCGCCGCTATGTGTTGGGTTCTAACGCTGAATTAACCAGCAATATCCCGAGTAGAAATTCAATTTAAGCAGTAATTAGGCCTCAACGGAGGTTAGGGCCTATTGTCGAACGTAACGCATTACCCCATCACTGTTCAAATTAGGAACTGACGGGGTTTGCCTAAACAGTTCCTAAATTAGGCTGTGATGCGGCTTGCCTAAACAGTTCCTAACTTAGGCAGTGATTCAGCTTGCCTAAAAAGTTCCTACTTTAAGCGATTATGGGGCTGCTCTAAACACTTCCTAATTTAGACAGTAATAGGACTTGCCCTAAATTTTTTTTAAACAAAAAAATTTTTCCGAAGGAGTTCTTTATATTGCAAGGACAAATGGTAAGCATTTTCGGCGATGTGACCGGCTTTCCCAATCAGGAACTGCCGGGGCAGCTCGACTGCTTCCTTGAAATTGACTCCACGCTATCGTTTATTTACGCTGGAATTAACAGTATTCTGTGCTATCTGTTTATTTGTCCGTCCGTCCGGAGGATTATTACACTGCGTTCACTGTACATCTGTAGAACCACTTGAAAACATTTTTTTGTTTTTCACCAGGATTTAACCCTTCGACTTAGGTATTCGCTGTCCTAATCACTAAATTACACCGTCCAGTTTTAAATATATGTTTTTTTTTTGCTTTACTACTACAGCACCTTTCGGGCCTTCGCTTAGAAATAGAGTATCTCAATATCTTGTTCGAATGTATCGGCGCTCGAGAAGATGATATGGTCAGTTATCACGCTTTGGCCGTTGATCAGTCCACTAAGCTGCAAAACGTTCTGATTTTAAACCAGTACGTATCATAACTGAATGGGCTTAAAGTCTGTCCGAAGAATCACTCGAAAAAAAATTTCGTTATAACCAATGGGGCTCGAACCAGGGACCTTCGGCTTCCGCAACGAGCACTCTAATTGCTAAACATCACGCGGATAAATTAGGATTGCTCATGTTTCCAATAAGAGCATCATTTCCAATCTTACGGTACTAATTTTGCGCCCCGTCCCAATATTTATAAGTAAATTCTCAGCCCCCTTGACTGAAGTCCTTTTCATTCAGCCAAATTATATTGTGAAGTTGATTTTTGTAATATTCTCGCTTGTTTAAAAGAATAATTCTCCTGCGGTATGCAGCAGATTTACCCAAAAAACTATAAATTCACAAAAATTTTTAAGGTATTCCATTTTTCAATAAATTCGGATGTGATATCTGTTATATTTCAATGTCACAATATCATTTAAATGCATCGCCCCATAACCCAGATAGAATCTTGTTGTCGGAGATAGTTAGAGTAATTCATTTCATGATCACAAAGGTATTTTGGATGATATGGTATCACGTTCGACCGAGTATCTATTTAGCTGTGATGAGAATTGATTATAAATAAGAATCTCAGTTGGGTAGGCTTACAGTTCTTCCGGAGAATCATTCGCAACAAATTTCATTGTCATCAACGGAGCTCGAACCAGAGGCTTTAAGCTTGAGTTGCTCTTTAAACAGTACCCCACGTAGACTATACACAATTTAAAAAGAACACCGCAAAGAAAAAATTATTTATTCGGCTCTTCGAAAGCAATGCAAAGCCGTAGTGAATGACTCATATGCGTTTTCAGCTATCATTACGAGCACATTTCATCAATTTTTATTTTCTACGACAATCGTTAATAGTTTATTGTTATTTAAGTGCAAATATCTATAAAGGTTTCATAGATTAAATCTCATTCAACAAATAGCATAATTGTTACTGATTGGCTGCAAATCGAGAAAAAATGTTATTAGATTTATGCGGACTTAGTGACTTTTAATTATGAGTAATTTGGGAAGTTAATGGTCCATGAATCTCAAATAGTTGTTCCACCAGCGACTTTTAAAAGCAAATCAATTCAAGTGCATTATTTTATGTACGTATGGAAATACTTTTAAAATTTTGTTGTATGAAAATTTATTGAAGTCCAAATGATGGGATTTTTTCTGTTTCTTGAATAGATGGCTAAGCATAATACCGTATAAAGGCTGTCTCTAGATAAACCTAAGATGTAATAGTCCAAGAAGCATTTTTTTAAGGTAGAAGCACTCACAACTTAAAGAGATTCAAATTCATTTTAAAGTCTGATTGGGTTTACCATGGCCCAGTGCCTTGTTCATCTACCTTGTGTTCCGTGAGGTTCTGGTTCGATTCTAGCCAAACTCCTAGTTGAGTATAAATTAGTGAATTTGTCCAACATTAATTAAAAATCTTACACTCTGGTTTCACAATGTGTATATGTGGAGTAATCGAGTCCAATAGATCGTCATGGACTGAACGCTCAGGAGCGGCTTTAATGGCCATCTAGTCCACGAACGGTATAATGGCTATCTTACCCAAAAGCGGACTGACGACCATCTGCCTCAATTCACTACAAAAAGAGGTTTGATTGCACGTGCGTTTAAGGCGTAGGTCTCCGTAGAAATCTAGGAAAAATACTGCTAGGCACTTCATGAAGTCTGAATTAAAATCTCAATTGCGAGGATACTAGATAAGGAGAAAAGGAAGAAATGCATGCACCGCTGGTTAACAGGGTAGAGTCTATTTCGTCTTTTGTAAGGTGCCATGGTCGTATCCTTGTCTAGAAATTTTCGGGTAATAGGCTCTACAGACTCCACACTCCTCCAGTA
Source organism: Odontomyia ornata (assembly GCA_963969285.1). Lineage (NCBI taxonomy): Eukaryota > Metazoa > Arthropoda > Insecta > Diptera > Stratiomyidae > Odontomyia > Odontomyia ornata. Next base: position 6,773,008 of record OZ017741.1, read on the forward strand.
CTAGTGGCTCCTGAGCGGCAAAAGTCAGTCTTTATCAGACTAAAGTCCGAAGCAGGAGCCATGGAGTATGAAATAAACAGCTGCCTTTGGAGACAAGCTCTCGACAAACTTTGAGGCTATCTCCAAATAAGCTTGACGCCAAGAGAAGTTCATCGTTTCAATTAAAAACGGTCATGGATAAATTAATTTTGGTAGCCCCAGCGGACCTATTTGTGACTTCATCAGATATGTTTGAAGGAATCATTCAGAGGGCTAGACTAATGCAGCTCAACCATTAATTATCACGTATATCTCCATTAAAATTATAGAATGTCCGCCGGCGTGCTTTTTACGAAATTTTAATTCTATTTAAATTATCACATAATTAATGGATTCAAATTTATATCATTAATTTTATCTTCATAACCGGCTAATATACCGCTCAATAGACTCCGCAGTGGATTTTACAACTGAACCTCCATTTGAACTCATAGATTTTGATAGAGTCATGTATCCAATTGGTAACTCAAGCAGAAGCTCATCTCAGTTACTAGAAATATAATATAAAAGCAATAAAAGTTCATAACCGGTAAACTGGTCTAAAATACGGCAACAAATTTTTTCTATGCACACAAAACACAATGGAAATGTGTAAAAAAATAGCAAATAACCATGGTGGTATCCAAATAAAAAGAACATCTGTTTTGTTGGATATATTTTCGCCGCAAGTTATTTGGAGCAAAAAGTCTATGAACTTGATATGTTAATATTGATCCAAGTGTGCAGTGATGTGCAGCTGGTATTGTTTTGTGTTGGATAAATATTCATAATTTCGAGAAAATTCGGTAAAATTTGCAATCGATTAAAAAGGCGATTGTAAATTTATGTTTAATAAATATAATATTCCTAAGGCAGACTGTCCGGATACTTTAAAAGCAAAGTACAATCAGTTTTGGATATTTTGATATTTGCTTAATTTTAGATCGGGTAAACCGATGACGAGTGAATTTGGCTCCATTCTTTACTTTACTCGTATAGCAGCAATGTTCTCGCCATTACACACATTCCTTAGTCGTCTTTGAAACATTACAGCATATAGAGAGTATGTGATACGAATTGCATCTTGACCACATATGGCTTGCTCTGATGGACGATTATTTGTGCCATAAAAATCAGGAAAATGTCAATTGTCGCGTTTTGCCCAATGATTTTCCAAGTAAATTTGGAAAATATGTCGGCGTTGTTCAAACGTGAGTCTATTCGTAATTTCTATCTCTTGTTTCTCTAAAGTAGAAGTGAACTAAATATTTAAAAAAAATTACAATTAACTATCTGAGTCATTAGAATTACATTACTCTACAATCAAACGTCATTCCAGCCGTGTCTCTATTCTTTGGTACTCATCCCTGTTTTTGCATAGTATTCTTTGCTGTACCAAAGCAACTGTTAAATAAATTGCATTCATACCGTAATTTTGAAAGGGGACATTAACGTCTAAAGCCTTTAAATAATTTCGAAAATTATTCGCAAACTTTTAAAATCTTTTCTATCAAGAAAATGTGGTCTAGACTCCCTCTATTAGAATGCCGGTCGGCCTAGAAAACGATTAATAAGAACGGTACTCATTTAAAATTATTTAGCATTTTCTAGTTTTCTCTATTATGTTCTTCCAATTCTCCTAGTGTAAAATAAATGTCAATGACGTCGTCTGGTCTACCTGTTTCGCTTAAGTACGTTTAAATGACTGTAGAAATGTTATACGTACCACTAGAAAGGTGCCAACACACCACCTACAGTTATTACTACCAAGCCTTCCCACTTAACATTATCTCAAACTTCCATTCTATACAAGTCAAGTGTATACAATATATTCACATCTTCTCAGTAGATTGTCTGCAAAGTATCAGTAGTAGTTAGTGGTAGTAGTAGATTGATAAAAATTTTCGCAACGAAACGAAGATTCGAAGAAGACTTCGTGGACTAGTCAGACTTGGTTTTGTGAGAGACTACGTGGTAAAGTCTTATTTGTCCAGCACATCTTTTTAGCGAAATGCCGGTTATCAAGTTTGTCAGCTTCTTCGGTTGTAGATTAAATTTTTGCTGTGCACCACGTTGGTATTTACTGACTAGAGGCTGTTGAGATTGAATAAGGAAGGCATCACAATCGGTTGAATAAGTGTGGTATCGAGTACTGACTGACTGTACTATGGCCATGAATGCAATTTTTTATTCTTTTCTTTACATTTACAAGGCTTTGGATTTTCGCTTGACCTTTATTCTTATAAATCATCATGTTCTTGCTAAATTTAGCTCGCCGTGATTGTATTCGCACCAGGAAAAGGCAAAAAGATAGTAATTCAAATGATGAAGATAGAAAATGATGATGATGATGGTTAACGATGAGGTGCCTATTGGTGTTTGTTGTCCTAGTTTTGGAATTTGGGGGTTTTTCGAGTACTTAAATTAATGATGGCATCATGCAGTGAATGATTGAAAGCTTCTCGTGATGATGAGTTGGTTAGTATGTCACTTTCTCTTTTGCAGTTGAGTATGAGGGAAAAATGCATACACATTGAGAATTGGCATTGAAAAATCTGGAATTATGGAGAAATTTTCCAACTATTCTTATATTAGGAAGCGCAATGAATTTGAAGAATATTTTTTTTTTATTTTGTATCAGTACCGGTTTTCCCACTTCCTTCGTTGGAATAACTCTGAAAGAAATATTTTCATAGTAGTTCACCTGGGGAGTCAAATTCTGTTAAATGACAGCACTGAAATTTCATTAATAAACATTTTGCCTTATATCTACCCTCCTTTGAAAGATATTCAAGGCTTCTTTAGATGCCTGAGCAATCCGTAACTTGACAGATCTGATAATTGATTTGTAAATGTGGAGCTTTGTTTGAGAAGAATAGTTACCGAAAAAATGCATTGGCTAGTAAGCCCGTCAGTTAATTTTGTTCAGTCAACTCTCATCTTTCGAGGAGTTCGAACTTGACTACGTTTTCAAAATTCAAATTCTCTCTCATTTTGTTTCGCGTTACTCACGTCTGCTTACTTGATTGAATTATAATTTTTGTGTTGCTCTGAATGACGAACCTCTTTATTTTCCTATGGCTGCTAACGTTTCAGCAGTGAATCCCTTCACATAGAGTATAATGGATGCACTTGACCCTACCATTGGCTCTGAGCTGGACAGAATCTTAAAAATATTTGTGAAAACATGGTCTTCATTAAGTGTTCGCTTCTGCTTTATGTTTAATATGGGCTTGACGTCTGTGGTGTTTCCTCCCTTTTGGGAGGTAGCCAATTCCTAAATTTGTTCCTCTTTTGTGTGAATTACCTTCCGATTTCAGTTATTTCGTGTTTCCCTATGCTTATTGTATTTAACTGGCTATTTGTTCTTTGACATCTCCCGCACAACATTGTTTTCTTCAATGTCGATAGATGACTACAAATCTACTTGAATACACATATTGTTGCTGGAGACCTTCACTAGCACTTTCAGGTTGACGTTTTTTATTCTGATTTCACCAAGACGTTTAATTCTTATCATAGCGTGGTGGTGAAAAAGCTTATAAAACATAACGCTCCTGGTTGTTTGCTCCCTTTGCTTGTGTCATCGTTCTTGTAGTCTCTGTGGAGTTTTATCAGATTCCTTTTACCCACAGATTCGAGTTCCCCAAGGGTGTATTCTTGGGCCTCTATTATTCCTCTTCTACATTAATGAACTGACCGTCAAATTTTTAGAACCATTAGATCGTACGAAGATTCCATATCTCTTCAAAATGACCTGAACGTTTTCTGCAACTGGAACCAATCCAATGTTATTTCCCTTCTACTTTTTCTGTAAATCTAGTACAATTTCCTTTCCATACACTCAACGCTGCCCTCCTCACGACCCTTTCAAAGATTTGGGATCTTGGATCTGAAACATAAATTTTTTGATCACATGCCATATTTCTCGAATTTCTGTAGTTCTACGACATCCTACACTTGTAGTTTGTCTATCTATTAGTATATGTATCACTCAATGTCTTGTGAAATTTCAAGATTCTAATCGTTCAGAACATGTCGGCTGATGATGGCCGTTTACGACAGCACGTTAGTGATGATAGGGTAGCCTTTACTGGATCGTATTGGTGGAATTATTAGTCATAAGCGAAGCGAATTAAAAAAATTGTTTACTTAAGCTGTTCTTTTCAAAGCATCGAACCAATGCCAATTGTCTTGTAAACATTTTTATTACAAAGGTCCTGAATTCTAAAGTGAAGTGGCTTTCGCGGTGGCTACCAACTAACTCTAGCTAGTAGTGGCCTTCTCGGTAAAAGACCATCTTGTTCGTGAAAGATAAATGAAGCGAACTAAAACCAGTTGGGTTGACAGGCCAACGCTCATGTCAGAAGGGTTTTGTACTCAACTTCTGAGTAATGCAGTCACCAGCAACGTATAAAGTTAAGAAATATGTCAAAGAGATGTGCACGTTAAAAAATTCTATTTTCAACGGACGCCATTTTGTTGCAAACCAACAAAAATCTCTCAAATCATGCATTCCCAAAAATATTAATGTTATTGACCTTATTTGAAAATTTCAAGAAGATCAAATCAAAACTGCTGTGACTGATTCGATGGAAAGCATTTTGCGAGAAAAAGTGCTGTGACACACGAACGGATGGACAAACAGGATGCGATTTTAGTAGGGCTTTTTAAAATTATTTTACAAAACCCTGAAAATGACAAAACTATTTCCAAACGAAACCTTTGAAAATAATATAACGCTTTTCTCATGAGTTGATATCTTGAAGCCGAAAAATCTGAGGGTATATTCATCATTATCATGGTATTCCAGTCCGTATCGAGCCTTGGCTCGGCTCGTTTGCCCTTTGAATGACCGTTTTGAAATAAGATTGGTGCTCATTTGATGACCATGGCTGGTCCATTGTAGTTTTTGCAGCTTTATTACGGAAGAGAATTCCGGTGCATAATAAAATCATATAACTCGCTCTACTGAATCCGCCATCCATCTTCTTCTCATGCCGGACTGAAGATTCTTTATAATACCCTCCTTTGCAAGGTATTTAACTCTGTAACAATCCACAAAAAAAACAACACTATAGCAATTTCCAACGAACAATCGTACTTTTTTCACAGTTGAGCAACGACTGGGTGAGTTGCTGTTGACTGTAGTCCGTTTTTATAATCTAAGAACATGGGACTGAAGTTCGTCACGTATATCGGATACACTTCCAGAGGCAGTTTCTACTGACATCTCGTCAAGGACCCAGCGCTCTGCTTGTTCTTTAGTTTCTTGGGCGTCCATGTTTGCGTATAGTTGATATACTATAGGAGTTATGTCGGATGGCCCAGCTCCAAAGTAAGGCGTGAGGGCGGATGTGTCGTATTATCCCAATATATCAGCAGGTGATGTCATTGATGCGTGCTTTCTTGCTACAATATAGGGGCCATCGCGCTTAGGGCAAAACTTTGCGCTATGTCCTTTCTTTTGACTACTAATTGAATGTGTGGCAATCCATACATAATCTCCAGGCTGGTAAATAGGGTCTAGGTGCCTCTTCCTATCAGCTATGGTACTGTGTCGCTCCGTTTTTTGTTTTTGGATCTCTATGGTGGTTTTAAAAGCTGGGGCAAAATCTTGGACGAAATTTTCGCTGGTGATAGTGGTCCTGTGAAGTCATCAAGTACCTCATAGGGCGCTCGAAGTTCACAGGCGAATGTCAAAAAAGCAGTTGAGACTCTAGTATTTTCATTAACAGCTGTATTCATCGCAAACCTTAAATCTGGAAGTTTAGTCAACCAGTTAACAAGAATAGAAAGTTGGGTCTTGAGATCTTAATTCTTCCTTTCGAAAAGATTGGCCTTCGGGTGGTACACAGGTGTAAATGAATGGTGTATACCCAGGCAGAATATGATATGAATTTTTTTCCCATTGTCGCTCACTACTCGTCGTGGAACACCGTACTTCAAAAACGGGCGCATGCCTTGGCACTAGTCGATTCAAGAAGAAACAAATCTTCAACAAAAAATAACCACGCCTTGTTGTCTTCCGTTACCGGTAGTGGACCGAAAAGATAAAATTAAGTTTCCAATCTTTGGCTGCTAATGGTTTTTTTTAACAAAGATGATGAGATTCTACAAAACTTTTGATGTAGGTAGCGACATATGCACGCATTCCTTTCCAGAAATAGTGACTAGCAATCCGTTGAAATTTACGTTGAAACCCATGATGTCCTGCAGTTGATTCATCGTGGTAGTCTTTCAAAATAGCAGCCTTCTCATATGCAGGAACGATGAACTGGGCATCATTGGAATCGGCTTCTGGTGCATATCTATACAGTAGACCCCCGTTTACCGATAGGGGACCGAAAAGATAAAATTAAGTTTCCAATCTTTGGCTGCTAATGGTTTTTTTTTTAACAAAGATGATGAGATTCTACAAAACTTTTGATGTAGGTAGCGACATATGCACGCATTCCTTTCCAGAAATAGTGACTAGCGATCCGTTGAAATTTACGTTGAAACCCATAATGTCCTGCAGTTGATTCATCGTGGTAGTCTTTCAAAATAGCAGCCTTCTCATATTCAGGAACGATGAACTGGGCATCATTGCAATCGGCTTCTGGTGCATATCTATACAGTAGACCCCCGTTTAGCAAATAGCTCTTGTTACTCCAAAAAACACAATCCTCTTGCAAGATCTAGATCCTTCAGTTGCTCAATATGTTACAACTTTCATTAGCTCCACGCTTCGGCATATCTACGGAAACAGTGCGCATTGCACAGTCACTTTTCGTGTCTTGGTCGAATGGTGGATGCGATAGAGTAACAGCAACAACATTGTTTCGACTCGCAACGTATTTTCTTTGTATGTTATACAGATGCAGTTGCAAGGCCCATTTTGCTAATCGTCGTGCCGGTTATTTCAGATGCATAAGCTATTTAATAGCCGGATGGTCAGTAGTAATCAACACTCCAGCCCAAATGACCGAAAGGATCTCTCATTCTATAGTTGAATAGTTCCTTTCTGATGATCTAAGTAATCGACTCGCATATTTTACTGTGTGTTCGTTTTCACCCTCCCCCTATACCAAAACAGCAACTATTGCATAACTGCTTGCGTCAGTCATCAAAATGAATGTTTTATATCGTCGCTTGTTTTAAAATTGGTAAGGTTTTTTGAGATATTCGAACGATTTCTGCTCTTCAGTTCCCCAACGCCAAACAGCATTCTTCTTTGTTAAGTCATTTAGAGGTTTACTATGTTCGGCGAAGTTTAAAACAAATCTTTCGTACGAAGAACAGATCTAAAACAAGTTGGGTAGACAGACCTACGCTCATGTCCGAAGGGTTTTGTACTTAACCTACAAAATCCACTCACCAGCAACGAATAAAATCAAGAAACATGTAAAAGACGATTTTATTGGAGAAAATATGAAATTCGAAGATCATACTATTATTAACAAAGTTGAACGAATTTCGACTTCTGAGGTATTTGATAAATATCTCCCTTGATAATTTTTTCAGATTTTTTAGATCACAGGTGGCCATTCACGAGGGAGGAAACACATTTTTCATTTATTCCTCTCCTATGCCCCCACTGAAGCAAAAAACTGTCAGTTTAAGAGCTGTTTTGATTAGCTCACCTTAAAGAACTTTCATTTGATACTCATTTTGGCTACATTTGATTAATTTTCTTTCAGGGGCCACTCGCCTGTACTGTAATCATCGATTCATGGCCAATTTTTTCGAATCCTAGAATGGTTATAAAGCCCTTCTGTTAGGAGCTCCTTCCTGCCTCCTCGGCTTGTTTTGCCTATGATTTTCGAATGATTCTTAAATGATAGTAGGATTAGGGGGACTTCCATAAGTTAATTTTTCGGGTGTACCTAAAACTTCAAAGGTAATGACTGTAATGATACTTGTCTAAGTAATTAACAATTTCGATGATGTTATAGAAAATCACTTTCTATTGCCATACGGGATAGTTATAGAAAACGGAAATACAAGGTCAGTTTTGATTCGTTCAGAGCGTTATACGAGTACTTCGCGCAAAGTCCAGTCCAACCGATTTTTTTTTTGTTTTTTGGTTTCTGAAGTATTAAAGTTAAATTATTTTTCAGTGCGCCTCCTTCCAGTTGCAGAGCGCCCTACAACACAAAGGAGTCACAGAAAATAATATTATGAAAAAAGTTATTTTATTAAGTTATAGTTTGGTAAATTAAATATTTTTTGTCTTACTCTGATTTTTGTAGTCTCATATATTGAAAATTTAATTTTTGTTTTATATTGCCTTGATTGGGTTTATACTGATTTTTTTTTGGGGCGTCGTTGTTTTTGAACGAAATCAATTTAGTTTTATTTTTGGTTAATGAATTCACAGAATCAAGTATTTTGTCAATTATTGAGGCAAGTGAATAAAACCCATGTAAACTACTTTCATTTTTTTTTTTATTTCTCAACATGAACTTCTTTCTCCTGCCCTTTCCTTGTATAATTCATCTATCTATGTAAGGTAGCCCAACACGGGCACAGGATATCCCGGAACGACTCAAGATACGACTGAGCGATGAGACTGAGCGAGTCAATACTCCTTCTGCCGTTTTCTGATGTCGGCGACTGCGGTTCATACAATGCTTAGCGTAAAGGAAAACATACTATCAAAAGTTATGCGAAAAATAATGCACAGAATGATGAAGTATATGATGTCGATAGTATAGATATGAGGCCTACTGATATTCCACAGAAGAGTAAACAAAATCCATACGTTTTTGATACCTTTAACCTTGGAGCGATTGTCAAAAAATCCTAAAGCAGCATTCCCATTGTGCTGAATAGTCCAATAACAGATATTAAGAATGCGATCGATTCTTCGATGTAGCCGTACTTGAGGAGGTGAAATATGGAATTATAAATAAAAGCGCTTCCCTCAGGTATCCTGCTCTGATGGATAATGTAATTTCATTCGCGATCGCGATCGTGCCTGTTGTCGGTTATGTCCATAACCTTTTGTGCTTTCAAGGATGGTAAGTGCGGAGTAGCCGCTAATAATGGGTTCTCGGTCCAATTTTGCTACACTATGCCTCACCTTGAAACAGTTTGTCGCAAATCACACCTATCTTGCGCAATCTTACATGCAGCACTTTCCTCGCAAGGCCCGTGGTGTTGATGGGGGGCGAGTTGCGTTTCCCAGTTTTTCCGAATGTCCGACTGGCAGTTGTTGCATCTGCCTAGATGTTGGCGGAATGCTAGTGCGTCCAGCGATCGGCAAGTCACTCGATTTTCACGCTTACATTTCTACTGCTGCAAAACTACTGAGAATTTTGCGACTCCCACCCTGGCACTTTGTGGACGCGGAAAGCGAGAAAACGCACGTCCACAATTTCCCGGCATATTTGTTCTGCCCGAAAGGGATCCTTTCCCACGTAACTCTCAAAATTCCTTCAAAACGCAAGCTTTTCCCTCGCAGCCGTGGGCAACCAACTACAATCACCTCCACTACCAAACGTCAAAAAAACTCTCGACTTCCAAGTGGTCAAGAAGACTTCAACTCTCGGCGTAACTCATCTTTCCCCAAGCCCTATGGCCACCTCACTACAGTCAGCATACTGGCCTCAACGCGCAAAGCCGCAGATGATATAAGTCATGCAATGGCGAGGGCAAGACCAGGTGCATCTTAGTTGCCCCATATTTATACTCCCTTGAGCATTTCGAAGAAGAACGTCTTTGACGAAAACCGGGAATCGTCCAGATGCACATTTCAACCACTTACGACATTCAAAAAAAAGGGTCGGAATTCTGAGGCAAGACGAGGATCTAGCCCGATACGTGCCTGAAGGCAGAGCAGAAGCAAAGACGAAGCCCCCCACAGATTATAAGTTGTCCGAATACTTAGTTCCAGCACAACGCTGGCCTGTAACCCAATTGAAAGGGATCGGGATAAACAGAGGAAGGACGAGACATTAACCACGCAGGGGTTAGCGGATTACAATAGTAATCCGCTGTTCAATAATTGCAATGTCAGAATGTCTAGTTTTAAGTTGGATTACAATTGTGATCCAACTAACGTGATTTTCTATCCATTAAAGGAATATGCTACGTTAGAAGAGGATCTGCAAGTGGTGCCACCAAAGGCAGCCAAAAGGCTACAAAAAAGGGGAAAGATGAAAAGCTTCCCAAGAAGAAAAAATTAGAGAATCATATGATGCAACTCGAAATACTAAGAATAAGAAACGGCGCGAGCCATCAGGTTGGGACTACTCATAAAACCTACGAACGGTCGTTCCTATGTAATGTTGAGTAATCAAGGAAGCGCTGTCAAATTGGGCCATATGCCATTAGAGCTGTACGGCGAATACCGTCAGGTAAACTACTGGTGGGATTCGGAAGAGAAGCTTACAAATGCCAGACTTATTACGTGATTCAGAGAGAAGACAACTGTAGCTTAGCTCCTATGGCAACTATCGAAATTAGGAACATTGACTGCGTGACGGAATGGATCTATGTGGAGTTCGCCATCAACCCTGAGCTCCCTAGCTTAACTAGGATGACCATGTCCATTGTTGACCTTCCTAATAGGGCAATAAATGAACAATTGCTAAGCAAGCGAAAATAAAAATAGGTTGAGTCATCCGCAAGAACCGGTGATGAAAAGTTCCTCTTCACTGCTTTCCGGTGCTTTTGTTATGCCCATAGAGCTCCCTGTGCTATAAGGGCGGGAAAACGGGACGCTAAATGAAAACGTGTATGGGTGAGGTACTTTTCGATTTCTCCAAAGATTTTTCTAGTTCTAAATATTTTTGTGTCATTCTGCTTCACATATGAAGCTATATCTCAAATATAGTATGTTTTAGGTATTTCACTAAGAACAAGACTGTTAAAAATCTATAGTAATCAGAACGGAACATGACAGAATGAAATCTCTTAAAATGTTGGAAGGGGAACATTTCAGTCGTCGTTCACATCGGGGTTACCAAATTTTTATTAACGACAAAAAGCTTTTCCCATTTGTATTTAACTAATTAAAAACAATAAGCTGCTCATAGGGAACTTTGATGAGCTTGCCTGGTGTTCTACTCATCGAAAGAAATGCTATTTATATGATTTGTGAAGACACCTGAAGAATACAATCCAATTCAAGGGAAAACTGGGTTAACTCCTATGTTTAAAATATTTTTTTTTAGACGAATAGCTAGAATCTAATCATTGTATAGACCACATGGTTTGGAGAATTATTAAGCTAAGCTTTGGTATGATTAAATCACTGGTTTTTCAGTTAAATATTAAAATCAATTACATATAACACCCCTGGAGCCAATGAAAATCATCCACTTTCTGAGAGAGGTTGGTCTGTTCATGGAACTCTAGGCACTCCAATGAGAATGGGGGCACAATAAATCTGTCAAAGGTTGAAGTGCAGGACACCTATTTTACACAATCTACAATCTACGTATGAATAATTGGATATATTAACAAATTCTACCCTGAATTCGGTTCTTAACAAAAATGATTAACGATTTATTTTAACAAAACTAGCCCGATCTTTTGAATAAAATTCCCCTAAACCAATTTTTTGCCTTCCCTCCGGTAAATTTTCTAAGAAGATCTTGTTTTCAAAGTTGACGGTGACAATGAACTTGATCAACACCGGCTTCAATCGTCTATAGCTTTGAGTCAGAGGCCACAATTGGTTGCTAATATTTCAAGCAAACTAATTCATATTAAAAATTGCAAGCAACATGCGTTATGAATTTATTATCACATTTCCGAGAATAGTGGCCTAAAGGCATAAATTAATGAAGATAGTTCACTGAACCTTTAAAACGATCTTTCTCTTGTTTTATTTCTAAAATTAAATTAGATACAGCCCGTTATTATATATTTTTAATTTATTTATCAGTAAATTTTCTTTTGCGTTTGTGATAAAAAGATAAAAACATCTCGAACGTAATCACCAATAAGTTCAAAGACCTTGTTATCACAATATTTGCATATTTTTTCGATTATATACATGATCGTATTAGATTCCAATATCTTGGTGAATGACCCTGAAAAGAAATGTAGCTCACTTGGAAAGATATACACTTAAGAAGATCGAAGAAATGAAATTAAATCTTACGAAACGAATTTTATAAACTCGTATTGATACACTCAGAAAGAGGAGGCTCTTGAAAATTCGGAAGAATTGAAAGTTTTAATTCTGATGTATATATAAAAGAAACGTATTTATGCTAATGAAGTTTTTCTAATAGCAATGGCATTGACTTTGAAACATTTTCAAACAGCAGACATAAGAAAGATCAAGAAATATTTCCAGTTTTTGAGATTTAGGTTTTTTTCAACTTCATCTAGATCTGGAATTGTTCGATGTCTGAGATGGGCGGGTTGCTTGATAGGTATTTAATGAAAAGTGAATGACCCCCCCAGTATTATGGAATCAATGCTAGAGCGCATTTTCTCCAGTGGATATTATTGTATAACGGAAATTAGGACTGTATGATATACGATCGACGTTCAAAAGGGATGACTAAACTTTGGAAAATAAATTAAAAATTCGAACCAATCTAGACTAAAAACTATGAACATATTTTAGAGACCAAGATTTGTCCTGACTACTGTGCCATGGTAGGTTATTATGCTTGAAATCGAAAAATTCAAACCTTAGAAAATAATTGCATATGTGGCAATTTTAAAACATTTTCTGTTTCATTAAAATGCATTGTAACAAATTCCAAACTTTGCTAAAAAAATACGAAATTTGTAAGAAAAACTGCGAAATTTCATTCCGCTACACATAAAGCTAATGTATATATTATTTACACTTTACATTTTCACAGGTGATTGAAAGCAGCAACAATTCCCACAGTTTTTGTAGTATCATTTGCAATTTACAAACAAACAGGAATTAATTTCACATTGATATGCTATCAACTTCCGTTACGTGCTTGCTTATCAGGTAGCATATATTGCTCGTTAAATCACAAATTGTTTGTAATATTAGTGTGAAACGTTGGAAGTGCTAAGTACATAATTAAAAAAACCTGCTCGAGGATATGTCGGAGTAAATTATTTTAACATGTGTGTTGTTATAATTGAAAGTGATTAATCAATACATTGTTAGATACTGTATTTCAACTTCCACTCTTTACTTTACAAGAGCGATATCTCCTTCAAAAAGTACTTTGTTTAGTCGCAATGGAGTTATTGTATGCTTTATAGAGAATGCGGTACGAAATTTATCTATATTTCGATTGATGGCTTGCTCTGATGGACCATTTTTTGTGCCATAAATGTCACAAAGTCGTCTTATAAATTGCGCGCTTGATTTTGAATGTAAATTTGTATAATTTGGTAGCGTTATTGAACGGAAATTAACCTCATGAAATTGATTGCAATATGACAGTCGTTTGCTCGTAGACGTTTAGCAAGTTCTAAGAGAAAAAAAATCCTATACAAGCCTTAGTGTATCATAAGCAGTTTAAGAATCATCTACTTCTTTATAATCTGCTGTTTTCCTCCTAGAACACAAAATAACCTGTTGAGTCGGGTAAACCTTTTTCATGAGAACGATGGAAATCATACGTGATTTCAGACGAAATCTTAAATTTCTTTAAATAACAGTATAGATGAATCCAGGCCAAAAGTACAAGTATATTGTGTAAATTGCATTGAATGTGTCCCATGTAAATAATTTAGTATAAGGTAAGATAAGGCGTACTGACCATACCACCTTTTCGATTACCGATAAATTCGATCAAGATAATGAGATACTCTAATATCTCTAAGCGAAGGTCCGAAAAAGTATGTAGTGCTAAAGAAAATAAGAAAGTGTCTTACGGCTGAAGGGAAGCACTTCTCTCTTGTGATTTATGATATGCGGCTTCAATACTACCCTAAATCTGATTTTAAGAATGGATTTGTATGAATAAATATGTTTATAAAGGTTAAACATTAAATAGAATATAAATTTAAGTACCCCAATGAATGTGTGTGAAGGGAGAGATCTAGTGTTAAAATTGGAAGCACGGCTAGATTTAGGTTTGCTTTTTCTAAATTGGGTGAATGGACAAAAATTTTACCAGTCAAATAAAGCACTTAGAATAAGATAAATTTATGTTTAATCTATCTGGATCAATTAATTTGAGACGTTTCAATAGCAGGTGAATTTATTTGTATGACTTGGGCACTCCGTTGAATAATCGTCAAACGACGAAACAGTTTGTAAATGTTGGGGGTTCTTTTATTAAATTCTTTTATTCATAGTTTCCTCGATAATATTGGGTCTATAACTTAATTCGTGCGGTTTGGTAAGGGATGGCGCGACTTGTATAATATTACATCGTCCCAATATTCCGAACCTGCGTTGGAAAGTTACTTTCATTGTACGTCTTTTCATCTTTTCAGTGTATGTCATTCATTTGAAGCGTTAACAACAATAATTTTTTTTTCACTCAAATATGTCGAACTTTGTTCCTGAAAAAGTGTTTTTGCGGGGAATTCTTCTTCATTACTTTAATATGAAGAAAACTGCTGCCGAAAGTCATCATATTTTGGTGGCAGTTTATGGTGAACTTGCTCTAGCTGAGCGAACCTGCCAAAAGTGGTTTGCACGATTTAAAAGTGGTGATTTTAGCTTGGAAGACGATGAACGTCCTGGGCAGCCAAAAAAGTTTGAAGATGAACTGGTAGCATTACTCGATGAAGATTGTTGCCAAACACAAGAAGTGCTCGCAGAATCTTTGGGTGTCACTCTAGCAGCCATTCCAAAACGTTTTAGAGCAGCTGGATATATTCAAATGCAAGGAAATTGGGTTCCACATGAACTCAAGCCGAGAGACGTCGAAAGACGGGTTTGTCATTTTCGCATCGGATTGTTACTGGTGATGAAAAATGGATCCATTACGACAACCCCAAGCGCAAAAAATCATATGTGAAATCCGGCCAACCAGCCAAATCAAAGGCAAAGCCGAATATCCATGGCGCGAAGGTAATGCTCTGTATTTGGTGGGATCAGAAAGGTGTGCTGTATTATAAACCGGGTGAAACAATCAATGGAGCACGCTACCGAACACAATTAATCCGTTTGAAGAGAGCAGTAGCCGAAAAACGCCCGGAATATGCGACCAGACACGAGGCAATAATTTTCCATCATGACAACGCTCGGCCCCACGTTGCTTTTCTGGTCAAGAATTATTTGGAAAACAATGGATGGGAAGTTTTACCCCACCGCCTTATAGCCCAGACCTTGCCCCTTCTGACTACCATTTGTTACGATCGATGCAGAACGCCCTCACTAGAATACGGTTCACATCAGAGCAGGATATCGAAAATTGGCTTGATTCATTCTTGGCTGCCAAGCCGGCGTAGTTCTTTTGGGATGGGATCCACAAATTGCCAGAAAGATGGGAAAAGGACATAGCTTCAGATGGGCAATACTTTGAATAATACTTTTGTACAATTTTTTTCTTAAATAAACGTTCAAATTTTGAAAAAAGAACCGCACGAATTAAGTGATGGACCCAATAATTCAGAAACCAAAAAAACGGCTAAACTGGACTTTACGCGAAATACTCGTATAACGGTCTTAACGAATCAAAACTGATATCTCCATTTTCTATAACTTGTATCTCCGTTTGCTATAACTATCCAGTATGGCAATCAAAAGTGATTTTCGATAACATCATCGAAACTGTTAATTATTTAGACAAGTATCATTACAGTAATTACCTTTAAAGTTGTAGGTACACCCGAAAAATTAACTTATGGAAGTCCCCCTAATCCTACTATCATTTAAGAATCATTCGCACTTCCTTCCTATTATTCTATATGTTCTTCTATTCTACACTTTTTTTTTTAAAGAACAGAACGTTTGTCTTTAATTAGACTTCATACAAAGTTTTTATTTTTGAAATGAAAATAATTTCTATCTTTAATTATCACCATATTCTTAATAAATTCCATTTTCCTTGCTGCACTTATTTACTTTTCCTGATTTCTAAACTCTCATAACCCTCTCTGTTCATTCTTTAGCAATCCCACAGCGACGAATTTCGACTCGACTCCGCACGGTCCCAAAGTTACTCTCTACCATCCGACTGCTCTAAATCACCTCTTCGATCTTACAAACTCTTTGTTCCTAAAAATTTGCTGCTGCCCCGTCCTGTTACTGTTGAACTTGATCGAGTTCAACAGATTCGGAACCCGTTCCATCCGTTTAATCTTTTCATCTTCGTCAAATACAACATTTCCAATTGCATGCCAGCTGATTTGCACATAGTTAATATTATACAAAGCGCCATCATATCTATGTACAAATCATCAGTCGCTCAGAAATGCTGTCATTTAATGAATATTAAAAAATATTTTTGCCCGCGAACGATCTCGAACTCACGATCTTAGCGCACCCCAGAGTAGGAGTCCAGCGTGCTACCACCTATACTACACAAGCGTTAATATTGGGAAGGTGAGTAACCGCACCATTTGCTGACATTCCCTTCATCCACTAGATGTTGAACGATCAAGTTGCAATTGATGCCGTGCGATAAAATGCTTGCATCAATAACATTGTAATGGGCAAGTTGTTATTCGCTTGAGTTGGTACAAGCATCATAAAGGAATAAGATGATATTGATTACTTTATGGTTGCTGTCCCATTGCAATGAATTAATGGAAACAACAAGTACTATAAGAGGGAAAAAGAATTTACTATTGAAGAGATGAAAGTTTTTTTTTTTTTTGTTAAAGAAATAAAACACAATGGAAAAGAACTTAATTCATTAATGGAGGTGAATAATTATGATTTTTTTTTGTTACTAGAATGTTAGTGGGAAATTTACTAGCGATAACAGGGGATTAAGGAAGGGAAAATAATTCAAAATTTTTAAAGAAATATTTGTCCAAGGAACTCAGAACTTGATATTAATGAAGTTCGTTTTAATGAACAAGAGAATGCCCTTAACGGCCGGAATTTGCAACAGCATCTTAGTCAGTATTGTAGATTTAGATGACCGCATGTGACTATGGTTCAGTATTATTGGTGCAAATTATTAGGAGCTGAATTGGACCACTCCTAGCTGTGTTTATTATTTACTTCACATTAAGATGAGATGATTCCTTCTACGTTGCCCGGATATTGATTGGTAAAGCTGTAACGCCAGCTTATCCAGTAACAGTGATTTAATAATTCTTGTATTTAACTATATCGTTGCCGCAACTATTTTCCTGTTAATACAAATGTTGCGTTTAAACTTGGTAGAGATTTCAGTTCGCGACTTAAAGGAATTCTAGAAGCTGTTATGGTCGATATCACGTTTGAACGCGTAATTCATTGTCTGATTTGTAATTAGTAGCTGTCGCAGCTGGATTTTGGTCATACTTCCGACAGAAAACTCACCAAAATTTGAACAATCGAGCCATGCACTCAAACGTCTACAACATGTGGATTACCTACTGTACCAAACATCAAAAATAAGTCTCAAAACTCCTTGGAAACGCAAGGAATGCACATAAATCTCGTCTAAAAATAATTAGAAACACTTCAGCGGAAAACAGACTATCTATGTTGCAAAATTAACAAAAAATTTCAATTTATTAAATCTGAATTGCTAAATAAGGTTATCTATTCATTTCTACAACATTGTCCTTCATCCTTGACAATTTTAACATTGAAAATGTGCAATAATTATGCAAATGAGATAATTATTATGACAAATTTAGCTAAAACAGAAAATGCCAGTAAATTTCTTCACTAACGTCTGATAACGTCAAGTGTAGCGTTGCATGTTATCGACATTTTCGCATTAATTAAAAGGCTCTAGAAGAAAATTGAGTAACTAAGTGAAAAAAGAAGAATGTGAATAATAAACAGGCAAACACTATTATTCAAGTTCAGTGCCATACAGAAGACTAGAAAAAAAAAGAGGTATCGAATTTTTTGCAATCTTTATTTTTGCAGATAACAAAATGAAAAAAAAAATATTTCAAGCTCACCCAAACAATTATCGACATGTGTTACACGTAGACCAATAAGAAATTGTTGTGTTATCATTTTTCGCAATTGCTTAGGTGTGTAGGAAGGTATGAATATGAAAAACAACTAGGGAATTGAATATTAACATTTTAGATATAGTACGTGGCAGTGTGATACACTCTGATCAGTAAAAGACAAAATACATACGTGGGGCTGTAATGCATACGCATCATTATCATTATCACGCTTCATGGTAACGAAGTGCTACTTGTTCTGCTTTTAATCATTTTCAATTTCAACCATGAAAGATTTGATTAGGACATAATAACCTAAAGCAAATCAATTTTTGGCTCTAAATATAAAATTTCCTTCACGAGTTTGTCCTGATTGATAAGAAGAGACGAGATTATTAGTAGATGTAGCAATTTTTTCAAATGATAACAAGTGAAAA
Source organism: Odontomyia ornata (assembly GCA_963969285.1). Classification (NCBI taxonomy): domain Eukaryota; kingdom Metazoa; phylum Arthropoda; class Insecta; order Diptera; family Stratiomyidae; genus Odontomyia; species Odontomyia ornata. The sequence continues at coordinate 6,791,424 of OZ017741.1, forward strand.
ATATAATTATTGAACCCACGATTGTAATTTTGAGACTACTAACCTTATTTTTTTGGTAATTTTTTGATAACGATTTTCTGCTGAATTTGTATTATGAGTGATATGATAAGGTTTTACCGTATTTAATTCAAGAGATTATCTAGAGAGGTTGCATCGTTTTCAGGAAGAAAGAAAACTTACAAAAGAAAATGTTGAAATTGTAATTTAGTACGTGCTCAGTTTACTCTTCCTATTGTAGTTGGTAGCTTTACGCAATTGTGTAGCAATAAATGGCCCCAATTCAATCTGCATACGCATATAGAAATACGCACTATAGATTAGTCTTCAACGCGCAACTTAACGATGAAAGTAGTTGCTAAAAATAACAAGTAAATATTTTGATGAAGTAATCACAGGTGGCATACTAAACGTATTCGTCCTTTTGATAAAATGAAAACAATGAAAGCATTTATTCAAATACAATTTTTCGTAAAGAATGTAAACTTCAGATAATACATTTTAATGATGAAAATATTTATTCAACTGGCATTTGTTCAAAATATTTTGTCATTGTTTTATCTTAAAAAATAAATAAACAAACAATTAACCTGCAACGTAAATTCTAATGCTAAGTTCAAAAGAATTTCTCAGAATTCGACCACTTTTAATAGAGGCCATCGAAGTCGAGATATCTGTTTAATTTGTAAGCTATAATCTGGCAGGGGAAGATTGTTCCCCACATTTTTGCATACAAAGTATGGGGCAGGGAACGCGCCGACCTCAACGAAATGGGAAAACTATCTCCGGCGAATGACATTCCCGCAGTTATGACTGATAAAAACGGCATACTTACACCCCTGGAGGAGTCAAGGGTGCTCTGTTGCTTCTCTAGCCTTCTCTCCCCCCCCCCCTCTTTCCGGTATAAAAGGGATTCATATAATTTGATGCTGCGTAGAAAACGAATGCTAGCCCGAAGTAATGTGCCAAACAGTTTTAGAATGCGGTCCAGATTGAAAGGGAAGATATTTAGCAGATAGTCCAGAAGCCTTGCACTCCCAGAGTCCCACACTCGGAGCGTAAAAAGCCTGTCAAAAAAAGAGTACGGCATGGGACCCTAGGTAGAAGACTTTTCCTATGCTACTACTAGGCAACTTCTAGAATCACTTATGAACATTCCTTGCCAATATTTCCTGTAAGCAATCAATCACAGCTCTTCCAGGAGTGTCCGACTTATTCAAGGTACGAACCGGGGTTATGAGACGGTCACCACATGGCATTTTCTTTTCCCCATCGATTTTGGCCAATTTCAATGGTATTTGCACCGGTTCCGGGAATGTCTTGGAATTCCAAGTTAACTGTATCATTCTAGGTATGCGCCGATTGAAGTTCGGGTGAAAATGGAAGGATCCTGCATACATTCATATCAGAATTAGCTTTAACTTGAATATTTTGGAGCGTTTTGGCGGCACTTGCAGTGGTTCCAGGGAGCCTCTAAGATTTCAGGAACTTAATACGAAGTTGACTTGTAACTACCAAGGCTCATGTCAAATATATAACATTATCCAAAACATTTATGGTAAGCCAGGTTTTTGACCTTGAATTCCAGGAAAGGCTCTTTTCACGCGCTCGTACGCTAATTAATTGATCTCAGCAAACCAGAAAACTACCTTTTCTTCTCCTTCTTCGTAGCACTACAGCCCCTCTGGCCTACGCTTCCTGCAAAATGTGCCTCCAACTGTCTCGGTCCATTGACCACAACCTCCAATTTTGAGATTTTGAGACCCGCCTATGCATTTTTGTAGGAGTCGTTCATACAAATTGAAGGAGACACATTTGTTAACCCCTTGTGAATAACTTCCTCATGCTACTAGAAGAATGAGTAATTCATAATAGTTTTCTGATCCAACCAAAATATAGAGGATGGTGAACAGACTCCTCCAGTTTCTCAAAATTCTAGATGCTATTCTACTCGATAATATTTGTGGGTAGGAAACTGTCGGACTCCACCAATCATCTAGGCTATGACGAAACTAGATTTTACTGGAGGAGTCTGACAGTTTCCTACCCATCTAACCCAGAGAAAAATGCTTGATGGTATCCCTTTTTTCTGTCACAGTGACATTTCAATTTTTTAAGGTAAATTTTTCGAAAGAAATTTACGCGGAGAGTACTTTATATATACACTACCGTTCAAAAGTTTGGATGCACTTTAGATTTTAGAGTTATGACAACTTTAAGATAATAATAATAATTTTTTATGAATTTGTAAAACGCAACTTAACATGGAAATAGTTCCCCTAAAAATAAACAAATGAAGACGGCGATTGCGTTTGGAACTGACTCTAATGAGGCATCTTCCTGATAAGTCGTGGCCCTAGGCCTCGCACTTCTTTTTCGGTCAGGACTCGATCCAGTTTCCCGTTTCCCGACCGAAGTACTGTGAGCCCCTTCACTAGAAATCTTTAGTTTTATGCGATTGCACGCTCGGAATACTCTTCTTGGCGTAGAGGTCATGTCGCAGCACTGATTTGTCAATTGTTAACTCCTTCCGTTTTGACATTTTAGTTAAAAGTAAAACAGAGGTAAATTGGACTATGCAATGAAACTCACAATAAAAAAATCCAAAGTAGCATCGTCTGAAACAAAATGGCCAAAAACTGCAAATATTTACTATTGTAGTTGTGACGAAACCTTTCAACCGATGTTAATGAAACTTGGTAGTATGATGAAGGCTATAAGTATCTAGTACACAATGAAAAAAAAATCAAGTTCAGGTCTTAAATTTCAAAATGGCGGCTAGTCAAAGTTTGAAACTTCAAAGGCATCTAAAAGTCACAATTCTATGAAACTTAATACTAAGGCAAATATTGACCATAACTAATGGTCTTGCTTTATTTTGGTGATAATCTTTGTCTAAGTTTCAAAATGGCAGCAATTAGAATGTGCCATTTTTTCTAATTTTCGTGGCCTTGTAGCGTCCGTATTTTTCAACGGATTTTGATGAAATTAGAAATTGTGGATAATTGAAACAAGTTCTTTCATTCTACAAAAAGTTTTCAATGATAAATAGAAAAGTCTAACTATAACAATAATTCTAGCAGCCATTTTCAACAAAAATCGAATATTTTTGTTCTGTTCAGAGTTAAACTCCGCCCGATTAGAACGAGATTTTGCAGGGTCGTTGATGTGAATCTAAGACAGCTATCTTTTAAAATAATTCAAAATCCAACTTTTAAATTTAAAATAGTGGCCCCCTAAAGTGCAGAAAGTAAGCGAAATTCGTTATTTTTAGCAACCGAAGATTTCAATGTATTTTCAGGAAAACGTTTCAAATGGCTTACGTTGAAGTATTTATACAACAGAACATTTTCCTTAAAGAGTGTTAGATTTCAGATTTGCGGCCAAGCAAAATATTATTTGCTTTTTAAGATAAGCGTGTTTACGAGAAATTTGCCTTTCCGGTTGGTGGTGCCAAAGAGAATTATTTATTGCCCCAGATTTACGGATTTGGCACATTCTTTTCTGCATATGACAGGCATTTTTAAACGCTATAACGAGCCACACCTCTTTTTTATAATATCACCATCGCTCCATAATTTAAAAAACCTACGCGATATAACATATCGTAAAACAAGTGTCAATAGCTCTGGGAAAATTTCCACATGTAAATCTGCGTTCATCTTTGTAATTCATCACAAATATTTTGTTTACAGAATGTTTAGTAGGCTCAAATATGGCTTGATATTTTCTAATATAAAAATTTTACCATGATAATGAACTTTCAGATGACGTGCTTGCAGAATTTTAGTGTTAAAAAGTTAAGTCTGAAGACTTAAGAAACTCATGTCTGAATAAATCGACGGTGATAATTTTAATCCTTGTAAAAGTTTAGTAAATAATTTTCTTACAAGATAGTAATTTGTATTTATTGCTAGAATATTAATTGCTGTTAGCAACTATTTATTATAACTTTTATAATAGTGGGTTCCATAATAAGGCAAAGATAAATGAAATAAGTAGTATTCATTTTATTGTTTTAAAATTATCATTGACCCCAATGCTTTTTTGCGAAGAAACTCAATGTGTCCTGATAAACTTGAATATTTGCGAAAATTTTATCATTTTTTTCACTAATAGAATATTTGATGGCAAACTATTTTATCCTTGGAAGCAAGCTCAATTTCTTCATTTTGTATATCTACAGCCGTTGGATTTGAATAGTTTTATTATCGACCGATTTCTAATTCTCCTTAATAATTACTATAATTTTACTGTCATTCTTCGGTTTCCATTATATGTAGCTTTCTTTTCCATTAATCAAATTGTTGTAGTCAATTATTTTGTTTATTTGATATCCGCAGACCAATTCTCGTATTTCTTGAAAAGCCGTCGGGCCTTGCTTCTCGGAGTGAGCAGACGCGTTTCGACTTCTTTGAGTAATATTCAGTGTATAAAGGATGTTTGAAAGTAAATGACTTGATACAGCTGTGGGACAGGTAAGCAAGTAGGTCCTAGGTTGGGCCAGGTAGAGAGATATTAGGTTAAAATCCGTCTACCTGGCTTAACCTAGCGCCTACCTGCTTAACCAATCCTAAACCTATATAAAATTATCTCGTTCCTGACATCCTTTCGACACTGAAGATGACTCAAAAGAGTCGAAACGCGTCAACCCACTCAAAGAAGCAAGACCTGACGGCTTTTCAAGAAATAATAAATTGGTTTTTATATTTGTGCAACTTAATAACGCATTTTTTCTGTATCATTTTCTCAGTTGTTTATTTAATGATTTCATAATTCAATATTTTTCGTTAGTTGATTGAACCTTACTTTTATTATATTGAAGTCCATCCAATCATTTACAAATTAAGGCGTACAAAGTAATAAAAATCAATCGCTCTTCAGTCCATTATACAACACGGGCTAGTGCGAAAACGCCCAATAGTTATTGGAAATTCTCAGGCCCGTCAATCCTTTATTTTAAATGTATTTTAAAAGCTTTACAAATTAAGGTTTTTATGTTCTTGTGTATCGTCTTTTTTAGGTCTTTGTAAAAAATTTTTTTACAAAGACCTACTAGTTTCGCGACCTGTCTGTCCGTCTGTCCGTCCGTCTGTCCGTCCGTCCGTCTGTCCGTCTGTCCGTCTGTCCGTGCGTCACAGCTGATTTCCTCAGAAACTATAGAAGCTAGAATGCTCAAACTTTGTGAAAAGGTCAGAAGTGATAATCTCTCAAAAGTTAAGGCCTTAACAAAAATTTAAAAAATGTTTAAGGGGGGTCCCCCCTAATAACGAATTGGCCCTTCAAAATTTTTTTTCATCAAAGGTAGTCGAGTGGGGTATCAAATGAAAGGTCTTGATTAGAACTTTTAGAATCTGAAATAAAAAAATCATTTTATGAATTAGGGGGTCCAGGGGAAGGCAAAATGTACGCAAAATTTGTGTCCCCCCCCCTCGCGATTGGACACCTTTCAGCCGAAAAATCTGAAAATTATCACGAACGTGGATCTATATGAGTACAAGGGCAACAAATACCTTAGAAATCGAAATTCGCTCAACTTTGTTAATAATAGTATGATTAGCAGATTTTACATTTTTGCCCATAAAATCAAAACGGTACCTTTAAACTTCTTAAAATTTTGCAATTATATAGACTAACATAAGATATATATGTTCACAAAATTTAGTTGAGATCGAATCATAATCAAGTGAGTTATAGCCATTTCAATTATATGGAATTATACCAACAATAACACGTGTTTATGGTTGATATAGGGTTTTCCACTAAGAGGTGTTATTTTGATATTAAAAGAAAAATGCCATTTTTTAAAATAAATGATCGAATGTTTATTTCATTATAAAGAAGAAGATATGCCGTTAATAGCAATAATTAACATTTAGCAAATAACCACTACGACACGCTTACAGGACCATATCCTCTTCATAAAATTTTCCATAACCAAATCGCAAAGTGGTTGCCCTCTGTCCTCGATAGCCTCACGAATTTCATCTTTGAGATCTTGAATCGACGCTGGGCTTCTGGCATAGGCCTTCTCTATCACGTGGCTCCAAAGGAAGAAGTCGCAAGGTGTTAAATCAGAAGATCTATTCAAAATAACACCTCTTATTGGAAAACCCTATATATATTTAAAATTGACTTAGGCACTTTTATTTTCTTTCAACTTTCATGAAAATTTGAGGAATAGTGTTTAACTTGAACATGTTCAATCGGCCGAGCATTCAGAAAAATCATTTAAGCTAGATTAAAATGGCGGCTGCACTGTGCTTATGAAAGAAACTGTGCATCTTTTGTATAAATTTGAACAATAACATATCTAAGTATTGGATGAATAATTCAAGTTATCGATTCACGCCATTAGAAAACTTGTTTCTAACCCTAGAATGTTTACAAAGACCTTCTGGTAGGAGCACTCTCCTGCTTACTCAACTTGTTTATACTATTAACTTCTTTCCGATGTCATATTTCCATTTATTCATTTCTTATACTACTAGTCATTACATAAATTCTAATTCTTTTAAAAATGATACCATATTACATTCATTAAAATTCTTCCTTTTTTCCTTTACAGATGCTCCATGGTGTGGACATTGCAAGGCTCTAGCTCCAGAATATGCCAAAGCTGCTAAAACTCTAAAGGAGAAAGAATCACCAATTAAATTGGCTAAAGTTGATGCCACCGAAGAGGGTGAATTAGCCGAAGATTTCGGTGTACGTGGCTATCCAACATTGAAATTCTTCCGTAGCGGAACACCAATCGATTATACTGGCGGTCGTCAAGCGGATGACATTATTACATGGGTTACCAAAAAAACTGGTCCACCAGCTACTGAAGTTGAATCTGTTGAACAAGCTGAAAAATTGATCAGTGATAATGAGGTGAGTCGGAAGATTTGTTTTCTTGGTTTTTTTGAAATTCTTGCCTACATTACGCTTGAGAATTTCAATTACTTGCTAGTACATGATTTTAATAGGCTTAAGAATTAGTATTCAAATTCGTAGGACACAACTATTTTGTGACACACCAAAGAAGATTCGAATCACCAATCGCATAATTATCATAGACGCGATAAAATAGCAATAAGCGGACATGAAATACTCATTGGGTCGTTTGTTTTCAGAATAAAGTGCAACTTTATTTTTGCGCTCAAAATAATTGCCGTATTAGTATCATTGCGATGTTATTCGGTTTTCAAATCAGGTTAGGAATGCCTAGAAACATTTCTGTAGTTAACACTTTTTTGACTATAATTTGTGCAGATATTGTTTGCATCATTTGGGTCTTTGTGTCTATATGTACTGTAAAAATAGTTTCATTTATTAAAACGTAAGAGAAGTTAATTTAATCAATGGATAAGTGAGTTTTTGACATGTTTCCGGCTGTCAAATGCGGAAAATGTGAGGCATTTACAACTTAACGTTTTCCAACTTACGAAAACCTAGACTATTTTGGAAACGTTGCATGGGGGGCCCATGAGAGAAGTCGAAGACATACATTACACTGAGTCAACTCAACAATCCCTCATGTTTTTCATTTGCTGTTTATCACAAAACCATAATTAATCGATATAAGTGATGCCATAAAAGACGATAAGAAGGGATAAGAAGGCAATACGAAGACGATAAGAAGGCGATAAATGCCAAAACAATGCAATAGTTCACTACGCTACGTTTGTCCGTCAACTTTTTCCTTACAAGAAGGTATCGCATTTTATTTGCAAACGATATCATCGTCAATAAGCGATATCGCATGAGCAATACGTGTTCAGTATCGCATTCTTATCGTCATGCTTGTTGAGAAAGCTTTATCCAGGACACGACGATTGGATGAAAAGTATTCCATGAGTAATTTTTACAACTGGTGAATGCGTCCCTCTATCAAAATATTTTCCGCCGTCGATACTGCTTGACTTTGGTGATCTCACGAGAACCCGAGTTTCAATTTATCTCGTTTGATGATGGACAGAAATTCATCCCCTACAAAGCTACTGGTTCAAAATCAGGTAAAAATCAAACGGTCATATCACCTTCCAGAGTACCTTTACTCGTAGATCAAGATTCGATCCAGACTGTTTGCAATTTTATAATTTTTCCATGAAGCATAGGGCCCTGCATCGAGTATATTCTATTTAAAATAGTTGAAAATATAAACGACGAACGGATAATGGATATATCAATTTATTTTATCGTCATTAAATCTGATGTAATCTGAAGTCGTTCATATCGATTTATTTACTAGTTGTAACTTATCATACTATCGACTGTATACGAGGTGTGTTCAAAAAATATCGCGAATTTTGTTTTTTTTCAAAAATTATTTATTTATTCATGAATATCTATTTTGTCCCCTTCAAAGTAATCCCCATGAGATATTATACACTTGTGCCAACGGTTTTTCCAATCTTCGAAGCACTTCAAAAAATCATTTTTTTTAATCTTGTTCAGCTCCTCCTTCGATGCCGTCTTTATCTCGTCAAGCGTAGCGTAACGTCGTCCTTTCATGGGCCTCTTCAGTTTAGGAAACAAGAAAAAGTCACAGGGGGCTAAATCTGGGGAATACGGTGGCTGCGGCATCATTAGTGTGTTGTTTTTGGCCAAAAAGTCGCGCACAAGCAACGATGTGTGAGCAGGGGCGTTATCGTGGTGCAAAAGCCGATTTTTGTTCTCCCACAAATCCGGGCGTTTCTGGCGGATTGCTTCGCGCAAATTGCGCATAACTTGCAGGTAATATTCCTTATTGACCGTTCTTCCCTGTGGCAAGAACTCATGATGCACCACGCCCCTGCAATCGAAGAAAACTGTCAGCAAAACTTTTACATTCGACCGAACTTGGCGCGCTTTTTTCGGTCTTGGTTCATGCGGCAGCTTCCATTGAGATGATTGAGCTTTGGTTTCCACGTCATAACCATAAACCCACGATTCGTCACCAGTTATGACCCTCTGGAGCAAATTTGGTTCGTCGCGGACAGAGTTTAACATCTCATTAGCAATGTTCATGCATTGCTGTTTTTGGTCGCAATTGAGCAATTTTGGTACGAATTTCGCGGCGACCCGTCTCATGCCCAAATCGTCGATAAAAATCGAATGGCACGAGCCAATCGATATGTTTAGGTCCTCAGCAACTTCTCTAACGGTGATTCGACGATTGGCCAATACCATTTTCTCCATTTCATTAATTTTTTCGTCTGTTGTTGAAGTGCTCGGGCGTCCTGCACGCTCTTCGTCGTTCACATCTTCTCGGCCTTCTAAAAACATTTTGTACCACCGATAAACGTTGCTTCGGTCCAAGGTAGCTTCTCCGTATGCCACAGTCAACATTCGGAATGCATCCGCGCACTTAATTTCGTTTTTCACACAAAATTTGATACACGTTCTTTGATCCATATTTTGAATAAGTAAAAATCGAAGACGATTGAAAACACGTGCAAGTAAAGCAGCTATCACCAATTAAGTGAACATTCAAAATGGCCGAGCTTGTCGGCATAAGTGACAGACATGAGTACCAACATAACGCCACAAAAAAATCGAAATTCGAATATACGTAACCCGCGAAAATTCAAAATTCGTGATACTTTTTGAACACACCTCGTATAACTAACTTTCACTATTCCATTCAATAAAAACAACATCGCCAGCCACAACGTAATCAGAGCATATTTATTCCTTTCAACTCTACACGTTGTGGTATGAAAATATACAACAGAAATTTATACGAATATAAATATTACACTTGAAAACATTTTCAAGTTCATTGACTTACATCAAATAATATACGAGTATGTGTGAATTTTTTTGGCAAGCATCAGTAAAGATTCGTTTATCTAGTTCCATGCGCTTTGTATATGCATACGTGCAGTTTGTAGTGATTGTCAATTTACATTGCCTTATAATATGATCACAGTTAAATGTATACAAAATTCTAATCTGATTTCTCTTAAATTTTCTTTACTTCTAGTTCAATACGAAGTTATTGAAACTATATTTATATAAGTTGAATTATCAATGAATGAATGAAGATTGGCGACGATAGTAAATATAGAATGCATTTTCCTGTGAACATATTATATTTATATCTTGTATTTGACTTTGTTTTTGTGATATGTTTAAAAATATTTTAATATGCTGTTGCACTTTACCCCTAATGATATATTTATGATTTTTTTAATAAATAAATAAAATACGTTGTTATTTTTAATATTGTTTACCGGAACAAACAAAGAAATGAATGACAGATGTATTTATAGTATTGAGAATGTACAGCTTCAGTATTGTTTTTGTTGATTTATCAGTAAACTGGTTACATGTTTACCAGGTAAACTTAGACACAATATCCCCTTTAGTCTTCATTTACTGAAAATTTAAAAGAATCAAATTATGTCAAACTGGGTGTCATATAAACCTTTGACGTGTGATGCTAGTTCAGTACCTATTTCGTAACGTTTTTACCAATTGGTTGATTAAAAAAAAACAAGTTTGGGATACTTTTAACGCACAATGACTCAGTAAGAGATGATTTTTGATTGTTCTAAATTTCTATTTAGCATGAACTTTATGACGTCATCTGTATTGCTCATGTTACTTTCTAAGTTTGCATGTATACTTACAGTTTGTAAGTGATTAGTGGAGTAACTTACTTGTTTTCCCAAAGTCTGTATCCCTTCAAATCATAGTATACTCAACTAGTACCCACACCTTTCATTTACCCTGTGTTGCACACTTTTTGAATTTTCTCAGGGGCACGTCAGCTGATCCGGGGCATGAGAGCTGATCCCACGTTTGGCGCCCTCAAGAAACAAAGCAAAATGCAAATAAAATTTCCGACGCACGTGTTCTTTTACGCATTTCAAAACATGGGAGTGCTGCCACATCCTAATAAAAAACTAAAAGGTTGCATGGAACGAATTTGTTTTTCTGCAAAGTTATTGATTTTTTGAGATATGGTAATCCTGAAATCTCTCATTGAAGCATATGTTTATATTCGCGCCAATCCTCGCATCAGCATTTACCTACCTACCTGCTACCGAAGATTTATGGCTCTCTGTTCGGCTTGTGTTCGAATTCTTCCGGAGGGTTGATGGAGTGTGGTTACTAGTTGAGTATACTATGCTTCAAATTATATCCTTCCTTTTGGTAATTTCATATCCAAAAATATTTGAATTAGATGAAGATGCCATAAATAACTTTGGGGTTGCAACCCTTAGACGTATACTTCTGCAAAACGTCTGATATATGGAAAGGCTGAACTTTGGACCTATTCTAGTTAAGGTTTTGTAAAATGATTTCACAAAACCCTACTAAAATCGCGACCTGTCTGGCCGTCTGTCTGTGTATACTTGTGTCACAGCAATTTTTCTCGGAAACCATATAAGCTAGAAACATAAAATTTTATAAGTTGTTTAAAGGAGGTCTCGCCATATAGGGCAGTGGCCTTAAAAAAAATCACTAAAAGTAGCCAATATGGGTATCGAATGAAAAATCTTGATAAGATGTTTTCCTGCGCGAGGTGCAAGGGGCGGAGGGAATATGTACGTAAAAGTTGTGAAAATAGCGGCGAATTTTAATACATAATAACGTTTATTTAGTTTTTCGAACTCAATTTGTGGAATCCGTATATGAGTTATATTTTGATATTCGGAAGATATTCTTACTGATTGGTTCACAAAATCCTTTTGACAGGGGCACTCTCCTACTACTCCTTTTTTTTACATTTGCGTTTAAATCGACTATCAGACAAAAATTGCTAAAAAAAAGTGGAACACGCCAAAATCAATTCAACCCCCTTGATCAGTTTTTTTTTGCATGATTGGATTTCATTAGAATCACAATTTGTCTGTCTATTAAACAGAGTCAGTGTATATTAAACTAATCAATATTTTTTGTAAAAGAAGGATTGGTGATTTCATGAGCATTTTAGTGTGAAAAGAAATTTCAAAATTTTTTGATCGCGAGCTTTTCATCTCTTATAAACCGTAATATTTGTATGCAAGATACAAATTTATAGTTGTCTCAAACTGCAGAAATTCTTGGTCCAAACTGTTTATCCAAAACTCCCGGCTAAATTGTTTCGCACACGAAAGTGCCTTCACTGGAAATATATATTGATTGCGTTAGTCCTTGAATTTAAGCATGAAACACGGCATAACGCCCTTTGGGGCTATACTCGTTTGATTCCCTTTTTGTGCAAATAACGGTAGATGCATAAGATGGTGACTGGTGAATTGGTCAGTATGAGATATTACCCTAAGTAAGATCTCCATAATATCCATGTTTTACAGGTAAATGCCCTATCAAAATTTAAACTATTAGCACTAGAGCTCAGATTTATTCTTATCACTTTGGGCTTTCTTTGCGTAGTTGACCCTGGATGGATTCGAGTCATACCGCTTCATATGTTCACAGAATGTCTGGTAGTTCTATTTTTTTGCCGTTCAAAAATATTCTTGATGGTGATAACGTCGGTGTGTGCTCATTTACCAGCCAAAGTTTAATGGTTTTACCCTGTTAACTGCGTTTAAGAGAATTCTTATCGGTCACTGAATATTTGCTAGTAAGTCGGCAACTATGTATACCAACATTAACATGATTTTTCTATCGAAAGAGTATCGATCAATACTTTCTATATCCTAAACTGGGCTTCTGCGCTGTCCGAAGTAAACTGTCAAACAGTTCCAAGCTAGGTTCGCAGATTGACAGGGGAATTAGTCTGAAAGAAAAAGTTATAAATAGCAACTCTTCGTTTTTTTCTTTCCTATTCCTGCATTCATGCAGCGAAAAACAGACCAATCATTATACGATGCTATTTGCGGGGCAGAAAGAGAGCGATGAGTCACCTATTTATTGCTTTGTCTTTCATACTCTGAGCATAATTTATATATACTGGATCATCAGTCGATGTCTTATATGTCTATGGCAGTAGAAAAGGCTAATCTAGAAGTGAACAATATATGTACAGCTCCTAATCCTTCCCAAATCATTTTTTCGCAGTTGGCTCTGACATTCAGATCACTTCACTTTGTAGTGAATTAGGTGTTTATAAGATGTCCGTAAAGGACTGCAGCGATGGTCTGCTGCCTCAGCGAGAGAATACGCTGACAGGCTAGCATTGCGGTGTCGTTGGACGGGTTCTTTTCCCCAGCACAAGGGCCCACTGCAAAAGAAATTTCGCATCCACGAATTTCGAGGTTCAAATGAATATCGATCGAAGTCGAGAATGAGGTAACCTACTAAGTGAATCACATAACACTATACCATAAATAGGCACGCGAGCGTAAGGCCACTTTCCCCAGCAAGAGCACCTGTGAACACATAAAAGAGGTGAGCTCATCTGATGGCTAGCTCATTATAGTGGAGGGGCCAGCCAATCTGACGGGTCCCATACCCGGTCAGGATGTAAAATGAAATGGAAAGAAAAAAAAAACAATGTTTTTTGTTCTTTCTCGACTGTTTTCACCTCGCTTTAACGATACTGAATAAACGAAAACCTTCCTTTTTTATTAGGTGAATATTACATTTTTATTGAATTGCATACGCGCGTTTCGAAAGGAACGTCCTTTCTTCTTCAGTGCTTTTCTACAAGTATTTCTTATAAACAATCTACAGTCCTAGAAAAGCACTGAAGAAGAAAGGACCTTCCTTTCGAAACGCGCGTATGCAATTCAATAAAAAAGTAATACTCACCTAATAAAAAGGAAGATTTTCGTTTTAGTATCGACCAAAAAAAGCTGCTTTGGGTCAATTACGTCAACACATGGTTCAGTTATAGCTTCTTTTCGAATAAAACTCATCAAACCCATATACCTCCTTTCATTTAATTTTTGCCACATATCTCTTGCGAACAACATCCAACATTGCTTCGAAAAATAAACAGTATCCAATCCATTCAGATATTATAACTTTCTCAATCCAGAGATTTCCAGGTCCTCGACTTTTCCTGCCGTGCATAATCCACTAGTTCGAGCAATTTCGTGTTTGAAAACAATCTTCAAATCGATAGAGTTGACACTGACGTCGGTCTTTCTCAAATAGTGCAGGTGCACCAGAATGAAAATATTTTCCCGACACTCATCTACGGGACATTCGCGATGGAAACGAGGTGCCGTTAGTTAGTTAGTTTGGGGCGTACAAATTCGGGAAAACGACGAAATACGATAACCAAAGTTGTTAGAAAAGCCGTAGAAAACACCCCGTGCTATTTAAAGACATTCAAGCATTTTGTGACGATGACACTCCCTTTTCCGACTAAATGCTAAGTTTCTGCCGGTTTTGCTTGGCATCCGGACCGACGCAATGCAATTTTCCCGTACTAATCTCTTACTGGCGCTAATCCGACTCCGCACTGTTGCATACAAACACACAAATGTATGTACGGCAAATCGGTGTGGAGATGCGCTATTTGCTGGTTGCCGTACTCAAATTCGTTTAACGCAATTTTGAATAATTTACTCTTGAAGGCTACTCTCGGCGTACCACACCAATCCAAAGAAAGGAAAATATAACTGCATCAGGGTGAGAGAGTTTGTCGCGCAAATCGACAAACTGAACGACATCGACAAATCAAAGCGTAAAATAAGTGGTTTTCGCTTCCGCGCCGACAAATCTGCAATAGTCAATGGCGGAAAATCACATTCATTGTCTATATTTCCTGCACTTCGCACTTTATTTGGGTCACTACCACTTCGTGCGTAAGCACTCGTTATTGGTCATTTCACCCGCGCACAAATTATTCCTTTGCTTCAAGCAAATGGATTTCCCATTCAAATCCACATTATACAATGGGTATTAACAAGTGCTCGCGGCAAATTATTCGATTTTTACTATCACGGAGCTACACGCACACCTTTTCTCGTTTTCAGCGGCCAAATCGCAACCAATCAAGATAAAGAGAACATTCTACTAATTAATTTTTTGCTTTGTGTCGAAATCAATTTACATCCCGAAATTTTCCCGGCGCGGTTCTCCATTCGTGCGCAATCAGTGGCGATCAAAAGCAGACTCTCTGATCCGTTTCAATCCCAGTATAGTCTTTATGCCGCAACGGTAGTTTTATACCGCGCCCAAGCAGATATTTCTTTTGCTTGTCCGTCATTCACCGTATCGTCACGCCGCATCGGTGGATTGACGAACCTCTAGCTCAGCCACTGTAGATTGCATTCGGCAATGCAATATGTGGATGGGCTGTATTATCTCAGTGCTCTCATGTCTAAAATTTTAATTGCAGATTTGAATTTTTAAATTAATAGAAGATAATAGTGAAAAAAAACCTTAAATAACAATAAAAGATAAAAATCATAAAGAATATAATTATAAAGAAAAATTTAACTTTAATATAGAGAGGAAAAAGATAATATAAAATTTATATTTATAAAAAAAAATTATAATTTATAACTATAAATTGGAATAATTAAATTTTTAAATCTGCAATTAAAATTTCGGATCAGTGTTATGCCGGTTTTCGGGCAGTTTGCTTGGGCGACTGCTCGATTACTACAACTTCGAAATTTGAATTGAATTCTCCAAGCAGTATTTTGATGTAGTTAAAAGGCAGGTCTTCGGATGTTTTTTTTTTCTTTGAGTTAGTAAAATTCATCATTGACATATTCCTTTTCGTCGGTTGGAGCTTGGCAGTTGATAAAAGCGATCTTCATTCGAATCGCACATAAGTTTTCGTTAATGGGTTGGAGTTTATACTTTTTATCAATGATAAATGATACTCCAAACAGGATAGTGTGCGATCCATGATCATTGAACTCGATGCCGAACGATTTAGATTCCCGAAGTGCGAGGATGCTGATTAGAGCAACTGTTTTGTATAATGGGACAATATTCCTTGCTCCGTAATCCGTTTTTTGCTGTCGAGTTCATTGCCATAGAATCAATCCTTTCCGAGGCGCTGTCTTGATTCCTGACTCCTGAAGAATGGTATATTGTGTGGGAGGGATTGGATTCCCAGACGTCGTTGGTTAAATGGGTGCTCCCTGTCGAAAAAGTTTAACGAACGAGTTACGTTCAAAAATCCATTCAAGATCTTTCAGCAAATAGAAGCCGTGTGTAATGTTGTTTTCCGTCCCGAAAATTGAACTGCTAACCACATTTGTAATAGTTTAGGAATTTAAAAGCAATTTTTGGTATTACTACTTTTCCTATGCTGATCACGTAATACTACGCCTTTGAAGTGGTATGTTTGCAATCAATCCGCTTTTATTGTTACTGTATTGCAACAGCATTTTCACCCGCTGCTCGGACTATTTCCATAATACCACCCTTTGATTTCTTTTTCGATGAATTGGATGAGTTTGGGGACGAATGAGTAGTAAGCGATGGTTTGGCGATTTCATGGGAGTGTTGTTATTGGTCATTGACAGACGACAATTTTTTTTTTTTTTTGCTTTAGCATAGCAGCCCCTTTCGGGCCTTCGCTTAGAGATAGCTAGAGTATCTCATTATCTTGATCGAATGTATTGGAACTCTACAAGGTGATATGGTCAGTACCACGCCTTGATTGTGTGTCCGTCCACCCAGCTGCGAAACATTCTGCTTTTAAACCAGCACGTATCATAACTGAACGGGCTTCTAGTCCGTCCGAAGAATCACTCGAATTAAATCTCGTTGTCGCCAATGAAACTCGAACCAGGGACTTTCAGCTTACTACACTACTACACTACACCATGCGGACTACGGAAACCTGATTAACTTCGGCTATTAAGTGCCGGTCCGGATGGTCTCGACGATTATTAGTATGGCTCTCGACGATTATTAGTATGGCTCTGGTGTGCTATTGTACCTTTTAGTGATTTGCTATTGATGATTGTTGCTGTTGATTGCTGACAATGTTTCTTCTTCCGTTTCCATTGCTCGATTGACGGCATGTCCCTAAAACGCTACCAGTCAGTTGGAAGTGAGCCTAAGCACGTTGATGTAGTGATGGCGTTGGGATCTTATTAGACGAGGTCGATACTGCTGATGCGGGAGGTGAGTCAAGCGATTCGTCTTTGCTAGCAGAGATTGCGATAACTGCTGGTGGCGGTGTGTCATTTATTTTGGTTGTTTGCTGTCTTTGATAATTGCTCCATGATTATTTGTATTGCTGTTACCGTTAGTTTGAACTGAAGCTTCCCATTCAGTGACAAAGAACCCAGCGTGAGCGTGGCTGAGCCGGTCGAGAATTGCCAAACCGTGGATGTTGTGGAGCAGCAGTTGCACATACCGTAGTGATATCGAAATCGCTCTTCGTCGAGCCTTACTACCATACTTTGGATTACATTCTTTCTATAAAGTTATCAAAAATCTTCTCTACTGTAGTCCTTACCATTATGATTTCATCTCGTACTCGTATTTAACTTTCCAAAGAATGCGTACAATATACTGTAGAGTTTGTTGCGAATTCCGGCGTACCGACTTTCTCCCATTCGCAACTTCAAATTGCCGCCGTAATATTTCCACCTTCCTTTGGGCACTTCTACCTTTTTCTCTGTAAATTTATTTATTTTATTAACATTTTTCCATTTTCCTTTTAATTTTTATTTCCTCATAATCACAATCCTACCCTTTCCCTTATTTCCAACTACAAAAGAAAATAATACATACTAATAATTTCAATTTTCCCACTAACAACATTTCATTCATTAATTCCCACTAACAAAATTATATTCAATACCTTTTTCCTAACAAAACATAATTGCTTTCCTTCATACTAACTAATTCTATTCCCACTAACAAATTTTATTTTTTATACTAACAAAAAATAATTCACGTTCCCCTACTAACAAAATTCAATCCCATGCCCAAATGCAACGTTCAAGTTGTTTATGAGATAAATGGGAGATCGACAATCCATGGCACCATTAGCTGCGTCGTGAGTCCTCGATCGAGGGTCTGCTGGAACCCTGAGTTCAAGTTCTCCCGGGCGCACGGAAGCACTCTTTTTGGGGTATCGGCAAA
The DNA here is from genome assembly GCA_963969285.1 of Odontomyia ornata. Taxonomy (NCBI): domain Eukaryota; kingdom Metazoa; phylum Arthropoda; class Insecta; order Diptera; family Stratiomyidae; genus Odontomyia; species Odontomyia ornata. Next base: position 6,809,355 of record OZ017741.1, read on the forward strand.
ACCAATAGCTTCCGAAATGTGTATATGTGACACTTTGAATTCAACCAAGCGCTTCTTGGATTGGACAAAGTGCCATATGTAAAACAATGGATACTATTGAGTTTGCCGATATGGCACAAAAGATGTGTGGGTAGCGGAATCGAAGTGTAATGAACATCGATTACGTTACCCAGATGCGGCAGCGGTAATTGGGAAAAGGATTGCGGAATCGGTTTTGGAAAGGTGAAATGCGGGATTAAGTTGTGAGGATGGGGGCAGTCAGATTTTGGAAAGAAGAAGGGTGTTTTCTGTGCGCGTTAAAATTGATTTTTGGAGGTGTTAAAATTGGGGAAAAAAGGAGTTGGTATTTTGACTGGGAGTGAGGATTGGAAAAAAAAGAGTAATTGCTTTGAGTGAAAGTGAAGTGAATTTTTTTTGGATTTGAGAATTTCAGCAGAAGTTACAAAAACTAGAGAAATCAGAATTTGAAGTGAACGGGGATTAATTTTTTTGTGACGGAAGAAGAAATAGAATAATTTAATTGCGAAGTTGAGTGGTGAAAGTTTTGCTGTGAGGCAGGGCAAAATAAATTACATTCGTTGTGGAATAACTTATGATCCATGTGGAAATATTAGTGAATGAGAAGAATTTTTGGTTTTTGGCCTCCGGGATTAAAGTTGGTGCGAGCTTGAAGTCAAACTAGTTGAAATAAAACTTAAGTGCCAAGAGTGATTCTTTCTCAAAAAAAAAAAAAAAAAAAAAAACAGAAAAAACAAGAAAAAAATCTTTGTTTTGTTGGACTTCGAAGAGGGCCAGGTTCCAGAATTAAAGTTTTCGTTTCTGCAAGTAAGCCAGAACGACGGGTCGGAGAGGGCGATAAGGGTGCTCCTTGATTTTCTAGTATTGATTGAATTTTCGAGTTAATTTAAAGTTAAATTTTCAGTGGACCCACACTCTTTTTTTTTTTTTCATCGCCGAGCGCTCGGAGATCAACAAGGAAAAGAGAGTATTTATTTGGTTTATTTTCCTATTATAGTAACAACATCTCATCATCAAGCTCGTTTTTTTTTCTTGTGTTTTCCTTCTCCTCCTGCTCAGCACGAGCAGAGGGTGTCCCGAAAGACCCACGACACGACTGAGCGCTAGCCGGCCTCAGGATGCCACCCCGGGCTACGCACCCCTCTGCTAATACTTAATGTCTGCAACTGCGGTGACTTCCGTGGTTGCTACAAGTTCCCTAACTCAGTTTGGCTCGAACGACGAACTATTCGTTCTACTTTACCCTGATGAAGTGTCACTTGGTGGTGTTTAGGCTGGCTGAGCTAAGCTATTCCTGGATTTCCCGTAACACATTGCACTTTAAGTTAACATGTTTAAACATTATTTTTTCACAAAACCTTTCCTCCTAATTTTATGAAAAAATGTCCCGATGACTCTTAAAATCCATTTTTAATTGCTATCCGCTCTTGAATTTAAGCAATTTACATTAACTGTTCTATACGAATCACATAAAATGCATCAAATCATTCAAATTTTAGTTTTATTGTTTGTTGCACCACGAAAATCCTGAGATATATTTGGGTTATTGTAGGAGTTTATAATATTTCGATATCAATAACTTCATTCTTTCATTTTCGTCGCTTTAAGGCTCTCTCCCTTGTTCTGCTACTTCATCATCGTTCAGGTAAAATGCAAAATTCACACATTAACCGATCGAGGTGCTAACGGAAAAGTTCACAAACGATTTATAGGACTGTTCCGTCCGTATGCACCAGCCTAACGCGCATCCACAAAGCGCAAAATCACGAACACACGCCGGTTGTGATTATTCCCAAAATATTCAATCCAGTTTTTTTTTTTTTGCTTTTTGGTTCCCTTTGTAGATATGACACTGCACTATTTAATTTTTGCATCATGACTGCACTTATCCAAAATCTACCATTTCAGCTTACCTCCTATTTCATCCGTTTCTCGTCGATCTTTTTTCCCTGTTTTCTTATTGTTCCCCTGTTCTTTTGTCTTTCCGAACTACTATTCCATATTCATGCAATTTACTTTTTCTATAATTGCTGGCTTATAGTACATCCAGGGACTTCAAAAGACACGATATCCCCGCAATGATGTACGTACTTGCGGTATATGCATCATCACACAAGGATCATCCACTAGAGACCACGATGAACTAACTACCTTTCAATCTATTTGGGAAAAGGCTTCCACTGTCTGATATCGCACGGCAAAGATCCGGCACATAATTCCACTATTCCAGAAAGACATTTTAATTATGCACATATTTCCCTGGTTTAGTCGGTGCGTAACGAACGCTTGGCCGTGCAATCACGACAGCCACATCGTCATAACAACTTTTTAACATCGCCTAAGTATGAACGGTGCACAAAAATTTTCGTCTGGGTTCGCATCCAGTAATGTAACGCGATTGTATATGATTATCTGAGTTTAGTTTTTCAAGTAAAAAAATTAGTGTAAAATTAATACTGCTCAGATTTTCAAAAATTCCTATAAATTTAAAAATAACTTTAAAAGGAACAAAAAAACTAGAAACAGATGGTAATAAATGTATGTACTCGTAAATGAACTATAACAAGTATTCAAGAAAAATGATTGAGGTAAAATTTAAATGAATTTTACTATTTTTACTTTTACACTGAAACGAAGAGAAATCCGAGAATAAACACGAAAAACTAATAACAGTCAAAATTTTTGAAAAATATTGCATTACAATTTATGATTTATATTTTTATTCTCTTTAATTTCAGGTCCTTGTATTCGGTTTCTTCAAAGATCGTGAATCAGCTGCTGCCAAGGCTTTCCTGGCCACCGCTAACGCTTTGGATACCTTCATTTTCGCTATCACCAGCAACGATGATGTCATCTCAAAATACGAAACCAAATGCGGATCCGTTATCCTGTTCAAATCATTCGATGAAAAGAAGGCTCCCTTCGAAGGCGATGTAACTGAAGAGAATCTTAAGAAATTCATCCAAGTCCAATCCATGCCATTGATTGTCGAATTCAATCACGATTCAGCTCAAAAGATCTTCGGTGGTTCCATCAAATCCCACTTGCTCTTCTTCATCTCCAAGGAAGCCGGACACATTGAAAAATATGTTGAACCAACCCGTGATATTGCCAAACAATTCCGTGATGATCTTTTGTTCGTTACCATCAGCAGCGACGAAGACGATCATCAACGTATCTTTGAATTCTTCGGAATGACCAAGGAAGAAGTGCCAACTTTGCGTTTAATCAAATTGGAAGATGATATGGCCAAATACAAGCCTGAATTCACTGATTTGACCGCAGACAATATTAAGGACTTTGTACAACAATTCTTGGATGGTAAATTGAAGCAACACTTGTTGAGTCAAGAAATTCCAGAAGATTGGGATAAGAACCCAGTTAAGGTGCTCGTTGCCAAGAACTTTGATTCCGTTGCTATGGATGATAGCAAGGATGTTTTGGTTGAATTCTATGCTCCATGGTGCGGACATTGTAAACAATTGGCTCCAATCTACGATCAATTGGGTGAGAAGTACAAGGACAATGAATCTATTGTTATTGCTAAGATGGATGCTACTGCTAACGAATTGGAGCACACCAAGATCACATCATTCCCAACAATCAAATTGTACCGCAAGGGAGACAATCAAGTCATTGATTACAATATGGACAGGACTCTCGATGATTTCGTGAAATTCTTGGATGCTGGCGGCAATGTAGGATCTGTAACACCGGTTAGTCATTTTTGTTAAGAATCAGACTTTTCACGCCATAGCACGAATATAAACAATTTAATTTTGGTCGCCAAAATTTAGTTCAATTTTTTCCAATTATTTCGCCGAACTTTTTTCCAATTCTCATTTCATAAGCACTATTCACGATTAGTTTTACACATCTCTCATTTCATCATAATCACTCATAATTTTCAATTGGTTTATCAGCATTCTAGTATTATTATTCCTAACGAAATCTTTCCAATTTCGATTTACAGGAAGAAGAAGCTCCAACGCCATCAGATGAGCACAAAAAGGACGAATTGTAAAAAGAGAGTGAAAGAGAGTAGAATTTGCCAGAGATATAAAAATAAGAAAGTATAACTTTTAGAGAAAAAATAAAGAAATATATTAAAATCGAAAACAAAACAAACATAAAAAAAACTAAAAAAATAATCGAATTTTTTTAACTTAAGTAAATGAGAAGATAAACACATTTATATATTTTTGTATGAATGGTTCGTGTTGATACAATACCTACAACAAAAACGAAACGAAAATATGAAACAAATTTTTTCTTAATTTTTGTTTTGAAACCACCTACAAAAACTAATCCGTTTCGGCCCAAATTTCACTTTCAATCCATCGCGCAGATTTTTTAGAAATATATATGTCTGCATAAAATGTCCTAAACATTATTTCATCTTTGCGTATGAGATTATTTTGTTGTAATTCCTTCGTGCAATATCACCAATTCCTATAATCCACAAACATATTTGTAGCGCTCGTTTCATTTGGAACATAGTGAAGAAAACTCAGATTTATGAGTGGTCAGTAATAAAATAGAGAACCTTCTACTGTCGTATTCGCGCAAGGATATTCGATGAAAATGAGCATTCCAGGTTGTTTGTAGCAATTTCTTCCATGTAGGCAAAAATGTTTTAGTTTGATCGTGTGAAACAAATTTAGGACAACATAATATACTCTTTGCTTGTTTATTATGATTGAACGAAAGAAACGCAACTACGAAGTTTGATCTTAAAAAAAAAAGAAATAAATAAAAACACAACCAGTTAATACATTTATATTAGAAATAATTCAATTGGAAATTTTAGTTTGTTATTTTCTTTTGTTTTCTTAGTTCTTTTTTTTTATCTAATGAAACATTTTTGTTAATATTTGGTGTGAACGCAATTTTTTCTTGCGTTCTATAATAATTACTAAATACATATTAAACATACAAAAATACAAAATTAAACACTACATAAACATGTTCTATTTACTTAATAAATTTTCGGTTTAAATATCTTAGCAATTTAATTCAAGTGGAAACACACGCAGAGTTAGCATGAAAACTATGTAAGTTGATTGTATAAATGAAGGAGACTTTTTTAAGAATATTCCAATTGTGTTTTATTTATTTTTACAACTTTTTACGTTAATAATTTTTAATAATTACATATAGGGGTTTCTATTAGGGACATAAAAATTTCGTATCTTTATATGAACGCTCCCTTAAACGTTTTTAATGAACTGTCAATGTCAAAACGTTTGGTAAAGTTCATGAACCAGCAAGGCTTGGAAATAATTAAAAATTGCTACCGAAATTCTGATTCGGTTCTATTGAAAAATCATCTTCAGCGATGAAGCTCATTTCTTGTTCAATGGTTTTATTAATAATCAAAATATGCGTTATTGGTCAGCAACAAACCTACTTGTGCTTCTCGAGACACTGTTGCATCCGCAAAAACAGCGTTTGGTTCAGTTTTCATGCTGGAGGTGTGATAGCGCCGTATTTTTTCGTGGATGAAAACGACCGTCAATGGGGAGCGCTATGGTGTTATGTTGGAAGATCATTTATGGTCAGAATTGGATGAACTTGACATCAACGATATGTGGTTTCAACAAGACGGTGATACTAGCCACACAGCATGCCTCGCAATCGAGTTCTTATGTCCTTAATAGAAAACCCTATATATGACTATTTCGACTTTTATCTGAAGCGATTCCTTCACTTGGTAAGATATGAATATCTGTCAAAACATGTTATTTCCTGGGGAAATCTGATTAACAGGAATATGGAACCCTTAAAAACAGTAAAAGTTACACTATCAATTAATGCAGGTTACCTTTAAACGAATATTTTTCTTTTCAAAGTACAATGTTATAATGTCAAAAAGATTGGACTGGAAGATATGAATACGGCGTAAGAAAAATAGAAAATTAATAAAAGCTATTTTCCATATGGTTTCTGTCAGTGTTTCTCATCTTTGCGCTCCACACTAATCGAGTTTGGTACCCAGAGATTGAGTAGAGCTACTTTATACCAGAGGGGTAGGAACGTCGTGTTGAATTTTTGCTATGCGCGTTTGGAGGATCAGCGTTAAAATAAGTTTCTGTCGATGGTCATGTATGAAAGTCAAAGTACTGTAAATTTTTCTAATTCTGTAGATATTGATGCTTTAATGCAGAAACGAAGAAAAACATTTTACTTATCCGGTGAAATGCTTTCGATCGTATATATAGATTCTACGTCTAGCAGTCGTTGCGTATAGACGTCTTTTTAATCGCTCCTGTCCATAATGTTCAAAAATTAAAATAATCTTTAAAACGTCAATTCGAAGTTAATTTAAAAAAAAAAACAAAGTCGTCGAATTACTCGAAAAATATATCGAGTGTCTGGTGAAACTTTTTTTTTCGCCGGGGGCATGGCGGAGCCCGACGGCTTCCCACCGCTGGGGACCCGGTGCCAGGCGTTGCAAACGCTACAAATAAAAAAATCATGAAACGGAAAAACGACCAAGAATGTTTTCCACCACTATTTGTGATCTTCGGTACAATGAACTAGTACATTCCGAGAACGTGCTTATATACTACCAACCTTAACCTTTAACTATGGACGTGCGGTCTCACAGGCCGCTTGCTGTTTGTGATTCTCGTGCCCCCTCCTTCCGTGTACTCCACGCGTATGCCGACGTCAGTAGCTTCGGTTTTAGTGGCGAAACGACCGTTGAGAGTGAAGGTTACGTCGCCGGCTGAATTTTGCGTGAGTAATTTCGCTTTATATTTTGAGTGCGGTCTGTGAGACCGCGCGTTCACGTTTGTGCTATAAATTGACGCTGACGGTGATTTTGTTTGCTTTAGATTTTGTAAACTAAAATGTCAAAAAACGATCAACCGACGACTCCAGGCAAACGAATATCGAGTTTGTCGACTCAGAGAGCCGGTAAAATATCTCGATCAGATGATCCTTCTTTTGAATACGAGTTTCAGCGATTGCTTTTAGAATCGGATCAGTACGACAGCGATGGGATGTTGATGATTGTTTGTTTTATGAAGCTGACATTGAAGAAAATCACTTGAGTGAACAAGAGATTATTGAAGAAAGTGGTAGTACTACCAGAGCTGACGATGACATAAGGAGATCGCATAGTGAAAGTTCAGATGACGACAATATACCTATAGCACCATGGTAAAAACCGCTACAAATGGGCTACAGAACTACCTTCCAGAAGAGTTCGCACTCCAGAGCATAATATAGTGTTGAACAGATCTGTTCTGCACCTGACTGAAGACGAAAAGAAAGATCCTATCAGTATTTGGAATAAATTTTTTGACGATGAAATGCGACAAACCATTTTGACATGAACTAACTTCAAAATTGCTGATTTTAGAGCCAAATTCAGGCGGCAAGACAGGTCACAATTAAAAGAAATGGACATGATGGAACTCAATGCCTTCTTAGGATTATTATACTACTCTGCCGCCCTGAAATCAAATCACGAATCTACCAGTTTTATATTTGCTACTGATGGAACAGGTTGTGAAATATTCAGGTGCTGTATGTCAGAAATTAGATTTTTAGTTCTTCTGAACTGCCTACGTTTTGACAACCCAGCAGATTGCACTGAGAGAATAAAGACCGAACTGGCCGCTATTTCTGGAATATTTGATAAGTTTATCACCAATTCTCAAAAACTAGATCAACTCAGTGAATATGTTACTATTGACGTGATGCTAGTGGAGTTTCGCGGAAGAAGCCACATGACTTCGTACATGCCCCAGAAACCCGGTAAATATGGCCTACTTATTCGTGCATTGTGTGATGCGAAGACCTTTTACTTTTATAAAGGGTCATTTATATTCAGGAAAAGGTAGCGATGGCGCCGGACTATCAGCTGACGAGAAAAAAGTTCTTGTTCCCACTCAATCCGTGCTACGCTTGACACAGCCGTTACAAAAAACCAATCGTAACGTGACAGCGGACAACTGGTTTTCGTCTATTGAACTTGTAGATGAACTGTCTAAGCGTAACCTTACGTATGTTGGGACTCTGAAAAAGAATAAAAGAGAAATACCGAATTTATTTCAGGCACAGAAGTCTAGAGAGATTGGTTCAACTTTATTCGGTTTTACGAACGACCAAACTATGTGTTCTCATGTGCCAAAGAAGAATAAAGCTGTGCTCCTGATATCATCTATGCATCACGATAATACCATTGATGAACATACAAAGAAACCGGAGATGATATTCTATAATTCCACCAAGGGGGGGGTTAATGAAACGGTCTAAAAATGTTAAATTTATTAGAGCAGTCGCCGAACAAGAAGGTGGCCTATGGTGATTTTCCACCGAGTTCTGGGCTTGTGTGGAATTAATGCTTACACTTGATTCGATCAACATCAAGACAAAGAACTAGAGAGAGGTAAATTTTTGAAGAAATTAGCACGATCCCTGGTGGTTCCACATAAGCAAAATTGAGTTATAAACCCTCATTTGCCAAAAGAATTAGTTATGACGCTGAAACGAGTTTTGGGCCCTGATATGCCATCTCAAGAGCCACCAAGTGAAGAAAATATAGTTCCTAAACGTAAGACGTGTAAACTATGCCCACCAAAGATAAAACGAAAGACGACCCACACTTATGTAGGCTATAAACAGCCAATATGCCTACAATGCTCTAAGCTGCTATGCAAAGACTGCCAATTAATATGACCAAGTAGGGCCCTTGTCGAAATTTTTATGTTTAGTTGTGAGAAGATTATGTTGTTTTTCATGTTCTTTGTTGCTTATATTTTATTGTAAAAGAAATAAAACAAACTAAAAAAGTCATTTTACTGTGGTAATATACCTATAAATTGATCTCAAGCTAATAAGTCTGAAAAGTGCCTTTGATTGTTATATCGTTAGATTTAGTTTAAAATAAATGCATTTTTCATTAAAATTATATCTTTAATTTACATTTAGTAACACTTCTAAGGGATAAAAACAAAAAATGATACAATACTTACTCATCCAGGTAGAAACAAGCCCGTAAAGATAGCGGTCTGTGAGGCCGTACGTCCATAGTAGTGTAATAAAAATGGAACGTCCATAGTTAAAGATTAAACTTAATTACCCTTAGCAGTTTTGAATCGCGATTGCCTTCATCGGAATTGACCCTAATCCTTGCACGTACCTCCCGTATATAGGCTCGAGGACATCTAGTTTATTGGTGCAATTTACACTTTTTATTATCTACAGGCCATTAATATCTATTTTATGGTTTTCGCTGATTATATGTTTTGCGATTGACGATTTGATTTGAGTACCTGGTTGCTTCGCTGCTATGGTCGCTTCTCGAAGATGCTCGTGAAATCTTACTGGTACCAGCCTTTTTGTCTGCCCTATGTAAACTTTAGGGCAATCGTTGCAGGTAACTCTGTAGATACCTCTCCTCTTTTCTATAAATCTAGGATCCTTTCCCATTCATTATTGTATCATTTTTTGTATTCAAATCAAATCGTCAATCCCAAAAAAAATTAATCGAAAATCATAAAATAGATATTAATGGCCTTGAGATAATAAAAAGTGTAGATTGCCCCTATAAACTAGATGTCCTCGAGTCAATATATATACGGCAGGTACCTGCAGGGATTAGGATCAATACCGATGAAGGCAATTGCGATTCAAAACTGCTAAGGGTAATTAAAAGCAAGGGTAATTAAGTTTAAGGTTGGTAGTATATTAGCATGTTTTCGGAATGTACTAGTTCATTGTACTGAAGAAGACCATAAATAGTGGTCGAAAACGTTTCGTTATACAAAAATAAAAATTAATAACCTAATGTTTAAAGAAACAAAAACAAATCTTTTCATTTTATATTTTACACATTACACTATGGACATAACATCAATTTATGACCAAGAAAACTTTGAGCGTTTTCCAAGCGAAGAATCGGAAAGAGTAACCAGAGAAAACGCAAGATTTACCAGAGAAACTGAGATGAAACTCCAAATTACAAATTTGTAGGAAATGCTCCGGCTGGTAAGAAACGTCAACAAAACAAAAGCCACAAAATACGTCCGGAAAAATGACAACAAACAAGACGAACGAAAAAAATTAGCCACACAAAAGGCTCAACAATCAACTAAAGCAACATAACAAAATTTAAATAAGTCAACAATACATGATTCTGATATGCTAAGCGCGGGAGGAGCAAATTACTATGCGGTACTTGCTGCGATGAATGACGATACGGACATCGAGGAGCGTTAAGAAAACAATGGTTCTAGTGATAATTTTATTGAGTTCTTAAAATCTAAAAATAAGGAAAAGGAGAAGAAGCCAACCAGTGTGTCTGCTGGTTCTCCTATTAAAATAATAAGATAACTGAAAAAGTTCCTCCCATTAATGTCTTTGGGCTGCGTGGGGGGGATATGGTTCGGCTATTTGCAGCCGAACATAAGATCGATAATTTCGAAGTTAAGAGAGCGACCGCTGATAAACTCACAATTAAAACAAAAACACAGACTGATATCAAGTTAGCGAAAGATGCTCCTAATAGTATACAAGCTCCCCATTTCACATACACGCCAAAGGCGGAAAAAATCAGACTTTTCTGTTGAAGAGCTTGGGCTGCGGGGAGAATACAGTTGATATCCTTGAAGTGTTAGAGGAAGCAGCACCAGCTGTCAAATTCATTTGTGTGAAAAATTTTGCTACCAGGAGATCAACGATTGAAGGCAAAATATTAGCATTTTATTTGGTACAAATTTTTTACGATAGCAGTCCACGTGCCCTCCAACATGTAAGGTACTTGAACTTTAGAGTTCCTGTGCTCGATACTTCAGTATTTATCTCGATCAGTATCTGTGCTATACTGAACATGTCAAAATGCTCAGTAAAGCACAAAAAGTAGTCAAAGCCTTTGGACGAATCTTTCATTCCAGATACATGGATCAAAAGGTCAAAGTTTTTTGTTACACGACTCTGGTTAGACAGTTTTGACATATGGATGTCAGATCTGGTACAACCAGAGTGCTAGTTCTATGGAAAAATTAAGAATTTTCGAAAGGAAATGTCTTCGTGCATGTACTGGTTTGTATAGAAAGCCTGAAACGGATTGGAATCACTATATCGAATAGAAGACTTCATCAAACTGTTAAAGTGACAAGAGTCGATATCTTCATATTGAGACTGTTTCAGAATCATATCGGAAGATCTGTAACTGTCAGTGAAAACCCCTGGATTTCACAGCCGTTCCACCCCAAAGACGGGTATATTGAGACTTGTCTCACTACTGGCTTCATTCCTCCAGAAGCATTTGTGTATTTGGACATGAATCAAAATGATTTTGATTTTGACGGTGTCCCAATCAAATATCACATATATAGACGGGTCACCGATAAGAAGATAAAATATCCTTTGAATTTGATTCATGAGGCCAACAATTCTAACGGAGATACTCATTTGCTAGATTTGTTGAGGCTGGCCGAGCTGGGACGAAGCGATCTAGGTATTAGTGGCTTAATGACAGCGTCTAAATTATTCTTGTTTATTTGATTGTTTTGTGTTTTCTGTTGCATAGATTTGAGTTTCAGCTCATTAGTGCTACATTTAGTGTTGTTGATTGTTTGTGTTTAAAATTAGGAATAGATTGCAATATTTAGGATAGGTATAACTATGTTATGTTTATCATATTATGTTTAGAGATAAGGTTTAACGATTAGGTTTGGAATATTTTGAAAGTTTTCTTTTAGTATAAGATAACGTTTTTTTTTTGATTGAATTTGATTAGAATTAAGTTATAACATAGACGTACACCAAATTTTCGTTGAATTTAAGCAAGTTTACGAACGTGCGTATGAAATAATACTCCGCGTTAATTTAATGACCCTATGAAATTTATTTAATCGATAACTACAAACTGACTGTAAAAGCGAATCAAAGATGGCCGGTGCAATTCGTATTAAATTGATACGGAGCACGTTAGGCACGTCCGGACTCGATTAAATCCAGTTGAAGAGTGTTGGCTTGACAGCGATTCTGCAACACCGCTGCTGCCGGTTGTCGTATGTCGTGACCCTCAAACAAACATACGACAATATTGATCATAACGTACTGTCCAAATAATGCTTTGCTTTGGCACCCCTGCCAAATTAGTCCGGCTTACCAAAATGACAATGACGTCGACGACCTCCCAAGTTCGCATTAATAACCAACTCACCGATGCCTTTGACACAAACATCGGACTAAAGCAGGGAGATGAGCTGGCCCCATGGCTATTCAATTTGGCTCTGGAGTACGGCATAAGGAAACTTCCTGTTGAAATGGGACATTACTTTACAAGTCAAGCTAAGTAGTAGCCTATGTGGACATCAACATTTTGTCACGGTCATTAACAACTGCCAAACAATTCTTCCTGAAATTCGACGGTGAAGTAAAACTAGTAGAGCTACAAATCAATCAAAATAAAACCAAGCTCATGACGCAGTCAAGGGAAAAAACCTGAAGCACATAAAATATCACATGACGAGTACAGTATCAAAAATTTGAGCGGATTTGTATATTTAGGCGCCAAAATAACGAGAACCAGTTATGAAAGAGACGAAATACGCCGAGGAATACAACTCGCAAATAAAGTATTTTATTCAGTTTTGACGATCTTGAAGACCAGCTGTATACACTTATGTTACGCTATGGGTGTGAAAAATGGACCCTAATCCAAGCAACCGCAAATATATTGAGCGCCGGTTCCTGTGGCGAATTATTGGAGCGAAGCTAGATGGGGACCAATCTCGAATTCGATACAACCATGAGCTGTATGAAATTTTTGACGAACCGGATGTCTCAATGATTATAAGACTGCGGAAGCCACAATGGGCTGGCCACATGAATTGTATGGACGAACAACAGATACCCAAAAAGGTATTCGTTTGGAGAACTGCAGGCCGGAGACCCATGGGGAAACCGAGGAAACACTGGTCTAACTCGGTCGACGCTGCTCGGGCAACGCAATTGAAGGATGCAGTCCATGGACCGAGACAGTTGGAGGCGCTATTTGCAGGATGCGAAGGCCTGAGAGGGGCTGTAGTGCTAAGAAGAAGAAGAAGACCTTAAAGTTTACCATGTTATACCTTCTTTGTCGGATATGATTTTCCTTCAGTCCAAGCTTAACACTCTCTCTGATTGGTGCAATAATAATCAACTTTCCCTAATCTTGGACAAATGCTTGGTGATAAGTTTTTCAAGAAAAAAGAAACTTCTTTTATTTGACTATGACATCAACAACACAACACTTAATAGAGTCGATAGCATTGTGGACCTTGGTGTTGTTCTGGTCCAAAAGCTTTGTTTTAAAGTACAGTACGATGGAGTTATATCTAAGGCTAATAAAATGCTAGCTTTCATCAAAAGAAGAGCTAAGGAATCCAAGAACATCTGGGTTACTAAATCACTATACATCTCATAAATGCGCCCTATTCTTGAATATGCCATCCTGATTTGGAACCCTGTTTTTGGCATCCACGCTGACAGGTTAGCACTAAGATTCCTTTATGACCCTAGGAATTTCCACAGCCTACCATCTGTAATGTGACGACTACGCCCAGGAATCGAAGTGATTCCGATCCCGAACCCTTGTAACCTGCCAGATGGATATGTCCTCGAAGTGCCAGCGGACTTCATCTGTTGTGCGGATATCGTTGTGCAGAAAATATTTTTTTTTCTGTCCAAATATTTAGATCCGTGGATATAAATATTCGGAATATAGAATTAATCCAACCCCGGCACATTTCGAGACATAGCCATCTGGAAATGCCCCTCCACCGTGGCCATCGAGAAAACTATGCCACTGGCGACATCTGAAGAAGCACATTTCCGCCATATGAAGTGCCATTCCACGCACCTATGTTTTGTCCGAGGTGACAACCGGAAATTTTGACAGCCACATGGAGGCGCGAAACGTCATCGTAAAGTTCTTCATGAGAATATCGAAGGGATTACAAAACCAGCTATACGTCGTTTGGCGCGACGTGGTGGAGTGAAACGTATTCCCGGTTTAATCTATGAAGAAACGCGTGGTGTGCGTAAAGAGTTTTTGGAAAACGTTATTCGTGAGGCAGTGACATTCACCGGAGCAGAACATTAGGAAAGAGCCGCCGCCGCCGTCGTCCAATTCGAAATACGGCCGCCGCTCTCTCCTCGTTGCTGCCGCGCGCTAAATAAATTTGAAAATAAAAATTCCATCTGAGAAATAAAAATTCAAAATAAATTTGATGAAACAGAGAATTGGGAACGCGGCGTAGAAAATGCATAAATAATTGTAGGAACGCGCGATTGAGGACTTGACTGGAGAGACTTGAAAGACCAAAGAAAAGGGTGAGCGTGGTGGAACGTGGAAAACAGTGCCTGTAGTCGCAAGGAGAAGCGAATCAGGGAAAATCTCGAGTGGATTGTGTAACTTTATGTTAGCCCAACGCAACACCAGCACCAGCAGCCATTGCCATCAAACTATTTTCGGATTACTTCCATCGCTGACATCGTGCAAGGGACACAAGCAAGCAAGCAAACACGGCGACGAACCGAGTGCCTAGAAAAATGCCAAAAAGGACAACATCATCAAACTGGTGACTTTCCATTGCCAGCCGGTTGGGATATTGCCCGCGATTACGACGGCAAAGTCTACTACATTAACCACAATAACAAGGAGACAACGTGGTTGGATCCTAGAGACAGGTGCGTGCCTTTGTCGTCAACCATGCCACAGATTCCATGAATTTTACAATGATTAGGAATTTATGAAAAAAAAAACCAAAATAAATTACTAACAAATTATAAAAGACAAAAATGTATTAACCGGACTAAAACTGTTCGATTTTCTTGATATAATTTTTAAACATGTATTATTAGATGAAAATCGGGGGCATGTCAAAAGATGGTATAACATGAATGTCAACTAAACACTATTCTTTAAATCCAATGAAATCTTTTAAAACTTTAATCAATGATTTCAAATGACAACTGATATGCGATAATTGAATGAGCTTTCTTGGAATAATTATAAGAAGTAAAATTAAAAATCAACACTTCAAACGTAAACAAGCTTCATATGAAGAAAACGTCAAGCTAACATAACTTGAACATAAACTAAATAAACTAAAAATCTCAATGATTAGTGAATCGAGTACTAAATTCAGAAAAAAAAATACTAAACTTAAATGAAACAATTAAATGTTAGAATAAATGAATGAATGTCTTAAAAAAAATGATAACTGAATATATTCAATGAGATATCGGAAATTATACCATTTAAAATACACAACGTAAGCACTAATTTTTCTAGTTTTCACAATAAGTAAAATATCAAAAATCATATTATAGACAGATACATTTCACTATTGATAAATCCCGGTTTTCCGCACAATTTAAGTTTTCTGAGAAAAAGTAATAGACACAAAAGTAGTCTTTATAGTGTTCAACAACCCATACAATACTTTTCTTTCGCAATTTCAATATTTATATGACACCATAATTTTCTTTAATGTATCCCAACTTTGAACGTTATTTTCGTATAATTTACTTCGGATTCAAATCAACTTTGTATTTATTGTCATATGTAGGACATTCGAACCTATTTTGTTTTCAATCGAATCAAGACATTGGTGTGTCAGTCTCAGAAAGTTTAGCTTATATTCAGGAACAAGGTATCCCTGAAAGATAGGAACACAGAATACGATAATATTAAACAATGCCATTGATTTATTTGTTCAACGAGGCCTAGCCCAACGTAATGTGTCAAATGGTTCCAAGCTTGGTTCTTAGTCCGATAGAAGAGGCGTTTGTTAGATAGTCCAGAAGTTCTGCGCTCCAGGAGGTCTCACGCTCAGGGCGTAAATAGTATTCAACTCACTACTACAAAAATATTATTTGCTTTAACGCTGTTTCCTTTGAGTGATTTTCATGTTACTGATTTAAATCATTCGTTTCGTCCGTATTTTGAGTCCTAGCTTTTCACGGTTTCTTCGAAAAAAATATATTTTAAATACTGAGCTTCAGTAACGCATTTTAGTCTAGTGAAAGTCGAGAGATTTTATATCGAATCGCAAATGTTGGAAGATAAATTCCTGTGTATAGCTTAAACTAGGAAGCTGATGTTTCTGCATTATTTTCCACTTTTTAACTTACGTTGCTAGTACATAGCTTAATTTGATTAGTTGATTGCAATATCTCGTTGAACTTAGTCGCTAAACAAACGATATGATATACAAAAAGTTTCGAAGAAATGAAAATAAAAAGTGCTAACTATAATATTAGATGCTAGATGTTAGCTGTTATGAAGATAATCAGAAAACCAATTTCCACAAGTTGCTGCCCCTGATTTCATTTCTTTACTGCACAATCTCTAATTCACTTATATTTACTTTATCTATTTTACCTCTTATTTATCCCGGAATCGTATCCATATAGTTTTTTTTCTTATTTTGTAAATAGTATCGGTATAACCTTATTCACAACATGTTTGGGGAAGTTCTTTGTGTTTTTTTTCTGATAATATTAGGATATATTTTAATATCTTTTTTAATTACCGCGAATGACTTATGTATAATGTTTCCATGTTCAGACATTAATCAAAACGCACTTCTTTTGCATTCGGCTGTCTTCCTCATAAAGAAAAGAACTATATTTACATAATATCGCCGTCTTTTAAATGAAAATTGTTTGCCATTTTTCTTATTTTTTATTGAATTTTTAAGGTTTATTTAATGAGAAAAATAAAAAAATATGGAACAAAAAAAATCAATGAATTATATACTGGGATATCATGTACGATAAAATAAGTAAAGAAAAGACAGTTCTTTTGATATTAGCTTTTCGCATATATATACAATATTTTCATTTTTCTGTTTGTTTTTCTTTTCAAAATACACTTATACACACATAATAAATATATTTTAAATTAAGTAAAAATAATATTTGATATGAGGGTAAATATCATAATTTGATTTTGTTCAGCTCTTATGTCCCCTCTCATTGTCATTATTCAACATAGATTGCCCAGGATATATAAGAATATATGATATGTAAGAATTGAATAAACTAAGAATGAATTGCTAATTTAACCACGACTTTCCTTTTCAGTGACTCTTCTTTTTCAGTGGGAACAGAGAGTGTAGGGTAAGTATGCCGTCGCGAGGGTAGGGTTTCTGCAAATCCGCTGAAGTCGGTTTCGCGTCGCGCGCGGTACGCGGTACCTTTGCTTGTTTCGCCATTTCTTTAGAGTAGTTTTCTTCGGTTTAAGTTCGAGTAGGATATTTTTCGGTACCGCGTCGGTGAATCGGTAACGCGCCTGTGGATTTTTGTAGCGTTTTTGATTTGAGATCTGTGGATAGATCCCATCCAGAACTAACGTAATGTAGGTTTCTCGTTCTGGATGAGTGAATGTTGACGCGTTTAGAAAACGGGCAATTTCAGGTGACTGAAATATTGTAGTTGAGCGTAATCCATTCGGAGACCCGCGACCGAAATCCTCTCCGAACTAGCTGGCCGACAAGCAGTCACCGCGTGAATGGATTACGGTGCACGGATTGGTTGACCTGTTGGTACCATCCGTTGGCACTACTCAGACTTAACGTCTAGAACCGATGAGAGGTCGGTTCCGCGTTCGAGTTGAAAAAGAGAAAATCATTACAAATGGCGCCCAACGTGGGGCCCAAAAACATCCTAAGGGGGAAAGAACTTCGCGTCTTCTGACGAGTTGGTCCTTTACGGAGGATGTAAGGTACTTTGGTACTCGAGTCCCACTATCAGGAGCAGTGGAATTGTGTGATACACATTAGAGGTCGCTTCACGTGAGTTGTAGCTTCCGCTCTCCTTTGTTTGATTTTTTTTTTTCGCGACAGAATCCTTCCGATGTGTTGTCCCAGGTTAACCCCTGTAAGGACCTTCTATTTTCTTGATGGAACTGCCAGTCTGATGGGTTTACCTATCAGCAGGGACTCTCAAGAAAATAGAAGGCTACCTTGCCTTTATGTCGCGGAAGGATTCTAACTATTTCTTATGCGTGTTAGACGAGTGGTATCGGTTCAACGTTCGATGGCGTATGCTGGAGTTGCGAAGCCCGGAATGCTTCTACGCGTCGGGAATTTTGACCGCGTACAAAGTCGTTACGGTAGCTCTACCACTTGTCTCGTCGAGTCATTTAACGTAGATTAGAAACGGTTTGTAATGTATGTGGGTATGGGGATAAATTTCGTAAATCGACCGAAAGCACCCTTTCTTCGGCAGATTACCACGCACTCTCTTTTCCCGTTGAAGGAGTCGACCACTGAAAAGGAAAGTGACTGTCAAATATTTTTTTTTCCCCCTCTATTATTAGCTCGCCACTAACGGCCACTAAATTAATATTAAATTCTTTTTTTTTTCACTTATATAATAGGAATAAGTATATTTTAGGTTTTATATTTTTTTTTCTCTCGTTTCATACTAGCAACCACTCATAATAAACCCACACGAAATGGCAACGAAGCGGACGCCCGATAAGCGGTGGACCCGGTCCAAAACGGTCCAACCCGCGAACTGTGGAATCTGTTTCGAGGACGTAGTGGAGGGGGTACACAGCGTGCGATTGGATTGTGGACATCTATTCCATCGTGCCTGTGTACAACAGCTCCTCCTCACGTCAGAGAGTTGCCCATTATGTCGGCGACCCATCGAGCGGTCTGCCCTAGACGTCCCCATCGGAACGCCCCTACCCACGCGCGGAGCAGTGGCGAAAGGAGCTCCAGAGGCCGAACAGTCCCAACCACTTTTAGACCTGCAAGGAGCCGTAGGCGGTGAAGTTCCGGCCGCAAGTGTCGTGTCCGAGGTGACACCCATGCCTTCCGCCCACTCCATTGACACCCTCGTGGCATTGATGAGGGATATGTCGGAGAGAATTGGCAACCTGGAGGGAAAGCTCCAGAATCTTCCTATGAGCCAACCACCCAGTCGCGTGAGAACTCCGCTTGGCTGGGAGCCAAATCCCAGTGTGGCTATGCCCCACTCCCGACAATCCGAGCAATGGGTCCCACCCCCAAGGAACTCGGGAATGGATCCCAGAGCTCCCGAATACAGACCGCGACACAGTACCGGACCTCCGTTGGTACCTCCAGCCCCCGAGGCAGTTCAGTACCACAGGTCAATCGAGGATGTGATTCCCCCCGGGAACGCATTGGCACCTTTTCGAGACCCGACGCCTCGTATCATGGAGAGTTGGCGCCTGAACTTTACAGGGTTCAACGATATGATATCGGCGGACCGGTTCCTTTTCCGGATTCAGGCGTTGGTATCCAGCACCCTGGGAGGGGATTCCTCGGCCTTCCTCCGGCATGCACATCTTTTGTTCAGCGGCGACGCTGCCGACTGGTACTGGAGCTTTAAAGAGTCAACGCCACGTCCCACTTGGCACTCTTTCAGTGCAGCCTTCCGCAATCGATTTGAGGATGGCTTCACTGAGAGAGAGCTAAGAGAGCAAATAAAGAAACGGAAACAAGGCGCTCACGAACCGTTCGACCAGTACTACACCAGTATAGTGAGATTGAGCACTCGCCTGCGAAATACCATGCCCGAGGACGAATTAGTAGAAATTATCAGAGAGAACATGCGCTGGGATCTCCAGAACAGCCTGCTACATTTTCCCATCAACACCATACAGGGATTGCGCCTCCATGCGCGTAGACAAGAACACTTGGATGAGCGACGAGGTACCTTCCGCCCACAACCTCGCATAACGGGACCAAATCCCCGAAATCATCACACCGCGGAGTTGATGGCAGCGGACCACCTGCTTGCTGATCCAGTACCAGTACCGAGGAGCGGAGCACCACCGGAGCTTGAGGACCCAGCATTGATTGATCGACCCTCCCTTGAAGCACTTACAAGCCCGACGGTCTGTTGGAACTGCCGACAACCGGGACATCGGTTCTATGCATGTCCAGCGGAGCCGACGCTTTTCTGCTACCGCTGCGGGAAGGCCGACACATACGCACCTGACTGTGCAAATTGCAAAGGGCGAAAAAACTTGCCACCGAGTGCCGCGACCACCCGTCGGCACTCCTAGACCCCGGACGAACCAATCCAGACCCCATCACCAGCTATGACCCAGCTCCCAACATGACTCCAACTCTGCTGACTCGCACCGCTAAACACAGTTCTCCTGAAGTTCCACAACCGACGCCGTCCTTCGCCGAGGCCAATGCGCAGGGAAATGATAGCGAGACGAAGGTTCCTTGGCATGTAAAACCTTTTCATGTCAGGTTGCGGAATTATTTGGCTACTCGACAGCGCATCTTCCATGAGGAATTGGCCACAACTGTCCCACCGCGAAGCAAGCGAGCCACGCGTCGGATGCGGAGCTTCTGGAGAAAAGTCAGGCAGTCGAGAAAAAGGTTGAAGGACATATACTTAGACGAATTATTGAGGGATGATGTTCGGCCATATGCGTCAGTACACCTCCTGCAAAAACGAGTATCAGGCTTAGTCGATACGGGAGCCAGTGTGAATTGCATATCTGCCGAGTTTGCAGGGGAGGTACTGGCAAAGCACGCGGACCAAATCCGTCATTTCACCTCCTGGTTAAGCACGGCGGACGGAACTCGTCACTCTGTAGTGGGAAAAATTATGACGGATGTCACCTTTAAAGGGGTAACTAAACCTATGGAATTTTTCATCATACCTCAGTTAACCCAGAATCTTTATTTAGGAGTGGATTTCGTTCGAAAATTTAACTTGGCCCCGGCACTATTTTCCAGTTCGACCCTGGAGTCCGTCACCACCGTTCCTGACCAATCTCAACCCACTAACTTATTACGGCATACACTGGATGTAACTCAGCAACTGCGTCTCGACTCGGCTATATCGGCTTTTCCCTCGCACGAGAAGGAAGGTCTCGGGCGGACTGCCCTGGTGTTCCACACTATAGATGTGGGGGATGCTAAACCCATAAAACAGAGACATTTCGCCATATCTCCGGCGAAGGAAAAATCGTTATATGCCGAAGTGGATCGAATGCTAGCATTAGGCGTAATCGAAGAATCACAGAGCGCGTGGGCTTCCCCAGTCACCTTAGTGGTCAAGCCGAACAAGGTCCGGTTATGCTTAGATGCCAGACGCTTGAACGCCGTCACAGTCAAGGACGCATATCCTCTACCGTTGATCGAAGGCATTTTGAGTCGATTGCCTAAAGCCCATTTCATCACGAGCTTAGACCTCAAGGACGCCTTCTGGCAAATTCCTTTAGACCCCGGTTCAAAGGAGAAAACAGCCTTCACAGTCCCAGGCCGGCCCTTATATCAATTCGTGACCATGCCATTCGGATTGTGTAATGCCCCCCAAACAATGACGCGCCTTATGGACAAGGTGATACCACCTCATTTGCGGCACCAAGTTTTCGTTTACTTGGACGATCTGTTGCTTATAACCGAGACCTTTGACGAACACATCGACCTGCTTCAGGAGGTGGCTCTACACATCCGGAGGGCAAGATTAACCATCAACATAAGGAAGAGCCAGTTCGTGATGACGGAGGTGAAGTATTTAGGTCACATCATTGGGCATGGGCATATCAAGACCGATCCGGAAAAGACTCAAGCGATTGACGTTTTTCCACTACCCAAGACCACCAAACAGTTACGCCGATTCTTAGGGTTATGCGGATGGTACCAGCGTTTTGTACGTGACTATGCCACCATTACCACTCCTTTGACCGACATGCTGCGTAAGGGACGTAAATTCGTCTGGGAAGAGCCCAGCTTGCGAGCCTTTGAAGAGCTAAAGAAGAGTCTGACTACGGCCCCCGTACTGCACAGCCCGGACTTTGACAAACCGTTCTCAATCCATTGTGACGCGAGTCAACATGGGGTGGGAGCAGTCTTAGTCCGGGTTGCACAAGACGGCGAGGAGAGACCTATAGCCTTCATGTCTCACAAGCTGAACCCAGCCCAGCGAAATTACACGGTCTCCGAGCAAGAATGTTTAGCCGCGGTGTTGGCAGTGAAACGCTTCCGAGCCTATGTGGAGGGACACACCTTTGAAATCGTTACGGATCACGCTTCTCTGAAATGGTTAATGAGCCAGACTGATCTCAACGGCCGATTGGCCAGGTGGGCACTGAAACTACAGGCATTTGACTTCACAATTCGCCACCGAAAAGGAAGCCAGCATGTAGTCCCCGACACCCTATCCAGAATGTTCGCCCCTGAAGGAGCCGAGTTGGTCCAAGAGGACGACAGCCCCCAATTGATCGATTTGGACCATCCTGCCTTCAAGTCAGCCAGCTACACCCAACTGATTCACACTATCCAGAATCAACTGTCCCAGCTTCCTGAACTGCGGTTGACGGATGGATTTATTTATAAGCGGATGGGACACGCATCCGGAGACCCCATACAAGAAGAAGAACAGTGGAAGTTGTGGGTGCCCGAAGAATTAACCACTGATCTTATCAGACGGGCTCATGACCACCCATCAAGTGCGCACGGCGGATACGGTCGTACACTTAGGCGGTTGAAAACCTGTTTCTTTTGGCCTAAGATGGCCCAACAGATAAAAGCGTACGTAGCCTCTTGTGAGCTATGCAAGTGCACTAAAGCGCCCAACACCATCCTTCGGCCACCCATGGGTAAGGTTGAGGTCCCCGAACGCGTGTTCCAGCGCTTGTACATTGATCTTATCGGTCCTTACCCTCGATCTGCTTCTGGTCACACGGGAGCTGTCGTGGTCCTGGACCAGCTCTCCAAATTCCCTATCATAGAGCCACTACGTAACATGCACACTGGACCAATAACCAGCTTTTTGGAGAACCGAGTCTTTCACATGTTTGGAGTTCCGGAGAAACTTGTCTCCGACAATGGGGTCCAGTTCACCTCCAGCAAGTTCCGAGACCTAATGTCCAAATACGGCATCATCCACCAACGAACTGCCGTCTATTCACCACAAGCCAACGCATCCGAACGACTGAATCGTACGCTCATAGCGGCCATTCGCGCCTATGTCCACCCGAATCAGAGGGACTGGGATCGCAAATTGTCCGCCATCACTAGTGCGCTGCGCTCGTCGTACCACGCCACGACCGGCATTTCGCCGTATTTTGCAGTGTTCGGCCAGTACATGATCGGTCATGGGAGCGCTTACCGGCTATTGCGGCAGCTGAAATCGCTAGAGGACCCAATCGTGGTTCTAGAACCGCACGAAAAGCTCCAACTTCTGCGAGATCAACTGCGGGAGAAGATTGAAGAAAGTAGACGGATGGGAGAGGAGCGGTACAACTTGCGATCTCATCCTTCTGGCTTTAAGGCCGGCGACGAAATATATCGTCGAAACTTCCGACAGAGCGATGCCACCCGCCATTACAATGCCAAACTAGACAAGAAATTCGTGAAGTGTCGAGTCATGCAAGTCATAAGCCCCACCCGGTACCTCATCGCGGACATGACTGGTAAGACCCTGGGAATTTACCACGCAAAAGACCTTAGACGATGAAGTGCAACTAATTCCCACGAGAAACCTTGGCTTATCCCAAATCTCTGCCTAGACGAAGGCCTCCGAATAACACCTGACTTCCTACTATATAGTCACTGTCGAGTCTTCACGAACAGGGTTGTAGCCTATCCTTCGAAACGGATCTTCGACCCGCCACGTCCCTAACCAAGACCTTTTACAAAGGAGACGGGATCGTAATTACTTCGATTTTGGGGGGGGGAATGTGTAATGTGACGACTACGCCCAGGAATCGAAGTGATTCCGATCCCGAACCCTTGTAACCTGCCAGATGGATATGTCCTCGAAGTGCCAGCGGACTTCATCTGTTGTGCGGATATCGTTGTGCAGAAAATATTTTTTTTTCTGTCCAAATATTTAGATCCGTGGATATAAATATTCGGAATATAGAATTAATCCAACCCCGGCACATTTCGAGACATAGCCATCTGGAAATGCCCCTCCACCGTGGCCATCGAGAAAACTATGCCACTGGCGACATCTGAAGAAGCACATTTCCGCCATATGAAGTGCCATTCCACGCACCTATGTTTTGTCCGAGGTGACAACCGGAAATTTTGACAGCCACATGGAGGCGCGAAACGTCATCGTAAAGTTCTTCATGAGAATATCGAAGGGATTACAAAACCAGCTATACGTCGTTTGGCGCGACGTGGTGGAGTGAAACGTATTCCCGGTTTAATCTATGAAGAAACGCGTGGTGTGCGTAAAGAGTTTTTGGAAAACGTTATTCGTGAGGCAGTGACATTCACCGGAGCAGAACATTAGGAAAGAGCCGCCGCCGCCGTCGTCCAATTCGAAATACGGCCGCCGCTCTCTCCTCGTTGCTGCCGCGCGCTAAATAAATTTGAAAATAAAAATTCCATCTGAGAAATAAAAATTCAAAATAAATTTGATGAAACAGAGAATTGGGAACGCGGCGTAGAAAATGCATAAATAATTGTAGGAACGCGCGATTGAGGACTTGACTGGAGAGACTTGAAAGACCAAAGAAAAGGGTGAGCGTGGTGGAACGTGGAAAACAGTGCCTGTAGTCGCAAGGAGAAGCGAATCAGGGAAAATCTCGAGTGGATTGTGTAACTTTATGTTAGCCCAACGCAACACCAGCACCAGCAGCCATTGCCATCAAACTATTTTCGGATTACTTCCATCGCTGACATCGTGCAAGGGACACAAGCAAGCAAGCAAACACGGCGACGAACCGAGTGCCTAGAAAAATGCCAAAAAGGACAACATCATCAAACTGGTGACTTTCCATTGCCAGCCGGTTGGGATATTGCCCGCGATTACGACGGCAAAGTCTACTACATTAACCACAATAACAAGGAGACAACGTGGTTGGATCCTAGAGACAGGTGCGTGCCTTTGTCGTCAACCATGCCACAGATTCCATGAATTTTACAATGATTAGGAATTTATGAAAAAAAAAACCAAAATAAATTACTAACAAATTATAAAAGACAAAAATGTATTAACCGGACTAAAACTGTTCGATTTTCTTGATATAATTTTTAAACATGTATTATTAGATGAAAATCGGGGGCATGTCAAAAGATGGTATAACATGAATGTCAACTAAACACTATTCTTTAAATCCAATGAAATCTTTTAAAACTTTAATCAATGATTTCAAATGACAACTGATATGCGATAATTGAATGAGCTTTCTTGGAATAATTATAAGAAGTAAAATTAAAAATCAACACTTCAAACGTAAACAAGCTTCATATGAAGAAAACGTCAAGCTAACATAACTTGAACATAAACTAAATAAACTAAAAATCTCAATGATTAGTGAATCGAGTACTAAATTCAGAAAAAAAAATACTAAACTTAAATGAAACAATTAAATGTTAGAATAAATGAATGAATGTCTTAAAAAAAATGATAACTGAATATATTCAATGAGATATCGGAAATTATACCATTTAAAATACACAACGTAAGCACTAATTTTTCTAGTTTTCACAATAAGTAAAATATCAAAAATCATATTATAGACAGATACATTTCACTATTGATAAATCCCGGTTTTCCGCACAATTTAAGTTTTCTGAGAAAAAGTAATAGACACAAAAGTAGTCTTTATAGTGTTCAACAACCCATACAATACTTTTCTTTCGCAATTTCAATATTTATATGACACCATAATTTTCTTTAATGTATCCCAACTTTGAACGTTATTTTCGTATAATTTACTTCGGATTCAAATCAACTTTGTATTTATTGTCATATGTAGGACATTCGAACCTATTTTGTTTTCAATCGAATCAAGACATTGGTGTGTCAGTCTCAGAAAGTTTAGCTTATATTCAGGAACAAGGTATCCCTGAAAGATAGGAACACAGAATACGATAATATTAAACAATGCCATTGATTTATTTGTTCAACGAGGCCTAGCCCAACGTAATGTGTCAAATGGTTCCAAGCTTGGTTCTTAGTCCGATAGAAGAGGCGTTTGTTAGATAGTCCAGAAGTTCTGCGCTCCAGGAGGTCTCACGCTCAGGGCGTAAATAGTATTCAACTCACTACTACAAAAATATTATTTGCTTTAACGCTGTTTCCTTTGAGTGATTTTCATGTTACTGATTTAAATCATTCGTTTCGTCCGTATTTTGAGTCCTAGCTTTTCACGGTTTCTTCGAAAAAAATATATTTTAAATACTGAGCTTCAGTAACGCATTTTAGTCTAGTGAAAGTCGAGAGATTTTATATCGAATCGCAAATGTTGGAAGATAAATTCCTGTGTATAGCTTAAACTAGGAAGCTGATGTTTCTGCATTATTTTCCACTTTTTAACTTACGTTGCTAGTACATAGCTTAATTTGATTAGTTGATTGCAATATCTCGTTGAACTTAGTCGCTAAACAAACGATATGATATACAAAAAGTTTCGAAGAAATGAAAATAAAAAGTGCTAACTATAATATTAGATGCTAGATGTTAGCTGTTATGAAGATAATCAGAAAACCAATTTCCACAAGTTGCTGCCCCTGATTTCATTTCTTTACTGCACAATCTCTAATTCACTTATATTTACTTTATCTATTTTACCTCTTATTTATCCCGGAATCGTATCCATATAGTTTTTTTTCTTATTTTGTAAATAGTATCGGTATAACCTTATTCACAACATGTTTGGGGAAGTTCTTTGTGTTTTTTTTCTGATAATATTAGGATATATTTTAATATCTTTTTTAATTACCGCGAATGACTTATGTATAATGTTTCCATGTTCAGACATTAATCAAAACGCACTTCTTTTGCATTCGGCTGTCTTCCTCATAAAGAAAAGAACTATATTTACATAATATCGCCGTCTTTTAAATGAAAATTGTTTGCCATTTTTCTTATTTTTTATTGAATTTTTAAGGTTTATTTAATGAGAAAAATAAAAAAATATGGAACAAAAAAAATCAATGAATTATATACTGGGATATCATGTACGATAAAATAAGTAAAGAAAAGACAGTTCTTTTGATATTAGCTTTTCGCATATATATACAATATTTTCATTTTTCTGTTTGTTTTTCTTTTCAAAATACACTTATACACACATAATAAATATATTTTAAATTAAGTAAAAATAATATTTGATATGAGGGTAAATATCATAATTTGATTTTGTTCAGCTCTTATGTCCCCTCTCATTGTCATTATTCAACATAGATTGCCCAGGATATATAAGAATATATGATATGTAAGAATTGAATAAACTAAGAATGAATTGCTAATTTAACCACGACTTTCCTTTTCAGTGACTCTTCTTTTTCAGTGGGAACAGAGAGTGTAGGGTAAGTATGCCGTCGCGAGGGTAGGGTTTCTGCAAATCCGCTGAAGTCGGTTTCGCGTCGCGCGCGGTACGCGGTACCTTTGCTTGTTTCGCCATTTCTTTAGAGTAGTTTTCTTCGGTTTAAGTTCGAGTAGGATATTTTTCGGTACCGCGTCGGTGAATCGGTAACGCGCCTGTGGATTTTTGTAGCGTTTTTGATTTGAGATCTGTGGATAGATCCCATCCAGAACTAACGTAATGTAGGTTTCTCGTTCTGGATGAGTGAATGTTGACGCGTTTAGAAAACGGGCAATTTCAGGTGACTGAAATATTGTAGTTGAGCGTAATCCATTCGGAGACCCGCGACCGAAATCCTCTCCGAACTAGCTGGCCGACAAGCAGTCACCGCGTGAATGGATTACGGTGCACGGATTGGTTGACCTGTTGGTACCATCCGTTGGCACTACTCAGACTTAACGTCTAGAACCGATGAGAGGTCGGTTCCGCGTTCGAGTTGAAAAGTAGAAAATCATTACACATCATATAGCTATCGTCTTCAAATACTTAATATGGCATCACTAGATTCTAGGAGAACGATGATAAATGCATGTCTAGTATTTGATGTTCTGAGAGACAATATTGTTATATGCGGACATAAAGCTTGGTAGCACTGAATGTGCTATTTAGTGTATATGCTCTGTTGAATAGCACTGGCAATCGATGAGCTGTGCGAATGACAAGAAAAAAAGGAGACGGATTATAACGGATGATGTAATTTGGTTTTTGGTTTTGCAAGGGCGAGATAGAGTGTGTGGAGCTGAAGACAGAGATGACCGGGACGAGCGTGGAAAGCAAGCAAGACAGGATTGCAGTGATTTGGTGGATACAAAAAGTATGTTGAAGAACTTCTAAAACGGGTTTAAGCGAGATGGTTTGGTAATGTGGTTTCGATCAGTGTAATAAAAGGCAGTTGTGTGAGTTTCGATTGATTTCAAAAATCTATATACAACAAAATGTATTCTTGATATGTACGAAACTTTAATGATAATAAGATATACTCATTTTGGATACAACAATGGTGTCAGAAGTGGGATAAGTGTAGAGTTTTTAAAATAACTGATAAGTGATTAGACTGAGTGAAGTGAAAGTGACTAACTGTAAATTCTAACTTTGTTTGAGAATTTAAAATAAAAATGCCTAAAATGAAATCGTTGTTTGAGCTCAATGTAACTGAGCTCAGGAAGCTGTGTTTGCGGTTTGTCCGTAAGTGGAACCGTGGCGACTTTGTTAGCGCGAGTGGAAAAATCCTTGAAAAAAGATGGCGTTGACGTGGAAAAACAACAACAAGAAGACAAAATCAAACAACACGTTGCCAAAACAGATGAACGCATTGAGATGGTTGAACAGAAATTGGAAAAGCTGCAACTTGACGTGGAACGGATTCGAACTACGGGACAAACACCAATTACAGAAAGTGGTGCAAGAAGCCTGAACGCTCCAACTTTTGATGCTCAAACATCTTGGAGCATCTACAAAACACAGTTTGAAGCCGCAGCAGTAGCAAATCACTGGAACGAGAACGAACGAGCGACTGCATTAATTATTCTCGCACTCCAAGGGCCTGCAGCAGAAGTACTTCAGACTGTACCTGTAGAGCAACATCACGACTATGCTG
The DNA here is from genome assembly GCA_963969285.1 of Odontomyia ornata. Lineage (NCBI taxonomy): Eukaryota > Metazoa > Arthropoda > Insecta > Diptera > Stratiomyidae > Odontomyia > Odontomyia ornata. The sequence continues at coordinate 6,838,313 of OZ017741.1, forward strand.
CGTTGGTAAACGCCATGAGCATGCGATACGGGGATGACTACATGAAACAAGTCCACCGAACGCAGCTACGTAATCGCACGCAGAAAATGGGTGAGACACTGCAACAACTCGCCCAGGAGATTGAAAGGCTAACCCTCCTGTCATATCCGACATCCGATCCGAAGCACCGCAATGAGACAGCAATGGAAACATTTATCAACGCTTTGTAGGACCGAGAGCTGCAGCAGAATCTCCGTTTGGCGGATAAACGAACTATTAAGGGTGCGTTGACTTATAGTCTAACCTTCGAAGCAGCAAAACGCGCTTCACAAAGCGCAGTCCGAGTACGTGAAGTCGTCGAAGAGTGCCAGTGTCAACGGCTGCGAAGTCCGATGGAGCACGCACCAGCTGGAAGTCAGAAGCATGGAGCCCCGAAACGCTGGAATTGCGGAAAAATCGGGCATCTGCAACGCGAGTTCCGCAAGGCGAGACGACATCTATTTTGTTCTGGATGTACAGCGAAGAGGCAACGATTGGATCCATCGGTAGCTGGCCAATCTACTTCTTCATCTGAGGAAGCGGGAAACTCTTAAGAGCCAACTTCACGGGGCAGAGGTTGGCTTGGAGATTCGACGACCCCAGCATCACCATAGGCGTTTCCCGAGTGCATCGTGGCGAAAACGACTTGTGTCTTAATGGAAAAATTGGAAAAGTTCGTTGTACAATCACCATCGACACTGGTGCAACTCGATCAATCCTGAGATCAGACATTGTGAAAAATCTTCGATTGACCAATCGAAAGAATTTTAGGCTGCAAACAGCAACAGGACAATTCACAGCAGTATGTGGTGAAATTATGCAAGAGATACAATTGGGAGATTTGAAGTTCCAGCATGAATTCCTAGTAGCCGAGATAACTGATGAATGCATACTAGGAGTGGATTTCTTGCGGTTGCATCGTTTTCGATTGGATCTGGAGCAGCGACTCCTAATATGGCGAAATGTACAGATTCCAATTGACATCTCGGAAACGGAAACCCCAAAATTAAGAGTTGTTGTGAATAATGACATTAACGTTTCAAAGTCATCTGAGAGGGTTATATGGGCCAAAATAGATGGTGATTCTGGGGGCCATCGATTCTTTCTCGTTGAGCCAACAAATGATGCTAGCGCAAAGCTTAGTAAGAGTTGACAAAAATAAGTGCGTACCTGTAAGAGTGCTTAATGTGTCGGATTGCCCGATCAGAACCAAGGAAGGTGATACTCTTGGAAGCTGCGAACCCATTTCATCTGTAACATGTTTAGAAATGACTGAGAAACAACAGTGCAAGGAGAAGCCAGTGATCTACAAAACTCAGCAAATGGTACAGTCTACCCTCAGGAAAATTGAGCTAACAGCAGAACAACTGGCGAAGGCAGAAATAATGATTAAAAAATACAATACCGTATTTTCCATCGAAGAGGGAGACCATGGCAGGACGAACATGGTAACCAACCGAATCAACACTGAAGACTCAAAACCAACCCGACAACCTCCTAGGCCCTTACCATTGGCCAAAAGAAGTGAGGCAAATGACATGATAAAAGCGATGGAGAAACAGGGCATCATTGAACCATCTAATAGCCCATGGACCTCACCAATTGTTCTTGTCAAAAAGAAGGATGGAAGTACCTGGTTCTGTGTAGACTACCAACGGCTGAATGATGTAACCAAGAAAGACAGTTATCCTCTCCCACGAATCGATGACATGCTCGATACATTGACAGACGCAAGATGGTTTTCAACTTTAGATCTCAAGAGTGGTTACTGGCAAGTTGAGATCGATAAAGGCGATCGGGAGAAAACAGCATTTTCCGTCGGCTCCGGATTATGGCAGTTCAATGTCATGCCATTTGGCCTTTGCAACGCTCCAGCCACTTTCGAACGTCTGATGGAATGTGTACTGCAAGGACTCAGCTGGGAGACATGCTTGGTGTACCTGGACGATGTCATTGTCTTCAGCAAAACCTTCGACGAGCACATCAAGAGGTTAGAGAAGGTATTCTCAAGATTACAAACAGCGAATCTGAAGCTGAGTGCCAAGAAATGTACCCTTTTCGCGAAGGAAGTGAAATACCTTGGTCATATTGTGTCAGCTGACGGTGTTCAGATGGACCCCGAGAAAACGGATGCTGTAAGAAATTGGACTGTTCCGAAAGACAAACACTAACTTCGAAGTTTTCTTGGCTTAGCAACGTACTATCGACGATTTGTGAAGGACTTCGCGAGAATTGCAAAATGCATGCATGAGCTGAACGAGACAAATCCACCATTTACCTGGACTGCACAATGTCAACGAGCCTTCGAGACATTAAAGCGAGAGTTATGCGATGCTCCTGTACTGGCATATCCAAATCCAGAGAAGATGTTCATCATCGATACAGACGCCAGCAACATGGGAATAGGGGCAGTCTTGTCGCAACGAGACGGTGACACAGAGAAAGTCATCGCGTACTACAGCCACGTCCTCTCGAAAAGTGAAAGAAACTATTGTGTCACAAGGAGAGAACTATTGGCGGTGGTTAAGGCAACAAAACACTTCCACAAGTACTTATATGGCCGGAAATTTGTCTTACGAACTGATCATGCTGCGCTACGATGGTTGCTGAGCTTTAAGGACCCTAAGGGTCAAGTGGCACGATGGAAAGAGAGGCTACAAGCCTCTGATTTCGAAATTGTCCATCGTAAAGGGAACATGCACAAAAATGCTGATGCTCTCTCTCGTCGACCATGTAGACCGGAGTGCGGGCACTGCCAATGGCTGGGAGTGAAAGACGTGAATGAACGAGTAAAATTGATTGCAGTATCACCAAGCCAAGGATGGTTGCCATCGCAATTGTTCGCTGAGCAGATGTTGGACCCCGATCTCCGAGACATCATTGCTTGGAAGGAGATTCATCATCAACCAGAGCGAGAAAGCATTTCTGGTGGAAATAAAGTTGTTAAACGATATTGGACCATTTGGGACTCATTGCACCTAGACGGAGGCATGCTCAAGCGAAAGTGGGAGGCGACCGATGGAACATCACATCGTATGCAGATCATTGTTCCCCGTAACAAAGTCCAGGAAGTGCTACAAGAAATACATGAGGGACCATCAGGAGGCCATTTAGGAATGAATAAGACCCTGCAAAAGATACGTGAACGATTCTATTGGGCAAATGTTCGAGAAGATGTGGAAGATTGGTATAGAAAATATTCGGTATGCGCAGCTAACAAAGGGCCGGGGAGGAAGTCTAGAGGGGAGATGAAGTTGTACAATTTGGGACTACCATTCGAACGAATTGCTGTCGAGAAAGCGGGACCGTTTCCAGAGTCTGAACAGGGAAATCGATACATTCTAGTTGTTGGTGACTACTTCAGTAAATGGCCGGAAGTCTACGCGATTCCTAACCAGGAAGCATCAACCGTTGCGGAGCAGCTAGTATCCAATTGGGTCAGCAGATTCGGAGTACCACAAGAGCTTCATTCCGATCAAGGGCGAAATTTCGAATCCCAGCTGTTTGCCGAAATGTGTCAGATACTTGGCATCAAGAAAACGAGAACGACACCTCTTCACCCGCAATTCGATGGAATGGTTGAAAGATTTAATAAGACATCGATCGAGCACTTGGCGAAGGTAGTGGCTGACAATCAACGGGATTGGGATCGAAAGATACCACTATTTTTAATGACCTATCGAGCAGCAACGCATACTACCACCCAAGAGTCGCCAGCAAAAGTAATATTTGGGCGACAGATCAGGTTGCCAGCGGATGTGAAATTCGGGATACCACCGGAAGAAGGCATAACAGTATCCAACTATATTGTTGAACTGCGACAATGCTTGGAAAAGGTGCATGAAGATGTCCGAAGTCATAACCAGCTGAACACGAATCAAATGAAAGCACGATACGACCTGAGAGCAAACTCAAGAGGATTCACACAAGGCGATCTGGTATGGTTCTACAATCCCCACCGGAAGAAAGGCTTGTGCTCAAAACTGCAACGGAACTGGGAGGGGCCGTATCGGATCATAGATCAAATCAACGACATTGTGTACCGGATAAAGCACGATCGGAAACCCAGATCTAAAATGAGAGTAGTTCATTTGGAACGATTATCTCGCTATTATGGGGCTAATCCACCAGCGACAGGCAGCGAAGTCGTTCGGGACGAACAAAACTAAGGAGGGGATAGTGTTATATGCGGACATAAAGTATGGTAGCACTGAATGTGCTATTAAGTGTATATGAATAGCACTGGCAATCGATGAGCTGTGCGAATGACAAGAGAAAAAGGAGACGGATTATAACGGATGATGTGATTTGGTTTTTGGTTTTGCAAGGGTGAGATAGAGTGTGTGCAGCTGAAGACAGAGATGACCGGGACGAGCGTGGAAAGCAAGCAAGACAGGATTGCAGTGATTTGGTGAATACAAAAAGTATTTTGAAGAAGTTCTAAAACGTGTTTAAGCGAGATGGTTTGGTAATGTGGTTTCGACCAGTGTAATAAAAGGCAGTTGTGTGAGTTTCGATTGATTTCAAAAATCTATATACAACAAAATGTATTCTTGATATGTACGAAACTTTAATGATAAGATATACTCATTTCGGATTCAACAATATTAAGGTTCAGTACATAACAAAAAAATTACTTTGAATGAGCCTGTAATGTGACACCTACGCCCGGGAATCGGAGTGATTCCGATCCCGAACCCTGGCACCCGGCCAGATATGTATGACTTCGAAGTGCAAGCAGACTTCATCTTTCGTGCAGCTATCATTGCGCCGAAAATATTTTTCTTCAAATATTTATATTTGTGGAGAAATATTTTCTGTCAATGTGATCCGCTGTAGTAAAACACTGATACATTTCGAAGCATATCTATCTGGCAATGCCTTCCACAGTTGCCATCCAAACGTCAAAAAGGTACAGAAAGTGTTCGCGGTTAACTGTCCGTTCACAAAACCAATAAAGAAAAACCAGAAAAGAGCACTATATTACCATAAGTCCCTAGAGGATATTAATCGATACATCGGTGGTTTGTGCTAATAAGCCATAGCCAATACAAACCTAACGAAGGTTAAGTAGAGAAGGTGTTCGCGGTTAACTGTCCGTTGAGGAGAAGTCTCGCGAGAGTTAGCGGATTAGCGGTAAGTCCGAAGAAAATTAGCGTGGCGTGAATAGATAACGAATAAAAATTTATCAACAGGAGGAAATGCTCCACGTAAACAATTGGCAAAGAAACCACATCGTTATCGTCCCGGTACGGTTGCTCTTCGAGAGATTCGTCGTTACCAGAAGTCCACAGAATTGTTGATCCGGAAATTACCGTTCCAACGTTTGGTTCGTGAAATTGTGCAAGATTTCAAAACTGATCTTCGTTTCCAATCAGCTGTTTGGCTGGGATCCATCGGCAAACAATTTGCATCATTTGGATCATCATTCAATTCCACATCAACATAATAGACCTGGCATTGCGGTCTATGTTTAGGGATTTGGAAAAAAGGAGTGAAGGTAAAGCGATCTCGAGGTATGTAGGTTTTGTTGTTCTTGGCTATAACAAAAGAATGAAGGAATCAGGATCAGATCTAGGCCGGCTCCTAGATTTGTGTTGGATAGTGTACCTGGGAGTTGAAATGGTTTGGGGGCAATAATAAGAGCTTTGATTCGTCGGGGCAAAATAAACAGATAACATTTGATTAGAAATTGTTGCGAATTTTAGTATAATCAATTTATTGTAAGAACGCGAGGGGTTCGTGGGGAGAGCGTGCTAATAAAGACTTAAAGTTCACTCGTGGCAAATCTTTCCGGCACGAAAAGACGAAAAAGAAACGAGGAAGCTATAGGGGCGGACAAATTGATGTCAGTGTTAACTCTATCAAATTTGAAGATTGATTTCAAAGACTAAATATAGAACCCAGCTTTAAAAAAAAACAAACCCTTTATATTAATAATCGTATTTTGTCTTACGATTTTATATAGATTTCATTTTCAAACTTTTTAAAGTACAGTACAATAAGTAATATAGTAGTCTCAGAATTGACCTCAGTTTCTACCAACGTTTTTTATATTCAAATGCCTTCAATGGACCGTTCGCAGTGTTAAATTGTAAGAAAATAGTTAATATTATTTTATATTTCTTTTTCCTATAAATCCTTTACTCTTGGATTATTGGTAATACTGATGCCGATCTTACAATATTCATAGTTTTGCTAGTTGTAACTTAATGAGAGTTATTTACAAAAGATTCTAATCTGAAGTCAGTACAGTTTCTTTTCGTTCTAATTGACGTTGATAATTTAATGTTTAAGTATCATTACTTTTAGTTTTAATATGTTTCTAGACTTGATGTGCTGTAGTTTTGAGCTCAAACTACATACTCGTACATAGCATGAATGTGAATTTTACACACATTATCGAATGTGAATGATATGTAAAAAGTTAAAAAACACTCTAAGGACACTAAAAAAGAAACATAAATCAATAAGAAATGTACAATAAATGATCTTACTACTAAAAAAAAAAGTAACATGACTTGAGGATCGAAAAAAAAATAATATCTTCCATAAATGTGCAATTAGTGTCAAAGAGCATCGGAAACTAATATGTATGCCACGTTTTTATATCTATACTAAATACAATATATTAGCAGCTGCAGAAAATAAAGCACAACCAGAAGAATGTTTAACAAATTTTAGCCAAATTTTGATGTTTATATTAATAAGTGTATTTGAACAATTTTCTAAACGAGTACAACATTTGCAACATTGTAAACGATTGATAAAGAAAGAAGTAATCGCAAGTGCCGTTTCATTAGCTATTTTTCTAACTAGATCTAGAGTGTTTTAATAGGAGTTATATTATTGTTATTTATTTCTTATAATGTCATTGAATTTGTGAATGCTTGAACTGTTGCGTTTAGATAATTTCCTTATTTTCGTTTTAATTCATAAAATTTAAAACACCGAAAGTGCTTCGGTCTTGTAAATAACTTTGATATTTTGGCTTTTAAGAGCAAATATGCAAATGCTATTTAATAAGAGAATAATTGATAACGATGAAAACCATGTTCAGTGGGTGCCAAAATTTCTCTAAAAAAAATGTTTTGTATAAAATCATTAAAAAAGCTAACAATTTGACACTATAGGTATGCTAAGATATTCAAAACTTTATTGCAACGTTGAAGATACTATTGAAATCGACTATTTTTGCTTATTGTTAGTGATACTTTCGTTTATTAAAAAGCATAATGATAGCGCACCGCGTCCTCGACCATTGTTTTGCCAATTGTATTAAAATTTATTAAAAACATAAGGAATTCGTATGAAAAAAAAAAAAAGAGAGGAGCTTATAGTTTGCTAATAATTCTAAAACTATTAATTTTTATTAATTATTGTAAATGAAATATCTGAACATTAAAGATGAAGTACTAAAGAAGCCATAAGCCTTTCCGTTCCGCATGCTCTTTCTTCTGCAGCGGAAGTGATGACCGAGGGTAAGTATATCTTGAAGAGGGTTAGGTTTTCGGATGATTGATTTCTAGTCGGTTACGGTCCGCGATACCCTTGTTTGCGCTCGTTTTTTTTATTAGAGTAGGTTATTTTGGACTTGAGGTAGTTTAGCTTATTTTCTGGTACCGCGTCGGTGATTTGGTAACGCGCCTATGGTGATTTTGTAGTGTTTTGATTTGAGATCTGTGGAGAGATCACATCCAGAACTAACGTAACGTAGGTTTCCTGTTCTGGATGAGTAGTTGTTGACGCGTTTGTAAATCGGGCATGTGAATCGGTGGCTGAGTTACGTAACTCGGACTTAGTCTGCTCGCGTAAGACCCGCGACCGAAACTCCTCTCCGAACTAGCTAGCCTACAAGCAGCCACCACGGAGTAGACTAAGTGTGACCGGACTTGTTGACCTGAAGGGTACAGTCCGTTGTCATTTCCAAGACTGCACGTCTCGAACCGACGAGAGGTCGGTTATGATTGCGATCGAACGAGACGGAGGTAGGAAACAGTTACAAGCCCCTTAGAATTACAAGACAATCACCAATACTTATCGTAGATTGCCATCACACTACCTATGCTCCCCATCCATTGGCAAAGCCTTATATAAAACTAATATCCTGAAATCCCTTCATTCCTCAACATAGTTGCACGTTAATTTATTGTACGTAAATTTACGAAAAATGTCTTGTTTCCAATTTTTTATGTTTGTATTTTTTTTATTGTAAGGATATGTCTTGCTTGGCAAATAAATAAGTAAATAAGAATCGGTAGAGTAACTTAGAGTACGATATAGGTTTAGGATGCGTTTAAATCGGACAAATTTGACGGTGGCTAAAAATTGTAATCGAGCGACAGTTTTACTCACGGTAAAACCTATGACCGAATTCCTCTCTGAACTAGCTAGCCGACCAGCAGCCACCACCGAATAGACTGTTGAGTATGTGAATCTGTTGACCTTAATGGTACGATTTGTTGGCATGGCTCGTGACTAACGTCTTCAAATCGTTGAGAGGTCAATTTAGCGTGTATCATTCATATTCATAAGTGTTGTGTAATGATTTTCAACTTTTTACGTTAAACGCGGAACCGACCTCTCATCGGTTCTAGACGTTAAGTCTGAGTAGTGCCAACGGATGGTACCAACCGGTCAACCAATCCGTGCACCGTAACCCATCCACGCGGTGGCTGCTTGTCGGCCAGCTAGTTCGGAGAGGATTTCGGTCGCGGGTCTCCGAATGGGTTACGCTCAATTACAATATTTCAGCCACCTATACATGCCCGTTTTCAAACGAGTTACAAAACAAAACCATACGGAGAAGAAACCTACTTTACGTTACTCCGTATTTCTTCTTATAACCAGTCAAGAATTCAAAATCTAATTTTTCTCTCGCGTTCCCGAAGTTTCGACGCGGTACCGAAAAGTATACTACTCTAACTCAACCCGACGAATGCTACTCTAAATAAAATAACGAAACAACAAAGGTACCGCGTACCGCGCGCGACGCGAAACCGACCTCAGCGGATTTGGCGAAACCCTACCCTCGCGACGACATACCTACCCTGCACTCTCTCTTCCCACTGAAAAAGAAGAACCGCTGAAAAGGAAAGTCGTGGTTAAATTTAGCAATTCATTTTAATATTTATTATTACTTTTAAAATTAGATGTAACTTGAAAATTAACAGTCTATTTAAAGAATAATCTGTTATGTTGGCAACATGATTGAAATTGTTCATCTATAGGGGAAGTTACATTTTGTTTTGTCAATACTTCTAATAGGTTTTGCTTACAATTATTTAGCTTAGTTTGTAAATGCGTCGTTTTTCTAGTTATAATTTCTGACATTCAAACCTCCTTTTTGCAGATTTCATTTAAATAATGCAACTTTGTTATTTCCTTTGCTATTAGATGATAACGTGGCAGTGTAATCAAGAAAATATCTTTGGTTCAACTTCATTAATTGCCTTTACAATGTAACAATTTTTTATAGTTTTTAACAATTAAATTTTCTTGACATTGTATAAGTTTGATCTTCTTTAAAATATTACTTATATTTGCTAATTGATTCAATAATAAATAAAAGATGCAAATTCTTTTAGAACTATCATGAAGTTCAACTTGGAATATTTATACTGAACTAATTGAATATTTTCTACTACCGACTCATACTTTGGCCACTATGTTTAGCTAGAATACAATTTACTAATAAATTTGTGATTTTATTGAGTTTTTTTTTTTATATTAAAACTAATTCTTTCTTTGTTTAACATTGTTGAAGCGATTGTTTTTTTATAACAACTGAATAGATATGAAACTTGTGTCTATTGGTATCTATTTGTATGTAAGAAACGATTGTCAAGAAATCCCTTAAAATTATTTAAAAAAATAATAATACACAAGAGGAATGTATTATATTTATACTAAAAGCGAACTATTCTACTAAATAATTAAACGAAAATAAATCAGCAAAAATTCCTAAAAATATTCATATGCAATAACACTATTTCTTTCAAATGCGAGTCATTGTAAATGCTTTGTTTAAGTATTCACAGCGAATTTGATATTTTTTTCTTCGTCTTCGCTGTCAGTGAGAAAATTTTTTTCACTTTCCGAATACTTTGGAGGCAGAACGGCAAGTGATGGATAGATTAATTTATCATTCAATATGATTTCATGATTATTTGGTACGTCATCTCCAATATGTCTTGCTGATGAATCCACATGGCAATCCCACAAAGCGACTATTAACATAATAATCGGAAAGCACCACATCCACCAGGGCATGCTTTGTCCCAGAAATTCTTTTGCAGACAGTTGACGCTCAGTGATAACAGTATCGGTAACAATACTCTCCCCTAGTTCACGGTCGTCTTGCTTTAGAAACGACTCCAATAATAACCAGTCATTAGGATTAAGCGCTTGTGAACCACTGGGTAACAATACCATACCCCTATCTGATTCCCCCATGAAAATTATACAATTGTTGATATAAGGAGCCTGATTTTGGATTTCTGACATCCTTGCACATCCCAAAAAGCAGGCATTGCGCCGTTCATTTTGATCGTATGCCTCCGAACATGAGCTCCTACATTTGCCTTCATACGCGTCAATGCTTGATACTTTATTTTCATCTGTTACAGATACTAAAAATACAATATTAAAATATTGACATCCTCTCTGGCAATCAGCTTGCAAGTCCCTTTTTAGGTCTCTGCAATCATTGCAAATACTTTCACAACTCGACGGCGACTTTTCTAAAAAATTCGCTCCAAACACTCCTCGAACCAAAAAAAGAATCAGAACAATCCAATATATGACCGGCGAGCCATTCATTTCTTTTGCGACAATTACGATGGTTGACAAGAACTCCTGGTAGCCAATAAGAATATAATAATCCTATTTATGATTCATCGCTCAATGTTTAGAGGCTAGCGTTTGATCAAGATTTATTCCATCGTTCATTTTTAGGACGTCTTTCGGCTGCCATTTTTAATAAGTTATTAAATCCCATCTCAAGACTTTGTCGCGCCTGTGGATTTGGTGTTGGAATTTGTAACGCTGACGCCCTTGCATTCCCATCGAAACTCTCATCTAATGCTAATAAAGCTCCATTACTACCTGATTCCATTAAGTTATTTAGAACTTACCTGATTCCGATCTTTTCGTTGCCGATGCACTTTTTTAAGGAATTCAGATAAGTTTTCGCGGTCCTTTTGCAAAAATCCCGCTATATCGGTCATCATATGCTTTCCGTTGTAAATTATTGTTTAGTTAACTTATCACCACCGACCACTGTGCCATAAACTACACTAATTTAAATGCACTTATTTTTGTATGCACAGAATTCCGTCACCTGTTTTCACTGGCAGCCAAACCTCCTTGCACTCGCCATGTGGCTGTCAAATTCTACCGGTTTTCTCATCGGACAAAACAGATGTGTGGAATGGAACGCCACATGGCGGCAATGTGCATCTCCATTTGTCGCCAGTGGCATAGTTTTTCGATGGCCACGGTGGAGGGGGCATTCCCAGATGGATATGTCTCGAAATGCGTCGGGGTTTTGTTTAATATTCTGTCTCAAATATTTAAATCCACAGATCTAAATATTTGGAGATAAAAAAAATATTTTCTGCGCAACGATATCCGCACGAAAGATGAAGTCCGCTTGCATTTCGAGGTCATACCCATCTAGCCGAGTGCAAGGGTTCGGGATTGGAATCACTTCGATTCCCGGGCGTAGGCGTCACATTACAGTTGTCTTAATAATAAAAATCTAGTATCAATCAAGAGTAAAGCTTCTTCATACATCCTAAGCTATATTAATTTTTTGTAGTAAATTTTTAAAGAAAAACTTCACAACATACAATTGACATGTGATAAAATTTAGCACAAAGCAACGATCAACACTTTAGAAAACAGAATTGTGCAGAAATCGAATCAAAACTGCTGCTTGTAATATTTAATGAAGAGCTTTAATGTTCAGCCTTTCCTTCGTGACGTGTTATTTCTGATGTCAAATCGAATTGTAAGAGCACAATTAGATACGACGTTGCAGCACTGATAGCCTATAATAAAATTCATAACAGAATTGCAGAATTCCATTTTCTAAATATTCTCACCGAAAAAATGAATGTATAATCCAATCGAAACAATCCCAATCCATTAAAATGAAAATAATTCTCCCAATGTAGATATTGTAGGGTGAAGCACTTCATCCTGTTGTAATAGATATCATTGCCTAGCATGAATGCTGGTTTGCGCTGCATAATTTCATGAACCAGCAGAGCTGAACGTTTTGCCTCCCTCTGGACTTTGCAGCAAAGTCTCAGGACTATATACGCAACCACTGATAGACAATTCGCCCAAAGAGCATATGAATGTGCCATATAGTCTAAATACTTGTTGATTCCTCCTACAAGGAAGATGACTTTAGTCTCCAAGAATATTCCAAAGACAATGATGACGAAGGCAACGGTCATATAGCAAACAATTTGCACAGCATAGGCACGATTAATCATAACTCCTGTTTGATAGAGTTTGTTGTGAATACGAAAAACGTTGACCAGGTACCGTTCGGTATTTTGTCTAAAGGAAGAGACATACTACGTTTTATTTAAATTATCAATCTTTAAAATTAAACAGAAAATACACACGGTTCATCATCGTCCTCTTCCTCTTTTGTCTGATCTTTCAACTTTTTAACAGGCTCCACCTTTCTTAACGTACTTTTTTGAACGAAATCCGTTTGAACATCGAATAATTTAAATTTGAAATTCTTCTGTTTGTCGCATTCTTCGCAAATCTGTTCCAAAACCTCATTGAGCCATTCGAAATGTTCCGCTATTGCATTGATGAATGCAATAAATTGCATCTGAACAGCACATCCAATTAAATACGGGAAACTGTACGTTATCGACATGATTGGAAATAATGGTCCAAGCATGCTGAAATCATTAAAAAAAAAATTGAAATAATTTCTACAAATGAAGTAATATATCGAGCTAGTACTTACAGAAACATATTGTAACCATCAAATATTACACTGGCACAAAAGAACGTTACAACCCCAGTTATAGTTGCAAGTTTAAGTTTTCGATTTTTTATCATGTTTGTGACCAATTTCGAATGGCACTTCATCAACTCCCGGCGTATGTCATCCAATGCATGATTGAATTTCATGTAGAATTTACGCTTGGCTAAATTAAGCACGAATGACCAAAAGAATAGAAACATTCCCAAATAAATGAACATAAAGTGTCCTGATGCACATATTGTCCGGCAAAACAGGATCATAGGCAAACCATTACTCGCTGTGAAGATGTAGACAAAACAAGCTACATATGCTGTGGGAAGGATTACCATTAAGATGAAGTCCACCAACGATGCAACTGGTTGGTTGTGGTTGAACGGTATTAGTCCAAAAATCTGGAAATAACATAAACGAAACTTCAATTCAATCAAGACGGAAATAAACTAATTTATTGGACATTCAAACGTTCCCGTGGAAAATGCATACAGGGGTACATTCTGTTGTAATGAATCAGCCCTACGCCACTGCTAATAATTCGCAAGTTGTTATTGACGTCAACAGTTCGGAACGACCCTTTAACCACTCGCTGTCACTGAACCGCGCTTTGACAGCTGAGAGGAAGGTGAACGTTTTGGTAGTGGAATTGGAAAGCGGAAGACACCCGGAAAAATGGCTGCACTGCCATGAGGATTTTCAGCTGTCATCGAACTTTGAAAATTAAATAAAAATATCCGCGACCGATTAAAAAAAATTCCGCAAGGACCAAATTTCTTAACCCGAGTGTCATTACTGTGAATTAAATTAAGAAAAGTTGTGATTTCTTTGCCGTAACCGTAAGAAAATTGTGCAAGAGGTCGAGCGCAGAAACGGAGAAGACGGTAGGCAAAATTTCTGTACAACTTTGCTAAGTTCCGACGTCGTGAATTAGAAAAACAAGTTACAATTTTCGACCAGAAAAAGCCTTGCGAATGCAAAGAGCATCGATGAATCGGAGAATGGAGAAGCTTGGAAAAGGGCGGAGTACCTAACCACAAATTAAAACAAAGGAAGTTCACTATTCGACCATCCGTATTACATTAGTAAGTAAATCATGAGATTTCAATTACAAAATCAAATGGCGTATCTTCTCCCAGTTTCTATCGGTGCGGATCCAACACCGCCGATCGCTAGCAAGCACAAAGGTTTTAGATCTCAGCCTCGGTCGTGAATTATTTTTGATGATAAAGGAGGAAGTGAACGGCGAATACAATTGAATTCAGCAATACGGTCATCGTTGAAGGATGATGCCATTAGATAGGATGGAGTCGAACGATCAGCTTATTATGTTAGTATATCCGAAACACGATTAGATACACATTAAGGCGTCGAGTCATCTTCATCAAATAGTCAATATCGGTCTAGGGGAGCATTAGCATGGACTCCTCCCGCATCAGTTGACGGTTCTACCCCGACGTGGACTGAAGGCACACCCAACTTTACGGAGTCAAGTTCTAGTGGTGAATTAGCAATCTCCGAGACCTCATCACCGTTAAATTTGCCTAGCTCAGATCGACATAAACCTACTGTTGAGGATACTCGGAAGTCACTCACATCCGAAACGGTAAGCAGATTTAATGTTGATACGAAATATAAATCGAAACCTGATTGCTCAAAGCTGAAAAATGAAGCGACTGTTTAATCCCAACCCGACATCCAAAAAACTTAAGTTGCATGGATTTTTTCTAACACTAATATTTAAGAACTTTGTTGTATGTAAGCTGAGTGTACTGCATAAAACGAATATGTTTTGCTGTACATTAGAAGAAGTAGTGTTAAATAAATTAATGCATACAAAGTTCGACAAGCCTCTAATAGTAATACTAGACTTACGGAACAAGCGCGTATTTAAAAAACGCTGGAACCCAAAGAATACATTATTACTCAAAAGGAAAGTTGATTGATAAGTTAACTTTATCTTTCACCACTATTCTTGATCGCTGTGACCATTAAAGTTTTTGCTGTGAAATTCGAAATTTCCGATTTAACATAAGCTAACATGCAAATTAACGCGTTCATATAAGGGTTCACAAAAAAAAACGTTATTTGCTTACTTTATACTTGGACTTTGAATAAAAATCTTTAACGTATATTGAAGCGTGAAACAAAATATACAGTTCAGATTCCTTGTATTTCATTGGAAATATTCACTCGTCCAGATGCAAACGAGTACCGTAAAAACATCACGATACGATTGCTAAATTTCGAATTTGTGAACATGTTGCTAAACAAAAACCTTGTAAATAGTCAAAAAATAGAACCCGTACGAATTCCAAATGGTTTTCTGATATTATCAATTACTGTAGCTAATAATAATGAAAGCTTTAGATATTCAATTCATATAAAATTTTGTTCTATGCTTAACCCTGAACCAATATTTGCAGTGGCAAGAAAGATGAGGTATAAATTTAACAACAACTTGAACGTCAGCCCAGCTGCGTTCAAAATCATATTTCGTATCATTCTTGCTTTTCATAACAGACAGAGAAATAATAGTTTACAGCAAGAGAATATCCGTTAAATGAAAACACATCTTTAAATGTTCTTGGATATTGAATGACGAGGTTTCGATTGATAGCTTGTTACTCGATGTCCTTCATCTAGAGCAGCTGCTTTTGAAATGTTTGTTTTATTTGTTGAATATAGACTAAAAATTATGTGAGCAGTCGTACAAACCACACAAAAACAGCCGCAAACACAATCGCAATTGCTGAAACCTTTGAGGAACGGAACAAATGGAGAGGCTATGCTCATATAAGCTCCATAGAAAATGATACGACCACCTTCTGAGCATGATTGTCATTTCATTTCCAATAATTTCCACAATTTCTCCTCTCGAGAGCCAGATTGTCAATTTGACGACTAAACATGGACGCGAAATTTACCTGGCGCGTGAGATACGATTCGGAATTTAGTCGTTTTTTCGGTTCGAGAACGTGTCCGGAGGTACATATTGACTGTAGTGAAAGTAATATTACACCTGGTTTAGGGATAACAATATTTTTAGGAGTGACATTGTAAATCGGGGCGAGGAACTCAATTTAAAGTGTAATGTGCGTTATTGATAGAAAACGATGGGTTACCGATACGACAGTGTTTTCTATCCTAAGTGGCCATAATGCTTTATTTGTATTCAATGCTATTTTTTATTCTGTGAAGTGTTATTTGCAATAAAACCATATTTACGAGTGCATAAGCGTTTGTTTACTTTCTTGTGACAACCCATTGGGTTCCCCTTAACTAGCTTTTGAATCACGGTCGCAGGGGTAGGTGCAAAAAGACACGTAGTTAGGTAGGCGGTCGCAGGGGTAGTTGCGACAACGGGTACACATGGATGTCCACTCCGGTTTTATCTTGTTCCTCAAAGGCTGAAACTATCGCCACTTCCAGTGATTGTTCCGGAATTGAATTTCCAACAACAAACACAAGAGCAGCAGCAATTAGAAGGAAATCGTATAGGGAGAGAAGAACGAGTTCTGTTGCTGACCGCCAGAAGTGGGGGGTCGAGTTGCAACTGCGAACGCGCGTGGACGCGAGGAGTGCTAATTGAGCAGTTGTTGAAGTCGGTCGGGTTTCGGTTCCACCTAAGGTTGTCCAGAACGTTGCATTTGATATCCGTTGGAGTAGCCACCAAGTAACGGAAATCATTTAAGCTTATTCCAGAGGAAGTGCGTTAATTGTTGTAAAATTTTTACGTGGAATGAAATATTGGCAAGCGACGTGGAAATTACTTGGAATAACGGCCCGAGTGCAAAACTAGTGGTTGGAATGATGAAGAGTGTTTTGAGAATAAAATGTTAAGTGCAAGATATTTCTTTGAATTTTATCCGAGTGACATGAAATTTTATTGCGGTCTGACTTGAGTGCAAGTTTGAATGTTTCTAAATAAAACAAGTGTTGACCGTTGACATCGAGATTTCTTGGGACAGTTTAATATAACAGTGTGCCACTGCGGTTGATATCTGTCTTAACCCCAAAATTAAACGTTTCCCTTCCTCGCCTGCTCAATGTTTGCGGGAAATTCGCAATACCTTTAGGGAAGTTTTGAAAAATGATGACACCGCGGGGAACCGAATCCCATGGCTGGTATACGGAATTTATTCCCCAATTTCAGTAATGCTTATACTAATCGCAGTGCGATCGTCAAACGCTAACCGCCAGGTTCTATAGAACGGAACTGTCAAAACTACATCCTTCCGCTACAACAGCGGTAATTAATAGTGGAACAATTTATTCGATGGACATCGGCTTTGTTCATTTGATCAGAATAAACCATAAGGGGCTGAGAGTTGAGTTACGGTGTTTTGAAGTGGATTTTAGGCGTCGGAAATTGCCATTTTTAAGTGTTTAAACATCAACCAGCGACACAGTGCAATAATTTACACGGCCCTAAATTTTAACTGATTGAAAATTTGTGACTTTCCTAGCATTTCGGCTAATTAATTTTCCCGTGAACCTAAACTATTTAAACGCAATTTTGTAACATTTTTTTTCCACTTATGCGTGTATTGTGCAGCACGTTTCCTATTTCACACGCGTTTGTGCATTTTGATCGGCGCCCAAAAGAGTTTCCGTCTTTCCCACACTCGAATTTCGAAGTGTTTATGTTTCGTGTGGGTGCAAAAATAGAGCCACGTGCATCTCCGAGAGAAAGGAGGTTAGAATGCTGTAACGACGGATGATAGTGTTGAATTGAAAGAGGAAGATAATTTTGCGCTTATATTTTGGAATATAATAATCGTATCAATTTTTGTTGTTTATACAAGTAACACACTTTCGTAGAAGGCTATAAAAATGAAAATAGTGCTCTAATTCGACGCTCTCTCTCAAAAATTTTTTTTTATAGTGTTTAATGTGTCGATGCAATATTTATAAATAACGATTCAAAGTACTAATGAAAATTTCAGTGGACCCCCCCGCATGTGTCATCGAGCGCTCGGAGAACCCTGCGGGTAAGTGTCTTTTTGTTACCCTTTTGGTATATTTGTATATATCTTTTTTGCATGTTAAATTGGTTAGAAAATTTAGAGGTTGTTTTTTTTTTTTGAGTACATAAATCCTCCACGAGAGAATGACGCAATTATTTAACTGTAAATGAGTATAAACATTAAATTTTAACGTAAATTACGGAAAATTTCGTTATCGGCAAATTATGTATATAAAAATTTTTTTGTTTTTGAATAATAATGATGCGTAACTGAAATCTTTTGGTCTTTCCTTTCCGAAGATTCTAACCGGGTATAGGACCCGGTACGGTGGCAGGCTTCCACCTCAAAACATGAGCCAGCCACCGGGTACTTATTAATCCTTCTTCTGTTTCAGGTGACTTCGTGGGTTGAGTGGCCCAAGCAGAGTGCCTCTTTGTGGCATAGAGTTGTAATAACCGAGGAGCTATGGCTCTAAAAGCCAGCGCTGCCACAGGCACACAGTACAAACTCAATTTAGCAATGAGTGGCCATTCGGTCGCCTTCCCCATCGCAACACTCGTTTTTTTTTCAAGTTTTCATTTTTCGTATTAATAATTATGATGTCATGTGTTAATTCTTTACAGTGCAGAGTATAAATGCGAATTTCGAAATAAGAATTTAAAAGAAATAATAACTTTGACTTATAGAGCATTTTCAAATATAAATTCATTTTAAATCGTTTTTCTTGTCATTGTGCTCTACATAGTATTTCAATAGCGGTTTGTTTAAAAAAATCATTCTCTGCATTTTTCCCACTTAATTACGCCTAATCATCATAAACGAAAATTGCTTTCAATTGATAACTTAAGCGAATCTACAAAAGACGACGTAAATGTTTAAAAACAACCGAAACGAGTGTGCATTATCACCATCGCGGATCCACCATGGTACGCATCATCGATCGAAAATCGTCGAAGTGCATCGTCGAGGGGAGATCTATTACAGACGCGGGAGTCGAAAGTGCACCAGCAGAGAGGGCAGTACGAGACAGCCACTGCTTTTGTGCGTGGTGTCCGCGAGATTTTAATTCTATTGCCGCGTTTTGTTTTTACTGCGGCTTAGAAGTCTTTCAGTTCTACATAGTTTGTTTCGAAATTTTATTCACATTTATCATTAAAAGGCTTTCGCTAATAGTTTAATTAGTGTGTGTTCATTCTCACCAACGGGAGTGACGAAAGTTCTGCTGTCGGGAGCTATCGACACACTCCGCGGAGTCCGAGTGAATAATATACTGTTTTTGCAATTTCGACACTTTCGCGTATCGATCAGAGTAGATTTGATTTCAAGCCGTGAAAATTAATGGAAGCGATTGACTCTTCCGTCGCGACTGAAGGGAAAAAAGATTGTATTGGGAGAACGCTGATAGCCGAGTTCAAAATATTTTTAAGTGTCATAAGAATGTTGGCTAGTCCTAGACAAGTGTGTGTGAACGAGCGAGAGAACGGTTTGCAAAGTGTGGTGGTTCGATGCGTGATGCGCATTGAATTCCCCGAGGGTAAATAGTGTAAGCGGGTTGAATAGTCATTGAAGTCACCGTTCAATAACGGGAATTCCTTTACTCTTATCGAGAAAAGTGATTTAAGTTCGGGTGAAAAGAATGCAAGTGTTTATGTTGGCATCGATGCTACTCAATGAAAGAAGCGTCAAAGAACTGCATACTGTCACTGAGGAATATTTCGAATCTGTTTACTTGTGAATGTAATTGAAATTTTTATGAGGGTGGCTTGCGAAATGTCGGCGGTTTAGGTGTATAGATAGAGAGATCGTGAAGAACCACGTGATAAATTGGCGAATTTTTGTTCGAAAAACCCTTTTAAATTTCGTGTGGAATTAACGCAGAATGAACGGAGGATTTACAATTAGCATATTCGCGTGCCAGTTCCATTATTCGAGAATGAACGGAGTAATTTGAAGGAACATGTTTGTGATATAGCGGAAGTGCCCGGACGGAGTTATAGAGGAGACACGATGCGTGGGTTTGGATTTTGCACCGCGGAGTACAGTGAAAAAGGGGGATTGTGTCTTTTTGCGATTTGAGGACGTCCAAATCGTCTGGAATAATATCACCATTATTATCAGTGTTCAATACCACGAGTGAATTGTACAATATAACAGTTGTAACTTTATTAAGTGTCTAAATTCCACCGTGAAATATTCACCCGTAAATATGCCCAAGTCTGATGAGTCTTATGGGAGTACAAGTGCAAATTTAATTTCCCCATTCCATTGAAAATCTGAGTGTTACCTCATTCGCCTAAGTGCCTTACGTGATACGATACGTCCTGGCTACGAGTGAGTGTAAAGAAGATCGCCAAACGAGCGTGCAAAAAAAAAAACGTGGGGGGGTTAATACTTTGGAGATACAGTTGGGTATCAAAATCCCGAAAGCGGTGTGAATATTGTGGGCGACGTTTTTTTTTTACGTTGCTATATCCGAATGAAAAGGACAATATAATTCAGTGTATTTTATTGAAACAAACTTCAATTCATTATGAATAATGTTGACGTTATGTCTACGCAACAACGTGACACATCAAAAGTTAAAAGTAATTCATACAGACTACAGGAAAAAGAAGGTCAAAGATTCAAGAAGGAAGTTGATACAACGTCTCGTTACGATGAATTTCTAATAGCATCCGCATCTTTATATTTGGCTGGAGAAATCACAGATGATTTCCTTGAAAACTAGTGATGTTATTAATGTTGCACATAATACATTGAATCGTGGATCAAATCCTCTAGAATTAGGAGATGAATATAAATCCATTTTTAATTTATACAAAAACAAAGAAAAATTTCCAGGACTTACTCACCCCACTTCGTCAACGAGCGCTCGTCGTCGGAAAGGCTGTGTAAGTACCTTTAAATGTCCTTATTAAATTTTTATATTTGTTATAATAAATAATTATAATTGGCATACTAACGAGTGATTGATATAGAACGACTGTTTAGAAAGAAAATTCATAGAAACTGATGCAATGATGCCGTTCTTATACATCAACTAGGAGTTAGCATAATCGATGTTTTATAATCGTCTGCGCTGCTTCGAATCAATCAAAACAAATTGTATTTTAGATATTGTACATATAAATCATACGTTTATGAAACGATACGTCCTTATTGAAATTCTTGGAAATTAAAACGCAACCGATTATAACTGTCGACTAAGCTCATTTCTACGATCATCCTAATAAACTAGATAAATGAGGGCAATAAATTGTGTTTAATCAAAAAACTTATACATATTTCGGTTATCTAAAACTATCCTGAATACAAAGAAAATCAATTCTACATTTTATTTTTCACATAAACCGCTTAATCGTAATTGTCAATGTTTTTTTTTTTTGAATCCAATTGAACAATAATAAAATGATGAATTAAACATAAAATCGGTCTTTCCCTTCCGGTTTTTTTCTAATCGGGTATAGGACCCGGTACGGTGGCAGGCTTCCACCCCAAAATATGAGCCAGCCGCCGGGTACAAACTAATTCCTTCTTTTGTTTCAGGTGACTTCATG
The DNA here is from genome assembly GCA_963969285.1 of Odontomyia ornata. Classification (NCBI taxonomy): domain Eukaryota; kingdom Metazoa; phylum Arthropoda; class Insecta; order Diptera; family Stratiomyidae; genus Odontomyia; species Odontomyia ornata. The sequence goes on from OZ017741.1 coordinate 6,859,870, forward strand.
GGTTGAGTGGCCCAAGCAGAGTGCCTTTTTATGGCATAGAATTATGCAATCCGATTGTATAATACTTTGACATAAATTGGTCACCGGGGTACTCCCCTTCTGATGGGAAGGTTCATACAATTCAAGTTGTATGAGTTTTCCACTCAGAAGAGGAATACCTGGCCACTTCAACAAGTTATCAATGGATTTATTCCCGTTGGGTGGGTATGAAGGGGCTCCACCACCACCCGTTTGCCCCTCTTTCATTTGTGGGCCATGAACTTCGTCGGGTAAAGACGAGGTTACCCCAAGTTCGCCTTTCTTCTCAGGTTTCACTTGTTCTAGTAACAAGTACGTCTCCTTCGGTGAGGTTATCTACAACTTTGCGACTTTGGTCGCCTTTTTTTGTGACCTGAAAGCAATTCGTGAATGCGAAATGTTTTGTAGTGGGTCCTCGTGCCGGGGAAACGAACCCGCCCCACGACACCGCAATGCTAGCCTGCCAGCGCATTCACGCGTCTCCGGACGAGGGCATTCTTGGCAGAAACCGACACCTTCCTCTGCCGAGGCAGCAGAACAACGCTGCGGTCCTTCACGGACTTTATTGAAAACTTTTTATTCACTACAGAGTTATGCAATCAAATTGTCTAATTCTATGGCATAAATTGGTCACCGGGGTACTCCCCTTCTGATGGGAAAGTTCATGCAATTCAAGTTGTATGAGTTTTCCACTCAGAAGAGGAATACCTGGCCACTTCAACAAGATATCTATGGATCTATTCTGGTTGGGTGGGTGCGAAGGGGCTCCACCATCACCCGTTTGCCCCTCTTTCATTTGTGGGCCATGAACTTCGTTGGGTAATGACGAGGTCACCCCAAGTTCGCCTTTCTTTTCGGGTTCCCCTTGTTCTCATGACAAGCTCTAATTCCCTCGATGTAGTTATCTACTCTTTTTGCGACTTCGGTCGCCTCTTGATTTCCAGCAGTCCAATTCGTGAATGCGAAATATTTTTGTAGTGGGTCCTCGTGCTGGGGAAATGAACCCGCCCCACGACACCGCAATGCTAGCCTGCCAGCGCATTCACGCGAGGGCGAGGGCATTCTCGGCAGATATTGTCATCGTCTTCTGCCGAGGCAGCAGAACATCGCTGCAGTCCTTTACGGACATATGAAAATCCCTATTCACTACAACTTATCTTTCTATTTGTCTCCCTAGAATGAGCTTTAACAAACTTCTTTCTTTTGCTTACTATGACGAGAAGTGTAAACGTCTTCATTGCAGAAGATCTTTGCCTGAACCAATTACTTTGATGCTTATTTAAACTAGCTGTAAGTCTAACGAAGCAAACGTAAAATCAATTAAGTTCATTATAGCAAGTGCCAAATAGTTAAGAGTTACGTGAATTACACAAGTTATTTTTGCTATAAAAACAAATCCTTCCCTGAACATGAGTTCACAAAGAATTAGAAATCTCCTCGCCAACCTTTCAGTCACACAACAATTTTAGTTTACTCGTTAATTGTTTAAGGAAAACTATTTTTACTTGCTTGGATACGGTAAAACTGTTTATAACGTCTCTCATATCATGACGAAAACGAATGCATGAATGCTCGTTTAAGGCATACAAACAATTTATTTTATTCTACTATTTATTTTTAAGATAACAACAAATCCACATAATTATGTATTCTTATTGCGAATGTATAGAAATTTAATTGAGCATGACTAATGAATGGAGAACATCCAATGTACAATATTCTATTTCTTCTGTTCAAATACTTTATGAGGGAACTGTATATTTTCACGATTTCAGACTACTTGTGTTAGTAGGTCGAGATCATTTATAAGAAGAAAAAACTTTAAAATTTTAACTGAATGGAAAGAAAACAGTTAGGACTTACAATTTGCGTTCATTTTTGGGCTAGCCATAAACAACGCATTAAATATAATGAGGTTTTGTTAATATTAAATATTCAGAACATAAGATCTGTCCGCAATTGGGTCATTAACAAAAAAAAAATGAAAAATGAAGAATTGAAAAATAAATAAAAACAACATGAATTGTTAACCCAACAAAGACTTTCCTTTCCAGTGACCCTTCTTTTTCCAGCAGGAATGGCAGCGAGCGGTAAGTATGCCGTTACAAGGGTAGGGTTTTAGAAATCGTTTCTAAAACCCTACGCGTGGCGTTCGGCACGCGGTACCATAATTTGCATTGCGTTTTTATTAGAGTAGGGTTTTTCAGGTTCGAGTTAAAGTAGGATATTTTTCGGTACCGCGTCCGTGATACTCGGGAACGCGGAATTATATACATTTTTGGTTGTTGTAAGGAAAGGTTTCTCTTCCGTATGTTAATGTTTTCGACGCATTATTAAAATGGGCATGTAAACCGATGGCTGAATTTTTGTATTCCGGACTTAGTCTGCTCCAGCTGGGAAAATGGATCAACAACAATTCGAACAATTTCTCTCAGTCTTCACTGCCGCATTGGGGACAAGTGGATCCGGTTCAGCTCCCCAAGTCTCACCATTCGAATCATATGACGCCAAGAAGGAAAGATTTACTTCTTATTTAGAACGTTTTGACAATTACTGTAGTCTCAAAAATGTGGATTCCCCTATCACAATGGCTCAATTGTTGTGTGCATCAATTGGCTCTACGCATTATAACAACTTAGCTGCATTATTGGGTCCTGAGAAACCCATGAAAGATATTCCATTTGTTGAGCTAATCAAACTTTTCAAAAATATGTTGTCACCACCTGTCTCAACTGTAGTCGCTCAGCATTATTTCCTAAATGTTACTCAGCAGCCAACACAATCAATCTCAGAATTCGTTGCATCCCTGAAGGAGAAATCGAAAGATTGTAATTTTTATGTTGAATGTAAATGCAAATCAGTGATTGCCACTGCTGACACCTTTTTATGTGCCCAATTTGTTAGAGGAGTAAAAGATAACTGGATTCGAGAAAAGCTCTTACAACACTATGCGTTCAAAAATTTCGATGAGCTGCTCAACAAACCCACAGCATTGGAAGCATCACGTTTTGAAAGCAACCAGCTTACCAAAATCCCAGATAATTTCACCAATCTCAATAGTGACACAAACAATGACTCAAGGGTCAACAGGTCACATAGGAAATCACAACCCAACCAAAGTCGAAATACAAGTCCTAGTTCACACCAACGCCCACAGTCCCAACACATGACACGGGTTGACTATCGTTCTTTGGGCGTTGATGGACTCTGTCTCAAATGTGGTAGGGCAAACCACAAGGCAAATCAATGCAAAATCGACCGCAACGCTCTTAAATGCACTTCCTGCAAGAAAATTGGTCATGTGTCCAAGGTCTGTATCACCACCATTCTTCGAAATTCAAAGACACATGCCATCGCAACACAGTCTTCTCAGAATGATCAAAACTCTGACTCAGAATATGGTATTAGTCACATTCACTGCACTGAAGACTTATACGAGCTCAGCCCAGGTTCTGATAAATTTATCGTCAAAGTGTTTCTCAATGGCAAGCCACAGGCATTTGAAGTCGATTCAGGAGCCAAATTCTCACTTCTATCAGAGACAGCATTCAAACGTCTTGGTCTCAATGCTACACTACAACTAAAACAGGTATCATTCCGCTCTTACTCAGCTCACATAATAAAGCCCTTAGGGGAAGTCTCACTGTCGGTAAAATATAAAAATAGAGAAATCGATGCGGACCTATTCATTGTTCCTGCAGGATTTGATGCACTTCTAGGTCGAATATGGATTCGCACTCTCGGAATTGATCTCAAAGAAATCGATAAAGAACGGCTCACTTCTGATCATGTAGTTACAATCAACGCTGTCACTCCTCTTGAAGACATACTCAGACAATACGCAACTATTTTCCAAGAACGCATAGGTTGTGTGCCAAACCTAGAAATAAAACTTCAGCTCAGGGAAGGAGTAAAACCCATCTTTACTAGGGATCGCGATGTCCCTTTTGCACTGCGCCAGCGAGTTGAGGAAGAACTTGCAACTCTTGAGTCACAAGGTATTATTACTCCAGTATTCTCAAGCGACTGGGGATCACCACTCATCGTAATACCTAAACCTGATGGAGGGGTTCGTTAATGTGTTGATTACAAATGTGGAGTCAACGCAAAATTAGTCTCAGCTAATCATCCGATTCGTCGCATTGATGAAGTCTTGCACAGCCTCAGAAATTCAAAGTACTTCTGCAAACTCGACCTGTACAAGGCATATTTACACTTCAAAGTGTATGCGGAAGGACAGAAAATCCAAACAATCACGACACACAAGGGCACATTTCAAATGAATCGTCTCAGTTTTGGTATCAAAACAGCACCATCTGAATTCAATAGAATACTCTCACAAATTCTCAATGGCCTATCAAACGTTGAAGCATATTTTGATGACATTATCTGCCATGGCTCATCAATGGAAGAATGTACAAGAAACCTGATTGCTTGTTTAGAACGACTCAAGGAAAACGATCTCCATCTAAATAAAAATAAGTGTTCCTTCTTCAAAGAAAGTATCAGCTATCTTGGTCACATAGTCTCATTTAATAAAGTTGAAATGTCACCTGTGAAAATTTAAGCCGTCTTCAACATGCCACGTCCTAAAAATGTAGAGGAATTAAGACAATTCTTGGGTATGGTGACATATTATGCAAAATTCATTCCTGATTTCTCCACAAAATCTTTTCGTCTACGACGCCTACTCAAAAAAGATGAAAAATTCGTTTGTTCAGCCTCCACTGAAGCTGCTTTCTTAAACCTAAAGTCGAAGTTGTGTAGCGAAAGGGTATTAACACCGTTTGATCCAGCAAAACCCTTGATCCTCACAACAGACGACAGCCCGACCGGTATTGCAGCTGTTTTGAGTCATGAAGTGGAAGGTCATGAAAAGCCTATTGCTTATGCCTCTTGAGCTTTGACCCAAGCTGAATGCAATTACAGTCAACTTGATAGAGAAGCCTTGGCTATCAGTTACGCAGCCACACACTTCTACAACTATGTTTATGCCAGAAACTTCACCCTTGTCACCGATAACGAGCCGCTGTCTCGTATCTTTCATCCACATCGAGCATTACCTCAGATGACATCTGCCCGTCTTTTACGCTATGCCTCCTTTCTAAGTGGATTGGACTTCACGGTACGCTGTAAAAAAGGAAAAGACAACGAGAACGTAGACTGTCTTTCTCGGGCTCCAGTTCCCCAACTGCTCACAACATCTGAAACATCAATGAATGAAGAAGTCAATACGTTGTATGCTGAAACTATACTTCAAATCTCCAGCCCAGCTATAACTTCAGAAACTATTATTGAAGAAACAGCCAAAGATGAAATCCTCCAAACCCTGATGACCAGCCTCAGAACCAGTCAAAGAGATGAACCATTCACCATCTTTAACGGTATGCTTTTCTGATTGGACCGCCTAATCATACCAAAATCTCTACAACGCCAAATCCTGGAAGAACTGCATGCCTCACACTTGGGCATTACAATAATGAAACAACTCTCCAGACGATATGTATATTGGGAACGTTTAGACAAGGACATCGAACAAATTGTTAAAACCTGTGAATCCTGCGCCCAAGTCCGGCACAATCCACAGAAAGCCGCTATTCATCCATGGGACCCACCAGATGACAACTGGGAGAGGGTACATATTGACTATGCAGGCCCCCTTGACAACCATTATTTCTTAATGTGTGTCGTTGCAAAACCCAAGTGGGCTGAACTATCACACTCCTAGAAACCATGTTCTCTGTGCATGGCTACCCATCTGTCCTAGTATCAGATAATGCTGCCATATTTAAAAGTGAAGAGTTCCAGACACACTGTAAAGAAAGGGGAATGTTTCAGAAGTTTATTGCGCCAGGTCACCCATCAACTAATGGCCTTGCAGAAAGAAATATACAAACCCTGAAAAGAAGATTGAAAGCTGCAGCTGAAGACTCATCACCAATTGCCACAAAAGTACAAAATATCCTTTTTCGATACCGTGCCACACCATTACCCTCCGGACGGTCACCAGCAGAACTTTACCTGAAAAGGAAAATTAGAATACGCCTTGATGCTCTCCTGCCTAACAGAAAAGCAGTAATGCCAACGAGCCGAAGCAGCTGTCACATCCGCTCATTCCAGATGGGAGAGAGAGTTCAGGCAAGAATGCACCTGAACAATCAAGATAGCTGGCAGTTTGGGACTGTCTAACAAAAACTGGGTCAGTACCATTAAATCATTGACTTAGACTCAGGCCGAACTATAAAAAGGCACATCGACCAACTAATTTCAACAATGGTCCCGAAGAAACAAGTCATCTTTTCATCTCAGCAAAGACCAGCCCCAAGCCCAGGTGTTCCATATCGACACATGCCAGTTGATGAGTTACCACCAATGGACACACAGCCTACGCCGTTGACTGCGCCAGGTGTCAATCAGCCAGAAACACTTACTGGCACTCCGGACCAACAGACACCAGCAGACGGGAACACAAACAACCCGACGCTACCATCACACAGATCTGCTCGTCAACGATGTCCTCCAAACTTCTTGAAAGACTATGTCACCGAATAATAGAATTAAAATTATATTTCTATATGTTTTGATTAAGTGGGGGAGACTATTGTGAATCGTTGTTTTCTATGCGCCGTTCCTTTGACAGTCAGTCTCGTATCGGCCTTTCCCGATGTAACATGTCTATTGTGTTCAATACAAATATGTATCAATTAACGTGTGTATTATTATTGTCTCATCATACCAACTAGTCACTTTCATCACCCAGTCACAATAGGTCGGTTCCGATTTCATTCGAACGATTTGGAACAGAAAATCATTACACTGTCTTGCTCATATACATACGTTACACGCTCTCGCTCAAGCCCGCAGGTCCGTGGAAATCACATATTCCAATTATTCCATTTATTGTTTTTCCCTCTCGTATAACAACAAAATTGTAATGAATTGTTTTGAATCGCGTCTTTAAGATTGAATGCGAACAAATCGGCAGTGGATTTTGTATCTAAGTGTTTTTATTAAGCGTACCAACCCAACACTTATTTTTATCGAATAAGCGGAGATGGTTTTTCAACATACTGATTTTGGCTGTGCTTCATGTTCAGAGCCGTTCTGAATAGTCTGTATAGTATGGTCAATGTTTTCTTACTAAGTCCAGAGCGTATGAAGTATCAAATGCGTCCAATTAGAAAAAGATTCTAATCTAACGGTTTTCAATCTTGAAAGATCAATTTGAGTATATATACGTGTCCGCAAAGTCATATCCGAAGATATTTCACTTAATAAACAGGAAACCAATCCATTATTTCAATCACATTTTGTTTTCAATACTTTAAACAGTTAATTAATTTGATATAGTCATTGTCATTACAAATACAGCGTCAAAAGTCCTTTATGAATAAATATACTGTTATTGTCTTAAAAAGAATTTAATAAAAATAATACCGTATTAGAATTGGAAACTTCGGTCTTCGCTTTTCCTAAACCACAACATGTATGTGACCCTCAACGTTAACAGGTTCCTTCACTTACCTAGGCATCGGATTGTAGTTCTTTTGATGCCGTAGGGGCTCTTGCCAGCATGGAGAGTCCTTGCATGTGAACTCGTACCATCGGGACCTTATGTCCGGCTGAGAGGAGTACGAAAGGACACCAATCCTACCAGGATGCCCTACATCTTTTTTTGGGCCACATCCTCCCTCGTCAACGATGAGACGGCATACCTGATCACGTGCAATGTAAATAGGAAGGCCTTGGCATTTTCCCTTATAGTCCAGTTTAGTTCAGCCCAATTGTTCGTTGCATGTGAAATGTTTTGTAGTGGACTTGGTCAAAGTCAATGCCAAAAGCGCTTTATTCAATACTAATCGTTATAAATTTTCAAAGAATATAAAGCAAATTCCAAATAATAACAATACAAAAACTTAATGGCCCAAATGGCTCTCCATACTTTATCAGTTTAACACATTTCATCAAAAAAACTATAGCAAATTCAAATTAATTAAGATTATTACATATTTTATGATTTGATTGGAAAAAGGAAAAAATACCAACCAACATATTTAAAAATTATTTATAATTTTAACACAACAGTGAACTTTGATCCTACACCTAATATGTTATAACCTAATTCCAAAGACATATAAACTTTTACTACATACATGCCTTCCTCTCCCATGCGAATTGAAATCCCCCCGCCTTTCACGCCGCTAGAGCATCCACGCACTCAAGTGGCTCTCTAGTTGCACTCGGTCTAAATCCCACTCCTCTTGTACTTTAATCACCGAATTGTCAACGAAATATCAACCATATGATTGAAAACATATGATTCGTGAAAATTCAACAATGACGGGAAACGTCTAATCAAGTTGAATTTGAAATTGTACACAAAACTTTTATTATTTTATAAGATAAACCATGTTGAATCTAGTGCGAAAGCGTAGTGCGAAAGCGTAGCAAAAGTGATAATCAATCAAACTGAAAAGTTTGTTGCGGATCGCGCGTGTTTTGGGGTCGGAAAATGAAAAATGTAGTGATGTGTGTGGGATTGTAAAAACAGCTATAGGAAGCATGTCAGGGACGTATCTTTCGTAGGGTAAGTCATGTTGAATCTTTTATATCGTTCAAGTTAGAATACCCACACGGAAAATTGATTTAGTTTAAGATGCAGAAATTAGTGGGAGACGTCACGTCAAATTTATTTAAAACTCGAATCAACGGCTGACAACGTGCCAACTTCACGCTACATCATAAATTGCTTCAATTCTCGCGATGCATTTCGTATCTATTCTCTCTGACATCTATGTAGCCACTCCATATATTGAATGTGGTACAGGTATTCCACGACGCAGAATTGAATTGTCTACATTGATGTCAATTAGAAGACTCGAGTTGTGCAGGATTTACACGATCTCACCGATTAGTGCGAATTTCTCATCTGGAGTTTGGAGCCAATGATTTAGTGCCAAGGCTAGTTTGGCCCACAATTAGTTTGTTACTTCACTGCCCCCGTCACGGAATAAATTCAACAATTTCAATGAATACTCACGGCACGACAGTCAACCTTTACACACACTCGGATCCAGGACGTATTGTACTTATCACGTAATGCACTTGGGGCGAATGAGGTAACACTCAGATTTTCAATGGAATAGGGAAATGAAATTTGCACTTGTACTCCCATAAGACTTACCAGACTTGGGCATTTTTACGGGTGAATATTTCACTGTGGTTCTTCACGATCTCCCGTGGACTTCATAAATTCACTGTTGCGAGCGAACACATACAACATGCTCGGATATATTTCCGCTTCATAACTGCAGTAGTAGCGAGCAAACAACACCTATGTACTCGCACTTCGCCAATAAAAATTAGCCAAAGAAATTCATACGCAAGTAGATAAGCGAGCAGTAAAGTAAACGAGAAAGTTCAACCCGCAATAATATTCACATCTTGAAGGAACGGGGTGCTTTGAAAAGAGGTAAGTGGAAAGGAAAACTGAAAGTTCCGGCATAAACACTCTTTCGCTCAATGTCCCCAGTTTCACTATTTCACCTCGAGAGATCGTGGGAAAACCGAAAGTTCTGGCTAAAACACTCTTTCGCTCAATGTTCCCTATTTCGCGATTTCACCTCAAGAGATCGTGGGAAAGCTTAAGCTGAAAGCACTCTTTGGAAGTCGAAAGCTTAAGCGAAAAACATTCTTTCGCTCAATTTCCGCAGTTTCGCATATTCACCAGCCGAGCAAGCGAGATGAAGCGGGGAGGAAAAACGTTCGTGGAACGAGAGCGCACATGTTTGGCTACTCAGCAAATTTTAAGAGAATTAAGGTCGAAAGCTCATGAAAGAACAGTATTTAAAGTTCTTGAGCGAGGTGTACAAGTCAGTTGGAAGCCGAATGTGCAACCAAGCGCATCACGGAAAACCTTTACACTTCGAAGGAATCAAGCAAATGGTGAGGTGTTGGCATTACTAGCCGTGTTCCATCAGGCTTTATAGCGTAACTGCTGCTGGCGACCATCGCTAATCCCTTTCTACCATTCCAGGCGTACCAAACACAACACCATGGCAAAACAGCCGTCGCAGCGGTGACCAGCACAGGAACTCCGGCAACAAGGATCGACAGCGTTTGCGTACCACTCTATCTACTGTCGGCCAGTGGTACCAGGCAGCTGGGAAAAGCAACCCGTCCATAGCAGGCTCCCACTTGGAGTCTGGAGCAGGTGCTCAAGGAAGAGCCCCGAGCCGGTCCCTGACCAATCAGCAAGGAGGAGTATTTGAGGAGACTGAAGGCGCCCATGGACACCACCGACGACACCGCCAAGCAGAGGCGTCCACGAGGAGACCGGCGGGAGCGTCAACGGCACGAGCTGTACGAACTGAGGCGGTTAGCCCGCTTGGCCATCACATCCACGGAGCGGGCCTTCTTTCGCCGTCAAGCACGGGTAGTGCGCCGAGGGATTCGACAGGAGATCGTGACTCGGTATCGCAGTGGGGCACGTTCCCATCCTCAAACGACCAACGATAGTGCGGTTACCCGCCGAGAAATAATTAATAAGAGCAAAAATAAAAAATAATAACTAAAGGCAACTCTTGTCTGTTAATTACAAGTAGGTCTATTCAGTCCCTTTGTAGGGGCGTAGGTGAGTGCAGGAGAAATTAGTACCGTGGGGCTCCCGGGAAGAGGCCGGCAGGACCCCAGGTGGGGAATTTATAGCATCACCACATGCACCACTACCATATGCTTTTTGTCTATCAGTTATGAAGATCGTTCCCATCGTATTTGATTTAATTTGCGAGATTCTTACCTTGTCGCTACCGTTGTCGATGGGAAATATAACTTCTTCCCAATGAAAGTCTGGAAGAGTATTGATGTTGGTTCTATATACCGATCCGTTTTCGTTGACTATATGGAAGGTATCATCAAGCAAATCAATGTCAATATTTTCTTTTAGTATTTCTAATGTAATGCAGTTGTCGAAGCCATCGTATGAACCTGTAAATATTTCACGTGTTTGATTCAAAATAAAAGCCCTTCCATCATCCGTACAGTAGAGCCAAGATATAGGACCGATCGTTGAGTTACTGATTACTTTTACAGTCCTATCGCCGTAATAAAAAGTGAATGAGTGCGTAACAAAGTTTCCACAGCCACAACACACTACACTCTCGACTTAGAAATTGCATAAATTATATTTGAAAATAAAAATTTTTATTGACAACTACACAAAATACGCGCAAAACCTTTGAATTAAACTTTTCACAAACAATCCAACGCCACAAACCCAAATGGCGACAAAACTTATCGAATTACAAAAGGGCTTCATCGCACAACAATTTGCCAATTTGTAATGGTTTTCGTTTCAAACCAACACAACACCAGAAGAAAGTTTATCGGTGACTCTATCTTTACTTTACGGAATCCTCCAAAGTATGCTACGTTAATATCAAATGGTGAGGGTGACAATAAAAATTGAATGCCGACAGCAAAATTTAAAATGTGGGAACTCGAAGGAAAGTGGTGTTGTTTCCCCCTCGGGCCCCACGTTGGGCGCCATTGTAATGGTTTTCGTTTCAAAAATCCGTGTAGGACACGGTGGCCGATGGTCTGGCACAAGTGTCAGCGAGCTATAAACAACACCGAGCTCAGCTAACTAGCTTCGCTTAACGACCGCGTACGCGTGCTTGACAACTAGTATTTGCGGGATCATATGAGGCGGGTTCTTGTCGAGCCACGAAGCTACACTACAAAATACTTATCACGCATACTCTACTCTACGAGACGTACCGATCAATTTTTATTATCTTTAGAAATTTTATATTATGTGTCAAAGGCTTGAGACAAACGCAAACATTTTACCAAAAAGCAGCCGTTACTTTTTCCGAAGAATATCGCTGCATTACAAGGGGAATGTCAAACCTAAAGATATTAAAGTGGCTGAAGTGAACCACTCATTTCTGAGAAAAGGATGGAAACTTGGCGGATGTAGTTTACTTTAAACTAGTGAAACAACAAACTAAGCAGTTTCGACGGGATGACCATCTTACCTCTTCAGGAGCAGCCACTCCTGATCACCACGGGGCTGCTCAACTGCTTATGTTTATTACAAATTTCCCCGTGGTTCTTCACGACCTCCCGTGGACTCCCGGGTCCGTTCAAATTTCTTCTTTTCTTTTCCCGTGTCGCCACGGGAAACGGGGCAACTGCTCGCTCAGCCGACTTCGATTGCATTCGGTAATGCACACACAGTTAAGATGCACTAAATCAGTGCTCCCATGTCCTAAATTTCAATTTGCAGATTTAAAATTTTTCAAAAATTAACTGAAGTCAGGAGAAAAGAAAAGATTTTAAATAGTAATAAAAGTTAAATCTCATGAAGAATATAATTAAAAGGAAACGTTTAAATTTAATACAAAGGAAGATTGATACAAGAAAAAAAAATTATAAATTACAACTATGAATGGAAGTAATGAAATCTTTTTCTTCATTTCTAAATCTTCAATTAAAATTTTCTAAATCTGCAATTAAAATTTGTGTGACAGCTCGATTACTACAATACGATGAATTAATAATGCTTGAGGACGATTCGTTAGTTTTTGCATTGTTTAGTCATGCACGACCATTGAAAAATCGCATACTAAATTGTCCAGAGATCAGAGTTTTGGGATGCTGGTGCGATTTGAATTTGTACAAATTTATCAAAATGCCTCGGCATTTGAATTGAAATCCTTCATCGCAAGTACATTTAAATTCAATGACTTGCTTTTTCAGTTTGTAAATAATTTAAGAGTTTTCATACAGACGTCTCTAAAGGAACACTCCATCACCATTTGTAATAAACATAAGCAGTCGACCAGCCCCGTGGTGATCAGGAGTGGCTGCTCCTGAAGAGATGAGGTGGTCACCCCGTCGAAACTGCTTAGTTTGTTGTTTTACTAGTGTAAAGTAAACTGCATCCGTCAAGTTTCCATCCTTTAGGCAGAGATGAGTGGTTCACTTCAGCCACTTTAACATCTTTAGGTTTGACATTCCCCTTGTAATGCAACGATCTTTTTCTGTGAAAGTAACGGTTGCTTTTTGTGTAATGTTTGCATTTGTCTCAAGCCACCGTGTCCGCTAACTTTAACGAGGCAAAAAAAATATTGAATTACTGTAGACTAGCTTAATTGACACCTAATAGAACTTTTCTAAAGACAACAAAAATTGATCGGTGCGTCTTGTAGAGTAGAGTACGCGTGATAAGTATTTTGTAGTGTAGCTTCGTGGCTCGACAAGAACCCGCCTCATATGATCCCGCAAATGCTAGTCGTCAAGCACGCGTACGCGGTCGTTAAGCGAAGCTAGTTAGCTGAGCTCGGTGTTGTTTATAGCTCGCTGGCACTTATGCCAGACCATCGGCACCCGTGTCCTACACGGGCATAAAAAAAAAAATCATTACACATCCCAACAATTAGATACATTTTGTAAATTATTCTCAGAAGGACATGCAACCAGAAACGAATCATAGTTCTAATTTCAAACATAAAAGTTATTTCTATTCCCTTCTCGCGGAGGTTTTGCTTCGGATCGGTATAACCGAAAAAATTTCTTCAAAGATATCGAATAAGCAGTTTGTTCATGTACAAATTTCTAGTATAATTAAACAAAAAAATATAGAAAAATAACAATTTCACATTTGCTAGCATCACCTGCATCGTAAACGAGTGCTCGTGAGGATGCCGGTGACTACCCATTTTTAAATTTTATATTTTTTTGAATTTTATATTTATTTGAATTTCATAATCAAGTAAGTTTTATATTTGATTATTTTTTATATTGAATTAAATTTTTTTTGAGCGGGCGGTGAGCCGTTGGTCGCCGTGCAGTGAGTGAGAAGAGCGCGGGTGGAAGGTTGCGGTACGTCGGACCGCCGCGCCGGCTCAGCAAAGACGATACAACGTCTGCGATCTGCCTACAATCGAACGTGTATCGTGTGCAAGGAATTAATTTCGCGTTGCGCTGCCATTTGTTATATCTGAGTGTCAGTAATACTATTAAGTATTACTTAACTGTGCGAGAAAGTGAACCATTCATTGCTGACCCTTGATCTTAACTTTATTTATTGAATTTGTTCGTAAATAATATAGGTAAGTGAACATTTTTTTGATAAACCCTTTCCGTAGGTATTATTACAATCATCGTTTTCGGGTCGTTATTAATTGAATATTTTCAATGCGGCTATTACTGTTTGTCTTTCGGCGGGATCGTACCTATGGCAAAGTAGTTTATTGTTTGTAAACTAAAACTACTTTGGATATTATTTAAAAAATAAATATTTTATATAAGCTAACTTACGCGATCATATTATAATAAAACTTACGCTTTTATTTTCTTGGTTTGTATGCGGTATCATTTTTTGTATCTTAATTTCAGAACATGGCGCCTAAGAGAAAATACGACAATAGTTATATAAAACTTGGATTTACCTCGATAGAAAGTAACGGAGAAATAAAACCACAATGCGTTATATGCGTAACAGTTCTCGCAAATGACGCGTTGAAACCAGCGAAATTAAAACGCCGCTTAGAAACGGTACATCCAAATTTGTCTGACCATCCGCTAGAATTCTTTGAAGGAAGATTAAAAAACCTAAAAAAAATGAAACACGATTCTAGTGGTACGAGATTCGCAACATCGGAAAAATTATTAGTAGCGTTGTTTGAGATTTCTAAAATAATAGCACAATCTATAAAACCTCACACAGTCGGAGAAATACTGGTGAAACCATGTTTAATCAAAGCCGTCGAAGAAGTTTTGGGATTAGAGGCCAAGAAAAAATACAAGATATACCTCTGTCCAATAACACGGTGAAAGCTCGAACTGAACTTATGTCAAATGATATAGAGGAGCAACTTGTTTCAAGAATCAAAAAGTCGCCTTTTTTCGCTTTGCAGTGTGATGAATCGACTGACATTTCGAATTGTTGTCAACTACTTGTATTTGTTCGCTTTTTAGACGACGACAACATAATTAAAGAAGAATTATTAATTTCACGGGAACTGGAAACAACATCAAAAGGTATCGACGTCATGAACTCAATATCGGAATATTTTGACAAACATAATCTTATGTGGGATAAACTCGTCGCCCTCTGTACTGATGGTGCTCCGGCAATGTTGGGATCATGTTCCGGGCTGGCGACGTTAGTAAAACACAAAAATCCTAAGGTAATAACAATGCACTGTATCATACATCGCCAGGCGTAAGCTTCTAAGACTCTTCCTGGATGCCTTAATGATGCACTACTAATGGCTATAAAAGTTGTAAATGTTATCAAAAGCAGCGCCTTAAATACAGGCCTTTTTAAAAAAATGTGCACTGAAATGGACTCTGACTATGAGGCACTTCTCTTTCACACAGAGGTTCAATGGCTATCGAAAGGTAATATGTTGGGAAGATTATATGAACTAAGAGCAGAGGTTGAGATTTTTCTGGTTGACAAAAAAATGAATGATCTGTTGCAACTGTTTACTAATCCGGCATGTCAGCTGAATTTGGCTTATCTTGTGGATATTTTCACACACTTAAATAAATTGAATATGCAACTGCAAGGTTCCGGAGATAAACAATTAGAAAACGTCGCAAATATATTCATTTTTGAAGATAAACTTCGCGCTTTTATTTGCAAACTCCAGTTGTGGTTACGTAAAATTGAAGAAAATAATTATTCTGCATTTGCGACTTTAAAAGCACTCGTGGAAGATGAAAAGTATGACGCTAGTAAAGCAAATATACAAGAAAATATCAAGACTCATTTACAAATGTTGATTGATGAATACAATCGTTACTTCCCAGAATATACAGAAGACGCTAAAATTGATCAAAAACTGATACGTAACCCTTTTAGCACGGACGCTGGTGAAGTTACTGAAGGAATCCAGGAAGAACTTATTGAAATCCAAAAAGACAGAAACTGCAAGGATGCTTTTGAATCTGTTAGGAAAACCAGGAGGTCGTGCAAGAAAACTGTTCAGGTTTATTGTCCAGTAACAAAGATTTATTAGAACTCAAAAGTACAACTTGTCTCGACAGAATACAAAGAAGAACTGAATTTGACAACTATCGTTGTGTTAGATTAAGAACAAAAATATAGGTGGCTCCACAAGCGATTAAAAGGGAATTACAAAAGGGCGGTTCGATTTGAATATAAAACAAAGGGATAAAAGTACTGATTTAACAGAATCTAATTCACTTGAGTCGTTTTGGTGTAAGAAAGCAATTTCTTATACTAAACTTCGAGAAATCGCTTTGCGCTATTTTATGGTTTTCTCAACATCTTATTTATGTGAACAAGGATTTTCTGCTTTGTTGGTAATTAAAAACAAGGCGAGGAGTCGTTTGAAAGTAAGTGATGATTTGCGTGTAGCTTTGAGCAACAATATTAGTCCTAGGATAGCCGAAATCGTGAAGAAGATGCAAGCACAGAAATCACATTAATACAAAATTACAGATGTTTATCCTAAAAATATTATTATTTCTTTTATGTAAATTCCTTTTAAGTTTTTAATTAAAGTTTCAGTTTGATTATTACAGTTTATTTTTATTATACCTACATAGTGGTCCCTGCTAACAAGAATAATATAAAAGTGGTCCCTGACCAAGAAAAGGTTGGGAGCCCCTGATCTAAAAGAACAGATCAATAGGTCTGAAATCCTGGTGCGCATTGTTACATCATGCATCCGCTTTCGGGCCTGTGTGAGGGGGCATTCGATCTCTGTAATTCCTTTGAAGCAGTCAGCATTGGAGCCTCACATTCTCCATTCACCACTGCAACAGGGAAAACTCAGAAATGAGATCAAGGGTACCGTAGTTGATACATGTGTACATATGTTTTTGGGCTGGTTCTAATGCGAGCAGATAGCTCAGCAAATTAAATTCTAATCTTTCAGTTAAGGTACAATTATATTTAAAAAAGTAAAATACGTCCCATTTTTGTTCTTGGTATAATTTGAATAGAATAAATTTATCGAATCACAAGTATACTGATCATAGTACCACGTCCTCAACTCTATCACAGGTATTTTCTTCTGAAGCAATAAGTAACGACCCGAAACTTGTCTCCAAATATGTTCTTTTAAGCTTATCAGAATCTGTGGATTTTCTAACAGACATAATTTTACTGTATCGCATTCTTAATTTGAAACAACATCCTTACAATAACCGACGGTTTCGATTTAGACTTCAAAAATGTAACCAAAATGTATGTGCCGTTTTTTTTTTTCAATGCATTACAAAATGTGATTCTCTTCAATATTTCATTCACTTTAAAATTTAATCTAAAAAATTTAAAGGTTCACTAGCTACCTTGGACGTTGTTATAATCCACGTTTCCATTTTAACTTTATCCTGTTAGATCGAAAAACCTACTGCACTAATTTCCAAATTAACTTACACATTTTCAAGTATTATGCATTATCACCCCCTTCGCAGACTACCAATTAAATTAATTCTGTAAATAGCCATTAATTTAATGTATCGGTTAACATTCTCTCCACCCCTTTACGTATTATATAGTCAATCGATGCACAAAAGTATACGCATCATTGAAAAACGACCCATCACATTTATGAGGAGCTATTAAGAGAGATAGTGATCAGGCATTTTTCCTAAAGGACAATGTTATATATATGTACGTAACAGTTGCGATAGTTTGTAAACAAGCTCTGTTTTTTCGGTTGGAGTATTGGAAAGAGGAAGTGTTTTTATGGTAAGGTAAGGTGTTTAGAAATATTTGTCCTTGATAAGAAGGAAGTAAAGAGGTAACAAATTATGATGAAAAGGCTCGAATAGTTTCGAAGTAAATTCTTGGTCAGTGTCCGTTTCTAAGATAATTAGTATGATGTTTTGAACTAATTGTGTAGCAGACTACAGAGCTGATATAGGCGAAGTATTTTTAATCAGACACTATTTTAAATGTTTTATACATTTTTAATTAAAAAAAACGTTATCCTTAAACACTTACGAAACACATCCATTATCTTCCGTTTTCTTACCAATAACACCAACAATACCATCTAAAAATTTTATAACATCTGGATCATTGAATAGCGACAATTTCTTATGATTCAAAACCATCGTTAGAATATCAGGACTTTGAACTTTATCACGATTTAAATCGGTACAATTTGAACTCTCATCGCGACTACATTCGTCGTCAGGACATACTGATGAAGTTGATGAAACGCTTGATGTAAGATGTTTTGCACCGCGGGATTTCTTCCCACCACGGCCACCATGCGACGAAGATCCACCACGTTCCGATGTGCTTCCACGCTTTTGAGGAGTTGATGGCGATGTCTGCGGTGTACCGAAGGACATATGATTTTGAGGAATAGATGATGATTGTTCATTGGCAGTTTCTTGTTGAAGTCGTCGTTTTACATGCATATTTGGACGTTCCTTAATATTTCGGTTGGGATATTTGTTGGTGAAAACTTCTCCAGTGGAGGATTCATCGGGTTGATCGCAGGTACTCATCTAGAGAAATTAAATTATTCTGTTGTATTAAACATTGATGCTGATAGTATAAAATAAAATATGAGTGAAAAAGTCAATGAGTGATATTAATTTTCCATTAAATAGGTAAAATTAAGACTCACAACCGAGTATCAGACTAAAGCACATACATGATAAAGATTGGAGAATTTTTTGGTAAACCCATCATTTTTGGAAAGTTTCTAAAACCTACCTTCATAACAATTTATAACAAAAAGTAGAACTCGCTAACTCCACATCACTAAACCAATAATTGACAATTCAACCCGTCCCCAATTTGTTTATCAATTTCTGCGCAAGCTTCTCATCTGATAATAATATAAACAAACCTCAGCTGATAGTGACATTACAATCAGCTGATAAAATCCAGTTCAAATTTCTCTTATGGCAACATTGATACAAATGTTCCGATTTTGACATGAAATAATTTTTTCCGCCATTTTGATTCGCAGCAATTAAACGTTTCCGTCAAGAAGTCTTCGTGGTGGCGGTGGTGATTTTTATCGTTTTTAGTGGTCAAAAGTTAATTCTAATGTGAAAAGTGCAATTGAAAAACAATCGTTACAAACTTGGTGATAAGTGGATTATAAAATATACGAAGTTTGGTTCGAATAGAGTGAAATAGAAAGTGCAGAAAATTCGGAAAACATTTTTTTCTTTCCCTCGATTCGCGGTGGTGTGTGCACATATTGCAAGTTATTTGACGTATCAACAAATTTTTTTGTACATACAAAAAGTGAAAAATCAGCAGAAGCAAATATGACGGCAACTGATCAAATGCGAGCGATGTTAGACCAACTAATGGGCACAACAAGAAATGGTAATTGATTTTATTAAATCAGTCTAAATTTTGTTAACCTATTAGGAGTGGTCGTGCTGGGCATTCCTTGAGAGTTCATTCTCTGTAGAATGTTTAGGGGACTGATTACGTATGTTATATTTTGAAATTATTCTAAAGCAAATGGGAACATTTCAGCAATGTGAATTTAGGGTTGTAATTTAAAATTCAATTCCATTTGAAAGGCATTTAAAAAAGGTTTATTCTATGTTTATTGGCGTTATGAATTTACTTTGTCTAGGACGGACTTTTAGAACTTCAGATTCTAATTCTGATATGAAGATATTAGGCAAGTTCACGACGAAGAAGAAGAAAGAGGGCAATAAAAGATGGAACGGAATGAGCAATACTTCGCTTCGCATTATTTCCGTCCATATTATATCCTAATGAGTTTCTTATCAAGATTGTGTGAAAATGTTGCCATTGAAGTGCAGATGGTGCCATTTCAATGACAAAGGATCGGATTGGATACTGAACTTCTTCACTAAGAATAACTAACGCTAATTTGGTAATGTTGATTCCATTATCTTCTTCATTCCTACTATTTCAATTTATTATTTTAATTTTCTTTGTAACATAATTTGTTTGTATAACAATGTAGATACAATTGTACAATATATAGGGTTTTCCATTAGGGACATAACGATTTTGTATTTTTATATGAACGCACCCTTAAACTCTTTTAATAAACTGTCAATGTCAAAACGTTAGTTAAAGTCAAAATTTTTATCATGGTAAAGTTCATGAACCAGCAACGTTTGAAAATTATTAAAAATTACTAAATTCTGAATCAGTTATCACAATTTTAAGAGTGTTACCTCCAATTTTCGGCCGTAATAATCGTCCCACCCGATAGGCTGTGGCAATGGCTGTCAGCATGGAGCAAATGAGGCAGCAACTAGAGCAATAGTCTGACCGGCAACCTCCGGATTCACCATCTCGACCCATGCCTGGGGACACCTGGGATCTTCCACCTTCACCCAGCCAGGAGATCTACCATCAGCGAAGGTAGCCTAGGTAGTGGCTAGCTGTAAGTTGGTGTTTACGGGCCACGATGACCCTACGACCATCGATGCCTTTCTAAGTAGGGTCGAAAATATGGCGATGTCGAACCTCGGAGGGAAAATGACAACAGTCACACGCTGCGCCCAAGTGTTATTCACTGGGAGAGCTCTTCGTTGGTTTTGTCGGTTTGTGGACACTTCTACAACGTTTGACTGGGAGACGTTAAGGTATGTTGCATTGCGGGCGTTCACACCGATCGAGGGGGATGAACTCGTAAAAGAAACGGACTTGGATAACGAAAAAAGTAATTGATACAAGTATTAAAAAAAGGAAGGCATACATGGACTACAGGAAGAACAGTGGAAACCACGCTTTCAAGTTTGTGTATATGCAAGCGAAAAAAGAATCGAAACGACTGGTGAAAGAGGCTAAATTCTTTAATTTCTCAAGAAGAATGGAAACAGCGGCTGACAACTTCCGCGAAATATGGAAAATAATAAATGAGGTAAAGGATAACTCTTCAACCCAGGGTATATCACAAAACTTTCAACTGAATCCTGATGGGCCCTCTAACACATCGTGTCCACGTGACGCGGGAAACTCATTGAATAACTTTTTTTCAACAATTGGTGGAATCACTAAAGAAATCGTTGCCAGTTCAGCAGGCAATGTAAATAATACAAATATCGCAATAAATTCCATCCTTCACAAAGGGAAGTCTTAAATGTAATCAATGAATTGAAAAAGAATACGGCGCCAGGCATTGATAGCATCACGATGAATGAGATTAGTATAATAAAGGAGTACATAGCCCAGATTATGGCAAATTTTATAAACGTGCATATTAGGAATGTAACTTTTCCGGAAGAAGAAAAACTTGCAAAAATAGTTCCTATATTTAAGGGTGGTGATCATCTTGACCCGAATAACTATCGCCCGATTGCGCTGCTGACGGGATTTAGTAAGATATTTGAAAAAATACAAAACAATCGATTAACATCATTCTTAGTTAAAAACTCTATCATAAGCCAACATCAGTTTGGTTTTCAAAAGAACAAGAGTACTTTGGATGCTCTACAATCTGTCACACGTTTCATCAATCTAGGACTTGACAGGGGTGATTATGTCATCGCAATTTTTGTGGATTTGAAAAAAGCATTTGATACAGTTGATCATGACCTCTTGCTTCGTAAACTTGAATCGTACGGTATTCAGGGTAGTCCTAAGCAGTTGTTTAAGAGTTACTTGGAAGGAAGAGCACAGATAACTTTAATCAACAATGTCCTGATCGATCATGCACCTACAGAAACAGGAGTTCCCCAAGGTTCAATACTGGGCCCAACTTTGTTCCTGCTATACACAAATAATCTAAAGACATGTGGGCTGACGGGATATCACACATTATATGCTGATGACACAGTTCTACTTTATTCATGACGAGACAAAACTGCCATTGAGAAAACTATCAACGACGATCTAGGAAAATTCCATCAGTGGTTAATTGGAAACAAACTAGTATTGAACACATCAAAGACAAAATATATTGTTTTTAAGCAAAAGAACAAAGGAGACATAGATGTCGAACTAAATATTAACAGCGAAAAATTGCAAAGAGTGCTAGAAATGAAATATCTTGGTCTTACCATAGACCATCGTATGACCTGGTTACCACACATAAATAGCTTAAGAAGGCAATTAGCCCCAATAATAGGATTGTTAAGAAGATATGAGAATTTTCCAATGCACATCAAGAAAGTTGTTCTAAATGCGTTTGTCCTGGCGAAATTGCATTATGGAGTACTTATTTGGAGTCAATCAGCGAAGCAACATTTAAACAGTATATCCAGGCTGCTGACCAAAGCGTATAAAAACATTCTGAAGCTGCCAATGCTTACTCAAACTAGTTTGGTTTACCAATTGGCAAAATCATTAACCTTTAGTCAAATTATTATTATGGAGACAGCGAAGTTTATCTACAGAAATTTAAAAACTAATGGATCGGAACGAGCGCCATTAATTAAGGTATCACAGATCAACCCATATAATGCGAGGAATGCAAATCAATTCGTAATACCTTTTGCCAGAACGGATCGACTAAAGAACTATGCAACGAATGGTGCTCTTCGTATATATAACAATCTACCAGAAATTGTCAAGGAAGCAAACGCACTTTTGGTATTTAAGAAAAGACTAAGGGAGCATTTAATGAGCACTGATTGAAGCATGGACCTGTAATTCTGCTTTTATGAGCCCAGTGTCTTAGGGCGTTCTTTTTGACCCTATCGGCGAGATACTGAAGTGACAGTTACTCAGAGTTTTTTTTGAATGCGTCGTATTATATTGAATTTTTTTTATCCCTGAGAGCTGATCATGATTTTTTGGACTAGATGTTCACGAAAAGGACTAGTTCACATTATATTGTGTGCCCTCTTATACCGATGTGTTAAACATTGTCTGGGTGGCAGAAAGGACCAAGCGACGTAATGTGAATGCAGATCGCACGAGCATTGTGCGACGAAGAAAGAGTGATCGAGAGAGTGGCAGGGAATGGATGTAGCGAATAACGACTACTACGAAGCCTTGTGTTGCCTGTTGGAACGTCTGATGAGCCCCATGTCGAAGTCTGGGTTCCTAAGTCTCTTTTGGGAGGGAATCAGGCCCGAGTTAAGAGAGCGGTTGGTGTTTGCCCCACGCCACAATGTGCATGAGCTTCGCGCGTCAGCAAAGGAGCTTGAAGCTGTGCAATACTCCTAGCGGTCCATACCCCAAGGTGATTTCTTTAGCCAACGAGAGCAACCGGAACGATGCTCAGTGCCTGCTCTACCCGCGCCAGCTTTTCTCATTCCAACCATAATAGACAGCGCGCCGGAGACCATCTCCATCCTCCTTAGAACTAGACCAAGAACATCAAAGAGAAGCACACGAACAGGCCCCCAGGTGTTTGAACTGCCGGCAGAAAGGATCCCACTTTACCGCATGTCAGGCAGAGGCAAACATCTTTTGTCTCCGTTGTGTGAAACCAGATACATATGCGCCAGGTTATACCATTTGCAAGAAGTCAAAAAAATTGCTAGCGAGTGCTCACAACCGCCAGCAGCACTCGCGACAGACCAAGTAACGGAACGGTGCTCCGGCCCGTCTACTGACAGTTCCACCACGAGAAGTTCGTCGCCAGAAGACCCACTAGATACGGACACCCCGATACCTTTGCTGGTCCACGATTCTGCAGATGACGCATCTTCTCCGGAGGCCTCTCCAAAGACATTTTTGAAGCGACCACCTCAGGTACTGGCTGAAGAACCCCGGCAGAAACGAACTCGTGTTTTGAAACCATACCACATTAGGCTGCAGGAGTATATTGCTGCACGAGAGAGAATTTTACCGCAGAAGAGTTCACCCCACGCCAGCATAAGATTAAGTGGTCAACTCGTCGTTGGAGGAGCTTCCGCAGGAGAGTGCGCATCTGTCGCTAAATTTATGTAACATCTTGGAGGTTTCTGAGAATGACACTCGACCTTACGCACCAATCAAAGTGTTGAGTGAAGTCGCTGTTGCACTGATTGACACGGGTGCAAGTATTAGCTGCCTTGCCTCGAGCCTCGGCTCAAAGGTACTCCATCAAAACCCTACGGCGGTAAAACCATGGCACTCTGAAATCAGGACAGCTGATGGCACCAAACATCCTATCCACGGTGCATTGACGTTCAGAGGTCAAACTAAGGATATTACATTCTTCATGATCTCTTCACTGACTCAGACATGTACCTTGACGTCGATTTCGTCCTTCAATTTGGTTTGGCCCCAGACCTTTTCACAGACTCACCCTTAAATACTAGATATGACAATGAACTCGCTTCTATACCCGACAGGCGCGAATTACCGCCTAATCAACAGCAACGTCTGGAAGCATCCATCGCTTCTTTTCCATCTTACGCTGCACAAGGCCTTGGCCGCATCAGTTTGGTCTCACATGTCATCGATGTTGGCCAACTAAGCAGAGACACTATGCCATCTCACCGGCCATGATAAGCAAGTGTACGCAGAGTTGGACAGGGAGCTAGAGTTGGGGGTTACAGAGGAGTGGTGAAACCAGGTAAAGTCCGTCCTTGTCTAGATGCCCGGAAAGTCAACGCAGTGACGCTTACCCTCTTCCGCTTATCGATGAAATATTGGGAAGACTGCTGAAAGAAAACTACATAGCAAGTCTCGACTTGAAAGATGCATTCTGGCAAATTCCACTCGATGACGAGACAAGGGATAAAACCGCTTTCACAGTGCCCGAACGACCACTATACCAGTTCGTCACAATGCCTTTTGGCCTGTGTAACGCTCCGCAAACGATGACCCGGCTGATGGACAAAGTAATTCCACCTCATCTGAAACACCAAGGGTTCGTGTACCTGGATGACCTTCTACTCATCACAGAAACGTTTGACCAACATCTTCTACTGTTGCAAGAAGTAGCCCTGCATAACGGTAAGGCGGGACTCACCATAAATGTCCAGAGAAGCAGTTTGTTATGAACGAAATACGATATCTAGGACATGTCATCGGACATGGTACTATCAAAACAGATCCGGACAAAACTCGGGCAATTGACGAGTTTCCCTTACCAAAGACCGTTAAACAGCTAGGACGTTTTTTTAGAGTGTGCGGTTGGTATCGAAGGTTAATTCGGAATTATGCAACAGTTTCAGCGCCTCTGTCGGACATGCTCCGGAAAGGTAAGTTCATTTGGTCCGAACTCAGTCGAAAGGCATTTGAAGAACTCAAACAAGTCTTGACATCTGCTCCAGTCTTGCACAGCCTTGACTTTCAGAAACCCTTCTTCATTCATTGTGGCGCAAGTCAACATGGAGTCGGGGCCGTGCTAGTGCAATTGACCGAAGAGGGAGAAGAAGCTACCATTGCTTTCATGTCCAGTAAGCTGAACTCGGCCCAAAGGAACTACACCGTATCCGAGCAAGAATGTCTGGCAGCGGTGATGGCTGTCAAGAAATTCCGAGCGGACATCGAAGGCCACCAGTTCGATATCATCACGGACCACGCTTCGTTACAATGGCTGATGAATCAAGTCGACCTACACGGACGTCTGGCCCGATGGGCTCTTAAACTGCAAGCATTCAAGTTTTCCATCAAACATCGAAAAGGGACCGAGAACATCGTGCCCGATACTCTCTTGGGAATGTTTTCACCCGAGGGAGCAGAATTGACAGTGAATGATGATGATCCCATTGAGATAGACTTAGACAGCTCGCATTATAATTCAGACAGCTGCAACGAGTTGAGACAAATCATCGTAACCCAACAAACACAGTTGCCTGATTTGAAAGTGATAGACGGTTATGTTTATGGACGTAATGAATACGCAACCGGTGATCCATTGCAGAAAGAAGAGTCTTGGAAACTCTGGGTGCTGGGGGAGATGCCTCACAATCTGATCCTCCGCGCACACGATCATCCTCTAAGTGCCCACGGTGGCTACGGTCGGACGCTTCGGCACCTTAAGAAGTACTTCTTTTGGCCTACAATGTCATCACAGGTCAAAGACTATGTAAGCGCCTGTGATACTTGTAAAGGCACTAAAGATCCCAACCAACCTTTTCGACCTCCTATGAGTCAACTCAATGTTCCGGAGCGCATATTCCAACGTCTGTATATGGATCTACTCGGCCCATATCCTCGTCCTTCTATGGGACGCATTGGAGCTATCGTTGTGCTAGACCAGCTCTCAAAATTCCCGCTGGTGGAACCTATTCGCAAATTCACGACTCCACCCATCGTGAAATTTTTAGAGAGTCGGGTATTCCATGTGTTTGGGGTACCAGAAAGCGTGTACTCGGACAAAGAGCACAGTTCCGATCTCGGCAGTTTAAGGGTCTACTCAAAGAGTACGGTGTCCAACACTAACTGACGCCAATACACTCTCCTCAATCTAACACAACAGAACGTTCGAATCGCGCAATGTTAGCCGCGATCGGTTCTTATGTCCACCCAACTCAGAAGGATTGGAACCGTAGATTGTCCGCCATCACTTGCGCTCTGCGGTCGTCTTATCATTCCGTCACCGGTGTCTCGCCTTACTTTGCCACCTTCGGACACCACATGAATTGCCATGGCAAATCATACAGGCTACTACGGCAATTGAAGTGTTTGGGAGATGCCGTTGTTGCGCTGGAGCCCCACGAACGTTTAGGTGACCTCCGCCAACAAATCGGACGGAAGGTAAGGGCCGCAGGACGTGCAAATGAGATGCATTACAACCTGAGGTCTCGACCTTTAGATTTTAAAGAAGGGAATGAGATTTTTCGTCGCAACTTCCGCCAAAGCGATGCCGTTAGATCACCGTTTTCTGAAAAGCCGTATACAGAAGGTTGTAGGACCCAATCGTTACCTCCTCACCGACCTATCGGGGAAAGAAGTCGGGGTATATCACGCAAAAGACCTGCGTCGATAGTTAAATATACACGTCTGTTTTTTCCGTCCGTACTTAGTTTCACTCACATGCATAGGTTACCCATTTATAACAAATCGAAAATATTTGCGTCAGACTGTCGGTCCGCTATCGTTTTCTTCTGTCCTCTTCCTCAGCTCCTAATTCGCAATCCTCGTCGCTTTGGGATCGCGAGAAAATTAGCTGCCTTGTAGTAATCGAGCAGTCGCCTAAGCAAACTGCTCGAAAACCTTTATAACATGATCCGAATCTTAATTGCTGATTTAAAAATTTAATTATTCCAATTTATAGTTTATAAATAATAAAATATTTTTTTTGTATTATAAATATAAATTTTATATTATCTTTTTTCTCTATATCAAATTTAATTTCTTCTTTATAATTAAATAGAAATTTTATATAATTTTTTGTTCTATATTAAATTTAAACTTTTCGTTCGAATCACGTTCTTTATATTTATCTTTTATTAATATTTAAAATTTTTCATTTTTAACTTCTATTAATTTAAAAATTCTTATGGGCAATTAAAATTTCGAACGTGAGAACACTGAGATAATACAGCCTGTCATGGAGTCTGCTTTGAATCGCGACAGGGATCACGTTGGGGAAGATAATATCTAATATGTGTGCTATTTTGCGGATTATCTAAATTGCCGTTTCGTGAAAGTTGATATTCCGGATACGATATGACGCGATTCGTTGAAATTTGAGCGAATTAGAATGGTTAAAAAACCGTTTCGTGCGAAATCGTTGGTGGTGAAAGCACAGTGCATGTGTAAATTACTTTGTGAGAATCGATTGTTAATTCCTATGCGTGGTTCGCATTCGTTGACGCCAATAGTGCCCGGTTGTCAGTCGGCACGAGGAGTTAGCGGTAACTGAATAATCACCAGAGTTCCTATAAGAAGAGATACCGCCATAAATGGAACAGATATGTGTGATGCGAAATTTAGCCTTTCCTCTTTGGGCCCTGTCGTAAGCAGGTAAATTAATTCGAAAAAACAGGAATTCATATTTCCATTTGGAAAGAAACATTGTTATCGATTTTCATGCACGCCCCATCGATGGAAACGGAAAAGAGTGTTCAACAATAGAGATAACTGTAATAAATATAAAAGAAAATTGAGGAAATGGACCGAATGGTGACATGTGACAGTGCTGATGAAAGAATTTATCCATGTAGTTTATCCAAGCAAGGCATTTCTTAAATAATAAAAAATCAAAGAGGGGAAATATTAGGCCACGTCTACATTGGATCTTGATTCGGTTGGGAGGGTGCGAAGGGGCACCGCTTCCACCTGGATGCCCCACTCTTATTTGGGGGCTATAAGTATCGTCGGTAACGACGACGTTTCTCCAAGCCCGGTTTGTCCCTTGATTCAGCAATTTTCGACCCTTAGTAGGTTACCTCCTCTCCGACTCCGATCTTCCTTTGACCCTCGAAATTTGTGGATACGAAATTTTTTTGTAGTGGGTCCTTATGCTGGGGAAAGAACCCGCCCCACAACACCGCAACGCTAGCCTGCCAGCGCATTCACGCGTTCCCAGACAAGGCCAATATCGGCAAATCCCACCATCCTCTTTCGCCGAGGCAGCAGACCATCGCTTCAGTCCTTTACGGACATTTTTATCTATATCTACCCACTTCACTATAAAACTTCTCCGTCCTTATGTTCGACGCCTTTCGGAACTTCCATATAAGCTGTTTCTCGCAATATTCCGTTTAAGACAGCTTAAATTCCCTACGAAACAAATCGTTTGAAT
Organism: Odontomyia ornata; assembly: GCA_963969285.1. Taxonomy (NCBI): domain Eukaryota; kingdom Metazoa; phylum Arthropoda; class Insecta; order Diptera; family Stratiomyidae; genus Odontomyia; species Odontomyia ornata. Next base: position 6,888,474 of record OZ017741.1, read on the forward strand.
CCATATAACATGTAGCGCACTCTTCGTTTTGTAAAATACAAACTCACAATTATGTTTTCTAATTTAGATGTAGATTGATTTATTCTCGCGCGTACGTTCTGACTGCGCACATTTACTTCCCTTTTTTTATTCACTGCTGTCACTGCTGTTAGTGCAGTGGTTTGGTTATTATTGCTTGTAGTGCAGCGGAATAAACTGTACAATTTAGTAAAGTGTACTAATAACCTTTCTTGCAAATATTGACATGTAGAAATTAAAATGTATAAAATGAATTAAAATGTAAAAAATGAAATTGATTTTTAGTCACTACATCACTCCCTGTCTAGTATGATACCTGTGATACGAAATGGTTAGGCTCCCCGTTCTCGAAACCTCACAGTTCTTCCGTATAGTGTTTGGTATGGTGATTGGGAATGATTGTTGCGCTGGTTTGGCTGGTCATCATCGTTGCGGTGGTGTACTAATTTACTGGATTTCGGTGTTTGGTCGTCCTGATCTTGTATTGTAAAGGCGGGTTTCAATCGATCGATAGAAATGTTTTGATGCTTTCCATTAACAATTACTTTGAAAATTTTGCAGTCACGCTTAATGACAATGTATGGTCTTTTGTACGGTGGCTGAAGTGGAGTACGAATGGTATCGACTCCGACAAAAACATGCGAACAATCTTTTAAAGCAGGGTGGACGAAAACTTTACTACTGGTATGATGCGTGGTTTTTGCAGTTTTGCATAATGGAATTGATGAATATGAATTACCTTTGTGGAGAAGAACAGCTTTCAAACACAATTTTGAAGAGTCAATAAAAAGCCTCTTTTCCTGTGGGTTGTACTCAATATTCAAAGCGTTCATCAAGCCACTTACGTCATGACAACACGCAAGTTGGCTTTCTGACTTAAAGTACGTGATCATGTTCTTCTAACGATTTCTGTACAAACTTATTTTCACATCTGGTTGTAGCAAATTCCACTGTTGAAGCAAAAGTAGCAACCATTCGCGTGATGGTAGGCTGCCCCCATATCATCGGTATATCGAAAGCCAATAACACAAGTATTGCAACTAAAATGTGGTACCCACGGTATATTTTGATTTTTGATTTGAATTCCGAAATAATGGAAGAATCTGTTTTTAATCGCTCTGTTATTGAGTATCTTCGGCTACTAAGATTTACTTTACCACATATATAGCGAAAATCGCCGACACATTGTACACATTTACGTGGCATTATGAAAACAGGAGATTTTTAAGAAAAATTTACCGGAAACTCAAAAAAAACCGGTGAAATTTTTGGTTTTAAATGGCAAACAAATCACGAACAGTGTAAAGCACAACAAAGGAATAGGAAATTAAAAAATTTACGCAGGCTATCACTTAATGTTTTTAATTTTGATCATAAATATAAAAGATTTATTGAGGTACTTTTTTTTCGTTTAGAGATAATTAGAGTCTCTCATAATCATGATCGATTATATCGGCACTCGGGAAGGTGACATAGCCAGTACCACGCTTTGGCCGTGTGGCCGTCCACCCAGTTATGATACGTTCTGACTTTAAACCAGCACGTATCATAACTGAACGGGCTTATAGTCCGTCCGAAGAATCACTCGAACTGAATCTCGTTGTCGCCAACGAGACTCGAACCAGGGACCTTCGGTTTGCGGGGTGAGTGCTCTAACCGCTACACCACGCGGGGAGGTGTTAGTTCTAATTTAAACAATAGTAATGAATCAAAAATATGAATTTTCAGTTGCATATCCAGATTATACAAGTGAAATACTATGAATGTAGTGCATTATCACATAAAAGGCAATTTAGATGTAGGACAGTGTAGTTAGTCGTTTCTTTCTTCAGTGCATTTCTTTTAGCTTGTCGTTGAATGGTGTTATCTTGTTCTTCTTTGACCCGAGTTGGTCGCTTGTACGCCTGGTTCCTTCTTCAACCGCTCCCTTGTATTCTTTGTCATACCAGTCGTTCCAACTTTTCTAAGGGCGATGCCCCAAGAACTCTTCAGCCGTTTCCATTACCACATCTCTTACTATCTTCCACATGCTTTCGATGTCTTCATTACTTTTCTCCCGCCTGCGTGGATATGTTGATGCGATTTTCCAGCGTTGACATGTATGTGGACGTTACTGAGCTACCATTTAGCTTGTGTATCTGGTACCTTGGAGTAACTGATGTTCCTTGTTTACAGCTCTTGAAGATGCGGCATCGGAACTTGTCTCTTATAAGGTAGTGGTCCGAATCACAGACAGCGCTGCAGGACGAGCGCGTCGAGAATGCTGGTAGGCGCTCGTTTTTGCATGAGAACATGGTCGATCTGAGGATGTCCACGTTCTCCAGTGCTTTCAGAATTTACCAATAGTGAAGTTTGGCAACATTTCTTGAGTTTTCCAAAAAAAATCTAATCGCCCACATAAAAAATTAACTTTTTTAAGGCTTTTTAAAGCAATTATATAAAATCCTACTAAAATTGCGACCCGTCCGTCCATCCATCCGTCCGTGCATTACAGAATGTGTTCTCTGAAAATATTTTATGATGCTTTTACGAGGGTTGAATAAGTGACCTTAAAAATATATAAGAAGGTAAACGCGCAGGTGTCAAAATAGTGAAAAAATTGTGTCTGATCACGCGATTGCACGTCTTAGAGTCGAAAAATATGAAAAATTTCAAGAAAGTATGTCGATTTTTTAGAAGAGCAACGAATATCTCAGAAACTGAAATTCAATCAACATGATTATACCGAAAAGAGGGTAGATATAAATATGTCCGTGAAGGACTGCAGCGATGGTCTGCTGCCTCGGCGAGAAAGTATGGTGATGTTCGCCGAGATTAGCCTTGTCTGAGGACGTGTGAATACGCTGGCAGGCTAGCATTGCGGCGTCGTGGGGCGGGTTCTTTTCCCCAGCACAAGAGCCCACTGTAAAAAAACTTAGCATTCACGAATTGACAAATGGAAATGCGGAACGATAGGTGTCGAGGCCGAGGTAACCTACTAAGGGTGGAAAGCAAACAACAAACTGGGCCTGGCGAAAACAGACGGGACTTGGGAGGATTGCGTCTTTACCGATGATACTTATGGCCCCCAAATAAGAGTGGGGCATCCAGGTGAAAGCATGCACAATGAATATGTAAATTTTTTAAATTTGGCTTTATATAAGAAATAGGTATATACATTTAATTAATTCGAAGATATCTCTTTTCCGAAATGTGAAAATTTATCGTGTTTAAAAAAAAATAGAATTATACTTTAATGGAATTTTATCTTTAAGTATTTTCGTTACTGATAGATTTAGAAAAAGTATTAGCAGGGTTTATTGCATATAGCCGATTCGTTGGTTTGACTGTTTCCTTCTAATCGGTGGAGAAAGATGAGCTCTTTGGAGTACGGGTGCTCCGCTGATTCCGTCAAAAGTCATAAAAAATCTCGTTCCCCTCCGGCGTGCAAAAAATTTCAAAAAATGATGTTCCTCTACATCGCGACATCCTTTGGGGTCATTTGCTAATTTAAAAACCACCAACAACGGCTGTTCTTAGGCGATTTGAAATATATGACAATTCACATAGAAAGTAGATCCATCGGTTGGTAAAATAATACGGAACAAGAGCTTCATCCAAATAGTGTATCGATTCCGGCTGAAATATTATTACTTTTTCTATCATAACATTATATTGTTGCAACGATTTGATAGAAAATAATAAATGAAAATTCTCACATAGTCAGTATGAAATGGTGAATTGTCGTGGCAACACTTCATTTTGGTTATGCCGATATTCAAAGTCCGTTTCTTGGGAATGGTATCCAATGTATGCTGCATAGCCGTCTTCCTTTGGAAAGTTAAGTAGACAACAATAACATCCTTTTGATGATAAAATGAAGGATTCGTTGAACTTCCAGAACTTTTGGTTTCTGCTGAATTGATACACCTGAGTCCAAATTATCCGCGCTTAAAATAGTGCCATTTGCTTTTTCAATTTCATTATTAAAAATATACACAATTCGATATTAAATCCATTCCCAAATCTTCCAAAAAATGTACGAAACACACGACAGGCACCGCCGCTGCTGGATAATTATTTTCTTTTAAGTGCCCTGACACTAGCCGAACAAACTATCGAGAATGGGAACGTCGCAAACGGCTGTCTGCCCAACTACACTACACCGCCAAATACCCGTCATGGTCAACGGCGGAAAATCACATTCCCTATCTTCTACGTTTTCCGCACTAATCCCGTTGACAGCTGTTCCGCACTTCAAACTCGGTCGCAACCGGAAATTCTCCACGTGAAAATTTTCTTCCGATTCCAAATTGCCGTGCAGAAAAATTCACCGTAGAGGCCCTTTCATAGTCGTCGTTCCTACCCCCCATTTCTGACGCACTTTTCCGTATGATCGGTGTTTTTAACACTTTGCCGCCCGACCTCAGGACACTTTTCACTGCTAATTTCTCTGTTTTCCGTTCAAATTTACTGCCGTCGCTCGGCTTTTTTCACCATTACGATCCCTCTGCAACTCTACAAACTTTCGCGTTCGCCACACGAAGTAAAGGCGTTCTTGTGTTGGTTTCTTCCGAGATGGCCACCACAGGAAAATCGCACGAACTAATTCTTTCGGAAATCACTCGCGACCCGCCAGTGCAACGTTCTTATCAAATTACGAGATGTGATTTTCGCTTCCGCACTGATAAATATCAACCTTTCGACTCAGACAATGACTTTAAAAATCGCGTGCGCTCGGTGTGGCGGTCCGTAACAGATTCCCGAATCCGCCCAAGCAGATCTCCCTTCTTGTCAGCCACACAACTCTTCTTGTCGGAACGCGGTTTCTTGACGAGCCCACTCATCCATCCAATGTAGTTTGCATTGCAGGACAATGCAATTCGTGGACAAGCTGCGTTTCAAAGGGGTTGCCGTGTCCAAATTTTAATTGTAAATTTAGATAATTATTTTTTTAAGTTTATAATTAAAATTGGATCAGCATTATAATGGTTTGCCTCGGCGACTGCTCGATTTCTACATTATTAATAACAGTACAATTTATGTATTTTACATATTTGTCTATAAAATCAAAAGGAGAATTTTCTTCAAAATCAAATCTAAATGTCTGTAACAGATGCATATACTCTGAAGATTTTGCAATAATCGATTGAAAACTTATACAATTATAGCAACAACAGTTGATATATTACGGACTTCAAGAAAATTTTAGAAATAATATTGGTATGTTATCATTGCTACTCAATCAACGAGACCAACACTTTCTAAACAAAATGAGATCAACTCCTTCTTAAGAAAATCCCTGCGAAAATTGAATACATTATGACGATAATTTATTTTTTCTGACTCATGGATGACGTCATTAGCGCTTATATCATCACAACAATAAGTATATACACAAAAATCCCCCTTTTCCTGTAACGTGTCGAATGTTCGAGATGTATTGATTACCCTTTATAAATCGCCAGGGCACATCCATGTGATTAGTGGACTCGCGATATTAGTGGTGTCGATACGGGCAATGATAAATTGATCGTGAAAAGTGAATATTGTGATAAACACTTACGGGAACTTCGGAAATTGAGACAAATAAAAATTTTAATTTAATCAAAGGACAGTGATAATTTTCGTACCGAACTTAAATTAACGGCTGCGCACATTATATGCCCATCAATATTCAAAAGAAATTGTTTGATTTACGAATATGTTTAAAAAACCTTCTTTTTAAATATGCTTTAAATTGAATTCTGTATAAAAACAATAAAGATAGAAAAATTGAAAAAAATTTCCGTTGATTTCCAGGTGAAACAGCCCGATATACAATCAAGTTTTCGGATGCCAAAGTGTGCAAGAGCTTCTTATTAGGCTGCTGTCCTCATGAGATTCTCGCATCCACGGTAAGTCAATTATAAAGTTTGATTTTTCGCTTTTTCATATCTATACCCGCTTTATTTTTTCAATATTCCTAAACGTTAAGTGTTCCAAAATATTTAGTCCTAAGTTTTAGTGCCCAATACCGTCAAAAAAAAACCTACAATCGAGGATTGTAAAATAAATCCTTGCATAAAAATTAAAATAGAACAAAATTCTGAGGGGGTATGAACTGCACGAAAAAAAAACCTGAATAAATATTGTTTTATTCAATGTACTTTTCAGAATCAAAAAAATAAAAAAAAACATGAAAAAACAATTTCCCCATATATATAATTTATTAAAATGTCATACCATTGAAATTCTATTTTTAAAAAATAATCCATTATTGTGTCCAGGCAATAACCTAAACACTGTCCTGAGACGACTAGGCAACAACACGTATGAGTGTCGTTAATGTGCAAAAAACGCTATAGGGGCCTTATCAATTTATGTCAAAGAAAAAAGATGAGGGATGATGAGAGAAATGTGATCCTAGAATGTACTGTGAGTTATTAGGCGTTAAAATAGTTATTCTTATATTTATATATCAATATTATTTTTGCGAATTTCAATTATTACAAACTTTATTTTGAGTTGATATATATTTTCAATAGTTGCAAGACAATTAAAAAAAATGAAATGTCGTTACAAAACACATCACTAATGATGAATTTCAAATCTCTCCTTCTCCATATAAATATTTAGCGAGGATAAAAAAAATGTCTGTTAAAAATTATCTCCCCGATTGCTACGCTCTTGTGTTTATTGCTTTGAAATCGAAATGTTGTTGAAATGAGAGAGAATATATAAGAGAAAGAAACAAATTGTAAGTAGAAAATAAAAACAAAAAATAATTTCAAACAAATTATAGAAACGAATCTATCCTGAAATGAAACTCCAACTTCGGTGAGAGAGAATTATTACCGTGGCCACGTACGTATTTCTAATATACCATACATTTTTGAATTTTTTTCTTAACAAATGCAATATTGTCATTAATTTTTTTGAAATACAATAGTTAAAAGTAAAGTTTGTTGTAGAGCTTATATTTTAATTGTTGAATCGGTTGAACAATGTGATAGTTAATTGTGAGTAGATCAAATAGTGGGTGTTTTGGGTGTTTTCAATTTAAGTCGTGCTTCCCCAGCTCGAATACGTGACAAGGAAATTGTTGGAAAAAAGGACAATGTCGGAAAGCTTTGCACTTTTTTATGCTTTAGCATTGTAGCCCCTTTCGGGCCTTCGCTTAGAGATGGTTGGAGTATCTTATTATCTTGATTGAATGTATCGGTGATATGGTCTGTACCACGCGTTGGCCGTTTGTCCGTCCACCCTGCTGCAATAAGTTCTGATTTTAAACCAGCACGTATTATAACTGAACGGCCTTACAGTCCGTCCAAAGAATCACTCAAAATAAATCTCGTTGTCGCCAACGGGATTCGAACCAGGGACCTTCGGCTCACGCAACGAGCATTCTAATCACTACACCACGTGGACTACGACTTTGCACTTACTGGTGAATTAATAATTGCGTCTGCAAAATCACTGTAGAGATTTTGTTCCTCTTTAGTTTCAAGGCACAGTTTGATTTACATTTGAGTTGAAAATTCCATGAGAGTATTCTTAATAATTTAAAATTAGATTTTACTAACGCCCGCGCAAGATACCGATAGTTTACTTGGAACACAAGATTCTTTCTGAGGTGACTTTTCTAATTTCATACTAATAAGTGCAACTTAATCATTTAAACTCAGAACTACAAAGTTTCAAGCTATGGTCGCCGAAATTTCACCTTTTAAAGCGACCTCTTTCCATGTTCAAATCTATATTTTCTCTTCCGCGAGAGTTCTCGAGTTTAGAACTGTCACTTGTAATTTGACTATGTAGGATGAGTCATTTACGTTTATCATCAGCTAATAATCTGACCTTCTTGGTATAAAGGTAGCGATACTTTTACGTTATCACAATTCTCAATCTGCCGCAGTCACATTTTTTAATTTAACTACACTTTTAAGAAGACGAGCGGGGCATTTGAATAGCACAATTGAGTGTTTTTTTTTCTTTCCAGTCGCAAATAACCACATATATTAGAGCTTAACCATTCCCACTACGCAAAGTCGGAAGCGTTTATGTACATTTGTACACAATGGTTATATTAGGCAACGATAGATCCTTCTTTGCAACCAATTAGTTATCACATTGTAATTTAATTTCTTTTTGAAAAATCAAAAACTAAATTAATAAACCTAATTTATAAGAAAATAAAACCAAAAAAAAAAAAATCCTGTCATATCAAATGTTGATTGATTTATTTTTTATTATTTCCATCGAATCTATCTCTCGCTCTCAGTGTGATTGTTATGATGATCTTTAAATATTCGGGGTCTTCGGGCATTTGTTTGGTAAGTCATGAAATGATTCTCACAATGCATATGTCAATTATAAAGCGAAATGAAATATTATATTGTTTGGTTGATAGTGAAAAAAATTTAGAATTCGTTCAAAAAAGATAATATCGATGAGAATGGCCTAAGAAGTTCTCTATTTGAGCATTCAAAGTTACATTAATAAATAAGAGCTGAATATTGCTATCACTTTATCAAACAATATAATAATTTCTTTGGAGCTAATCAAACTAATCAATAATCCGATTGAAATAGTTTAAAACAACGAACCAGATTTATCGCAAGATTTGTCGCGTACGCAGGGATTGATTAATCATTGTTCTGTATGCAGTATTTGGTACGTATTATTCTTTAATTTGTGTCATGAACGGTTTTTACTGTTAAAGAATTGTTGAACTTCTCGGTTTTAATTGGTTTGAATAGAGAATCATTGTACTTGATACAATTTCATCCTTGACTCTCTCTCCCGAGATGTCCTAAAAATCGATTCAAACCAATTTTTTGAGAAAGGGAATTGTTGTTGTTAGAATATGACAGTGATGACATTTGAAGGTTGTCTTGTAGATTTTTCATATCTGATCACAAAAGTATGAAGAGCCTTTCATGCTTCTGCATATTTTGGCGGTCTAATATTTTTAAATTTAATTTCCAGCTTACATTAAGTATTTATAAAACTTCTAAATTTTGAAAAGGTGTGACAGCTGTCAAATTCAAAATCTTTCCGTCGTTACATCAGGTTGGTGCTTGTTGGGCCTATAATTTAAGTATTTTTCTACTCATCATGTGTGCCATTTAGTTTTTAATATCTGAAACGATTTCTTGTTAAAACTTCAAGTTAAATCCATTTCTTGTCAAAATCTCTTAAGACCTGTCACTTCACTGGTTAACAGCCATTTCGAAATCAACCGTCAAAAATCACACTTATCATCACTTCACTAAATTTGCTGTCATAATCTAAACATCAACCAATTCCTGCTGTAATTCCTTAATTATTCGGGCACAAAACTGATCGTATATCCTGTATGTACATCGCAGCACGATTTTATCCGAAGAAAAGAGCAACTTCGATGTTTAGGTATATCCGCGCAGAGGTTACTTCTCTAAACTAAACCGTCTAAATAATATATTAAGGGATATCTACAGATCAATTCCAATTCAATCGTCTTCTCTACCAAATAAACAACGTTCCACGTCGATTGGTACGTATTCGCTTTTGACAACAAAAAAAAAACTTTGATGAAATCAAAAAACAAAAACCAAAATCAATCTTTTTCTAGAAATAGATCCAAGCATACTTACTCTCTATATATCTCAATATAGAACGAAACCAAGAAAGGTCTTATCCTCATATAGACTTGTTGTTGGGGTATGTATTACAAAACTAAATTGAATGAAATTTCAATAATAATTTTTTTTTTTTTTGAAATGATAAATTACATTTTATTATTTTTTCTCTCTCGCACAATTTCAAAACGAAAGTAAAACTAGTTTCAAATATTTATTGAAACTTCACGATAATGTTGCGTGCAAGTTATTCTTCGATTCTGAAAAGTTTCTGGGAAGTACATTCGAGAAAAACACTAAATATTTATGATTTAATGTGTCTGTTTTGTTTGTGAGTAACAAAACGACAAATAACGCTAACAAAAGGTGAACAAACAAAAATATTTAAAAAATCCTCCTCCTGAACTGAACTGTTGCCAAGAGATAGTTTGGTCCGATAAAAATGCCAAAGATAGAAACCTAAGAAAGACCACATTTAAAAAATACTGTTAAAAAGTTGTATCTGACTGGTGAGTAATATTTTCTTTAAATTTTAACGATATCGAATGTATTTTATATTTTAAAATAAATAAAAAAATATTAAAAATTAATACTTTGATAGAATCCTTTTTCAAAAAAATACATTCAATATCGAAATATTATTCTTTCAAACCTGTGCTATACACGAACTTTTCATTTCTTCCGTTCGTTTTCATTTCGCAATGATGTGGTTTTTAAATGATAGAATAAGTGGTAAAAGATTGTTTAGGTTTACTAAAAATTAATAGACAAACTACATTTGTATGATTTACAATATAGAAAGAAAGGGTATAAAAATGACAAAAATGATGTTATACAGGCAGGCTGTATGTAAGTGACCAAATTTTTTGATATTTTAGGATTAAGAATTGTTTTTAAAGAATATAAAAATGTATTTTAGAATGAGCGTATGAATGAAATTATGTTTTGAATGAAAAGTAATAATATTTCGAACATTCCATTGAAAACTAGAATTTTCCTGAAAATCTACACCAACTTTCATCATTTTCGTAGTAATGTTTGTATTTCAATTTGGTTGGTGAAGATAAATGAGTGCAGATTAAGATCAGATTACTTAACATTTTTAAAATTGATACTATCTCTTCCAATCTGTAGCCTTGTAGAAATAAACTCCATTAGTTGTGTTTTGAATTCTGCAATCGTTAAGACTTCTACATTGGCGCAGCTTGATCTATTATGCTTAGCGGATATGTGGTAGTCTCAACCTCATGAAGCGGTCTACAAGTTCTCGGGGAGTTTTGGAATAATTTTTCCTTCTCTATTACTTAATAATTATCTCTATTATACAGTTGTCGCACTAACTTTTTACACACACACACAAACCTAAAACTTTGCTACAAGAACACTTGTCTATAAGTCTTTTCTAAGATACCGCATAAATCATTTACTTGTATATACTTACTTATTCACAGAACTTCTGACTAGCCCATTTTATTCACTGTTTATACGTCGCCGTCCACTTGATAATATATTGTATGTAGTCCGTGTGGAGCAGTGGGTTAGGGCACACTTCGCTTGCGTAGCAGCTTCTAAGTTCAAAACCTCAGGGGTAGCATCGATTTTGAGCTGCTGATGCCTCTGTTGGACTATCAGCCCATCCAGCTGTGATGGGTACTAATTGAAAAATTGGGTAGTAATCACATGTTTGATCGTGATATTGACCATATCACCTACAGTCATGGAATGAGATAGCCTAACAATAAATCTCAACGCCAAGGCTCGGATTTGGACTCTTGTGGGTTGGATCATTATTATATATATTAGCAAGGTATCGAGATACGAGTATTTGACATCAAAAAATTGCGAACATTTTTCATTCCTAGTCTCCTATAGCGTTCACACACACATTCCGCTTTATATTTATTTTCGGAGGATTAACTCTTTCAACTTTAACCTGCGTTCAGAACAATGTTCGTTAAACCTTCCTTCCTTTGTATTATCAACTAATACACCTTCCTTTTTTATTTCTTTGTTCCTATCCCCCTGTTCACTTTCTCAATTCAATAAGGTTCCTAACCCCAATAGCCGGCTACTTGACCCGGCGCTTTCTAATGTTCTGTTAGCTATGTTTCCCGTGAATTGGATCCTCTTGTCGCACTTGAAAATCATATATCACCACTATCCCATAATTTCTCAGTTGCTCCTATGAGAAATCGTAATGTAGCTCCTAATCCAAAATTTAATTTCTTTAGAGCGAACTGTGAAGCTCTTTCCTCTGAACTCTTCTTAGTTGATTGTAAGGTATTTTTTGTTAACCTGGAGTGGGAGAAAGCTGTTAGTAAATTTTTTAATAATAATAATCGATCGTCGATAGTCCAAATCTGAACCTTGGCGCTGAGATTTATTGCTAGGGGGATCTCATTCCATGACCGTTTGAGGAGACATGGTCAGTATCACTCTCAATCATGTGATTATTACTTAATTTTCCAATTAATACCTATCACAGCTGGGTGGGCTGATAGTCTGACAGCAACATTAGAACTCAAACCAGATGCCTCCATCGAAGTTTGAACTTGGGAGCTCCTGCGCCAGCAGTGTGTGCCCTAACCCACTGCTCCACAAGGACTACTAGTAAATTTTATTCACATTTTTATAATTTAATTAAATATTTTACAATACAACAATGTTTCTTTCTCGGAAATTAAAGCAGAAGCCTTGGCTTACAAAGTTAGTTCTTCATGCTTTGAAAGATTAAAGCAAGGCGCATCGTCATCATAAGCTCTATGGTACTGAAGAATCCAGAGCTCGTTCTTGCGCCTTGCGTGCTGCATAAAAAAAAGAATTAAATTAGCGATAAAAAACAACTTCAGCTGCATGGAGAGTTCGTACATGGTGAATAATGCAAAACCTTTCTGGTCTTACATTAGGTCCTTTAAGTCCTCATATTCCATTCCCTCCTTTGAACACTGGAATAATACTGTGAGCTCTTCTCCTTACAAATATTCAAGCTGTTCTCCGAGTTCTTATCTTCCACTTTTACACCTGCTCAATCGTCATGTGGTTCTATCCAGTTAATATACCGGAACTTCACTCTATTGACATTTATTTGTTTGAAACAGACTTCATTGAAGTTGAAGCCCTATTAATTACCTTAATCCCAATCTTTCTCCTAGTACTGATCGCTTACCAAATGTTTTTGTGAAATCATTAGCGTCATTCTTCATTCTCAAGAGCGGTGATCCTTCTTCTATATCCGATTATCGTCCTACATCTTTAATTTCCTGTTTTGCGAAATTATTGGAGCGTCTATTTCATAACTGGCCCTCAGTGCTACTAAACCCTATCTTGACAAAGGAACAACTCGGATTTCTCAAAGGCCATTCCATAACTACCAACTTGATCAAGTTCACTGATCGCATTGCAAAAGCGATGAAAAATCGCCTGCAAGTTGATGTAATCTTTACTAAATTTTCTAAGGCGTTTGATACCGTCAACCATGAGCTTCTTTTTTACAAACTTAGTTCCTACGGCACTGTCGGCCCGCTTTTATTCTGAATATATGTTCCCTATCTTTGGTTTGGAGGTGCCCGAACCTAATGTGCCACATGGCTCCATTTGTTAACCGATGTTAGCGTCTCCCCGATTAGATTATCCGGGGAGGACTCTCCTGCCTTCTTATAGAGGTCCCATATTATATATGCAAAAAATGTGTGGCAGGCATCGTCTTCCTCTTTTGCGCAAAATCTACAGTCGACGGACCGCTCAAGAGCTTAGTCAGGTAGACGTCAGTCTCACCGTATGTTCGATTGAGCCACGGTTTCTGATCAGGGATGAGGCGCGCAGTCCATCTTCCCTTTGCGCTGTTCACCCAGGACTGATGTCAATCATTGAGTAAGCTTTCTCTCCTCCTGTCTTCCTCGTGATAGTACGACGCTCTCTATCAAGGAGGGCGATAGGTATCATGCCTGCGATGATTAGCATCGCCGAATAAGAGACAGCCGGATAAGAAGATGCAATCCTCAGTGCTACTATTCTCTGTACCTGTGCCAACCATTTTCTGTACTGCTCCTTGCTGAGAGCGTCGCCCTATATTTCTGCTCCGTATAGTAGTACGAATTGAACGACCTTGCTCAGAGAAACTAATGTCCGAGTCCATCAGCAACCCCAGGTACTTTACAGATGGTTTCGATTTAACAAGAACTTCTCCAAATAACGGGTACGGGTAATGAAAGGGACGAAATGCGCCGAAGAATGCAGCTCGCAAATAACGATCTTGAAGACCAGCTGCATACACAGGAAAACAAAGCTCTAAGTATACAAATCTGTGATAAGATCTGTGTTTTGCTATGGGTGTGAAACATGGACCCTAACCCAAGTATCCACGAACACATTGAACGCTTTCGAGAGACGGTCACCAATGGCGAATCCGATACAACCATGAGCTGTATGAAATTTTTGACGAACCGGAGGTTTCAAGGATTGTAAGATGCGGAAGCTGCAATGGGCTGGACACATGAATCGTATGGACGAACAACGGATACCCAAGAAGGTATTCGTTGGGAGAACTGCAAGCCGGAGGCCAGTAGGAAAACCGAGGATAGGCTGGTCTGAGTCGGTCGACGAAGACAGTTCATCGCTGCTCGGATATCGGAATTGGAAGACGCGGTCAACGGACCGAGACAGTTAGAGGCGCTGTTTGCAGGAAGCGAGGGCCCGAAAGGGGCTGTAGTGCTAGGAAGAAGAAGAAGAAGAAGAAGAACTTTAAGGGAATGGTTCGAAATGGTTTATGTGTACAGTTTTCATTACCTCTGTGGACTTCGGAATCGGATGCAAATACCCTTATTTCTTTCCTGCTTTTCTTTTATTGTAAAGGCATCTTGAAATGTATTTCATGACGTAGTCTCTCATTCGAAGGAACCAATAATTTTCACACAATTGACGAAGCGTTTTCGTCGTCGTCATGCGCTGCCCTTACGATTTGATTTCTCATTCTCCGAAGTACAACTGTTGCCTTCTCACTCAGGCCCGAAACCGGACATACTACGTCACGTCGCGAACTAACCTCTTCGAGTAGCCTCATCAGCGCCATTGGATACCATTTGCGGTAATTCTATAGACTCGCCCGTTACGAACTGCATAATTTTTATAAATATCTCTTTCGTAATCAATCCGCGGTGGTTTCGTTAGCACTCGATGTATTTCTTTTATTTTCTCACCTGTCAATTGATCCGCAAGTAACCAATCTGCTTGGGTTATTTGCATGATGCTTTCTTCTTGGCTGTCTTCCGGTGGGTTACGACTTCAAGCATCGAACTGTTTCATGCGATCTCCAGCGCGATGTTGTATTTCGAATGTAAACTCCAATAATTGCAGCCACCATCGTGCAATTCTCGGAACTAACTGCTTTTTATCCTTAGTGGTTTTTAGCGAATTACAATCGGTATCCACTGTGAATTGAATACCCAATAAATAACAGCGAAACGGCCAGTGTTTCTAGTTCATAAGAATGATATTTACATTCAGCTCCTTTTATTTTCCAACTAAAGAATGCCTCAGGCTCCATTTCCCATTTGGCTGCTGTTGGAATAATATAACGGCCGACCGTGATGCGCTGGCATCAGTGTGAACCTCGGTTTTTCCTTGGAGTTCGCACAGCGTCAATATCGGCCGTTAAATTAGATTGTTTTTTAGTTCCTCAAAGGCTGCACCCACTACTTCCGTCCACTGCGAATCTACGGTTTTACAAGTCAGATTTGTGTGGGGCTTGGCAATGGTGGCATAATGAATGACGGAAATATTCGGTTAGTCCTAGAAACTGTCTGATTTCATGTACCGATTTTGGGGCATGAAACTCCTCTACAGCTTTTATTTGATCCCGTCCTGGTTTAATACATCCTTCTGAAATCCCGAAGCCCAAAAACATAATTTTTCTTTTCAAAAATGTGAATTTTTCAAAATTTTGGGTTATGTTCTCATCTCGAAAATTTTTTAGCGCCTTTCTTAAACCTTCTAATGCTTCATGGATGGTTTTTGCATGAAGTAGAACGTCATCCAAATATACCTCCGAAATATCTTTTATGGGCATTAGTATTTGCTCATATAACGATGGAACACACGAGGGGCGTTTGTAAGCCCGAATGGCATTCGTTCAAATTCATACTGCCCTGCTGGAGTCACAAATGCAGAGTGTAACGTTTAGATGTCTCTTCCATCGGTATCTGATAATAACCCGACCGTAAGTCTAGGCTGGTAAAGTAAACCCCACCACTTAGTCGATAGATTTGGTCATCTATCCTTGGTAACGGGTAGTTGTCCTTTATTGTGGTGGAATTTAATTTCCGATAGTCAATGCACAACCTTGCTTCTCCATTCCTCTTATTTACCACCACGATACGTGATGCGTACTCACACTTTGATTCTTTTATATGTTTTGGGAGAGTAAGTTTTTTACTATCCCGTGTACTGTCCCTTGTTCGGCGCTGGTCATTATATGGACGTAAAAAGAAAAGCTTGTCTTCCTGTAGTCGAATACCCATGGTCATGGACTTAGCACAATTAAATTCAGTAATATTGAGAGCAATACAGTCCCTGAATTCGTCCAAAACTTCAAATAAATCTTGCTTCTTTTTTCCAGTAATTTGCGCAACATTTATTCTTGACCAATTTGATTCGATACTCTGCTGAGCTTCAACGTATCTGCCAACTTTCAGATTTTGTGGATCCTTTTCGCAAGGCCAGGCTTGTCCAATAACCTTACATGGTTGTAGAACAATATCTTGATCGGCCACGTTTACGTATGTTATCCACGTTTCCTGGCTCTCATCAACTCGCGGAACTGTATGCGGCACGCAACACTCCCTACCTTCCTGTGCTCGCAGACTTGCATCACCCGAAAAATCATCACATTTTGCTTTAACATTACTGATGTATTGTGAAGGTATAAGAATCTTGTCCATTACACGTAACACAATTTTGTTTTGAGCACGATCTATCTCCAGTGATAATAAACTGTTCTCGTTTTTCTCAATGAAAAATAGTGCTTTGTCATTCTTAACAGCAACCATTTGGGTCAATTCGGTGAATGTACGCGCGACTATTACTGGTATATGTTGATCGTCATCTGAAACTACAACTGCTCTGATGACTACTTGGACATTTTCGATTTCATCTTGGAAGCTGCTAGTTCCCTGACTCACCGCCACACCATTACCGTATCCGTGTAATGTGACAAACTCCTCTGTATCCACCTTTAAGTTCAATCGTTGGGCCGTACTCCATTTAACCAAAGTGCACGAACTGCCAAAACGATATATAGTAGGCCTTAGTTAAGATAGTATTAATTTTAATGTTCTTGCAGTACTTGCAATTGGTTTCGTCATCTGTTACCGTTTTCAACATGGCAGCTACTTTATTGCTTTCTTTTCTTTTCTTTCGTCATGGAAAGGATTTCGACATATATTTCATCTTTCTCCAGACGTTGGCTTACCAGTGCGTGTATTTCCAAAGTGTCCTGACTTTCCGCATTTGAAGCAAACTGCACTAGTCGTCGCTGTTGATTCCTGTTTATTGAACCTTATTTCCCTGTCATTTTGCTTTAGATTATCTTAAAAATCGTTGAAATGGGTATCGTTCTGCTGACTCAAATATTTAAATAATTCTTCGGGTGCTTTGTAGCCACCTGCCTTTGCTCTGCTTTCAACGATCCGATCATCCAACCCACCAATTATACGGGAAACCGCATCTTCTCCTTTCATTTTGCACCTGTTTACCAATGTACATTTCTCATAAAAATATTTCGTGTATGATTCATCTGCTCGTTTCTTTCTTCTAACCATATTCACGATCATATCATAGAAATCTCGACTGGGTGGAAAAGCTTTCTGTATTTTTTCCTTCCATTTTTCCCATGAGTGGCACACCGAGTTTAAGCCCTTAAACCAAGCTTCAGTCCTTATACCAAGTTTCAGTTTCAAATAGTGGCTTCCTGAGACCAAGCGAAAACTCCTTTATGTCGTCAACTTTTCTACACAACACCACTGCGAATTGGCTCTGGTCTCTTCCGGGTTAAACGTTATTACCGCTTCTCCCCTTAGCTCACAGCCACGATCTCTTTCACCAATATTCCGTACTTATGTAGTGATGGCCTCCGTAAGTTTGTTGAGTGACTCGCTAGAATGCCTTGAAGAATGTCGGTGACGTTTAGAGGTTCGCCTATTTTGCGAGAAACTGCGTGAACGCCGATGTTTAACGTCGTTTTTATGACCCTCCCCCCCCAATTTTTACGGTTGTAGACTGTCCAGATTTTTAAACTCCTTTACAGCTCTATATTATCTTCTAGTTTTCCATGAATTAGAAACAACTAAATAAAAAATCACCGTCGTTAAAATTTGTACGCACAATTTTCTTACAGCTATGTTCAACCTAATTTCCAAACCCACTCATAAAATCAATAATTTCAGTTCAGTCATCACAAAATCGCAAATTCCAATAACAAGGGTAGGCAATATCGCTTTTCTGAGGGAGAGATTGCAAGATAATTTTTTTCTACCAACATTCAAAACCGTAACCATTCCAAACCAAAACATTTACTGTATTTCACATTCTTTGACACATGAGTGGATTTAAATTGGAGTGTACGACGACAGAACTACATTGACCTGAAAAACAATAAAGGGGAAACCTCTAAGTAGGCGGTGGATGGGAAACTACTGCGAAACAGTGGGAGGTAGGGATCGTCTCATGCGAATATTGTTTAAAGACTTTATTAATAGAATTCGCTGGGAAAACCGCTCAGCCAACTCAACGATTTAGAGAGGCACACCCGTCTCTTTGACCAGCGAGGAAAACCCATCCTCTAGCCCCAGGAGGAGGAAACGCTCATCCTCACATATATTCTTAAAAAAAAACATTATAAACATCAACACCGTGAATTTCCACAAAACTAACACTATCCTCCATTTTAATCAACTACTGTTAACATGACACACCACATACACAGTGAAATCACTCACCCTCCAATTTAATACCACCACTATCCTCCATTTTAATCAACTACTGTTAACATGACACACCACACACACAGTGAAATCACTCACCCTCCAATTTAATACCACCACTTTAGAACTTTCCACTTCACGCACTCAATTGGAAATGCCAATCGCATTTCCATGCGAGTCGCAATACCCTTGAAACATTCCTCCTCAAAACAGAATCTCTTCCTGATACTTGCCACCACGGATACAGATCCATACATACAACCCCCCCTTTTTGCATTTCAGCATGGAAGAACCCATCATATCGCTCAAAAACTCCCTGCGGATGCATTTCTTGCAAATATTCGTACACACAACGCTCAGTTGGACAACAATTTTACAAACCTTTCTGTGTCGGCATCGTTTGACCTTACAGTGTGTACGGTGACTGCTCCTGCGATGGCGACCGTAAAAATTGGGTTAACGAATTTCAACGTGTTCGCACGTCGGTTTTTGATGAGCCACGCACAGGTGCCCCAAAAATCTGCTACCACGGAGGATAATGTGACAAAATCCAGGAGCTCGTATTGGCAGATAGCCGATTGAAGGTGTGCGAGATAGCTAAGAAAGGAGGCATCTCAAAAAAACTCGTAGGTGATATCCTGCATGAAATTAAGGGCATGAGAAAACTGTCGCCGCGATGAGTGCCGCGTTTGTTCACTCCGGACAGCAAACGCAACCGTGAGGCCACTTCAAAGCCGTAATTGACGATGTTTAAGCGCAATCCGAAGGGGTTTCTGCGTCGTTTCAAAAATATGGCTCCACTGGTACACACCAGAGACCTAGGAGCAGCCGCAAGATAAAAAAGTCTTCTTGGGATTTCAATAAAAGTTTCAGAACAGCTATAATGCTCAATAAAAAGCCATTTTTCCAAAGATAATGTTTGACAATATTCACATGTGATGGTCACAAAGTCATCCAGTACATTTGGGAACAAGAACATATGCCTAAAGAGTGGAGCCAATCAATTATATTCCCTATCCGCAAAAAAGGTGACAAGCTATAGTGCGAAAATTATAGAGGCATATCACTACTTCGTACGGCATACAAAATATTTTCTAAAATCTTAGAAAAATGCTGGGAGCTCAACATAGACGTACACAAAATTTTCGTTGACTTCAAGCAAGTATACGACAGCATTGATCGTAACGTATGTACTATACCAAATAATGCTTTGCTTTGGCATCCCAGCCAAATTAGTCCGTCTTACCAAAATGACAATGACGTCGACGACCTCCCAAGTCCGCATCAATAACCAACTCACCGATGCCTTTGACACAAATATCGAACTAAAGCAGGGAGATAGGCTGGCCCCATCGCTATTCAATTTGGCTCTGGAGTACGTCATACGGAAGCTACTTGTCGATACGCGAGGTACATTACTATACAAGTCGAGCCAAGAAGTAGCCTATGCGGACGACATCAACATTCTGTCACGGTCATTAACAACTGCCAAAGAACTTTTCCTGAAACTCTACAGCGAAGCAAAACTAGTAGGGCTACAAATCAATGAAAGTATAACAAAGCTCATGACGCAGTCGAGGTAAAATACCTCAAATATACAAAATATCACACTTGGCGAATACAGTTTCGAAAATGTGAGCGAATTTGTGTATTTAGGCGCCAAAATAATGAAAACGGGTAATGAAAGTGATGAAATACGCCGAAGAATACAGCTCGCAAATAAAATATTTTATTCAGTTTTGACGATCTTGAAGACCAGCTGCATACACAGGAAAACAAAGCTCCAAGTATACAAATCTGTGATAAGCCCTGTGTTATGCTATTGGTGTGAAACATGGACCCTAACCCAAGCATCCGCAAATATATTGAACGAATTTGAGGGACGGGTCGTGAGGCGAATAATCGGAGCGAAGCTAGACGGGGGACCAATGGCGAATTCGATACAACCATGAGCTGTATGAAATTTTTGACGAACCGGAGGTCTTAACGATTGGAAGACTACGGAAGCTGCAATGGGCTGGCTACATGAATCGTATGGACGAACAACGGATACCCAAAAAGGTATTCGTTGGGAGTACTGAAGGGCGGAGACCAGTGGGGAAACCGAGGAAACGCTGGTCTGACTCGATCGACGAAGACAGTTCATCGCTGCTCGGATTTCGAAATTGGAGGACGGGGTCAATGGACCGAGACAGTTGGAGGCGCTATTTGCAGTAAGCGAAGGCTCGTGAGGGGATGTAGTGCTAAGAAGAAGATAATACATTACTATTGAAAAATTCAAACGTTTTTAAATCCAAACGATGAGTAAGCTCAATAGCAACTGTTCACGACAAGACCACAACAGTAATTACCTTTCTCGCTTATTTTGATGGAGTATCACTTTGATTTGTAGTGAATTTGAGTTTCAATAAAGTCCGTGAAGGACTGCAGCGATGTTCTGCTGCCTCGGCAGAGGAAGGTGTCGGTTTCTGCCGAGAATGCCCTCGTCTGGAGACGCGTGAATGCGCTGGCAGGCTAGCATTGCGGTGTCGTGGGGCGGGTTCGTTTCCCCAGCACGAGGACCCACTACAAAAAAATTTCGCATTCACGAATTGGACTGCTGAACAAGAGGCGACAGAAGTCGCAAAAATTGTAGATAACTACACAGAGGGAATTATAACTTGTTACGAGAACAAGTAAAACCTGAGAAGAAAGGCGAACTTGGGGTTACCTCGTCTTTACCCGACGAAGTTCATGGCCCACAAATGAAAGAGGGGCAACCGGGTGGTGGTGGAGCCCCTTCATACCCACCCAACCGGAATAAATCCATTGATAACTTGTTGAAGTGGCCAGGTATTCCTCTTCTGAGTGGAAAACTCATACAACTTGAATTGTATGAACCTTCCCATCAAAAGGGGAGTACCCCGGTGACCAATTTATGTCATAGAATTATACAATTGAATTGCATAACTCTATGCCATAAAAAGGCACTTTGCTTGGGCCACTCAACCCATAAAGTCACCTGAAACAAAAGAAGGAATTAGTGTGTACCCGGCGGCTGGCTCATATTTTGGGGTGGAAGCCTGCCACCGTACCGGTTCCTATACTCGGTCAGAAAAACCGGAAGGGAAAGGCCGATTTTAAGTTTAATCCATCATTTTTATTAATATTTTATTTACAATTTGCATGTTCTTCAAGAATGTTAATTTGCCGCTTATTGTAAAGTGACTCGCTTTAAAATGTAAAGATTTCAAAATTTGCGATATGAAATAAATTAAAGCAAAGGACCGCCTAAAATCGATCGTTTAATAAATCGTTAGGTATTCATGTTCCGAGTAAAAAAAAAAAAAAAAAATTAGAGCTCGTATTACTTATAGTCTATAAATACCAAATGTTGCATGTTTATACTATGTTTTTCAAGTTAGTTTTTCTTAACTTAAGATTCCATCCAGTTTTTCTTAATTATTTAGTAAGGCTTTGAAATAACCGAGTTGCTTTTCAACAAACAAAGTAAAAATGTTTAATTGTAATCACGTTCAGCTAATGAAAACGCGTCAACTAAATTTCTAGGCTTCCAATTAATTTGAAACCAAAACTCTACTGTCGAAATCTAATATATGTATCTAAATATTTTTGTATATAAAAAAAAATTTTATAATTTATTATTAATAATCAAATTTTTATATAATATGAATAATTAATATGAAAATATTGGGCATAAATCTTATTAATTAAAAGGACTCACCGCTTGTTCCGTCGAGCGCTCGATGGGTGCTGGAGGCGTCCTGTAAATTCTCAGTTTTGTTAGCTTTTTGCTATTAGTATTATTTTCACTTATCACTATAGAGGTTCTTTGGGCGAATGCCATACAAAATTTAGTAATAAAATCACTTGGTAAAATATATTCCCGTCCGCTGGCAATAAATCGAAGAGGTAAGAATGTCGGAAAAATGGTCAGTTTAGCAATAAAACCGAGGAAACTCGCTATTGAACCACCGCCTGTTAAATGAAGTAAATTAACTTTTGCCGCTTTAATATCTTCCTCATCAACGATGCCAATCCGGTTTAGATCGATCCTAGTAGCTTCTAGTAGTAGCGTTCTAGCGAAGTCAGGATTCAAAATTTGAATAAAATTATTTTCGAGGAAGTATCGTACACAATTTATAGGTGTATCGAATTCAAATCGTGCAGCTTCCTTCATAAGATAATAACAGGTTGGATCTCTGTAGTCGATCAGGTCTTTGCGATTCAAATGATTGATGTTATTGCCGGTTCCTTTATTCGTTGGGAGTCCTTGACGGTAAAGTAATTTGGTTATGTTTCTTTTTTTTGCATTTAACTCCGACGTATCTGCTTTTGATTTCTGCAATTCTTTGATATCGTGAGCTACTTGATCCCTTTTCTTTTCTAGACTAACTTTTTCTAACTCCTTAGAACGATAAATATCATATTTTTTCATCAACGCATCTAAATCTAACTTCATGCGACGTTTTGAGATATTTTCACGACATAAATCCTGCTCCTGCACTAAGGTTTTGGAAAATTCCATGTAAGGAGTAAGGACTGCATAGTTCTCGTTGGCCTTATCACCGGTTACATAAAGTGCAGAAATTCGCCTGCATGACTGCTCAAGGATAGGTTTGATTTGGCGTAGTTTCATTTCCGACTTCAATGATACGTTTAAGCAATCCCACACCATTCTCTGCAGCCGGCCTTCAGTTGTTGTGGTGCTATAAAATTATCCGTAGACGACCAACTGAATGGCTGTCGCTGACTATGACTATTATTCCCTGATTCACTTATGGTTGAGCGGAGGTTTCTTAGTGATGAAGATGATCGGTTACTGGAGCTGTACGAGCTCTTTCGATATTTGTCCACGTTTGTAGAGGTGCTCTTTCTGCCTTCCGCCGAATCCTTTTGTTTCTTCCCGCTAGATTTGTTCTTGCTAGTTGATTGGCAACGAGGCGACATATGTTCGATCATCCGAACAAACGGTTGTCGAGACCTTGAAAACGAACCAAACGCGGCATCAGCTAATTAGTACTGCTCCAGTGCTGGATCACTCAGTTGATGCAATTTCAGCTGTTGCGTGACCGTATCTGCCGCGACAGTTTCCAAAAGATTTTCCTGCGTTCGGCTCAATTAACAAAGCACTCGAGTTGCAAAAATGACAATTAAAATTTGCTAGTCGTCTTGACTGCGTTTTCGCTGGGACCGAAAATTCCCGAAAAACTGGTCTCGAACTCGCGAGCTGCTAAACGCTGGTAAGACATTAGACGGCGAAATGCTTGTTGCAATTCAGCTCTCTGCAAAATTTATCTGTTTCGCCGACTATCAACTCTTATCGAAGGACTGAAGCACGTCAAGTACCTGAGCTAAGGTGTAATCTTATGCGCGCTGGTTTTCGAAGGCCTCTTGCAACTTGCTTTGAGGCTACTTATTTGATTCTTTCTGATTGGGTTTATTCTTACTACAGAGTTCACTTGCTTTTACTATTTTCACAAATATTTCGAGCACTTGGTCAGGGAAATAAAGTTCGTAACAGTTTAAAGTTTTTCTCCACTTTCCTTTACTATCGTATGCGGTTAGCAATAGGATTTTTTTTTTTTTTTTTTTTTTTTTTTTAATAGCATACACTTTCCACGAGATTATGCAAATTTACTTATCAATCGCTATTGTGCGAGCCTAGCTCCAAGGAAGCGCGCTTCGAACAATTCTTGCTTTCGAGGATCGAAAGCGGCTTGGAAGTGTTCCATTTTAACCGCAGCACCTCCACTAAAATAGCGTCTGCTATTTTCCCTGGTGGGCAAACATAGATCTATATAGCTTTATTTGTTTTGCATCAATGAAAACTCGAGTACCGTTTACATTCTAACAGTTTTCTGTGTGCAACGAACCAAAACAAACGATATATTTTAAGCTGTAAGTTCGCTCACTCAATGGTTGAATGCTTTCACAAAGGATAATTCTGACCTATGGATTTCCACTTACCAGAATATAGGAAATCATATAAGATTTTGGAAACAAAACAATATGTCACTGATAACAAATTCAAATTCGAGTTACAAGTTAGTTCATAAGAGAATATTTCGACGCGACCGAACAAACAATTGTTTTTCTATTTAATTTATTCTTGTCAATGCTCCTGTCGTGCCACAAAAATTTTCCAACATGACGATAGAAAAATGATAATTCCCAACGAAAGTTGTTTATCTTCTGAATTGTTTTTACACTTTGAGAATTTCACATGCCGACCATGAAATTGAGGTCACTATTTATGTAAAATCGCTTAAAAACTACATAACTTTCATAGGTCGAAACTGAAGTTCTTTAATTAAAAGTTATTAGAATGCAAATTGAACCAGAAACCGATAATCTCAATGAAGTTTGGAGGGTGTCGAACGTGTCTTCTATCCGATCTAATCACCAACACAAACGGGATGTGACTCACCAATAAGTTCGTAAACACACTCTCTTACTTTAAAATCTATCACGCGCGCAGATAACCAGATAATTTGTTCTTCGCACATCACGGATATTTTATTGTTTTATAATATCAAATAGTTTTAGATTAAGTTTATGTTAAATCGTTATTTGAAGTGTTTGCCCGTTATGAAAATGATTTGCACGAATGAGATCAGTTCATAATATGAATAGGTTTATGTAAGAAAACATTTTGTTTGTTGTGACGTTCACTCGGCTAATCCAATCGTGACATGGTTGGCGACTTGCTTTTGCCAGCAAAGCCCCGAGACTCTGCGTTCGCCGTCTCCATTGTTTTTCAGAGGTCGGTCTTTGGGGTGGGGTGTTTTGTAAAAAGAAATCGCAGCTCACTAATATCGTTTGCAGCTACGAGGCTGGAATGCACTAAATCCGAACCACTAATTTATAGGTTATCGTCCGCTCGACACAACCAAGCGCGTAATTACACCAACTCCGTCTTCCGCAGCTCTTTCCCCATCTCTCTTCTGTTTTCCACGTTCCACGAGCTGTTCGCGACCTTTACCGCGTTTTGTTTTATAATAAAATTAAGTAATAAATAAATAAAAATTAATTCATATGTTAAATTTGATAAGCTATGCTCCCTATCCCGACGTACCTGTTCAATCCGCTACTCCAATAAGTAATCCTCCAACGAATGAAATTCACAGATTCCACTTTTTCTATTTAAAAACACTTGTCTTCCTTAATAGCACACTTGCAATCATTATTCTGTACTCACTTTTCTATTTAAACTCAACTGCAATAATAAACTAAATCAACTTAAAACAATTCAGTCAGGACTTCTTGCCTACAACACCGAATAACGTTCTATCCGGACAGCCGGCAAACTCCCTCGTGTTTTTCCCAAGTTGCAAAAAATGGCGGGGCCGAGCCATCGAGCAACGAAACAGCAATGGAAAATCGCGCAAAGTTTCGTTTAATAGTGACATCTATGGGTGGACCCGCGATGGTGATAATGCACACTCGTTTCGGTTGTTTTTAAAATCTACGTCGTCTTTTGTAGATTCGCTTAAGTTATCAATTGAAAGCAATTTTCGTTTATAATGATTAGGCGTAATTAAGTGGGAAAAATGCAGAAAATGATTTTTTTTTAAAACAAACCGCTATTGAAATACGATGTAGAGCACAATGACAAGAAAAACGATTTAAAAATGAATTTATATTTGAAAATGCTCTATAAGTCAAAGTTATTATTTCTTTAAATTTTTATTTCGAAATTCGCATTCATACTCTGCACTGTAAAGAATTAACACATGACATCATAATTATTAATACGAAAAATGAAAACTTGAAAAAAAAAACGAGTGTTGCGATGGGGAAGGCGACCAAATGGCCACTCATTGCTAAATTGAGTTTGTGCTGTGTGCCTGTGGCCGCGCTGGCTTTTAGAGCCATAGCTCCTCGGTTATTACAGATTCCTATCGCTCCAAGCCATGAGCTTCTCAGCTTAGTTGGTGTAACAGAACCCCGATAGATGGTAGCAGGTGAATGCCCATTTACGCACAGAGTGTGGGACTCCCATGCTCGCAAGAAGGCAACTAGACCACCCACTAAACACCTCCCTTGTCAACCTTAGAACCTAGCCTAGGGCCGTTTGGCACATTACTTCGGGCCAAGTCGTGAGGCGCCTTCAAGCTGTGGGATCCCTCTTCTAGCGGGAGGGGAGAGGGGAAGAGGAAGTGCCAGACAAGCGATCCCCAGCCCCGACACCCCCGGTTGCTTTGAGTCCCTTTTATATTTTAGGACTGCCCGAACATAATGTGCCAACCGGTTCCATTTGCCAACCGATTCGAGCATCACCGCGACCGTATTATCTGGGGTGAGCTCTCCCGTCTCCCTGTAGAGTTCCCTTTGCAGCCTGCCCCATTTTATGCACGCAAAAAAATGTGTGTGCTCCTGCAATAGCGAGCATTAAAAAATTGGTTTAACGAGTTTCAACGCAGTCGCAGGTCGGTTTTGATGAGCTACGCCCAGGTGCCCCAGAAACGGCCACTATGGGGGATAACGTGACAAAATCTACCAGCTCGTATTGGCAGACCGCCGATTGAAGTTGCGCGAGATTGCTGAGACAGTAGGCATCTCAAAAAACGCGTTGGGCGTTTATTCATTCCGCGCAACAAACGCAACCGTGAGACCACTTCAGAGCCGTGTTTGACGTTGTTTAAGCGCAATCCGAAGAGGTTTCTGCGTCGTTTCGAGGCCGTCGACGAAATATGGGTCCACTGGTACACACCAGAGACCAAGGAGCCATTTTTCAAAAGATAATGTTCTGACAATATTCACACGTGATGCTGAAATGATTTATGATTAAAATTTCATTTGTCTCTGACAGTCATATTATGTAATTCTTGTCGCATTGTTTTCAGACAAAATACATCTAAAATCATCGCGCGTATCAGTTATAATGAACTGTGGTAACCTCTTAGCGATTATCTTGGCTTTACTTCAACATTTCATTATTTCCGAGAATTAATTGTAGTTCACGGACATGATTCATCATAATTTCCCAGAATTTGTTGTCCAATCTAGTGAATTATCTAGAACATTCTATTACAAATAATGTATATCATACTTATTCCGTCGAACAGACTAGAATACTCAATTAACCACTAATTTATATTTGTGAATTGCCTTGCATGATACACTATCAACGCTTCTCTTGTGCTCCGCGTACAATTCAACAATTGCTGACATACACGTATGTGATAACCAAATATGTAAGTTTGTTTTCATTGCATCCATTATTACTCCTAATTCGTAATAGCGCGTCAACGCGCGAGCATTGGTACGAAACCATGCGCGACAGGAAATGTTTCTCACCTCTAATAAAATGATATGGTACAAAACAACTCACTCGTGTTTCAATGGCCCTATATTGGATCATGCATGGAAAATGACATTCTTCACATAAATGGGCTTTAATATATTTAGCGCCTAAGTGGATTTTGCAGCAGCAAACCGAATAAACAGATTCATTTATGTGTAGTTATTCTGTTTTGTAGCACGTTGATGCCGCTAAGCAAATTGCAAGGAGCAGATACATAAATTTAATTTTTGTTTACTGGTGCCTGCAAATTTGTGCGAGCGATATATGCTTGGATATTGCTAGTGAGACGGTAGGAATGATAACAAAATAATTGGTGGAGAAATCATGTTATTAAAATAAGAGGGAAGTGTAGGAGGTGTAGGGGATGACTGATGCACTGATGATGTGCTGGTATTTAGGCTTTGACATCTTTCTTAAGTTTTTAATAAGTTGGATCATGCAACTGACAATTCTGTGGTTACAATTAGTTCCAATTTGAGGGAATCATGAACCTCTTTATATCCAGAATGGTAGATTGTCAAGGATGTATATGAAGCTTTTGTCGTTTATATGTTCTCATTTCCCTGAAAAACAGCTCAAACAGGTCCTAAACAAGGCCCAATCTTGGCCCAAAAAATATTTATTTTATGCTGGTGCGCAACATGAGAAACATTTGAAATGTTGAACGTTCATTAAATTTGAAATATTTAACGTTCATTGAATTTGTAATATTTAAAGTGAACCAAGAATTAAATTTTTTTTGAAAAAAAATGGTTATATAATTGAAACTTGCTTCTTTCTGTGGGTTAAGGCGAATGCTAAGTGGCAAGTAAAATTAACAAGTGCGGTGAATGTGTATAACCTTTTATCCGAGAATAAGTCCGACCGGGCGTACTGCAGCCGGCCGAGTTCAATCGAGAACTGTCAGAATCTCTCTCTCTCTCTCTCTCGTATGGAGGGAATGATTCTATTCATTTGATTGTAGGGTTGTGGATTTTAGATTTTCCCTTGATTCATATGAGGTTGTATTTAAAATTTAATTTTTTTTTTTTCAATGGACAATGGGATCAGATATATGGATAGTGAGCTTCTTCATGTAGTACCCGCGAAACGCCGGTACCATCTAGCAATTAGCACCTCCTTTGTTCATCACTTCCCGACAGGACAAAGGATTAAGGAAAGGTTTTCCAAATCCACACTAACAATATCACAAATTATTAGTATATATATAAATATTTTTTTTTTATTTGTTAGCTTTTTTTTACATTTACTAATTAAAGACTTGTACAACTACTTATATGGGATAGAAGGACTGAACATAAAGCTTGTTATAAAGATTATTAGTTGTTAAACATAAAAGAAGAAGAAGAAGCTCATATTTGAATTATCCAGTTAAACCAGTTCAAATTCTAATTTTTGAAAATCATTTACACATATATCCCACTTCCCAGTCAGCAACAGAACGCTGCTGGTATAAGGGAAGATATTAAATTGTTAATAATAACTACGATGACTAATTAAAGAACTGAATAATTAAAATAGAAGTAAAGAAATTCAACTAAATATAATAAAGAAACGCAAGCTCAACCCATCCAAACCTTAGCAGTGTATTCTTTCAAAAGTTTTTTAAACATGGGAAATGATTTGACATTCTTCAACTCAGTTGGTAATGAGTTATAAGATTCCATGGCCAGCCTTACTGGATCATGGAGTCTTCTGTTTGTCCGCGCAAGTGATAATTTAAGGTAGTCATTATTTCTCGTATTGTACGAGTGGACATCTCTGTGTTTGATGAGTTTTATACCTGATTTCAAACTATTAGTACTGATTTTAAATACAAATTTAGCCTTTTCCATAAAAATCAACTGTCTAATACTAAATTTTCTAGTCAATAAATAAAGACTATTACTGGGTGTCAACCTATCCAGACCATGCATCGCCTTGACAATCTTATTCAGCATTCTATGAATTGAGTCAATGTTCGATTCCGACGCATGGCACCAATTCAATATGCCATAAGTTACCTGAGGCAAAACATGTGCATTATAAATTAATCTTTGAGACCAATATCTAAATAGCTTCTACTCCTGAACACTCTTATCCAGAAGATTAATTTTGATTTTAAACTACTAATATGCTTTGCCCAAGATAAATTTTCA
Source organism: Odontomyia ornata (assembly GCA_963969285.1). NCBI lineage: Eukaryota > Metazoa > Arthropoda > Insecta > Diptera > Stratiomyidae > Odontomyia > Odontomyia ornata. The sequence continues at coordinate 6,918,496 of OZ017741.1, forward strand.
TCTACCTCAACACCTAAATACTTGATCGAGGAAACCCGTTCAATTTTGTCTTCATATATTTTAACATTTAAATTGATGTCCACCTTATTTTTTTGTTTAAATATCATAAGTTTAGTTTTACTCGTATTAATAGTAAGTTTATTCCCTAATAACCAAGTACCGTAAGATATAAGATCCGCAGATGAATCTGAATAAAGAAGCAGTGTATCATCAGCGTATACAATGTATTTCCCTTTCAATCCAGAAAAATAGATGTTGTGTATGTATAAAAGGAAAAGAGTTGGCCCAAGTATCGAACCTTGAGGGACACCTATGTTAATCTTATACTTAGAACTAATTTCTTTGTTAACACAAACTGAAATAGTTCTATTACTCAGGAAGTTGCCGATCAAATTCAACGGAGGGCCTCTGATGCCCAATTCACTTAGGCACAAAAGCAAAATGTCATGGTCGACCGTATCGAAGGCTTTAGCTAGATCTACAAATATTGCGGCAACATATTTTCCGTCATCCAGTTCGTTATTGATGAATTGTAAGGCATCCGTAGTAGCAGATATTGTGCTACTTTTTTCAATAAACCCATACTGGTTCAAATCAAACCCTAATGAGTCATTAATAAATCGGATATTAATTATTTTTTCAGATACTTTGCTCAAAGTGTTCGTGAGGCTAATAGGCCTATAATTTGAAGGTTCCTTTACACATCCTAATTTGAAAGCAGGAATCACTATTGCATCCCTAAATTCCGATGGGAACTCACCCCATGCCATAAATTCATTGAACTCGAGGACTAAGTGTGGGGCGATTATTTCTCTTATCAATTTAAGTTCCCTAGCAGAAATACCATCACTGCCTGAAGATGAATTCTTTAGCGAAGCTATAATTGATATAACTTCATTATCGAATGTAGGTTCGAGGAAAATTGACTTGACGTTAAGCGGAATCTGATATCGATTAAAATTCATTAACTTAAATTTTTGGTCAAATTCATCGGCTAATCTTTTCCCTATAGAGCTGAAATGTACCCCAAGGGTTTCAGCACTAATATCAGTATTTTGTTTGCTTTCCCCACCTGATGACAAAATTTCATTATTAAGTGTCTGCCATACTTTTCTAGCATTTCCATCAGCAGAAGCAATTCGCTTAGCAAGAGACTCTCTTTTGGCAGCTCTTATCAATGAGTTAACCCTATTTTTCTGTTTCTTGTAGTTCAAAATATGGTTATCTATATTTGGATTATTCTTCATACGTTTAAATAGAGTATGCTTCTTCCTAATTTCTCTAATTATTTCCCTAGTAATCCAAGTGTTACTTCTAGTACGTATCATTTTGACGGTAGTAGCTGACTCTTTCGCGCTTTGGATGGTTTTAATAATTTCCGAAATGTGTAACCAATGGTTGCAGTTTTTAAATTTACTATCTACTAGTTCAAACAATTTTTCTCTATCTAAACTGTAAACATTTTTTTTTGCCATGGGTATCAACACTTTTCTAACTCCCTCAACAGTAACAAATAAGACGCTATGGTCTAAGTCCGGCCAAACCTCATATTTAACCAAGAAGTTTCCTGAATATTCATTCAAGTTAGTAACGATATGATCGAGAAGTGTAGAGCAGTTATCCGTTATTCTTGTAGGTTGATAGTTAATCATCCGTGCTCCATTCATATTTAACATATTTAAATAGTTCATACTAATGCTGTTGCTATGAAGTGTATCGATATTCACATCAGCTATGACCGTCAAATTTTCGTGCCTTTGATGGATATCATCTAAGTATTCAATAAATTCATTAACATTCTCACTAGGCGCCCTATAATACGTTCCAATCTTTATTTTTTGCCTCTCATCCTGAAGGGAAATAACTATCGTATTATATCTATTATCTACTAGAAGAACTCTATACTTAATATTGTTTCTTATGTAAATAGCAGTTCCTCCACCTTGACTTTGATCCCTACAATTATGTATAGACTGAAATCTAATTACGTTTTATAACCTAACTTCCTCACTACAAATCCAAGTTTCATTCAATATGATGACATCCAGACTCTCATGTGAGTTACAAAACACCTCAAAGTCATCAAACTTGTTCCTAATGCTTCGAATGTTGGCATAAAATATATTTATATTTAATGCTTTATTCATTTTCAGATGTTTATTAGATTCTTCTTTGGAACGACTTAATAGCCTTGAGATATTCAGGGCACTCTTTATGAGATGCTGGATGAGAAACTTGATTATTTTTTGCTGACAGGCAATTAGAGCATTTACTAGATTGGGAATTGCAGCTTCTTGTGTCGTGATGCTCGGCACATTTGGCACAAACCTCTATGCTACTTCTGCAGTTTATTGAAGAATGGCCAAATTTTTGACACTTAAAGCATCTTCTAATGCTGAATTCTTCCCTACAAAAATATGAGTTAAAATCTATATTAACAAATGTATTAACCAATCGCTTGTATAAAATTCCCGGTACTTCAAAGATTAATGAATATTTAGATGTTTTTCTGCTTTGCCAGTGCTTGACTACATTGATTGAGCAATCAGGAATACCTGGATTGAGAGCCTTTATCTCATCCAAAAGCTCATCACTCTCAAATGTTCTTTCCAATCCATGCACTATTAACCTAGGCATCATCTGCTTAGTGGGAACCACTTTAAAAGCATCACCTAGGCATTCCTGCAATGAATTGACAAGAGCCTCTGTATTAGGTAAACTTTCAGTTTTGAGTAAAATGCCACCATCAGTAATTTCCCTGCTGTATGTAATCGGAATTTTAGCCGCCGCTGGCTTAAATGCTTCCTTTACTCTTGCCATAGTTTTGTCTGAAGCTTGCTTTTCTTTCGGTTTTATTATAACCCCTCCATTATATTTCGGCGCTACTCCTATTGGATTCTGGGACAATGCTGCTGCATATGAAACAGGCCGCACTGATTTATTGGAGATTTGCGATTGCAGATCTTCTAGTTTTTTTGCAATTTCTCTGTTAGTGTCATTCAGACCTGAAATTTTATCCATTATTTCAGCTTGGCTTTGACTCGCTGTTAATTGCTTTGCTTTTAACAGCTTCGAGGCAGTGGCTTTTTCACTGGGGCACACCCAAAAACACCAATCTACCGCCTCATTCAAGGCATTATAGACAGTGTCTGGCATTGATATGCAGCTTGTGTGGAACCATTTTCCACACAGACTGTCGCATTTCTTCGCGAAATCGCCTTTGTGGACCACTTTTTTGCAAATTCCGCACTTATTCGACATTATATTGAAAAAAAACAGAGCACCAAATATATAAGTGAATACTGCTAAGGTTAGGTTGAAAATCAAGCAATCGTATCAATACTATATACTCACTAAATTCAGTTCACTTCAATATGATGTAATAATAATTGCTGATTTTGATCAAATTTCACTAAAAACAGACAATTTAATTTATTTTAAACAAATATTTAGCAAATTTTCACTCTGACAATTATTTGTTATGACACGCAATCAATTGTCATCATGTTTAGTGTAGTGAACGTTACATTTCAATATGCTTACTTACATGATAATTTTAATGTATTTTTAAACGTTAATTTTTTACAAAATAACGCCAAATATCCTCATATGCAAATTTTAGTCAGATTTTTACAAGCGATTATCAATACTTGAATTTGTGAAATGACCCCGAATTGGTTTCAGCCAATTTTTTTTTTGAAATTTTGCTAATTAATAGTTCTCAACACATGGATCAAAAGTCTCAATGGGCATGGAACCCGAAAACCAACCCAATCCCAACTGATTTATTGGTCAACTGCCATACCGAAGTATTGAATACTGTAGTTGAACGCCTGTAGCGTAACTTGAATATAGCCTAGCTCGACCTGAATTGGCCTGCCTGGACGCGCGTGCGTGTGCTGAGTAGCAGGATTTGTGTAGTATCGAGGGGAAGGTCCTCCTATCCAGCGGTAGTCTATGCTACAAAAAAATATTTTTCACGCGCACAGATTTCTATGGGTTGCCGAACTTGGGGCCGAAACCGAATGTACTCAGTTTTTTGTGGGGTCAAAGGTGGTACTAAAGAAAATTGACCCAATGGAACTCCCATAGGCTCCGGATATCAAATGTTATGATGTCTTGACTCCCCTCCCTACCTACGTCATCAGACGTCGTTGAGGGGCCCTCAGCACCGTACGTGTATTGTATATTGAGAGCTCGCCAACCCTCCGCAAATTATGTTGCTGCTGCTCTGAACTACTCACCTGGGATGTACCTGAAGATTCAATCGCTCATTAGAAGTGAGAAGACCAAGAAATTTCTTTACGAACTCATTTTATTTTGCTAATATTAAACTTCAAAAGAAAAAGAATACTTACAGAAATAGTCAAAAATTAGAATTAATTATCTAGTGCCTGTCTGCACAGAATGAAGACGTTTATTATTACTCATCGAACTAAAATTACAATTATTATTAAAGCTCAAGCTTAGAGTAAAATTCACACATGAATATCTTACTTCCCTTGTTTTATTATTCTTAATGATTTATTTTATTCTCGATTTTTCCAGGCATATATATAAATTAAGTTTCTGAGAAAAGATAAATTTTTTTCATCAAACTTCTTCACTCACTTTCGTCGGATCTTGTAATCGGTACAAAGAAACATTTAATCCCAAAAATGGAATGAACTTTTCCAACTTTAGTGCTGAATCACTAGTTGGAATAAGTGATGTATGTACCTGTATATGAAAATTGGGATGACTATCGTACATTCGATATAGTTGGCAGATATAAAAACTAGATGAAATTGGCTTAACCATAAACGAATATAGTCATGAAAAGTACAACACCAAATGGGATCATGCCAATCCATATTGAGCTAGAGTATGATGAGTATGCTCATGGATGACGAAATCCTAACATTCATATATAGTATATCTCCTATTCCAACTAACGATTTAAAAACTAAAAAATAAAAATTTTCGATATTTTTTCCAATTTATTGTTGAAGTTTGAAGCCTTCAATTAAGATTATTATATCGTCAGAAGTTACATCATCAATCGTTTTCGTGAGAAGGCTGGAACACATATCCGTTAGTACATCATCTTTCTCTTCATTTATAGCGCGAAAGTTAATTAGCCAAGTATTGAAGTTCGGTTTTAATGGGTTTCCACACAATCTATCGTTGATTGAAGTCGGTGACTAGCTGATTATACTTTTAATCGACAAAAACTCCCACTTCCAAATTCTCTCATCATCATCATCTATGGCGGGACAGCCCAAGCCGGACCTTGGCCTCCAGGACTAATCTCCTCCAATTATCACGGTCGTGTGACCGTACTCGTCAGTTGACCACTCCCAGCAAGGATCTGATGTCAGTTTCTATCGTGTCTTCCCATTGAGTCCGATCTTATCGCTGGACGTCTACTTGTGCTCTCCTCTTTAATGTTCTTTTGGGTTCTCGATTTCCTTCCATTCTTTCTGCATGGCCCCGCCCATTGCAATTTGCGTAACTTTAAGTAAGCAGATACAAATCATAGTTGTAACGTAGGCTAGGCTCCACTCTGCTCCTTGTTTCGCTGGGCTGTAGATATGCCGGTGCGCTTTGCGCTAAAATATCTCCACTGCCTTTACGGATTCGCTGGTCAGGGTCCATATTTCATTTCAATATAACAGCACAGATCCTTAACAGCGCCAGGGCAATTGAGTGATCTGACATTCCAGGATCCAATGCCGTAGTCCTTTTTTTCGTTTGCGAGGCCGTTGCCGTGAGTTCAATCCATTCCGAGGCCCATCTGCAGGTTTCGAAACCTCCATTCCGGCGGCATGGTCATTACGTCGATTCCGATATCAGGCACAGAAGATTCGCCTTCACCCTCTTACGCCCTCACAAAGAAGGTGTAATTAGGATTTAGTAGCAGAGCTGTAGATGTATTTACAGTTATGAGCATTTCTCGGCATTTAATGTCACATTATTGGGGAACCAGTAAACCAAATGTGCGACCCTGAGAGCATTTACTACCATTTAATTGGGGGGTTTGGGATGAGGAATCATGGATGAATCATGTGATAAGACCTGTGTTATGCTATGGGTGTGAAACATGGACCCTAACTCAAGTATCCGCAAATATATTGAACGCCTTTGAGCGACGGGTCCTGAGGCGAATAATCGGAGCGAAGCTACACGGGGACCAATGGCGAATTCGACACAACCATGAGCTGTATGAAATTTTTGACGACCCGGAGGTCTCAAAGATTATAAGACTGCAGAAGCTACAATGGGCTGGCCACATGAATCGTATGTACGAACAATAGATACCCAAAAAGATATTCGTTGGGAGAACTGAAGGCCGGAGACCAGTAGGGAAACCGAGGAAACGCTGGTCTGATTTAGTCGACGAAGACAGTTCATCGCTGCTCGAATTTCGAAGGACGCGGTCAATGGGCCGAGACAGTTGGAGGCGCTATTTGCAGGAAGTGAAGGCCCGAGAGGGGCTGTAGTGCTAAGAAGAAGAAGATAACAGCACAGGTTTGAGCTCTTCTCCATCGTAGCACTACAGCTCTTTTCAGGCTTTCGCTTTCTGCAAATTCTCCAACTTGCTTGGTCCATTAACAGCGTCCTCCAATTTTGGCCAGTAATTTTTAAATACGAAGCTTATTTTGCCTTTGCACAACTCTGGACCTTAGAAAAAGAAGTAAGGAGTAACAGGCTTTATTTGCGGCGTTTATGCGGCTTCCAATCTCGTCCAGGTTGGCTCCAAGACACACGAAGTTATCCACACTTTCAAGGTTATAATCTCTTACGGTCGGGTTTATCGGGCTGGAGTGTTTTTCCTCGTTTGAGTCAAGTCGTAGGCCAATTTGGTTTGCTTCAGATTCTGGGCTCAGATATGCTCATTTGGCATCTGAGATTCAAGGTGTCATTAATATATGAGGTTTCAGCTGATTTGTTCCTGATGACGTGTTCCAGTGTAATATTAAAGAGCATTGGGGCAACCCATCCCTTTATTTTAAGCCTGATTTCATTTTGAAGCTGTCCTTGGTTCGCCGTTTATCTTAACCTGGGGGTCTGTGTTTAGCGTCGTTACCTTGACCATGCGGTCAAGAATTATTTTGTAAGGACATATCTGTCGACACTGTCGTGTGCTTGCTTGAATTCTATAAAGAGTTAGTTCACGTTGATTTTATATTCCCAGCATTTGTCGAGCGCCTGCTTAACTGAGAATATTTAGTCTATTGTAGACCATCGGCTTCGGAAGTTTAACTGATACTCTCCCATAATGCTTTCATAGTACGGCTTTAATTTTCTTTCTATAATTTTTTGGGAGCACTTTACATGACGTATACAGCAAAGCGAAGCTTCTATAATTTTCACACCTTATCTTGTCCCCCTTTTGTGTACAGAACATTATACTTTTTCGCCAGTCCTCTGGGAACTGCTCTTCTGACCATATTCTGCATTTTAGTTGATGGAGGTTACTCAGATGGGGACCCCCGCTCTGGAGCAGTTCTGCTGATATTCCATCTATTCCAGGAGCCTTATCTTTTCTGAGGTCACGTACTGCTGCCTGTACTTCGTCTTTGGTTGATGATGTAACTGGTATCTCTTGCTATGTTTCCGGACTGTTCACAGCTTCAGTCGTTGTTGGGGACGCTGTGAATAAATTCTGGAAATACTGCAGCCATCTGTTTTTGATTTCGACCGGGTTACCTATGATTGCTCCTTGTGCACCTTTGCAAAGAATTGTATGTAAATTGAAGCCCTCTTTTAGCTGTCTAAAAGAGACATACGCCGATCTGACTTCACAGTTAAGTTTTTTAACCAGCCAAATCAGCCGAGCGAAAATAAAAGGGCGGCCATTTGAGACGAAAATCCGTTATTTTTGTCCTGACCGAAGTGTAGCTCAGATTTAGATGAAATTCGGTACAGATGTTCATTGTACTGTGTGTTGAAGTTAACAATAAAAAATTCAAAGTTATCTACATGAAATAAAACGGCGGCCACTCGAAGGTCGAAAAACGTGCACAATTTTGTTATTGTAGTTGTGACCAAACCTTTCAACCGCAAGTTAATGAAACTCAGCAGTGTGGTATAGATTATAAGTATCTAGAGAGCAATAGAAAACATTTTAAGGTCAAGTTTCAAATTTAAAAATGGCGGCCAGTTAAAGTTTTAAATTTCAAAGGCTTCTGAAAGCCACAATTTTTGTATGAAACTTAGAGTATTGTTGTTTTGACGATCATCAATATGCCGAATTAAAAATTGTGGCGGTTCAAAAATGCCATTTTTGCAGAACCCGTGCACGTCACTCAAGAACAGCCGAGAATACTGCTGCTGTAGCCGAAAGTGTTGAAGAAAACCCAGGTTTGTCCATTCCTCGTCGTTCTTTGGAATTAGGCATTCCGCAAACGTCATTACATCGTATTTTGCATAAAGATTTGGGTCTTAAGGCTTATAAAGTTCAGTTAACACAAGAACTCAAGCCGGTCGATCATCAACAACGTCGTGTCTTTGCTGATTGGGTCCTTGAAACGCATGAAAATGATCCGGAATTCCATCGAAAAATCATCTTGAGTGATGAGGCCCATTTCCACCTCGGTGGCTTCATCAAGCGAAATTGTCGCATCTGGGGCTCGGAAAACCCAAGACTTATTGTTGAAAAGCCTCTCTATCCTCAACGTGTGACTGGTGCGGTTTATGGTCCGGCGGAGTCATTGCACCTTACTTTTTCGAAAATGAGGCTGGAGAAACAGTTACGGTGAATCGATTGCGCTATTGAGAGATGGTTAATGATTTTTTACGGCCGGAATTGGATGCTATTGATCTGGACAACGTTTACTTTCAACAAGACGGCGTTACGTGCCACACACGCAACGAAACCATTGATCTTTTACGGGAAAAGTTTCCGGACCGTGTTATCTCTCGAAGAGGTGATCACAATTGGCCTTGCGACTTCTTCCTTTGGGGCCACGTGAAAGAGAAGGTCTACGCCAACAGCCCAGCCTCGATTCAAGACCTCAAAGATGAAATTCGTGAGGCTATCGAGGACATAGGGCAACCACTTTGCGATTTGGTTATGGAAAATTTCATGAAAAGGATATGGTCCTGTAAGCGGTCATTTGCCTGATGTTATTTTTCACTATTAACGGTATACCTTCTTCTTTATAATGAAATAAACATTCGATCATTTATATTAAAAAATGGCATTTTTCTTTAAATATCAAAATAACACCTCTTATTGGAAAACCCTGTATTTTATTTTGGTTGATGCCCCAAGACATCTCTGCCGCTTCTGTTACCGCATCTCTTATTGTCTGTGGACGTTACTGACCTATCGTTAAGATTGTGTATCAGGTACCTTGCGGTAACTGATGCTCCTTGTTTACAGCTCTTGGAGACGCAGCATCAGAACTTCCTGTATAAAGTAGTGGAACGAGTCTCAGACAGCGCCGCGGAATGAACGCGTGTCGAGAATGCTAATGGCAGCTTGTTTTTGAATGAGAAAGTGGTCGATTTGGTTGGATGTTCGACCGTCTGGGCATGCCCAAGTTCTTTTCTGGATGTCTAGATACAAGAAAGTGTGTGGAGCTTACTGGGAAAAGCCTCTGCTAGTAGCAAAATTTATCAGGCATCGTCCGTTGTCGCTGGTCTCTGCATGAACACTATGTCCTCTGGTTGTTCTTCTATGTGCCGTTTCTCGGCCGATTTTTGCATTGAAGTCACCCAAAACAATTTCAATATCGTTTGTCGCCAATGCATCGACAGGCCGTTCTAGGGTGTTTTAAAATTCGTCCTTGATTGCCTCTTCCTTGTTTTCTGTGGGCGCGTGACAGTTGACCAGTCAGATATTAAAGAATTTGGTCTTGAACCGAATTGCACAGATCCTTTTGCTAACGAGCTTGAAGTTGGTGAATTTGTTGAAATGCCCTGTTTATAATGAAAGCCACTCCGAACTCACAGCTTCCTTGCAATTTTCCACTATTTAATACGACGCGCGTTCGCATGTCAAATGTGTATTCACCATGCCATCTGGTTTCTTGCACTGCGAGGATATTGATTCTATATTTCTTTATTTCATCCAGAATTTGTCGCAGTGCACCTGGTCTGTTCAAAGATCGTACATTCCAAGTTCCAAAAAATAGTCCTTTATTCGTTGCAGTTGTTGCCGTTTGTCCAATTCGATCCGAGGCAGTTGTGCTGGTTCCATGACAAGTAAATACTAAGTGGTTTTTGGTTCGCGAGTGTTATTTTATTTCCCAAATTCTTCATAGTACTACAGACTCTCTTGGGCCTTCGTTTTCTGCAAAAAACGCCTCAAAGTGCCTCGGTCCATTGACCTCGTCCTCTAATTTCGAAATCTGAGAAGCGATGAACTGTCTTCGTCGACCGAGTCAGGCTAGCGTTTCCTCGGTTTCCCCATTGGTCTCCGCCCTTCAGTTCTCCCAACAAATACCTTTTTGGGTATCCGTTGTACATCCATACGATTCATGTGGCGAGCTTATTACAGCTTCCGCAGTCTTACAATTTTTGACGCCTCCGACTCGTCAAAAATGTCATACAACTCATGGTTGCATCGAATTCCCCATTGATCCCCGTCTAGCTTCGCTCCAATTATTCGGCTCAAGACCCGTCTCTCGAAGGCGTCCAATGTGTTTCGGGATGCTTGGGTTAAGGGCCATGTGCTACACTTATAGCTGGTATGCAAGATCGTCAAAACTGAATAAAATATTTTATAATAATTGCAAGCTGCATTCTTCGCCGTATTTCGTCTCTTTCATTGCTGGTTCTCGTTATTTTGCCCAAATTTTTGTTACTGTCGTCGCCAAGATGATATTTTGGGTATTTGAGATATTTTTCTTCGACTGCGTCATGAGCTTTGTTTGCTCTCATTGATTTGTAGGCTTACTAGTTCTGCTAACTTTCCACCTACTCGCCGCTAGCTGGTTAGGGCACTCCTCGAGCCCCATACGTCGCTGGAATGGTATCCGTACATCACGGGTCGCAAGGCAGAAGTGCTTGCATTGTGGCACGGAACACCTTATCTAACCCCAAAATAAATTATCCACATAAAGTACATTTAAATGTCCGATCGTCGTGGCGGTTATTATGCATAATGTGGATTCCCTTACTAGGTGAGCATAATTTACACAAATTTTCAGTACATTTGGCCTAGTATGGTCTAATATAATTTGTCTAAAGTTTTATACGATTTTCATCCTTTGTGAAATTACTCGTAGGTGGTTTGAAAATACTTTTTTCATTCGGTGAGCTTATAAGCTTTAATTCTTTCTATTTAATTTTTGCGATAAGCGCAATCAGTAACGAATATTTGTTTTTTAGTGTAATTTTTAACGTATATGCTCTAAATGGTTTCCATTTTACCACGTGCCATGGTCCCAATAGCCAGTTAACGTCAAGCTATCATGGAATAAATAATAGTCACGTTATCTTGTCTTGAATGTTTTCATTTTATTATTTATAGCAGCTTACAATCAACAACATCCAGGAGTAGATCACACGAAGATTTATTTTTTTGAGAAAATTTCTTTTACACAAATATTTTTCATTGCGAGTCTCAATTTTCTATGTCCACTGCAAATCACTAACCAATTTCTCTGCTTTTCTAAGTTGCATACAAGGGGATCAAAAAAGTTTTCAATACATCGAAAAAGCTCTAAAATATCGGTATATTTAGCGTACAAGTATATCTCTACTTTTTAGTTCACTCACAAAACATGATATTTAATTGAAAAATTTTCGTGTAATTTAGAGATGGCATTTCTTTTTTAGTTTTCATAAGAGGTATAATTGAGAAAATTATCACATTCAGTACTATACATTACATTTCGAATAGGTTGTTCATATATATATAAGATTTTAAAAACATATATATAGTACAAACTAAATGATACAATAACATATTTCGTATTTAAAAAATTAAATAAAAAATAAAAACAATAGATAAAAGGCAACAATGTGTAGCAGTAATAGTAGTAGTAGGTACGTATAGTGCTTTTATTATGTTTTATTTCAAAGCACAAAACTTCTATCTTTTACAACACTTTATTCCTCGCTGCTTATACGTAATGGAATCTTAAATTACAAGGAGAATGAGGATGTTCCTCTTTCCTTAAAAGAACTGTTTACATCTCGTGTATATAGAGAAGGGTTCAATTAGCTTCTCAATCCTTAATGCAAGCAATAGCCAATAATGAGGGTAACTATCGTAGAGAGTAGTGTTGCGGACGAGCCTTTGTTCAAGCCGAATGCTCCATTGTTGAGTTTAGCACTTTCGGCTATGGTTGCCTCCGAAGTCTTCTGAGTTGGGGGTGGTACTGGATTAGCTGCTACCGGTGCTGGGGCCACTTCCATTTGCATTGGTTGTTGCGGCGGAACCGGCGCCATTGGTTCTGGAGCTGCAGGTGCGGGAGCCGCTGGTTGTGTTACGTTGTAGCAAGCAATTTGTTCCACAGCAGTAACATTTTCAGGATTCGCAGGATCGGTTACGTTGACCATCACTGGAACACACATCAGTCCATAAACTGGTGGTGGTGTTGCGGGAACGTTAGCGTTGTTCATATCTCCTGGGAATGGGGCGAGTGGGGTTGGAGTTGATGTTTCATTGGTACCAGCCACTGGAGCAACAACAGCTGTAGAGCCGGGAAGAACTGGCGGGACGACAGCAGCCGCGCCTACAGCAGCTGGGACGGCAGCAGCAGCGGCAGCATTAGGATCAACTGGTGCTGGTGCAGGAGCAGCTGGAGCTGGTGCAGCAGGGGCTGGTGCAGCGGGAGCTGGTGCTGCAGCAGCTGGAGCAGCGGCAGCATCTCCAGCAGGAGCAGCTGCAGCTGGGGCAGCAGCTGGTGGGTTGTTGATAATCACAACCTTCTCATGATCTCCGCCGCCACCTCCACTATTTCCAGATGGAGTTAAAACGTGTCCCAATACAGCTCCACCGACAGCGCCAGCGAGGAGACCAGACCCTAAAAAATAATATAATTATAGGTTTGTAAGAATCGTAATAGGTTTAATGGTATACCAAATCCAAGTCCTGATGAAGACTGTTGTTGGACTGCACCAACTGGCAAAGAGCCAGCTGGATAGAAGCCAGGCTGAATAGCTGCTCCCTGATAGACAGGTTGACTGTTCACTGGAAAACTGCTTACTGGAGCTCCTCCGACAGGATACATTTGTGGTTGGCCGGGATAGCTTGGTGGGTATCCTCCAGCTGGATGATAGGGCTGTTGTGGATATCCGCCCGATGGATGATATGGTTGTTGTGGATACATTCCATGGGATTGTGGCTGATTGAAGTTTGGTTGATGATACACAGGTTGCTGTTGGCCGTAATTGGTAGACATGGGATTAGAATTTTGGTGTTGGGGCAGTAATTGGTTATTATCAACATGCGCTGGGAAAGCAGGCGATTCCCAATTCGAGCCGTACATTGGAGGGGGTGCATTTGGATCGGATTGCGGGTAACCATGGGTATTGTTAAAGGAATGATGGGTGGAATTGTGGGGATGATGGTGTTGAGTTGAATTATCACCATGATGGTGTCTGTGGGGATGGGTAGTATTGACACCATTTGAATGATCGGATAGGGTATTATTGTGATGCTGGGAATGAGTGGAATTGTGATGGTGATGGTGGTGATGGGAGGCATTGTGGTGGGTGGGTGAGGAAACAATAGCATTGTCACCCTGACTAGAACTATTCGCATGCAAATTGTGCGTTTGGGAATGGTGGTGGGAAGAGGAATTAAAATTATCACTAGCATGCATGTGGTGATTGTGTGAAGCATTATGGTTAGTCACAGAACCGTGCGTAAGACTATGGTTAGAGTGATGTCCAGATGCATCACTGTTCAAGCCCGTATCAGTACTATTGTGGCGATGGTGTCCATGCCCCGAACTAGTACTGTTGCTGTGATGGTGGTGTTGACTTGCCTGATGGGCTACATGTGCAGCACCCATTCCTCCAACAGCTCCAGCTGCACCAGCCGCTCCTAAGGAAGATCCTGGACTACCCACTGCACTGTATGGTGGTGGTGCTTCATTGACATTGGTTCTAGCTCCTTGGACATTGTGTGGATTATAGGCTGGTGGAGGTCCAGCTTGTACGGGAGGCTTGTTCACGGCAACTGATGGAGCTTCCTGTTTTGGTGGTACATTCCAACCGATTGGACGTTGATTCGCTGTCTGTGCTGGTTGTTGTGGCGCTGAGGCACTAGGTGGCCTATTTGGCTGTTGATTGTAGCCTGAATAACTTAATTTGGCGAGATCGGCATGTGAGTTTGATGGTTGCTGGTATGTTGGCTTTGTTACATGTCCTGAATTGTAAGTATGTGAACGACGACTGCTGCTACTACTACTGCTTCCACCTCGACGTCCGGAGGAGAGAGTACGTTTCGCTTCGGTTAGTTGTGAAATAGATAGGAGTGCTATCAATAACACCAGTGATATTGTATGTTTTCCCATAATCTGATCGATGAATATGTGTTCTGTAATTATATAAATTTTATTTTAATCCAGTGTTGAAGGGTTTTTATGTTGAAATATTGAATCTACTGATCTTCGCTTTTGTGCTGTCGAGACTGAATCGGAGTGAATAGTTAAAGTGGGAATTTACGGACGGGATGGACAGTCACGTTTTTATTACACAAATTATATCTCATAAATTTCCTGTTTTTAATTACCTTGTATTAATCAAAAATTATAATTCTGATATGTAGAAGATTAGTTAACTACTCTGCCAAGTTAAAATTAATGCTGACGACTACACTGAAATTCAGTTAACTTTTGTCGAGTAACTATGGATGATGCTAATTGCGTTAAAACGTGATTCTAACTTTTTTCTTGATAAAAACATAAAAAACAACCGGTTTCGATGGGATTTTTACATCGCAAATCTTGATTTGTGTTATATTGAGTCACATGAGCTGCCCCACGAAGTAGAGAACGGCAGCTTTTAACTAATTGTAAAAATTCACATTGCACATGTAATAAGCTTCAAGGTAACATGGAAATCTTTTTTAAGTATGCATGCTGCATGATATATTGTCGAGTTAAATGTACAGATAGAAGGATATTGGGAGCCTACCTTATGTAGACGTTTCTTTTTAAGTTTGATATTGTGATATAAACTGCTGGTTAGATGTGATAAATTGCTAACCACCTGCCAAGACATTTTATAGACTAATTTTTCCTGGATGATTCCGCGCTTTGTATTTTTTATTAATTATAAAATTAGTTCATTAAAGTCAATATCATAAATTCGAGGCTTCTCTGTAATATTTCTCACAAATAATTAATTTATAATAGAGAAGTATCTTGTGTGTTCAAGGCTACCTAATTTACTTGTATTTTCAAGATTAGAAAATATTTATGAAGATAATAAAAAAACGTGCTTTAAAACTATTATGTCTAGCACATTGCTCGCGATAAATATTAAAAGCATAAAATGTGGTTCCCACAATCAAATCAACTATCGATTGTTTAGCATTGTATTAAAGGCCGTTGATTTATTCATATGAATTATTTTCTGGTTGTTTGCTTTTCCATTGTTTTTATTTAAATTGGATTTTCTCACATTCTATACATTGATTGAATTAACTTATTTTTCTTCTTTTCTACTTTATTTTGGAATTATTTATGAGTCATACGTTATGAATACATCATTGTTGTCTTCACATCGTCGTCAACATGGTCATCATTGTTTTGTTTTTTCACCAAAACACGTAAACGGACAACAAAGATAAAACCAGATCGATTTTCTAAATTCATCCCAACAAAACTAAACAGAAAAGAAAACATTGTCAACATTTTGGCATAAGCAAAGCTAAAACGTTTCAACATTCGAACCACATCGTGTCCTCAAGCCATTTCTTCCATTGAAACAAATTAAAGCAACTTTAGACACGCAATTTTCTCGCCGGCCATATATCGTCATCATCATCATCATCATATAAGAGTATATGTACGAGTAAGTAAATGTCCGTCAAAGTCTCGACTCGATGGGGGCTGCTGGCTTTTAGCCTTCCTGCTAGCCAGGTCAGCCGTGAAAAATAAATTCCAGAAATGGAAAAAGCTCGAACTATCGATTTTTTTAACTAAGCACTTCTGTTGCGCTGACTTTTCAAGATACTTCCACAAAAAAACCGGAGTACGTTGAACAACGTCATCACTTAAAATATTATTTATTTTATTATATTTCAATTGGAATTAAAAACAAACTAATACGGTTTCTTGTAGGATTGTATAACGTGATGCGATTTCAATATTTGCATACTGGCTGTTGTGGTTGATGTTATCCATTAAGAATTAAGAGACAACACTTTGCTGATATTGGTTAGAATCCACCGATAACTGCACAAATTCAAAATTTTCCATTTTGTTAGCACAAACACTTCTACAACCACCAAAAAGTTCAATCAAAATTGATCTTAAAGATATCACGTCAACAGATCTACAACAACACAAAAGCAAAGATTCAAAATCGAAGAAATTATATACACAAGATTTCATTTGAAAATTTTCACTATAAATTTATAAAATTTGTTTTGGAAACATTTTCTTTCTCCATTACATACTTTTAAAACTCTTACACACAGCACAGAGATTAAATCAAATTTTCATAATATAAATCCAAATACACACAATATGTATAGATTTAATCCGCAAAGATTAAAAACTTTGCAAGCAAAGCGTTCGTTATTGCTCTACCTCGCACTTTCTAATTCCGTATATCTTACTATTGCTAATTAAGAGAGAAGCTTTAATATATATCTCTATAAAATCTGTAGACCGTAAAAACTTGTTCGAGGCACTTAAAAATATGAATTTCTCGTTTTTAACGGAACCTTGGCGTTTTACGTTGTTGAATATTCGCGTGACTATAAGCAACTGACTTGAATATATGTTAGCTTTCGTAGTAATATCAACGGTTAAAGACGACCAACTGAGACCCAAGAGAGCCTCACAATCTACGATGAAAAAGTTCCCCGCGAGTCAAAGTCGCGCGCTGAGCAAAAACTAGTAGTTGTAGTAGTTTATTATAGCGCGCGAATAATAACGAGCAACATCGATCTAGTGGACACAGCTATCAAAAGCAAGACTGCCGCCAGCCAAGCAGAATAGTGCAGAATCTGTATTATTTAGTATGGTAGTATGTTGGACAAAGTGGTCGTTAAATGTTTGTATGCACCATTGCCAATTTCCATGTCACTGTGTGTGAGTTAAATTGCCTTCAACTGAGAAGAGGGTCACATGAAATATATAATGTGATAAGGGGTAGATGTTGCACACTGCAGAGTGAGGATGTGAAGTCGTTTTAGGATGTTGAAGACTTTCCTTGAGACTTCATTAGAATCGGTCATTTCCTTTTGTCCAGGCACATGATATCCGGGTTGTACGTTTTTAGATAATAAGGCGAGAAGTTTATGTTTCATAGTTCCTTCTTAAATTGCATCTAATATGTGATTTTGTTAACGCAGGAGCCCAAAAATTAAGGCAAGGAATAAACGATCCGAATTATACATGTCCGATGCGTTTAAATCATAGATGTCAGAGAGAATGGATACGAAATGCATCGTGACAATTGAAGCACTATGATGTGGCGTGAAGTTGGCGCGTTATCAGCTGTTGATTCGAATTTCAAATAAATTTGACGTGACGTCTCCCATCAATTTTCGCATCTTGAACCAAATCAATGTTCCAAGCGAGTATTCTAACTTGAACTATATAAAAGATTCAACATGACTTACCGCACGAAGAATACGTCCCTGACATGCTTCCTATTACTGTTTTCACAACCCCATACACATCACTACATTTTTCGTTCCCCGACACAAAGACATTCGCGATCCCTGGCAAACTTTTTAGTTTAATTAATTAACACTTTTGCAACGCTTTTGAACTACATTCAACACGGTTTATCTTAAAAAAATTGTTTTGTCTGCAATTTGAAATTCAATTTGATTAGACGTTTCCCATCATTCTTGAATTTTCACGAATCATATGTTTTCAATCATATGGTTGATATTTTATTGACAATTCGGGGGTTAAGGTATAAAAGGAGGTGGGATTATTGCGAGTGTAACTAGAGAGCCACTTGAATGTGTGGATTCTCTAGTGGCGTGAAAGGCGGGGGGATTTCAATCCGCATGCGAGAGGAAGGCATGTTTGTAGTAAAAGTACTTCACTCACGTATGGATGAAATTAAGCTCATTTCGCGTCCATTACTTTATATGTTTTCGGTTTAAATTCAGGTTTACTACAGTGAAAAAATTAATAAAACAAAAAGAGAACAATTCATGTATTTGTGGAAGTAAATGAAAATAAGAGAGCAGAGTGAAAGAGTTGAATAAATACAATATTTTAACATCTCCCCTCAAGTCGAACTCCGATCGACTGTCATTTCAGCAACTCCGAATCCCAAAAGGCATTTTTGATGCTTCGATGGCGCTAAAAATTTTGTAAGGATGTCAGCTATCATCTCGTTGGTTGGGGTGTAACAGACTTCGATTGGATGTTCTTGTAAAGCCTGCCGGCTGAAGTGATATGTCGGATATCTGTGTTTGGATCGAGCGTGGAATCTTGGGTTAAGAGCAAGTTTTCCGGCACCTTGATTGTCGTTGTACATGATTACATCGGAGAGTTCGCTGAATCCAAATTCTTTTAAGACCCTGATGAAGTGAACTGCGTCCTTTGCTGTTTCTGTGAGTTCCATGTACTCAGCTTCTGTGGATGATAGCGCAACCGTCCGTTGCTTCCGTGATTCCCAAGAAATAGGCGATCTAGCGAGGATAAACACTGAACCCGTGTATGAGCGCCTGTCTTTTGTGCATCCTCCCCAGTCAGAGTCCACGTAACCGATGAGCTTTTGGTTAGTCCTTTTAAAACAGAGCCCGTGATTCGTTGTTCCAGCGAGATATCTTAGAATACGTATACCGGCGGTCTAATGGGCTTTCTTATGACAGTTCGTATACTTGGCTTAAATTGCTTACTGCATGTGAAATATCTGGACGGGTTCCCACGGCCAGGTACATGAGCGCACCGATAAGTTCGCGCAAATGGACTGCCCCTGTCTTCACATTGTCGTCGTCGGAAATATCTGCTAAGTTAGTTTCGGTTGCGATCGGGGTACGTGCAGGTTTGCAATTAGTCATTCCAAAACGATTGATAATATTTTGAATTTAGCGGATACAATATTTTACTTGTCCAAGGTTCTTTTTCTTGAATTTTCCATGCAGTCTGTCTATGATTTTGTGAACATTTGTGTCATTTTTTGAGGCGATCAAGATGTCATCGACGTAAATTAGAATGAACATTTCTTTTTGTTTGTCGGCGTACACTTGCCAGAAAAAGTATCCATACAACATCAAAAGAAAGCAACATATTAGGAAATTCATGCTAACGAAGGCTGCTACATGTAAATATTTAAGCAACAAAATTTATTCATGAAGGAAACTATCTTTTCTATAAATTTTTCCTGTGGTATTCCTTTAAAAACTAGATTTTACAAAATAAAAACAAAAAAGGCTCACTTAAACGAACCAGAAAAAGTGTCCATACATAACAATATTAATTTGAAATATTCAAATATTTTATTACATATCAGGGCTTAATAACCTGTCGGCTAACCTTTTCTCTTAAGGATCTCCTTTAGGTGGTTTGGCATGGAGTGAACCAATTTGGCTGTGTCCTGCCTAGTAATTTTGCTCCATTCATCGACGATGACGTTTTTCAGCATTTTCTTCGAGGTTATGCTGTGTTGACAGATCCTACGCTCCACCAAGTCCTACAAATTCTCAATGGGATTAAGGTCTGGGGATTGGGGTCGCGTACACAGTTGATGTTTTGTGTTGTAGAGCAACCAAAGCTTCACATTGTGTGCTGTGTGCTTGGGATCACTATCATGCTGGAACCAGAAATCGTCACCAAGCCTCAACGGCTGAACGCTTTGCTTCAAATACACCTTCAAAATATTAAGGTGACCGTACTGATCCACAGTGGATTTTATAAACACAAGTCGGCCAACTCCTTCTGCCGCCATACACCCCCAGACCATCACAGCATCACCACCATGTTTCACAGTTGGCACAAGATTTTCTTTTTCGAAGGCAGTACCGTTCTTCCGCCACACTAACTTTCTTGGTTTGATGCCAAATATGCAAAATTTGCTTTCGTCCTCAGAGAATAGAACCTGTTCCCAAAACTCTGGTGGCTTGTTTATATATTTTTTTGCGAAATCCACACGTCTCTTCCTATTCGCTTCCAAAATGTATGGCTTCTTACGTGCTATGCGTGAGCGATATCCATCCCTCCCTCTAGTATTTTTCGTATGGTATCTTCATGGAGAACCTTACCAAAAGAGTCTTTTTTATTTATAACAATTTGGGAAGTAGTTATTCGAGAATTCTTTTTAATTGTCTGCAAAACTATTCTTTTTTCGCGTTCAGTCAGTATGGAGGGTCGACCACAACGAGACTTCGACTTAATCGAACCAGTTGTATTAAATGTTTTCACCACATACTGGACAGGGGAGTGAGTTCTGCCTATTATTTGATCAATTTCGCGGTAAGTTTTCCTTCACTCTTAAGTTTCAGCATAATTTCCCTCTCCTCAGCACTGATTTCGATAATTTTGAGGGTCATCATGTATTCTAGTGCACAAAAATTTTTAAAAAACTGCACTCACTTTTAAGCCTATCCCAACTTACAGTAGAACTATTACCGGACCTAAAAACATTAATATGCATCTGCATATGTCATCGCATAACACGGGGAATCCCCCGCTTTATTCTGTACGGATACTTTTTCTGGTCTATTGTGTTGCCATAAATTGATTTTGTTTGAGTTTCAAGTGTTTTTAAATGTAAGTATTATGAAACATACTGGGAATCATGCAAAAGTGTAGATTTTTTGATATTATAGAAGAAAGCGTTCAAATTAAGTGGACATATCCTTTTTATTGGAACGATAACTTTGTTATCTTGCATGTACGGATACTTTTTCTGGCAAGTGTAAATTATCCACAGGTGAAAAGAATATATGAACACTAGGCTAAAGAAAATACCATTAAATTCAGAACTTGAGGATTCATTCTTCTTTTTATATTCCATAATCTGAGTCTTACGATTGCTTCAGGATGTGGAAACACCTTTGGGATCGTTTTGTTCAATCAAATCGGGACTGCTTTGAACGAAACCACCAAACGGATGACGAAAAATAACACCAGCGTCGAGATAGGAAGGTAGATCGGGCAGACCTCAAAATTGGGTAAAAACAATAATGTAATTTGATCCAAATATCTAATGTAAAGTACTTAAAGGAAAGTCCTTGTTAATTCATAGTACTCAACATTATTTATAATAATACCGATTATCTTGTTTATTTTCCTTAAAAAATAAATACGCAATGGAATTACTAATTTCTTCGAATGAAATCCTTGTGAAATTTCATTAGAACAGCCAAAATCATGTGAAATCTCATGATTTTAAAACCAATCCAGCACGCAAATGCAGCCTTGACCAAAAGTATTTGCCACCTTATAAAATGACAAATACCTTAAAAAAATACTTGAGCTTGGAATTGGAAAAAAATAGCAAGTGCTGAAAATACATTTATTGATTTCGTTACATTAAAATTTGGTATTAAAAATCTTTGCTTTAATTACCGCCTTAATTCTTTTTGATAATGAGGAAATTAACATTTTATACTCTAGAGGGGCTATGGCATTCTATATTTGTTTCGATGTGCTCCTTTATCTTGCGCTTTAATATCGACCACAAATGTTCTATTGAATTGAGATCCGGCGACTGAAGGGGCCAACTTAAAAGTTCTATGCCATTTTTCTCAAATTAACTCATGGTGGCTCTAGATTAATGGCATGGGGGATTATCCTGTTGGAAACGGACGCCGTCGAGGTTAGTGTCACAAACATCATGTTCAAAGAGGGTTCCAAGGCTGTTTCCATCACGTCAATATATTCCCTCGAGTCCATTCGGCCTTCAAAAACGATCATTTTTCCAACTCCTGACGCCGACATGCAGCCCCACACCATAATGTTACCTCCGCCGTGTTTTACAATAGGCATCACGTACTTCGGCATGAATTCTTCGCGAAATTTGCGTCTTACGTAGGTGGCACCAGCAGTACCAAATACCTGAAATTTAATAAAATAGTAAGTTTTTTTTAAATAGGTTAAAAAATAAATCACACACTTCATATGTCTCAAACACCTTTAAGTCATGATAAGATTGTTCAAATAACATACCTCAAAATTGGATTCATCCGACCACACGATATTGGCCCAATCTTCTTCGGTGTAATGTTGGTATTCTAAACACCACTGCAAACGTAACTTCTTGTTCTTCCCAGACAACCATGGCGTCTTCCTTGCCTTGCAAGCCTTTGAGGCTAGCATCTTGGAGCCTTCTTCTAGTAGTTCTACCAGAAATCTTTTTCCCCAAGGTCTTATTTAGCTCAGCAGTCAACTCAGATGATGTTTTCTTACGATTTTTCAAAGAGGTCAACATTAACTGGCGGTCTTTTCTTGCAGATGTAACCCATTCCCTTCCACTTCGTTTCACGTTTTCGTGACTTGTGGTCATCTTGTCACGATTTAAGGTATACCTCACAGTACTATGAGGACATTTCATAATCCTCACAATTTCACTTTTCTTTTTGCCTTCTTCAGATAGCACCTGGATTTTTAAACGTTCCTCGTTATTTAATACACGGGTATTGTGCATTTTTCTGGTCTTTATGAACTGCCTCAAATAAAGCAACAAAAATTTGACAATAATTATCGACACTTATTCACACTGCGAAGGATCGTAGTAAATTGTCGACTTTCCTAAAATCCCACTTACCTGGAAATGGGTGGCTTCTATTGTGCTTATAGTTTTATACATTATGTGTCATTTAAATTGGCTCATTTTAATCCCTACACGTGTGCTAGGTGACAATAGAAGCGTTGAAGGTCAACAGATAAGAGATTTCTAAGAATTTTTCGGAGTGGCAAATACTTTTGGCCAAGGCTGTATATTTAGACTAAGCTGAAATGAATGGTTTATCATATACAGTGCACGCTTCCATAACCGGACACCATCGGGACCAAACATTTTGTCCGGTTATAGGGGTCGTCCACTTAAAAGAACATCGACCAAGTTGTCTTGAAAAATAAAATTTTCAAATTCCGAAATCGTAGCATTTTCTTAACACAAAACGTTACCAGTTTATTCAAGAAAACAAAAAAAAAATCACAACGTTAATAAATTAAATATGCTTCTTGTGCATAACTTCTACGTATAAAATGAGACAAACTTCGATAACTTATTACTTTTCTTGAACTTTATGATATTGTCGCGTGTTATCGGTTCGCGGCCTATAATTTTAACGTTCCGGGAAAGTGAAAATGCAATGTCTTTTAATTTAAGTTAAAAGAGTTTATTTAATTCAAGAAAATGCACAATAATCAGTTTAACACTTTCACTAATTTTAATTTTCACTATTAAAATAAAATCTAACACTTGTCCATAAATTTCTTATCGCAATTGTCTTCTAAATCACTCCACTATTACGAAACACACTTCCCACACACTTTCGCAGTTCTTATCGCGGTCGAATGAATGATTCTCCCCATTCATTCAGCTCGCCTTTATATAGGGTCTCTACCTATTCACCCATTTCTCGTACATGGGCGAATGTTCTACCGAGAGGTACCTGGTAGGTTCGAGCAAGTTCATGAATGGAGTGACGTCACTTGCAGATGTTGATCATGCTTGTTGGGTTCGAGTAAATTCATTCGTTGACGTTCTTAATGATGATGAAAACAATTGCGACAGTAGCTCGCAGAATTATTTGTACATGTAACAATATCATATAAGCTTCAAGAAAGGTAATTAGTTATAGAAAATTATTTTTTGGATTTGAAGGATTGTTCCGAAAATCGAATCTGTAATTCAGCAATAGGTTGAGCAGATGCACCATCGTTCTTATTACAGGCGAAGATTTGCTATTGTTGTAGGCATAAAAAGGCGTCAGCGTATGTTTGAATGCGAATGATTTTGCTCTCTTTTGATTCTAAGGAAATAGCATTAGTTTGATCATTGAAACTTTGATATGCAGCTTCTTCGATAGAGAGACCATTGTCGATTAAGGCAAAATCCTCGGCTTGTATGGTAGATCGGCCACTCCTATTCAAAGCCATTGTCATATTCCTCCACAAACTTAATGGAATATTATTCTCATAATCAGTATCTTCATTGGCGTTATTTGAATTTATGCTTGATCCTGCTTTTCGGAAGCAATTTCCTATGGTTTCGGAACGTACCTTTCCCCAGGTGGATTGGATAAAGTAAATTGCATCCAAAACATTGATTTTTCTTAATAGCACAGATGCAGATTCGACGGAGTCGATATTGTTCAACAAGCGGTTAACACCAGGGTTCGATAGGGAAATTTTAAATTTTTGATAATACCCTGATCCAATGGTTGTATTAGGACGCAAAAACATGATGGTAATGTTGGAAAGGTTCACATTCTTTGAATGCGAACCGACATTATCGAGAAAAACCAACATTTGTTTATAAGGTCGTCTCATTCAGTTATTGAATCATTTTAAGCCAATCGTGCATAATTTCAGTGGTCATCCAAGGCTTTGCATTACTCCACCAAATGCCTGGAAGTTGTGTATAATCAAGATTTCTAAAGGCTCATGGCTTTGCGGCTTTTCCAATCACGAAAAGTGTCTCTTTTTCTCCAGCCATGTTCGCACACAATAAAATTGAGGGACTCAGCTTTGCCAGTTATCCACTTGCATACTTCTCGATTTTAAAGGCAAATGTCTTGCTCGGCAAGGCTTGAAAGAAAAGTCTTGTTTCCTCCGCGTGGTAAATAGAACCAGGATTTTACTTCTGGAAGCCGTCACGCAATTTTTGTCTAAAATCCATTACATCTTGTAAATTTACGTCAGCCGACTCCCCTATGACCGTTCTAAATGAAATGTTGTGACTTTTTTTAAATTTTCCAAGCCAACCGGTTGATGCTTTGAACTCGTTTATGTTGAGTTCTTTTGCAATATCAATTGCCTTCGCTTGAATAATAGGTCCCAACAATGGAATATTCTTATGTCTTGCCTGTGTAAACCACTCCAATACACGTTGGTCTATTAAATAATAGGTCCCGACAATGAAATATTCTTATGTCTTGTCTGTGTAAACCGCTCCAAAACGCGTTGGTCTATTAAACTCCCAGATGGTGAAGTAAAATTTCGCTTAACTGTAGACCTAACTTGCTTAATGTCTATTTTTGTTGGACTTCATGCTTATTTTTGACAATATCTGATGCTTAACTCTTTTTTTTAGCACTACAGCCCCTCGGGCCTTCGCTTAGAGATAGTTAGAGTATCTCATTTTCATGACCGTATTGCTTTTTTCGGAAGTTGATTTGGTCAGTACAATGCTCCCGTATGTCTGCTCAGCTATGATATGATCTGATTAAATCAGTACATATCACCGCTGAGTGAACACTCGTACTCTGTCTGAAAAATCCCCTGAACTAAATCACGTTGTTCATCAAAGAGATTTGAACCTGGGACCTTTGGCTTATGCGTCTCATGCTCTAATCACTAGACCACACAGACTACTACTTAACTCTTACTAATATGAAAATCCGCTGCTAATTCAAGTACGGAATAGTTTTTCTCGTTTTTTCCAATTAATAACGGGATTTATTCGTGAAGCGTCAATAATTTTTCGGTGCCATAGCACTACTTATGTTAGTAGCTTCTGAAATGTGTCAAATTGTATATGTCGGTAGAAAATCTAAACATTACATTTTTCTCCAAACATACTCGTAAGTACCTTCAACGATTGGCAAAACAATCACTTTACGCCCTACGCCAACAATACAAGTACTAATGTACTGATCAAAATGCGTTGTCAACGTGTTTGATCAGTTAAAAACGATGTTCATAGCATAGCGAAAAATAAAACAAAGAATGTGTTGCACTTTGTGGCCTTGAACTTAAAATGCGAACCGGTTATTAGACCTTTCGTAGTGAAAATAGTGAAAAATGTGTGTCCGTTTCTGGGTAATAGAGCGCCCAGTTAATAGAGTGTCATTTGTTTGAAAACAGGATCTTAAATGAACGGGACTAGTAAAATTTTCCGATTATGAGGTGTGTCGTATAGGGAGCGTACACCGTATATGTAATGTACGAGTATATTAATATTGAATTGAGTGAAACATATTTAAATTTGTGCTGTGAACATTCAAATGAGAGAGTTTGCTGGTGATATGTAAAGTGCTTGCGAAATATTGGATGGTAGTTTTCGCATAGTAGAATGCCTTGCAACTAGCAAGTGCATAACGATTTGTAGCTGTTTTTGTTTGGGATTTTGTGGCACGACAACGAAGACATCAGCTGTTGAGATATTTGTATTTAACTATAGAGTAATAGATACTTTTAAGTTCAGTTGCTTTAGCGCAAAAAACTAGAAACCCAACAACAAAATAAACGAAAAAATGAAGAAGAAACACACTTCTCTCAATTATAAAACAACAAAAACCAGTGTGTGTAAAAGAGACTACAAAAGATTTAAAAAATGAGGGCAAACATCCATGGAAGAATTATGCAGCTTTAATAATATGCGTTGTCATATTTTTCCATTTTTTATTTATCTTTCGCTGAAGGATGTGTTGTATTTGTGATATAGAAACAAATAGGTGATTTGGTCATATGTGATAACACTTTATTTGTAAACTTTTTATTTACATCGATTTATATCTACCATACAAAAATAAAAAAACATACTACTGATGGAAGTAATGTAATTGCGAATTATGTCAAATGTCGAATATAAAATTATTTGCAGGCCTTTACCCGCCACAACAATGAGCGCTCGTCAGGGGAGTACTGGGTTAGTACCCCTTTTTGGTAAATTTATGTATTTCTATAAGAATAAATGGGAAGTCCGATTTTGAATCTCATCCGTTTAGGACAATAATAATTTGTAGCCATTACAAATTCCTGATTGCAGAACAAAAAGACAAGTAGATTCCTAATAAATTGAAGTTTTGATGATAGATGTTATTTGAAATAAAAAAAAAGATATGGCAAAATAGTGACTGTATAATTGATGGTGTCCTATGTTTATATGAAAGAAGTAAAAGTTATTGCTTCGTTTTCGTTATTGACTTGTACCCTAGAGATTTAATCGAGAAAATATGAAAAGATAAACGAAAAAATTTGGTCTTTTCATTATGGGACTCTGACCGGGTATGGGATCCGCCATGTTGGCTTGCCCCTCTACTCATGAGCTAGCCATCGGGTGAGCTCACCCCTTTTTCTTTGTTGTTATAGGTGCTCTTGCAGGGTAGAGTGGCCTTCCGCACACTACTTTGTGATGGTTTTAACAACAGAATATCTTTCGTTGATGCAGGGTAGTGCGGAAGGTATTGTATTTGTTATATCGTTGCCTTCTTACTCAGGCCCATAAGGAAATCAATTAACGTATCTGACGTTACTTCGAGTAACGGAAACAGCTGCTTGGTAGTCCACAAATTTCCGAAAACAGCTGTCCAGAAGGCTTGAAAGCAACATATTAGTAGGCCGAAAGTAGGCTTTCGAGATTTTCAAGTATGACATTTAGCCGAAATGATACAAACGAGAAGGAAATATATTTACCCGCTAATGGCTTCGACGGTTTAAATCTAAAATAAATCGTTGACACAGTACTGATAAAATGTCGGCCGTATTGTCATATGTAATGTCAAAAAACTTTTACAAAAATTTGTTTGATTTGAACAGCACTAGATGGCGCTGATGAGCCTATTCGAAGTGGCTAGTCTGCGGCCTAAAGTAGTGTTTCCGTTTTCGGGCCTGAGTAAGAAGGCAACGGTTAATCTGTTGGTCCAAGGGAATTTGTGCTTCCCTACATCTTTTGGTTGGCTTAAATTTAAAGTTATAGAATTTTGTAGGGTTGAGTACCCAACTCAATTGCTCCAATGCTATTAATTTTCGTTGAACAATCTGTTGTTAAATGATGTTGCTCCGGTTGGCAAACATATCTCTCAGTCTGTGGGCACGGCAGAGACAATATTATTGACAACAAATGTTTCTCGTATAGAGCTATTTTACCCAAAATCAACTTACTAGACAGCTCAACTTGTTTCTTCATATCTTTAGGTTTTTTTTTTTAATTTTTGTGTAAATTGTCGTACAGTCTTAAGTTGTAATGTAACATACATAAATTAAATTTGTTACATCTTATAAATTGAATAAGACTAGCTTTGTCTTTTCGTTTTACTCTTCATAATTTTAATATAAATTAGATTTATTTCTGTAAATTGTATTGAATCTTCTACTGAATTTCTTAAAGAATTGTAGACTGTATCTATCTTTTCATTCTTCTCATATCCAAACACTACTTAATTTATATTGCTATAGCAACTGCAGCTTCAACATATAAAAACTTCCTCGTCTATTCAACTATACGAGCCCACTCTCTCTCATTCATTGCTCCCGTGCATTTCCGAGACTCGACAATATCATAGACGAACAAGAGTATCACAGATGGCATCATCATGTATTCTCACTTTATAGTATCTATTATAACACTAGTTGTCTGCATCTGCTTCCTTCTTGTCGGGTGTATAATGGCTGAGAAATTAACCTTCCCCTTCGAAAATTATAGAGTCAGACTCAAAGCAGCATATGCGCCAGTATATGTGAAACTCACAGAATGCATACGTACATTATCGTTATTTTGATGTTAACTCACATACCTCTGAATGCAAACATATGATATTGATAAAATTTGCACCTGTATACTCGGGATGCATGTGTGATATATTTGTATAAAAATGTGCTAACCGAAATTTGTCTCACCGGGCGAGCGGAATAAAAATATATATTCCTTTCAGATTTTATGTTTGCGTTTAACATTTCATTAATTTGTAACAATTCGCGAACAGTTATGAAATCAATAGAGTTGAATTAATTAAATTTTTTAATCTAGATTATGTTATATTTTATTTACATTTAAATGAACACTATAAACATTTGTATATACATATACAAAGAAAAGCCCATAAAAATTTAAACAATCACTTTGATTGTTTTATATGCTGCGCTGTTTCTTTGCCGCTACTCCAATCTTCCAATTAGTGACCTGCTTTGACTGTGCAGCATCAATTCATCACATAAGCATTGTAAAACTCTCCATGTTTTTTTTGGCAATACGACTTGGATTTAAAAAAAGTTTTTTTGCAAGCACTAATCTTGTTGATCTCATCTCAACTAGATCCTTCATACTTTTTCATTGTAAATAACAGGCTAAAATATAAATTTACTACGTCTTATTCCGGAATTTCGATTCTAGGTAGTAAACAAGTCGAGTAGGCAAGAGTGTGCTTCTACCAGAAGGGCTGTGCAACCATTCTACGGTTCAAAACAACTTTTCTGATGATATGAATCAATAACTTGAATTATGAATTCGCTAAAAATGCAAAAAATAGTTCAATTATATCTGACAGATGGAGGGTTTCTTCCATTAACACAAAATACCCGCCATTTTGTTACATTTTAAATAAATTTTCTGAATACTGGGCCCAAGGAACATATTCAAATAAAACACTATTGTTGAAATTTTCATGATAATTCGAAGAGAATTGTTGTGTCAAGGTTGATTTTTAATACTCAGATACTATATACCAGCCAGCATCGCATGTAGCTGTAT
Source organism: Odontomyia ornata (assembly GCA_963969285.1). Lineage (NCBI taxonomy): Eukaryota > Metazoa > Arthropoda > Insecta > Diptera > Stratiomyidae > Odontomyia > Odontomyia ornata. Next base: position 6,948,226 of record OZ017741.1, read on the forward strand.
TTCCATATAATTGAAATGGCTATATCTCATCTAATTATGATTCGATTTCAATAAAATTTGGTGGGCATATGTTAATATACATAATTGTGAAAGGTTAATAAGTTTAAGAATACCATCCCGATTTGATGGAGCAACTTGCTCTTGTTCTCATAAAGACCTACCTCCGTGATTTTTTTCAGATTTTTCGGTGTCCAAGCGAGAGGGAGAAGGGTGGGGGCACACGTACATTTTGCCTTACCCTGGCCCGACTTATGGTCTAGTCAAGATACTCCACTAGAAAAATGTTAAGGATCACTCCGGTTTAATTGACAACCCCCCTTAAAAAAATTTGAAATATTTGATAAGACCTAAACTTTGGAGAGACTATCACTTCTGACCTTTCAACAAAGTTGGAGCTTTGTAGTCTATATAGTTTCTGAGGAAAGTTGCTATGACACGCGGGCAGACGGACAGACAGGACGCGAATCGAGTAAGTCTTTGTAAAATTCGTTTTACAAAGCCATGAAAAAAATTACACAAGAAACATGATAAGCAAATAATTTAAATTAAATATTATGAACTTGATTATAACAAAAAACAAGTTGGGTAAACAGACCTACGCTCATGTCAGAAGGGTTTTGTATTCAACTTACAAAATGCAGTCACCAGATCGAATCAAATCAAGAAACATGTCAAAGACGATTTTATTGGAGATATTATAAAATACGAAGATCAAACTATTATTAACAAAGTTGAACGAATTCCGACTCCTGAGGTTTTTGGTATTGTTATACTCATAAATATCTCACTTGATAATTATTTCAGATGTCCATCCACGACGGAGGAAACACATTTTTCATGTATTTCCCCCCTGTGCCCCCACTGAAGCAAAAACTGACAGTTTAACAACTGTTTTGAAAAGCTCCCATGAAAACTTTCATTTCATACTCATATCGGCTACGTTTGATGAATTTTTTTTCAGGGGCCACTCTCCTATACTGTTATCATCGATTAATGGCCTATTTTTTCGAATCTTAGAATGGTTACAAAACCCTTTTGCTAGAAGCTCTCTCCCACCTCCTTGACTTGTTTCACTTATGAGCATTAATTGTAGGTACTCATCTTCAGTCATTCATTAAATTGAATCAAGTGTTCAAAGCATGCACCTTAAACGTTGAAGTTGGGAAAAAATAACAAAAAATTATTCAATCTTCGCATTTAAAACAGCCACTATTTTGTTTTACGATTACTGATACCACTAGCTGAACCGATTCTCAAAGATATTCATGACAACTATCATTCCTGAAATTTTCATGCAAATCCTAGCAAAACTGTAGTGTCTGAGTCGGTAAAAAGCGCATGTTGTTCCATAGCCATATGTTGCCATAGTAATAAATGCAGCGCATATTGTTCCATAGTAATACAGGAAAATTCAAACCCCTATAACTTCGCTAAATATGATTCAATCTTTATGAAACTTTCAGGATAGATCAATCTTATAAACAAACATCTTCGTACTGAATTTCATTGAATTTAAGGGTACCGTTCAGATTTTATTCAAGAAAACATAAAATATATAAATCATACTATTACTAACAAAGTTGAGTGAATTGCGACTTCTCACGTATTTGTTGTTGTTGTACTCACCAAGGCCTACATTCCTGATTTTTTTCAGATTTTTCGGATCACAGGTGTCCAATCGCGAGGGGGGGGGGACACAAATTTTTCATGTATTTCCCCTCCCTTTGCGCCCCTCGAAGCAAATTCAGCCAAACTAAGACCTGTTTTGAAAAGTTCTCATCAAGGCCTTTCATTTGATACCTATATTGGCTACCTTCAATGAAATTTTTTTTTCGGGGGTCACTCTCCTGTATGGGGAGACCCCCCTTAAATACCTTTTAAATTTTTTTTGTAGTTGAACATTGAAGAGATCACCACTTTACACCTACACACAAAATTTAATGTTTCTAGCTTAAGTAGTTTCCGAGAAAAACTGCTGTGACACACGGACGGACGGACGGACGGACAGACGGACAGACTGGTCGCGAAACTAGTAGGGTTTTGTAAAATTATTTTACAAAACCCTAAAAAAAAAGATTATGGCTGTTCATACTAATCACGTAGCGAAAACCTGTTCAGTAAAATTCTTTTATTCTTTGAAAAGCTCTTTGAGGCATGAATAATTTAGTGGGAGGTAGTTTGATGATGATGATGATTTGCTTTTAATGGTTGTATTTTGGCTATGGTAGTCTTCAGTTCGATGAATTTTGTATGTAGTTGTTATATCCTTTTATGGTATTGCTTTGAAAGGCCTTTTCAAAAATTTTCTTTTCAGAGAAATTCCAATTTGAGAGATATTTTGGTTTAATATGGTTTAAATTTAATTTACCAATTTATTAAAAGAAACAAAAATTCTTACTAAATCCTTAGGATTTTCTACATACGTATATCATGTTGAAAATTTCCGGTATAAAACACGTTTCTTGTCAACGTTAAAATGCAATTAAATTTGTGTTTGATTGGACTAATGAAACTAATTACATCAACTTGTATGTTTGGCTCGCAGAAATGCTGATATAAAAGGATAATTGTTGTGCTTTGACGCAGTATGTTGAGATATCAATCGATTTTCTGTCCATGAATTATTTCCAGACTGTAAGGGAAAGCACTAGTTCCAAGAATTTTATTTAAGTCATTCGAATTGAATAGTTTGTCATTGGCTTTCGCAGAAGTAAAGTATTTATAAATGGCTTTTTCGGGTATCACTTGAAAAGAGTTGAAATTCTAATGAAGTTCTATGGGTATTTGACTGCCTACAATAAAGGACAAGTTTAGATATTTAGATTTTAAAATTGATTTTGATGCTTTGATAGGAATTAGGAAAGGTGGTTGACATTTTCTTAATGTTGAATTCAATTCAATTCAAATATGTCGTAATTGAAATAAGTAGTGGTTTCCGGGCTGGAGCATTATATAAATGGCCTTTAAGACCTAAAAGTAGAAATATAATTTTTCATGATACTCAACGATTTTCACGCAGATGCGCTGAACGTAGTAATTAGCAAACTTTGCTAGTTTGTTTATAGTAGTTGATGGCACCATTGGTAGATAAATGGGTCCCACCGTGTTTGACCAATGGACCACACATAGAGAGATAAGAGCATACAATTTCTGAATAACCTTTGAAAATACGAGAAAACAGTGTAGTGTTTAAGTATGTATACTAAATTATGTATAAGTCCATGTACGAGGTGTGACAATTAAGTAATGAGACTGATTTTACTGCCGCATTTGTGGTAAGCCTGAGACCTTGAAATTTCCTTTCCCTTCCCCGGCATCCTTCTTCTCTTCATTGATATATTTACCATCGCTCTAGCTTGTTTAGTTCGTCTGCTGTGCCGTGTTGAGTAGACATGTGTTGGTGGTGCTCGTCACGAAAATGGAGAAACGAAATCAAGAGCAACACGTCGCGATAAAATTTTTCGGCCAGATTGGGTGAAATAGCTTCGTACACGTACGCTAAATTGCATGATGATAGTGCTCTTAGTCGTGCCCAAGTGTTTCGATGGCATAAAGAGTTTAAGGAGGGTAGTGAAAGCGTGGAAGATGAGGCGCGGAGCGGGAGACCAGTCGTGGTGCGGACTGATACGAATGCGCAGCGTGTGCGCGCCCTAACCCGTGAAGATCGGCGTTTAACAGTTCGAATGTCAACAGGGTGCGCCCAGACATCGCTCGTAACTAGATCCTTCATCACGACAACGCGCCGTGGCACACCTCCCTCAGTGTGTCCCAGTATTTGACCTCTAAAGGGATCGCCGTGTTGCAACAGCCGCCTTATTCGCCCGATATGTCACCCTGTGACTTTTTTTTGTTCCCTAGAACAAAATCGCTGATCAAAGGAACCCATTTTGAGTTGATTACGGACATCCAGGCGGCCATGACGCGGCTACTCGCGGACATCCCAGTTGAAGCGTTCCAGAAATGTTACGAAGCATGGAAAACGCGCTGGAATCGTTGTATAGCTGCCCAAGGGGACGGCAGAGTTGTAGAATAATTTTTATACATACGGTTTTCATGGAATCATCATTTTATATATACGGTTTTCATGAAATCCAAAATATGATACTTTAAGCTAAAACCGTACACTCTTTTAAAAGATACTTACTTTTACAGTTTTGGTAAGTATGAATCCAAATAATTAATCAAACATAACTTCACCGTTCTTTGAGACTATCATTTTTGCTGTTACCAATGGCTTTATCTATTTATTTTTTTTTAATTTTATGTTTCGTCAACACAAAACATTTCGTTAATTCACAAATAAATAATTGTTAATCTCAGAAAAAAGTGGCCTGGGCCTCCTCTAAAAATGTTTTATAACTAAGGCCTTTTAATAGTGGATTCTAGGCTTGTTTCAAGGGTAAAGAATGCAAAACAAAATTAAAATTATTCAGCATATTTTTCAATGAAAGTATAAGCAAACAAGTAAAGATAAACAATTCACGTTTTTTGCATTTACATATCTACGTTTAATATATTATACATATATTGTATTATGATTAAGCAGTTTCTCAGTTTTGGAACCATGCAAATGTCTTCCGTCGCACAGAATTGGTTTTAATAAAATCATTTATGATTGGCGTCAGACATAAGTCGTCCAATACAGTCTGATGGACCTTAAGAACTGTAATATTGTTGAGTACCTTGTGCCCGATTGTCGATCGCAGATACGTTTTGAGCCTAGAGAGTGCGCTGGTTGGCCTTTCGACTGAAGCACTCCTCACAGACAACTCGTAGGTTATCTCGCTAATAAACGAGATAACCTCCCAGAGTAAAAAGAGTACTTCTCAAATTCATGGCTGAAATATGGCCCATTAAAGCCATATGTAACGTGGCCTGTTTGCAAGTAATATGGCCCATTAAAGCCATATGTCACATGGCCTGTTTGCAGGACATCTGACTCAATTCAAAATGAAATTGGCCTAAACGGCGAAAAATGGCCTAAACTTGGCCCGATTTGCATTGAATCAGGCCCAAAGATGGCCTAAAAGTTTCCCAAACTCGGCTTAAAAGTGGCCCAATCTCGAACTTCAAGTGGCCCGAACTCGTCCTAAAAGAGGCTCAAACTCAGCCTTAAAATGTTTTGTGTATATCCCCCCTGTGTTCCCTGAAGCAAAAAATGTCTGTTTTGAAAAGTTTTCGTCAAGATCTTTCATTTGATACCCATATCGACACCTTAGAGGAAATTTTTTTTTGGGGTCCACTCCGCTATATGAGGAGACCCCCCTTAAATACCTTATACAAAGCCATGTAAATAAATGGACGAGCAACGAGAATCTGTGTACTCGTCCATGTGGGAAGCAAATTTATCACATAAATAAGTTATAAATAACTTACGCTCTCGAAACTATATGATTCCCTCTGTTTCTCCTTCCTCTTTGTTTCCACACAGGTTTTTCTTTCCTCTCTTCAAAAGAATCAATTCTCCCACTAACACCCGCGCACACCGACTAAATTTATTTCACGTGCACACGATCGCGCCTTCGTTATCATTCGTAAAACAGTTAGAGTACAACACAACAAATGACTCTCACAGAAAACTCGAACGTCAAAGCAAAAGAAATTCGAAGAGGCGAGAAAATGGCGAGAAGACTCATGTGTCAAAGCCGATGGAACATTCGTAAGATTTTAATAAAAACAGAGAGCTAAAGTGCCGATTTCGTACACGCGATCTTCAAAATTAAAAACTTTTTAAACGTGAACGTGTTTCGGAGTGAATTAAGTGCAAAAACAAAAATATATCATTTCAAACCTCAACTTCACATAACTTTTGCGAAATTTGAGTTTTGAACCCTTGTCATTTTTATTTTTTAATTTTGGGCGACTTTTAGATAAAAAACGGTCAGAACAAGGTGATTCGGTCATGTTTAGGCCGTGTTTAGACACCGATTATTTTAACTCAGGTCTCCAATGCCGGGACCATCCAAGCAAGAGAATCTAGCCCCAATAAGTGTAGGGGAGATTGGGTAACGGTGTTTCAATTTATTTAAGTAATGTACTCCAAAGTTTATGGCTAAACGATTCATCTCTTAAGTTAAATCATAATATGAGTATGTAATCTTAAAAAAGGCATTTAAAGGCGTGTATTACATATCATTACAAGATATAGCCACTTTAAAAAAGGGATATTAGCCACTGCGTGGGAATGGATCATTTTGGATCAGTGAATAGGTGACTTAAAATCGACTGGGGCAGCCTGTATTTTCATATAAAAAAATCAATAAAAGACAACAATTTCTTAATATCGTGTAGTGCAACCGTGGTAATTTCTGGCACTTTTTGTATGTGAAAATTATTTGGTGTTTTGTCAGATCTTTTAAGAAAACTCGCTTTAGTCTCGTTTTCCTGTTCTCCTATAACTGAATATAGTAAATAAATTCGCTTCCATTTAACTTGGAATTCAATAATAATAATCACTTTCCTTTGGCAAACTTTGGAGTGCAGATAGATTGTTGGGATTCTCCTTCTCATAATCATCTTCAAACTTTGATTCCTCTTCAGAATGAACACTTATGTGATCTTAATCTTCCCTGAAACTCTCTTGTAACATTTTTCTTTTCTTTGTTTTTGTAGTCGCCTATTTCTATTTGCATTTCTTTTCTTCTCTCATTTCTATTTCATTTTCATTTGTTGTGTTAGTCACAATCTTCGATTTCCCTTTTTGTCTTGGTGCTCTTCCTCCTTTACGCGGACGTACTGTAGGTAAACCTCGAAATTTTAATGGAATTGGAATCTTTTTCAATATTCACGTCAGTCCAGAAGTTCTATTGCTTGAACGTGATCACCGTGTACTTCTAAATATTTTTGTCTAAGATCGAAAACATCTACTAATTTTAACAGGCTGTGGCACTATCAGTTTTTTCCAAGTGCCATGTAAAGATTTATTATGGTACCAAAAATATTAAGTTGTTGTCAATAACCTTTAAAAGGGAGCTCATTTTCGGCCTCATAGCTTCATGCAAATGATTGACTCGTATAATAAGCTATGAATATTTTAATTTAAAAAATTAAAGCGGAGTAAATTCCCTTTCATTCTACTATTTATATTTTTATTCCGTATGCAATTGTTTCGTTCTCTACTTGAGAACTTCCTCAGTACTACTATTCCCTAAACTACAAGTGTCCTAATATTTATACTAATTTCTTCAAACTATTAAATTGAATCTCTAATTACACCTAACATGTCTCTAATCCCTCAAAGTTCTTTTACTTAATCTCTAATTACCTGATCCTTTTACCATTCAAAAATTTGTTTTTCCTTATCACTACTTAATTACATTCATTATTTGGTAAGCTTGGTGTATCCGTTACCTGGGTCGCCGTTCCAAATGGCCTGCGTCTTTCGATTGAATATATCCAAACTTTCTACTACATCAAGCTTCCTCTCGTTTGTAATCGTTTCAGCATGCTCACGTTGTCCGCAGTGCTATCATGTTTTTCAAGGACTTTATGCACTTTCGATTTGAAGGTTTTTTCATCCTGCTTCTTATTTTTGTTGACTGCTTTCCTTAAGTGTTCGTTCCATCTGACACCTAGTGATCTCCTCGTTTGTCCAGTATAACATCCATTACATTTCGTACACGATACCTTGTAGACTCCGTTCCGCTTCATTTTGGGTATGGAATCTTTGGTTGATCCTAGCAAGCTCTGCAGTTTTGTGGCCCGGCTCGTATAAACTAGGTCGATGTCTACGTTTTTCATAGCCCTCTTCATTGTTTCTGTCCATGAGTCAAAAGTTACAACCAACCTCTTCCGTTGCTCGACTTCCGCAGTTAGCGTTGTGAACTTTTTGTTGAAGATCTCATTCGTTCCTTTGGCTATCAATTTTGTGCCTTCATCCGTAGGGTATCCATTCCACTCGGCTGACATATAAATGTGGGACGTTTCTTTTTTCAGGCCTTCTTTATTCAATGGTAGCGTGAGCATTCGATTCACAAGCTAGCTAAATGTCGCCCATTTTTGCTGTTGGTAATGGTTCGAAGTGAAAGGAATTATCCGCATGGTGTCCGTTGGTTTGCGGTATATTTCGAATTCCAATCCATTCGCTCCTCTACATGCCATCACGTCTAGGAATGGTAGCCGCCCCTCCGATTTCAGCTCGTGGGTGAAACTGATGTTGTTGTGTATCGAGTTGATCGCCGTGAGAGTTTGCTGGACCTGATCCTCTTTGATGATCGTGTAGACATCGTCTACATAACGCACCCATCGATGTGGCAGTTTACCTTCTTGTGCTAGCTTCTCCTCCAAAAATGCCATAAAAACTTCGCTTTGAAACGGGGAAGAGGGTTGTTTGTTTAAAAAATTCTCCCCTGAAAGTGAAATAGATTTCACCCATGCAGAGTCTAGTCAGTTTCAAAAACATTTTGGCTCGTGCTTTCCATTGTTCTCCTGATCCTTGTATCAGAATCCACTCCTCAAGTAACGCAAGTGCTTCTTTGATCGGAATACTGAGAAAAATTGCCTTGACATTAGATGACACCATCGTATCGCCATCTTCCAAAGGCCCCCAGGACAAAACCTTTGAAGTAAATTCTGTCAAATTCGCTGTTGATCCTGTAACAAATTTTTTATCCACATTATTGAATTCTTTGACCAACCACTTCGCAATTTTCTGAGTGGGGGCGTTTTCTGCTGAAACAATTTCACGCATTTCATGGCCTGGCTTGTGAATCTTCGGAAGTTCTACGATCCTTCGTAGCGATGGGTTGGTTACTTTTAAGAATTTCTTGAGGTCGTGAATCCATCGTTCACATTCTTTCAGCCCTTTCTCCACTCTTTTTATTGACTCAGGCATTCCTGCATTCCCGCATTCTATTGTCGTAATCGGCCTTGTCCATGATCACTAAGGCATTCCCTTTATCCGCTTTCATGTAGTAAACCGGTAGATTTTTAGCTCATTGATGATCCTATGTTATTCTCGTCCTGCTTTCCGACCCATCTAGTTTCTTTTTTCAGTGTATCTTCAGTGCTGGTTCTTATCCTTTGTTTTTCCTCTGCCGTCAGTCCATGCATGCTAGAAAGTCTATTGATCCCGGCTTCAATTTCCATGACGATATCTTAAGGTTTGGCGCTCGCGTTAATGGAGTATTTCAGCCCCATGTTCACTAGATTCAGTTGTGGTTGCGTAAATACCTGGGACGATTGATTGATGACTATGTTTTCGATTGTACACAACTTGATTTGTTGGGACACTGTCACTTGTTCTCGTCTTAATTGATGAAACTTATTTTCCAATATTAATTTCTTCCGCTCGCTTTCACACTCTTCCGCTAATTTCACTTTTGTTAGAAACAGCGGGAAACCTAACGGATATTGCTTGGCCAGACGCAAATGTAATTCGTACGCCTCTTTGCTTGTCCTGTCCAATTTCGCATGGAGTCTTTGAATACTCTCCTTCACCAACTGCATTTCTAGATACTTGATCATTGTACCTTTCTTGAACGGTATACTTGTCTTGAGTTTAACGGTGTGGCTTTTAGGGGTGATGCTGTTGTGATTGCATTTTTTTAAAAACTTAAGTCCCTTCTTAGTGATGCGACAGACTTCCTTAAACTGATAAACTTATTGAATAAAAATAAAAACAGTAGAATTAAAGGAATTTACTTTCTTTCATTTTTAGGTCTTTGTAAAAAATTTTTTTAACAAAGACCTACTAGTTTCGTGACCTGTCTGTCCGTCTGTCCGTCCGTCCGTCTGTCCGTCCGTCCGTCTGTCCGTCCGTCCGTCTGACCGTCCGTCCGTCCGTCTGACCGTCCGTCCGTCTGTCCGTCTGTCCGTGCGTCACAGCTAATTTCCTCAGAAACTATAGAAGCTACAATGCTCAAACTTTGTGAAAAGGTCAGAAATGATGATCTCTCAAATGTTAAGGCCTTGACAAAAATTTAAAAAATTTTTAAGGGGGGTCCCCCCTAATAACGAATTAGCCCTTAAAAATTTTTAGTCGAGTGGGGTATCAAATGAAAGGTCTTAATTGGAACTTTTAGAATCTGAAATAAAAAAGTCATTTTATGAATTAGGGGGTCTAGGGGAAGGCAAAATGTACCAAAAATTTGTGTCCACCCCCCCTCGCGATTGGACACCTTTCAACCGAAAAATCTGCCTTAATGAGTACAAGGGCAACAAATACTTCAGAAATCGAAATTCGCTCAACTTTGTTAATAATAGTATGATTTGCAGATTTTACATTTTTGCCCATAAAATCAAAACGGTACCTTTAAACTTCTTGAAATTTTGCAATTATATAGATTGATATGAGGTATATATGTTCACAAAATTTAATTGAGATCGAATCATAATCAAGTGAGTTATAGCCATTTCAATTATATGGAATTAATACAACAATAACACGTGTTTATGGTTGATATAGGGTTTTCCAATAAGAGGTATTATTTTGACATTAAAGAAAAATGCCATTTTTTAATACGAATGATCGGTTGTTTATTTCATTATAAAGAAGAAGGTATGCCGTTAACAACAAAAAACAACATCAGGCAAATAACCACCACGACACGCTTACAGGACCATATCCTTTTCATGAAATTTTCCATAACCAAATCGCAAAGTGGTTGCCCTATGTCCTCGATAGCCTCACGAATTTCATCTTTGAGTTCTTGAATCGACGCTGGACCTCTTATTGGAAAACTCTATATATATTTAAAATGGATTAGGCACTTTTATTTTCTTTCAATTTTCATGTAAATTTAAGGAATAGTGTTTAACTTTAACATGTTCAATCGGCCGAGCATTCAGAAAAATCATTTAAGCTAGATTAAAATGGCGGCTGCACTGTGCTTATGAAAGAAACTGTACATCTTTTGTATAAATTTGAACGATTTCATATCCAAGTATTGGATGATCGGCCATTAGAAAACTTTTTTCTAACCCTAGGATGTGTACAAAGACCTTCTGGTAGGAGCACTCTCCTGCTTACTCAACTTGTTTATATTTGAAAGTTCTACTAAAGGCGGAATATCTTTAACTATTTGAATATTTTGATCACTGTCGTGAAGCGAGCTGGATTTTTCGGAGGCAAAATATAATTTTCAAAATTGTGTTGAAAAAAAATAACAAAAGAACCCAGTATCATGTGGGCTTATAGCATAGCTTTAAATATTTAATAATAATCCATCGCATAACAGTCCAAATCCGAACCTTGGCGTTGAGATTTATTACTAGGATATCTCATTCCATGGGCATAACGGAATTTGAGGTGATATGGCCAATATCACGCTCAACCATGTTATTATTACCAAATATTCCACCCAGCTGTGATGGGTACTAACATCACAGCTGGGTGGGCTGATAGTCTGGCAGCAGCAACAGACGTTCAAACTCGATGCTGTCCCCGAAGTTTGAACTTGGGAGCTGCTGCGCAAGCGGAGTCTGCCCTAACCCACTGCTCCACACGGACTACCTAAATATTATTTGCTGAGTCAATCATTTTGTTTAATTTTTGCTTATTTGCTTAGATTGGCAATAACTTTCAGGAAGGGAAGTTGCCATTCAAGTTCTATATTTCAACACTTCCTTATTTTGGGCAATCAACTTTAGACTGATTAGTCAAACTCTTGAATTTTCTAAGCGGTAAATTTCGAGAAATTTTCACTTGCAATTAGTAGTTGTATTCCTATGAACCTTTTTTACCAACGTCTAGTTGTAGTTTTCACACTGAGTTTTTAAAAAGGTATTCGTTGGAAAAACTGAAATAGGGCGATCAATGGGAAGACCAAGAAAATGCTGGTCTGACTCCGTCGATGAAGACAGTCCATCACAATTCAGTTATCGAAATCGGGAGATGCGTTAAATGGACCAAAAAAATTGGAGGCGCTGCATGCAGCGAGCGATAGCCCGGGAGGAGATGTGCCGCTGCAAAGAAGAACACTAAGGCTATCGTTATGATCCACGCTTCCATAAATTGTATGGAATGTAAAGACACAATTTTTGTCCGCATTAATTTTTCCTTAATACAGCCATATGAAAACAACAATGTCTACCATAAGAAAACACTAGTCACTAACCATAAACTAAGCAAGAATTAATTTAACGATCCCTTTAAAATATTTCTCAGGGGTTATCTTTACTTTCATGGGTATTTCAAGGTTAGTAAAAAATTGAACACCTTGAAAAAGATTTAATTTTGAAAATTTCGGTAATGTTTTTTAATCTAAATAACAGAAATATGTTGTACAGACAACTATTTCCCAAACGTAATAAAACCGTTCCTAAGCTGTTGTATCATTTATCGTGGAGTTGTGAGAAAAAAAAGTCCACTGTCAGACAAACTACTACTATCACAATCTAACTAATCAGTCGTTCTATCTAAACAATCAATCAATCGACAACATTGTAACTATCAATTTTCTTGTTCCATTCTACAAGTATTACATAAGAACAGCAAGACAGCAAAGAACACTAGTATTGCAGTTTTGTTGTAGAATGGACACTAGCATATTTACCACTATACCACGGCTATCATACAAAACAAATAAACGATCATTTAAGCGCAACGCTAGTTTTTTAAACCTTCATCATTTTGGTCGCCATATTTTTTGCTTCTTATTACGTACGAGTATTATCTTATCAATGAACTCGTTTATTCACCTAATTGGATAATCGATCATATGAGCGAATCACAAAAATTTACTTTATTGCAAAACAACGAAAATTACTTTATGACGATAACATTTAATGAGTTGGAGGGTGAATAGTCTGTACAGACTTCTAAGAAAATGTCTACAAAAACAATTCGACTATGGAAGAGATGTTTTGATATATACTCGTAAGTATGCATTTGCACGTTTCTAGATTAAGATGTTTAGGCAAATGTTTAATTTTGCGACGTGAATCATGAAATTTTCGTGGAAGGACCGAACGAGTTCTTCCAATTATTATTTTTTCATTCTGCTCGTCGTAGTTGATGATAAAAGCAAGTAATGACGGGCGTCTAAGTTTGTTAGCGCTTTGGACAAAAATTAGAAGCCATTTGTTTCTTACTATTATTATTTGTAGGCATGTGACGACAAATAAAAATCTCTAAACCCGCCTTAAAATCAATTTTTAGGTGGGTTGAGTAATTGGTTTTTAGATGGACGAACAGCAGATGGAGCAGCATTGTAGGAAAACCTCAGATATGTATGGCAACCTGACTGTTTCATTGAATTTAATGGTACCCATTCGAATTTATGCAACATGATGTAGAATTGATAAATCATACTGGTATTAAAAAAGTTCATCGAATTTCGACTACTAATGTATGTTTTGCTTTAGTATATATACAAATCAATAAATTTTTACAGATAATTTGGTTCACAGGTGCCTAAAGGCGTGGGAGAGCACAATTGTTTAATTTTTTTTAACCTCCCCTTGCTTATTTAAATATCAATAATGCAAATTAAAGAATTAATATCAAAAGATCTCATCAAAACCTTTCATTCAATACCCCACTTGACTAGTTCTGTGAAAAAAATTTGAGGGTCATGTCATTATATGGGAAGACCACCCATGAAATTCTTTGACATTTTTTTTGCAACTACAAAACTTTCATTATACTGCCTTTTTGGGTTTTTTTTGACAAAGTTTGATGGTTCCAGCCCCTATATTTTCTTGCAGTATTAGACGGACGGACAGACAGGCTCCGATTGCATGATTTTTGCTCTTAAAGCAACAAGGAAATCTGATAACCTTTCGGAAATCGGTTGAAAATTCGGTTCCCGTCGCTCTTCAGTATGAAAACCACATACTTGAATTTTCTGGGCAAATAAGGTATAAAATTATTCCTTTATAGAATGATCACCTCCAATTTTGGAGAAAAGATTTTTTAAAAAACCGACTAGTTGTAGAATTTTCACAAGAGTTATTATTTCTTTAACGAATTTCGCAAATCTTCCCGATACCGTTACCTACGGATGTTACAAAAAGCTGATAATAAGTTGATTATCTTTCGCATATTTACCTGGAGGTGAACTGTTGGGGGGAAAAGCATTCATGAAATTTTCACCATGGAGATTGCCCTAAAATATCCTATATTAACCGTTAGTTTATTAGTTTTTGTTTTTTTTTTTTTGTAGAAAATGTTCATTAACATGTACCGTTAATCTAAACGTAAAGAACACTAATCCCTTCATGAGCCACAAGGGTTAACAGTTTGGACACTCGATAGTCTACCAAGTTGGCAGCTGCTTGTCGGCCAGCTAGTTCGGCGAGGAGTTTTGTCGTGGATCAGACGGTTAGTAGACCTATCGCTCCATTAAATTTGTATCAGCCGCCGAAAATTTCCCGAATTTTAAATTTGTTCGTTAAATACTATTGTCGCGTGGTATTGGTTCGCGGCCAATAATTTTAATGTTCCGGGAAAGTGAAAACGCAATGTCTTTTAATTTAAGTTAAAAGAGTTTATTAAATAAAATGCACAATAATCAGTTAACACTTTCACTAATTTTAATTTTCACTATTACAAAAAAATCTAACACTTGTCCATAAATTTCTTATCGCAATTGTCTTTTTAAATTACTTCGCTATTACGAAACACACTTCCCACACACAATCGCAGTTCTTATCGCGGTCGAATGAATGATGATCTCCCCATTCATTCAGCTCGCCTTTATATAGGGTCTCTACCTATTCACCCATTTCTCGCACAATGGCGAATGTTCTACCGAGAGGTACCTGGTAGGTTCGAGCAAGTTCATGAATGGAGTGACGTCACTTGCAGATGTTGATCATGCTTGTTGGGTTCTCGTTAATTCATTCGTTGACGTTCTTAATGATGATGAAAACAATTGCAACAGTAGCTCGCAGAATTATTTGTACATGTAATTATTGGTACATGTAACACTGCCCCCACCTCAGTTCTTTTCGCCCCGAAAAGATGTGTCGCTATTTGTAGTCAATTCTCCCTGGGTGTAATATGGGGCAAGACGGTCCAGATGCACGATTTTCATTTTAGCTCTCGGCTTACGATGTTCCTGTATTCGGTATACGACGTCGTTGATTCGCTTTGTAACTCGGTATGGTCCCTCCCAATTATGTTGCAACTTTGGAGACCTACCCTTTCGCCGTTGCGGGTTATAAAGCCACACCAAGTCATCTTGCTGGAAGCCAGTAGAAATAGCCTTTAGATCATACCTGGTCTTCATGCGGTCAGTAGCCGATTCGAGGTGTTTTCGCACTGTCCGATGTATCTGGTTCAACCGTTGTCTTAGATCACTTGCGTACTCCGAGATCGTTTGGGGTTTCTCAGGGGGTGTTCCGAACTTTATATCGGCTGGCAAACGAATAGTCTTTCCAAAAATGACTTTGGCTGGGGCTTGGCCCGTCGACGCATGTTCAGCGGCTCTATACGCCATTAAAAATAGTGGGATATGTCGGTCCCAGTCCCTTTGGTTCTCGTCAACCATCTTGGCAAGGTGTTTATTGAGCGTGCCGTTGAAACGTTCGACCATTCCATCGGATTGGGGATGCAGCGGTGTTGCCCTCGTTTTCCGTATTCCCAGCTGCTCGCACATTTCGCTAAAAACTAGTGACTCAAAGTTTCGGCCTTGATCCGAATGTAGTTCACAAGGCACGCCGTACCTGCTGACCCAATTTAACACTAGCTGTTCGGCTACCGTAGTTGCTTCCTGGTTGGGAATGGGGTAGACCTCGGGCCACTTGCTGAAATAATCAGCTACAACCAGCGTGTATCGATTTCCCCATTCAGATTCAGGAAAGGGTCCTGCGATGTCAACAGCAATCCTTTCGAATGGCACGCCTACGTTATAGGTTTGCATTTGTCCTCTCAGTCGTCGTTTTGGGCCTTTGACGGAAGCGCAAATGGTGCATCTGCGACACCAGTCCTCTACGTCTTCTCGAGCGTGGAGCCAGTAGAATCTTTCCCGCAATTTCGCTAAGGTTTTGTTAACACCAAGATGGCCTCCCGAGGATCCTTCATGCATTTCCTTTACCACATCGTGGATTCGGCTTTTGGGTAGTATAGTTTGCATCCTATAGGAGCTGCCATCCGCCGTTTCCCATTTCCGCTTGAGTACACCACCCTCCACCTGAAGGGAGTTCCATTGTGCCCAATAGCTTTTCAGGGTTGCGCCATGCGTTGAAACGTCCTTCCACTCAGGTCGCCCAGTCGTCTCCTTCCATACGAGCAATGGTCCGATGTCTTCATCGGCTAGTTGGGCATTTCGAATCTCCTCCGATGACCAACCTTCATCGAATTCGGCCATTATCCGTCGCAGATCAACGGGCGGTTCCTTTTCTTCAATCCGTCGGCAATGCTTGCAGTTAGCTGGACATGGGCGACGAGATAGGGCGTCAGCATTTCCATGAACTCCGCCCTTTCGATGAACAATTTCGTAGTCGTATGACTGCAATCTTTCGATCCATCTCGCAACTTGTCCCTCGGGGTTCTTGAAGTTAAGTAGCCATCTCAATGATGCATGGTCCGTTCGAAGAACAAATTTCTGGCCATATAGGTACTTGTGGAACTGCTTGGTGGCCTCTTTTATAGCCAATAGCTCCTTCCTGGTCACACAGTAGTTCCTCTCACTTTTTGAAAGAACTCGACTGTAATACGAGAGGACTCTTTCTTCGCCATTGATATGCTGGGAGAGTACAGCTCCAATACCGCCGTTGCTTGCATCGGTGTCAACCACAAACATTTTTCCGGGTTTCGGATACGCCAGTACGGGTGATTCACATAGCTTTTCCTTCAGGGTCTCAAAGACTGTCTGGCATTGTTCATTCCAGACATACGGACGATTTTTCTCGGTTAGCTGATGAAGACACTTAGCTATTTTGGCAAAGTCTTTGACGAATCTTCGATAGTAGGTTGCCAGGCCCAGGAAACTTCGTAGTTGGCGCTTGTTGTTTGGTGTTGGCCAGCTTTTCACGGCTTCAATTTTCTCAGGGTCTGTTTTGACCCCTTCAGCTGATACGACATGTCCCAGGTATTTTACTTCAGCTGCGAAAAGGGTACACTTGTCGGGACTAAGTTTCAAATTTGCCAGTCGCAGTCGGGAGAAGACCTCTTCTAAGTTCCGCACATGCTCTTCGAACGTTCTCCCGATGACGATGATGTCATCTAGGTACACCAAGCAGGTTTTCCAGGTTAGACCACGTAGCACGTATTCCATCAAGCGTTCGAAAGTGGCTGGAGCATTGCAAAGCCCAAACGGCATCACCACAAATTGCCACAATCCGGTCCCAACTGAAAATGCGGTCTTCTCTCGGTCCTTCTTGTCAATTTCTACCTGCCAGTAGCCACTCTTGAGATCGAGTGTAGAAAACCATTTTGCGTCGGCTAAAGTGTCCATGATGTCATCGATGCGTGGGAGCGGGTAACTATCTTTCTTAGTGACGTCGTTAAGCTGCCTATAGTCGACACAAAAGCGAGTGCTACCATCCTTTTTCTTTACTAGAACTACAGGCGCGGCCCATGGACTTACAGAAGGTTCGATAATGCCTTGTTTTTCCATGTCCGAGATCAGCGCGCTCACTTCTCCTTGTTTGGCTATAGGGAGACGTCTTGGTGCTTGTTGAATCGGCTTGGCTCCCTGTGTGTCTATGACGTGAGTTACCAAACTCGTTCGGCCTTGGTCATCCGGGCTTGTTGAGAAGATGTCACTGTACTTGGTGACCAGATCAGAGGCTCGTTTGAATAGCTGCACCGGCAATTTGACTTGCTTCAATATTGCAGACGTGGATTCCCGGGCTTTGTCTGTGTCTTGCCTCCTTTTCCAATGATGGTTGTGAGTAGCTTCCAAAGAGGTGATGGTGGAAACAGGCTGGCAGCTGCCGATGACTACTCCCGCTTTGATGCTCGTGGTTGAGTCTGCGGTGTTAAGGACTCTAACCGGCACATATCCGTTCCTTAAAGATTTTACAAGGCTTCGTCCTACAATCAAACTGCGCAACGCGGATGTCTTCGTTGGCTCTATCAGATAAGATCGGTGGTCTCCAGAATCACCATCAAGCTTGGCCCATACAATGCTTTCGGAAGAATTCGGTACATCAGTGTCAGTACATACCACTAAATTCATCTTGGGGATTTGGACGCTGGGATCCTCCATCAGTACTTCGACATTCTGCCATTTCAAGACACGTTTTCCCAAGTCCAACGTGATTCCATGTGCTCGCAGAAAATCCATTCCGAGAATGCAGTCATCCATAATGTTCGCGACCAGAAAATTATGTCGGAACACAAGGTCTACCAACTGTATCTGGAGGTTGACCTCTCCATGAACAGGTGCAGTTTCTCCCGTAGCTGTCCGTAGTGAGAAAATTCTGCCCTTGTGAAGTTGTTGCTGTCTAACTAGGTCTGGACAGATAATCGATCGGGTAGCACCAGTGTCGATTGTTATGGTGCAGTGTTCTCCGTCAATTTGACCCGGAAGGCAAAAGTCCGCTTCTCCACGATGTAGTCTTGACACGGTGATGGTGGTGCTGGGGACGTCGATCCTCCTAGCCAACCTCTGCCCCACGAAGTTGGCTCTTACATGTTTCCCGACCCCTCTGTTTGAAGGGCTTCCATTCTGGGCTCCTGACTCGGTCTGGATCTCCTCCTAGCTGCACACCCTGGACAATAGCTCGGTTTTCTTCGCTTCTTGCAGTCTCTTTGCAAGTGCCCCTTCTCTCCGCAATTCCAGCATCTAGGCGCACCATTTACATGCGGGTCTCGCTCAATTTCCACGCGTTCACACCTGCACTCGTCTGTCGCTACTTCACGAACCCGGGCAGTGGTACGAGTCACATTTTTCGCTGCCTCAAAGTTCAGACTGTAAGCCAATGCGTCCTTAACCGTTTGCTTTTGAGCTAAACGCACGGCTTGTTGCAATTCCGGGTCCTTTAGTGCGCTGATGAATGCCTCTGTCGCTGCATCATCTCGATGTTCTGGGTCGTAGGCTGGGTAAGCCAAAAGTGCTAGTCGCTCAATGTCTTGGGCTAACTGCTGTAGGGTCTCACCAGACTTCTGCACCCGATGCCTTAGCTGTGACCGATAAATCTGCTTTAGATGATCGTCTCCATAACGCATGTCGAGCGCATTCATTATAGCATTCGGGTTTGAGTGTAATTCATCGGGGATGGTCTGCAAAAGCTCGGCAGCTGGGCCTCTTAGAGCAAGAATCAATGCAGTTGCTCGTTCCTGGTCATTCCAGCGATTCGCCCTTGCGGCAGCTTCAAACTGGGTCTTGTAAATACTCCAGACCGTTTGCCCATCGAATATTGGTGCTTGGACATTTCTGGATGTGCTTTGCGCTGCGGTTATAAGCGAGGCTGGTGAAGAGGTTACTACTGCCTTTGCTGCTTCCAATTCCTTTTTCATGTTTCCCATCTCATGGTTGATTCTCTCCTCTACCTGGCTGATATCATGGTTTATTCTCTCCTCGACCTGGCTGATCTCATGGTTAATTCTCTCCTCGACCTGGTAAACCTTTTCCTCGACCTGGTCAACCTTTTCCTCGACGCCTTTAATTTGTTTGTTCAGATGACCGAGCTCCGCTTTTATTTCGGTTGACTGTTTCTCCAGCTTCTGTGTGATGTCTGCCTTGATTTCGATCGCTTGTTGGTCCAGCTTCGCTGATTGTTCGTTTAGCTTCGTTAATTGTTCGCTTAGCTTCGTTGATTGTTCATTTAACTTCGCAGCTAAACTGGATGTCTGTTCATTTAGCTGCGCTGATTGTTCGCTTAGCTTCGCTGATTGTTCATCTAGCTTCGCAGTCAGACTCGATGACATCAGCATTAACATTTGCATTAGCGCATTTTCTGGCTCCTTCGATATTGGTGTTTCTACTTCTCCACCTTCTGCGCCTTTTTCCGCATCTGAGAACTCACCCGAATCCAGATTCACGCCTTCCGACTCGATCGCGTCACGCAAGCGTGCAATCAGTATGGCCTTTGTACCTTGCGTAGCCAGGTTTCGCTGTTCCAACTCTTCCTTAAGCTCCGACATGGTCAATTCATTAATTTTTAAGTTTAAGCTTCGTGGCATTTTTAATGTTTCTTTAAATTTTACTATTGTGCACTATAAAAATGTTCAAATTTTCACTTTCAAAATTTTTCTTTCGCACTTCTTGACACCACTGTCGCGTGGTATTGGTTCGCGGCCAATAATTTTAATGTTCCGGGAAAGTGAAAACGCAATGTCTTTTAATTTAAGTTAAAAGAGTTTATTAAATAAAATGCACAATAATCAGTTAACACTTTCACTAATTTTAATTTTCACTGTTACAAAAAAAATCTAACACTTGTCCATAAATTTCTTATCGCAATTGTCTTTTTAAATTACTTCGCTATTACGAAACACACTTCCCACACACAATCGCAGTTCTTATCGCGGTCGAATGAATGATGATCTCCCCATTCATTCAGCTCGCCTTTATATAGGGTCTCTACCTATTCACCCATTTCTCGCACAATGGCGAATGTTCTACCGAGAGGTACCTGGTAGGTTCGAGCAAGTTCATGAATGGAGTGACGTCACTTGCAGATGTTGATCATGCTTGTTGGGTTCTCGTAAATTCATTCGTTGACGTTCTTAATGATGATGAAAACAATTGCAACAGTAGCTCGCAGAATTATTTGTACATGTAATTATTGGTACATGTAACACTATTTTAAAATTCAATCGTCTCATCTACAAAAACCTATAAACAATCTGTAAAAACTCGCGTTACTGTATCCCGAACCTGTCGCGGTGTTAGAAACAACTCTACTTCAACTTGGCGTCATACAAATTACGCTAAATAAAATGCACAATCGCAACATAAACAACACCGCAAGCCCGAACCAAGCGCACTTGAAACAACCTTCGTAGATTTCGCGAAACTCTACCGTCTTACAATATACTTAGCCGTCTACTCGACCTCCTTGCTGAAAAACTATCCTATCGGCAGGACTGGGATTAATTGATCCCTTCTATAATTGATTACCCATTCCATACCTGTCACAAGAAATTGTAATTCAATTTAAAAGTACAATTCCTGAGTATCGGGAATTGAATTTGTGCCCATTTAATTATAGTAGCTATAATGGGTAATAGTATTTTTCCTAGCTACTCTGAGGACTAGAAAAAATTAATGGGATGAAAGGTAGTTCTGAAAACTTACTCTGCTGCGGAAGCGTTTAGATCCTCTTCGATGCTGTTGTGAAAACCGCATAAGCGTTGTGGTACTGGAGAATCCAGAGTCCGTTTTTGTGATCTGCGTGTTGTAGAAAAAAAGAACAAAAGACTGCAATGAAAAACTACTTTAGTAGCTTGGAGAGTTCACTTATAGCGAATAATACGAAACCCTTCTGGTCATACATTAGATCCTTCAAGTCCTCCTCTTCTGTCCCTCCTTCTATACACTGGAATAATATCGTTAGCTCTTCTCCGCAGGATATTTCCAACTTGTTCTCTCAGTTCTTCTCGTCAACTTTTATTCCTTCTTCTAATGTCTCCTATCCAGTTAATACACCTGTACTTCACTCCATTGACATTTCTTCACTTTTCATTGACTATATTGAAGTTGAATCCCTCATTAATTCACTTAACCTTAATATTTTACCTGGTCCTGATGGTTGACCGAATATGTTCGTCAAGTTATTAGCGTCTTCACTTTATACCCTCTGGCTTTTCTTTTCAACCTCAGTTTAAGGACCGGTACTTTCCCTACTTGTTAGAAAAGAGCAAACTTAATTCCTATTCTTAAAAGTGGTGATCCTTCGTCTATGCCCAATTATCGTCCTATTTCCTTAATTTTCTGTTTTCCGAAATTACTCGAGCGTCTAGTACAAAACCAGCTTTCAGTTTCATTGACCCCTATTTGTCGAAGGAACAACAACTTTTGAGAAACGGTCGCTCCATGACCTCAAATTTAATTGAATTCACCGATTACATTGCGAAGGCCATAGACAATCGATTGCAGGTTGATGTCCTCTTCACTGACTTCTCGAAGGCCTTTACACTGTCAACCATCAACTACTCTGTTACAAACTGAACGCTTTTGAGGTTGCTGGCCCTCTTTGATCATGGATGGATTCCTACCTGTCTTCTCGTACATGTTGTGTTAGTTACTGTGGAATTACCTCTATTCCATTTTATCCATCCTCTCGTGTTCCTCAAGGTATTTTAGGTCCCCTCCTATTCGTATCGTTTATAAATCATCTTCCTTCGGTTATCGCCTCCAATTGCCTACGGTATGCCGATGATTTCAAAGTATATTTCGAGCTATCAGATCTGTACAAGATTGTCAATATCTGCAGATGGACCTGATTGCACTAAGTAACTGGTGTTCGTCTAACTACCTCTGTCTTAATGTTACCAAATGCTATAAAATGACTTTTCATCTAAATCAATCTCTCAATCTAAATGAAGTCCCACTCGCTGCTGTGAGCTCAGCTAAAGATCTTGGTGTTACTTTTGATCCTAAGCTCAATTTTGATGCACACATTCTAACCGTGACTACTAGGGCCTCAAAAATATTGGGACTCATTTTCAGGCATATTTATAAGTATACCAATATATCTACCCCCGTCCGCTTGTTTATCTGTCTTGTCCGTCCTATCCTTGAATATTGTTATGTAGTTTGGTGTCCCCAACACTCCTACCTCATTAGCTCGTTAGAGAATGTCCAGTGAAAATTTACTCGAGTCTTGTTTTACTAATTCAAAATCCCATATCAACCCTATGAATGTCGTTTATCCTTCTTACGTTCGCCTACTCTGTCGTCCCGTCGCATCTACCTAGATCAGTGTTTTCTATATCACCTCTGCCACAATCAAATTTTATCAACATTGTATGCAGACTTTCGTTTCCGCCAGCCATCGCATTCTTCTCGGGCAGACAATTTTTTTGTACTACCGTATACCCGTACAAATTTATATTTTCATTCTCCCATTTTACGAATGGTAAAAAAACATGATAACCTTGAGCTTGGTCCCTTTTTCGACTCATACATTGAGATAAAGAAGCCTGATTCTTACAACTCAATTGGATTAAATATTGGATAGTCTGAAAAGTAAAGCTTTGATAGTGAGCTAGAAAGTTATACAAGCGAAGAAAACTTAGAAAGTGATGCTGAAGACGCTTTTGTAGATGAAGCAAGAGGTGAAGAAGCAGAGTTACTTGATCGCGAGTTCTCAAGTGTGGAAATTGAGCAGCCGAGCCTATCATCGAATGATTCGCGAGTTCTATCGTTGCCACAAAGAAGAATTAGAGACAAAAATATATATTTTTGGTCGATTTTGACGCGAGCGAGACGTGGCCGCATTTCTTCACGGCTCCGGCACAGATGTACCGGAATTTTTACAACGCTTTATCGTGTTTCAACATTTCTTTTACTGAATAAATAACCGAGGACCGAGATGTCCTCAAAGCGATAGCAGTCTTTAATGGCTACAACATTCCGCGAAACGAGAGAGATGAAAGTCGGGCATTGATTAGAATCTTGTTAATGACTGCAGTGAGAAATGATAGCCATTTGAGTATCGATAAGCTTTTCGATAGCTCGTTATCCATAATGTATGTTTCTAGCCAAGTAGTAGCCTATGCAGACGACATCAACATTATGCCACGATCATTAACAACTGCCAAAGAACTCTTCCTGAAACCCAAAAGCGAAGCAAACTATTAGGGCTACAAACCAATGAAAATAAAACAAAGCTTATGACGTGGTCGAGGAAAAATACCTCGAATACACAACATATCACACTTGCCGAATACAGTATCGAAAATGTTGGTGAATTTGTGTATTTGGGCGCCAAAATAACGAAAAAGGGTAATGAAAGAGACGAAATACGCCGAAGAATACAGCTCACAAATAAAATATTTTATCTATTTTTGACGATCTTGAAGAGCAGCTGCATACACAGGAAAACAAAGCTCCAAGTATACGAATCTGTGATTAGACTTTCTTTGCTGTGGGTGTGAAACATGGACCCTAACCCAATCTGCGAATATTGAACACCTTTGAGGGACGGGTCCAGAGGGAATAAGGCGCGAAGCTATTCGGTCACCAATGACGAATTCGAGACAACCATGATTTGTATAAAATTTTCGACAAACCGGAGGTCTCAACGATTGTAAGAGTGCGGAAGATGCAATGGGCTAGCCACATGAATCGTATGTCCGAACAACGAATACCCGAAAAGGTATTCGTTGGGAGAACTGAAGGGTGGAGACCAGTGGAGAAACCGAGAAAACGATGGTCTGACTCGGTCGACGAAGATAGTTCATCAGCGCTCGGATTTCGAAATTGGAGGACGCGGTCAATGGACCGATACAGTTAGAGGCGCTATTTGTAAGAAGCGAAGGCCCGAGAGGGGCCGTATTGCTACGAAGAAGAAGAAATATCGGGGCGCTGGCTAGTTTTATTTTCGCTTGGCTGAAAGTACGCTCTCATTCCCGTCCATTTGAATTGCTGATTCTTTTTATGATGATTTGTGAACGGTGTAATCAATGTTGCAAAGTTCGGAATGAACCTCCTATACCAGGATACTATCCCCAAGAACTGACGAACCCCTTCATGTTGCTTGGGACTGATATCTACAACATACTCCTTACCTTCTCCAGATCCATGTAAAGACCAGCCGCATTTACTATCCAACCCAAATACCGAAACTGAGGGCGACAAAACTCACATTTCTCTCTAGACACTCTCCATTCAGCGTCTCTTAGCCGTTTAAATACCTTCGATAGTATTTTCAGGTGTTTGTCAAAATCCTGGGTCACGACAATTATATCGTCTAGATAGGTAAATACGTAGGTTTAACGTCGGCCCCAGAAACCTGATCAATGAGCCGCTGCCCGATTTCTGGGGCATTCTGCAGCCCAAGCGCCATTCGACGCAATTGAAAAAGACCACAATGAGGCACGGTAAATACAGTTAAGAGCCTTGACTGCTCAGCTACTGGGACTTGCCAGTAGGCAAAACTTATGTATAAAGTGAGAAAATATTTGGCCTCGCACAATTTCTCTATGGTGGTCGACAAGTATGGAAGGGGGTAGGCGCCATGCTCTGTTATCTTGTTTAATTCGCGGTAGTCGACGCAGATATTGAAGATATCATCTTTCTTATTTACAAGAAGGATTGGCGACGCCCAAGGGCTAGACGGTGTCTCCACAATCCCCTGTTACAACATTTTGTTTCATCCGGCGTCTATATGTTTCAGCATTGCAGGAGAAACAGGGAAGTATCTCTGTATGATAAGAGGTGGCATGGGTCCTAATGATATGTTCGACTCGGTTACCACCACCACCATTAATGTAATAAATAATAAAATATATAACGCTATCTCTTAGATTTCCGCCAATCGACCCTGGTTTTTACCTTAAACCATCACTAGCCCAAACTAGCGGATGAATTCAACCCCAAGAATTAGATCCTGGGGTAACGGCGTTGCTAACAAGATCTGCATCCAATTTAGTTTGGACTCCAATCTTATTGAAATGCACGCTGTCCCGGCAATTTTGCAACAGTCGTCATTAACCATCCGAATACGGCGCGCGTTGGCTGGTTTGAATGAGCCCAGCTCCCAATTTTTGGAGGATACTCCAGCCACCACTCCCTACTACCGTATTCGAGGCTCCGGAATCCAAAAATGCTTGGCCTAGGACATTAACTTCTAGATGAGACTGATTGTCCCCACGTTTCCCTTGCAATAGGAATGTGTAGTAATCGAGCAGGTAAGGTTATGGTGGCCTTCGTTCGCCCCGAGAAAAAAGGATTTTTCACGTAGTTTTCTTTCCGTTCATGGTGTAAAAGACATTTCTAATTCGTAAATACAGTGTGTTGATTAAAACACGACCATTTCTTTGATAGATTTTTAATTTAAAAGCCCACCACAGCCAAGTCCAAACAGTTGCTATCCGCTTATCGAGGCATCAAGCTTAAATTTCTCGTAAAGCAATTTAAATGCATCTGGTGGTCCATCAAATCAAGATGCATCTAAAGCAAAATGGCCATGCCCGAGATGTACTTACTTAAATTGACCACGCTCTAAACGCTGCGTACAATGCTACACAAAACGGAATGAAGATGATTGTGATATGAACACAGTAATATCACCACCGGGAGCTATAACAACGATTACGCAAACTAATAATACAATTGAAGTCCATATTCGAACGCACACTGGCGAGCGTCCCTTTCAATGTGATCTATGTTTGAAACGATTTAGTCAAAAATCGTCGCTGAATACCCACAAAAGAATGCATACTGGTTATTGAAACATGCACAAACCGTTCCAGTGCACACAATGTAGTGCTGCATTTTGCCGGAAACCATATCTAGATATCCATATGAGAATTCACACGGGCGAGGGGCCATTCGAATGTGATATTTGCCTGAAGAGATTTACGCAAAAATCAACATTGAAAATACATCAGGGAATTCATACGGTCCAAGAACGACCATTCCAATGTGAACAATGCCCAGGCGCATTTTCTCAAAAGCCCTACCTCGATATTCATATGCGGACGCATACAGGGGAACGACCGTATGCGTGTGATATATGCAATAAAACTTTTGCCGTGAAGAGCTATGTTACTGCACATAGGTGGTCACATGTTTCCGAGAAACCGCTTAGCTGTGATCGATGTTCAATGACGTTTACTAGTAAATCGCAATTCGCTATTCACATAAGAACACATTCAGCAGGACAGAATTTCGAGTGCAATGTGTGTGGACGTGCATTTGTACGAGATAGTTATTCGATTTGACATCACAATCGAGTGCATCGCGACAGTAGAATGGCAGCAAATAGTATAGCGACCATCAATACCGTGGCGACGGGAGAATTTGGCGGCTCAAATAACACTCCGGAACCAAGCGATGTACATGAATCTAGCAATTCACAAGTCTGCGACTTGAGATATGTATCAGATCTACAAATGAATGCTTCGCCAGCGGTATCACAAATGTCGTCGCCCGGAGTAGGAAGTGATAACCGGCTTATGAATGTTCGACCAGAACCTTTGACAATGAGGAGTCATGATGGAGATAGAAATGCAATAAGTGACTCTTCTTTGAAATTGAGCGCAAGTATGAATGATGCTAACGGATTAAGTTTGAATGAGCGATTAATACATGAACGTTCAGCGCTGCAAAGTCGTGCAATACACGAACAACGAGCATTCAAGATCGCGTGAATCAAGAACGCGCCCTAGAGGAACGTGCGATTGAAGAGCAACGGGGAGTCTGCTCGAAACCGCCACACAGCACGGTCGCCGCGTAGATGGGTTCTTGATTCTTTTGTGCGTTGGTAGACGGGAGAGCTGTTAATGTTTGCCCGATAATAAGTAAAACGAAATGAAATTAAAACGTTTGTGAATTTACTTCAAAAGCATCATATTGAATTTTCTATGTACTTATGAATTCAAATGAAGAAAAATGTGCAAAATTACCATTTCCTTTCGACTGTAGTTCCGTTGTCTGTAAGTGGGAATAAACCGTTGTTTTCCCCCTAAAGTGGATTGTGTGAAAGCAAATTTAAAAAAAAACACGTAAAAGTGGAAGAGCATCGAAAGTTCTCAGTGTTGATGTCTTGAAAGAATTCCCCGTTTCCGGTCCTGCAGAGTTTCCCTGAAAGTCGTCAATTGCAATTTTCCGCTACATTTTATCTATCGCCCAGGGGCAGTGCAAAAAGTTATTGGTGATGCGGTACCTTAGCCCTTGCGGAATGTTCATTTTGTGATCGGGTAGTGAAGAATTTGCTGTGGTTACAGTTTCAACTTCCCAACTGGAAATCAAGTATCGTGAAGAGTTAAGATAGTACAAACCGTGGTTGTGGAAACTCATTTAAATTTGTTAGCAAAACAATTCAGAACGAACGGTGAATTTAACTAGCGCGCAGACGAATGACTCACATCGGAGATGTGCATTTTGGTTTTAATGAAAAGAAAATAACAGCACAACGTCGCAGTGCACGCCATTCAGATATTCTCTCGGTGATTCTTCAGAGATTTTAGCAGAAGGTATCTGTAAGATCTGCAGCAGTAAAACCCGATCACAAATTTCCGTACCGCCGCATTCGCAATCGTAACGTAAATAACAGTGGATTTGGTGCATAAACATAGTTCGCTCCGTTCATGTCACGATAAATTTTCTCTCGTTCCCATTCAATTTCCCATCGACGAAAATCACTTTTCCGTGTGAGCAGCAAAGTGCGAGATATCTAGTTTGGAAGCGCGAATCTATTCGCCTATGTATCTTTCGTATCATCCTCTAGTCCTCGACAATCGGAAAAAGCATTGAGGCAAATTCATGCAAATTTCGGAAGCAAATCACGTATCGGAAACCTAATCGGTGCAAAGCGGAGTTCGGAACAGCAAACAGATACCTTTCAATCAACCTTAATTTTAGTTCACGTAGAATATTGTAACTAATTTGTTGTCTTAATCATACGTAAACGTGTCGGAGAAGATTTGTTGACCGCCGCAAGAGATCAGTAGAGATCGGAAAAATCGCGGAGTTATTAATATAAATAAAAACAAAATAATAATACAAAATTTGCAGGCCCTTACCCGCCCCGAACACGAGCGCTCGTAGGAGGAGGTTTGGGTAAGTACCCTTTCTTTCCAAATTTTTTTATGCATGTTTTTTTCATTTTTTTGCCCTAAAAATTTTATATACAGATAAAAAAAAATATTATTGTTGATTTAAGTAGAGATTGATTGAATTTTAAAAATTGGTTAAATTATTTATTATATTAATTTTCTACCTTGCCATATTTGTTTCCGAAAATTCAGTTGTATGCTATTTTTTTTTTTTGTTTGGTCTATATTAGGAGTTAAATACGTCGCCTTTCATATGAATTGAACTCAAAATGGAATGTATATGTATGTTTACCAAGAGAATAAAATCCATGCTTCGTTAAGTTGAACCTGCAGTCTTTCCGTTCCTTCTCTTTTGACCGGGTATAGGACCCGGTACGATGGTAGACTCTCCACGCCACAAATGAGCCAGCCATCGAGCATTAATTAATCTTTCTGTTTCAGGTGACGGCGCGGGTTGAGTGGCCCAAGCAAGGTGCCTTTTTATGACATAGCGTTATGTAATCGAATTGCATAATTCTATGGCATAAATATGGATTTTAATCCGATTGGGTGGGTGCGCAGGGGCTCCATCACCACCCGGCTGCCCCTCTCTCATTTGTGGGCCATGGGCCTCTCCGCGTAAGGACGAGGTCACCCTGCTTCCACTTCTTTTCACTTGTTACTCTTGTTCCATGAACAAGTCAGTTGTCCCTGGTAGAGTTGCCTACACTTGTTGCGACTTCGGTTACCTTGCTTATGTTCGACCCCAGAAATTCGTGAGTGCGAAATTCTTTGTAGTGGGTCCTTGTGCTGGGGAAATGAACCCACCCCACGACACCGCAATGCTAGCCTGCCAGCGCATTCCCGCGTCCCCAGACAAGGGCATTCTCGGCAGATACCGACACCTTCTTCTGCCGAGGCAGCAGACCATCGCTGCAGACCTTTACGGACTTTTGAGACTTACCTAATTCACTACAAATGCCACCCCAGGCTCCGTGGCTTTTTGACCCATTCCCTTCGTGCTCAGCCCGCCGCCTACCAAGCACCGCGGAAGTTTACCGACAACCCATGCTGTGAGGCTATTGGCTCCTGGCCCATGTGCTCCTTCGCTGCTCTGGTTCTTTTTCCCGAAATTGATCCGGACAGTTAGCCTATTCTGCACCAGAATTACCACACCCGAAACACTTCGGTGGCTCTGAACATTTTCTAGAAGTGTGTCCTTGCCCTCGGTAATTCCAGCCACCCTTGATCTACCCCTTCTTTCTTCATGTGCAAGGTCTGACTCTAGCAGTTGTTGGCTAAACTTTGGATGTAGAGGCCTATAGGCTTCGACTGATACTCGGATCGACTCCAAATTTGGCCCGAGCTTAGCAAATTTTGACACAATCTTTATGGACTTCAGGGATAGCTGGGTCCGGTAAAAGGGGGTGAGTTTTCCCCTCAAAATCTCTTCCTCCGAACAAGATATTGATCGCCGCCGAAATAACCCTTCCATCGGTTGAGGAGCCACGTCTTTCAAGATGGGCACTTGAGCGTTAGATAGTTCAGATCGACTACGATTCCGGTTTCCTGATAAAGACTCTGAGCCATGTTCCACACTGCCTTCCTGAGCCCCTTGCATGGCATGATAACTTTCATCAATGGCCTCCTCCACGTCAGACTCATCACTCTTTCTATCGACCTTCTCTTTCAACTTCCCATCTCCATTATCAATGGGATTCCCACGAAGGGTTATCAACTTTCAAATATCTCCCCCACTTCCCCATGTTTTAACGACGATGAAAGAAATAGCGAGTGAGTTGAGGGCGGATTGTGTGTGTACGTTTGCATATGTGGACCGATGAAATGGGAAGAAAGGATTGGATTTATTTTTAGCTTGTTCTTTGAACATACTCTCATAAATTGTTAAGTTGCGTTCCCACAAGCTTAAATAACATAATTAACCATAAAGTAGTAAACTTCATGTGGTGGTTATTATAAAAATTGAGAGTCATGTAAGGTATGTAATAATTTAAGATAAAAAGAATTAACCCGAAATGGGCCTGGTTATATGAGTGCAACAACAACACGTTTTCGCCGAACAGAGTTAGCCTGCGAGGAGCCATAAATTTGAGTCAAATTTCGAGTGGCTTAACGGATGACCATAATGGTACAGTTCTTAGCCGCGCGTACCAACTACACGTAATACAGTCGATTTTATATCCGGATAATTATCCTTTAAAAAAATTAAAATGAATAACTCAATAATTTCCCAAGTTTATTTGATAAGAAGCTACTTGAACACTTAGCATTTTTTAATGCATACTTTAATATTTGATAGTTATGCGGACAATCTATGTAACTTGGAGAATTCATGCTTGTAATTATTAACACGAAGGATGTAGTCCGTTTCCGAAAGAATAACAATTTCTTTTCAAAATTCTTCACTAGGAATTATGTTCATTGAAGTTTCAGTCAAATTACTTCCTCTCTAAATAAATTTTAACTTTAACTTTCGCCTTACATCATTTATGTATCTTTATCATAAATGTTAATCAATTCTCATCATCCCAGCAAGTTTTAAATCAAACCTTTAGCAGCATCTTAAAACATTTATTTGGTAATTACTTTCTCTGTAATCCAAATTTGATCGCACAATGGCAGCCAGCACCTTAAAGAGGCAAATGTTACTCTACCCGAACGCATAATACTAAACAAAAGAGTAATTTCTTTAAGCTTAACGCATTTTAAAATTTTTCCACATTGATCCAAGGTATAAGCCGTGAAACTTTTGCAAGTTCATTGAAGATATTTCTCTCACACTATCTTACAATCCGATTCACGGTTGAATGAACGTAAGAAAAATTGGCAACATCTCTAAGAAATCATTCAATAAAAGCCAAAAAAAAGCTAAAGTTAAGATGCGAAAATTCAAGCCTACATCTTAATAAAATAAATAAATTGGGCACATTCGCAAATCAAACCGGTTCGCGAATATGATGATGATTGACGTCATAACTGAAAAAGAGGTTATTTTCCTTCTTTATTTTAGAGATTCTCAACCACGTCACGACTGGAGACAACCGAAACTTACGTGGGAATATGTGAGTGTGTGACAAAAGACGTAGCCATGAAAGGTGTTTTGTTCATCACTCATTTTGTGGTGAGTTTGTGGAGCTGACGTAGAGTTGCTGGTAATGACTGGCAATGAGTAATTCAACCCCCTTTAAATGGAAACTTGAAGTCAAACTCTACTTGGAAGGTTATTAAATGCGTCGTTTTGAAGTTGAGAAATTCTTTAACATACGAATCATCATAACACATTAGTGGAATCCAATAAGAAAAACAAAATTTGACCTATAGCGTATAATCTCATAAAAACAATTACGTATCAATTTAAAAACATATTCAAATATTTCTACGAATTGAATTATTTTGTTATTATTTATTTCTACAATTCCGGTAGCTTCCAATGAATTGTTATTTATTTTTTGCGTTCTAATCAATTCCCTTCCATGAGATTAGAATTTCTCGAGAAATTATTTATTTTTTTCAACTATAGTACGAGTATCTTATCAAAATCCAATTGCGCGACTTAATCAAATTAAAGCAAACAGTAAAAGCTTACAAAGAATATTTACTTTGAATTTTATTCTGGTGGCAGATATAGTTTGGGATTTAATTGGCACATTTAAATCTTCAATTTTAGATAATGCATGAATAATACTTGGAAAAGTTGCTATCCAGCTTAATCTGAATTGACTAGCAACGATGCATGACCTTCTGTTGTTCGTAAATAGTGGATAGTCAGGCAAATAGTAAAGTTGAATGGATGACGCGAATGGAATTCTAAAAAGTTCACTTGCTTCTTCGTTCTGGCAATTTGACTATTTAAAATCGATTGAGCGTTGCTTTTTGGGGGAGGCACTGGTCAAAATAATTTAACAATGGCTCTAGAATTTATAGGTAGGTCGGTACGAGTGTAATGGACATGTGTTAAATGTTAATGGAGGTTATCTCAATTTATGCATAAATAACAAAAGTAAACTTAACAATTTTCCAATTCTTAAAATCAATAGTATGCAGAGAAATCAAGTTTTTTATTGACTCAATCAATACGCTCTCAAATTACTTCAGCAAATAAACACATAATGGTTTTGTGCTTTACATCAATTTACGAGTAAGCAAATATAAATGAAACTTGATTGTTTCAAACAATATTTTTAACAATCTAACAACAAGCATTACTTTACAGATAAGACAATCATATATAAATTAGAAATTGGATGGGCAATTGTTTGTAGATAAAATTGTCATTAGTTTTCAATTTTAAAAGCTTATCTTATTCGAATTAAATGTTTCGGCAAAAATATTCTCAGTCTTTGAAAATTAAGAGCTCGATCCTAATTACATAAATAGATACCTGAACCACCACTGAGCTAGACTGGGAGGTGAAACGGTGGGTTCTAGCGTCCATATTAGGGTTGCCAGCTTTTTTCTTCAGCCTTACAGGACAAATCAATTTGAAGTTAAAACTAAACTGGATTTATAAATTTTACCCGGGGCACAAATAAAATATTGCATTTTGTGTTAAATTTCCTTTTATTCAGACTTAAAACTATACTTTTGTGATTTAACATATTTATAAAATGAGGTCACAAATGGGTCACAAATGTTTGGTACGCTTTTCCTTCCCTGGACCCTCTAATTCATAAAATGATTTTTTTATTTCAGATTCTAAAATTTCTAATCAAGACCTCTCATTTTATACCCCACTCGACTACCTTTGATTTAAAAAAAAATTTTAAGGGCTAATTCGTTATAAGGGGACTCCCCTTAAACAGTTTTAAATTTTTGATAAGAGTTTAACTTTTGAGAGACCATCACTTCTGACATTTTCACCAAGTTTGAGCATTCTAGCTTGTATAGTTTCTGAGGAAATTAGCTGTGACGCACGGACAGACAGTTCCCGAAACTAGTAGGTCTTTGTAAGTTCAGGACAGCAGCGATGGTCTGCTGCTTCAGCGGAAGAGGATGTTAAGATCCACCGAGATTCGCCTTGTCTGGGGACGCGTGAATGCGCTGGCAGGCTAGCGTTGCGGTGTCATGGGGTGGGTTCTTTCCCCCTAGCACAAGGATCCACTACAAAAATATTTCACATTCACGAATTAAAGGATCAAATGCCGATCGACTGGTGTCGAGACCGAGGTAACTTACTAAGGGTTGACATTGCTTGTTCAAAAAACAAGTTGGGTCGAGCAAAAACGGACGGACTTACAGAGACTTCGTCGTTACCGACGATACTTATGGCCCACAAATAAGAGTGGGGCATCCACATAGAAGCGGTGCTCCCTCACACCCTTCAAACCGGATCAAGATCCTAACGTGGACGTGGCCATGTATTTCCCATTTGAGTGAAGAACTCATACTCATGCATGACTCTTTCCCTCAAATGAGGAATACAAACGTAACCAATTTATGTTGCAGCGTTATGCAATGGAATTACATCACCTCATATCATAACAGGGAACGCGAGCGGAAAAAAGGGAAGAGCGCGCCTGACGGCTAGCCTATTTTAGAGGAGGAACCTGCCATCGTTGCGGGTCCTGTACCCGGCCAGATTTTTCAAAAAGGAAAGACCGAGGGTAATTCCTTGCGTAAACATTACTTTATTTCTTACTTTCTACTCTAGTGCATCAAAAATACATTTTCTGACCATGGAATGCAAAACTACTAACAAAATTCACGTTTTGAGCATACTTTGTGCATCACCCTTCTTCAAAACCTTATTTTTTCTTTACGTCTACCAAGTATAACCATGTATAAAAGTAGATATAATAGAATATACCCATTCAGAGCTCAATACAGTAGACGAATCTTTGCGTTTTCATTTCTATTTTTTTTCAATTCTCCGTTTTTAATTTTTCCTTTCCAAACCGTGGAACAATAAAAATTTCAAGATTAAGAAAAAATATTAAAATTAATAAGGATTTCATAAGAAAAAAATTAATTATCAAGCATTTTATTAGTAAAAAATTAATTAATCAGCAAATTAAAGGGTACTTACCCACATCCTCACGAGCGCTCGATGACGATGTAGGTGAAGTTACTGGAATCGAGAAAGGTGATTTCGGCAAATTTTCAATTGTCTTGCAACACTTAATTTTGGATGCATATGACCTTTTTAATTTCTTTTGCGCAGAGCGGACAAACTTTGCTGGGCAATTTGTCGTCGGAAGTGAGCGACACTTTACCGAAAATTTGTTAGGACGTCAACAGCCTAAGCGGTGGAATTTAATGCAGGATTGTTATCGAAAAATCGACACTAATGTTGCACGCTTCATGAGACACGTTCGACATATTTCGTTTATGTTAAATTCCGAATTCCTAGTCGCTGTTTTTTAATTTAATACAAATTCTTCAGGGGAACAATTAATAGTTCTAGGTAAAATCAACAAAAAATGAGCACTAGCAGTTCATATTTTATCGTTTCATTTGTATAAAAGCTGCCACTATCTCTCTGTTTACATTGCTTCTCCAATGAAACATCCTCAACTATATTCCATGTCAGGTTGTGGGTCGATGCTTTCTTAAGGGCGACGACACACACGCACTCACAGGACGTCAACCAGACTTTTCGATCCCATATATCCCGACGACTTTCTGGCCACTCAACGGATTTTATTAAAAGAGATATTCCAATTTGGAATGCACTTATGCAGATCAGATAAAACGCAATACCACTTATGCCCAAAAGCTAATCAATTTTTCTTTTACACTATTACCACATTCACTTGCTTTATTTATCTACACGTTCTTCTTTAAATACAAATCCATAGGCTTTTCCGGATTAGAACATTCATATTGCGGAAAATTTCGATACTTATTACACTTCCAAAGTTTTAAAATGTTCACCTCGGATCACAATGAATTCACTTTTGTACTCGAGAGTGATGATTTACAATTCCAACAGCAAATCAACCCGTTATTCCGATAAAGGAAAACAGCACAATGTGTAATTGATATTTAGGAGTACACAGAATTACTTTTTATATGCGTTGGTAGGACGTTCGAAGTCTGTGGTACGAGAAAAGACATGGAAATTAAGTTAGGAAGTTTTTTGTGGCTTTTTAAGACGTGCAAAATGACAATCTATGGGTATACGACGACCACCGCCACGGGAACTTTTCTACCCTATCCTTCTCTTAAGCGTCGCGACGTGACCGCCGGGAAGGTGAAGCACAGACTCCACGTTTGTAGCTCGTCTTCACCTTACGGAGCCGCTAAAAAACCAGTCGACGAGCCTCTCATCCACTTTCCACCGTATTGCGAAAGTGCAATCGTGGAAGAGCTCCGTTGGAAAGGGGGTTGCCGTGTCCAGATTTAAGTTGCAATTTAAAATGATGAATATTATTTTAAATTGACAATTGAAACTTGGATCAGCAATATGTTAGTTTTCGAGCAGTTGACAATGACCTTTTATCTAATTAACAGGAATGAAAACTTGACGTGGCAGGGTTTTTTTTTTGTCTAGTGTTCCAATGCTCCCTCCTCAAAGTTGGCTTATGGAAGCGCTCTTCCAAATGTTCTCTTATAAGCTCATATCCTACTTCTTTCAAGTATGTTCATCGAAACTTTATATCAACTTTGTGTTTTGCTTTAGAGCAATTATAAAGAATCCAGGAATCAATACTTACTGCATTCAACAGTCCATAAAGCAGGCACAATGGCTAACGTAATGTCACGGCTCACAAGGATTCCTAGCACTCCCGCGCCAAAAGTAAGGACACATGACACGTCTTCACAAACCCCTCCACGAGTTGAAGGGCCGGTGAGGATATTTATTGTAATTTTATTTCTTTTCTTTCTTGAAAATGTACTAAATTTAAAGTCGATTTTAAAGTCAATTAATTTTGTTAAAAAAAAAACTAAAGTTAAGTAGTATCAAGATAAACGACCGCTTTTAAATGGACCTGAAACAATCGCCATCTCGCTACTGAATTGCATCTAGAAAATAGATACGACTCATAACCAATACATCCAGACAACTATCCACACCACGAGCCCTACGCCAAATTATGAATGCTTAAACAGAAATAGGAAAAACCGCAATATTTACAAAAAAAAAATTAAATTTAATGGTGAAAATATATTCGCTACTCACATACGCCCCTCTGTAGGCTGACTACTACATGTACAAAGTTTCTGTATTCGGCTTGTACTTATGAGAGTTTCCTTTTGAATGAAAAGCTTCTGCGCGAAAGAAGTATGGCCATTGAAAACTTGGTTGGAATCCCCACTAACGCTGCGTGGACTACAGAAGCGACTGGCGTTCACGCCGTATTCGACGAGCTATCCGAGACCACAAGCCCCAGCCGGAGCACCCTAAAATAAGGAGGTGAATAGCTTTATTTTTCTTTGGATCGAGTATTTTTTTGCCATTGCATTAAAAACACGTCCACACCTCCTTTCGTTTGGTTGTAAAAGTGAATTATTTCTGGGAGTTCTACTTCATCGCTTTTAAGTGCAGTGTTATGAAGGGTTGACATCATGATCACAACTTTCTTTTAAGGTGCTTTTGGTGGACAATAGGATAAAAGTGTCAGTGCTCCATCGAACGCGTACATGGCACTATTTTCTTGTCGAACTTTTAGCTCTAAAAATGATAAGAATATTTCAAATTTGCTTTCACTCGTGGTTTCCATCAATGTCAAATCTTTTTTGCAGCAAATTCTTGGCTAAAGGGATGCTAGTAAACCAATTGTCAACGATGATGCTTCGACGAGATCCTAATACGGGCTTAGCAAGTTCCACAACGTAATACTCTGGAACTGATAAATTTGGTGGTGGATTTGTTTGACCCACATACACTATGGTCTTCAACATATAAGCAGTTTTGAAATCACATATTAAAATTTTAATTCCGTACTATTAGACTAAACACGAGTAAACTAATTCTGCTTCCCTACAAGGAGTGTACGGGTTGTTATTGTCAGATGATAGTGGGTTCAATCTAATATTAAAATGTCAAGTTGACACTCCCACTCATTTTAAATATTCTTTAAAAAACTTTGAAGTCAAAATGTATAATTCAGATCCTAACTAATCGCTCAATCGAGTTGAACTTGATTTCAGATAATGGTTTCGTCAGTAGGCCTGCCAGTTGATTTCCATATCCAACGTGACGAACTGTGATTAATCCTTGGCTGTAATGCAAACGTTTGTTGTATGTTTGGTCCGATGATGATGTTGAGAATTTTCGATCCAACGAAACGTATTCAAATTATCCGCAAAAATGCTCGTTGCTTCTGATTGACCAAACCCAATTTCCTCAAGAAGATCTCTTAACCATATCGCTTCCTTGGTGATTCAGTGGTGGATAATGTGACTTCAGAGTGTAGCTTGCTCTTCCAAGTGATGACTGCATTTTCTAGCGAAAATGCGTAACCAGTGGTTGAACGGCTCAACTCGTAGTCACTGGGAATCATTCAACTCGTACCGTATGTTATCTTCATCTGCTTCTTATGATTTAGATAACGAAAAATTGGTTTGACTGCGTTGACTTGTATTTGACCAGGCCTTTACATGAAGCGGCAAACATCTCCCACTGCGATAGTCGCAGCGAACATGAGTGAACCGCAAGCTTCTCAGTAAGGGAACCTTACCTCGCTGTCGTCATCCGTGAACGATATCAAAAATGTTTCAATGTCAGCTGGTGTGGAAATCGCTTTCGACTCTTCCATGTTGAACTTTAGAACAATCCTGTCAACGTATGATGTTTGGCAAATGCTCATTGTTAACGTGTAATCTCCAATCCAACCTAATAGTCAGAAATTCCCAATGTAATGTCGAGCTTGCTTGCTAGCTTCACGACCAATGTATCAAGTTACGTCTTACTTTCTGACAGAATTAAACCATCACCGACATATAGTGAAAGAAATATCTTTTCGTTGCAAATGTCACCATAAAATACGCATGGATCAGAAAGCGACTGCTTCATCTGACATTCCTTTATTTATTCAACAAAGCTGCAACTCCAAATATATGACGATTGCTTTAATCCATACAGACTTTGTATCAGTCGACAAATTTCTCCGTCCTTATGCTCGACGCCTTCCGGAACTTCCATATAAACTGTTCACATCAAATTGTACTAAATCCATATCGTAGGTGGCCGCCAATGCCAAAACGCATCTAACCGGTTCGTAGCGCACTACTGGTGAGAAGAGGTCTTTGTAATCAACTCCGCTGCACTGAGAATATCCCTTCGCTACCAGTCGCGCTTTGAACTTGGGTGATTCATTTGGAGGAGATTTCATTTTTAAAATCCATTTGTTTTCCACTAAGTTTGTGCAATTATCTGGCCTCTGGATGATTTCCCATGTATCATTTCTTGACAACGTCTTCAGTTCGTCTTCAATCGCGTCTTTCCATTCTGCCTTCTGCTTGGAACTCACTGCCTCTTCATACGTTTCAGTTTCGGCGAATATCCAGTAGATGCATCATTTGGCACTACTCGCTTAGAATTGACACGCAATTGCTTGACGTTAGCCTCTTTACCTGGACTTCAAATTGATTCCGGTGATTTTCAACCGTTTCATCTTTCACCGAAACATTATCTGAAACTTCATCGCCTGTGATCCGATCCGTCTCGATCCCGGCGGAGTCAATGGGAAATTTGACGTAGTCGTTCTGCATCCGACTCTTGTACCACATACCACATAACAGCTGATGATGATCTTGCTTGAAATTGGATCATAGAGACGATAATTTTTTTGTGTGGATTCAAAGTCAACCAGGCAGACCTTTTTTGCCTTGGGGTCCCATTTTTTCGGTCAACCGTACTTCGGAATGTGCATGAATGCTGTTTTCCCAAAAATTATCAGATGGTCTTTATGCGGTTTCTGATCAAATTATCGTTTGAAAGGTGTGTGTTTTGGATCGCTTGCATTAGTTGTTCGGTTAAGAATGTATACCGCTGTTCGATCTGGCCAGAGCAACTTAGGCAGGCCACTTGCAATTAACATAGTGTGCGCTGATTCTTGAACGGTTCTATTATCCCTTTCGATTAATCCATTTTGTTCTGGTGTGTATCGGGAAATCCGATCCATTATTATTCCATGCTTCGCCAAAAGATTTGTAACATCGCTTTTCACAAATTCAGTTTCATTGTCGCACCGAATATATTTGACACGAACATCCCAATCATTCTCGTATTTCGACGCAGATAACCCCATATTTCCAACGTAGACTTTGCATTGAAGATCACATTCACGATAGCCAGAAATTTTTAAGTTATCTATTTTCCCTAAAATTAATTATAAATAAACACTTTTAAGCACTGTTTGCGCACTTCAATTTCGAGCGTAGCAACCTGGAAATTACAGGGCGCACGTACTCGCAACATCCGACAAACCTGCTGAATATCACTGCAAATTTCCTCTCAACAGGCAAACAATGGAAAAAAAACCAGTCGATCCTTGTCACTTTACTTCACATTCGCTTCGTGCACGCCTTTCAAACGCGATTTCTCATTTTTTTGAAATATTCTCTCAATTATAACTTCACTAATTACTCGAAATTGTCTTCGTTGTCGTTTCGACTACTCTCGCTTCGCTGCTCCTTAAAATTCCATCACCGTGATCGATTATAATTGTGCATTTTCCTAATGCAAATGCAACGCAAATTATCGCGAGTATCATACACACTTCTTCTCGCATGGCGGGAACGCAACTGGCAACCTCACTATATATTTGCCATTGTCATTAATGCATAAAGCTTTTCTTATTAATTGTAGTCGCGAGATTTATGCATACTAACACTCTGCACTCATAGACGAATACCGGGTAACTCCCCCCATTAACCTTCAATAACCGCACTGGCAGTCAAAAATTTTTAGAATTTCCCGACAACGCCGTTCGCGACCCCACAGCAACTCCCGTTTCGTCGGCCGCCAAGCAACTCCGTCGTGACGAGACGCTTTCTGTCGTTCGAGTTTTCGTTTTTCTTGTTCTCGTCGCCGTTTTCAATATTGTAGATGAAGCAGGTTTGTTGTGTCTTAATGTGCTCGGACAAGTGGTCGCTCGTTTATCGCTGACATAAATGTTAACTCTGTTATTTTTGACCAACTGCACATCTCTTTAGGAATGAATGTCATTTTCTCATTAGGAAAATGTTTCTTAATGAATTGTTTTGGATCCGATATTCCAATCTTTGAAATCGACTCATATCCTCTGAATCCTTTTTAACTGTAGAACGAATTTATTCAGTTTGTCTGCATTTTAGAATAAATATGAGGAATGTATTACGCATTAGCTGTTTTTGAAGTTACCGTCTCCGCCGGATTTACTTCGTCAGTAAGCGAAAATTCGAACCTGAACGTTAATATGATGTATTATAGATACAGGCGTAGGTCATATAAGAGCTGCTAATCCACCACGTATCTTTGCTTTACATCGGGAAATATAGGCTTGCGTAAAAAGGATTCGTAATTATTAGGATCCTGGCGACCAAGAATCGTTTTGCCCAAATGTTTTTCCACTATAGATTGTTGTAAAAAGTCCGTTGGCAAGTCAAACTGTACAGTCAAATCAGAAACAGATGTTCGCCATTCTGTATAAGCTTAGCGTTGATCTCTGAAACAATTCTGCTGATATAATCTTCGTCAATCAGTTGGCTCATAAGAAATATATAGAGTCATGCTCAGAAGCAATTTTCTGAGCTACTTTATTTATCTCTGAGAGATCTACGCTTAAATCTTTCGAAAGTTCAACTATATTCACACGTTCACCATGCATATAGAGGTCATCAAGTATTTCGCGTTCCAAATGCTCGGGTGTTATGTACTCTTTTTTAGCAAGTAATGTTACGATTTCGGTATAGTTCCATTCTGATAGCTTTTGAAGTGTTGATGTGAGTTGTACCCAATCTGAATCCGTTTTACAAGCAGTTTAAGAGAAATAGAAAAAGAATATTAAATAAACACAAAAGAAAACCAACCGCAAAGGGGCACAGTGACGTTCTTTTCGTGAAGATCCCTCGAGCAGTTTGCCTATGTGAACTGCTCGATTACTACAATTTCCTTATCATAACACTGCACTAGAAGGTAACACCGCTGGGAAGGCTTATATTTTGATAAGAGAATAACTGTAAAAAATTCATTGACTCCGGCGAAATTTAAATTATGGGACCACTGCCCACAATATGAGACTTGTCACCACAACTCCGCGCCGCCAACCATCTTTTCCATTGATCAGATAATTTTTTAAAACACCATTCACTTTTTACACTAACAGTTTAATCAGTAATATTCTCTGCTTCGACGCTTGTGATTTGATATAAATCCTTTTCAACTCTTCCGCATGTATGATTGCAATGTGATTTAGTTGCAATAAAAATGCAATTGACAAAAGTTTTTGAATCAAAAGATTTAATCACAGAATAGATACTCGTAATACGGAAGAAAAAGTTCCGACAAATTCACTCAACTGGCTGGGTGACCTTAAGATACGCCGGTGCAAGTGTTCCCACACAAAAATTTGTTTTAAACGAAAATAAAATAAGCAAAGTAAGTGAACTGATAATGCTCTAAACCAAGTGGTTGATTTGAGAGAGATGCAAAGCTTACTTTTTATATGTACCTTTTCTATGATTTAAATTCAAAACGGAATGCTAAAATACTCGTATGACTTTAATTCCATCTGATCGTAATAACTGATTGCTTCATTATTGAATTAGAATCATAATAACTCTGATAGAATTAGAAACTAGAAAAATAACTAATTATTGATTAATGCATATGCCAAAATTTCCTTTAAATCTACTTCGAATTCGTCAACAAAATCCCATAATTTTCAGTCTCACCATCACGAAAAGCATACCAATGATATCTGCAAATACCAAACATTTGGTTATCACTTCTTAATTTAATTCTGTGCATGTATCTAAACGTTTGTTTTGCATATTTTTGCCATTTACATTTTATTTGATGGACAATAATTTAATGTACTTCACCACTTCCGAGTCAGCAATGCCTTATTTGATGAGTATGTGGCATTTATTCTTGGAATAATTTAAACCCAGTGACGAGACGATCGATTATCTAAGAAAACTGAACTAGTAAAAAATATTTATTTAGTTGGTTCTAATATTTACATAATTGAAAGTTTTATTTTTTTCACGATTAAATTTGTTTTGAAAGCTTACTCTCAATAAGCTTAACCCAATTAGGAAAAATTTGCAACCTTAATCTCATTAAGCCTAATCTGATTAGAAAATATTCCTTATACAGCTT
This sequence comes from Odontomyia ornata, assembly GCA_963969285.1. Classification (NCBI taxonomy): domain Eukaryota; kingdom Metazoa; phylum Arthropoda; class Insecta; order Diptera; family Stratiomyidae; genus Odontomyia; species Odontomyia ornata. The sequence goes on from OZ017741.1 coordinate 6,991,041, forward strand.
GCGACAATCTTTTTAACATTTCCTTGGAATCACCGCCGCGAAAAGGGAAGAATAATTTTATTTGGTTGCCATACTGAGTACTGAGTTCTTTAAAATTGATCTCAGTAGATAGGAAAGTTTAATGTCATGTGAGTATGGCCAAAAAGAGTTCTATGAAAATTGGAACATTTCCAACAACTACTATAGTATCTTCCATGTGAAGATAAGTATAGGAAATTAAATGTTAGCTTCCTTGCTATCTAGTAAAGTAAAATTCCTGTTTTCATGAATGTTCGAAAGAGTATTATTACTTCGGATGTGTGTCACAAAATGGTTCTTTTAGTGTTTTCATTATTTTGGTAATAATTGATTCTTTTGCTCCGCTTAAAAGAGTAAAAACATAACTTTGGATTATATATCATTTTGTTAAATTTTCTTATCAGTCCTAATAAAATGTTTCCTATAATTACAAAAAAATTGTTTCACGAAAGAGCCACTTTGTTGAAAAATTTCGTATGATTGAATGTAAAATTAAATGTATTGAGACAATGTTGTTTGCATTATTGTATATTTTCAAAAAAAAAAAAAAACAAATTGTATTCACTTAAATTGATAAAAAGGTGGATTAATTTTCCTTTTAAAAATCATTTTAAATATAATTATCTAAACTATATATTTTTATATTTCATTTTATGCTCCTTATACAATATACAGCGTATGGATCTTGGCGATTGTCCGAAAATACATGACTTAGCATTGCGTGCCGATTATGAAAATGCCTCCAAACATAAGGATTTCTACTATGATATTGAGGTAAGTAATTTTGTTTTCAACATACTATAGTTATGACAATTTTTTTGAAAGTACAGTTTAATAGTCTTTGTGCCATTAGATTTTAATATGTACTAGATGTTCCTCGATCTCTTGAACATTATTTATTAATAGTTTCAAAAAAGGTTTGTAGGTGCGCTGTGGCCACGCTATTTACCGTTGTCGAAGACATTTTTAAGTCTTTAACTCCCTGGCCTCATTCTGAATTCAGCTAGCGCTCAGTTGATTGGGCGCGTACGGGAAGAGAACATTCTGCCTGCGCTGGGCCACCTACATAGAAGAATATACAGTATGTCACGGTTAAAACTTTTGGCATAGAAGTCAAGTGCTTTCTTTTAATATTTCTTTTGTTGTATTATTCGAAACAAATATAAAAAAGACCACCCGAACCGCGGTAAATTAAATAATTTACAATGTTTGTTCAAAATAAAGTTTTAGCGTTAAAGTGAGATTTTGAATTCTGAAGAGAGTAAATTAGTTAGTAAGGTATTGATTGCAGAATGCAGTTCACGTCAGCAGCATAGAAGCAGAAGAAAACATCTTGAGAATGTCGAAAGGATAACCAAAAGGGTGGGATTGAGTAACAATAATGCAAATGGTAATAGCAATCATTCTAATTCCAAAATAAAAATGGAAAGCATAACAATACATAATAATGAACGGTTCCCAGAATCTATATTACTTTCCCAAGCGTTATGTCGTTTAAATTCATCTATAAATTCACCAGTTAAAGCATCAAATTAGCAATAACATTGATAAAGCCAATAAGTACAATTATAATCATACTACAAAGCTTCTCATTATTGAAGATATTAACGGCTCCAGTGTGAATGGGAATGTTAGCGGTCAGCGCGTTATCACTTCAGTATGTTTATCTTTGGGAAATGGATCCTTTCTCTTAAATGTGCAGATTTTAATCCACCCACATGTCTATTGAAACTAGAGCGTTGGCCGCTTTGAGTGAAGTGGAAATTAACGCTGATCGCAAAATTGACGAACTAACTTTGGTAATAAGCCCTTGTAATGAATTTGGACTAAATGTTTCTTACGCGGACGACGTTGCCGCCTGATGTGTATACATTCCTGCTATTTACTAAATATCTGTACACATCAGGCGCGCAATTTGACCTTTCAGTTGGGACACCAGTCAAGGTTCGCGTACGTTTCAACAATAAAGGTAAAAACGAATTCGTCATGGGAAGTGGCGAAGCGTCGTTCCGCTGTCCTATGGACTTTAACGATTATATCCAGAACTTCCCTGCCATCCTTCTCAACCGAGAACTAAAGTCCGGCCATGAAGTTTCGTATTCTTTGCTGCCGCAAGACTTTTCGCTGGCCATCCATTCGGCCTCAAAACCTCTTTGAACTACCGCTGCTCCAATAGAGCTCAATTCACCGAGTCTGTGTTCAATGAAACTGTTCAAATCACCAAAGTTGACGAAAGATTTGATGTTGTCAAGTGGTCTTGACATAACAATTCTTAGTAGAAATCTTTGCCAAGAGAAAGCAAACCCAAGCACCTCGCAAGCAAATCGAAACTAGAACAGCCAACAATAGTTCTGTAAATTATGACTGGTTGCCTCCTAATACTTTGAGCCAACTTCAAAAAATCTCAAGCAACAAGTAACATCTCCCAAGGAAAAACCGACTCAAAGCCCAAATCAAAGGAAAGTCAAGTCATCGGCGGGATTCGACAATCATATAAATAAAAATACATTGAAATCTACACCTGTCAATAGCAAAACAATATAGCGACTGAACGTTAGATGAGAGTAGGGGGAAATATGCTGCATTATCTTTGTCCACCTTGAGAAACAAGAACGAGCTACATTCTCGCGACACCCCAGCAACATTCAGACAAAGAGTCCGAGGCATTCAAAGTTTAATTCCCCAAAAAAACGGATAGCGGTGAGCCGTTGAAGAGGAGATATAAAGGAACCCCAAAAGGGAGGTTAGTAGTTTTGGTTTGGAGTTTCGGATAACGAGGACGTATCAAAGTAGACAGGGCAGTGATTTTGATTGACAAGGCGCCAATTCAAGATGATATCAACTGGAGGTTGTGGAATTTTAGCAGAAATCGAGTGAAAATACCAATGGTGTTCAAGCGCGACAAGACTCCGGAAAAAGCAGCAGGGACATTCCAGTTGGCAGCAAAATTCCAACGTCCACCAAATAGACGTAATTAAGAAATATTTGTTAATGTTTGTAATTTGTGATTGGGAGGTGAAGGCTATTTATGCCGTCAGTTTGGGGCTCCCAGATGCGCAAAACGTTTGGACTACCTACTAAATGCCTCTCCTGTCAACCTGAGAACCTAGGCTGGAACGTATGACATATTACTTCGGGCCAAGCCTCAATTTGCTACGCCGTGGGGCGCCTTCAATTCGAGGGTACCTCCTCTAGCCTCCTCTAGCAGGAGATGAGGGATTGCTGAAAAAGTAATCCCACAACCTCGTCGTTCCTGGCTGCCTTGAGCCCTTTTTATCTTTTAGGACTGCCCGAACATAATGTGACTCATGGTTCTATTTATCAACCGATCCAAACATCTCCCCGATTAGACTTTCCGAGGAAACGTCTCCTCTGTCCTTGTAGCGTTCCCGGCGCAGCCTATCCCATCTTGTGCATGCACAAAATGTGTGTCAATTACTTCTTCCATTCCTGCGCAAAACCTACAGTTGGGGGACCGCAACTTACCAATCTTGTGCACGTAAGACTGAAAACACCCATGCTCGCCTAAGAGCTGGGTCTGGTAGAAGTCAGTCACCGTGAGTTCGATTGAGCCACGGTCTTAGATCAGGGATGAGGCGCGCAGTCCATTTTTCTTTCGTCCAATTCACCCAAGACTGCTTTCAATCATTGAGTGAGCGTTGTCTCTCCCTGTAGGCAACTGTTTCCCGCGTGTGTTCGTTTCGAGGCAGGTAGATACTACGGCGCTCTCTAGCAAGGGGGGATGGGTATCGCGCCTGCGATGACTAGCACCGCCGAATGAAAGACTGTCGAATATGAAGATGCAATCCTCAGTGCTCCTTCGCTCCAATTATTCTTCTCTGTACCTGTGAAAAGCAGCACCTTGTTGAGAGCGTCGCCCCATTTTTTTACTCAGTACTGAAGCACCGACTCTACAGATCTAATCAAAAGCCGTCTTCTTGATGGGTTGGGTCCCCCTGCGTTTGCCATAAGTCGACTCAGAATTAAAACGATTCAAACAGTTTTATCAGCCGTTGCCCTAATTTGTTCATCTTCGAGTCAACCAGGACTTTTCGTCACGCTACATTAAAGTTTAGGAAACACACTATAAAGTTTAGGAAACTCACGGAAAACAGCAAAGAGCATTTGCTCTTGCCTTAAAGTTAAGGGCTCTGCCCGTAAATTTATATTCTTCATTGATGTAGCTTGCTGTTAGTAGATGGAAATCTGTATGGAGCCCAGAATTCTTTAATAATCCTTGGTCTGTGTAAAATAGTATTTAATGCTTTAAGGCTATCACTTCCCAGAACACCACGTAGCGATTACAGTTTGCGCTCGGGCTTACAACTACGCTATCCGCCTTATCTTCTTGTTTGTAGAACTACAGCCCTTCTCGGGCCTTCGCTTTCTGCAAAAGCACCTCCAACTGTCTCGGTCCATTGACCACGTTCTCCAATTTCAAAATCAGAGCAGCGATGAACTGTCTTCATCGACTGAGTCAGGCCAGCGTTTCCTCGGTTTGCCCACTGGTCTCCGCCCTTCAGTTCTCCCCAGGAATACCTTTTTGGGTATCCGTTGTTTGTCCATACGATTCACGTGGCCAGCCCATTGCAGCTTCCACAGTCTTACAATCGTTAAGCCCTTCGGCTCGTCACAAATTTCATACAGCTCATGCTTATATCAAATTCGCCATTGGTCCCGGTCTACCTTCGCTTCAATTATTCGCCTCAAGACCTGTCGCTCAGAGGCGTTCAATATGTTTGTAAATGCTTGGGTTAGGGTCCATGTTTCGCACCTTTAGAATAATACAGGTCTTATCACAGATTTGTATACTTGGAGCTTTGTTTTTCTGTGTATGCAACTCCACTTCAAGATCCTCAAAACTGAACAAACGTTTTTTTTGCGTGCTGTATTCTTCGGCGTATTGCATCTCGTTCATTAGCGGTTCTCGTTATTTGGCGCCTTATACAAGGCATTTAATTGATACTCAAGAGTACCGAGACCTGGAAACTTGCTCCCAGATCAGGGGTGTGGTATGAGACTAAAGGGCTATATCGACTTATCCTATGATCTTATTGCAAATTGCTTGGGATTCAAAAAATGATCTTAAGAATATTATTGACCTTTATTTAGTAATTTAATCTTTATAAAATTGTATACTAATAAACAGCTAGATTCTTGTACCGTAAGGATTTGTGAATATGCCCCACGAATGTACTCGTAAATGTCATATCACATTCTTTGGGTAATTTTGCTTTTAAACATTTTTTAGAAGGATTAATTTGCGGGCAAATGCAGCAATACCGTTTTGGTGACCTGTTATGGCTTTTGTGCGTTGCCAGTCCACGCAAAGTGTGCAAGTCTGTCTGGCCCTATAGCAGATTGTATTATGCGCAGAGATTTTCGTTAAGTGCACGACTGATACTCTTGCTGTTGAAATGGGTGTAATGCTGCCTCGGCGAAAGAGGATGTTGAGATTCGCCGAGATTGGCCTTATTTGGGGACGCGTGAATGCGCTGGCAGGCTAGCGATGCGGTATCGTTGGGAGGGTTGTTTCCCCCTAGCACAAGGACCCACTACAAAAGAATTTTGCATTCACGAATTAGACATGTTAACATGCCGATCGACTGGCGTCGAGGTCGAGGTAACCTACTAAGGGTTGAAACGCTTGTTCGAAGAACAAATTAGGTCGGGCAAACGGACGGACTTATGGCCCACAAATAAGAGTGGGGCATCCAGATGGAAGCGGTGCCCCCTCGTACCCTCCCTAACGGACCAAGATCCTAACGTAGACGTAGCCATGTATTTCCCATTTGAGCGAAAAACTCATACAAAAGTACTTTGCATGACTCTTTCTATCAAATGGGGAATACAAACGTAACCAATTTATGTTTTAGCGTTATGTAATGGAATCATATAACTCTATATCATAAAAGGGCACGCGAGCGGCAGGCCACACTACCCGGCAAGAGCCCCTGTTAAGCGAAAAAAAGGAAAGAGCGCTCCCGATGGCTAGCCCATCCATACATAAATTTGTGTGCGTCGGGACGAGACGTCAAATGCAATTATTTATTGTAGGCCAAGTGGAGACAGCATCAAGTTGTTTGGTGGGGCAATTCAAGGTTTTCCTTCTCGCAGCAGTTTAACGATAAATTTAATTTCCACTGGACAATTTCGAGAACACAAATATTTTTAAACAACCAAAAATGCGACGGATATGCCCATCCGCCACTGAAAACTAAGAACGACTCCTATAACTAAATCACGCTCTCATGATTGGGAGGTAGACGACGACTCTTGAAACTGAATTTCGTGTTGACTTCTGGGCCCCGATTGCGATTTGCAACAACGAGTTGGTTGGGTTTTAGGGCAACTGCGGAGTTTTATGCGACTCCTCATCCTTGATCCGGCGTCGCTTTTTCGATCGGATCACGGTGGGTAGGCGCGGATTTGCGTATTGGACGACGATATAAGCTTAATCACAAACAACACAATCTTGGGATGCCCTGCGCTGGCTCTTCACGTTTTCCGAGCAAGGGACAATCGAATGGGTGGTCCGGTGTCGAGCTGGGACGATTCTCGTTCGATTGGAGACAACCTCGAGCTCGAATAACGCAAAACCGGGGTTTTCGATCTTGCACTCCGCGATCCTTCCGACGAAAATCCGTCACTCTCGGGGTGTTATTTATTTTTCAAGCGCCCGCACTCTGCTGCGAAATCGTACCCCAAATAATCGAATTGGGATACCAAACTAATTTTCAGATACATTCACGAAAGACCCGACAAGACATGAACTATAAAATCCGTGAAAATGATGGCTCACCATCCGTCCGCTGTGTTTGCGGTTTCGCAATCTCCTGTGGACTCCTCGATCCGTCCAAGTCTTTTCTTTCTTTTGCCATGTCGGAACGGTACGTGCAATATAGCTGCTCGCTTAGCCGAGTTAGATTGCATTCAGCAATGCAATACACGGACGGGATGCACTAAATCAGTATTCCCATGTCCGAAATTTTAATTTGCCGATTTGAATTTTTTTTAATTAAGAGAAGAAAAGAAAAATGAAAAAAAGATTTTAAATAAAAAAAAAATTAAATACCATGAAGAATATATTTAAAGGGAAAAGTTTAAATTTAATATAAAGAAAAATTGATATAAAATTACATTTAATAATAAGGAAAAAAAATATTTTATAAATTACAACTATGAATGTAAGTAATGAAATCTTTTTCTAACTCTGCAATTAAAATCTCGGATAAGGGTTGGGAAGTTTTTCGGTCAGTTTGCTTGTGTGACTGCTCGATTACTATATGGGAATGGAATGGATTCATAAATCCCTCAGCTGTGTACTATGCGTTGACTACCTTATTTCCTCTCCCGTAGAATGTGCAGCTACGTTTGTCGGTTTTACTCCTTTCAATTCTTTGTTTGTTCAATTTATATCCCTTGTAACCGTTGAACCTCAATATACTAACAATTCTTTTCTAAATTGGCCAACTATGTCATCGAGGATTTCCCTATGCCTTATGTACTAGTCTATGGGAATTTTAATCTATCAAATGTTGAATGTGATGAGACATATTCAATAGTTCTCTCAAATCGCTGTTTTTCTTTATCTCTATCTTCCTTCCTTTCCCTCTGCTCATCCTCTCAGTTCAATAATATTCGCAACAACAATAGAGAAGTCGTTGATCTTTCTTTATCTAATCGACCTTTATCTTCCTTTGCGTTAACTCCTTCAAACTCACCGTATGTAAAACCTGATCTTCACATCCACCTCTCTCTTTTTAAAACAATATAAGTCAAAATTCCTCTTACAAGAAAATGCTTCCACTTCGGTGCAAATTTTTTAATGCAGACTATTCTGGAATTGAGCAAGAAGTCAACTTGAGGAACTGGTACCCCCTGCTTAAGAATTTAGGTGTCAATGAGGCTCTCTGTAAATTCAATACCATTCTCTCTTAAATCATTAATGAATACACGCCTATTTATTCACCAAAAAGCCTTGCGATGTTACATAGTGGAACTCCGACTTAGTATCTGCTCTTAAAGCTAAAGGAACTGCATGTTAAAGGTTTCTGAAATCGTGCCTTCAAAACGATTAATGACACATAGAAATTCTTTAAATAACGATCAGACTAAGCTTTTTTGGTCGTTCATCCGCTCATTTAGAAATCCTCGAGCTACTATATATCGGTATCGCAACCTTTCTTGTTTCTCCCAGCTAGATTATTGAGAACTTTTTACTAATTATTTCTCCTCTTTCTTCTCAACTTCAATTTTCAATCCCCCCTCCAATTTGAATGCTTTCTTAATTTTTTCAAATATTACTTCCTCTAAATTAACTACCCATCCGTTGGAATTGGAGTTTATAATGCAAAATATCGATGCTAGTGTTAGCTGTAAATCAGATGGTATTCCACATATCTTTGCCCAATCCTTATCTTCCTCACCATGTGTTCCCCTTCCATTATTTTCAATATAAGTCTTTCCAGTGCTATCTTTCCCACAGGGTAGAAAAATGCTTTTGTCGTTCCTATTTTCAAGGTTGGAGATATCAATGTAGTTTCAAATTAACGACCCATCTCACTCCTTTCGTGTTTTAGCAAGATCCTTGAGCGGTTGGTTTATAACAGAGTTTATCCATTAGTCCTACCGCTTATTAGCCAATGAACAATATGTTTTCATCAAAGGAAGATTGACTCTAACCAATTTACTGTCATTTACTAGCACTGTAGATACGCAAAAATAAGTCAATGCGATTTACACAGTTTTCTAAAGCATCCGATTCTGTAGATCATAATCTCCTCCTCTTGAAGCTTAGAAGCTCTCACCTTCCAGATTCTCTAATATCTTGGTTTTCTTCCCACGTCTCCAATCATTCGTGTGTTACAATTAACTTCTGCCTCTCATCTCCCTTCGAGCCTAGATCTGGTGCTCCACAAGGTTCCATTTTGGGCCCTTTGCTCTTTATGCTGTTCACTAATGATCTCCCATCGCCTTTTTCTTCCTCTTGTCTATTACATGCTGATGAACTTAAAATTTTTAAAGTACTCGTAATTGATAGCCCTGCTAAAGACTTGTCACACTACAAAATGATCTCTGTGCATTTGCTCTGTGGTGTAGCTCTAACTTTCTTAGACTTACTTCTCTGTTGTCTCGCTATGCTATTCTTGGTGTACTTTAGATGTTGTGATAAGTTTTAAGGACCTGGGCGTAGTGATTGATAAGTTTGAACATCACAGTATGATGGCTTATTCTCAGACCCCTGAATTCTTTTGCGATGCTTCGACCTTAGTCAAACTCCTTCTTTCCCTAGTTCACATTGCTCTTGGATATTTTTCGCAAGTATGAAACCGAGGAGAGACAGCGCTCACTCAACGATTGGGAGCAGTCTTGGATGAATTGCACGAAGGGGAGGGGATAGACTGCGCGCTTCATCTCGGATGTGAGACCGTGGCTAAATCGAAGGCATGGCGAGACTGACTTCTATCTGACCCAGCTTTTGAGCGGGCATGGATTTTTTCAGTCTTACCTGCCCAAGATTGGTAAGTCACGGTCACCCGATTGTCGGTTTTGCCCAGCTGAGGAGGACAACGCCTGCCACACATTTTTTGCGTGCACAAAATGGGATAGGCTGCGAAGGGGCCACTACAGGGAGACGGGAGAACTCATCCCGGATAATATATGTTAGTCGCGGTGATGCTCGAATCGGTTGACAAATGGAACTTTTCTTGATGAATTTCTTCTTTTTAAGCTGTACCACAATTTCTTCCAGATTATCTTTGCCGTCTAATATCTGTTCATAATCCGGCTCGTTCAAATCGGCTGCAAAAAGTGTTTAACGTCTCCTATACACGTACGAACGTTTATTATTTCTCATACGAACGTTTATTATTTCTCGCTCGTACGTTACACATTTTTTTATCTTTCATTTTATACACTACAAGACCACCTTCGGTTTGAAAAAAAAATGTAATGTCTCTTTTCCCATATGGGGGATCCCCTTAATGATCTTTAACATTTTCTTTCGATGCTCAAATTTTCAATATGCAATAACTTCTGACATTTCTAACAAGTTTGGAGTTTGAAGTTGCTATAGTTTCGCAGAAAGACCGCAGTGACAAACAATATGAAAATACAGAAATAATCACTCAAAACAAATCTCGAATTACAGCAAAAGAATATCTATTAAAAGAGTGGAACTCACCTTTTTTCACCCATGTTCTTCATGCCAACAAACTGTGGTGACCAAATGGTCTCCCGTTTAAGTACTGCACACGACCATACTGCTTGACTTCGGTGATCTAACAAGATCCGGTTAGCCCCTTTCAGGCCTTCGCATAGAGATAGTTAGAGTATCTCATTATCTTGATCGTATGTATCGGCACTCGAAAAGGTGATATGGTCAGTACCACGCCTTAGTCATTGATCCGTCCATCCAACTTCGATACGTTCTGATTTTAAGCCAGCACGTATGATAACTAAACGGGCTTATAGTCCGTCTGAAGAACCATTGGAAGCAAATCTCGTTGTCACCAGCAGAATTTGAACCAAGGATCTTCGGCTTACGCAGCGAGCATTCTAACTATATCACGCGGACTACATCAATATTAGTTACTTATTTATGAATCATTCCGTTCCGAATTGAATCTTTCAAAAATTTTACTGTATTAAATGAAAATAAAGCAATGAAAAGATGATACTAATAATAATTTAAATATTTTTAGGCAATGGACCATTTACAAGCATTCATAAATGATTGCGATCGTCGAACGGAATCGGCTAAAAAACGACTAGCTGAAACACAAGAAGAACTATCCGCTGAAGTGGCCGAAAAAGCAAATGCTGTCCACGCCTTGGCTGAAGAAATTGCAAAAAAATTAGCTAAAGCCGAACAATTGGGACAAGAAGGCCAAGTTGAAGAAAGTGTCAAACTGATGTCTGAAATCGATGAAATACGTGCAAAGAAAATCAAAGCCGAACATGAATATCGATCATCAATGCCTGCATCGACATACCAACAGCAAAAACTTCGTGTATGCGAAGTATGTTCGGCATATCTCGGCATCCACGACAATGATATACGATTGGCCGATCATTTTGGCGGGAAATTGCATCTCGGTTTCATGGCCATCCGTCAAAAACTAATTGAACTAGAAAAGACAGCCGGACCACGTAAGGCGGAAATGAAAAGAGGCGGAAGCTATCGTGAGCGTGACGAAGAAAAATTCAAATCACGCTATTACGTAGGCAGTCGTGAATTAGATCGACGATCGCGTGTCCATCGATCAAGAAGTCGTGAACGTACGTCGAAGACAAAATCAACAAAACCGTCAGGAGGCGGAGGCGGAGGAGGTAGCAGTAATCGACGACCAACTTCGCCACATACACGAAGTCGCAGCCGAAGTCGAACGCCTGCCAATCGCAATAACAGCAATCGATATCAATCATCGAGGAGACGTTCACGTTCTCGCGATCGGGATCGTCGTTGAAGACCAATGGTACCAAGGAGGGGAAAAGGACGAACAAGGCAATCAATGAACGGAACGTGAGTTAGTCTATTTGGATCAGGATGAAAATATAATTATAAATCTAAAAAATAATCGCAATAGACATTTTTTTAAAATTATATATTTTAATTTTAATTAGAAGTATTGTATGATTTGTCCTGAATTTTCTTTCTATGAAAGCTCATCCATTCCGTAGATGGGGTTTTAATTTGGTTTTAGTTATTTTTGAAATAATTAATAGAAATTATCGTAGAATTAGGCATTATTTCTTCCTATATAGATTGCAATCGGTTTTGTACAGACGCAAATGTGGCAAACGTTAACTTTTCATTTTCAGCATAACCATCCAGAGATTTGCTTTTGTTTCTCGTAAGTGACTTTGATTTCTATTCTAATTAATTATTACTATTACATAACATATGCAACAATAGTTTTGATGATGATTATGTTAAGGATTTTTCAAATAAAAATAAATTAAGATCAAACAAAAAATGTGGGTTTTTATTTAAACGTTATTAATCTTTCGAAATTTTCAGGATAATACTGATTGCTTACTTCCAATTCTAATTTATATTAGCCCCCACTCAAGGTCTGACACATTTTCAATTGATCACTTTGATTCCATGATTTCAGCTTGACTTAATTTAGATTTATTCGTTATTTCAATATTTTTTGACTTTCCCATATAATTCCCTTGTGAACATAAAATGGAGGCAAGCCAGTTCAGACAAAGTCAAGACAACTTATCCTCAAACACTCTACCCGTTAGCGAGCATCGGGACTTCTGCACACGAAGCTCCTATACAGGCGAATGGGATGATTGTGAACGAATGCATGGAACAGGAGTTTATCGTTTTCCTGATGGTGCAGAATATCACGGACAGTTCAAAGAAGGAGTCTTCCACGGAGATGGTTACATCGTTTTTCCAAACAAATATAAAGTACGAGCACGTTGGGACAATGGGAAGATGGGAAACTATGAAATCGTTTTTCCAGATGATTTAATATTTGTTGAGAAGAATTGGACGTACTGCACGAAAGGAGATAGAAGATATGCTGCTTGCATTCGAAATGGAATACCTCCAGTTGGCGATGGATACTTAACGAAAGAGAAACCACCGAGACCTATTCCATCTGGTTGTTATGATACTGAAGAAGGTTTCTATAATCCGAAGACTGGACTTTTGTATTCAATTGAAAATCCGAACTTGGCGGTTCGTGTTCCGTCGAGTGAAGAGGATCGTTGGATGGTACAGCATTGTCGTAAGGCCGAAGAGGAAACGGTAGGCTATGCAGGAGCCATGAATATAATTCGTGACATGAAGGATCATACTGACGATCGAAGTGATAGTTATCAGTATACCGAGCAATCGGATTATATATCTTATTCAGATTTATTATCGGGTGGTTCAGGAGAAGATCAGTCAAAGAAAACCGGTAGTAGCTTTTATACTTTTGTTACAGAATGAATTATTGATGGTCAGTATTCATTGTATATTGAATATATTTATTAAATGTGGATTCGGTGACCTGTAACTAATTTTTTATTTTATTTTGAGAAAAAATACGCCTCATAAATAAAAAATTGCCAGCCATTTTGTACTTATTTTCTTAACAGTTTTGACATATGGATGTCAGATCTGATACAACGAGAGTGCTAGTATGGAAAGATTAAGAGTTTTCGAAAGGAAAACTCTATATAATTCAAGGAATGCGAACAATTTTGTAATACCTTACGCCAGAACTGATCGACCAAAGAACGATGCAACGAATGATGCTCTTCGTATATATAACAATATTCTAGAAACAATAAGAAAAGCAAACTGGTTATTGTTTTTTAAGAAAAAACAAGGAACATCTAAGAAATTCAAATTAATGGTAAGTTCTGAGGATTGACAATGCAATATGTACGAGTTTCGTATACGCCATAAGTATGTTTCCTAGAGAAAACACAGTCAACAATTCACGACTTTATTTTCAAAATGAAACGGCTACAACAATAATAATTCAAATGAAAAACTGGAGGTCCGCTCACGCACGTTGTCTCGGTGAAAACTTCAAATCCACCAGTCTCTTGTTGTGAGACGCGAACGTTCCAGTTCGGTGTCGTCTCTCATTACACACACACTGAGTCAAGTTGGCTTCGTGTCACCCAGTGAAGTTGGCTCCGTATTACAGATGGATGTCGTCAGGAGGCGTTGATACGATGTGTCGCCCTAGGATGCGGTTACACAACCCGGCTGAACGGCCACGATTCAGGATGATGTCCTCGTCTGCCTCAAATAGCCTGCAAAGTCGGCTGTTCGCTGATCGCTATTGTATTCGACAGTTGCAACTCGCACCAGGCCGTCACTGCCCGGGCGGACACCGATGACGCCTCCAATACTCCAGCGGGTAGGAGGTAGCAACTCGTTCCTGACCACAATGTCGTTTGTCCGGAGGTTCGGTTCCGGACGCGCCTATTTACTCCTCGTCTGTAGAGTCGTCAGGTAGTCGTCTTGCCGTCGTTCCCAAAATTGTTGAAAGGTCTTTTGGATGAGTTGCCAGTGTTTGAGTCGATTATCGGGAACTTCGGGAAGTGGACGTTCTGGCGGGGCCGTCAGTGGGTGCCCAATCAGGAAATCACCTGGTGTCAGCGCCAAGTGGTTGTCTTCCGGGTCATCGTGTAGTGCGATGAGTGGCCGCGAATTCAGGCAGGCCTAAATACGTACAAGTAGGGTGGATGTGAAATTGCATAATCTGTTTACCCGTTATGCGCAGGAGATATTCTTCATAGACCGGACCGCTGCTTCCCACAGTCCACCATGGTGGAGTGCTGACGGTGGGTTAAAATGCCGAAGGACGGCAGCACCTGCCTCACTGCCTCACCCAATCGCTGTTCCATTGACGTAGATCTTCTCGCATAATTCGGTCAGCACCAATGAACTGGGTGCCGTTGTCGCTATTTAAATTCACGCAGTACCCTCGCCTATTGACGAATCGGTCGAATACGTCCAGGAAAGCCTGTGTGGAGAGGTCTTTCGCTAACTCGATACAGTCAGGAGTATTGGCGAGATTGAACGCGAATAAATTGACAGTAGATTTTATATCCAAGTGTTTTTATCAAGCGTACCGATACAACACTTTTTATACTATATATAACCATGTATTTTTTTTCTGTAAAATTATTTTCCTTGGTTCTAGAAATAAATTTTGAGTAATTATAAGGTGATAAAGTGATTTGTGACATGAACATATTGTTTTTGTTTCTATTTAGTCAGCTGATGTAACCTACACGCAAATACTGTGGAGAACTTTTCACAGATTATTTTCAAGTTTTTTGGAACATGTATTAAAAAATTTAAATGTGGCTGGCTGGCTATTAAAAAATTTAAATGTGGCTGGCTATACATATGAGGGCCATGTTCTAGCTATCCTGGAGCGCTCGACAAGTGGCAATTTTTTATTTATTTCTTTTATTTGATCCTGGTTCTTCTCTATGCTATAAAAAAGCGTCTCAATTTAACAACAGTTGTAATGTAGGAGAGTGACAAATTTTTAGATCTCTGTATTCTCTACTGAAAATTTAAAACATATATGAATTTTTTTTTTTAAATACATCAATTAGCCTCCGAGGTATGGAATTTTGGAAATTTATATGCGCGTGGCGTCATAGTGCAACACTTACGCAGTCTATCGCATCTGTTCGATGGACTCCCTATACTAAAACAGCGTGCGACGGTTTCCGTCGCGCATAATTTGAATGAGAAAAGCTTTGGAAAGTGACGTCACACGTCGATGTTCATGGAGAATTTTATTGATTTTAATTTATAACGAATAGTATTGAATAAAGTGCTTTTGACTTTGACTTTGAAATGTCTATAAAATTATTGCGTGGAATTTTTGAATGCAAAAAACTAGTCTTTTTGTATACATAAGCGCTCTACTGTAGCAAAGTTTCAAGCTGTATTGGATACTTAGTTTTCTCCTCCATTTGTCCTTGTTTATTAATTCAACTTTTCACGCATTTATCATTATCTTACGAAGTTCATCTGTGAGAAGTGCCTTATTTTTCTAAATAATTCGTAAACCTTTAGGTAACATTTTTTTAACGCTTGATATCCTATACTTTCTCTTCCATTAGTGTTTGTATTTAAGTATGTGGCCCGGCAAGAGTATAATGCCTCCCCGAATGGGCCCTGTCGATTGTAAACTAACTGGCCTCAGACATTGAACCACATATTAAATGGTCCACGGAAAATAACAAGCTTTATGGAGTTTCACATAGCAAATGACAAACTGAACATGGATGCCATAACTCTTCTTCGCAGCACTACAGCTCCTCTCCGGCCTTCGCTTCCTGCCTCTTTTGACCGCGTCCTCCGATTAGACTAGCGTTTCCTCGGTTACTCCACTGGCCTCTGTCCTTCAGTTCTCCCAACGAATACCTTTTTGAGTATCCGTTGTTCGTCAATACGATTCACGTGGCCAGTCCATTGCAACTTCCGCAGTCTTATACTCGTTGAGACCTCCGGCTTGTCAAAAATTTCATACAGCTCATGGTTGTATGGAATTCACCATTGGTCCCTCTCTAGCTTCACTCCAATTATTCACCTCAGGACCCGTCTTTCGAAGGCGTTCAATATGTTTACGAATGCTTGGGTTAGGGTCCATGTTTCATACCCATAGCATAGCTCAGGTCTTATTATAAATGTGGCGAACACTTAGGAATACAAATGACGGCGTCCGCCGCTAGAGCACTGTAAAATGCTAGGGTGAAAAGACGAGCTTGATGCGACACTCATTGGACGATCATCAGTGGCGCGGAGTTGTCAAAACATCGGTGTGAAATAACATTTAAATTTGTATGAAATAACTAATTAAATAAACTAGTGTGAATACGTAATAACAGTTGTCGTGTGTCAAATTACACCCAGTAGAAAAGAAATAAAGACTATAATTGGTGACCCTTGTGTTTAGGATATACAAAGTTTAAATTTAGTGAGGTTATATTCAATAACCAAACAAACTACATACTAACGTTTCTCTGTGTCAACTTTTCGCACCAGCGTTTAACGCCAACCGCTTTCAGTCAACGCTGCCAACTCAAAGTGTACAGCGCGTCGAGATGTCGCACTAAAGCACACCGCATAAGATTACAGACAATACGTTATTGAATCTTGCAAGTCATTGCTCACAGCTACTAACGGACATGCAAGCCATTGCTCCAGAAGGCCTGCCAGATGATATTCAATGAAATTTATGGACCTCTTGACTGCCAAATAATATTCGAGATATTTTAGCCCCAAACGATACACAGCCGATAATCGAACAGGCAGAAATAGCGGATAAGATATTTGAATCAAACCAGATATCATTATTCATGGCAACCGCACATCATGTGTCTAAGACAGTACCTAATGAACCACTTCATCATCGACTTAGCACATTGGAGAAACAAGTTGGAGAACTTACCACTTTAATCAGGGCAATGAACCACGGAGCTTCGATGAAAACCGAATAGCTAGGAATAGCATATAACTCAACTGCCTGTCTTTATCATCGGAAATATGGAGTTCGGGCTACACGATGCACTACACCTTGCGAATTCCAGACAACGACGAAGACAAAAAACTAAATTTTTTGCCGTCTAGGACTGTACACTTAGGCGGCATATTCATGTGCAACATACAGCCCAAAGAATATCGCCTTCATGTCATGGATTCTACTACACGAATAAAGTTTTTGGTTGACTCTGGATCGGTCATGTCAGTTCTGCTAATTACCTTTGGACAGGCACCTAGTAACAAGGGACATGCCACCCTGTTTGCAGCAAACAATACCGTCATAAGGACATTAGGCCACAGTTTCCGAAACGAAACTGTCTACTCTTGAAAATTCACGGTTGCCGACGCCCACATCACGATTTAAGGCGCGGACTTCTTACCTTATTTCAATTGACCGACCGACCTTAAACATAAACAACTGATCCAACAAGATATATGCAGCAAATCGTCCGGAGAGGCATCGCAGCTTCCAAAAAAGTATCATTCCACGCTGACGAGCAGGATCACACCGAAAACAAACAAATTTCACCAAGCATCTTCGCTACCACCAACGAAAACAACTGGGTTCAGCATGTTTCTCATCACAACAGGACCACCCCTAGCAAAGAAATCGCGTCGATTAGTGGGGGAAAGACTCACAGCAGCGAGGGTGGGAAATAGATGGAATGCTAAAAAATGGCATTTACTGGTCACCATCTAGTGCATGGGCTTCACCGATTCATCTCGTAAAAAAAAAAGATGGAAAATGTAGACTCTACGGTGACTACCAGAAATTAAATGTGCAAACGGTTCCAGATCGATCCCCGATTGCTAACATTTACGACGTCACGGAACGCATGAATGGGAAGACTGTATTTTCAATTGTGGATTTTGATAAGTACTACCAGATCCCCGTGGCCCATTTAACCAAGCGGAAGTGCTTTACTTGGGTTTCACAATCAACGCTCACGGATTCAAGCCACCACAAGAGAGAATCCAAGCAATCGCAAATTATAAAAGGCCAGATACCATCGCCGGACTGCGCCGTTTTCTCGGCATACTGAACTACTACCGTCGAACTATATTCAACGCAGCATATATACAGGCTCCTCTGACTGCGTTGTTAAAAAACTCGAAAAGAAAGAAAAACGGAAAATTGCGTAGACATCAATTTTAGAAACAGCCTTTGAGGATTGTAAACACAGTATAGTACAGTCAACCTTATTGGTACATTCATCCCTAAACTCTCAATTAGCCCTGGCAACAGACGCCTCAGAAACGGCAATAGGGATGAGCCTAAAACAACTGCCGGGTGAAATAAGGGAACCGCTTGGATTCTTCTCACGAAAGCTCAGCGAAACAGAAAGAAAATGGAGTACGTATGATCGCGAACTACTTGCTATACACGCAGCTATTCAATTTTGTCGGCACATGCTAGAATCGCGTACCTTCGTTGTAAAAACTGTAATAAACATAAGCAGTCGAGCAGCCCCGTGGTGATCAGGAGTGGCTGCTCCTGAAGAGATAAGGTGGTCACCCCGTCGAAACTGCTTAGTTTGTTGTTTTACTTATGTAAAGTAAACTACATCCGTCAAGTTTCCATCCTTTACGCAGAGATGAGGGGTTCACTTCAGCCACTTCAACATCTTTAGGTTTGACATTGCCCTTGTAATGCAACGACCTTCTTCGGAGAAAGTAACGGTTGCTTTTTGTGGAATGTTTGCGTTCGTCTCAAGCCTCCGTGTCCGCTAACTTTAACGAGGCAAAAAAATATTGAATTACTGTAGAGTAGCTTAATTAACACCTAATAGAACATTCCTAAAGATAATAAAAATTGATCGGTACGTCTTGTAGAGTAGAGTACGCATGATAAGTATTTTGTAGTGTAGCTTCATGGCTCGACAAGAACCCGCCTCATATGATCCCGCAAATGCTAGTCGTCAAGCACGCGTGCGTGGTCGTTAAGCGAAGCTAGTTAGAGCTCGGTGTTGTTTTAGCCCGCTGACACTTGTGCCAGACCATCGGCACCCGTGTCCTACACGGACATTTCGAAATTCATTAGAAACCGCATACTTTCGCACAAAAGCTTGAAAAGGCATCACTAAGGCAACTGCGCCAACTTGATTACATAGCACAGTTCACCACAGAAATAGTCAACATTTCCGGATCCAGCAACGCTGTCGCAGATGCACTGTCGAGAGTAAGTGAGATCGTAATGCCAACTACATTCGATTCGACGGAACTCGAACGAGAACAAGGGTTGGACCAGGAGTTGAAAGATATTCTAAATACCACGACGGCCCTAAGATTTAAAAAAATAGCTCTTAGTAGTTCTGAAGTATATTGCGACACATTAAACGGACAAAACAGGTCCAACGTCCCACTCTCGATGAGATACCAAGCGTTCGCCACAAACCACAATCTTGCTGATCCAGATGTAAAATCAACAGTACAATTACTAAAATCCAAATTCATACGGCCAAATTTGAAAAAAGAGACAGCACAATGGACTCGCACCTGCATCAGTTGCCAAAGGAGTAAAATTCAACGCTACATCAGAAACATTCCCAACCACATCGACATTCCAAGTTCACGGCTCGAGCATATAAACATAGATATCATCACTCTGTGCATAGTCCACTACTAGATCGATTCTCTCGTTAGCCCGAAGCGACGCCTGTGCAGGACATAATAGCCGATACAGTAGCGAAGGCATTCTACTCTACTTGGATATCCAGATTCCGTGTACCTGAAAAAATTTCAACAGATCAAGGCACCCAATTTGATTCTCGTTGTTCCGTGCCTTGACGAATTTGATCGACGCCAAAAATATAAGAACAACACCATACCATCCGGCGGCAAATGGAATGGTCGAAAGGTGGCACAAGATATTCAAGGCAGCATTAATGGCAACATCAACGTAAGTGTAACAAGCCTTCCACTAGAAATTTGCATTTGTAGTAGTCAGCCTGCTTTTGGCTAGCTGGCGTGAGCTGTCAGCCTATTTCGCAGAATGCAAATGCTTGTACGGCATAATATATTCGATGTTTCACATGACAAAGGTAGAAATCATATTCCTTGCATGCTAGAAATGCACCTTGTACTGACCACTGTACACCTACACCATTTAGAATGACCCAATGAAACACAGCCTCAACTCCTTCCACTCACAACTAGCTTAAGGAAGTAAACAAAATCCTATTCTGTTAACCTTAAACATCAATAAAACATCGTAGCACTCTTCACTTCAGAAGGAGTGCTACGATGTTCTCTGCGGACCATCTAGGTTTCACAATTGAAATCCGTCTAGAAACCGTACAAAACCTTGAAATTTCGTCGGCAGTTCAACATTTCTCCATCTACCTTTAGGGCTATGGAATGGTACTTCACTAACACTAATAAATTTATTCGCGAACTACAATTTACATTTCACAAGATACAATTTAGGCTAGAATGAATGTAGAATGAAAGGCGCGTTTTGCTGCTCGTGCAGTAAACTGCTACATGCTGCGACGCATGTATCGCAACCCTCCTTTCACTCGATGCTCGCTGCAAAGAATCCAAGCGTCGCCAAGGAACGAATGACTATCAAAAGGAAAACGCGTCTATGATGCCTGAAACGATGTGTCCACACTCTGCATGCGCATGTGTTTGCATCTCAATCAAGGCACGCTAAAATCTCCCTTGGCATAATTCTTTGTTTAAGCCGAGACTGTGGAAGCGGAGGCGCTACAGCTACTCCCTCACCAATGAGCTTCGTGGAGTGCGAAGAGAATAAAAATGAAACTCGCTTTTTGGCCTTCGGTATATTTGCCGGTGATGGAAGCTGAGCAGGTAGTGTAGGAGCAACGGATGTTTGCGAATTAGGCGGTGAGCTGCTAAGCTGTGGCGAAGGCTGTGAAGTCTCAGGCTCTGGCATGTAGGCTAGTGAATCGACTAGATTGGGCGTTTGTGAATCTGTGATTACTGGATGCCTTAAATCTGCTGCAGCGATGTAAGCGGGCTTCAGCTGATCGGTCGATAGTGTTTTTACTATGCCATTGACGTCTACGACGAAAGTGCGCTTGTCGATACGCTTTATCACTCGATAAGGGCCGGAGTACGGTTGCTCCAGTGGCTTTTTGATTGACTCTATTCGGCGGAAAACATATTCGCAAGTGGCTAAGTCGCAAGTGGCTAACGAAAAGGCGATAGTTGACATGTCTGGAAGCTTGAATTGGGCGAACGGTGTTGAACAGGCGACGGAGGTCGGTAACGAAATCTGCCGGAGTACAAACGGAACCAGGACGAGGATCAATGAATCCGCCTGAGATACGAAGCGATGTCCCAAAGACTAGTTCTGCTGGCGAGGCCTGAAGGTCCTCATTGAAAGTCGTTCGCAAACCAAGGAGTACGGTCGGAAGTACTTTCGGCCAGGAGATTTCTGGAACACTGTCGAAGGCTGCCAAAAATGTACACCTGAGAGAAGCCTTGAGCGTGCGGTGCATACGCTCTACCATGCCGTTCGATTTGGGGTGGTAAGAGGTCGTATGAATTTGATGAGCTCGTTGGAGGCGAGATAGTTCGCGGTGAAGCTCAGCCTCGAATTGCGTGCCCTGACCGGTCGTAGTTTCAAGCGGCGTTCCAAAGCAGGATATCCAATTGTCAACGAGAGCACGAGCAACAGCTTCGGCTGTCATATAAAGTACTGGTATTGCCTGCGGCCAACGGTTGAAGCGGTCTATAATAGTTAGACAGTGTTCAAAATTTTCAGCGAGTGGCATTCTGATCAGATCAAAATAGATGTGGTCGAATCTTTGATCCAGTGCTGTAAAATTTCCTAGCTCCGCTCTGTTGTGGCGATGAACTTTTGACTTTTGGTAGGGGATGCACTGCTTGGCCCACCGAAATATGTCCCTACAAAGGCTTGGCCAAAAATGTTTGAGAGCGATGTGCTTAGCAGGCACGACCACTCGGATGCGAGAAATTGTGAGCTGTGTCGAACGCTTGTTTGCGTATTGAGACTGGCAAGTAGGGCTTGATAGTGCTGTTGTGTTCGATGCAAACCAATGAATATCCGTTTAGCTCGAGGCGTCGAAGCTTGTAACGAGGGATAGCTAATAGGTGCGGTAGCTGTTCATCTTTCACTTGCTCAGCGTTAATGGTACTGAGGTTGCAGGCGGCAGAAATGGAGACAGTTTCCACGTGCGAGAGTGCGTCGGCTACAGCGTTTTCTTTCCCATGTCTGTATTTCAGCTGGGTATTAAACTGTCCCTTACAATTAAATATGAAACATTATTTCGGGCATACACCTCGTGCTGCTCAAACGATGATTGTAATTTTCGATGACATTTTAGCACATTTCCGGCGTTATTAGGCGTATGTTGGCTCGAATATTGTTTTTAATGCTTCAGTAGTCTGGGGAGCATCAGCGTAAACACGATCCTTCAGAAATCCCCAAAGGAAGAAGTCACAAGGAGTCAAATCACACGATCTTAATGGCCAATTTATGGGTGGACCAAAAATTCACGTAGAACGCGAAATGTTCGCACTGGCGATTCATTATTTTTTTAAAAGTTTTAACAATAATAAAACGTTTGGCTGACGTGTATGATGCCATGGTTAAAAATGTAAAAGACCAAACTATCATAATCTGTCAATATATGCACCTGAAGTTGATGATACATAAGAGTTAAGGCCCATTCACATGTGTACACTTGTTATGAATCACCCTTTATTTGCCGAATCTGCCGTGGCGATGCTTTTTCTGATCGTTGTTTGAGTGCATGAGTGAGCGGCCGATGATCTGTATAGGTGATGAACTGCCTTCCTTCGAGAATGCGCTGGAAATGCCTGATTGCAGCGAATATGGCTAGAAGCTCCCGATCGTAGGTCCAATATTTCTGCTCTGCATCTGAGAGCTTTCTCAAGAAGAATCCTAGTGGGACGTAGGTACCATCAGTTAGCTGCTGATCCAAAACTGCGCCCATGGCGGTGTTGAATGCATCTGAGCGTAAAGCACACCGCTAAGTGGGTGAAAGAAAAGCTGAGGTTGTTGCAGAAGCTATAGCCTGTTTGCAGCGCGTGACAGAATCGTTGGCTTGCTCGGGCCAGACAAGCTTAGCTTTCTTTTTCGTGATTCCTTTAAGCAAGTCGGTGAGAGGAGCTTGCAACATAGCAGCTTGTGGAATGCAGCGCGAGTAAAAGTTCAGCATTCCCACGAAACGTCTTAGCTGTGTGGTATCCTCGGGTCTTGGGAAGTCGATGATGGCCTGGGTCTTTTGCAGCGGTGGGTGAAAACCTTCTTTGGACACGAGATAGCCGGAAAATGTTACCTGCGGCTGGGCGATCCGATATTTAGTCCAGTTAATTTGGAGGTGTGCTTCGTTTAAAGTCGAGAGAAGTATAGCGAGCTGCGCCTGATGCTCTTCGTAGCTGTTTGAGCTGACGAGAAGATCATCCTGATATTTACGCACGAATGGTAGATTTCTGAGGCAATGATTAATTGTACGCTGCATGGTTTGAGTCGCATTCTTCAGGCCGAGTAGTATGCCCAAAAACTCGAAAAATCCAAAAGGCATCGTGACTGTTGTCTTTTCGATGTCTTCCGGTGCCATCGGGATCTGGTAAAAGGCTTTGTGAAGGTCGATGACCGTAAAAACTTTTCCTTGAGCATCCTGCAGCAAGTCCTCTATTACTGGAAGCGGGTAGCAGTTGGGGCGGGTGATTGCGTTGAGCTGGCGATAGTCACCGGTAGCTTGCCAACCTCCATTGTCCTTCGGCACCATGTGAAGAGGACTGGCTCACTGACTCGCTGAGGGGCGGGTGATTTTTCGCTCTCTTTAGCTGCGCTAAGTCGTTCACCTGAGAGTCGACGTGGTCGGGCGAATACTGGCGGGCCACTAGTAACGATGTGGTGCTGAACGGGTAGATCAAGAACGTGCGTCATTTCTCCAGAGTGAGCAGACCTTTTGGCGAAATTGTCGATAAGCTTTGCGTAGACCTCTTTTAGAGATCGGTGAGGTATGATTTTGGTTGCAGCAATAATAATAGAGTGCACTTTCGGAACTGGACCAGGTGCTGAAAGGCTGGTGCGACCATATAGTAAGCAGTGATTTCGGAGATCTATGAGAATTCCGTGGTGTTTCAAAGCGTCTGCTCCAAGATTTGCCGGCTGCAAGTTCGCGATGATAAAGTTCTACTGAAAAGAGCGGCGTAAACCAAGGTCTAAGCTGAGCTGTCTCACTCCGAAGGTTGCAATAGGCATTCCGTTGGCTGCAGTAAGAGTCAAACTCTGTTTTTGAAGCGGTTTCTTGTTATGATAGAATGATAGAGAGTTCACATCCTGAGTCGATGAGAAACCGGATCGAGGAATTCCGATCCAAGACGTAAAGGTGGCTTTCTGAAGAGTTGCCGGTGACGGCCAGCAAAAGTATCGCCATTTTTTCGTTGGGGCCTGGTGTAGAGGAGCGGGCCTGAGGTTTACGGCCGCTGCGTGAAACTGAACGGCTTCTCTGATCTGGATCTCTCGTATTTAATTGGAGTTCGCGAGTGATGTTCGTGAGTTGACTGATGGCCTGTCGCATTGCGGATAGCTCCTGCGTTAGCAGATTGGGTGGAGGCTGCGGAGATACTTAACTGGACGAAGGCGTTGAAATTCGAAATTGAGAAGTCGCCATGACAAATGGTCCTATGCCATGAGCCTCAACAGCTACAGCAGCGAGCTCTTCGAGTGTCTGGACTTTTATAAGAAGAACCATGCGGCGCGTCTGCTGTGGTAAAATATCTAACCACTTGACTCGTAAGACGTCATCTCCAACACGTGTGCCGGCGCAGTAGTTGCGACGGCCTTTTATCCCTGAGCCCTACTCCAGTCAAGAGCTTATGAAGCGGCGCGTCTGGTGAATTGGCGAGGCGTGAAACTATGGCTTTCTTCAGCGTGTTATAACTGTCTGCCACCGGCGGCGTAAGGAGAATGTCAGAAATGCCCGCAACTGTTTCAAAGTCCAGTGCTCCGACAACGAGGTGATACTTTGTTGAGTCCGAAGCTGTTCTGTGCACGTGAAACTGTGACTCAATCTGAAAAAACCATAGTTCGGGACTCGACCGCCAAAATGACGGCATTTGAAGCTACTCACGACATTCACCTGTTGCTGTCCGGCGGGCTCGTTCCTCGGCTACGATCTGCTCGGCGTGGTTCTCAACACTCGTTTTGAAACTTGCTGATGATTTACTTAACTGCAATCGCGAGTGTTTTTCGAATTACCGTCTGACATAAGCACTGAGTAAATTCCCACTGCCGAATGAGTTCACAGTATTTTGCTTTTCTGTTGCTCTTTTGTTTTAAATACGGGGTCACCACTTTAGGGCTATGAAATGGTACTTCACTAACACTAATAAATTTATTCGTGAACTACAATTTACATTTCACAAGATACAAGTTAGGCTAGGATGAATGTAGAATGAAAGGCGCGTCTTGCTGCTCGTGCAATAAACTTCCGCATACTGCGACGCATTTGTTGCCTCCTATTACTTTAGGGCTATGAAATGGTACTTCACTAACATTAATAAATTTAAGTTAGGTTAGGATGAATGTAGAATGAAAGGCGCGTCTTGCTGCTCGTGCAATAAACTACTACATGCTACGACACATATATCGCAACCATCCTTTCACTCTATGCTCGCTGAATGACGATCAAAAGAAAAACGCGTCGATGATGCCTGAAACGATGTGTCCAAACTCTGCATGTGCATGTGTTTGCATCTCAACCAAGGCACGCAAAAATCTCCCTTGGTGTAATTCTTTGTTTACGCCGAGACTGTGGAAGCGGAGGCGCTACATACCGCCATATAAACTGGAAAACGAAGTCAGCCTACATGTGGTCATGTATGTGGTTTTAGGGCTTTCTGGTACATGGCTTGTTTAGCTGTAATAGGGCTTTGATTAATGGCCTATCCTTGTCAACCAAAAACACCATGGCTAGAGCTCCATCCAACGGTCCTCCTAGGTTTGCGAGCAGCAGTGAAGCCGGACATCGGTGCATCTCCAGTACAACTGTTATACGGAATAACAATAAGGTTACCTGGGGAATTATTAACAAACGAAGTCTTTCCATCGGAAACGTGTACATTCGTCGAAAACGTCAGAGAAACAGATGCGCAACATTCGTCTGAAGTCAACCGCACACCATATCAAAGAGGATTTAACCGTTTCACACCATCTGATTAAGAGCTCTCGTGTATTTCTGAAAACGGGTGAGGTTCGTAGGCCACTTGAACCACCATACACTGGGTCGTATGAGGTGTTCAGCAGACCAACCCACCGCATATCCACAATCAAAGTAATAGGCAAAGAGATGAATGTCCCGACGGAGAGATTGAAACCAGCATATATTGCAAACCAGGAGCTCCGGGAACTAATAAGCAACGAGCATACATCACTCCAAACCTCCAGTTCGTGGCACACGGAGCCCAGTCCGGATTCAGACGCTTCGAGGGACGAAGGAAACGAGGTCTCACAAACGATCCAGTACGATTGTCCACGTTTTATTAATTATCCAACTCGAACATACGGTAAGAAAACTAAACAGTCGCCAATATGCATGACCAAGGACATCTGTAATCGTGACACTCGCCCAACTCTCAGCTGATTTACTTCGACGTTGGCTCAGTGTCTAAAACTGTGGCGAACACTTAGAAATACAAATCATTGCGTCCGCCGCTATAAAATGCAAGGGTGAAAAAACAAGCTTGAGTGTCGACTGGACGATCATCAATGACGCGAGTTGTCAAAACATCGGTGTGAAATAACATTTAAATTTGTACGAAATAACTAATTAAATAAACTAATGTGAATACGTAATAACAGTTGTTGTGTGTCAAATAACACTCAGTAGAAAAGAAATAAAGACTACACATACGCACTTGGAGCTTTGTTTTCCTGTGTATGCTGCTGGTCTTCAAAATCATCGAAACTGAATAAAAAATTTTATTTGCGAGCTGTATTTTTCGGTGTATTTCTTCACCGGTTCTCGTTACTTTAGGGACAAATTCGCCCACATTTTCGATGCTGTATTCGCCAAATGTGTGACATTTCGGGTATTTGAGGTAGTTTCCCTCAACTTCGTCATAAGTTTTGTTTTATTCTCATTGATTTATAGCCCTACTAGTTTCGCTACACTGTCGAGTTTCAGGAAAAGTTCTTTGGCAGTGGTTAACAATCGCGGCAAAATGGCCATAATTAGGATTCGTCAAATTCTTCCCTTTAAAAACACATTTGTTAACAGTTCTTATTTCTTTATTCGAATTAAATTTTTTCCTTTCATGTTTTTTCTGTTTTCTTCTAACCGATACACCTATAACACTTTTTCATTTTAAAATCTATATAATAGAATAAAATTTGGAAAACGTCCTTACAAACTAGATAAGACAATAAATTGTTTTGATAAAAGAGTACAAAGATCGCATCATATTGAGAATAATTACCACATGAAATTGCACTTCTATGAGTAAGTTTTTGAATTTTTTTTAATACATGGTTTACGCGACTTCCAGGCGCCGGCAATGATTTGTCACACATTTATCACTTAAATTCGTTCAAATGAGCGTTTTCTTGAGTTGTTAGCTTTGTTTAATTCTACTTTACACCTTCCAATTGCATAAGATTTTAGTAAATGTTGTGCTTGCTTATATTAATGAAAAAAGATTTGGACAAGGACATGTAGATCTTGACCTTTTAAGGAAATGTAGAGTTTAGTCTTGGCGCAGAGTGATTCCGACAGGAATTTCGTAAATTTTGAATCCTGTTGAATAGCAAAAATAACAGTGCTCACTAATGAGGTAAAAATCTACAGCAACAAGACCCTTGTCTCCGCTGAAATTACGTTTCTTAAATGCTTAATAGTAAATACAATACTTAATTCCAAAAGACATCACATTAGAAACGGGCAGTAGAAAACAGTGTAGAAAACTTGCAGTCAGGGAAAAGATGGACGAGGGAATTTTACACATAAGAGCGAAGATAAAACGTCACCAAAATAATCTCCATTTGATGCGATTGGTTGACTAAGTGACTGACTAAATGCTGTCCATTGTGATCTCTGTGTTCCGTGCCCGAATTACAGGAAATCACAATGAGATTCGTTTCAAGGCGAGTCTCATGGAATATTTGGTCCGATTCGATCGATCCTTGCTTGTTGTTCTGCTGCCTTCTCCTCAGCCAAATCCTCCTCTGTCAACTCGTAGTAGTCCTTAAACACTCCCGTGATCTCCTGAATCATATCACTGGCTGTCAGTCCACGACCAAACTTCTGAAACGCTCTCGAATTGCATTCTTTGACGAGGTAGCTAGCAGCGAAGGATGCGACCAGCCCAGGATTTTTCTCTTCTTTCGTTTCCAAGCCCCAGTAGAAGAACGTCGCCAACGCGCCGCATAAAAGATCTCCCTGCCCACCACAACGTCTACCCGATCCGCCGCGTGGGCATTCATACTTCTCTGTTGTTCGGACGTTGTGAATTTTATCATTTCGTCCTTTCTCCAGTACGAACGGGCCATTCCCAAAGATTTTAAGGCGTCTTGGTATATTCTCACGTTGTGTGCCGAACAAGCGAGCGAATTCCATGGCATTTGGGGTGAGGATGACTTTGTCATAATTCTTAATAAGTTCAGTGTTTTGAGCAACAATTGATAGCGCATCAGCGTCGAGAATCATTGGTTTGTTATTCCGACGCGCGTAGGTCATCATTTGGATCACAGTCCGCTCGATGTGAACATCACGACCCAGCCCGGGTCCGAACACCTAAAATATGAAATTGTAGGAATGAAAAACAGTCAAATCATCTTCCAATTACTCACAAGACAATGCAATCGATCCAGCCACGGCTCAATCTTATCAATCGCTTTCGGGTCATCTAACAGCGGATGCACAATCAGTTCGGGGCTGTATGATTTGATGATTGGCGCGGCCGGGGACATGCAAAAGACATGAACCAAATCGGCACCAACACGCAAAGCACTGATGGCAGCAAAGTACGGCGCTCCTGTGTACTCCAGTGAACCTCCAACCACTCCGATGCGACCACTCTGACCTTTGTGCCGTTCGTCAGCAAAACGAGGGATGGTTTTCTTGACGCGCGTTAACATTTTATCGATTTCCATTTGATTCGCTTTGTCGATCATTTCTTGTAAGGCCATCTTATGACCACTTGTTGAGAATATTCGAAAATTTAATGTGACAATTCCACGATTTATTATACGCCTTCCACCTGCGCGTACAGACACAGTTGCGCCGAAGAATGACGGTAAATATGATACCAGTAGACTTGACATATCTTCAGGTCACCGGTATAGTCGGTTTCGGTAAAGAGGTTGTATTAACAATCAGCTGATCGTAAAATGAGTGCGGTTAATGTGTTTGGCGGAAAGTATTTGTAAAATGGCCGGATATGACGTACCAAAAGGAAGTTAAAATAATTAGTGGCGAAATATAAAATGAATTGGATGAGATGTGATTTGATATCGTAGCTGTATTTTGCGCATCGAGAGTAAATTCAATTATTTATTTGTTTCAACTATTGAACCAAGCTGTAATTGGCGCGATGAATAGTTTTGTACATAGAACATATTGAACAGGATATGCAATCTTTATACTTATGTTTGCATTATTGTTTCTGAAAAGTTCACTCGAATGAAACACCAATTGCATTATCCTCTTTCTGTAACCCTCTTGTTCGAAGAAAGTATGTAAACGTTAGACCCAGCGAACTCTTCACGGCACAAGCAGATAAAAAAAATCTTCGCCGAGTCACAAGCAACTTCCCGCGAGAAAAAGGAAAATTTGCTTGAGCCGCTCTTCTAGATTGTCATAAATCAATAAACCTGAGAGAACGTAGGCAAACTATCTACAGGTTCGTCTTCATCACCGAGATCATCTCCATCATCGACATCGTCTCCAGCAACATCAGCATCGTTTTCATCATCATTGCCGTCGTCAGAAGCCGCTAGGAACATCTATCGATGTTTCCAATAAATAAAGAGCAAAATTACTTGACAGTATTAAAAAGAGTAAAATTGACTTTTAAAGAGGTGACGACGAGTGGAGAACCAGCCTGGTAGTTGGACGAGTCGACGATGGTGCTGTGCACAACGCCCCGCTGCGAAACCCAGAGCTCTTGCTCTCTCAGGAGCAACAGCACCACCGCCATCACACAGCTAGCTATTATCGGCAATTCAAGCCCAACCGCCTCTGCCTTAAAGGCAACGGTGCCAGCTACTGCAAGTTGTCGCGCTAGCCCGGAACTGTGGTTCTTCCAGTTTGAGTCCCAATTACAAGTGCATCAAGTTACAAGGAACTCAACCAGGTACCACTTCACGTTCTCATCATTGGACCGCGACACAATCACCGTTGTGGCCGACATCATCTGCGCGCCGCCGGAGCTCGATAAATACAAGACCCTCAAAGCGGCCATCATCTCCCTTGACGGGTTCCCGCGGTGCCCAGCTACACAAGCTCCTCGCAGGTGTTGAGCTCGGGACAAGACCGCCGTCACAGCTGCTGCATCACATGTGCTCCCCTGCTGGGATGCGAGAAAGTGCGGATCAAATGGCTCGACATCTTGCAACAGCAGACGTGGCGTTTGCTGCTGTTGAGCAGGAACCAGACGCTAGAGGAGCTCACCGTGGTTGCAGACAAGGCACATGACATGGACCCGGCAGTAATGGCCACGTCCATAGCGATAACCACGTTCTCCGCGACACCCTCATCTGGTTTCTCCTCAACACGCAGTTTCCCGGACCAGGTGGCCGTCGAGCTAGCCGCCCTACACTTAACAATTGCGCAGTTGATAGGTTTGACCGTTTCCATCTTACTCAGGCCCATAAGGAAACCAATTAACGTACCTGACATCACTTCCCGTACCGGAAACAGCTGATCAGTAGCTCTAAATTTCGATAAACAGCTACTTTCGAGGTTGTCAAATATGACATTTCTCAGATGAAATTTAGCCGAAACGATTCAAACGGGATCGAAATACATATATTTGCGCGCTAATATCTTCGACGTCTCATATTTAAAATAAATCATTGACATAGTACTGATAAAATTTCAAACTACAGTCATATGTACTGTCAAAAATCTTTAAAAAATTTGTTTGATGCAAACAGCACTAGATGACGCTGATTAGGCTACTCGAAGAGGTTAGTTCGCGACGTGACGCGGTATTTCCGTTTTGGGGCCTGAGTAAGAAGGCAACGGTTTGACCCACGAGACACTCCAGCAACCATTCGCCAACATGCAGTGCGGGCGCTCCTCGTCAGGAGACGGTCACCATGGAAGGGTACGCTGCGCAACTCCAGATCCATCATTACAAGGCACCTCATCTCCAGGCCTCTTCAGAAGTAGAGCCTCGTGTTACAGGCAGTATCGTGGTATACCTATCGTCACCTTCAGCATCCAGCAACTCACGCTGGACTTTGGGTTACGCAGCCCATTCCACTGGTCTTTCGTTATTGTAGACGTCTAGCCAGCCATCCTGCGAGCAAACGCATTCAAATGTCATGGCCTGCTTATCGACCTATGAAATCGTCGCCTCTTGGACCAGCGTCCCTATAGTCTGCGTCCTCGGCCCAGCTGCACCAGTTCATAGCATCAGCGCCGTGGCCAAGCCATCGACCTTGGAAGGCACTACCAGAGGAATATACAAGCAGATTGCAAAGCACGCAAAACACCTCTAGGACCCGGTGAGTTGGTTTCGATCGCTGACCTTTCCGTTCACCACCAGATAGTCATGCACGGTCTATTCGTCTTCACAAGACCGCGTCGCCTTGTGGGAGAATGCCTCTCTGCAGCAAAAGCAAGGTTCAACTTCCTGTTGGAACGAGACATAATTTAACCTTCGTCAAGCCGATGGGCTAGTCCCCTGCAAATGGTGCCCAAGGATGGTGGCCGTTGAAGAGCTACTGGGGATTGCCGCCAACTAAATGCCCACACCCGTCCGAACCACTAGCGATTGTCCATTATCGAGGATCTGATCAAGAAGGGCAGCGGTTCTGTATTCTCGGTCATCAACCTCCAGCTAGATGGGCATCCACGCCGACTTTATCAAGCTTCCACACTGTGGCAGCTACGAGAACTGGCCTACTATCATTGACCGGTATACACGCTAGCCAGTGTGCGACATTAAAGCCAGCACCATCGCCAGAGCGTTGTTTGACCCCTTGATCGCCTAATTCGGTACGCCACTCGAGATCACCTCGGAACAAGGCCGTCGGTTTGAAGCTGATCGCAATAAACTTGGTCGCCTTCTGCGAGCTAACCACGTCCATACTACAACAACAAACCCAACGCTTACTGCCACCAAAAGGAACGTCACCTTTTTACTCCCTTTGTCGAACGTGGTCATTGGAGAGGAAGTGGATGTGGTGGCACAGAATGTCTCAATGTCAGCGCACTTTTTACAGCATAAGCAGATCCTTGCCCCTCGAGAAATCTTCGCCAGCTACCAAGTCACACATCAGCGGTGCAAGCAACTTTCCGCGAGAAAAAGGAAAATGTACTTGAGCCACTTTTCTAGATTTTCATAAATCAATATACCAGAGAGAATCTAGACAAACTTTCAACAGGTTTCGTCAGTTAAAGCGGAGACTACCTGATCATCATTTTCATCATGATCTTCAGCATTATCACCCGCATCATCGATCTCCTCCAACACCCTGCTGTAACAAAGGGTAAAATAAAAGCCAACTATAACAAAGGGTAAAACTGACTTTTAAATATTGCTGCACTATCGATGCGCCCAAAGGTGTGTCTACTGGCTCGATGATGGAGCTAGACAACATGACACTATCAGGCGAAAAGTGGATCTGGCGGGCAAGAGAAAACTGCAGCGGGACCAGAGTTTGCTTGCGCCGTGAAATACGCCACAGTCACTCCCACAACTATCACCTTCACGTGCAGTGGTGGGAGTGAAAATGTTCCCTTTTTCTTGGTGGTGATAGACGGCTAGTGGCGCAGTGGCCATATGTCGTGGGCTGGTTCAACAACTCGCGGGGGCAACCGAGGCTGTAGCGGGGGCGAGATTGATTGAGGCAACGGTAGCTGATGTAGTGTTGACTACGCATTGGATTGCTCCAAGTAGGCTGATTACGGTGGAGAGGAATTTTCAACGCCGCTCATATCTATGACGTAGATGCAGGCATTCACCTTTTCGGGAAGGTGTGGTATACGGTTGGTCAAGGGGCTTCTTGACCACGTTGATGGGGCGAAACACAAAATAACAAGTGGCTGGGTCTTTGAACAGAAGCCGATATGTACGGTGTGTCTGGCTTATGGAACTAGGTCATCACTATGAACAGACAGCGTAAGTTTGCAATGAAAACCTGTGAGCAGCTGGCTGCTGCTTTTTTAGGTGCGAGAGATTCGCCCGGTATCTGTGGTGGTGTTCCAAAGAGCATCTCCACTGGTGAGCCTAGCAAGTCTGCCTTGAAGATTGCTGGAAGTGCTTTAAGCCAAAGTATATCGGGAATGCAGTTTAAAGTACCGTTGGGATCTCGGTGCATCTGGTTGGCCACCAGGACGTGACCAAGTTGGTCTAGGAGTTTGGTCTCAGACTGATGGCCGTGGTGCTAGGCGATTTCGAGTGGCTTACCGAACCCAGGGGTCAAAAAATGCCCCGGTGGAAATCCTGGCCTTGATGTCATGCACTGGTGTTGCTTGAGGCCAGTGCGAGTAGCGGTCAATGATGGTGAGGTAGTTTTCGTAGCCCTCACATTACGGAAGCTTAATTATGACGTAGTGCGCTCAGTAACCATCCAACAGCAACTGATGCAGTTTGAGGTGGGGGCTCGCCAAGAGGTACGGCAAGCGTGACTCATCTGGCATCTCTAGTCTCAGTAGCCCATCGTAAGACACGTTTCACAAGTCTGGACCAAGAATAGATCCCGGGGCAACACCCGATGTAACTTCCATTCTTTGTTGGCTCTGTGTCGTGTCGTAAAGTGGGCTTTGGTCCTTCAGGTATATTTAGTTCCTCAGAAGCCACA
The DNA here is from genome assembly GCA_963969285.1 of Odontomyia ornata. Lineage (NCBI taxonomy): Eukaryota > Metazoa > Arthropoda > Insecta > Diptera > Stratiomyidae > Odontomyia > Odontomyia ornata. The sequence continues at coordinate 7,025,090 of OZ017741.1, forward strand.
TTACATATTCTGGAACTTGAAAAAAAGTTTCCAGAATATCCACCCAGCCATATTTCTGAGGAGATACGTCCCCAGCAGTACGAATCGCTTTAATGAGTCTTCGTTTCTCTAGCACTTTCACAGCGATGTCTAGCATGCATAATGGGCGGTATGCAGACGGTGACCCAGGATCTCCCTTCTCCTTGCTGATCAACACGAGCCTCGCCACCATCCATAGTACCGTAGGCAAGCGTTGAATGTGCTGAGCAGGAAGTTAGGACATTGGTGATAGACAAGCTGCAACACCTCAGCTGGAACACCATCTGGACCTGGAGCCTTCCTCGCTTTCAGTGAAAGGACTGCCTCTCCCAGTTCCTGCTGTGTAAAGAGTGGACACTCGATTGCTGATTCATCGTGGACAGCGTCAACATGGACGGGATGGGCGACGAAGAGTGCCCGCGCTACGAGGTGTGCTAATTAAGTAATGAGACTGATTTTATTGCTGCACTTGTGGTAAACCTGCGACCTTGAAATTACCTTCCCCTTCTTCGGCATCCTTCCTCTATTTATTGATGCATTTATTATCACTCTAGCTTGTTTAGTTCGCCTGTTGTGTCGTGTCGAGAAGACGTGTGTTGGTGGTGCGTCGCCACGAAAATGGAGAAACGAAATCGTGATAAAATTTTGCGCCAGGTTGGGTGAAACAGCCTCGGAAACGTACGTTAAAATTGTAAAAGTGCATGGTGATAGTGCTCTTAAACCCGGAAGCCAAACGTCAAACCTCACAATGGTTGTCTCCGCACGCCTCCCGCCTGAAAAAAGCACGCGTGAGCAAGTCGAAGGTGAAAACGATGATTATTGCCTTTTTTGATAGCCGTGGAATCGTCCATAAAGAATTTGTTTCATCGGAGCAAACCGTAAATCAAGTCTACTATCGCCAAGTACTCGAAAAATTGCAAAAACGAGTCAACAGGGTACGCCCAGGCATCGCTCGTAACTCGATCCTTCATCACGACAACGCACCGTGCCACACCACCCTCAGCATGTCCCAGTATTTGGCCCCTAAAAGGATCGCTGTATTGCAACAGACACCTTATTCGCCCGATATGTCACCCTGTGACTTTTTTGCTCCCTACAACAAAATCGGTGGTCAAACGAATCCATTCTGGGTCAATTACGGACATCTAGGTGGCCGTGACGAGAGTACTCGCGGACATCGCATTCGAAGCGTTCCAGAAATGTTACGAAGCATGGAAAACGCGCTGGAATCATCGTATAGCTGCTCAAGGGGACTACTTTGAAGGGGATGGCAGAGTTGTAGAATAATTTTTAAATATACGTGTCACCATGAGATAATCGGGGCCAAGTAACCACCATACACTTCCGCCCTCGCGAGATGTATTCGAACCATGACCGACAATCATTCAAGGGTGAACAGGCTCCAATCCGTTTTCAGGTCAGGAGAATAGAAAAATGTAACCTGGATCACATTTTATTTTATTGAATAGAAGGCACTATTTACATGTAGCAATAATTTAACTAACCACCAGGCACTATTAGATTAACTAGATACCAGGCAAATTATTAGAGCGCATTACATCAACTACTACGAGGCTATGTCAACCGTCGCAGCAGCGTCAATGTTATACAATTTATGCGCTACATGATGACAATCCGCCACTTAATCGAACTAAAGCTAAAGCGGATTGCCACCGCAAGGACCAAAACAGGGCAGCTAAACTGCACGGCTCAACCAACCAAGCAATCGCTAACCGCCACCCACTCAATGGAGGACACATCGAAAAGGAGAAGACAGAAAAGGATGCACCAGTGGCAATAGGGAAGAACCGAACCGAAACGTCGTTGTGGGTAATTCAAAACCTGATGTTGATCGCCCCATTTCGCCCCATTACACGAATTATCACTTCCACAACATCTGCGCGGCGGCCGCGGAAACTCTTCAACCAACCTCAAACCTAATTATTTTAGGGGGAAAATGCCAAGTGGAAACCTACTAGGGAAGCCTAGGCCCAATTATCACACGAGTTTCCATAATATCCGCGCGGCGGCCGCGACAACACTCTGATCAACCACAAAACTAATAATTTTAGGGGGAAAGTAGCAAGCCACAACCTACCAGGACTACCGCGACTCGAGCACTCATAATCGCGCAAAACCACCGAAAATAGCACCCGCGCGGTGACCATTGCAAAAGATAAACAATTGCGATTGACGTTTCGGAACAACTCGGATAATCCATCCCATATGATTTCAGTGGGACGGCGTGAACATGGAACATGGGAAATGGAGCGAACCAACCCGAGCCGGGACGATTCTCGGAAGAGCGGTGGAATGTGTGCAAAGTTCGTTAACCGGGGAGAAAAATCCGGGGAAGTGGTCCCGCCGTTATTTTGTGGAGGTGATATAAGGAGGAGATTTGGCGCGCTCGTTCTTCTTTTTCCTTTGGTTTTTTTTTTTGGCTGTGGACGGAGGTGCTGAAGTGAATACTGGTGTCGAAGTTGTCATATAAAAGTTAATAAGGGTGATCATTGTTGGCGAGCGTTAAATTTGTGGCATAAAGCAACTATAACTCTCGGTGCGGATTCTGTCGGTTGGCGTAATTCTCCTCTAAGGAGCCGTTTGAGTACGAAGGACGCAGAAAGGGGCCCCCACCGGTTAGGGAAATTGTAGGTGAGCGAGTAAGAGTGCCTTTAAAATATAAATTACTACATTCGATACAAATCAAATATATTTTATTTAATCTGTAAATGCTGTAATGTAAGTGATCCAGGAGGATAGGTTTTTTTTGTTCTATTAGTGAGAAAAATAGATGATTTGTGTAATGGATTGGAGCCGCTGGTTTTTCTTTCGATTATCGGAGTTCTTTCTTTCCTCGCTAATCGCGAAAGTGAAGGTTGTTGCCTAAAAGGAAGTGGCCACAAAGTGTATGGTGGCAGAACGTAGTGCCGGTGGCTCCGCAGGAAGTGTGGTTTTAGGCGAAGATTCCTTTTGTGTGACTTTAGGCAAAGTTTTCTTTCAGCGAGTTTTAGGTAAGGACTTTGCTTTGGTGATAGGAGGAAGGTTGTTGCCTAAAAGGAAGTGGCCACAAAGTGTATGGTGGCAGAACGTAGTGCAGGTGGCTCTGCAGGAAGTGTGGTTTTAGGCGAAGATCCCTTTTGTGTGACTTAGGCAAAGTTTTCTTTCAGCGGGTTTTAGGCAAAGACTTTGCTACGGTGATAGGAGGAAACTTTCAAGTGTGCCGCGACGGGGGCTATCGCAACGAATAGCACATCGTTTGAAAACCTAGCTCCCCAGCGTATTCAAACAAGGAGCAACGGCTCTGGTCGAGGGTTCACGCTTCAAGCGACCAGTTGGCCCCAGGGATACACAAAGTAAGCGCATGGCGTCACCACGACTCGTCTCCGCGAGTTGGCCGGCAATATCCCTGAGGTCGCGCCGTGAACGGCTTGATTTTGTACGTAACATACGGTTTTCATGGAATTAGTCTCATTACTTAATTGTCACACATCGTATCTCGTCCATCTTTTCCGCATCATGTACTATATGCAAGGCTTCCGTAGAGCAACAAGCTTCCGCCTAACTAGCTTGTGGCCAAGGTCCCATGGATCCTTGTTCAAACTTTCCACCAGGTCTTACCAGCAGCGAGCCTCAATTCGGCTGACTTACATGCTGCAACCCAGTGGCATGCCTCGTCATGGTTCCGTGCCTCACGTCAAAGCTTGTAACCCTCCCTTCGCTTTTCAGCGATTTCAGTCGACCACCAGTACACTGGGGCTTGCCATGCGGTGGCTTTTGACGGGGCAATGAAGTGTTGCAAGCAGTCATGATGATGCTCATAGTGAGTTCACTACATCTTGAACGGCCAGTTCTTCCATCTCCTGCAAATCTCCCTGCAGCAGGGCACCTACCATAAGCACCTCGACCAACCTCTCAACGTTAATCCATCCGATGTTCCACCCAATTGTAGAAGGTTGAGAGCACGGACGTCGGGAGACAACATCACTGATCTCAAGCAGAATGCACTGATGATCACTGGCTGAGTAGTCCTCTAATACTCTCCAATTGTGTATCCTTCGTACTAAGGACTCCGAGGTAAATGTCGCGTCCAGTATAGTTTCCTTACAGCCAATATGGTGAAAAGTCGGCATATTTCCAGTATTTACTGCAACAAGCGTCATCCTGGCCACTATTTTTAGGATTCATTTTCCCCGCAGATCTGTTTAAGGCATGCCCCATTTGATTGCTTTAGCATTGAAGTCTTGCCCAAGAACTATATTGCCATCTTCGTTCAAGCCAGCGCCCTCCAAAGCATTAAACTTGGCTTGGATAGATGATATCGGTTCGTTCGGCGTTTGGTGAAGAAATTGGTCCCTGAGCACCGAACCCATACGAAACCATCCTTCCATCTATAGTTCTGCACCTAGAAATCACTGTTCCAAACTCAGATGGTGGCAGTACCAGTTTCATTAGGATACCATGATGCAGAACTTTTATCGTGGTGTTGCTCACTCACCAGCAAAACATTAGCTTTCATGTCCCTCGCAAACTGCAGAAGCAGATATAGGGCAGCTCAAGTGCGATGTAGGTTTAGCTGCAGGATGCGGTTCATCGAAATTCTGATTTTGCCTTGGCTAGGGCTTCCTGGTAAACCTGATATTTCCTTGATCCCAAGACGTGCCCGAGATACGATCTTGGATCTGCATCCCCATAAAGAATACATTGTGCCTCCTTTGTACACTCTTTTCTTATATGTCCCATTTCACCACATTCGTAACATAGTGAAGCCATATCGGGTTCTTTGCATACTTGTGCAGTGTATTCATAGCCAAACCATTTGAAGAATTAAATAGGCACTGCTCTACGCCGTATCTTGCAGACAACCAATCCTATTCTTACTTTGCTCTTATTCAGAAATTGTTCGGCGTTATTCCCTATGGTTTTCTGGTGTCAGCCTCACTTTGATCCTGTCCAGGCTACAGAGCTTCCTTTAGATGGCCACTTCTACCTCACCCAGGTCTCTTATTTCAATCGTTGCTATCGATTCGAGCGAGGCTGTATTTGCTTTTTTCCCGAGGCCTTTCTTTATTTTGTCACAGAATGCTCCTTTATTGTCGGCCTCTGCTCCGGATTTGGCGAGTATGTAGCCTAGTCGTGCCGGTCACACTGCTTTAATGGCAGTGTACGTGTCTTTTGAGCTTAAGTTTCTCCTAATAACCCGCAGCACTTCTGCATAGGATCGGCCATCTTGGGGTTTTATGAGCAATTTTTGCTGCTGTGGTCTTTGTTTGGGCTTTTTCTCTCCTTTTTCGCATCCGGTCTTTTTTCTTGTTGGGCGTCCATGCAGCTTTCTTCCCTCCTTTTGTTAGCATTTTCTAGAACCCCTGATCTAGTGTTCCACGCCCATCAAGGGCCTCTTTGTAGTAATCAAGCAGTCACACAAGCCAACTGCACGAAAACCGCATAACACTGTTCCGAAATTTCAACTGCAGATTTGAAAAATTTAGTTATTCAAATTTATCTTTTTGTAAATTATAAAAGTTGAAAAGAAAAAAAAAATTTTAACTTTTTCACTATAAATATAAATTTATATTGTTGCGTTTTATTACATTAAACGTAAATTTTTTCTTTGCATTGACATTCGTTATAACATTTATCTTTTATTATGATTTACATTTTCAATTTATTATTGATTTTAATAACTTAACCACTTAAATCTACAAATTGAAATTTCGGACATGGGAACACTGATTCAGTGCATCACATCCATGTATTGCATTGGCGAATGCAATCTAACTGAGCTGAGCTAGCAGCGGCTTGGGATTTACAGGTGCGGCGGAGAAAATCATGCGGAGATTTGGACGGATGGAGTCTGCTCGAAATTGTGCACCAGTGCGGACGCCGCGGTGGTTCGGTGTGATGGTTAGCACATCTATTAAAGGAGTCACTCGGTCGATGAAAATCGAGTTCTAGAAGTTGTGGAAAAGTTTTTCGCTTGTGAAATCTCAGTGGAAAGTATCTGTAGACTGCAGAGAGTACGTTGCATTTATGAAAATTGAAGTTTTCTGTGAGAATTTCGCATTCAAAAGTTTCCGTCGTGCGTTGCAAGTTCAAGTGGGAAAATTGCCATCATTGTTCACGACGAGGAAAATTGAAAGAAAACCCATTTGCAAGTGTTTCAGTGATTCGCAAAATTCGTATTGGAGTTGTATGTGCGAGTGTCGTGCCGTGAACAACAAAGGGTTGCTTTGAAAATGCCGGCGTGATGGGAAGAACGCGAGCGAATTTTCAATTTTTGAAAAATCTTGGGGATTTCACATTAATGCGAAGAGATATCCAGTTTTGTATCGCAGCCGCGCAATTGGTGATTTATATATTTAAGTCGGAAATAGTCTGTGTGGTCTAGTGGTTAGAGCATGAACGCATAGGCCGAAGATCCCAGGTTCAAATCTCGTTGGGAGCAACGTGATTTAGTTCAGGGGATTTTTCGGACAGACTATGAGTGTTCAGTCAGTGGTGATATGTACTGATTTAATCAGATCATATCATAGCTGAGCAGGCACATGGGAGCATGGTACTGACCAAACCAACTTCCGAAAAAATCAATACGGTCATGAAAATTAGATACTTTAACTATCTCTAAGCGAAGGCCCGAGAGGGGCTGTAGTGCTACAAAGAAGAAGAAGAATATTTAAGTGGATGATCGTAAGTTTTCACGAACGGCGAGTGTGTAAAGAAAAGAAAAGGCGTTGGCATTTGTGCGTCGGGCTGTTGCTTTCGAGCAAAAAAGCCGAAATGCCAGAATGGGAAATAACGCGAAGAAGGCGATGAGATGAGATGGAAAAATCTTGTGCCCCATGTGATATAACTTCAAAGTAAAAATTAAGATAGTTAATTTTTTTTTTGCGTTAAGCATACTTTCGAAAAGTGAATCGTGAGAAAAATCTTTCGGTTATTCATGTGCTCCTAGTGGAAGGATTGAAAACTAACCGGTTAAGTCTAACCGGCTTTGCGGTCGAGTAGAACATGTCACTGATACACATGCAAAGTTGAGGATGTAAATGAAAAAACAATTTCTAATAGTGTTATCGTTCAACTCAAAACTAATTAAATTATTATATTTTGAATATTCTAATTTCGGAGCGGGAAGATAGTCACATTTCATAAAACGAATCGGTTATTGATGAAACAATATATCCATTACACCTATGACTACTTGTTATTTCTGGAACGGAATTTTAACAACCTTGTGCAGCGTAAAATAACTCTCACCACCGAATTAGAGACTGTCGGATATGAAGATGCAATCCTCAGTGCTCCTCTTCTCTGTAGCTTGGCCAAGAGTTTTCGGCATACTTCTTTATGGAGAGCGCCCCCCATATTTCTGCTCCGCCTAGCAGCATTGACACTACACCACTCATCAAGAAGCGTCTTCTTGATGGGTTGGGTCTCCCTATGTTGGCCATAAGTTGACTCAGAGCTGATACTCTCGAAGCAGCCTTCTCAGACGTTGCCCTGATTTGCTCAAGAAACTCATCTTTGAGTCGATCAGTAGCCCCAGCTACTTCACCGCTGGCTTCAATTTGATTAGTATGTCTCCAATACTGATCATCCTTACTCTAAGGATGCTCTTTTTTCAAGATATCAATATCACTTTTCTCGAGTGCTGAACTGAACCCGAGAGCAGTCATCCAGTCTCTCACTCGGTGCATTGCATCCCTAGTTTTAGTTTGTAATAATTATTGTTGTTGCTTAAGAAATATTTACATTTATCTAAAGTGTTTTTTTTCCAGTATTTTATATTATTTTTTGGATATACATCATCATGTTTTTATGTTAACGCATTGACAGAGATTAATGCTAGGGCAACGCTTGCTTACTCAGGTCCAGAAGGAAAGTAATTAACGAGCACGACGTCACAGCGGGAACTGTCAAAAGCTGTTCAATTGGTCTTAAAGGACAGGTCAATAGGTCTAAAGACCTGGTGCGCATCGTGATATCATGCTTCCGCTTTTAGGCCTGTGTGAGGAGGCATTGGCTAGGGTCATTGTGTTAACATAGTACTCGCAACAATAAGTACGATTGCCTATTTCCTACGATTCCCACCATACAAGTAATATTCAGCCTTCCTCGGGACCAAATACAGCGAAAATTCTACGAGGATGAGGAGACAATATTCACCGTGCTTTTGACGTGACATGAAAATGTGTGTTTTAAATTGACAAATGAAACGTCAGTATAGCTGTCAAATGCAGCATCACACATAGCATTCCATCTTCCGATAAATAAGACATTATTCTCGTAAAATATTGAATTAGTTAATTATCTTATCGTTAAGTTCAACCATATAATCCGATTATGGCATCATTTCAACTCAGACAACAAAAAGCTCCCAACACGTGGTCTCACTCTTGACGTCATTCAACTTCACTAATAATTACCAGTCGTCAAAATTCGTCAGTCAGCCGCAACGAATGAATTAATTAAACATATCTAAAACATTAAAGAATCATAGAGATTCGAGTGAAAGTTGTGAACATGTTTTTGAAGACTGCCATACCTGCCTGAACGCCTCATTACGCCTGCCTTCCCGCAAGTCAAACTTAACTCTCCAAAGGCATAACACTCTCAACAAAAGGCAAAAGCGAACCGTAAACTTTATCATTGAAGACTTACTTTGTAACCATTAACACAAAATCTAAAGTAAGTCATATCCCTTGAGGCTATCCCTGTGAATAATATTTCCAAGTAGCATCCTTAAACGTGTGTTTGCCGACATTTCCGAAATTAAAAGTACCAACAAATTAACGCTCTCCCAATTCCATTAGGCACCTACTATAGAGAGACTGATCTTAAAATTAATTCGTTCATTTCGCTACGGCTCATCACATCCTTGCAGCCAAACTCTTATCCTTTCTGCTTCTCCACAACAAGTAATATCTTCTCTGCATGACACTCACGCATTGCTGACAGTCATATTGTAATTCCAAAACGTACGTGTGTCTCTCCTTTGCTCTCTTGCATACACACTCTCTCTCTATTTATGCTTTCAGATGAAACTTTCATAATGTCTTTCTTATGTTATCTGTTATGCTGATATATTTAAGGAAACACAAACGACACATATGGCTTTGGGAGGATGATGGTTTGCCAGTTGGTAGACGTTAGTCATCATCCTAGTCAGGCTGAGTGGAGGGGGCTGTGGAATTGTTTCCGGTGGTCTGAGATCGGGGATTAAGATAGAAACGATGTTCACAGTAGAGAGGATAATAGAAAAGTTCTTGAGGCAAGTGCACGAGTACATTCTTCAACGCCTCGTCCTCGTGTGAAAATGGGAATATGAAAAGCATTTAGATAACGTATAATACTCATTAACAGAGAAATATTTTTAGAGAATGTAGAAAATAATTATGGTGGAGAATATTTTCTGAAAAGGACTCGGGAACGTGTTCTAGAGCAAGAGAGGAATAGTGATATCTAAAAAGGGTGGATTGTTGGCTGTTTGTTAATGACAACTTAAGGAACGGCGGAAAAACATCAAAAGGATGCGTCTAAAGTCTTTGATGCTACCAGACACGGATTTAATCATATCTCACGCAATTAAACTGCCATAAAAGGTCACAAAATCTGAAACTTTAAGCAAACAAAGTAATAAGAATTTTTTTATTTTTTCACTCATTGTAACGTTAGTATATTGTTCCCTTGTAGTATACTATATTTAAAGTTTAATTCACAGTTATTTTTACGCAGGCTTAGGAATCACATGAGAGAAACTAACGCCAAATGCAATATAAGATAATAGTAGCCAAGAGTATAAAAATCGCTGCATTTGATTACTCGAATTAGTATCATACTTAAAGCCGTTGTGTGAACATCGAAGTTTTGTTGAAGTAGTTGGCTGTAATTCGGTTTGAAACTATCAACCATTGACGCGGATCAATGAATTGTTCTATAATCTTAACCAAGTCTTAAATAACGTGGTCCAGCAATTTTTGGCTTGCTCGCTACAGGCGATTTTAATCTTCAAAATTATCGTAAGCAACAGATAAGCTGATTAACACGTTATTTAAATAGCAGCGCTCACCTATATCTAGGATTGTCAACTCAAAAAACATGAATAGAAATAAAATACTCAAAACATTTTAATATTTCTGATTTTTAGCCAAATTCAAATGAAAGTATTTCTGGATATCTTTTCCATCATAATTCTTCACACAATAATCACACATTTAAAACACTCAACAAAAGAACTCAATCTACATCATAAACACTTTCAACTTACCCGCAAACTTACCTCACACAACATCCTATGGCATTTTAGAAGTGCTTTTAAATACCTTGCAAAGAGGACACGGGACGATATATTTTGTCATGCTTATCCTCTTCAATGTATAGTTGAACATACGTTCATTTATACCCGTATCTCCATTCCAGGATATTCAGACTTATATTGTTGATAAAGTTTCAAGACAAACATTTAATATTTTACATAGTGAGAAGAAGGTGTTTGTTGTGTTAGCAAAGGAGTTCATTGAAGTCAACTCAGAGTGTTAGATGGATTAAATTAAGAGTCAATTGTTATGTTTTGTAAAAGAGTTTAGCTTTTGAATTGGGTGTGAAGTAAAGGTGATACTTGTTTGTGGTCTCATCGTTGTTTTCTTGACAATGATGGACTACAAAATTAATTTCAATTAGCAGTGAAAGAATGTATGAAAAGCGTGCATTTAATTTTACGCTGCACTTTATTTTTTAATTTAGAGGGGATTAATTTTGGTTTATCACCAAGATTACTTTAGGGGCATGTGCAAAGGTCTTAGACTAATACGCTAAGATTTTGGTTGAATTAAAAGATGTGCACTCCGCAAATGATTGTTCACAACTGAGGGAGATTCTTTATTCACTAATAAAATTTACGTATAAAATAACAATTTACGTTCTATCATGGGAACACATTAAAATTTAGATTCACAAGTCGCACATTGTAAAAATATGATGCCCTAGTTCAGGCGACGGGTTAGCAGACCCAATATGATGCGATAGGTGCATGAAAGACTTGTATTCGGGCATTTTCATACCTCAAACGACAATATTCAAATAACATCAAGGTGACAGGCTTCTAATTGTCGGAGTCTTGGACATATGTCAGTTTACAGGCTTCGCACTTTCGGAGTCTCGGACATACGTCAAACTTTCACCTATCCTATTGTTATCTTCTCCCTGTACACATGTATGTTGTAACCAGTGAAACGTGAAAAAGAAAATAAAACGTACTCTCAAATCTAGAACCAGCGACCGTTTTTCTTGGCATAAACTCCCATCATTTTGGTCCATTAAGACGGATTCCTTTAAAGTAATAGGAAAAACATTCATTTTGCGGAAAAAACTGAATTCGTTCAATTTCCGGATATTTTCACATTGGCTGAGCGGAAACGTGACAGTGCGGACAAAAAACAATTTTGCAAGCATATTTGCATCAAAATTGGTGTTACAAACGAAAAAGTTTATTGTCGTCAAACAGACATTTTGGGATAGTGCAAACACAAAGTGCCAAGTGTGAATAAACTTCGGCAGGCACACACGAACACAAAGTGTATGCGGACATCTAAGACATGACTCCAGCCGAAGTACAAGTTTGGTTGGACCAGCTGGAGAAGACATATACAAATTTGGTGGCAAATACGAGGACTGGATATAATTCCATGATATGTTCCAGAATCTAGTCGATGAGAACACGAATCTATCTCCGGTGCAGCAGACACATTATCTAAAAGATGCACTCGTTGGTGAAGTGGCATCAACAATCAAACATATGACAATCACGGAGCCAAATTACAAAGTGGCATGCGAGCAATTAAAGGTGCGGTATCACAAACCCAAATACATCACTGAAGCGCATCTAAAGCGGGTGATAGATTATCCACCCATCTCAAAGGCCACGGCCCATGGCAAACGGCAGCTGGTTAATAAATTTGAAGAGGTGAAAAGAGTTCTCCAAGCGCTCGGCTGCGACACGTCACATTGGGATTGTTGGTTGGTGTACATAGCAAGTCACAAACTTGACTCTATGTCAAGTCAATTTTGGGCGCGGCACTCAGCAGCGGATGAGAGGCTGATATTTAAATGACCCATATCATGCCTTGAGGAGCGGGAGTACAAACTAAAATCCTACTCAAACACACTCGAGCGGCAGCGGTCATATCGATCCCCCCAATCATGGATCGTAGCGGCAGCAACATCACCATCACCCGCCGGTGGAGTGCATCAGCTGTACTAATGCGCGGAATCCATCAAAATTAACAAAGAACAGTGGAAGGTGACAGCAATGCAGGCAAATGTATGCTTCAACTGATTGGGACCTGGTCACATGGCAACCAAATGCGGAAGCATATGGTGCAAGATTTGCAACGGCATGCATTACACCTTGCTACATGAATCACGCGGCTCATTACAACGCGGCAATCAACCGTCTACTTCCACACAAGAGAGCAGAAGGAAACCTGCTTAATAACTCACTTATAATATAGTGCACCATATGTTTACATATTAACCACGGCAACAGCGTTCATCCATAAAAATACGGACCTGTTCTTCCATACAGAATATTGCTGGACTTGGCATCGGAGGTTTCTATTATCGGATACAACCTCATAAAAACAGTACGGCTTCCCTGGACACCACTACAAATACCAATTTCCGGAATCGCTGTACACTCAAAATTGAGAACGCTCGGTATAACTACAGTGAAACTTTCTTGGAAAGGCGGTATACAGAACATTACAATATCAGCCAGTGAGTAATGTGTCAGATACTAGAGGACATTACAACACAGTGGAGCAACAGGCAACATCTTGGCATCAGTCGTACGTTACAACTTGCGGATTCAGACTTTGGTAAGCCAGCACATATCGACATGTTATTTGTTGCGCAACCAACCTTGCGTACATATTGGATCAATGCGCCATCAAAATCAATAAATTCACGGCTCGCAGTACATTTTTTGGATGGATCATTACGGAAATTGTAAATTCCGGCGCAACCATCCAGCAGCCCCATACGTTCATCATGACGCAAACGATGCGAAAATGAACATAACCAACGTAGAGTCACCATTGCGGAAGTCCGACCATACAAAACGACATTTTAACATTAGAGTATCTCATTTTCATGACCGTATTGATTTTTTTGGAAGTTGATTTGGTCAGTACCATGCTCCCGTGTGTCTGCTCAGCTATGATAAATCAGTACATATCACCACTAAGTGAATACTACTACTTTGTCAGAAAAATCCCTTAAATTAAATCACGTTGTTCACCAACGAGATTTGAACCTGAGACCTTCGGCTTATGCGTCCAATAGTCAATGATAACGACAACATTTCAAACCAAGCGGCGCAGGTAATTAAGGACAATTTCTATGTTGACGATACTTGGGCGGAGCTGACAACATTTACGAAGCTTTACAGCTAAAACGGGACATTATTAACGCCCTAAACAGCAATGGTTTGGAGCTGCGTGGTTGAGTATCTAATGCACCCAAACTTTTGGATTCAATCAACACTAGGGCACAATCGTATTCCTTTGACAATGATGAGTCAAGCTCGGTGCTTGGATTACTTTGGAATCCAACCTCAGACACCTTCGGATTCAACATTAACATCACAACACTGAAAACATACACAAAGCGGATGTTTTTGGTTACCTCAGTACTTTGAACCTCTCGGTTATCTTGCTCCAGTTTTGATCATGACCAAGATACATCTACAAAATTTATGGACGTCAGGGGTTGGCTGGGAAGACTCACTTCCTGACGATCTAAGAGACACACTTGCGAGGTACGTATCTGGCCTAACAGCGCTCTCTGGTGTACGTATTCCACAATATATCGGGTCACCCTCTTCAATGAAAACCGGAAGCGGCATTCGCCGCAGTGGCTTACGCTAGAAGACAAACTGGAGCCACACACGAGCATTTTTGAGTAACATTGCTCGCAGTTCAAACTAAGGTAGCACCCATTAAGCGAGTCATCATTCCTCGACTTGAACTATGTGCAGCAGATCTACTCGCCAAACTTACGCGAAAGATTGCATCCTGCAGGAATGTCAATCTGGACAACTGCCACGGCTTCATCGATTCGCAAGTGACATTAGCTTGGATATCGGATAATCCTAGGCGCTGGAAAACATTTGTGGCAAATTGGACATCCAACATCACCAACATAATTCCACATGAGAGAAGGCATCACATTAAGTCTAAACTTAACTCAGCGGATTATGCATCACGCCGCCTGGAACCAGCACAACTATGCCAACATCATCTCTGGTGGAACGGACTAACCTTTCTAACTTCAGAAAGATATTTTCATTCACAGCCATTGCCCATCTTGGATGAATCGGTCCTGTCAGAAGTTCAGCATGTACAAGTTAACCTGCTAACTGTTAATAGCAATCTTCCGATTCACAATTTCTCGGATTGGAAAAAACGACTTCGGATCACCACCAACTGCTTGAGGCTTATCAATAATTTACGAACATTGGTTAGATCTCAGCGTGTCATCGATCCACTTATGAAGATAGAACTTAATCAAGCCTTCATCAATTTGGTACGAAAGGCCCAGTCGGAGCCTTTCGGTCAGGAAATTCATCTTCTTACGCGGAACTGTCCGTCTGCTACGGCAAGCAAAATATTCGGTCTGGACCCATCATCGACATTGATGGCATTTTGCGGATCAACAGTAGATTGGAAAAAGTGTAATTACTCTTCAACCAGCGGTACCCGATCCGGCTACATAGGAATCATCACATCACTTCTCATCACCCATGACCATCAGCAAAATGTACATGTGGCTTATAGATTACTACAAACCATTTTACTCCACAAATTTTGGATAATTGGATCACGGATTGCCATCAAGCAGGTTATTTGCAACTGCTTTACGTATACACGACATCCGGCGAAGACATTGCATCAGAAGATGGCCCCATTACCAACTGTATGAGTTACGCCTGCATGAGATTTCGTAAACTGCGGTGTCGACTATGCAGGACCACGCATTGTCAAATCATGGCACGGACGGTAAGCCAAGCTGTACAAGGCCTACATAGCGCTCTTTGTCTGTTTGGTTACGAGGTCATTCACATTGAAACAGTCGCAGAATTGGCTACGGAGTGCTTTATAGCAGCTCTGAGGCGGTTTATATGTATCTCGGCGTGGCTGTCCTGACAAAATTTATAGTGACAACGGAATCAACTTCGTGGGAGCAAACAAGGGAATAGCATCGATTTCGGAAGGTGGTGGACGGCATCATGAATTTCACATCTTTAAAGAGCATCACCTGACACTTCATTCCTCCGGCAGCCCCTCACTTTAGAGGACTTTGGAAGGCATGAGTCGAATCGTTTACATTTCCCCTTGACCAGAGTCATCGGCAATGTGGCACTCACGTTCGAAGAACTCTAAACTCTGCTTTGTCAAATGGAACATTGTTTAAACAGCCGGCCACTACGTCCCCTTCAAAGTGAACCCAGCAATGTCGATCCTTTGACACCAAATCATTTCCTCATTGGTATCAGCGGCGGACTTTTACTCAACTCGGAGGAGCATTCATCCCGCATCAACCACCTGCGAAGATGGAAATATATTCAGAAGCTACACAATGATTTGTGGACACGTTGGACACACGAAGACTTGCGGCAACTGCAATCACGGAACAAATGGGCTTCCCTTACCCCAGACATTATACTCGGAAGCTGGGTCATCGTAAAAGCGAACAAAACACTACCAGCGACGTGGCATCATTAAGTTGCACCTAGGCAAGGAGCGTCATATCAGAGTAGTCACCCTTCAGAACTACTACGGAGAATTCAAGCGGCCCATCAACAAATTTATTCTTCTCCCAGTACCCACGGAAATGAATGTTGACAATTGAGTAATGTGTCAAGGCGGGCTGCATGTTTGGGTATCTTCATATCTTAAATGACGATATTCAAAATTACATCAAGGTGACAGGCTTCTAATTTTCGGAGTTTTGGACAGATGTCAATTTATAGGCTTCGCACTTTCGGAGTCTCGGATGGACGTCAAACCTGACCATATCCTATCGTTATCTTCTTTGAACTCACTGTACACATGTTACGAGTGGAACTTTAAAAAGAAATTAAAACGTACTTTCAAATTCAGAAACATCGGCCGTTTTTCTCGGTATAAATCCCCATCAACTTGTGAGACTTGATGATGATTGTAAATACATAGTTTTGATTTCTTTACATATTCGTATTTGCAAAAGTGATGCTTATGAAAGAATAGAAAATGTGTAGATTATGATTTAATCGCAAGAAAATTATGCGAAAAGTCAAGTGCAGAAACGCAAAAGAAGGGAGAACAATTTTCTGCCCGAGGCGCAAAGTTCTGACATCGTGAATTAGAAAAAAAATTTCTAATTCACGGTAGTCTCACTTAGGAAGTTTCTTATTTGTGGTGTAGGAAGAACAATTTTAGAGCATTTATTGTCGATTGTTCAACCGAGCTTATAATCTGGGGTTTGTTCATTAATCTATTTTCAAGCTCCTACTGGAACAATGCTAATGCCGAACCAGTTGAACCCAATGCATCAATGGAGTCTCTATAATAATGATGAACTTGAAAGATTCAGTGACTGGCGTATTTCTAGCGATCAGCATGCATTTAATTTATCGATATTTTACTAGATTTGTTGCGAGCTGAAAGCGATCGTTGAAATTAATTGTTCACAAGTCACCGTCCAGAATGCACGTAGAAAAGCGAATATCATAGCAAGCTCTGAATCGTCTTCAGCGAGTTTGTCAGAAGTACATGTGAAGAATCCGATAAAATAAGCACAACCACATCCACAAACCTTTGAGTCTTTGAGTTCGATTTTCATTGACGTATCCGTTGAAAATGAAGTTCCACAATTGGCAAATAACCCAATTTCTGGTACCAACACAAAAAAGGCACCGGAAGCACCATCAGCAGCAGCTACAACGCAACAATCACCACCACCCGCTAGAAGCAAACTCACGAAGACCATTCATGATATTTTAGTGGGCGATGACACTGTATGAAGAATTAAATAGTATGCTTAATGTTGACTCCAATCAATCTTTGTCCTTACCAATACCATCCGGCAACATTCTACAAGAACAGCGGCAAGCACAACGATCATAACCTCAGCAGAGCTTTCACGCGCTAATGCCGGATTGCATCATAAACAAAACAAACTGTCACCACAGGCAGCTGGAAGCTAGCTGCATTACCCACGCAATAATGTCAACACCATGCTGTTTGTGACTTCTAAAAGGAAGAAATGGAGCCATTGTTGAAACGCTGTTGCAACCACGGAAGTTTAAATTTGTTAATGAGAGAATGTCAGCACGGCCTGAACTAACAACAATCGTGGGGACGACCCAGACCCTCAGTGTCTCATTCAGCCGGGCAAAGAAGGAGCGTCGGCAGGGATGATTAGGAGTCCGATTAAATGTCTTTAGCATGGAAGGCCCCAAGCAGCTTACCAGCCTCATCCTCAGGCATATATGACACTTCCCGAGCATGACGGCGAACCACCGAAGGAACAAATCGTGGAGTGAATTTAGCCGCAAATTGATCGGCTGCATTGCTCATAGTGAAATTCTGCACGAAAACTTTCTGACCCTAGAGTGGCTCACGGGGGCGAGCCCGAAGGTTGTAACATTGAGTTCCCTTATGGTAGGTTTCCTCCAATTTAGCCCGGACATGGTTCTGTATAGCTCATAGCGATCACTGTCCACACCTAACTGTACTTCTCTATCCTAAAAATCATTCAACCTTCTTTGAGAGGCGTGCTCATAGCCATGCTTGATAGGATGGTGCCCAAACATGAGAAAGGAATGTGAAAATCCTGTAGATTCACGAATTACCTTACGGAAGGCGAAACTTGATTCCGAAAGATTTTCGTCCGACTTGCTATACTCGGACTCTATGTTGGCTCTGATGGCGTTCGATGTCAACTGGTTCAATCTCTTCGAGGCATTTGCTTGCGGTGAATGATATGGAGTGAGCCAATGTTGCACCCTATAGTTATTCATAAGCTTAGCGAATACCCTGGAGACGAACTGCACAATGTTGTCCAAGTGAAGAATTCACGCTCTAAATATCGCATGACTGATTCCGTAGTAGCCTTAGTCATGGGCTTGAGCCATATGCACTTGGTGTAATGGCCCAGGACCACAAAAAATTGGGTGTTTCTCGATTTTGAATGGGAATGTGGACCGATAAAGTCCACAAATAGGTACTACATAGGTTTCACTCAGTCTTGTGATGCGCCCATAGGGAGTCTTGAAGTGAAATTCGAAGACTTGACCTGTTTGCATCTCGAGCAGGTTTGGATGTGCTGAATCACATCTTGACGCAAAGAAGGCCAATTGTAATATCTTTGTAAGACTTCCGTTGTCTTGCGAATTCCACAATGCGAGCTCCGGGCATCATCCTGAGCTCATGCTATAAGAGCCTGCTGTATCCTCGGGAACCCATAATTTTATTCGGGGAATATCTGAAGTAAGATCGACAGGAGAACCAGTACTGACGTACACACAGCTATCAACAAGGTGCAAATTTTTAAACCATCATGTTTGTGCTCGGAAAGACAAGTACAAATTAAGCACAAAATTAGGGGTACGTTTCCGGTATTAAATTTGAAAATTAAACTCTGGCAATATCAGGCTCCAGTGACCCAATTGTAATAAATCTGAGTAGTTGAGCAGTCCCATAGTGATCAAAATTGGCGTCACTCCATTGAAACTTTGTAGTTTGTTGTTTTACTAAGTTAAAGTTAACTACATCCGCCAAGTTTTCATCCTTAAGGGCAGAGATGAGTGGTTCACTTCAGCCACTTTAACATCTTTAGATTTAACATTCACCCTGTAATGCAACTACCTTCTTTAGAGAAAGTAACGGTTGCTTTTTGCACAAAGTTTGCGTTCGTCTCAAGCCTCCGTGTCCACTAACTTTGACGAGACACATAATAGAATATTTCTAAAGACAATAAAAATTGATCGTTGTGTCTTGTAGAGGAGAGTACGCATGATCAATATTTTGTAGCGTAGCTTTGTGGCACGACAGAAATTCACTTCATATGGTCCCGCAAGTAGCTAGTCGACAAGCATGCGTACATAGTCATTAAGTGGAGCCAGTCAGCTGAGCTTGGACTTCTTTAAGCTTGCTGACACTTACACCAGACCACCGGCACCCATGTTCTACATGGATTCAGATGAAGAAAAATCATTACACAATCGACCAGAACAAACATGGTGAAAGGCAACCCTTGGATATACGCCCTAAATCTCTTCACGCTTTGCACCGCACCTAAGCATTCCGATTTGGTAATATTATAGTTGCCTTGCGCACCGTTGAAGTTCATCGACATATATGCGATTGGATGCTCTTCACCTTCATTGTCTTTCTGGAACAATGCGCGACACATTGAATACAGAAGTGCCTGGTAAAATCGAGATTGGCCAACTCTGGAGCGGAAACAAGCAGCCGCTTCACTTTATTGAAGGCACCGTTGGCAGTAGCATACCACTTGAAGGAGCACTAACCCTTAAGCAAATCCGACGTAAGTTTAGGAATAAAAGGTCTGTACCATCCTACCCTACCCGTAAACAGTCTTACGTATTTGGCCGTTCAGGGTTCATTACAGAAAACTATGCCTGAAACTTTCTCTGGGTTGGTGCGCAGGATATCATCACTTACTACGAAGCCAAGATATTTGATTTCCTTCTTGATGAACTAGCTCTTTTCAACATTGATGGCCAGATTGGCGTCCCTTAGCAGTTTTGCAACAGTACTCAGGAGCTCCAAGTGCTCATCAAATGTTGAACTCATAAGAAGCAGGTCATCTAGGTAAAGAAATACCTTGTCCTACAGCTCTTGCGGTATGACTTTATGTATCAGCCAACACATTGTTTTGGAAGCGTTACATGAACCAAACGGCATGACCTTGAAATAGTGTAAGGCCCTGCCAGGAACAGTGAAGGTCGTTTTTTCTTCACTTGCTTCATCCAACGGGATTTGCCAAAAGGCATCCTTCAAGCCCAAGCTAGTAATGAATTTGGTGCTCTGCAACCGTACCAAATGAACTTCGAACAGAGGCAATGGATAGGCATTCTTGACTGACAACACGTTGAGGTGCCTAGCGTCAAGCCATAAACGTACCTTACCGGGTTTTCTGTCATGGGTCACAGGAGAGCTTCACAGACTCTGGCTGTCCTCTATTACCCCCAAAGAGAACATACGATCGAGCAGAACCAGTGTCAATCTGATGAGGCAAGAGACTAGCCCAACCAAAACCTTTTGCATTGGACCACAGAAACTGTTGTTTGAAGCAGTTCAGTCATTGCTGATCTTTTGGAGACAACAGATGGAATTCAGGGCTCAGAGGCTCTGTGGCGACTTTGATAACGTCAATCTGAATTGCTTGGTTGGTGCTGTTTTGAAGAAATCCCAGAAGTCAATTCCAAGACACACTGCGTGCGTCAAGGAAGGGAAAACTTGGAATCTCATCAATTTGGTGGTTCTATTGAATTGCACCAATGTGGTGACGTATCCCAGAATAGGATCCTTGTGTTCTGAAGCAGTCTAGATATGAGCATACATGGTATGTATATACAAACCTAAGCCTGACAGCAGGTGTAAGGCTCCAGCTCCAAGGATACTGACACTGTCCCCACTATCAAGTAAGCCCATCAATGTACAGCTCTTGATGAAAGTCTCTCCGTAGGGCCTATTGTCGCAAGGAGTTGTAATAATCAACTCTAAGCAGGCACGCTTCAAGAAATGCCTAGCGTAGAAATAACTCCAGGATCTCTGGAAGCGATCCCGGAAGGGACGTGCTCTATAACAGGTGGGTTGTTCTCAATCATTACCCGCCATTTCATTACTTTCGAAGTAGTTTGGTACAAAACACAGGTTAATCACATTACCAGAAAATGGTGGTAAATTGGACTTATGAGGCGAAGTAACGAAACTTGTGGATTGGCACTGGTCTGGTATCTAGTTATTCAGCAGGTTATGATGTTCGTGGAAGGAATAAGGGATCTCACTTAGATGCCGACGTTGATAGCGTGTAAGATGTCCTGCTATCGACCTTCCTTGAGGATCACACCAGACATTGTCTAACTTATCAACAGCGTCAATGTTGGGAGGATACCAGGTCTACCTGAAGGATACCACACAGCTTCAACTCAGATGTAGTGACGAACTAATTCTGATACAGATGCAAATTTCAAGTCTGCCAAATGATTTCTTATTTGGTCGTCCATGCTCCACAATAGAATGATCTGCATGTTAAGATTGGATAACCGATTTTTAAGAAGCAAAGCCATCTCCATTAAGGAGCCGTAAAACTAACGGAAAGATTCATCTGGCCACTAGAAACGCGCATCGATTGCCCGCCGCACATCTACGTCAGTCCAATGAGACCCAAAACGGTCTTTCAACGTGGCTTCCAAATCAAGGCACGTAAAGTTAGGGTTGGCCTGAATAACCACTACCATTCTTCTGCTGGTCTCTTCAGAAGGCTGTGGAAGGTAGATGCCAGTTCCTCTAAGCAAATATCGTAGTTTCTTGCCAATGTAGCAGCTCTGAAGAGGAATTGCTCAACATCTAGACCAGCAGAAGTACCATCAAAATTGACCCTCCATTTATGCATTGGCGGGAAGGAATATAAGTCATCATCGGAGCTGGAGCATGTGGAGTAAGAGCCACTATGCGATGCCATAATTAAAAATAAATATTATAGATACTGGATGACCAAATATGTATGGTGAACAGATGAATAACTTTCCAAAGGTAAGTTCTCGAGTAGGATGCTGCCGCTGGCGATTTACAGGTCCAGGTAGTTGTGAGCAATAGCAATCGGAGGACAACCAAAAAGAAAGTTTTTTGGGAATGGCGTGCTTCAACGCCATAAGATTTTTGCATGGTAGACTCCCAGTGGATGATCAAGTATGTATGGTGAATGGTTGAATAACATTCCAAAGGTAAGTTGTTCTGGGGTAGGATGTTGCTGCTGGTGGTTTACAGGTCCAAGTAGTTGTGTGTAATGGCAATCGGAGGGCAACCAAAAAGAAAGTTTTTTTGGAAATGGTGTGCTTCATCACCGTTATTATTTTGCATGTTAGACTCCCAGTTCTGCTCCAGACATGTCAGAAACAAGATAACGTGTGGGATTTAACGCCTGCAAAGCCCGGCACTTTACAAATTTCTTATCCAATTTGGCATTGTAGTGCCGGACTGCGTTGCCTTGTCTAAAGCTTCGTCGATATATCTCATCTCCTGCCTATATAAGAAGAGTGAGATGGCAGGTTGTAGCACTCCTCCCCTGCACGTTTGCTATCTTCAATTTTCTCTCGGAGTTAGCCTCGTAGTACTCAAAGTTTCTAGTGTGGCTCAAGAGGATGTTCCAAACAATTTAATTGCCACAAAAGTCGGTACCATTTACCGTGACAAATCATGCACTAGCCAAACACGGCAGAGTAAGGCAAGATTCCCGTAGCGGTGTGGTATGAAGAGCGCAGGGCACAGGTGATCGTGGAAATCCTACGCTCCTACGGTCCCAATCCTTCTTGAGGAGAGTAGACTGCGGCTCACTAGCGAGTAATGCCATACTTATCCACCAGTTCACGAAATCTAATAGATGTGAACTGAACTCTGTTGTCGGAGACGACATACTCCGGTATTCCAAATACATGGAAGACGCGTTTCTCTAAGAAGCTTAGGATTGGGGCTGTATGCATGTTACGAATCGGCTTAAGGATGGGGAGCTTTGACAGTTGGTCTAGAAACCCAACAGCTCGGATGTGTCTGGATGTCGAGCGAGGATAAGGACCGATGAGATCGATATACAAGCGCTGGAACACCCGCTCGGGTAGTTCAAATTTACCCATCGGAACTATTAACGTTATCGCTAGAAATTATGCTGTGGCTGGCTCAATTGCCTATTGTTACCACTAGCTGAACTTAATCACCTTATATACCTCGTTCAAACTACACAGACTGATACTTAAGCAGCTTTTTCCATGCGGCAATGAGAGCCTTTCATTTTGTATTTTTACTTAGATGAATATATGTATGTACTCACGAAAGGATTCAATTTTTTTAAAAGCAATATATTAACTTGTACAAGCCTTAATGGGTGAGTTTATTCAGTTATTAAGTCCTCCAGGCTTAGTGCATTTCGAAAGCCCATGTTTTTTACTGATTGCCAGGTGTCAAAATCACGCGAAGAAATCTGTCATTTAGCGCGCATGCGTTCAATGGTACCTGAGCTTGAGGTGGGGTTAAGCTAGCGACCGAATGGCAGATCTCTTCCCCGAGCTCACGCAATTATATTACAGGATGTTTAAGTTTCTGCTCCTTGCGCACGAGGCGCTTTGGGGTGTGCAGAGTTTTTTAACTGCGCTTAAAAGCGGCAGCTAGGCCCATTTGGGCCATGGACTCCACTGTTTTCCATTTTTTCGTATGTTGCTGAATTTTTAACTGACCATATTGACGTTAAAGATGACGTCTGCATTGTTGGTTCCCCTTTATCTTTGAAGCCATTTGCAGCGGCTAGATTTTCGGGGCTTTCCACACACTTAGTCTCTTATTTCGACGGTGTTCCTGCGGTCATTAATGGCTACAATTTTCTTCTCGATTGACCTTCTGTGGTCAATGTTGCACTCAGGAGACAATTTTAATTAATAAACACACGATTATACCACTTGCTTGGTATTTCATTTGACCGTTTAATTATTGTCTAGTTTTTCAATTAATAACCACCACATCTGGGCCTATTGAGTAGCTGACAGAAGAACCACAAAATGAAATTCGTTACCGTCATCGAGATTTGAACCTGAGAATTACAGCACAAGCGGTGAGCACATTTGAAGTAAAAGTTTGCAGTAAAAATAAACCTTAAAAGCCTCAGAGTATGAGCCTCAGAGTAAGAACTTTGAAATGTGCAATGTTTCAATACATGAATTCATGTGATTTAACCAATTTAAACTCATAAACACCAGCCAAACAGTTTTCATAACAATCACAGATAACGGAATTCTACTTCACTAGCTCCTAACAAGTTTCCATCTCTCGTTAATACCAATCGACAAACTTCCACTCATGTTCTATCATGTGTAATTTCCGTCTATTCATTGCGACTAACTTTTCGCGTACTACGTATAGGGACATGATTTTTCTGTGCTTTGATTTTCGCGTGGAAATCGTCTATTCACAACGCTTCTAGTATCAAAGTCATGCATTTGGTCCCTACACATCATATTCTACGCAAGAAAGTGTGCAAACTGTTCACACATGCCTTCATAGCTACATACTTGTATTTCCTTCCATTCTTGTTGTGTTAAGGATATTTTTCATGATCCACTCATATGAACATGTTCCGCGATGATTCTGATATCTAACAAGGAAGAAAAAAGTTTTCAAGCTAGTAGGATACATTAACAACGCTGGAAGGAAGCTCAGAAAGAGAGAGAAGGACTCTTCATACAAACATTTTGTGTAAATTGCTACGTGTGGTTAAGTTGCGAAAAAAAAAGAAAACGGAAAAAGTTTAGCACAAGAAAATTCAATTTTGAACTTTAGATAGCAAGCAGCAATTAGGATTTCTTGAAACTGTTATCTTAAGGAATGTAGTAGAATTAGGACGAAAAAAGGAAAGGAGAGAACATGAATTGTTTGTATTCACGTGTGCTACTAATTAGTTGATTTAGAAGGAAAAGCTTTTTGATAATTATAAAATTAGCATAGAAAAAATTTTCTTGGTTGTTTTTCGTCCTATCAAGATTCCTCCTGATCCTTCCTTATACCTACATGTAATTCATGATTAACGCAAACGATGGTTCATTATATGAGTATTTGCTTTGAGCACACATGATATTTCCTTGAAAGAGTTCTCTTAATTGGCTAGAAGTAACGTTGAAATTTGAGATCAAAAAGAATTTAAATAAGAAACATCTTTGTTGCTAGGTAGTGCTTGAGGTGGTTCAATTAAATTTTTAAGCAACTAAATGTACTTATATTTATTTAAAGGAGGCATAAGCTGCTTTTCAGAGAATTCGTTAAGAAGGAATATAAAGAGTTTCTCATTAAGGACTTAACAATTTTATCCTTCCCGTATTAATAAAACACAGAAATATTTGAGATATTGAGTTCAAATTTATTGTGGGTGTAGTGCAAGCGTTACATTTTGTGGATGAATTTTGGTTTTATGACCACCACTAGCCCGTTTAAAGCAGTCGATTCTTTGGATCCAATTTTCCACCACTCTGACACACATTTTGACCGGAACGTAGGCAATTCTGGGTTGGATGTTGTCTTTGAGCTCGTCTAAAGTTGCTGGCTTATTGGCATAAACCAGTGACTTGATATAGCTCTATAAAAAGAAATCCAATGGCGTTAGATCGCATGAACGAGGTGGCTAATCACCGGACCATTTCTCAAGATAACACGTTCACCAGATTTGCCTTTCAATGAATCGATTGTGAGGCGTGCTGGTGGCTAGTGGCACCTTCTTGTTGAAACCACATATCGTTGATGTCAAGCTCATGCAATTTCGGCCACAAATAATTTCCGACGGTCATTTCCATCCACGAAAAAATATGGCCCAATCACAACTCCGGCATGAAAACCGCACCAAACAGTAATTTTTTGCGGATGCAACCGTATCTCAAGAGGCACATGTAGGTTTGTTTTTGGCCAATAATGCATATTTTGCTTATCAACAACGCCATTGAGTCAGAAATGAGCTTCATCGCTGAAGATGATTTTTGGACAAAGTTCTTTATTTTCTACAAGCTTTGCCAGAGTCCAATTGGAGAAGTTTCGGCAAATCGAATAATCAAGTGGCTTTAGTTCTTGAGTTATTTTGATCTTGTAACCATGCAGGCCAATATCTTTTCGCAAAATATGGTAGTCCCAGAAACATACGGTTTCATTAACCTCGTAGTTTCAGGCTATTTTTTCACGACCCAGTGGCTTTTCAACTTCTTCTTTAGGACGAATCATGTCGATTGGCATTTGAAATTTCAAGTTTTTGTAAAAAAGCTTTGCTGGAGTTTGGCTGGAGCTTGCAAGTTTGAGTGTTCTCATAGCGAATAGAACTCTGGCTAATCTTGCTTCTTTGTCGGCTACTTCTTGGTGTTTATTCCACCAATTTTTGAAGCTGCGAACTGTGCGTTTTGCCACGCCATATGATGGGGGATGGAATAGTGGCAAAAATTTAACTCGTGCTCCATTTTTCGATAAAAATTCCAAAAATTCCGCGTATCAAAACTGGTGACCAATATCTGACATGATGAGTGAGGGCACCCCGTAGTCTGTAAACATTTCGCGTGTATTTTTATGAGTTCTGTGGCGGTCAATGATGAAAATATTTTAACGATCGGGAATCTGGAGAAAGTATCGACAGCAGTTAGGAATACGTGACCTCGGACAGGTCCTCTGTAATCCAAATGAACTCGTTCCCACGAGTGACTGGATTTTGGCCATGAGAGTGGAGGAGCTAACGGGTTATCCCGATTTTCTTGGCACCACTGGCGAGGGTTCATCACAGCTTCAACGTTTCGTTTACCCCAGGCCACTGAACGTTAACCCTCGCTGCCGCTTTACTTCAGACGTTAATATAATGAGATGCGTGTATTACTTCGAGTACTTTCTCACGGAGAGATTTTGAAACGAAACGGGGATGGGTAGTATTTGGGCCTGTCAGTAAACCGATAGATATAGCGGCTACTATGCTACATATCAAATGATGTCAGCCATCAACAAAGTTGCCCAAGCTAGTCAAGGAATATTTGCGAATGGAAAACAATTTTGGGGTGCGAAGTACAGATTTAATTCTGGAGTCTGACGAAAGCACTCGAGCCAGACTGATATTAGAGAGTACCACAAGTTATTAGGAAGGTCCATTTTGAAATCGGAATCTTATAAAACAAGGGCGAAATTCAGTTTCCTCCTAGTTATGAGATGACCGAACGTCGCCTAAGAAAAAAAATTGAGAGCAAAATGCAGAAAAATGCCCAGTTTGCCGATAAATATAAACAGGAGATAACAAAGTATATTGAAAAAGGGTACGTCAGACTGCTTTCACCAGAAGAAGCAAACATTAGTGATCCAAGAACTTGGTACCTGCGACACTATGGAGTCTCTAATCTTAACAAGCCAGATAAGCTACACATAGTGTTTGATGCCACGGCTACTGCCTCAAACGTGTCACTTAATTCAGTATTGCTTAAGGCACCGGAGCGTTTACAGTTGTGAATACCCATATTATTCAAATTTCGACAAGGTAGTCTTACAGTTGCCGGAGATATCCAAGAGAGTACGAATCCAGCTGATCAGAATGCACAGCGCTTTCTTGGCATGAAGAAAATGCCAATGGGCCAGTAGAAATATATCCGAACTGCATCGCATTCGACAATTCGATTAAATTTGTCACCTGCAGGACCTTCTGTAATAGAAAGCTTCATGGAGCATGCATGGATGCGCCTAGAGATTGGTACCATCCGTACATGGACAATCATTTTATATGCTCGGATTGCCAAGGGTTTGATGTCGCACTACGAAATATGTTCGATAGACTTATAGGCTACATTGATAAGCTGAACGATGAAAAAGACAGCCTGATTTCACGACAGCAAAAGCAGTCTCGAGTTAATGACGACAGCTTTGTAGAAATGGCATGCAGTTTTGACGAATTAGCTGCCAGAATTACGGAGAGCAACAAAAAAGTGTGTAGATCGCTTGATTTGCTTGATTCTCAACTCGCTTCGATCACAGAGACTTTTTTGTGCTATTCCCCGAACGAAAACGATTGTTGCAAAAATTCTTCGTCTCTACAAAATATAGTTGAGAAAATGCTAGAAAAGCATCATAGCAGCCTCGAGAAAATGACTTCATCCCTTTTCAAACCTAAGGACCATGTAGATTTATCTCAGCTGCTATCGAAAATTAATAATGTCGAAAAGTTGTGCTGCAATCTCATTCAAGGTCAACAAAATAGTCTCACTAGGCCAACGATCACTCATCCATTGGTTACAGACTTCAGTAACACAACGCCCCCTACACCACGTAATCCACGACCTATCTACAAATTTGGCACCTTCTGGTCCGCTGAAGAGTGGGACAGCAGAATACAGAAACTTGCAGACTCAAACCCGCAGGCTGACTACAACATATTTTTTGTTTAGGGTTCAAGAAAATTCAATCAAACTATTGTATATGACTTCCGCAATGGCGATTATGGAAACATTAATAGTCTTCTATCCAGCATTGACTGGTACGGTCCTCTGTCAACGTTAGATTTGGATACGGCTCTATCCACCTTTTATCGTATAATCTTTGACGCCGTTGAATCTTTCGTACCGAAAATCAAGAAAAGGGATAAGATTTCTGAACCATGGCTGGGGTGTGATCTGAGACATTTACGTAACCAGAGAAATAAACTATATAGGCTCCTAAGAAAAGATGAATGTGTAAGCGATGCGACTAAGAGTAAATATAACGAACTTGCACTTGAATTCAAAATTGAATCGCAAGAGGCCTATCAAACATACGTTAACGTCATAGCGGAGGAAACTATATCCAATCCAAAAAAATTCTTCGACTTTGTTAACGTTAAGCGCAAAACATCTGGTTACCCGTCTTTAATGTCATACATCGACTCCGACTTGTCCTGCACCGAGCAGATCTGTGAATTCTTTGCTGATCGTTTTCAGCATATTTACTCCAATCCAGTCAACTCGCCTCATTTTGAGTCGTTAGAAATAGCCACACAGATCTTAATTGATAACATTACCATTTCTGAAGATGAAATTCTTCATGCTTTTGAAGATCTTGATCTACTTAAAGGACCCGGCCTTGACCTTATTCCTCCTTGCTTCCTGTCCCTCTGCAAAAATGAATTGGTTAGACCTCTCTTCCTTATTTCTAATAAATCGCTAACATCTGGTATATTTCCCAAACTTTGGAAACCATCCTTTATAACACCAATTCACAAAAAAAGGCGATAAGCGGCGCGTGGAGAACTACAGGGGCATTGCTATCCTCTCTACTATGCCTAAACTGTTCGAAAAAATTATCTGCAGTAAAATTTCCCCCATTATAGAACCGTATATGAATGAACAGCAACATGGCTTCCGGAAAAACAGGTCTACCACCACTAATCTTATTACCTTGACGTCGGATATTCTTTGTAGCATGGAGCAAGGCTTCCAGGTAGATGCAATATATACAGATTTCAGTAAAGCGTTCGATCGAGTGGACCATGAAATACTGGTGAATAAACTTCGCATTTTTGGCATCTACGGTTCACTGCTCAACTGGATTCAGTCATATTTGAAAGACCGCACACAATGCGTTAAGTTTCAAGGTCGCTTGTCTCGTGAGTTCAATGTCACCTCTGGAGTACCTCAGGGCAGTCATCTTGGTCCACTCCTCTTCAATATTTTCATCGCTGATCTTTCTACAGTACTGTCTGATGTCTCGCACCTGTTTTACGCCGATGACCTCAAACTGTATCACTGCATACAATCCTTATCTGATGTATCTTTTCTTCAATCTAAGTAAGCAGCTCTCCTTCAGTGGTGCGATAGAAACCAACTTGCTCTTAATATAGAAAAATGCCAGATAATAAGTTTTGCAAGAAAAAAGAACGTTATCTTACATGATTATGATATTAATAACACACGTTTGAAAAGAGTCGAGAGAGTTGTCGACCTTGGCATAGTCTTAGATACTAAACTCCGCTTTAACCTCCATTATGATGAAATCCTGAGCAAGGCTTATAAAATGCTAGGTTTCATTAAACGTAGAGCAAAAGAGTTCAGAAATATCTGGGCTACTAAATCTCTGTACACCTCACTTGTCCGTCCACTTCTTGAATACGGCTGCACAGTCTGGGACCCCATATTCGACATTCATAGTCGCAGATTAGAGTCAGTGCAAAAACAGTTTTTGCTCTTCGCCCTTAGATCCTTGTATGATCCTACTTCTTTCCACAATCTTCCATCTTATGATGTTCGACTTCACATAATCAACCTGACTACACTGGCTTCTAGGAGAGTTGCATTGTCCGCTTGCTTGCCCTTTGATGTAATAAGAGGCAACATTCAAACTACATCCTTGTCAGACAAAATACACTTAAACGATCCTATAAGAGCCACAAGACACACACCAATGCTAACCGTGCGTATGCACCACACGAACTATGCTAGCAATGAGCCGATTAACAGATGCTGTAAAGCATTCAACAGGTTTAGCGTTCATTACTCCCCAACCATCTCCAAATCCAATTTTAAGAACCAAATCTTAAATGCCCTCAACGCCGCTATTTCATAAATGTTTAAATTAAGTTTGTATTTTTTGTATTGTATTTTTTGTAATTACGCCTTGCTTGGTGAAATAAATAAATAAATAAATGGTTTCAATGATATTTGGAGCAGCCTGCTCACCATGCTGTGCCACGTATGTGAAAAACTTAAATGTCTGGATCAGATCAAGCAAACGAGATTACATATGTATAATTTTTAGCCAACCGAATTTCAGAATACTTATCATCTCCTACTTCAACCCAATGGCACAAGGCTGCCTAATGCCATGAATGTCGCAGATGATGCTACGAGAATCAAATACTATGATAGCAATACCAGGTGGAAAACAGGTCTAAGTTTTCTTTGCAAAGATGATCGAATATAGCAGTGCAGAGGAGCTTTCATTTTGAGTTTTTATTACGTCTGACGAACAAAGGTCAGTTAGACCATATGAAAATTACTCATCAAACCTGAGATTGTTACGAGTTACCGCATGGGCTCCAAGATTTATTCAGAATAGTAGGCTACGTGACGTATGTCATCGCAAAAATGGAGAGATAACCGCCGCTGAAATACGTACCGCGGAGAGATATTTTTGTCGTCTGGTCCAAAATGAAGACTTTATAGAAGAAATTGGTGCACTTCGATCAAATGCAAAGGTGTCAAAGTCGAGCGATCTACATCAGTTAAAGCCTATGCTCGACTCAGATGGAGTTATTCGCATAGAGGGACGAATTGATGCTGCCTATTGTCTTACCGATTATGTCATCGACCGACTATAATGCCAAGGAGGCATTATGTGTGCCACCTTCTATTAAGTGAACTGCATTGCGGACATCATCACCAGAACTATAGATTGGTCATTGATGAAATGCGTCAACATTTTTGGATTCCAAATACCTTAGCGCTAATTAACGATATACGACAAAATTGCCCAGTGTGCCTCACTGAATCAGCCAAGCCAAAAATTCCATTAATGGTACAACTGCTACCTTATCGTCTCACACCGTATGTCCGTCCGTTCAGCTATACTGTAGTTGACTACTGTAGGCCATTTTGGATAACAATTGGACGTCGAAAGGATAAAAGGCGGATATCTCTCTTCACATGCCTAACAACTAGAGCAATTTATTGGGGGATTGCTAGGGATCTATCTACGGATGCATTCATTCTGCGTCTAAGAAACGAGGAATGCCAATCAGAATTCGAAGTGATGATGGCACAAACTTTATCCGAGCACAGAAGGAATGGACAGTCGAAAATTACCTTATGGATATAGCGCAAGTGCAAAGAGATATGTGCAGACATGAAATATAATAGGTGTTTAACTGTCCACTTTATCGCAGTACTGGAGAATGTTGGTAGCGCCTGATTCATTGTGTAAAGCACCTTCTTAAAAGGATATTCAAGGAAGATGTACCGCAATTGGAGACGTTTCAAAGCGCTCTAATTTAAGCAGAAAACATAATTAACAGCAGGCTTTTAACCAAGTTACCTATATCATCTGAAGATGACGAGCCGCTAACGCCAAACTATTTCTTAGTTAGCTGTCTTAATTCAACTTGAATGCCGAACACAAAGAGCGAGCCTTGGTGCTTGCATAAGAAATGGAAAATTACCCCAAAACCTCAAGGATAGGCCGAGGAGAAGATGGATTTCTGAATATATTCTACAACTACTTCGCCGCACTAAATAGAGAGAAGGACCTCAACCTCTCATGTCGGGGCAATTGGTTACAATCTGTGGTTCCAGGCAGCCTCGTAGTAGATGCAAAAAGGGACACATAGTAGAAGTCTACAAGGTAAAGGATAATCAAGTTTGCAGTGCTAAGGTTCAAACATTACCTGACATACTGCATCGCTCTGCATTCAAACTAGCCTCTTTGACATATGGCGAGTCCCAGAGCCAGTCGGCATTCACGGTGGGTGGGATTTTAACGCCACAATCGACTCTATTGACAGATACTACATCATCTGGCAATAACGCCGAAGTCACTTTTTAAGTCTCAGCGACATTAGTCACACTAAAATAAAACAAATTTCAGTCAAACAAAGACTTAACGCGTCACCAGTTTGAATTCTCGTCTACGGTCTGTAATAATATGATTTCTTTTGTATATTACTCGATTAATAAATAGCGTAATCTTGATTGCCTACGTTTTTCGAGTTTAATTATAGATGTCGCCACAATGCCCCCAACCCCTACTTTCATACTGTTATCCGTGATGCTGGTATTGGAATACCTTCGTTTGAAACGACATTTCGATGTCTCATATACTCATGTATGTGTGGCTTGGAAGAGTTGATTTCACCTGCGGCTAATGCTACTTTTTCGGCCGAGTTTGTTTGGAAAAGGATCGGCTGAGCAGTTAAAGCTAGCACACGGCAAAATAGTGAAGAACGCCTTTACGGCTCCATTGACGGGCGATAGTGAAAAAAGACAAAAATGTGTGGCAGGCATCTCGAACACTTGGATAGACTAATGGAATCATATGATATGTGGCAGGGACTACATTGAATATCATCATGTCGGGATCAATTGTATTCTAAATAGTGCAAGAACATCTCGCAGTTTTCGCAGGCTGGATTCTGAGACCACTTGCCGAGCTGACTGCTTTTTGACTGAAACGGGGGCATATATCATTCAAACGAAATTTTAGAGACCGGTGGTTGGAATTCGACCATAGAGCCAAAGGTCCGAACCATTTATGGATAGCTAGACCTCGTAGAGCATAAGGAATAATCATTGCATGTTGTAGATTCACAAGTGGTAAGTGGAGCACGACTCACACAAAAGGACAGAAGTCAAATGCATTTTTCCTCGTTTACAATCTCATGTAGAAGCGTGTGGTCTCTGCAATATGTCACTCAGGAACTTTTTGTCGTCGATAATGAAACGAGTTCTCATGAGAAGTCACATGAATTGGACGAGATGGAATAGGATGGCTACCACTTTACATGGGAGAGATGGAGTGGGTAAAAGATAAACTTTGCTGCTGATTCCTTTTACGTTTTTCGGACTCTGTGTCCCCTGGATTCTTAAACGGAGTGGAGTTAAAGTGGAGTTTTAGTGAGTAAAAATCTCACACTAGCATGTATAGGAATTTCCATTAAGGACATAAAAAATCGAATGTGAGGCGAGCTGTGTGGGTAGTGGCACCATCCTGTTGAAAACACATATTGTTGATGTCAAGTTCATCCAATTGTTGGCAGCAATAATCTTCCAACATAACATGATAGCGCTCTCCATTGATGGTAACATGACGGTCCTTTTCATCCACAAAAGTAATATGGCCCAATCACACCTCCAGCATGAAAACTGCACTAAACAGTAATTTTTTGCAGATGCAACGGTATCTCAAGAAGCACATTTGGGTTTGTTGCTAGCCAATAACCAATTTTTTCTTTATTAACAAAGCCATTGAGCCAGAAATGAATTTTATCGCTAAAGATGATTTTTCGATGAAACCGACTCAGAATTTCAGTAGTTTCGCTCCAATTATTCACCTCAAAACCCGTTTTTCGAACGCGTTCAATGTGTTTGCGGATACTTGGGTTAGGGTTCATGTTTCATACCCAAAGCGTAGAACTGGTCTTATCACAGATTTGTATACTTGGAGCTTTGTTTTTTGTCTATGCAGCAGTTCTTCAAGAATAAAATATTTCATTTGCGAGCTGTATTCTTTGGCGTATTTCCTCCCTTTCATTAGGCGGTTCTCGTTGTTTTGGTGCCTAAGTACACAGATTCACTTAAATTTTTGATACTCGACCACGTTATGAACGTTGTTTTATTCTCATTGATTTGTTGCTCTACTAGTTTCGCTTCGCTGTCGAGTTTCAGAAAAAGTTCTTTGGCGGTTGTGAACGACCGTGAAAAAATATTTATATCGTTCGCATAGGCTACCTCTTGGCTCGACTTGTATAATAACGTACCTCTTGTATCAACAGGGAGCTTTTTTATGGTATATTCCAGAGCCAAATTAACTAGCAATGGGGCCCTGCTTTAGTTCGATATTTGTGTCAAAGGCATCGGTGAGTTAGTTATTGATGCGAAATTGGGAGGTCATTGACGTCATTGTCATTTGGGTCAGACGGACTAATTTGGGTGGGATGTCAAAACAAAGCTTTATTTGGTAGAGTACATTACTATTAATACTGTCGCATGCTTTCTTGAAGCCAACAAAAATTTGGTGCACGTCTATGTTGAACTCCCAGCATTTCTCAAGTGCCTGCTTGACTGTTAACTATAGCTCTGATCTACCAGCTCTAAAACCACCTCAATATGAAGTTGATGATAATGTTGACTACGAACCAGTAATAAGTTTGCCTAGGTTCTCTTATGTATGTTAATTAATAAGAAGCTAGAAGAGCGCCTCAAGCAAATTTCCATTTTTCTCGAGGGGATCGCTTGCACCGCTGATATGTGGAATCGGCTAGCAGGCGGAGATTTCTCATGAGACGAGGTCTGTTTGTGCCGTGAAGCATGCGCCGGGATTGAGACATTCTGAGTCGCCACAGTTACGCCCTCCCCAATGACCTTCGCATGCGTCGAAGGGAGTGAAAACGTGACTCTCTTCTTGGATGGCTGGAGTGGTTATTCTGGCAAAATCTGCGCTGGTTGAGCCGTCTCCGAGGGCAGCAGGGGTGGTGCTGTAGGCACCTGTGGAGGTGTTGAGTATGGCTGCTGTGTCACTGGATGAGCATCGGATTACTCCATGTAGGTTGGTTTTGAGTTGTTCCGTGCAGAGGATTTTGGAGACACCGTTTACGTCTGTGACGTAAGTGTTGGCGTTGATCCTTCTGACAACTCGGTGAGGTCCGGCGTTTAGCTGATTGAGATGCTTCTTTACAGCATCAATGCGGCAAAACATGAGCTCACAGCTGGCTAGGTCTTTGAAAAAGAATGGTTGGTGAACCGAGTGTCTGGCTGACGGGACAGGACGAATCGATTTAAAGAGGGGCGGCGTAAGTCGGTGACAAAATCTTGTGGGCTGCCAGCTGGTGTGTAATGAACTCGCCCGGGATCTGAAGCGATATGCCGAAAACTATTCCTGCAGGAGAGGCTTGCAGGCCCTCCTTGAACGTGGTTCGTTGACCCAGCAAGATCGGTGGAAGTGCCTGTAACCATGATGTCTCTGGAACGCATTTTAACGCTGCTTTGAGGGTGCGGTGCATCCATTCAACCATGCCGTTGGCTTGAGGGTGATAAAGAGTGGTGAGGACGTGGTTGGTGCCCAAGAGACGGCCAAGCTGATTCAGTAGGTCGGCTTGGAACTGGCGTCCTTGGTCCGATTTGATCTCCAGTGGCGGGCCAAATATTGACATCCAGTGGTTAAATGGTGGGCGACGGTGCTGCCTCTGATGTCACGCACTGGCACTGCTTGAGGCCACCATGTATGGTGGTCAATGATGTTGAGCAGTTTTCGTAGCCTTCACACAGTGGCAGCTTGATCAAGTCAACATGGATGTGGTTGAAGCGCCCATCCGGCGACTTGAAATTTCCTAACTCAGCGCGGTTGCGGTGGTTGATCTTCGATAGTTGACACGGTATGCAATGCTTGGCCCACTGGGATACGTCTTTTCACAGACTCGGCCAGAAATATTTAAGCGCTACGCGCTACGAGGTGGCATGTCCACTCGGATGTGACAATTGATGGACGATGTCGAAAGCCTGACGGCGGAGCGCAACCGACAGGTAAGCCTTAATGATGCCGTTAAACTCCACATAGTACACTGAGTAGCCATCCAAGATCAGCTGATGCAGTTTAAGACGGGGGCTCGCCAGGAGGTCGGGCAGCTGGTCGTCTATATTCTGTGCTTCACTGATGACTTGAGCTGTGTTGTGGTGGGTATTGTGACCATTTCCACTCGTGAAAGTGCATCAGTGAAGATATTGTCGTCCCCTGGTTTATATTCCACTCGCGAGTCGAATTGGGCAATGCAGTCCAGTTGCTTGCTTTGGCGGGGTGAGGCTTTGTCCGAGCGTTGCGTCAGAGCAAATATAAGTGGCCAGTGGTCAGTATAGATAATAAAGTGCCTTCCTTCCAAGATGCGCTGAAAGAATTTGATGGCAGTAAAGATCCCAAGGTGCTCGCGGTCGTAAGTTGAATAGCATTGCTCAATTTCAGAGAGCTTCCTCGAGAAGAAACCCAACGGTACCCAAGAGCCATCGCCCCGCCGTTGGTCCAAGGTCACGCCAATGGCAGTGCTGGATGCGTCAGTGTGGAGTGCCAGTGGGTGCGAAGACGAAAAAAATGACGTGGCTGCCTCGGCGATGCCTTGCTTGCAGCGTTCAAAAGCCTCTTCAGCATCGGGTGTCCAGGTGAGTAGTGCTTTCTTTTTTGTACAACCTTTACGCAGTTGCGATAGTGGCGCTTGGGACTCAGCAGCACGTGGTATGCAGCAGCAATAAACAGCATCCCTAAAAAACGCCTCAGCTGAGATGAGTCGGCTGTTTCGGGAAAAGAGATGATGGCTTCTGTTTTGGAGGCTGGTTGTCAAAATCCAGTTTCGCAGATGTGGTATCCAGCAAAGACGATCTCAGGCTGACCGACTTGGTATTTATCTCGCGTGGAGACTCACCGCCTGTAGCATGGAGAGAAGTTGCTCAAGGTGGCGCTGGTGATGGTCGTGGCTGGCCGAGAAAACTGGGATATCATCCTGTTAGACCCGGACGAAGTCCAATTTCCTCAGCCGATGGTTTAGATTGCACTGCATCGTTTGGGCTGCGTAGCGTAGACTCGAAGGCATTCCCAGGAACTCATATAATCCGAAGGGCGTGGTGACTGTCGTCTTACATACGTCTCCAGGAGCAACCGGGATTTGCTGGAAGGCACGCTGGAGGTTGATCACTGAATAACAGTGCCACTGGCGTCCTGAATCAAATGCTCGGTCAAGGGCAGTGGGTAACGGTCCGCTCGAGTTTGGGGTGTTGAGTTGACAGTAGTCCACAATAGGTCACCAATAACCACCGTCTTTGGGCACCATGTGCAAAAGACTGGCCCGCTGACTCGATGAGGGTCAAATCATGCCTCGTTTTAGCAAGAAAGCGAACTCGACTTTGCTTGCTATAAGGTGTTCTCCCGCGAGGCGTCGTGGTTTCGTGAAAACCGGTGAGCCATTAGTGACTATCTGGTGGTGGATGGGAAGGTCAGCGACCGAGGCTGATTTCCCGGGTTATGCGGATGCATCTGCATATTTGGCGATTATCTCTTTGTACTGGTCTCCAATGGTGTTCTTTACTTTAGTGACAAGGCGAATACTATGTATAGCTGGAGCTGGACCGAGGACGCAGGCTGTGGAGAGATTAGTGAGATCGTTCAAGAGGCACTGGTTCCGCAGATCGATGAGTGGACCATGATACTTTAGTGCGTTGGCTTTTAAAATGACTGTCTGAATATCTGCTATCACGAACGACCAGTGGAGTGGCCGGCGTAGCCCAAAATCTAGGGTAGGCTGCTGTAACCCAAAGATTTTGATGGGTGTGCCATTGGCTGCCTGTAGCTCCAGGCTCTGCTTACGAAGAGGTCTAGCGATGGATTGTCTCGGGATGGTGGAGAGAGCGGAGCTGGAATCTACCAAGAACCTGGTTTTTGTGGTGCGGTCGGAGACATAAAGGCGTCTTTCCAAGATGTTGCCGGCGGTGCCCGCCTAGTACAGCACCGGCAAGCTTGGTTTCCGAGCCCCTAGTAGTGTGTTCTAAAACTGGGAAAGAACAAGGCTGCTAGCATCGCATCCTAAGGGCCCAGGGCTTGGCGTGATACCAGCAGCGTCCTGTACGATCGTCTGGTCCAGGAGTGGCGGAACAGCCTCATCATTGGCTAACGTTTCTTGACGAGGACCGCTCCCGCAGTGTGTTGGTGCAAGCGTGTGGTTGCTGAAACGCTTCTCGAGTCAAATTTTTTAGCTGCGTAATCTTCAAACGCAAGGCAACTAACTCGACAAGCGGCTTGGTCCAAAAGAAGAAAATGACGAGGAGAGACGAGATGAGGGTGTTATGGGGCGTGTGGATGGTTGCACTGACGAAGCCATCACTCCCGGACCCATATCTTGTGCCTCGTCTGAGGCAGTGGCAAGCTCGTCTAGCGTTTGATATGGCAGGAGGGCAAGCCATCTGACACGGAGGTCATCGTCGCTAACCCGTGTGCCAACGAGGGAACGCATATGGCGTAGGAGCTGCGAAGGTCTCCTGTCTTCGTGCTCGATGCCTGTGAGCAACTTAAGTAGCTGCGCATCAGGTGAGTCTATGAGGCGGGCGATGATAGTTGCTTTGAGCGCTCCGTACCGGTCGTGCTCCAGTGGCGCGTCGATAATGTCCACTACATCCGTGATGGTTTTATGGTCCAGCGATGATACCGTGAGATGGTACTTGGCTGCGTCCCTTGTCAACTTGTGCACCTTGAATTGTGATTCCACATGAAAGCATCACAATTCAGGACTAGCCTGCCAGAAGGACGGCAGCCTGCACTGGCTGATGACGTCCTGAGCCTGTAGTAAACTCCCGGCTGGGGGCGCCTTCTGAGGGAGATGGTGCTCGCCATTCTCGTCGTGTCGTCCGAGTACCATTATTGTTGGGGTCTATATTTATATTTTACTCTTTGGAAATGACAGATGATGAATGATGATGTTGTGGTTGTTGTTGATGATGATGTTGTTGGTGATGATGTCGATGATGATACTGATGATGTCGATGATGATACTGATGATGACGCTGATGACGTTGTTGCTGATAATGTTGATTACGAGCCAGCAGTAAGTTTGCCTAGGCTCTCTCATGTATGTTAATTAATAAGAAGCTAGAAGAGCGGCTCAAGCAAATTTCCTTTTTTCTCGAGGGAACTGCTTGCGCGGCTGTGTGGAATCGGGTGGCAGGCGAAGATTTCTCGTGAGACGAGGGTTTGTTTGAGTCGCCACACACTTAATATTTCAGATTTATCATTGATTATCTTAGCACCATATGTGAATTATTAAGTAGAGATGGAGTTTATAATTTCAATTACAAAAAATAATTCTTTTTCTTGATTGCTACTGTCATTAGGATAATATTTTGACATTCTCTTATTTCCTTTTATATCTTTTTGAAGATCTCGTGCTCCTACTGTTCACAATTATTTGGAAAATCCACAAAGCCATTGAAAATCAGACACATCGTACCGTCCATAAAAATACATCAAACATCACTTCATGTCATGTCAAATAATTCAAAAAGCATTAAATGTTTATATGTCTGTGTAATATATCATAACCATCAACCATAAGAAAAGCCACAACCAGCACTTTTCCAGACAAGAAAACTCTCTTGACAAAAGGAATGACTTGTATTCTACTTTTCCATTCTTTTTCTATTTTTCATTTTTCCGTTTCACATCTTTAATAGTTCACAATACTCAGTAAATTTTCCGTTTAGCACCAGTAATACTGGAATTTGCAGTCAGCTGTGTATTGCAGACATCATTTACATTTTTATTCTTCTTTTATTGTCTCTCTCACTCTCGCTTTATTTATACAACAGTGAAAGGAAGGAATAAGAGATGGACACAATAGAGAATATGAAAAATAAAAAGAAAATAGTATGAAAAATGATATAAATGCATTTCCATTTAGATTTTTATATTCATGGTATCTTTGTGGTGTAATTATCCTCCTGTGGTGAGAAATGCTGAGTGAAGATGACGGGAATTGTTGAGAACAGATTCGAGGATGAATGAAGGATTTATATGTAAATATTAATGACAAATGAATTTTTCTGTCGGAGAATGTGCCTCAGCGTTAACGGAAGGAGTATGATGCAATGGTGGGGCTGAAATTACAACCAGTTTTTTTTATCGTTTTATTCGTAAGTGCTGTTCTGGTGGTCGATGGTTTGATGTGGGACTCTCATTCTTAACGAAGCATTGTATAGTCGTAGAACCTTTTCAAATAAGAAAATTTTTGCGACGTTTGACGTTTATCCAATGTATTTGAAAACTTTTTATGCAAAGCGTTGGAGGCGTTAAATTTTTTTTTTGTGGTTGGAAGATGAATGCCATTCACGCACTTAATGTGTGACTCCCATACTTGCAAGCGACTGGACCACCCACTAAGTACCTCCCTTGTCAACCCGAGAACCCAGCCTGGAACCATTGGACACATTGTTTCGAACTAGGTCGTTTTGTTACGCCGTGAGGTGCCTTCAAGCTGGGGCATCCCTCCCCTAGCGGGAGGAGGGGAGGAAGAGGAATTGCGAGACAAGCGATCCCCTAGCCCTGAAAAATCTTGCGTCAAGGTGTATTGTAGTATTCTCAGCAAACGTCAGAGTGAATTTCTTTTTAAAACAATTACTTCGATTGCTAAGATCTTTTCCTAGGAGAGGAAACACATTTTTGCGTGCATAAAATGGGACAGGTTGGGAAGAAACATCTGCAGGGAGACAACAGAGCTCACCCCGGATAATAAAGTGGCGGTGATGCTCGAAATGGAACCAGGTGGCACATTATGTTCGGGCAGTCCTAAAAGATGAAAGGGACTCATAGCAGCCGGGAGCGTCGGACTGGGGATCGCTTGTCTGGCACATCCTCTACCCCTCTCCCTTTCCGCTAGAAGAGGGATCCCCCAGCTAGAATGCGCCTCACGGCGTAACAAAACGAGACCTGGCCCGAAAAAATGTGTCAAACGATCCCAGGCTAGGTTCTCAGGTTGACAGGGGAGGTGTTTAGCGGGTAGTCCAGCCGTTTTCTTGCGAACATGGGAGTCCCACATTCTGTGCGTAAATGGGTGCGCAGACCTACCAATAATCAATCAATTCATTTACTTAAATCATTAATTGCAATATTTTTATCCATTCATTTATTAAATTGTAACATCCATAGGTTTTTGCCTGAGTAGCATAAATACAATTCCTCATTTTCCAGGCAATGACCTATGGATGATTTCCGTTCAGTGCATAGATCATGTTATTGCTGGTAATGTAACATGCATAGGTAATTGCCCGAAATAATGCACATACAAACATTTCCGGCAACGACCTACGCATGATAAAGTTGATTTACTTGCATAAGCAAGAAAATTGTATAAATTGTAATCAGAACATAATAAAATTGTCAGTTTATCAAGTGCAGTTACAGTGTTTAATTTTATCCACGCGAGTTTTAAATTCTTTAAGTAAACATTTGGTGACCCCTTTGTCCAAGTTTGGACAATTTGAGCACAGCTAAAGTGAACTTATCCTTGAACTACATTATCTAAGATATCTTGTAGTTTGTTCTTGTATCTTTCGTTGAAAACACAGAAAATTAAATTTTTATAAAATATTTGGGTGTTTTGTGTACTTTCTGTATCTTTTTTCTTTCGATCGAGATACAGATAATCTGATATCTTTGATATTTTACTTAAACACTATATTTACCCGTCATTCATATTTTACACCTTTGTTCATATTACAGTACTAGTAAATTTTACCATAGAGGCTCTTGCGTCACGACAAGTTACAATAGGCCAGGCCATAGAGCGCTACCTGACAAACTTGTGCAAGGACTCCAAATCCAGGGAAAATCAGCGCTATTATGAAAATAGGCTGAATAAGTTGGAGGCTAATTGGGCCACCTTTGT
The DNA here is from genome assembly GCA_963969285.1 of Odontomyia ornata. Classification (NCBI taxonomy): domain Eukaryota; kingdom Metazoa; phylum Arthropoda; class Insecta; order Diptera; family Stratiomyidae; genus Odontomyia; species Odontomyia ornata. The sequence goes on from OZ017741.1 coordinate 7,067,027, forward strand.
ACAAAGAGACGCAGAGATCCAAACGTTTCGCAGTACAAACATGGCACATGAGTACTTCCAGGAGGAGTATGCAGCGCAAATAAAGGAGGTGTACGAGGAGCTTAAAGGTGAGTTGAAAGATGGGTTAAGGGAACTGCAAATTACGTTGCTAGCTTCCAAATCAGATACACTGGTCAAAAAGCAACTTTCATTAATTGCCTCGGTGAATCAGGCAATTAACCTAGTGAATGCTCTACTGGAGAAACAACCCAGTCGTTCTACTCTTTTTTGCCAGCAGCATTTGTCTACTTTGGAAAATTACTGGCAAGCTAATTCTGATACTCATCACGAACTTGTATCTGAAAACAATAAGTCATATGCCATCCAAGTAGCAACACTGGAAGAGAAATACCAAGCTACTATGGTAAGACTTTTGGAAATAATGGAAACAAATGGCTCTGCTTCTTACGACACTCGTCATGTCAATTCATCAAATAAATTGCCAAAAGTTACCATCCCAACCTTTTCGGGTGATTACTTGAAATGGTGTTCATTTGCAGAGCTGTTTGAGCAAATGATCGATGGGCAAGCCTTGCCTAATACCCAAAAATTATTTTATCTACGGTCAAATTTAGCGGGAGAAGCAAGCCGTTTAATTCCGCACTTACCAGTAACCAACGAAAATTATCAAACAGCCTGGAAAATTTTATGCAACAGGTATGATAATCAACGTCTCATTGTCTCGGCATTTCTTACAAGTATTTTGAACATTCCAGCTGCACTCACAGAATCTTCTGATCATTAGAAAACACTGCACGATACCATAAAAGAGTTACTTTATGGTATAAAAAATTTGGGTATAGAAACTGCCAGCTGGGATCCAATAATCATTCATCTGCTCCTTCAGAAGGTGGATAAAGAGACACATCGTCTGTTTGAACAATCTCTAGAAGAGCCTAGAGTGATTCCCAAGCTGACAGTGTTTCTAAGTTTTATAGAAACAAGGTTTCAATTGTTAGAAAGTCTTGGTGACAATCGACCTAAGAAAAATGATAAGAGGCAGTCTACCTTTTAAGTACTAAAGAGAGAATTTCTTGTGTCTTTTGCAAGGAAAATTGCAATAACTTACGCCAATGCTCGAAATTTCTTCAACAAACTGTTAAAGATAGACTAGAGACTATCAAAATATTACAGCGACGCCTAAATTTTCTGCAAAAAGGCCACACGGTTAAAATTTGCACTTCTAGAAATTGTCTTAAATGTAATCAACGGCATCATACCTTATTACATTTTGACTCCAAAGACAGTGTCACGCATTCAGAGAGTCAATCGAGAAATACAATAGTGAAAAATTAAAAAAAAAAAACTCCCAGTGAGATTAACCACTTTGCCTTAAGCTGTCTTAAAATGTCAAGCTACGTGTTTCTTGGAACCGCTATGATCAAAGTGAAAGGAAGAGACGTGTACTTCAAGTCCTGTAGAGCAATTTCAGATTCTGGTGCACAGGTTAATTTTATAACAGAAAAGTTTGTTCATAAACTTGGTCTCACAGGTCACTCTCAACCAATCGAAATTAGTGGCATTGGTGGATCAAGGCTGCATACTAGAGGAAGAGTAAACTTAACGATTCAGTCCTTAGTTAACAGCTACAATACAATCATTGAAGTAATAATCCTTTCAGAAATAACCTCACATCAACTAAGTCGCAGTCTGAATACAGGGTCTTGGCCTATTCCAGCTAACATTGAACTAGCTGATCCAGAATTCAATATACCTCGACGGGTGGATATTTTGCTAGGAGCAGATATCTACAGAGATCTTATGTCCACTGGACAAATCAAATTCTCTCCTGACTTGCCAACTCTTCAGAACTCTGTCTTTGGCTGGTGAGTTCTTGGAAGGGCCAAGTGCGATCACAAACCTTCTTCATTTATTTGTGGCATTAGCAATGATACTTTAGAAACTCGACTTGAGAAATTTTGGGACTTAGAAGACGTCCAATACAAAACCAAGCCACTAACTTAATGAAGAAAAGGAATGTGAAGATTTTTTCTACAAAACAATAAAAAGGAACAATGAAGGCCCAATTTATTGTAAAGTTACCTTTCAGGCAGACGTCACCCAAACTAGGTGATTCTAAAAAAATTGCAATTTGCCGCTTCTTTAATCAAGAAAGGCGCTTTGAAAGGAATCCACAAGTCAAACTACAATACACCGCATTCATGGAAGAACTCCTACAACCCCGTCACATGGAGCTAGTTAAACCTATACGATTACAAAAGAACATTACTTCCTCCCCCATCATTGCGTGCTCAAGCCAGAAAGCGCAACAACCAAATTAAGGGTTGTCTTTGATGGATCGTGCAGGACCTCCAATAATAAATCTCTTAACGACATCCTCGTCGGGCCAACGATATAAGACGAACTTTTTTCAATTCTTCTACGTTTTCGTCATAAGTACGTATTCACCACAGATATAGTGTAGATGTACCGTCAAATTCTGGTTGCTGAAGAAGATGGCAATTTTCAACTTATTGTCCGGAGGGATGATCCCACCCAAGAATTAAAATACTGTCGCCTGCGGACAGTGACTTATGGTATACCTTGCGCTCCATATCTGACCACAAAAGTACTTCAACACATTGCAAAAGAGCAAAGTCAGAGATACCCACTTGGTTCAAACTCAGCACTTCGAGATTTTTACGTGGATGACATTATTACCGGCTCAAATAATCTCGAAGGCCAGCTAAGAAAGATGCTGGCAAAAGGCGGTTTTCAATTGCGTTAATGGTGTGCAAACCACCCAACACTGCTTCAATCGATTCCTAAAGACCAACGGAAGACAACGGCGTCATTTGATGCAGAAGAAGAACTCCATACAAAGTCACTTGGACTCATCTGGTATCCTGAAACAGATGTTTACTCAATTCGAGTCAATCTATCAAGTCAAACCGAGGTGACAAAACGTTCTTTTCTCCGTAATATTGCCTTTATATATGATCCACTAGGACTAATTAATCCTATCGTAGTTTTGGAGAAGACTTTCCTGCAAGAGTTGTGGCAAAAGAAAATAGATTGGGACTCAAAGCTCCCACATGAGCTTCAATCGAAATGGCATAAATTTAGACAACAGCTACATCAGTCAAACTCTTTCACTATTCCACGGTTTGCATTACCAGGTCACACGGTATTGGAAGTGAATTCACATGGATTTGCAGATGCAAGTGATAATGCCTATGGAGAGGCTATCTACATACTGTCCATGCATTCCAATAACCGTGTATATCACCTTCTATGCGCAAAGTCACGCGTAGCCCTATTGAAAAAGTTAAGCACTCCTCGGCTCGAATTGTGTGCAGCTCAACTACTAGTAACATTAATGGGGAAAGTAAGAACATCTGTGTGTATTCCTGTTGAACAGACATATTATTGGACGGACTCAACAATAACTCTAGCTCGAATTAACGCTTCCTCCTCTAATTACAAAACGTTCGTTGCAAACAGAGTCTCTTACGCACAAGAGCACACACGAAATTCACAATGGAGGCATGTTCCCTCAGAGTTTAAACCAGCAGACATCCTGTCTAGAGGTGCTACTCCAAATGAACTTCTCACATCCAAAATATGGTTTAATGGGCCTGAGTCCATTCTTGATCCACCAAGCGAATGGCCGAAAATGCCAACCCAACAACTTCAACATGACTCAGAGACTCGAAAGGTAAAGGCAACTCTGATTGTTCAAACATCTCTATCAATTTTGGAAACCATAAATCACAGAAATTCATTTAAATTCCTAACCAACACCATGGCTTACGTACACAGATTTGTATCAAATCTCCAGAAACCACTGTCTGAGCGTAAAGTAGGCACTCTTAAGCCAGTAGAACTTCAAAATTCTCTGTCTAGTATACTCCAAACAATCCAAGCATCCGCCTTCAGTGAAGAGCTGAAGAAATTAAAGAAGAACCTGATTTTACCTCAAGGAAATTCAATAAGCGCTCTAAAACCTTTTCTTGACGAAAACGGTCTTATCCGAGTTGGTGGAAGGATTGAGAAGGCAAACGTAGACTACGACGCAAAACATTAAATCCTACTGCCACACTCCAGTAGTATCGTTAAAATGCTAGTACAAGACCTACATGAGAAACACTTACATGTTGGCCCTCAAGAGCTTTTGGCTTTTGCACGACAATGATTTTGGCCTCTTAAATGCAAACAATTAGCCACAAGCATTGTACACAAATGTATTCGGTGTTATAAGACAAATCCAAAGCTTTTGGAACAAGTCATGGGTAATCTTCCAGCGGAGCGCATCCAACCATCACGTCCGTTCAAAATGATGGCATTGACTTTTGTGGTCCTACCTTCATTCACTACAGAATTCGCGGGAAGAAGCCTACTAAAACTTATATATTTGTTTTCGTATACTTTTGCACGAAAGCCATACACTTAGAACTAGTCTCAGACTTAACGAAAAATGCATTCCTACGTGCTCTGAAAAGGTTTATTGCCAGAAGAGGCAGACCAACAAAAATATTTTGCGACAATGCCGCCAACTTTGTTGGCATAAAAAATGAATTGTACGAGCTTCACATGCTCTTCTCCAATACAAACATCCAATCAGATACTATTCAATATTGCACCGATGAGCAAATCGAATGGTGTTTTATCCCACCCAGATCGCCTAACTTTGGAAATATCATTTAAAGAGAATGATTGGTAGCGTATCACTAACGTATGAGGAATTAAACACCATAATAACCAAAGTAGAGGCAACCCTGAGCTCCAGACCACTCACTCCATTATCTAACGACCTTAACAACCTTCAAGCCTTAACACCAGGTCATCTTCTGATAGTAGAGCCTCTAACAACTATTCCAAATCCATCTCTTCACCAAAAGAACGCCTCACTTTTGAAGAGAAGAGAGTTAATCGATGCCTGCCAAATAGAATTTTGGGATTGGTGGAGCAAAGAATATGTGCAGCACTTGCAGATAACATCCAAATGGAAAAGTTCTTCATCTTCGCTCTCACCCGGAACTTTAGTTTTACTCAAGGAGGACAACACTCCCCCTCTGACATGGCCTTTAGGCAGAGTTACCACGGTTCATAAAGGCCCTGATGGTCGCATTAGAGTTGTCGACGTTAAGACTGGAAATGGCATTTTTCGAAGAACTATTCACAATCTTTGTCCCCTACCATTAGATAACAACAACCGGCATGAAAAATCAAACGAAGCGGAACCCTCATCAAGCTTCCAGCCGACAACTAGCAGTACTAAGCCATCAGTGCTATTCGCAAGCGCTACTGTAACAAAAAGAAGTATGAAACGTAAAATACAGGCAATTAACACAAATTGGCTTTTTCGTCCAGGTCTATATAACCATCAAGAACGCCCTAAAAACCTTTCCACCTTTCTTGAATCCTTTCATCCAGAACCACCCCGAGAACTTAATTCCCTTCCATAACCCGAGCCATTATTTCATATTGCAATGGCATTACTTGTATTATTTATCCCATCCATCACGGGAGCACCAACCTTGCACACTACAGATGACGCCTTCAAAATTACTCCATTTGCATCAGGAACAATCGCCTATTTCGAAGCCATATCACAAATGTCTATGATCACCGACCACTGCAATATCATCGTTTACTATGACATGAAGAACTATTGGATTGATCTTTTGAACATTCAAGGCCAGGTGAAAAAGATCAAAGAAATTTGCGACGGACATATTTTTGAAAGGCACAAACAGTGTTTGTTATTTAGCATCCAGCTTTAATTGAGAGTCGACAAACTTCAAACGAAGAATGACCTACTACTTAACCAAGGTAGCGGTATCATTCGGCAAAAACGATCACCATTCGACTTTACAGGGACAGTAAGCAACAAATTGTTTGGCACAATAGACCAAGAGTACGCAAATCATATATCAACCACAATTGACAAAATAACGGCTGACGATAACCATTTACTTGGACTGATAAAGAACCAAACATCCCTTATTAACTCAACCATAAATATGATTTCACGAGACAGAGACTTTTTTAATAAACAACTACGAACGATCAACGATTCCTTAGAGCACTTCAGTCAAGAAGTTAACCCCACGATAGGATTCTAACGGAACAAAATCTTCTTACAACATTTAATACATTAGCTTTACATCTCCTCACGATCATAGAAACATACGAGCAAACGCAGTCATCACTATTCAACATTAGGGCCGACAGTCGAAACGGAAAGGTGAACCCTTCGATCCTGTCACCAAATCAGCTAATGAATGAAATACGAATCATCAGGAAACACATACCTACCTCCTTGACCATCCCGGGACAATCCACACCTAAGGGTTTAATTCTACTCTGCATGTTGATGAGAATCGAAGCTAAGATATCGACTGAAAGAATAATCTACAAGATTGCGGTTCCACCAATAAAGGCGGAAGGATTTCAACTATTTAAAATAATTCCAATCACCTTCAAATTACACTCAAGATTCGTTCAAATTCAATTAAAATCGGCATTTTTGGCGTTAAGCCTTCACAGAGACTACTACTACCAGCTGTCGTAGGAAGAAATAAATTGATGTTCTCTCGACTACGAAGGAAACTACATTTGCAATCGAAAACATGCACTGTACACTAAGGAAGCCGGCCCAGCACAATGTGAACTACAGCTAATGAACCAAGCGGCAATACTTCCCGAGCCCTGCAAGCTGGATACCGTAACCTTAACTGAAACATGGATTCAACTACACAACCCTAACTCCTGGCTTTATATCCACAAAGATAATACACAAGTCACGATTGTTTGTGATACCCAAACGTATCAGATAAAACTTTCGCAAACAGGACTACTCCAGTTTTTAAAAATTTGTACTCTGAAGGACGAACCATACAGAATCACAGCACATCATCACTACCAAAATAGAATAAACTCAGCATACAACCTCTCAATAACATTAAAGATGACGACCATCGAAGACAAATTATCTCACCACACTCCACCTGAACTACAACGAATATGATGATCTGCAGAATATCAAAACCTAACAAACCTTTCAATCAATTAAACCACTCGAAGAACTAGTTCATGCTGAAATAATTGTTTCAGAGGCCAGGAACATGTACATACCTACCAATAATCAATCAATTCATTTACTTAAATCATTAATTGCAATATTTTTATCCATTCATTCATTAAATTGTAACATCCATAGGTTTTTGCCTGAGTAGCATAAATACAATTCCTCATTTTCCAGGCAATGACCTATGGATGATTTCCGTTCAGTGCATAGATCATGTTATTGCTTAGGTAATGTAACATGCATAGGTAATTGCCCGAAATAATGCACATACAAACATTTCCGGCAACGACATACGCATGATAAAGTTGATTTACTTGCATAAGCAAGAAAATTGTGTAAATTGTAAACAGAACATAATAAAATTGTCAGTTTATCAAGTGCAGTTATAGTGTTTGATTTTATCCACGCGAGTTTTAAATTCTTTAAGTAAACAATGGGCATTCGCCTTCCTACAAAAAAAAAAAAAACAAAATAGGTTACCTCAGGCTCGACTCCGGTCGATATGTTTTGAACCTCGAAATTCATGGATGCAAAATTTCTTTTGTAATGGGCTCTTGTGCTGGCGAAAAGAACCCGCCCCGCGACACAGCAATGCTAACCTGCCAGTGCATTCGCGGGTCCTCAGACAAGGCCAATCTCGGCGAATCCCACCATCCTCTTTCGCCGAGGCAGCAGACCATCGCTGCTGTCTTTTAAGGACGGTTTATCTAAACCCTCTTTCATTTTAAAATAAATGGAAGTGCATCTATTTAAAACTGGTGCTAGTAAGAATGCATCGATGGAAACGGAGAAGCGTAAAATTAGACAGCTATTAACATCACTGCTGAAGAGCAACAATGTGAACTCATGCAATTTCGCGACAAAACAATTATTTTTGGTTGCTCTCATAAAAATCGTCCTCTCAGAAAAATTGGAAGGATAACTTATGAGCGATTTTACGACAAATCTAGGGTTCCCTATAACAAACCATCTGTAAAGCTTCAAAACATCAAAATTTCCCTAATGAATAATAAAATTGGATAGCTTGACACCAGTACATTTCATCATAACATATTTCATATCATCAAAATGACAGCTCATACCGCAGTGCAGAAATATACAAACAGCCAAAAAGGAAGAGGAAAAAGCATCATGAAACCTTGCAAACAAGTTTCACGTTTCCTTTAAGATCTTAGCATAAAAATTTATAGCAGTATTATATTACACCATTTCCCACCGTGTCTATCTACTAACTCAAGATAATATTCAAGGATTTGTCTGGCATATAGACACAGTTTCGTGTCAATTACCTCCGATTTTCTAGCCGAATTTCACATCTCCACGCGCCAACTCCACTCCACTCCACCAACCTCTTCTTATTCGCCCGGATATCCTGTTCACCATTTGAGCTGTTTACAATTCCAAACTTGTCAATGGTTTGTGCCGGTTTTTACTGTTCAACTGCAACAACACTCTACGTCAAAACCATGCTCATGCTTTTGTCCTCATCCTTCAGAATTCGAGCGATGGAACCGTGAAACAAAAAAAGCATAACCAACAATAATGGCACACGAAAAAGCAATGATATTGGTTCGAGAAAGGATACGTATGGAATCTCATCGGCGCTGCATGTTTGTTCTTCTTTAAAACAAACCCTCCAACACTTCACAAGACAAACGTCCTTAAAGCTTACACACATCTCACATTTTCAATGTTTTGTAACAATAAAATAAGGACGCAGATTGAAAAGATTCAATTCAAAGTTTACGTGAGCTCCTGCTCAGGGCTTCACGCGCTCACATTGTGTTTGGAAATGGGCTAATAAAACGGAAGAGAACTCTTTCGTTACATTTTGTCTTGAAGATCCTTTTAGAATTTTTATCGACATCGTTGTCGTTTGGCAGAGTACTGGTCTAGGATGTGTTCAGACTATGAAGTCTAGTTACAACAATTCACAGACGCCAAGTGGATAACGTCCTTGCTATTTGCTGGAATTTCTGTCTTTTTTTTTGTCTCCCTTCACATTCGAAATTTTGCATGCACGTCAGCGTAGTCATTTCAAATATTCGTGTAAAGAATGTTTGAGGAAGAACGTCAGGACTTGATGTACTACGACATGATGTACCAATTTCAGTCAGATCGAAATATTCATGGAGATGAAAGGATACAGAGAAGAATGAACAAAAAGTCGCTGTTCATAGAAATCAGAATTTTCCATTCATTTCGTGCCAGACTGAAATTATTCATCGCTCCCTTTGCATTGTACGTCATTTGTTTCTATTAATATCCTTGAAAAATTGCTAATATTGCAGGCATAATGTCATTATGAAAGGCACTCTACAAATAGTCTTAATTATCATTATCACTATCACACCTTCCTGGCCATGTATAATAAATGTAGGGAGGACGTAACGTGATTAAACCACATTAGCCTGGAAGTACACAAGGCATATGCGCCCTCATGTTAATTACCCTTATAACCATCATTGCCACCACCCCCTTTTTGTAATGCGGATACGTTTGCACCCAGAAACAATGTAGGTAAAGTGCTTAAAGTAGGAGCATGATGCTGTTCAAACAGGAGCTTTAAGGACTTTAAAGTAGATTTTAATGGAAATTTATTCCAAAAACTTATTACAGGATATATTACAAGAAATGGGGTGTTAATTGTATTTGCGAGTATGGTTGTATTTATCTCTAATCAGGACTTAGCGTTATTTGCATTTTGCTAGCCTTCATTGGTGGTATATCAAAAGTGGTATATTGTCCTATAGGAGTTCTTGAATTATCTTGCATTTTGTTTAGGGTGAGACTCAAAATTTTGAAAAAAAACCGACGTTTACATCTCACAAGCTTCCCAAAAGCTTACTTTTGGATAGACCCTTATATATTATGGAACAAAACTCAGAATACCTAAGTCATATGACAAGCGAGTTGCTAAAACGGCTTCTGAATACTCTATCAGATTTGTATGGCACGCTTATTTTTGTGGTCATTAAGTTAATTGTCAAAATCTTTCAGAAACGTGCCTTGAGCTTATGTTCTTCAAACACTTTGCTACCACTTTGACAATAGACTAGGGAATTCTACGTCTGGCACTCGTTGCGTGTAGACGTGTTTTTAATCGCTCCTGTCATTAATTTTAAAAATTAATTAATTTTTCGCAAAAGTCTGTTTCAAACAATTGCAATATTTTTTTACGAGCCAGTCAAAAGCAAATTTTGATTTTATTGGGAAAACCGTCACCGTCGAATTATTCGAGCATTTATCGAATACCTGAAATTCATTTCCTGAAGAAATATCAAAAGTGGAAATACGTTCAAGGGGAAGTCCCGGTCTGAGAACATTCCCTCTAGTCTCGCTGCGAAAGCAACGAGATGGAGGAGCCCGATGGCTTCAGCCATCAATCGGAAGGACCATGCCCATCGCCAATGATGATGGGCGAAAAAAAACTTAAAAGAAAATACGAGAATCAAGAACAAAACCCGACAATCCTATCGGTTATCGAGATCGAACAGGTGATCCGAGAAAAAGAGAAAGCTGAAAAATTCGAAAAGGAAAATGAAGAACTCAAGCTTCGAGTTAAATCGTTAGAAGCACTTGTTGGAACGTTAACGTTCAACAAGGATAAAGATATCAAGAAAGGCCGACAACCACACTCAAAATCTGAAGACAAGAAAACTAAAAAGCCACAGGAAGAATTACTTTTTATGGAATTGTTTGCAGCTACATATAAATGAGTTGCATATTTTGAATAATAATTTTTCTGAAAAATTATTAGAGAAGAAATATGTTAGAAGAAGGTGGTTTCGACGTGTGCACTAATTCTCCTCAGGCCATCACACTTAGATACACACCGGTGATGGCGACCACCATGCTCAGAGGTGAGGGAGTAAATTTTTAACTTTTCTACTAATGCAAACTCAGCAGCCATCCGAAAGAGTGATCGATATCCGCGCGACGTTAGATAAAGCTTCAAATGTAGAGCTAATTTGTCGTATAGATTTACATTAAATTGATGTGAAAAGGGTGAAATGATCCAATTAAAAAAGTTTAGCTAACCACAGGAAGAAGCTAATCAAGGGGATGTCCTCAGCGCAGGAGGCGCAAACGACAGCAGAAATTATTATGCAGCGCTAGCTGGTCTTGAAGAAACGATGAACGTTGAAGAGGATACAGGTAAAACGTCAAAATTAGATAATGACTTCATTGAATATCTTAGAGTTAAAAATCGGGAGAAAAAACCAAAAGGTTTGTCTGTTGGTCCGTCCGTTAAGATTGATAAAAAAAAAGAAAAAGTCCCACCAATCAATGTGTTTGGGCAAACGGGCAAAGATATGGTTCGGCTTTTGGCAGCCGTAAATAAACTAAAAGATTTTCAGATAAAAAGAGTCAATGCCGATAAGTTGACAATAAGGACTAAGTCGCTGGTTGATTTCCAGGCAACAAAAAGTGCCTTAAATTCTGGAGATGTTCCGCATTTCACGTACACCCCGAAAAGCAAAAAGAACCAAACCTTTTTATTGAAGGGTCTGGACTGTGGTGAGGACACAGTCGATCCCCTTCAAGTGCTCCAAGAAGCTGCACCAGAAATACAGTTTATTTCAGTTAAAAATTTTGCAACGAGGAGATCGATTGTGGAGCGCAAAAACTTGCCTCACTACTTAGTCCAGATTTCCAGCAAAAGTAGTTCGAGTGCCCTACAGAAAATACGGTACTTGAACTTCCGCGTGGTGAGGTGGGAACGCCTCCAGAAAAGTGAGGTCAACCAGTGCTACAGGTGTCAAAGATTCAGGCATTCGGCTGCCAATTGCGCCATGAAATATAGGTGTGTCAAATGCAAAGACATTCATGCTCCCGGCGAGTGCAAACTGGCTCAGGCGGAGCCAAAAGAAAAACTATATTGTGTGAGCTGCGGTGCCTTTGGTCATCCAGCATCATATCGAGGATGCCCCCGGTATCAAGATGCAAAGGTTAAAGTAACTCCAAAACAAAGTCAAGCACACCGCAGTGTGATACCTACCAACTTCGTCAAGCCCGGGGTGTCATTTGCACTTGCTGCGAGAGGACCAGCAAACAATGTAAATAAAATAAATAATGTAGGTGGCAATAATGAGCTGCTCCTTAAAATTTATCAACAATTAAATTCCTTATCGGAGCGAATCGATAAACAAGATTCGAAAATTAACATTGTTTTTCAGCGTTTAGGGCTTTCAAATGCCTCAAAATAAGTTGTCATCCAGCCACATTCCCACGGATAGGATTCGTCTTATCTCAATCAACGTCAACTCCATTGTTACTTTACATCGGCGTGATTATCTCCTTGAATTCATTGCCAGACAAAAGCCTGACATCGTGTTTCTCACCGAAACCCACCTCAGTTCATGGCACTCCATGAGATTCAAGGATTTTGAGTTCGTAAGAAACGATAGGGTAACAGGTGATGGGGGAGGTGGCACCGAGATATTGGTTCAAAGACCCTATCGTTTCCAAAATATTGAAAAAGTCGAATTCAAAAGCTTTGAATCTCTTGAAGTGTCCGTTATCAAAATCTCACTGCCAGGTGGGGATAACCTCTTCGTTATCTCTGCCTATGCAACTGGTGGAACTGTTCTCAAGCTCAAGGAGGAGCTCAATTCCTTGTTCGAAATACTCGAATTGAACAGGCTGCATAACTACTATATTCTTGCTGGTGACCTGAACGCCAAGCATACATCATGGCTGAACGCCACTAATAATCCAAGAGGTGTATTCCTGAAATCGTGGATAACAGAGAACCAAATTGAATACAGGTGCACTCCATATGGGTCGGAGTTCCCAACATACCCTAGGACAAATTCATATTTGGACCTTTGCATTGCTGACGCAAGACTTGAATTTAGCTTTAATAGTCCTCAACGGAAACTGCAGGTGCTTCCTTATGATAGCGACCATAACGCAATCGTAATGGAAATCAATCATCACAGGGATGATTTCTTCCTCATTCCAGTTCAACATGAAAATCATCGGTTGAATTTCAAAAAAAACAGACTGGGGAAAGTTTCAAAAGAAGTTTAATCGCGAGTACCAGAAGCAATGTCCCCCTTCTGATAGTGGCAACTCTTGCTCAATGGTTCCTAATGACAGGAATCTAACTAACGATGAAATAGATGCCTTTTTGTCGAAGTTAGAGAAGCTGACGTTGGAAACGATTGAGAAAGTCGTTCCCAAGATTAAACTTCGAAACAATATGGAAGGATATGAAACACCAACCATCGCAAGGTTGAAAGGATTGAAAAGCCTTCTTCTCCCACGCGTCAACAATATTTATCGACGATTTTTGGACTACAACCATCCCTCGTTGTCTTTGTTGAAATTACATCTGAAGAATGTCCGGAACTTAATCCGGTCATACTTCAGGAGTGAGGTCAGCAATCAATGGGCGGAAAAATTGAGGGGTATTGGCCCACAGAACCCAGACGGCGTGTTCGCGAAAGTGAAAAGCATATTCCGCAAGAAGTCTCGAGTGGAGGTATCGAATCTTGAAGTCACTAGTGATGAGATAAATCTTCTCGATAGGGCTGGTATCGAAACTAATAGTACGACTCCGGATAGAAATGGAAACAGGATTATTTGTGAAGGATTGGATAAACTTGCCCTGATTGAAACACATTTTGAATTGGTTCATCTACCAAACCCTGAGAGAGGGAACGAAATTTTTTCCGTTTCCGACTTCAAATCAAGCCTGAACGGCCAATCAATTCTTCATTTCAATGAAACATTAACATCTGACCTCATACCGAGCTTGAATCTTATTGATTATTTTGTCAGCTATGAAGACTTGTGTTTCATATTTCGCAAGATAAACAACAAGAAATCATGTGGTACTGATGGTATTCCAAATGTAGTTCTCCGACATTTGCCTGAGGTTGCTATTAGGAACTATTGCATATTGTTCAGCAACATGTTGAGCAATTCATATTTCCCAAATGAGTGGAAAAAGGCTAAGGTATTTCCGATCTTGAAGAAAGGAAAAGAATCTTCATGCCCCAAAAGCTATCGCCCAATCAGCTTGCTGCCTAACATCAGCAAGGTGTTTGAAGTGATACTCAATAGAGCATTAAACGCCCACATTGAGGAAAATGAGTTGATGCCGAATTGCCGATTTGGTTTTCGTGCCAGGCATTCGACCACACATGCAATAACGAAAGTAACCTCAGACATCTGTTGGAAACTAAATGATAGACAATGTGTTGGAGCATGTCTCATTGATATGGAGAAAGCCTTTGATACGGTATGGTTAGATGGACTTATTTTTAAACTCCTTCAGGACAAGTTCCCCAGACACCTTGTCGCCATGATGTGTAATATGTTATACGGGAAATTGTTTGTTGTAACTGATGGAAATCTGACAACAATGCGCGAGTTCAAGGTCTTGAATGGTCTACAGCAGGGAACAGTTACTGCGCCTCTGCTCTTTTCAATCTTCATTCGCAAGCTATTGAACGGCTTTGATTTTAACGTCTCGCCAACGCGATCATTGGTAGCGTTTGCTGATGATCTGATCATCTATACGGCAGACCGAAAAGCTACAATAGTTCAGAGCAATCTCCAAAAAATGTTCAATGATGTACAGCTGTACACTGACAATTGGCGAATGAAAATCAATGCGCAGAAGTGTGAAACAATCTTGTTTCGGACAACGCTGAAGGGGGTCAGTCAAGACCTGAAACGTAATTGGAAAGATTTCCACATCATGGCTGGTGAGGGTAGTCTTGAACGGGTGTTACCCTCCAGTTACCCTCCGCGTGGGAGTTCCTTCGGCTAAGGACCTCGGACCCGGCTTGCCGTCGAAGACGGTCGTAGGTGGCAGCACTCGCTTATCCCCTGGTCCTAAAAAGCCGCCAAGCGAGAACGCGGCCGCCGAATACCCCTCACACAACTCAGACTAACGCTCTTTGAGCTCTTTGAGTTCCTTCGGCTAAGGACCTCGGACCCGGCTTGCCGTCGAAGACGGTCGTAGGTGGCAGCACTCGCTTATCCCCTGGTCCTAAAAAGCCGCCAAGCGAGAACGCGGCCGCCGAATACCCCTCACACAACTCAGACTAACGCTCTTTGAGCTCTTCCCTAACAGGGGCAGATTATTATCACCGGGTGATCAGTTGCACACTTGCCGGGCTCAGATTTTCTGGCGAGCAAAAGAAACTAAATACGGAACACTTCCGCTACAGAAATTCCTGAAAAACCCGCAAGGAAATTTAACTTAGAACACACCCGAGCCAGGTGCACAATTAAAATGTGCGGCAAACTTGCTCTTCCTGCAACACGCACACAAAAACTTCCACTATTTCACTAATTGATTGCGAAATGCGAATGAAGCTCAAAAAAAATATTCCACTATTTCACTAACATATATTTAATTACGAAATGCAAATAAAGTTCTAAAAATATAATGCATTTAAAAGTACAAATTTCACTTACTCTACCTAAGCGGGGGCCCCCCGAAGTACTCTGCCTGCAATTTTCTGCCAGCGCGCTTATTATTGCCTGATGTCGCCAATCTTCCTTAGTTGGGTCGCTGATAATATTTTTCTCCACTGTTGAATTTTCCTTCGTCGCAATTCCTTTCCTCGATTGATTTTTCCCAAGTTCCAGAGCGCTATCCTCGCTTAGTCCTCGTTGTCGTCTCGAACCCGCCAGAAAAGAGAAAGAGCCGTTCTTCCTTATTGGATTTTTCATCGGTTCGGTTTCAACCGGCGAGCCGTTAACTTTTTCCCTGGGCGATTCGATGTTCAATTCAGATCCCCCAACTGGGGTGCATCGGGCAATTGAAATCTAAATTTCCCTTTTTAGTACACTCGTCCAACAGGTGTAGAATGTCAAAGTGACTGACACTCTGTCATTTTCGTGTTTATTTATATTGTGCCAAATGTTGAATTTGGAAAAAACATTAGCAATCGTGGTCGCGTCTTCTTCCCTATGTGTTTGAATTCGTCGGTGATGTGTCGTTGGAACCATAACGCGGTAGTGTGAAAGTGAATTTCGTGACGCGGTAACATAGAGCAGAATGCCATAACGATTGGAGGTCTCTGGCGGTTGTACTTTCGATAGGTATAAGAGACTCTTAGATGCTACTCGTTTATGTAAACGTTCTTTTCCTGTTTTCTAGACTTTTCCGGAAAGTGTACCAGCAACTAATTCAACCCGTTGGGAAACAAGGAGTGATTGAGTTTCTTCGACTCATTGCGCCGGCCACAATGGAGTGGTATTTGGCGTTTGATGCCAACGTTCGTATCATCTCTTCCTTACAGTAAGTATTACCAAACATTGATTACGATTTTTTTGCGAATATTTTCATTGATTTGCAAATTTGAACGAAAAATTGCTATTTCTCCAAGAAGTGCATTTACGGGTCTAACATCAAAAGTTGGAGATTTGTTCTGATATCGTGCGCAGGGTCAGCAGATTCAGGTTCGGTAGAAAGTTGCGAGATCGCCAGCATCCAGAACTTGTATGAAGTGAAAAATGTTTTTTTTTCAAAGCGATGACGATCCATATCAGGCAATTGTCCAGTGTTATTCAAGACCGTACAAAATCCCACATCGGCTTCTGATGACGACACAGTATGTATTGACTTCAATGTGGAGCTGATAGAAGATCAGTGTGCATTTGATCCTGTCGTGTGTTGTGGTTCAGTTGACTCAGCCCAATCTCTGATGCCTCGTAAAAAGAGTTCATTGCATACTTCCGTTTGTCGCGATAAAATTGTAAAAGTTGTGCCATTCTTGTCCTATCGCTCAGCGATTGATTCGCTCCTTGGTAATTTTTGCGATCAGTTGTGCGTGATGGTGACCGGATTTTCTTTTCTTTTCTCTTTTTTTTTGCCTACATTTTTCTTTCACTTTACATTTATATTCTAATCTTTTAATATTTTTATTCTAGTATTATAACATTTCGTTTTTCCCTATTTTTACGTTACATTTTTTTAACTTTAATCTTTTCACATTTCATTTTTTTGCCTATTTTTCTTTTACTTTACATTTATATTCTAAACTTTTAATATTTTTATTCTATAATTTGAACATTTCGTTTCTCCCTATTTTTACGTTACATCTTTTTACTTTAATGTTTTCACATTTCGTTTTTTTGCCTATTTTTCTTTTACTTTACGTTTTTATTTTAATCTTTTGACATTTTTATTTTATTATTTTAACATTTCTATTTTTAATATTAACCTTGGCTCGGGTGGTATTTTAACAACCGCTGAGAAAAGAAAAAAAACAACAATAAGGTGCAAATCGTTCCCGTGACACGGGTTCCACATAAATCCTGTGTTCGATACCTCGGTGTTTATCTCGATCAGTATCTGTACTATACTGAACATGTGAAAACCATGCTCAGTAAGGCACTAAAAGTAGTCATAGCCCTTCGAAAGCTCTTTCATTCCAGATACATTGATCAAAAGGTCAAAATTATCTGTTACAAGACACTGGTTAGACCAGTTTTGACATATGGATGTCAGATCTGGTACAACCAGAGTGCTAGTACTATGGAAAAATTAAGAGTTTTCGAAAGGAAATGTCTTCGTGCATGTACTGGTTTGTACAGAAAGCCTGAGACGGATTGGAAACATTATATATCGAATAGACGAATTTATCAAACTGCTGAAGTGACTAGAGTCGATATTTTCATATTGAAACTTCTTCGGAATCATATCGCAAGATCTGTGACTGTGAGTGAAAACCCTTGGATTTCACAGCCGTTCCACCCTACAGACGGGTATATTGCGACTTGCCTCGCTACTGGCTTCATTCCTCCAGAAGCATTCGTGTATTTGGACATGAATCGATATGTTTTTGATTCTGACGGCGTCCCAGTCATATATCACATACTCGTATATCGACGGGCCACCGATAAGAAGATAAAATATCCTCCGAACTTGAGTTCACGAGACCAACAGTTCCAATGGAGGTACTCATTTGCTAGATTCGTTGAGGCTGATCAAGTTGAGACGGGGCAATCTAGGTATTGGTGGCTGAATGACAATGTCTAAATTATTCGTGTATATTTTCAGTTTTGGTGTTCTTCGTTATTTAGCTTTTGAGTTTCAGCTCATTATTGCTACATTTAGTGTTGTTGTTTATTTGTGTTAAAAATTAGGTATAGGTTAGGTTTATATTATGTTTATTATATTAGGTTAGAGATAAGGTAAAACGCTTAGGTTAGGAACATTGTTATAGATTTTTTTAAGTATAAGATAAAGTTTTTGACAGCATTTATTAGAATTAAGTTAAAACATATTAGGTGTACGATCAAAGTTTACTGTAGTGTTAAGATTATAAATAATTTTAGAATAGTGTTGGTTGGTTTTTTCTCCTTTTTCCAATTAAATTTAAAAAATATGTAATAATCTTCATTGATTTGAATTTGTTATAGTTTTTTTTTTTAAATGTGTAATGATAACGTACAAATTTAGAGAGCCATTTGGGCCATTAAGTTTTTTATTGTTATTGTTTGGAATTTGCTTTATATTTTTTTAAAATTTATAACGATTAGTATTAAATAAAGCGCTTTTGATTGATTGATTGACAATAGACTAGGAAACAAACAATATAAAACTCGACTATGAGGCTGATTTCAATTCTGCTACCAGCTCCTACAAAGAATTTTGAAGATTTGTGGTGAAAGCTGTTGGTAAAATTTTGTAGATAATCAAAACTTTTTGAGGAACGGTCCTTATATTGGGTGAAAAAAAAAAGCTTGGCCTTAGGTTCCTATCCACATCACTTCTTGTTTTTTTTACTCATAAACCGTGTCTTCCATTTCTACAACTTCATTATTAGAGCCAGACTAGTGTTTCCATGGTTTTGTCACTCGTTGTTGCACTAAAAAACTCGGATCTGTAAAATGGGCGTGGTAAAACACTTTCTATGAACTTTAATACACACGAATTTATTCCAAAAAACGTTCACTTTATAAATTCGCACAACAATTTACTAATTATGACGAGTCAATTCAAAATTCTATTTAAATGTCGCAATGTTTTATTTTTCAAAAATATGTTCGTACTGATCGGTTTCCTATTCGAGACTGAGCTAAATTTCAAATCGCCAAGAAGTACCGAAGTTTTCAAACAAAGAAAGCAGTTCAGACAAAGGGTGTTGGTACTTTTCTTTTAACAAATTTAGTTGTCTCTATCTAAGCCCAAAGGATTCAAAAAACATGTAGGAGAAGAATGGCATTTATAAATTAACATGCCCGGAATGCGAAGCTGCATACATCGCACAAACCAAACGGTTGATCGGCGTAAGACTGCAGGAGCACTTCCAAGAAGCTGAAAACTGCCAAATTGGGAAAAAGAGACAATGCGATCTTAAATCCACAGTGGCGAAGCATGTGATCGAAACGAATCACGCAATAAGCAACGACAACGTTAGAGTCATCAAAGAGGTTACAAATCAGCGGAAATTGAACCCTTACGAAAGCCTACACGTCAGCCGGATAGAAAAACAAAAAAGGATGAACACCGACCGGGGCAATAATTACTATACTCTATATGCATTAAGTCTCCTTTAATGATCTGTGAAAACAAAAATAAATATTGGCTTAGGACTACCTAGATAAAGTCATAAACGTAATTAGCTATTATAAAATTTGCCTTCAAAATAGATTAGTAGATATAGATGTGAAATAGGATATAAGATTCCTTGCTATTAGCTAAAGCAATTAAAGGATATTTAAACTTGGTTTTTCAAAAAAGTAGAAAGTATATAAGTAAATGTAAGAATTGCAAATTCACAAATTTATTTGTTCACTGAGGAAGAAAGGAAGTACCTTCCGAGCCGTGCGTATGAGAAAATAAAAGTATAATTCAACCAAAAAAAGGAAATAAAATTTTTTGTTTTGATATGACCCCGAGATGAAAACGGTCCGGAAAGTAAAAAGTTTTGTCCATCTAATTATTTACCATAATTGTCATTGTGAACGTTACGATATTCTTATGTTTCCAAGTCTACCATTCTGAATTACGATCTCTTAATGACATTTAAATTGACATTTTCAGTTTGAAATGTCATCATTGTTGATTATTTTTTAAAAGTTTTGTATACAGAAGTTTGAAGTGAAAATGTAACCGGGATTCGTGGTTTCTGCTATTCATCAGATAAGTAACTTCATTGGGTTTTTTCTATTTCAGATTATGATGCCAATTGGATGGAGTTGGAGCTAAAAAAAACGACTGGCAAGAAACATACTCCCCCGGCTGAGGGGTGATAACACCACTGAATGATTGATAAAGAGAACCTTCCTGTAAGTATAGTGGTTAGTAATTAGGTTTTACTTGTTATACTTTCTGTGTCGTTTTCTTATTGCCTCACTTCCATTCACCATGTGAAGAATTTGGTTGTCGTATCCCTTTCGGCCTTTAGTGGTTCCATTCGTTCCCGGCGTTTTGCTGCGTGATATTGGCGTGGTGACGTTATCTCACCTTATGCAGGGCGTCCACCTACACGCTTCTCAAATTCGAAATTTGTTAAGCATTTGTATATATACAGGGAAAGTACGGTATTTGCGGACATGCATAAATTTGACTATAATTTCGCGAATTTTTTTTTTATTTTTTTCCCCTTTCAGAAAAGAAATGGCGGACTACAACATCACTCAAGAAATGAAGAGACATGCTGTCATCGTCACTATATGTGTGAACCATACAGCTTTAGAGGTCTCTAATTTTCTTAATTGCGCCTGTTCATTCGTGCATAAGGTTCGCCGTGAAGTGGAAGCATTAGGAGGCGATACAGAATCGGTTGCAAAACGCAAAAAGCACGAACAAGGTTCTGACACTGTCCGATCTGAAGAATTTTTAGAGCAAGTGCAAGCGATCATAGACGCGGATTCTTCAAAATCAATGAGGGTCCTTGCAAGTGAGCTTCATTTTTCTGAGCGCCTTATTCGTAGAGTTGTCCACGAAGACCTTCGGTATAAACCTTAGGTGATGCGCAGATGACAGATGACGAGAACAGAGAGTTCTCTGATCAAAACTTCTTTTAAACAAAATCATCGCCCAAAATGTTATGGCATTGTTCCGACGAAAAAAATTTTGACCAAGATCGATGGCTATGTTCAAATCCTACGGAGGTTCCTGTTGTTATAGACACAAAATTTCCAGCCACTGTTATGGTTTTAGGTGTTGTCAGCAACAAAGGACATGTCATGCCACCGCACTTTTTTACTCAAGGACTTCGAGTGAGCTCGGCTGCATACATCGAAGTTTTGGAGACGGTAGTGAAACCCTGGATAAACAATGTAAGTGGAGGCAGACCATACATTTTTCAAGAAGATTCTGCTTCTTCACATAAAGCGATGGCGACACAAGATTGGTTGGCCGAACATTTTCATGACCACATAACGCCGAAACTATGGCCACCTAGCTCCCCAGACCTTAATCCTTTGGATTATTACGTATGGGGCGTAGTTGAGCGTGAGACCAATAAGCGTCCTCATAACACCACTTGTTCGCTGAAGACTGCCGTTATGGTCAATATGAACAAGGAGCATTTGATTCGGGCATGTAATCGTTTACGGACCCGAATCGAAGAGGTTATTGCTGCTAATAGCGATTTTATTGAATGGCATTATAGGCATATATCAATTTAACGTTGTATAAAAAATTCCTGAAATTTCATTGAATTTTGTTAAAAATACAAGCTAATTAAATTTAATCTCAAGTTGTCCTCAAATACCGTACGCACCCTGTATTGTCTGACGTAAAGGTTCGGAAGAACCCAAGGAAATAAGGAATCTATCTTTGGATTAGCGAATTTTATGTTCCAGGGCGCAATCATCTTAGGTAATTGGGAAAGGTATACAGGTCTCGTAAATAGCGTTGTAACAAGTGAAGTAGGAAGAATAACGTTGGTGATATGATACTCCGTGCGTACTTTGCACTGGTTTGAACCAGCAAAAGGGCAATTTTCGTGATTGCTTTCTTGTAGAGTTTGCCGTCTGAAAGCACCGTTATGGCTCGTACTACCCCATCATGTGCTGGGTGGACTTGCATGATCCTGGCTAGAGGCCATCGGCAAGACGAAGTTCTTTCTCCCTTCAATAGCATAAGTCGCCTACTTTGGCGTTATTTTCATTTTCGATCCACTTCTGTCGGCGTTGTAGATGGCTTAAATAATCCACTCGCCACCATTTCCAGAAATCTTGAGCGATTTTCTGTGCCAGTTGCCATCGGTCGAGGTGATTAATATTGACTTCCTCAAACGTATGTTAATCTCCGGAGGAGCTATCATCGTGTCACCGATTAAAAAATTAGCAGTAGTTAGTCCTGCGGTGTCTATCGGGTCATCACAAAGGGGGTGCTGTAACGGTTTCCTACCTCCTGTGGGTAAATTTAGATTGCGTTATATGCACGCCACGCTAATTTTTTCCGGACTCACCGCTAATCCGCTAACCCTCGCGAGAATTTTAATTCGACGGACAGCTAACCGGCGAACACGTTCTGCCTGTTTGGCATTTGGATGGCAACTCGTGGGAGGCATTGCCAGATAGATATGCTTCGAAATGTATCAGAGTTTTACTTCAGCGGCTCACATTGACAGAAAATATTTTTCCACAAATATAAATATTTGAAGAAAAATATTTTCGGCGCAATGATGGCTGCACGAAAGATAAAGTCTGCTTGCATTTCGAAGTCGTACATATCTGGCCGGGTGCCAGGGTTCGGGATCGGAATCACTCCGATTCCCGGGCGTAGGCGTCACATTACACATCCCCCCCCCCCCAAAATCGAAGTAATTCCGATCCCGACTCCTATGTAAAAGGTCTTGGTAAGGGCCGTGGCGGGTCGAAGGTCGATTTCGAGGAATAGGCTACAACAATTTCAGTGAAGACTCGACAGTGACTATACAGTAGGGAGTCAGGTGTTACTCGGAGGTCTTCGTCCAGGCAGAAATTTAGATAAGCCATAGTTTTTCGCGTGAAATAGTTGCACTTCACCGTCTAAGGTCTTTTGCGTGGTAAATTCCCAGGGTTTTAACAGCCATGTCCGCGATGAGGTATCGTGTGGGGCTTATTACTTGTAGGACTCGACACTTCACGAATTTCTTGTCTAGTTTGGCATTGTAATGTTGGGTGGCATCGCTCTGCCGGAAGTTTCAACGGTATATTTCGTCGCCTGCCTTAAAGCCAGAAGGATGGGATCGCAAATTGTACCGCTCCTCTTGCATCCGTCTACTTTCTTCAATCTTCTCCCGCAGTTGATCTCGCAGAAGTTGGAGCTTTTCGTGCGGTTCCAGAACCACGATTGGGTCCTCTAGCGATTTCAGCTGCCGCAATAGCCGGTAAGCGCTTCCATGACAGATCATGTACTGGCCGAACAATGCGAAATACGGCGAAATGCCGGTTGTGGTGTGGTACGACGAGCGCAGAGCACTAGTGATGGCGGACAACTTGCGATCCCAGTCCTTCTGATTCGGATGGACATAGGCGCAAATGGCTGCTATGAGCGTACGGTTCAGTCGTTCGGATGCGTTGGCTTGTGGTGAATAGACGGCGGTTCGTTGGTGGATGATGCCGTATTTGGACATTAGGTCTCGGAACTTGCTTGAGGTGAACTGGACCCCGTTGTCGGAGACAAGTTTCTCCGGAACTCCAAACATGTGAAAGACTCGGTTCTCCAAGAAGCTGAGTATGGGTCTAGTGTGCATGTTACGTAGTGGTTCTATGATAGGGAATTTAGAGAGCTGGTCCAGGACCACGACAGCTCCCGTGTGACCAGAAGCAGATTGAGGGTAAGGACCGATAAGATCAATGTACAAGCGCTGGAACAAGCGTTCGGGGACCTCAACCTTACCCATGGGAGGCCGAAGAATGGTGTTGGGCGCTTTAGTGCACTTGCATAGCTCACAGGAGGCTACGTACGCTTTTATCTGTTGTGCCATCTTAGGCCAAAAGAAACAGGTTTTCAACCGCCTAAGTGTACGACCGTATCCGCCGTGCGCACTTGATGGGTGGTCATTAGCCCGTCTGATAAGATCATTGGTTAATTCTTCGGGCACCCACAACTTCCACTGTTCTTCTTCTTGTATGGGGTCTCCGGATGCGTGTCCCATCCGCTTATATATAAATCTATCCATCACCCGCAGTTCAGGAAGCTGGGACAGTTGATTCTGGATAGTGTGAATCAGTTGGGTGTAGCTGGTTGACTTGAAGGCAGGATGGTCCAGATCGATCAATTGGGGGCTGTCATCCTCCTGGACCAACTCGGCTCCTTCAGGAGCGAGCGTTCTGGATAGGGTGTCTGGGACTACATGCTGGCTTCCTTTTCGGTGGCGAATTGTGAAGTCAAATGCCTGTAATTTCAGTGCCCACCTGGCCAATCTGCCGTTGAGATCATTCTGGCTCATGAGCCATTTCAGAGAAGCGTGGTCCGTAACGATTTCAAAGGTGTGTCCCTCCACATAGGCTCGGAAGCGTTTCACTGCCAACACCGCAGCTAGACATTCCTGCTCGGAGACCGTGTAATTTCGCTGGGCTGGGTTCAACTTGTGAGACATGAAGGCTATCGGGGTCTCCTCGCCGTCGTGCGTAACCTGAACTAAGACGGCCCCCACTCCATGCTGACTCACGTCGCATTGGAGTGAGAACGGTCTATCAAAGTCAGGGCTATGCAATACGGGAGCGGTGGTTAGCTTCTTCTTGAGTTCTTCAAAGGCTCGCAAGATGTTCTCTTCCCAGACGAACTTACGTCCCTTTCGCAGCATGTCTGTCAGAGGTGTGGTGATGGTGGCATAATCCCGCACGAAGTGTTGGTACCATCCGCATAATCCTAAGAATCGACGCAGCTGTTTGGTGGTTTGTGGTAGAGGAAAATTGTCAATTGCCATAGTCTTTTCCGGGTCCGTTCTGATGTTGCCATGGCCAATGATGTGACCCAGGTACTTAACCTCCGTCATTACAAACTGACTCTTCTGTATGTTGATGGTTAAACCAGCTTTCCGGATTTGCAAGGCTACTTCCTGGAGCAGGCAGATGTGTTCGTCGAAGGTCTCGGTTAAGAGCAGTAGGTCATCTAAATAGACGAAAACCTGATGTCGTAATTGCGGTGGTATCACCTTATCCATAAGGCGCGTCATCGTTTGGGGGGTATTACATAACCCAAATGGCATGGTCACGAAGTGATACAGTAGCCGACCGGGGACCGTGAAAGCTGTTTTCTCTTTGGATTCAGGATCTAATGGAATTTGCCAAAAAGCGTCTTTGAGGTCCAGACTGGTAATGTAATGGGCCTTCGGTAATCGACTCAATATGCCTTCAATTAAAGGTAGAGGGTATGCGTCCTTGACTGTGACGGCATTCAAACGTCTTGCGTCCAAACATAATCTGACCTTGTTCGGTTTAACGACTAAAGTGACTGGGGAGGACCATGCACTCTGTGATTTTTCGATCACGCCTAGTGCTAACATCCGATCAACTTCGGCAGATAACGACTTTTCCTTCGCCGAAGATATGGCGAAATGCCTCTGTTTTATGGGTTTTGCTTCACCTACGTCTATGCCGTGCTACACCAGGGTTGTCCTGCCAAGACCTTCCTTCTCATGCGATGGAAAAGCCGATATAGCCGAGTCCAATCGCAGCTGTTGATGTGCATTCAGAGCATGTCTTAGTGTGTGAGAAGTGTTGGTCGCGTCATTGACTGTGTCGATAGTTTCGAGTGTCGGACCGGGAAATAGTGCCGGGGCTAAATTAAATTTCCGGACGAAGTCCACTCCTAAGTAAAGATCCTGTGTGAGCTGAGGTATTATGAAGAATTCCAGAGATTTTGACACGCTCTTGAAAGTAACCTCCGTCGTAATTCGTCCTCTCACGGAGTGACGGGTTCCATCTGCTGTTCGTAACCAGGTGGTAAAATGCTGAATTTGATTGGCGTGGGACGTCAGAATCTCTTCCGCAAAATTGCCGGATATGCAGTTCACACTGGCCCCAGTATCAACTAGGCCCCTCAGTCGCCTCTGTAGAAGGTATACTGACGCATAGGGCCTAACGTCATCTTTTATCAATTCGTCCAAATGTATTGCTCGTAAGGCCTTCCTGGATTGCCTGACCCTTCTCCAGAAGCTCCGCATCCGACGTGTGGATCGCTTTCTTCTGGGACGAGGTGCCGTAAAATCTCCTCACTGAAGATACGCTGACGCGTAGCTAGATAGTCACGCAGTCTGATATGGAAGGGCTTGCGATGCCAAAGAATGTTTGACTCGCCCCCATTATTGTTTTCGTCCTGCTCGACAACGTGTGATGCTGGTGGCGGAACTTCGGGAGTAGTGTCTCTGGCGGTGTGAGTCAGTAAGGTTGGGGTCGGGTCTGGAGTCGTTCGCAGCTAGCAACCGGTTCCGGGTCAATTTGTTCAGAACTTACGAGTGTCGACGGGTGGTAGCGGCACTCGCTGGCAAGTTTTTTCGTTGTTTGCAATCGGAGCAATCCGTTGCATAAGTGTCAGCTTTACCGCATCGGAAGCAAAAAAGAGTCAGCTCCACCGGACAAACAGCGAACCAATGTCCCGGTTGCTTGCAGTTCCAACAAGTCGTCGGACTGGTGAGCGCTTCGATGCTTGGTGGTTTAATTTCAAGCCTTGGTTCCGGAGTGCCGGAAACGCCAGTACGCATAACTAGAGCGGCTTCATAGGACGGATCACCCTCGATCGAAAGTTCTGCATGGTGTCTGTGGCGAGTATCAGTTTGAATAGAAGTTGCTCGGAACATCCTCCGTCTCTCTTCGTGTCGTTCTTCCCTCCGGACATGCCTGCGCAGCGATTGGATGTCGTGGATTGGTACGTGTAGTAGTCGTGTCTGCAACTCCCAGCGCAAATTTTCACGTAAGCTCTCTACCAACTCCTCTTCACCCATTGGTGTCCTCAAACGCCACACGAGTCGTAGCATGCTGTCGTGAAATTGGTCAAATGTCTCTTGAGGTCCTTGCTTTCGTTTCCTAATTAACTCCAGTAGGTCTCGTTCGGTTAAACCGTCATCAAAATGATTACGGAGCGCCCTGAAAAAGGAGTTCCAGTCCGGAAGAGGCACAGATTTCTTATAACGCCAGTACCATTCTGTGGCTTCTCCACTGAACAGAAGGTGTGCGTGGCGCAAGAATGCATGGAGATTCCCCCCTAGGATACTCATCACTAGTGAGTGCACTCTGAAGAGGAAACGGTCTGCCGGAGTGGAGGCATTGAGTCCGGAGAATTTCAAGTGCCAACTCTCCATTATCCGTGGTGTTGGATCTTGAGGTGGTAGTGATATGTTGTGTAGCTGGGTTTCCAGTCCTGACTGACGTAGAGGTAACGTAGTACTGAACCTTGGTCTATATTCGGGAGCACTTGGATCCATTCCTAGACTTGGTCGTGGAGGAATTCCCTCATCGAGTGGTCCAACGAGGTTGTTGTCGCGGCGTTGGGTCGGTTCCCAGACTGCTGGCTGAGATTCCGACTGGATGGACTGGTTGGCTTTAGGGTCTGGATGCTTTGTTCCATTTTCGCCATCTGTTCGGTTAGACCCTGTAACACCCTCAGGAAAACTTCATTTGCGACTGCTGTTGTTGGTGGTGGGGACTGGAGCGCTGGTTGCTGGTTTGCATCCAAGTGTTGGCCTCCGACAGCTCCTTCTCCTCCTCGGGATGAGCTTTTGTGGTTAGTCTTCTGATTATTTTTCGGCACTGCTCCTGGATGGCTAATCGGTGGCAAAGGTGGAACAGCGACATTAGCCGGATCGATGGGACGACGGCAGTTGGGGCATCGAGCGTTTGGTGTTGAAAGTAAATCTTGAACACAGGTGCTGTGCAACACGTGTCCACATTCCAGACTGCAGGTGTTGGTATCGCTGAGGTCCTCTTGTTGGCAGATTCCGCAGATCGCCGCTTGATAGGTCTGTGATCTTGTGTTGGGTTTATTTTTATTAGGCGTACGGAACGCCATCGTACTAATATGTATATGAAAAACTTATTCAGATATGGTATGCCTATAACGTTAATAGTAGCCGAAAGTGGCGAGCTAAATTCTTCCAAAAAAAAATATATATTAAGGCAGCCTTTCAGTTCCGCAGCTCCAACTCCTTCGTGCAGAAATGATGACCGATGGTGGCCTGTCAAGAGAAGGGTGCTTCAGATTGATTTCTACGTTATTTTCCCCATTTCCCGTACGTTACAAACCGTTTCTAATCTACGTTAAATGACTCTACGAGATGAGTGGTATCATTACCGTCCCGTGGTTAGTACGCGGTCAAAGTCCCGACGCGTGGAAGCATTCCGGGCTTCACAACTCCA
The DNA here is from genome assembly GCA_963969285.1 of Odontomyia ornata. Lineage (NCBI taxonomy): Eukaryota > Metazoa > Arthropoda > Insecta > Diptera > Stratiomyidae > Odontomyia > Odontomyia ornata. The sequence goes on from OZ017741.1 coordinate 7,095,375, forward strand.
GCTTACGCCAACAAAATTCGAGCTCTATCCACTCATCTGTTACGCATATAAAGAATGTAAAGAATCCTTCCGCGACACAAAGGTAAGGTAGCCCGCTATTTTCTTAAGAGCCCATGCTGATAGGTAAACCCATCAGGCTGGCCGTTCCCTTAAGAAAATAGAAGGTCCTCACGGGTTTCACCCCAAGACAACACATCGGAAGGATTCGGTCGCGATGAAAAATATCAAACAAAAGGGAGTGGAAGTTACGACTCACGTGAAGTGAGGTGGGTGTCTTAAACACAAACTTCACTACTCCAGATAGTGGGACTCGAGTATCAAAGTACCTTACATCCTCCGTAAAGGACCAACTCGTCAGAAGACGCGAATTTTTTTCCCCCTTAGGATGTTTTCGGGCCCCACGTTGGGCACCATTTGTAACGGTTTCCTACCTCCTGTGGGTAAATTTAGATTGCGTTATATGCACGCCACGCTAATTTTTCCGGACTTACCGCTTATCCGCTAACCCTCGCGAGAATTTTAATTCGAGGGGCAGCTAACCGGCAGACACGTTCTGCCTGTTTGGCATTTGGATGGCAACTCGTGGGAGGCATTGCCAGATAGATATGCTTCGAAATGTATCAGAGTTTTACTTCAGCGGCTCACATTGACAGAAAATATTTTTCCACAAATATAAATATTTGAAGAAAAATATTTTCGGTGCAATGATGGCTGCACGAAAGATAAAGTCTGCTTGCATTTCGAAGTCATACATATCTGGCCGGGTGCCAGGGTTCGGGATCGGAATCACTCCGATTCCCGGGCGTAGGCGTCACATTACAGTGCCATGGCCGGGAATTAAGGCAAGCTTCTATTTGAACGAGCACAGAGGTCAATTCTTAGTAGATTAACGATGCATCACCTACCTCTCGACGTAAATGTGATTTTATAGACTTGACTCCAGCTGGACGATCGAACTGCCACGTTACTTCATCCTGCTTCGGCCGCTCCATCACTAATTTCCCACATCTTTTTCAGCTTAGCAGCTACACCAACGAAATTAGTGCCACAGTCAGAGTACATATGTTCGCTGTTGCCACGTCTACCCATGAGTTTTCGTAAGACTGCAAGAAAAGCGGGCGTAGGCAGGTCACTGACGATTTCAATATCTATGGCTTTCACTGTCATACAAATAAATATAGCCACATATTCTTTGTGGTCTTGCTTCCTCATCCTCGCCTGTTCTTTATATCAAAGGGTCCACAAAAATCAACTCCTGTGTGAGCAAATGGACGGGATACGGTCACTCGAGGTTGTGGTAAATCTCCCATCAGTTGTGTTGATATGGTTGCTTTGGCAAACAATGGATGCACCTATGCATAGATCGTTTGATGCAATTGCAGCCATCTGTTAGCTAGAATTCCCTTCTGGGTGTATTCAGCATCAGCTGTGTTTGTCCATTTAAAGTCGACTGATGAATCTGATGTAGTAATGGATCGGTGAGCTCCCAATCCGTGGTAGAATCATTGGGTACTTTTCATCGAAAGGTAACTGGGCGTGTTTTAACCGCCCTCCAACATGCATGATTCCTTTGTCGTCCAGTAATGGATTCAAGTTTGCCAGTTTACTTTTATTTCCCACGGGCGATAACTTCATAAGATGCGTTATTTCTTATGAGCATTCAGTTTGCTGAAGATATCTCATCCAGGATTCGAAAGACTGCCTTAATTCATCGCGTATGTGCGACTGCCTGACTGGTTCGCTTTCGATTTGATGAAACGGAAGCAATATGTCATGACCCTAATTAATTTCGTCAATGTTGAATACCTCAAGAAATTTTCTGCTTGGCAACCGACATTAACCATTATATGTTTCCAGTTCTCGATATTAATTGATTGGTTCTCTTTAATTTTAGGCTATCTATCGCTACTTTTGACTAGCCAACTTGAACCATTCCGCCAAAGTTGATTTTTGACTAAGTCCCTGGGTTTGACTCCCCTCGATTCTACGTCGGCTGGATTCCATTTGGACGGTGCGTATCGCCACGGGATATTGCCAGTATTTTCTAAGATATGAGCTGTTCTATTGCTCACGAAGAACGTCAATCGAGTCGGATGCCCTTTCAACCATACTAGAACAACTTCCGAATTGGTCCACAACCACGTAGGTATTTTCTCGAATTCGAATAACCTTGTGACTTCTTTCAGTAGTTGTAACAGCAAGACTGCACCGCATAATTCTAAACGGGGAACGCTAATTGGATACACTAGTACAACTTTGGTCTTCTATTAACAGATGACTATTGATCGATGACCCTGATTGCACCACTACATAAATTGCTGCTGCATATGCCCGTTGAGATGCATCACAGAACCTGTAGAGTGATGCTGCTGAATCTTGTTGGTATGTTACCCATCTTGGGATTCTAATGTCTTCAATATTATGTCATTATTCCAACGGATTGACCCATTCTATATTTATTGCATTTGGTATTGGTTGATCACAATCTTGAACGATTAATGAACTTTCCCATTACTTAATTCGGCAGGTTGGTGAAGGAGTTAATAAAATACTTTTTTGCACTGAAAGCCCCTCAACATACTAGGACACGTTCCGAATAAATGTCCTTTGCACAGACAATTGAGACAAAAACCATTTCTCTCCGCAACATCAAATTTCTCTGAGTATTCAGATTGTAGGAACCCGGTACATCGTCTCAAATGTTGTGTCCCCTTACACAAAACCCACGCAATTTCTTGTTCTCCCTTCATCATCAAAACACTATGTGAAGCTCTGCTGGCCTTGTACCTGTCCACCCCAGCAGCTCCTAGAGCTCTGTTGCGAGATTACAGCAAATCCTTTAACTTCCGAAATGACGCAGTTCCAGGCTCAACTGTTTGTAGCTGTTCCCAAATTTGGCGTGTGTCAGATGGTAGTCACTGCATTATTAAGTGTACCAACATTGCCTCCCATTTGTCCTCAACCTCCAGGTTGTCTATTGCCTGAGTACAATCGAGAGTTTTGTCCAACAAAATTTTTATCGAGGATGCAGACTCAACGGCGTTACTAATCGCTTATTATTTTTTAACTTGCGCGCTTAGCAACACATACTTAGCGTCATAGCGTTCCACAAGCAGTTTCCATGCTGACTCATAATTTGCTTCAGTGACGGAATAATGTTTGAGTACTTGTTCCGCCTCATCTGGCAGACTACACTTCAAGTAATGTAATTTTTCCGCCATAAATAAGTTCACTTTTCTGTGAATCAAATATGTGAATAAGTCTTTAAATGACATCCACTCGTAATAATTTCCACTAAGCTTCGAAAGGTTGATCGGTGGAAGCCGAACATCTACGTCGTTCACTGCTACAAAGGATTGATTTTGTACCTCTTTGCCTCCTTGTAAACCCTGTGCTCCCTGTTCCATCTGCGATTTTTCTAACTCCGTTTCAAAGCTCAAGTTGAGTTCCTCGAACGCAAAATACCAATTCTGTGAAAAGTAATCCAATAACAAATCATCTTTTCCACCCTCCAATGTAAGAATTTTTTCATGTGTTTGCATGAACGACTGATGAACTTCTTGAACACTCTGTAACAATTTATTAGCGTATGCTAATGTTTTTCGGGTTTTCGAGTCTTTACAAAAGTTTGTGAACAACTTATTTAATTGATCGCTCAACAATTTTTGTTGTGTTATTAAGCGATCTATCTTTTAAGTTACACCTTTGTGAAATGGGGCAACGACGCACTTTAGTATATTGTATTGTGTCTCACAATTTGGCATAAAATTTCACTACTATTTCCGTACTTTTCTTTTAACAAATTGAGTTGTCTCTATTTAACTATTTACCATAATTGTCATTGTGATTGTTACGATATTATTATGTTTCCAAGTCTACTATTCTGAATTACGATCTTTTAATGACATTTACATTGATATTTTCAGTTTAAAATGTCATCATTGTTGATATTTTTTATAAGTTTTGTATACAGAAGTTTGAAGTGAAAATATGACCAGGATTCGTGGTTTCTGCTATTTATCAGATAAGTATTTTCATTGGGTTTTTTCTATTTCAGATTGTGATGCCAACTGGATGGAGATGGAGCTTAAAAAACGACTGGCAAGAAACACTCGTCAGTCATTATTTTTTGTTACCCTTTTTTGGTTCATTTTTTGAAGTATGGATGTAAGTTCTTCAGGGCTATTGACTTTGATACCGATAGTTTATCAAATAATTTGTATTCCGCCTCATCAGTAAGACAAGACAAAGCAACGATGAATGCAGTAATGAATTCATCTGGCAAAAAAAGACAACTTCAACTCGGATCTTTCATCTAAGCTATCATGATTCCCAAAAATATTAAAAGTTGAAATTTGAAGAGGAGAGGGGAGCGAAATCAAAATAATCTATGAAATGTAGTTAATTGTTTGCAAAGTAAATTTTTAAGAAAATCAACAATGTAATAAAATTACTCTTCAAATTTCTTCCCGGGAGCCTTGATGGTTTAAATAGGATAAACCTCAAATCGAGCTCCCAGTTCATGCCAGTATACATTAAGTGCACTGGCTATGTAACATCTTCCCTCATATTGTGCACCTGGAGTAACACTGTCCACTCAGTTTTCTTCAGGAAACTGATGATTTGCTTGTCTCAGCTGTTTTAAGATCAGGGAGAATGATTACCAATTGACACTGGTTTTTTACCGTAAAAATGATACACCTGCATTCACCACTCTCATTTACACCCATCTCTTTGAGAACTTTTCCGGATGTGTGATGCCTTGTGATTACCCTCGTTATCTCAACACAACATTGTACAAGAGCCATGGGTGAGAAACAAACGTATCTATGGACAGAGCATGCGTAGCATGAGAATCTTCTGTGATAGATGATCTGATCTCCGTGTGCATGCGTTTTAGTCCCTACAAATGTGGAAGCGTCTCTTTTGAGACAATTTAGTTACTAAAACACGATCACAGTGAAGATATTGTATAAAGAAGACATGAGTTGGCACGAAATTTTTGTTGTATCAGTCAACCTTCCGTATGACACGGCTCTATCTGCATCCAGCAGAACGCTAAGGGAGGTGGTAGGTGTTCAGGGATAACATATTTCAGTGTTTATCTGACGCCTAACGAGGCAATGCGATCCTTTCGAACAAAACTCGATGCCCTGGAGGACGCTGTCTCGAACACAGAGGGCCACATGCTGGTCGGGGGAGACTTCAACGCTAGAGCCCTCGAACGGGGTATGCCAAAATCCGACCCAAGGGGAAAGCAAATCTTGGACATGGCGGCCAGAACAGCGCTTTTTGTCCTAAATACTGGTAACACCCCTACTTTCCGCCGCTGGGGTTGCGTAGGAACCATACCCGATGTGACACTCGCTTCGGAGTCCCTGGTACCTAGAGTACACAACTGGCGAGTACTAGAGGACTACTCGGCTAGTGATCACCAGTATATAGCTGTTGAGATTCACGACGGTGCCACTCTGCGTGCATATGCCCAAACTTCAATCCGCGGATGGAGGACTGGGAGGATGGACGTCGAGAAGTTCACTGACGCGCTTACGGCAGGCGCACCGTTGCTGGGAGCTCCGCCAGGGAGTGGAGGGCCTACAGCCAAGGACTTGGTGAACTCAACTATGAGTACCATCATAGCTGCTTGCGAGTCTTCCATGCCCCGCCGGAGACCCCGACATGGTAAGCCTCCAGTATACTGGTGGTCAAACGAGATCGCCAAACAAAGAAGCGAGTGTCACAAACTTCGGCGAGAGGCCCAGTGGGCGCGAACACGGGAGGAGGCAGACACTAGGCTAGCAGCATACAGGTCCGGCAGGAAATATCTTCGCAGGCTTATTAACAAGAGCAAGGCCCGATGCTGGCAAGACCTCGTGGACGATGTAAATAGGGATCCGTGGGGCCTTGGCTACAAGCTGGTCATGGGGAAACTTGGTGCCCTACGGAAGCCTTGTATACATGACGCGGAAAAGATGGACGCGATAGTGCGGGGACTCTTCCCCGCCCATCCCGTCCGTGTTGACGCTGTCCATGGTGAAACAGCAGTCGAGTGCCCACTCTTCACACAGCTGGAACTGGAGGAGGCAGTCCTCTCCCTGAAAGCGAGGAAGGCTCCAGGTCCAGATGGTGTTCCAGCTGAGGTGTTGCAGCTCGTCTATCACCATTGTCCTGACTTGCTGCTCAACACATTCAACGCTTGCCTACGGGACGGGGTTTTCCCGGTACGATGGAAGGTGGCGAGGCTCGTGCTGGTCAGCAAGGGGAAGGGAAATCCCAAATCGCCGTCTGCATACCGCCCATTATGCATGCTAGACACGGCTGGGAAAGTGCTAGAAAAAGTCATCAAGGGAAGACTCACTGACGCGATTCGTGCCGCTGGGGACCTATCTCCTCGGCAGTACGGCTTTAGAGCAGGACGTTCTACCATTGATGCGATTGCAGAGGTGGTGAACGCGGTCCAAAAGGCAGAGGCATATAGTCGCACCAAGCGATGGATCGTCCTGTTGGTGACACTCGACGTCAGGAATGCCTTCAACTCCGCTAGATGGGTGGATATTCTGGATACGCTGGAAAACTCTTTTCAAGTTCCAGAATATCTAATGCGGCTTTTGAGGAACTACCTAAAGGACCGAAGCCTGCTCTACGACACGACACAGGGCCAACAAAGGATGGAAATTACATCGGGTGTTGCCCAAGGATCTATCCTTGGTCCGGACCTGTGGAACGTGTCTTACGACGGGCTACTGAGACTTGAGATGCCAGATGAGTCGCGCTTGGTCGGCTATGCGGATGATGTTGCGGCTCTGGTCACCGGACGCACCGTTGAACAAGCGCAACTTAGGCAAGGGATGCTAATGCGCCGAGTGAGGGACTGGATGACTGCTCGCGGGCTCAGTTTAGCACTGGAGAAAACCGAAGTGGTCATCTTGACAAAAAAGAGAATCCCTAGAGTAAGGATGATCAGTATTGGAGATATACAGATCGAATCGAAGCCAGCGGTGAAGTACCTGGGGCTACTGATCGACTCGAAGATGAGTTTCTCTGAACAAATCAGGGCAACGGCTGAGAAGGCTGCTTCGGGAATATCGGCCCTGAGTCGACTTATGGCCAACGTAGGGGGACCCAGCCCATCAAGAAGACGCCTCTTGATGAGTGCTGTAGGGTCAGTGCTACTGTACGGAGCAGAGGTATGGGGCGACGCTCTCAGCAAGGAGGCATACCGGAAACGATTGGCACAGGTACAGAGAAGAGGAGCACTGAGAATTGCATCTTCGTATCCAACAGTCTCCGACTCGGCGGTGAGAGTGATTGCAGGCGTGATACCTGTCGCCCTCCTTGCTAGAGCGCGCCGCGCTATTTACCTGCGCCGAAACGAGGATGTGAGGGAGATGGTTGTCCGCGAGGAGAGACAACGCTCGCTCAACGATTGGCAGCAGTCTTGGAGGAATTGCACGAAGGGAAGGTGGACTGCGCGCCTCATCCCGGATGTGAGACCGTGGCTAAATCGAAGGCATGGTGAGAATGACTTATATCTGACCCAGCTTTTGAGCGGGCACGGGTGTTTTCAGTCTTACCTGCACAAGATCGGCAAGTCATGGTCTCCCTGTTATCGGTTTTGCCCAGGAGAGGAGGACAATGCCTGTCACACATTTTTTGCGTGTACCAAATGGGCCAGGCTGCGAAGGGAACTCTACAGGGAGACGGGAGAGCTCACCCCGGATAATATAGTTGCGGTGATGCTCGAATCGGTTGACAAATGGAACCAGGTGGCACATTATGCTCGGGCTATCCTAAAATATAAAAGGGACTCACAGCAGCCGGAGGCACTGGGGCTGGGGGATCACTCTTCTGGCAATTCCTCTTCCCCCCTCCCCTCCCGCTAGGAAAGGGACTCCCCAGCTTGAAGGTGCCCCACGGCGTAACAAAACGAGACCTGGCCCGAAGTAATGTGTCAAACGGTTCCAGGGTAGGTTCTCAGATTGACAGGGGAGGTGTTTAGTGGGTAGTCCAAAGGTATCCTCCATGGGAGTCCCACACTGCCAGACTCGGCGGGCATAAATGCCTTCACCTCCCTACCACAAAAAAAAAAGGGAGGTGGTAGAATATACTGACTCCAAAGGTGTTGGCTTGATTTTCGGTTGTGATGTCAATGCACACTACCATATGCGAAGAAGTAGCAACGTAATTGTCAACGCAAACAGCTGTTGGACTTTATAGTGTCTAGTGGACTGACAATTTTGAACACAGGCTCCAAACCTACTTTCATCATGTCCAATAGACAGGAAGTGATATATAGTACATCACTCTAGCCACGCCGAGGATAGCACAACCAATTCAAGACTGGAAGGTCTCAAATGAAACTACACTTTCTGATAACATATATCTTGAATTTCGTGTCAGCACACATATAAAGGTGGAGTGGTGCTACCCTATAGTTACTCACGGCGTGGGAGTTCCTTCGGCTAAGGACGTTGGACCCGGCTTGCCATCGGAGACGATCGTATGAGGCACCACTCTCTTATCCCCTGGTCCTAAAAAGCCGCCAAGCGAGAACGCGGCCGCCGAACACCCCTCACACAGCTCGAACTACCACTCACTATTTTTTTTCCTAACAGGAGAGGATTAGACTAACCGCGTGCTAAACACTCTCGAAACAACTCGCCCTGGAAATTTAATCCCGATCACACCCTGTCACTCACATCGAGTGAAAATATAAGAAAAACACCTGCGCTAAAAAATTTCGGAATAAATCGCAATGAAAACTTACTCCCGAACACACTCGAGCCAGGTGTACAATTTACCTTCGTGGCAATCCTACTTTTTTTTTTAAATAACCAAAAATATTTTCACTATTTAATCATATATTTAATGGTAAAAGCAAAGAAAATTCAAAAATAGAAGTTTAATTAATTGAAATGCGAAACTTAACTTACTCTACCTAGTAGGGGGCCCCCGAAGTAATCTGCGTTGCGAAGCTCTACTGCTAGCGCGCTTATTGTTGAGTTGATGTTGCCAATCTCCCTTAATTGTTTCGTTGCCGCTGTTGTAATTTTCCCTGTCGTGAATTTCTTCCCTCGATGAATTTCCAGAAATATTCCGTGTCGCTATCCACACTTGGTCCTCGGTTGTTTATCCTCGTCCGCCAGAAAAGAGAAAACGGCCGTTCTTTCTTTTCTGATTTTTCATCGGCTCGGTTTCAACCGGCGAGCCGTTCACTTTTTCCCTGGGCGATTCAATGTTCAATGGCGATCCCCCAATTGGTGTACATCGGGCAATTGAAATCCAAATATCCCTTCTTTTAGTACATTCGCCCATTAGGTGTAAATGTCAAAGTGACTTGAATTTTGTGTTGTGATCTTGTTTGTTTTTAGACTGTGTATACGATTTGTATAAAAACATCTTTAAAAGTTAAATGAAATCATGACGTTGGATTGTTATTATCCTCGTTGTTATCATGAAAGCTGGCTCCGTTTAAGATAAATGATGTTCCTAGTCCATATAGATGACCACAGTATTTACCGTTATCAATGTTATCCTCGAAAAACATATCACACATTTTAAAGAATGCCATCCCTGTTAGCAACGAAACAGATCCGGCCTGATGCTGCAGCCCAACACGTCGTAATTCCAATTGATCAGCAACTTCAGGAAATCCACCTTTTAAATTTTTACATGATTTCAACAGATATTTGATATCGTAGATTGTTGGAAAACATAAACGTAACAATTCGAAAAATTTCGATCCGTTAGTAGTTTGAGTAAGTATCCAAAGCCACAGCCAGAATGAAAGCATAACCATTTAATATTGTCCATTAAAACGATGCCGGATGTCATAAGCAATTCAGCAAAATCCAGTGGGTCGATACCATCCTCTTCATGTTTTTTGAATTGCATACCGGAATTGGTTAGCAAATCAATTGAATCTTGGGCGTACATATCTTCAGCCAAACTGAATTTGAAGTTGATTTGCCATGTTGAATATCCTGGTGGCGTTTTACCATTTTAATCCATTAATGTTAAGCCTAGCTGTATGATTCGTAACAAATCAACACTGCATCTTAACAATTGATATTGATAATCAGCTGTTGAACGAAATTCACCAGCTGGTCGTGCAACGACACCTGGAAATTCTGTATCCATAGCAACATAATATTTTTGAACAATTTGGCGTATAGTACGGAATTCCACTTCTAAATTATACTTCCACACGTCACGTATGATACATTCTTCATTGTTTGGGATGTTTGATGTGTGCGACGAATGGCCGCCGCTGACTGCTGAAGGCATTGCATCAGTTAAATCGCCGATATCAGCCACTGTGCCTTTACGCCCAGCGATATATTCGATTCTTTAGACTTTGGCCTCGTTGCAGAAGAAAACGAAAATCAAGGAAAGTGGTTGGTCGAATGTTTTCCGTTGAAGAAAGAACAATTTTGTAAGCAGCCTGCAATGAGCAAGTTTATTAAAAGGTGGAAACCCAAGACACTAAAAATCGAAACACTGAAAACAAAAACTATTTTTGCACTGCTTGACGGCGCGGAGCGGTTTGTTTGCTACTGTAGTCGCCTTCGTCGTCGTTCTTTTCAAAATCATCCAGATCAATCGCATTCGTCGGTGGAGGACTCCGTCATTTTAATGAGGAGCTTATGTGGTGACAATCAGAAGCTGGTGTGATGATATTTAAACCGAATTTTGTGGCGTTCTGGACGCTACTTTATCGGGGACGGTATTACTTTACTCGCACCCATTCACTTTCTTTCTTGTCGTCAGGATCAACGTCATTGTTTTCATCATCTTCAATACTCCCAGTTGCTGGTAGAACTTTATCGTCCAAAATATCTTGTGGTTTACTTGTTGAGATTTTTTCACGTATAATTTGAGTTTTCTTTTTGACTTTACAAGTTAGAATCAGTCAATAATTTTGTTTATTTGGTATCCGCAGGCCAATTATCTTTTCTCTTTAAAAGCCGTCGGGCCTTGTTTTGTTGTGTGAGCAGACCAGTTTCGAATACTTTGAGTCATCTTCAGTGTCTAAAGGATGTGTTGAAGTTAATGGATTTATATAGTCGTAGGATGGGTCAGGTAGTAAAATACGTCAAGCACTAAATTAGGCCAGGTAGAGGGATATAAGGTTTTTGTTTTTTTGCTTGTTGGATGTCCGTTTATTCTGTTTCATCTCGTTTCCGTTTTCGTCTAAGAGTGTGGTCTAGTACTGAGAAAATTGCGTCGGAATTTGTAACTAGTTGTTCGTTGATAATGTTACCGTCTGGTTTTTCTATGTTTATATTTCAAACCTTTCTAGGATGTCAAGACTCAGTCCTTCGCTTTGTTTCTGTATCAATTTCATAGAGTTTGTCATAGCGTCAGGCACATGTGTGTGGTTTTGTAATTGGAGTCTGCCTTATTTTGTAAGAAAGATCATAAGTGCGCTTTGTATCTTGTCCTTAGTTTTCGTTTTGTCCTTCCTATATATACCATGTCACAGTCCTTACATGTCAGTTTTTATATGCCGCTGTTTTCGTATATTGGATGCGTCATTCAGTTTTGATTTCAGTTTGTTTCCAATGTTGTTGTTAGTTTTGAATGCAGTTTGCAGGTTGTATTTCCTAAGGAAGTTTGATAGTTTGTATGTCTCTCTGTCTACTTATGTTAATGAAATCTACTGTTGGTCGATCTTATGAGTTTCAGTCGGTTGGCGTTCATTCCACAACCTTACCCTAAAACTTCATCGAACAATAGCTGCCGTCTCTTTACCTCCACCACAAACCTGCTATATGCGGTAAAACTACTTGATCCCATTTTGGTAATTTTGATTTTGCTGTCGGAACACAAGGTCTCCCAACTGTATCTGGAGGTTAACCTCTCCATGGACAGATCCAGTTTCTCCTGTAGCTGTCCGTAAAGAGAAAATCCTGCCCTTGGGAAGAAGTTGGTGCCTTACTAGGTCTGGTCGGAGGCATAATTCTGCTTCTCCACGATGTAGTCTTGACACGGTGATGAAGGTGTTGGGGTGGTTGATACTCCTAGACAACCTCTGCTTCACGAAGTTGGCTCTTACCTGTTTCCCGACCCCTAAGTTTGAAGGGCTTCCATTCTGGGCTCCTGCCTATATCTAGATCTCCTCCTAGCTGCACACCCGGGAAAATAGTTCGGTTTTCTTCGATTATTGCAGTTTCTTTGCAGGTACATTCCAGTGGTTTGTCCTAGCGTCAGCTTCAAACTGGGTTTTGTAGATACTCCAGACTATTTACTCGTCGAATATTGGTGCTTTCACATTTCTGGATGTGCTTTGCGCTGCGGTTATAAGCGGGGCTGGTGAAGTCGTTACTACTACCTTCGCTACTTCTAATTCATTTTTCATTTTTTTCATCTCATGGTTGATTCTCTCCTCAACCTGGCTGACGTTCTCCTCGACCTGATAATCCTCTTCCTCGACGCATTTAATTTGGTTGTTCAGACTACCGAGCTCCGCTTTTATTTCAGTTGATTGTTTTTGTAAATCTGCCTTCAAATCAGTTTTTGCAAATCTGCCTTGATTTCGATTGGCTATTGATCAAGCTTCTTTGATTGCTCCTCCAGTTTCTGTGTGCTGTCTGCCTTGATTTCGTATGCCTGGTGATCCAGCTTCGGGTCTAGTTTTGATAATTGTTCATTTAACTTCGCTGATTATTCATTTAGCTTCGCAGTTAAACTGGATAAGTGTTATCACTGCTCTTGCTGCATCAGCATCAACATTTGCATCAGCGCATTTTCTCGTTACTTTGATTTTGGTGTTTCTGCTTCTCCACCTTTTGCACCTTTTTTCGCATCTGAGGGCTCACCCGAATCCAGATACACGCCTTCCGATTCAATCGCGTCACGTAAGCGTGCAATCACTGTGGCCTTTGTAACTTGCGTCGGCAGATTTCACTGTTCCAATTCTTCCCTAAGCTCCGACATGGTCAATTCATTAATTTTCAAATGTAAGTTCCGTGGCAGTTCTATTATTTCGGCTTTTTTCCACCAGTTTCTACGTTAAATTTCATTATTGTGCACTTTAAAAAATTTTTAAAGTTTTCACTTTCAAAATTTTCATTCTCACTTCTTGGCACTACTGTCGCGTGTTACGGTTCGCAGCCAATCATGAGCTGTATGAAAATTTTTGGACGAGTTGGAGGTCTCAACGATTGTCAGACTGCGGAAGCTGCAATGGGACACATGAGTTGTATGGACGAAAAACGGATACCCAAAAAGGTATTCGTTGGGAAACTGAAGGCCGGGGACCAGTGGGAAAACTGAGGAAACGCTGGTCTGACTCAGTAGACGAAGACAGTTCATCGCTGCTTGGATTTCAAAATTGGAGAACGTGGCCAATTGACCGAGACAGTTGGAGGCACTATTTGCAGGAAGCGAAGGCCGATGGGGGAGTAAGAAATAAAAATATATGGTTAAATTTCTAAAAAAAAGAAAAATAAATAAACAAAAACAAAGGCATGTGTGCCTAAAAGAAAGTGGATATGATAAGTAGGTGATTTGGAATTTGTGAATGGCAGCATGCCAGTACGGCTCGAATCCATAACAACAGGAAACCACAGCTCCAATTATATCAATTTGTGATAAGACTTTGAGCGATGGATCCTGAGGTGAATAATTGGAGTGAAGCTAGATGATGACTGTATGAAATTTTTGACGAGCCGGAGGTCTCAACGATAGTAAGGCTGTGGAAGCTGCAGTTGGGTGGCCATATGTATCTTATGGGCGAACAATGGATACCCAAAAAGGTATTCATTGGAAGAACTTAAGGGCGGAGCCCAGTAGGGGAACCGAGGAAATGCTGGTCTGACTCGGTCAACGAACACAGTTCATCTCTACTCGGATTTTGAAATTGGAGAACGCGGTCAATCAACTGAGGTAGTCAGAGGCGCTATTTGCAGGAAGCGAAGGCCCGAGAAGGGCTGTAGTGCTACGAAGAAGAAGAATTGTTCACCCCTAGCCACGTTCCAATTATTTTCCTCAGGGGTCTCCTCTCGAAGGTGTTCAATATATTCCCTCGAGGATGCTTGAGTGAGTTTTCATGTTTCACACGCGTATCATAGCTTAACTCTTATCACAGATTAGTATATTTGTAGCTTTTTTTCCTATATATATTGCTGGGCTTCCAGATGGTTAAAATTGAATAAAATATATTTTATTTTCGAGCTGTATTTTTCAGCATATCCAAAGCAATTTATCATCTGTCTTTCTGGCTAAGTGGCACTTCAGGCTACACTATGATGTGTGATTTTTATTGCCAGGAGTTCCATACCAGTCAGTGTAATTTTGTTTTTACCAAAAAGCTGAAAGATTGGTTCAGCTGGGTCTCTGGCAGGTGATCTTCATATGATAATGCATGTACTGCAATTACGATTCTTCAGACGGACTAAAAGTCCACTCAGTTAGGACACACACTGGTTTAAAATCAGAACGTATCGCAGTTGGATTGACTGAAACACGGCCAAAGCATGGTAAAGACCATATCACCCTCTTAAGCGTCGAAACCATCGATCAAGATAAAGAGATACCCTAACTATCTCTAAGCGAAGGCCCGAAAGAGGCTGCAGTGCTAAAGCAAGCAAGCAAGCAAAGATGAGGATATATACATATTGGATGGTGTTCCTGTATAGATCAGGATGACCAGTAACTTCAGTCATCCGCGAAACTGTTAGACAATTGAAATTTCATGGGCATGGAATGATAGATAGATGGCAACAATGGAACGAAGAAAGAATGTCAATGGGAAGTAGCGACGGAGCCAGAAGAAGCCAAATTAAATAGTTGAGAATTATCCAGCGTTGGTAGACGTCACCGAGGAATCGGACGTATGAGGACGCTTTTGGTTGTTGTAATGAATTTGATGGGATTTTTCAGATGCAACTATTTTATTAGAAGTTATACGTGCAATCATCGGCCCAATGATAATTGAGTTGCTGATACATTCAGGAGGTAGTTTGGATAAGCGATAATTCTGTTTGTGCCCAATTTGCTAGCAAGAGTGGCCAAAAAGCTGGATGTTTTAGTCAATAGGGATGGCTTCCTGAACCCAAGAACAACCATTGGGTTGTGGCACTTATTTTGCGATTAAACGTGAAATTTCCAAATTTTGAGTTGATATAATTGTTACAAAGCAAGTAACGTAACCAATACATAATAATTGAATAACGAAGTAGCTAACACTATCAACAAATTAGCATTTACAAGTACATCTAACAAAAGATAACAAACACCAGCAATAGAAAAGCATTTTATACAAACAGGAGAACAACTGATAAATAGTATAGTAATTAAATAACGTAAAAGCCAGCACTATCAACAAATTAGCAATTACATCTACCAATAAATAACAAACACTAGCAAAAGATTAGTATTTTATTCAAACAATAGGTTAACTAATAAATACTATATTACTTAAGTAACTAACACTATCAACAGAACAACAAAAGCATAGCCAAGAAATAATATTACAATCAAAGTAATATTAACTGACTCTATCAATAGAATAGCATTTTATACAAGCAATAGAATAACCAAGAAATGACATAAGAATCACTAGCACCTCCAATGTAATAGCACTTACATACATAAGAAGCCTACAACCAATACAATAACCAATGAATAACAATTAAAATAGCTCAATAGATAACGCAACTAGTAATACCATAAGTGACCCATTAAGAAAGTAGCAATCTAAGTGAAAACTAGAATAAATACAACTATTGACAACTCAACGAAAGCAATAAAAGATACATGATACTAAGCATAAACAATTATATTTCTCGCAACCTTCACCTGCTACGTCAAGATCAAGGAAATCCATTTATGACGAGTTCAACTCGAGTACTCATATGTACGCTATCGCATACTTAATTAAAAGCAACTGAAATACTGAAATAGCGTTATCTTCAAACATATGGACAACTAAACTAAATCGTGACAACATTGGGAACACCATCAACAATGAAAGATACATGATACTCCTCACGACCGTCTCCTACATCGACAAGGCCAGGGAACTCCAGAAACCTGAACCATGCAAATTATGTTTGTCGCTCCATTTATGTTGATATGGAAAGACAAAAAAAAAATAATAATGCACTCAAAGCACTTCGTATGAATAGTGTTTCTTTGGGTCGATGGAATTGGGGTGAGTGCAAGGAAATTAGTGCGTCAGCATTTTGCCCCATTCACAGTATCAGGTATTGGCTTGGCAAAAGCGGCTAATTGGCAGTTAATTTGGATAAAAATCCATGAGGCGTCTGAAGAAGCGCATTTCTTCACCAGTCCAGAATGGAACTCAGGCTTTAGCAGACCTTCCAGAAATGTCTTAAAATCAGCCCCTAGTGGAACTTAGACTGCCTAAGCGCCTTCCAAGGTTGTAGAACAGGACTCCTACTATCCAGCTAGAACACAGGCTGTTCGCGCACCTTCCAAGGTTACGAGGTGGTAACCTTGGATCGGACCCTAGGATATGGGGGGCGCCGTGAGGTTCCCTCCTGGGATGACAAGTAATGACTCTGATTGGATCTGGACTACGCTTTGGACAACGAACTGGAATTGATGCTTCGGGCTGGCGGATGTGATGGTTTGGACCTAGTTGCTTTGCACAGTAGCGCCGAGGTGACACTCGTGTGTGAACAGGTCCAATTCAACTATCATACTGCCTCCATCCCGGTAAAACATTGGCAGGCCTCGGAGTACGTTCGAAGTTCGCACCATTGGGTTGGTGGTGTAGGTTTGGTTGAGACGGACTCCCGATTAGTACTTGTCTGGCTCTGAGCACTTGTCCCCATAAGGGCTTGTGCTAACCCTCGCATGGCTTCCCTGCTCTGCAAAGATATCCATGGGACCAAAAAGGCGACTACACACACGAACGGAGATAGCGACTCCAAGGGGGACCCATTAAAACTGGAGCAACCAAAAACACATAAAACATTAAAAAAAAATTCAAAAAAAAGAAATTAAAAATAATAACAACGACGACGCAACCAGCGGTTGCAGCCACGATGTTAACAGTACATCGAGAGCGGCACTAACAATGACAAAAACGACGAATTATACAATGACAGTGAAGCCGGATGAAAAACGGAGATCAGCAGACAGTCTGGTTCAGAATGAGGTTCCTGCGGCATTCGGGCGCTCCAAAAAAATTATGCCAATGCCAGAGCGTTCTATAAAGGAAAAGCGGGAAACTCTGCAGGACGCTTCAGGTGTTTGAGCGGTGGAAGATAATATAAAGAGCATTGAAAATTCGATGGTCACTACTGCGATCATTACCAAAGCGACCGATGCAAGTGTCGCAAATTCCGACATAGTAAACAAACATCCTGAAGCCAACGAGGAGATTACGACACAAAAAGCAACGAGTGACCAGACAAATAAAGCGGGATTGTGTGATTGCACCACCAACGTCGAAAATGTGGCGGAAGTGCTGCATTCAGAAACGGAAAGCGATAACCTCTCCCAAAGATGGTCGCAAAGTACAATTGCCACCCAGCGAGACAAAGAGGAAAGGCTATTCCAAAAAGCGGGAGATGTTATGAAAAAAATACAATTTGCATGCAACTTCCCAAAAATCAGAAAAGCAGTAAAGGTTGGGCTCCTTGAACTAGAGGAGCTCCTAGACCGCATAGGGCACTATCAGAGGAGCTGGTTAAGGGCTAAAGACGATCAGAAGGCTAAAGAGGCGCTGGGGGCAAGATCTAAGGGCCAAATGCAGATAGCTGCACTATTAAAAATCAAAAAAGCCCAATCGAAGGAGATCGGGATGAAAGAAGGAAGGAAGAGGCACTTAATGGGCGTGGAGCACCAGATCATGGGTTCCAGATAGTGCTTACAAAAGGAGTGAAGAAAGCCATAAAGAAACTCCTTCAAAAATTGCCAGAAAGTAAAGTTCGCACGGACGCCCAATCAGAAAAATTACCTGATGGAAAACAGGACAGGCAGAAGCCTCAACGAAGACCCTGGCAACAGGCACCATTTGTAAAGCTCAAGATGGCCGATCTAACGCGGAGGTACTGCAGGAAATCAGGGGAAACGTAAGGCCCGAAGACATCAATACTACCATTAAAGTAGTATGACTAACGAAGACGGGCCACATACTGGTCGAATTCGGAGCAGAGGCCGGCAATAAGGGAGCATTCTGCGACGCAGTAAAGAAAGTCCTCGGCAAAAGCGCAACTATAGCCTCGCTCGAACCGATGGCACCGATCGAAATAAGAGACATTGATTGCGAGGTAGAAGAGGCCATTAAAAGGGAGTTCCTTAGTGTGCGAAGGATCAAAGCGAGACTGACACCAGAAAACAACAGGGGACAACGCATGGCCATTGTTGACTTGACTGAAAAGGACGCCAAACTATTCCTGAACAAGGGCAAAGTAAGAGTAGGGTGGGTTGTCTGTAGGATACGGCAAAGAGCAGCGCCTCTTCAATGTTTCAAATGCCTTGGCTATGGCCACACCATACAAGTATGCAAAGGACCCGATAGGAGTTCCCTATGTTACAAATGCGATGAAATGGGACGTAAAAGAAAAGAGTGTACGAAGGAGGCACACTGTATTCTCTGCAAGGATGCTGATCCAAGACCTGATTTTGGACACGTCTTGGAATCAGGAAAATGCCGAGTGTTCCAGGAAGCCCTAGCCAAGGCAAAATCAGAACTGCGATGACTCGCATCCTTTAGCTAAGCGTACACCGCAGTTCAACCGCCCAAAATCTGCTTGAGCAGTTTGTGAGGGACATGAAAGCCGACTTCTTGCTGCTGATTGAGGAACACCATGATAAAAGTCCTGCATTATGATATTCTGACAAAACTGGTACTGCCGCCATCTAGATTTGAAACAGTGATTTCCAAGCGGAGAGTTATGGATGGGGGGATGGTTTCGTGTGGGTCCGGTGCTCAGGAACCACCTTCTTTAGTGTGTACCTAGCACCTTACGAATCGATATCATCTTTCCAAGCCAAGCTTAATGCTGTGGAGGGCGCTGTCTCGAACGCAAAGGGCAAAGGGCTCGTTGGGAGTGACTTCAACGCTAAAGCAATCGAATGGGGAATGCTTCAAACGGATCCGCGGGGAAAACGAATTCTGGAAATGGCAACCAAGACGGCGCTCATCGTACTAAACTCCGGAAATACGCCGACTTTCCGCCGTATTCGCTGTGAAGGAACCATATTGGATGTGACATTTGCCTCGGAGTCCTTAGTACGGAGGATACACAATCGGAAAGTATTAGAGGACTACTCAGCCAGTGATCAGCAGTGCATTCTGCTTAAGATAAGTGATGCTGTCTCCCAACGTCCGTACTCTCGGCCTTCCACAACTGGATGGAACATCGGAAACTGCTTGCGAAGCTTCTATGCCCCGTCGGAAGCCCTGGCTCAGAAAGCCCCCAGTGTACAAGTGGTCAACTGAAATCGCTGAAAAGCGAAGGGAGTGTCACAAGCTTCAACGTGGGGCTCAATGGGCGGGGAACCGTGACCAGAGATGCAACTGAGTGGCAGCATATAAGTCGGCCAGGAAACACCTTCGCAAATTGATCAACGATAGCAAGGATCACTGCTGGCAAGACCTAGTGGACAATGTGAACAAGGATCCGTGGGGCCTTGGCTACAAGCTAGTTATGCAGAAGCTTGGTGCCCTACGGAAGCCTTGTATACATGACGTGAAAAAGATGGACGCGATAGTGCGGGGACTCTTCCTCGCCCACCCCGTCCGTGTTGACGCTGTCCGTGGTAAAACAGCGGTTGAGTGCCCACTCTTCACACAGCTGGAACTGGAGGAGGCAGTCCTCTCCCTGAAAGCGAGGAAGGCTTCAGGAGCAGATGGTGTTCCGGCTGAGGTTTTGCGGCTCGTCTATCATCATTGTCCTGACTTGCAGCTCAGCACATTTAACGCTTGCCTACGGGACGGAGTTTTCTCGGTAGGATGGAAGGTGGCGAGGCTCGTGCTGATTAGCAAGGGAAGGGAAATCCCAAATCGCCGTCTGCATACCGCTTGTTATGCATGCTAGACATGGCTGAGAAAGTGCTAAGGAAACTCATCAAGGGAAAACTCACTGACGCGATTCGTGCTGCTGGGGACCTATCTCCTTGGCAGTACGGCTTTAGAGCAGGACGTTCTACCATTGATGCGATTGCAGAGGTGGTGAATGCGGTCCAAAAGGTAGAGGCACATAGTCACACCGAGCGACGGATCGTCCTGTTAGTGACACTCGACGTCAGGAACGCCTTCAACTCCACTAGATGGGTGGATATTCTGGATACGCTGGAAAACTCTTTACAAGTTCAAGAATATCTAATGCGGCTTTTGAGAAACTACCTAAGGTACCGAAGCCTGCTCTACGACACAACACAGGGCCAACGAAGGATGGAAATTACATCGGGTGTTGTCCAGGGATCTATCCTTGGTCCGGACCTGTGGAACGAATCGTACGACGGGCTATTGAAACTCGGGATGCCAGATGAGTCGCGCTTGTTCGGTTATGCGGATGATGTTGCGGCTCTGGTCACTGGACGCACCGTTGAACAGGCGCAACTTAGGCTAGGTATGCTAATGCGCCGAGTGAGAGACTCGATGACTGCTCGCGGCTTCAGTTTAGCACTAGAGAAAACCGAAGTGGTTATCTTGACAAAAAAGAGAATCCCAGGAGTCAGAATGATCAGTATTGGAGATATACGAATCGAATGGAAGCCAACGCTGAAGTACCTGGGGCTACTGATCGACTCGAAGATGAGTTTCTCTGAGCAAATCAGGGCAACGGCTGAGAAGGCTGCTTCGGGAGTATTGGCTCTGAGTCGACTAATGGCCAACGTAGGGGGACACAGCTCATCAAGAAGACGCCTCTTGATGAGTGCTGTAGGGTCAGTGCTACTGTATGGAGCAGAAGTATTGGACGACGCTCTCAGCAAGGAGGTATACCAAAAACGTTTGGCATAGGTACAGAGAAGCCGAGCACTGAGAATTGTATCTTCGTATCCGACAGTCTCTGATTCGGCGGTGAGAGTTATTGCAGGAGTGATTCCTGTCGCCCTCCTTGCTAGAGAGCGCCGCGCTATTTACCTGCGCCGAAACGAGGATGGGAGGGAGATGGTTGTACGCGAGGAAAGATAGCGCTCGCTCAACGATTGGCAGTAGTCTTGGGTCGATTGCACGAAGGGAAGGTGGACTGTGCGCCTCATCCTGGATGTAAAACTATGGCTAAATCGAAGGCATGGTGAGACTGACTTTTATCTGACCCAGTTTTTGAGCGGGCATGGGTGTTTTTAGTCTCACCTGCACAAGATTGGTCAGTCGCGGTCCACCGATTGTCGGTTTCGCTTAGGAGAGGAGGACCATGCCTGCCACACATTTTTTGCGTATACAAAATGATTCAGGCTGTGAAGGGAACTCTACAGGGAGACGAGAGAGCTCACCCCGGATAATATAGTCACGGTGATGCTCGAATCGGTTGAGAAATGGAACCAGGTGGCACATTATGTTCGGGCTATCTTAAAATATAAAAAGGACTCACAGCAGCCGGGGGCACTGGGGCTGGGGGATCGCTCTTCTGGCGCTTCCTTTTTCCCTCTCCCCTCCCGCTAGGAAAGGGATCCCCTAGCTTGAAGGTGCCCCACGGCGTAACAAAACGAGACCTGACCCGGAGTAATGCGTCGAACGGTCCCAGGCTAGGTTCTCGGGTTGACGGGGGGAAGTGCTTAGCAGGTAGTCCAGTCGCCTTCTTGCGAGCATGTAAGTCCCGCACTCTGTGCATAAATGGCATTCACCTCCCTACCACAAAAAAAAGGTTACGAGATCCCCCTACAGAAAACCGTACTTAAGTTGAACTTGGGCCACTCAATGCCCTCCAGAGCAGGTCAACATCGGTCTTTCCAAGTGGAACCTAGGCTGTGCCAGCCCTCCAGAAGGATCTCGACGACGCTTGCCAAAGCGGCACTTAGGCTTTTAATAAGTCCGCCGATGGTAAGGAACCTTTGAGCAAAGTCCTGCTCTAGGTTTTAACATCTTAAAATGTTCCTCCCTATCTCTTGAACTCTTCACAGGCCGCATCTATCAACAAGAACTCACGGGAGTACTCGGAGGCTCCATAAGCGGCTAAACCAGTGGAAGTGATGACTCCCCCCCAAATCTACACTGGAGGAAGCAGTTCGCCAATTTCCTTGAGGTTCATTCATACTTTTACTCCCACGAAACAAGCTCCCATTCTGAGCTGAAGGTAATCCCAACAAAACAAATTTATAACATAATCAATAAAACTATTGAATTTTTTTCATCATGGGACAATGATGGGCTTTTCTAGTCTACTTATAACAGCTTACTCAACAGAGAATTTACGGAGAATACGTTTGCCATGGTTGAAAATACAATAATTCTATCCATTGGTATGAAATTTCATTTATCATATAAAACGTAGAGCTTTTTCGGTTTAGTGGCTCCCTTTTTCCTGATCATTAAGAAATCGTACAGCAGCATAAAAGTTTGAGTAAAATATTTACCTGTTTTTCGTTACTTTTTTCATTGTTCGTTTTTAAAACTAATTAATAAATAACTATATTTTAATATAAGGGGCTATATAAATTTAAAAAAATTTGTTTTCCTATTTTGTTTTGTTAACTCTTAATAAAATCGATCAGCATTCACGTTCTAATTTATGAGGTCATATTTATTAAATATTTTCATAGTTTCTCACTAATATTGAAAATGGATACATAAATAAGACTGTAGAACTTTAAATAAATTTTTTCGTTTCTTGTAATCATTCTCCTTTTCCTTTTCAGTACCCTTGTTGTGATTTTTTTTTGGTATGTAGGTGGCCCAGCACAGGCATAATTTCTTCTCGAAAGAACCCAGAAACTAACTGCTCAAAACATCACGCTCACAATACCACCTGAAAGTGAATATTCTGCGAGGAACAGCATGGTGTGAGAGATTTTTCCCGAAGAAATATTTCAAAATGTTTAAGCCTTTGATCCCACGCCAGGGGGTGTTTGGCGAGTAGCTCATCAGGCTAATACTGCTTAGAGTCCCAGATTGGGGGCGTAAAAGCTTCCAAACCTCTGCAAAAAAAAACTTTCAATGATTTAAATTTTAGTTTTAAACTTGAAAAATTTTTTTAATATTCATTGTAATGGATTTTTAGATTGTGCATCCTTTCAACCTTTTTAATGCCTCACCCATCCTCTGTATTAAATTCCCTTTCCTTTCAAATTATCTTAATACAAAAAACAAACATGCCAGCACCAGCAATTTCATTTCAGTTTCCACTAGATTTCCTCCATTCCAAAATTTAAATCTTTCATGAGCCCCTAAGGACATGCTAAAGGAAAAATTTTCACCGCTATACTGTAGCAAATCCTAGACATGACACCACCTTACAAAAAACATTGTACTATGAAATAAGATAAGTGCGTCTTGCTGTTTCCACCTCCATTTTATTTAGGATATTAATGTCGTGCGGACTTTTTATCCTTTTTATTGCAGTACAATGATGTTAGAGTTTTACACTTTGTGTGTTTGCTGATGAATATATATTTTCCTTTAACAAATCCTTCCAACTGTGTCGGGTGAATGGTGAAAAAGAGCTTGTCTCACCTAATTTCTTCATAAACGGAACGTTGTGAAGATGAATTTTCAGGATATTTTCATATTTTGTTTTTTTCTTGTTTGAAAAGAGAAAAATTAGAAAGGATTTCCTCTTTTCAAGTAACTTACAAATTGGTTGAAACGAAAAAGGATTTGAATGTTGTCTTGTTATATGCTCTGACAGAATGTTTAATAAGTAGCTTAAGGATATGAAATTTTGAAATGGGAAGGACATTTTTGAGTGGCATATGAAAGTAAAGGGTTTTATGGTTTTTAACGGGATATTTAGGTAAATTTATGTTGTAACTTATGTCCTTTAGGTCTTAAAGTGAAACTTTGTTAAATCCTGTTTGTAAAGAAGCTTGTCATACATAGAATAATAAAAAATGTACTCAGCTGTTCACCATAATCCTTCCACAACATTTGTAGCCATTCTGTAAGCCTTCAGGAACCCTTTCTCCTATTTGAGGTGAAATAAAATACCGATCCTTACCGTTTGTTGTTTTTCACACAATTTAATGCGTTACCTGAAGGACGAGACAAAAACATAAATATGTAACGACACCTTATCTAGGATATCTTTTGCATCGACAAAAGACAACAGGCTTCGTCCCCGAGATACAATCAAAATTGTGATACTAAGCAGGTGATGGCTGTGTGTCCTTTTTCCAGTTGGATGATCTCTTTCGTTATGCTTAGTACGTGATAAGACTTTAAGACTAAGACCATCCCTGTCATCTTCATACCCGTCAGTGCCATTTACACCCATTCTTCCTTCCAGCATCCACCATCAATTGGGCTGGTTAAGGATAACGGTTCGTCGAAGAATCAGGAAGTGGAAAAAATAAAAAAGAAGAAATATGTAAACTATATAGTATGTCTTTCACATTACCGGAAAAAAAGAAAGAGCAGACGAAGATAAAGAATGTAACGAAAGTAAAACAGGACGTAGGAAAAAAATAAAAATATTTTCACGTCTTCGCTGGTTTTTGGTTTCAAGGATCAGCAATTCACGAGTGAAAGTTGAAATGTGGATGTTAAGGACAGTTAAGCAGAATTTTATAAGGGTAAAACCATGAAGAAAAGAAAAAATACAAGTGACATAGGAGGGTTTTAATGCCTCGTTACATATGCTCCAACAAAATTTATCCTTTTTTTCCGCTGTGAAAGTTTACACCTAATTTAAGCGGGTGAATTTAAAGTAGGCAACCTTAGATTGTATTTTATTCAATTTAAAGGATAAAGCCGCTTTTTCCGGGGCATGAATGTAACATAAATGAAAATACAAATTGTGGCAAATTTAAGGGCAACAATATCCTTTGTAGTGTGAATTGGTGTTAATGGAAAATGTTTGAGGTAACCTTCCCGGAAGGTAAAAAGAATGATCCTTCCTCTCTATTTGCTGTAAGTTCTATTAACATTACATCCCTCTGTCGAATATTTTATGGGTATTTGTAAGAAATTATGCAGAAGGTAATTTAGTGGTCAGTTGGTTGATGTAGCTAGAGGCTGTGGTAATTTAGTGAAATTAAATTTATTTTTGTTCATTGAAAATTACTCTTAATGAATGTTCATTTTTGGAATTACAACGCAGCATTTTTAATGTACGAGTAATTCCAATTTGTAAGAGAATATGATTTTACTTTCCGATTAGCTCCAAATTAAAAACTGCGCTCTAGATAGTGCTGATCTCGATTGAGAAAGGAAGAGGGTCTCCCGTGATCTCCTGACCCATAAATCCTTGCATCTAGGCCCCTCTCCCGGCTCCAAGCCAATATGATATTCGACCCATGCCAAGTAGCTTGATTTGTGGTCAAGAGTTAATACTGGCAGCAACATAAGGAGCCTCTTTTATATCGGTCTCCTCAGATAGTAGCTAAATCCCACCGCTATTAAACAGGCTTCAACAGTGGTATATGTGAAAAGCTGGAACTAAAAAGTTCGATGGGGAAAATAAAAATAAATACCAGTCAGTCGAGTTGGTTGCCTTGACGCGTTCGGACGTGAATTCAGCTTAGTAGGAAAACATCTCTTTATCAAGTGTAAAGCGATTATTTCTTTTTTTTTTTCTCAGCTATACCTGCGCTAAGAAATCGTTTCATGTTTTAGTATGGAAAGTGAGTAGCGAAATTAAGAGGAAAATATCGTTACAAGAAAGCGATTATCATGCTAGTGCAGTTCGCGCAAAACTTGCACTAAACAGTAAAAATTATAGTCTCGTAAAGCAAAAAATACGATGCAATGATGGCACACTCAAGCAATAAGTTTGAGCCCCCTTCCAAACATTGACTGTGGTGATGAGAGCGCCGCAGAACTTAGTGAATAAATCCCCCAAAAAATTAAAATAACACCCATCATGTTAGTGAATCAAATCAGAAGGTTTTTAGACGACTTACTTAAAAAATATGCTATCGTCTCTTATAGCATAAAGTATATGTCGATAGGAATCAAACTCTGATAAAATGTTGATGTCGTTCGCGTAGGCTACTACTTGGCTTGATTTGTCTAGAAATGTTCCTCGTGTATTGGCAGGTAGCTTCCTTAAGACGTACTGTAATGAATCATGCGACGCCGCTGGTGACCACTACTAACACACCTTGCTGCTAGGTGGCTTGTCATTTCACGTGGTTGTGACGAGCGCACATCCCACGTCAATTTTGTCGTGGGATGTCAAGAGGAATTGACAGCCACATGGCAGTGAAGTGCGTACGTAGTGGCCGTCACCCAAGAAAAGTCAGGTTGCACATTTTCGCGAAGAATCAGTTTACGAACCAACCGAAAAGGATCATTTGCTGGTTGAAAGAGTAGCCCGTAAAAATTCACCATCTGATATGCATCATGGGGTTAGCGATTCAGTTCTAATCAAAGGGCCATTAGAGGATCGATTGGCAGTTGGTTCATCAACGATTATCAAACGACGAAGACTAGCAGGTTAGTGTTAAAATACTAAACGTGAGGAATATGTGATGAATGTTATTCGTACAGATTTAACTAACTAACAAGCAACAAAAGCTTTAGTTTTGGCCAATTGGAATATCCGTTTGGAAGAACAACTCATGTTGAAGAAATTTAGAGCTGTATCACACCAAAAACAACAGCACCAGCAGCAACATCAACAACAGCCTCCTCCACAATAGCAGCAACAACAAAATAATCCGGGAGATCCAACCCAAACAGTTTCCATTGCCATCATACAAGCTGGCGACCCTACAACAATAACGAGGGCATCAATTCAGTTGCAACACCTCCCCCCCAGGTGTGGATTACCATTCAGTTGTCTATTAAAAAGTTCTAATAAGAGGCAAAGCAAAGGTCAGTTTTAAAGCTAACACAAAGATAATTGCGCCTGATCTGTTACGAGTGATACAGTTTATGCTTAGGAGAAATCGAATAATGAAGCAGAAACTTGAGTTGAGCAAAAATGCCAAATTATCTTTAGCTCCAAGTATTTTGGAAAAATTGAAAATTATGACTCTTTAATTCACTTGTCAGCAATCGGCCTGTGCTCGCACAAGTAACCAAAGGTCATATCATGAAAATTAGTGTGGATATAATTCTTTTATCCTGTATCAAGGCAGATGGGTTCAAAAAGGGGGTTTTTTTTTGTGGTAGGGAGGTGAAGGCATTTATGCCCGCCGAGTCTGGCAGTGTGGGACTCCCATGGAGGATACCTTTGGACTACCCACTAAACACCTCCCCTGTCAATCTGAGAACCTAGCCTGGAACCGTTTGACACATTACTTCGGGCCAGGTCTCGTTTTGTTACGCCGTGGGGCACCTTCAAGCTGGGGAGTCCCTTTCCTAGCGGGAGGGGAGAGGGGAAGAGGAATTGCCAGAAGAGCGATCCCCCAGCCCCAGTGCCTCCGGCTGCTGTGAGTCCCTTTTATATTTTAGGACTGCCCGAGCATAATCTGCCACCTGGTTCCATTTGTCAACCGATTCGAGCATCACCGCAACTATATTATCTGGGGTGAGCTCTCCCGTCTCCCTGTAGAGTTCCCTTCGCAGCCTGGCCCATTTGGTACACGCAAAAAATGTGTGACAGGCATTGTCCTCCTCTCCTGGGCAAAACCGACAATCGGGAGACCGTGACTTGCCGATCTTGTGCAGGTAAGACTGAAAACACCCGTGCCCGCTCAAAAGCTGGGTCAGATAGAAGTCATTCTCACCATGCCTTCGATTTAGCTACGGTCTCACATCCGGGATGAGGCGCGCAGTACACCTTCCCTTCGTGCAATTTCTCCAAGACTGCTGCCAATCGTTGAGCGAGCGTTGTCTCTCCTCGCGGACAACCATCTCCCTCGCATCCTCTTTTCGGCGCAGGTAAATAGCGCGGCACTCTCTAGCAAGGCGGGCGACAGGTATCACGCCTGCAATCACTCTCACGGCCAAGTCAGAGACTGTTGGATACGAAGTTGCAATTCTCAGTGCTCCTCTTCTCTGTACCTGTGCCAATCGTTTTCGGTATACCTCCTTGCTGAGAGCGTCGCCCCATACCTCTGCTCCGTACATTAGCATTGACCCTACAGCACTCATCAAGAGGCGTCTTCTTGATGGGCTGGGTCCCCCTACGTTGGCCATAAGTCGACTCAGGGCCGATATTCCCGAAGTAGCCTTCTCAGCCGTTGCCCTGATTTGCTCAGAGAAACTCATCTTCGAGTCGATCAGTAGCCCCAGGTACTTCACCGCTGGCTTCGATTCGATCTGTATATCTCCAATACTGATCATCCTTACTCTAGGGATTCTCTTTTTTGTCAAGATGACCACTTCGGTTTTCTCCAGCGCTAAACTCAGCCCGCGAGCAGTCATCCAGTCCCTCACTAGGCGCATTAGCATACCTAGCCTAAGTTGCGTTTGTTCAACGGTGCGTCCGGCGACCAGAGCCGCAACATCATCCGCATAGCCGACCAAGCGCGACTCATCTGGCATCTCAAGTCTCAGTAGCCCGTCGTAAGACACGTTCCACAGGTCTGGACCAAGGATAGATCCCTGGGCAACACCCGATGTAATTTCCATCCTTCGTTGGGCCTGAGTCGTGTCGTAGGGCAGGCTTCGGTCCTTTAGGTAGTTCCTCAAAAGCCGCATTAGATATTCTGGAACTTGAAAAGAGTTTTCCAGCGTGTCCAGAATATCCACCCATCTAGCGGAGTTGAAGGCATTCCTGACGTCGAGTGTCACCAACAGGACGATCCGTCGCTTGGTGCGACTATATGCCTCTGCCTTTTGGACCGCGTTCACCACCTCTGCAATCGCATCAATGGTAGAACGTCCTGCTCTACAGCCGTACTGCCGAGGAGATAGGTCCCCAGCAGCACGAATCGCGTCAGTGAGTCTTCCCTTGATGAGTTTCTCTAGCACTTTCCCAGCCGTGTCTAGCATGCATAACGGGCGGTATGCAGACGGCGATTCGGGATTTTTCTTCCCCTTGCTGACCAGCACGAGCCTCGTCACCTTCCATCGTACCGGGAAAACCCCGTCCCGTAGGCAAGCGTTGAATGTGCTGAGCAGCAAGTCAGGACAATGGTGATAGACGAGCTGCAAAACCTCAGCTGGAACACCATCTTGACCTGGAGCCTTCCACGCTTTCAGGGAGAGGACTGCCTCCTCCAGTTCCAGCTGTGTGAAGAGTGGGCACTCGACTGCTGTTTCACCATGGACAGCGTCAACACGGACGGGATGGGCGGGGAAGAGTCCCCGCACTATCGCGTCCATCTTTTCCGCGTCATATATACAAGGCTTCCGTAGGGCGCCAAGTTTCCCCATGACCAGCTTGTAGCCAAGGCCCCACGGATCCCTATTCACATCGTCCACGAGGTCTTGCCAGCATCGGGCCTTGCTCTTGTTAATAAGGCTGCGAAGATATTTCCTGCCGGACCTGTATGCTGCTAGCCTGGTGTCTGCCTCCTCCCGTGTTCGCGCCCGCTGGGCTTCTCGCCGAAGTTTGTGACACTCGCTTCTTTGTTCGGCGATCTCGTTTGACCACCAGTATACTGGAGGCTTACCATGTCGGGGTCTCCGACGGGGCATGGAAGACTCGCAAGCAACTATGATGGGACTCATAGTTGAGTTCACCAGGTCCTTGGCTGTAGGCCCTCCACTCCCTGGCGGAGCTCCCAGCAACGGTGCGCCTGCCGTAAGCGCGTCAGCAAACCTCTCATTGTCCATCCTCCCTGTCCTCCATCCGAGGATTGAAGTTTGGGCATATGCACGCAGAGTGGCACCGTCGTGAATCTCAACAGCTATATACTGGTGATCACTAGCCGAGTAGTCCTCTAGTACTCGCCAGTTGTGTACTCTGGGTACCAGGGACTCCGAAGCGAGTGTCACATCGGGTATGGTTCCTACGCAACCCCAGCGGCGGAAAGTAGGGGTGTTACCAGTGTTTAGGACAAAAAGCGCTGTTCTGGCCGCCATGTCCAAGATTTGCTTTCCCCTTGGGTCGGATTGTGGCATACCCCATTCAATGGCTCTAGCGTTGAAGTCTCCCCCGACCAGCATGTGGCCCTCTGTGTTCGAGACAGCGTCCTCCAGGGCATTGAGTTTGGTTCGAAAAGATCGCATTGCCTCGTTAGGCGTCAGATAAACACTGAAATATGTTATCCCTGAACACCGCACCCACACAAAACCATCCCCGCGTCCATGGCCCTGCACCTGAAGGCGGGCGCTGTCTCGAACCCAGATGGCCGAGGTACCAGATTTATCAGGGTACCACGCTTGCGAGTCCTTGTTATGATGTTGCTCGCTCAGCAACAGGAGGTCAGCTTTCTTATCCCTCGCAAACTGCTCAAGTAGGTCCTGGGCGTTTGTGCTTCGGTTGAAAAAGGGTTAGCCATGTGTTTAGTTAAGAGTCTATCTTTTTACTGCAAATAGTCTGCTATTCAGGAGCGGTGCGGTGTTTCGGAACCAGTATTTTTATCGTTAGTGATTGAACATCTCATAATATTTTAATAATTTTTCGTATTCGGTTATTTGTTGTTTACCGTTTTCTTCTTACTTTTCCATTGATTGCATGATCAAGCATTTAGTCTTTAAGAGGGGAACAAATAATGAAAAGTCATTTTCCCGCAACGTTCCAACTGTTAACAAGAAAAGTAGAAAAACGATTGAATTATTCGACAGTCCTAGTAATCTCATAAAGAGGGATTTATTTAGGCAAGAGTTTGAAATTTGTACTGACAATGAATTATGTTTACAAACTTCTTAACATTATTACTGTAACGGTCGAAACTGTCTTAGAGAGTTCATAACGAAACACAATTAACAAAACAAAAAAATTTAATAGCACAAACACATAATTCCTTATCTGACAGAGTGAAATTTTATTTACAATGTTTTCCAAGTCGACTAATTTTACTTTTACACCCATGTTTAGTGATCCCCTTTCTCAATCAACCATTATTTGTTAAAGCACTCGTTTTGTTATTTTCTAAAAGAAGAAGAAAAAAAAAACTTCGCCAAAGCGCACAAGGTGAAGTTGATTGCAGCTTGAGTCGTTTATGGTTTTACTTCGCGATTAAGCATTTCCTGCATAGGCGTGCATATTAAAACTAATCGAAGATATTCATTAAAAGCCGCCGACATAGCGGTCTAGAATCAAATTATGTTCGGGTTGTTGCAATGAGTTAGGACGTGGTTTGAAGGAATTGTCGGTGTTAAAAATTTGTTATACTCATATGCCAGAATCCAATACTGTATAAAAAGCGCGCTTTATACTTTTTAGTGCTTGTCAACATACTCCATTTTATTTCCAAATGTTTGCTGCATGAAAATTTCTATTTACTTTGTTGAGTGCGCCGAAAACAAAAATATTGTCTTAAAATGCCTTAAAACGACAAACCTATTGGCAAAGTGAAGCTTCAATGAGCCTAAGTATCTTGAAATGATTGTGTTATAACTCACCTTAACAAAAAAATAGAAACCATACGTATAAATTCATTTATCTTACTGTACTCTGCACGTAAGGTAAATAAAAAGACTAATCACAGATTTTCTATTATTTTTCATTTGTTATTCTCTTAGTTGGTTGTAAGCATATAATAAAATATAAACATGTTTATATGAAAATTATCGCTACAAAAGTTCCACATTATGTACTTTTATATGGTTCTACATTGCGATATACATTAGATTTACATATAATCCTCTATTCGATTGCGACTGAAGTGGTGTTCACACTAGAGAGAAAAAAAAATAATAAAAAAATCCATACATGCAATTATTTTATCAAAAATACAAATGAGAGAATATTTAAGACAACAACAATAAAATTGAAACAAAAGATCAGGACGTAAACATTGTGTAAATAAGTAAATAATTCTAGTTTTCTTTTTTTTTTGTATTTAAGACAGAACTGTAAATCATTTAAATAATAATCATATCTTATGCAAATATAACAAAAATAATATTAATTGCTAACTCAAAACACGATTTTCCTTTCCAGTGGTCCTTTCTTTCAGCGGGAAATAGAGTGCATGGTAAGTATGCCGTCGCGAGGGTAGGGTTTGAGAAAATCTGCTGATGTTGGTTTCGCGTCGTGCGCGGTACGTGGTACCTTAGTTGATTTTGGTTTTTCTTTAGCGTAGTTTTTTTTCGGATTTACGTTAACGTAGTATATTTTTCGGTACCGCGCCGGAAATTCGGGAACGCGAAGTAAAGATTAGATCTTTGTCCTTTGACTGGTTGTATGAAGAAATACGGAGTAATGTAAAGTAGGTTTCCTCTCCGTACGGTTTTGTTTTGGTGACGCGTTTGAAAACGGGCATGTATTGATGGCTGAAGATTGTAAATGAGCGTAATCCATTTGGAGACCCACGACCGAAATCTGGCCGACAAGCAGCCACCGCGAAAATGGATTACGGTGCACGGATTGGTTGACCGGTGGGTACCATCCGTTGCCACTACTCAGACTTAACGTCTAGAACCGATGAGAGGTCGGTTCCTCGTCCGGACTTAGACATTTAAAATCATTACAGTACTCTAGAGCCAAATTGAATATCAATGGGGCCAGTTCACCTCCCTGTCTTAGTTCGATATTTGTGTCAAAGGCAATGGTGAGTTGGTTATTGATGCGAACTTGGGAGATCGTCGACGTCATTGCCATTTTGCTAAGACAGACTAATTTGGCTGGAATGCCAAGGCAAAGCATTATTTGGTACAGTACGTTACGATCAATACTGTCGTATGCTTGCTTACCGTCTACGAAAATTTGGTGCACGTCTATGTTGCACTCCCAGCATTTTCGTAGTATCTGCTTGACTGTGAGCAATTGGTCTAGTGTCGATCTACCTGCTCTAAAACCACCTTGATACTTCCCAATAATACTGTTGGTATATGATCCGATTTTATTTTCTAAGATCTTTGAAAACATTTTGTACACCATATAAACTATGCCTCTATAATATTTGCACTGTAACTAGTCACCTTTTTTGTGGATAGAGAATGTAATTGATTAGCAGCATTCTTTCGGCATATGTTTTTGTTGCCAAATATGCTGGATGACTTTGCGAATAGCTTTCTGAACACTACGGTCACCATATTTGATGAGCTCCACTGGAATTTCATCGATGCTCGGCGCTTTATTATTCTTTTGGGCTTTAATTATGGAACACAATTTATCCAGAGTTTTTGGGGCCAATGGAGGCTCTCCGCAAATATCTATAGACTCCAATGTTCTGGAGCTGTGCGGAGGATTAAGGTGGTTCTTGAAATATGATGCTCATCTTTCCTTAATCTTGGTTTCATCAGCGATAATATTGCCGATGTCATCACGACAGAGCGCGGTTTTGGGCTGATAACCATGTTTCAGGCTTTTCACTACGTTGTATGCTTGTCTTGTGTTGGTGCTCGTTAAACTTACATCTGCACTTCTCAATTGGTGGTCATAGTATTTTCTTTTCTTAACTCTAATTATCTTATTCGCTACTTTTTTGAGATTTTCATAGTGTAGGTTTCGTCCTGGTTTTCCTACCTATGTATTCTGTGTACGCCTAATTTCGCCGCATCCTGACACTCATCATCGAACCATTCATTTCTCTTACACCGAGCTTGATGTCCGATCGTCTGTTCTGCCACGATCCTAACAGCCGCTTTCACTTCCATCCAGAGCTCGTCGTTTGTCTTTGACGAGGCATCTGATAAGATGGAAGCCAACTGGTTGTCGACGATCTCCGGGAACATTGATTTTCTTATTGGTGTGGAGCTATTTCGTTCTCTATTATGCAGTGAAAAAATAACAATGGGCCCTACACTACCAATTCTGCAAAACACTGTGCTAGGATGGGTGGCAATCAGAAAGGTTGAAAGTAGTATCGATGCAACGAAAAACATGTTTTGCGGCACTTTGACAGGCTTGGACAAGTAGCTTGAACGCTTTTAGACTATGGAGGAAGTTGAAGAAACGAAACAGAGAATATCAGAAGAAGATAGCCAGTGTGAGGAATTCTTCGAATCTACAGTAACAAGAAACAATGAGGGAAGATTTGTAGTCCGATTACCACTCTCCCGTCTACCTTCAAGTCTAGGAGAGTCAAAAAGCTTAGCAGAACTGAGGCTTAGAAGTTTACTGAGGAAGTTAGACAGAAACGATGAACTGCGGTCAATGTAAACAAATTTCATAAACGAATAGTTGGCTTTGGGTCACTTGGAACCCGATCTTGACTCTTTACATCTTGACGCAGCACACAATACACCCCAGTACTACCTACCTCATCATAGTGTGCTGCGCCCAGACAATACAACCGCTAAATTCTGAGTATAATTTGATGGATCCGCAAAGAAGTCGACCAATTTGTCTCTGAATGACATACTGCATACGGGGCATGCTCTGCAGAATGAACTGTTCAGTATTTTGACCATGCTTCGCACATTTAAGTACGCAATGACAGCGGACTTACAAAAAATGTTCCGAAAGATACTTATTAACCGTGAAGATCAAGAATATCAAAAGATTCTATGGTGAGAGAGTCCGAATGAAGAGCTGAAAACATATCACCTAAATACAGTGACATACGGAACCAGATGTGCACCATACTTAGCAACGAAATGTCTCCTAAATTTGGCAGGGACTGAAGAAAGATGATTTTCAATGGCAGCTCAAGTCACACGATGGGACTTCTATGTTGACGACTTGCTTACCGGTATGGATGATCTCCAACAGGCCATCAATATTCAGCAGCAACTCATTGAAATGTTACAACGTGGTGGGTTTCACTTGCATAAACGGTGTTCTAATAACATAACACTGCTGAAACGCATTCCAGCCAATAATCGAGCTACAGAATATAATGTCACCGACTTCGATGATACCGGCATCGTTAAGGCTCTAGGATTAATATGGCTTCCTGCATCGGATCAATTCAACATCAATTACAACGTTTCGGACTCAACGCAGCCAATTACAAAATGAGTTGTTCTTGCACAGATGTCACAACTATTTGATCCCTTTTGACTCGTTAACCTAGTTGTCGTACTTGCGAAGATATTCATGCAAAAACTCTGGGAATCAAAAATCGACTGGAATACACCTCTATCGGAAAAACTCCAACAAAGCTGGAAGGATTATCGAGCTCAACTATCAACATTGAGGAGATTAGCCATACCACGGTATATAATAAACTCCACCAAACGAAAAAGTGCGCAACTCCAAGGGTTTGCGGATGCTAGCATGCTAACTTACGGTGCTTGTATCTATATGCGCACTGAAGACATCTATGGAAATATCGAAGTTTCTCTAGTTTGCGCGAAGAGTAGAGTCGCACTTACTAAGCAAACAATAATAGCACGGTTAGAACTTGCGGCGTAAAGCTACTTGCTTAGCTTATGAGAAAGGTCTAAAACTGTATATCGACAGAGATTGAAAGAGTTTTTATTGGAGTGGTTCTCAAAGTGTTCTCCAATGGATAGCCTCGCCGTCATCTAAATTTACCACCTTTGTCGGCAATCGAGTGGCTTATATTCAAACTATGACCGAACCGAACATCTGCCAGCACATTGATTCAGCCAGTAACCCAGCGGATATTGTTTCCCAAGGAATGCTTCCCAGCGAACTATGTTCATATAAACTCTGGTTTGAAGGTCCCGAGTTTTTAAAACAACAGCTACCAGCATCAAACGCGATACAGACAATAACCACGGAAGAACTTCCGGAATTACAAAACGAAAGACGGTTTTGATTGGCTCAAGTGATTTGCAAACTGAAATTATACGACGCATAACCATCATAATAATTTCAACCGCTTACAAGAAACAACCGCATTTTTATTACGTTTCATTCGAAATTGTAAACTACCCAAGAAGAAAAGAAAGCTGAGCGAAAGACCCAGCCCATTGAAAATGAAAGACGCACTCAAGATAATTGTTGCCGTAACACAGGTTGAAAGCTTTGAAGAAGATCTTAAATATCTACAAAACAAAGGAGCAGTCCATCATAACAACAAATTTTGATTTTTAACACCATTCATAGATCCAGGCGGACTTATACGCGTTGCCGGGTGAATTAAAAATAGTGATATTCCAACGAACGCCCAGCACCCGTTGATGATATCACCAAATCACGAGTTTACTCCACTTATTTTCAAACATCTCCATCAAAAATACTTGCACGCAAGAGCACTAGCACTTTATTATGCGTTAGATAAAACATTTTGGTGCATTAATGGCAGAAGGATGGCATCCAAAACAGTTTGGCAATGCGTACTGTGTGCACGACTTAAACCAAAAACTCTAACTCAACTGATGGGGGACTTACCAGCGGACAGAGTACGAAGATCGAGGTCATTTCTTCATGTTGGAGTCAACTTTTGTGGTCCATTCCAGGTGCACTATAAAATTCGTGGGAAACGTCCAGACAAGGTCTTCATACTCCCCCACTTGAGAGCCTACATAGCGCTCTTTGTATGCTTTTCAACAAAGGCTATTCACTTGGAGCTAGTTTGTGACCTTCATCAGAGGTCTTAAGCGGTTCATCGCAAGGCGAGGACGTCCTGTGAGAATCTTTAGCAGTAATGCTACAAATTTCGTTGAAGCAAATACGGAGCTCCAGGAACTCACTTTGCTGTTTAACCAGCAGTTTGCGCAGATTGAGGATAGCTGTGCCGATCCCCATGTGTTATCTTGAATCTCCCATATCTCCCATCTGTTATCTTGAAGTGTTCACCTTGCACTTGAAACATTTAATACATTTATGTACAAAATGTTGAATGGCATCGCGGCCATCAATCAT
The DNA here is from genome assembly GCA_963969285.1 of Odontomyia ornata. Lineage (NCBI taxonomy): Eukaryota > Metazoa > Arthropoda > Insecta > Diptera > Stratiomyidae > Odontomyia > Odontomyia ornata. The sequence goes on from OZ017741.1 coordinate 7,132,184, forward strand.
CCAAAATTACTTGCGAATAAAGTATAAGTTGCGTATGCCCATGCAAAGTAGTTTTGTGAGCGGAGTCAAGAACTAATTCCGTCAGTTTTCCGCATTCTGGTAAAATTACAGGGTGACGTTCTCCAACTCGTAGACTTCAAATTTGTGATTTCATACCTCCATGTTAGTGGTTTCTCGGCTTAAATTTGTAGTAAGAGAGCAGTCGCCGAGGCAAACTGCTAGAAAAACAATCCCGGGCGAAAAAAAATTTTTTTCTATTCAAAAATCCTTAATTATAATTTTATTTTTAATTGTAATTTAAAAATAAAAAATCAAAAAAATTTTATATAAAAATATTTAATAATAAAATCATTTTCAAATTGTTTCTTACTTTTAATAAATTTAAAAATAAAAAAAATCTAAATAATAATTTATTAAATTTATCTTTATTCTGAATTTTGATATATCTATATTATAAAAAAACAAATTAAATAAAAAAATTACAACCGAAAATTCGATTATGGTAGCGAATTGCAGTCTTACTTCGTCGGGAAGAAACCACCGTTGAAGGCACGCAGAGGGCTCGCCAAATATACCACCGCTACCAGCATGCGGCCGTCTCGTCAGGATAAGCAACACGGGTGCAGCAGCAGTAAGAATTGTCGACGTCGTCGTGGTCGTATGCCGTACGTGGGGCAATGTGTAACTCGTCGCCTTGCAGTAAATAATCTGTTTGTTATGAGATTTCCATGTGAACGTTTCAAAATGGCTTTAACCCGGAGGACACGCTATCTGTCCACCCTTTTTGAACAATTTGACGAATCTTGCTCAGATTAGGGCGCTGTTGCGATGTGCATTCAATTAATAGGTCCAAATTCGACTTACGATAAGTAGCTCCGGAAACTGATCACTTGAGCCGTTTTGCAGTGATAATCGTGGAGGTGCATCTGCGTTACCATGTCGATCGCTTTTCTGATGCATGAATTGGTAGTCGTATACCCCAAGTATCAGCGACCAAACGAAGCATACGTGGTGAGAGATGCTCTGGAGTAACGGCTCCTTTCTTGAAAACTCCTGAGAGTGGCTTATGGTCTGATTACGGCGACGAAAAATATATTCGTAGAATTTTAATGCAGCAAAAATTAATGACAAGGCCTCTATATCAATTTGGGCGTAATTTCGCTCGATTGGAGAAAGCGTATGTGACGCGAATGTATAGCTGGCTTTTCTGAGTCGTCGTCCATGAGATGAGTGAGAACCGCTGATACCCCGTATGGTGATGCATTGCGCAGTTGTTGATTGCCAACGTAATGAGTCAAAATTCAATGCGTTAGCGTGAAACTTCAGTCCATGTTCATGCTGCGTCTTGTTACGGATAAAACCAAAGGGCACCAGGATTACCTCACCCCGAACACTATCGTAACATTCGCGTGACTATGTATAGTCAGAAAGCTAAGCCGCACTCGACTAGGGTTTGTTTGCCCGTCCAAATTGTAATCATATTAGTAGTTTAAATACGATTATTGGTAGTCTTAAGCAAACAACAACAACCAACAACATATGCGAAACGTAAAGACAATACAGAGCATTCAAACCCGTGTTCATATTCGTGGACGATACTTAGAGCAGCAACTGTAAAGTTGATTCAGCAGAAAATGCAAGAATTCATCAGCGTAGCTGGAGTTGAATTACAGGAATTGCCTGTTGCCAGCCCTCTAGCACCCGGAATTTCGCGAATATTGTCACAGTGGCTAGAAATGTTCTCGGAAGAACTATATGTGAAAGGCCCGGTACCACCTAATTATATTCCAGGATGTTTTACTGAATCAGACGCTAAAGGTCCGGCCATACATAAATATCGTTCACTTCTCGAAAGACATAATACACCATTCTTGAGTGGCTCATCAGCTGGTCCAGCACGACGACTATGGAATTATCTTGTGAGACAAGAACCAGTTCAAGATATATTCATTCGTGCAGTTTTTGGCAAAAAGCGTCAGTTGCCTTCCGACCTGAATTCTAATACCTCATCAGATCCACATGGAGCCGAAGACTTATCTCTATTTGAAAATGGAGAACATACACCAGTCCATAGTAACCCGGATCCAATTCGAGTTATTCATAGGGAACAAGAATCAAGATCTGCATTCTGTATTAATAATGTTTCGCCCGGATTAATAGCGATAGCGGCACCTAGGGAAATTCAAGAAATGGATATAACACTCTTATTAGAATCCAAGCATTGGTATGAAGATGAATGTGACTATGACATTTTGAATTTGTCTAAAGATTCAGACACATTACCAACAAGTAGTTTTCTAGTCATACAAACGTCCACCGATAAACATATATTAAATCAAATCAGCTCAAACGCGCAAAACTATAATCTGTCAGTTACACCTCAACCGGGATTAGGAAGTCAATCGGGTCGTGGAACATCCGTGGTCCTCAAACACAGGGTGGATAATGCTAGACGAATGTGTGCACATCCACTGATGCCAGTTTATATTACCGGCGGTCAAGACGGCTCAGTTCAACTATGGGAATGGGGACATCAGCAAGTTGTTTGCACTCCTCGTCCACCCGGTACTTTGCAAAGGTGACAAGGTGCCGGTTCTCACAACATGGAAATAAATTTGGCATCGCTGATGGAGATGGCAGCTTGAGCTTATGGCAAGCAAGCATAGCGTCACAAAACAATAGATCAGTTTTCACTTATCAATGTCATAACAAAGGAATTGCGGATTTCGTTTTCTTAGGCTCGTGCAGTCTTGTCGCAACAGCGGGGCACAGTTCGGAAAATAAAAATGTAGGCATTTGGGATACATTGCTACCGCAAAAGAAACCTTTAGTAGCATCATTTACTTGCCATGATCAGGGTGCATCTAGTTTAATCTATGCTCCGCAACATCAAGTGTTAATCTCTGCTGGAAAGAAAGGAGATGTTTGTATATTTGACGTTAGGCAACGAACATGACGGCAACGATTACAAGCACACGAAAGCTCTGTGAAATGCTTAGCCATAGATCCGCATGAAGAAATATTTGTTACCGGATCAGCTGATGGCGATATTAAGATTTGGAGCCTAACAAATAGTTATCGTCCAATCCATTCTTACATGGGTGAACATGCACGAAGCAGTTTCGTCAAGCATATAGGACAGGGCGTAAGTCAACTGCATATTGATTCGCATGGAAGATTGTTCTCTTGTGGGTCTGATGGTTCCATGAAAGTTCGACAACTTTCCGAGATGATAGTGCAAACGCCTTAAAAGAACTAAGAATGTTGAATAAATAAATAAATTAATTAATTGAAAACACATAAAGTTGAAGAAGGCGATTTAGAAACGCTCACGTCGAAATTCCATTTCGTTGATTTGGCCGGATCAGAACGATTGAAGCGAACAGGAGTGACAGACCAAACTGTCAGTGAATTACATTCAGCTGATTCAGCCGAATTTGGAGTGCTCGCCACCAGAGGGGAGCGGCGACCAAGTGGCGGCAAGAAGGAATTACCCCACTGAAGAGGTGGATGACCGACGAGCGGAACCATAGCCGTTAGGAGGAGGCTATATAAGCACGCGAGGAATGACGCGCCTCCTCTTTGATCTTCTTTATCGTGGGCGATGACGGCAACGGAACCAGAGCAACCAGCGAGATATAATTCGAAGCGCAGCGGAATCTTCAAGTGGAGGACAGCGGAATCAGCGAAGTGAAATCCACGCCAAGGAAAAATTCACATCAAAGCGACGAGCAAACTTCGATATTGGAGGAAAGGCTACGGAAAACATCCGCGAAAACGATCGCCGAAAGGGGCCCCTTTGTAGGTATAGAAGAGAAGTAAGTTTTTCTATGATATTGTGTATCATTTGTTAAGTTTATAGATTATTTCGATCTGGAATACAAGTGTTGTAAAATGGTAAATAATTGAAGTTTATTTGTGATCGATTAATGTTTGAAGGAAGACATTTTTGTCTTTAGAAGAGAAGTAAGTTCTTTGTTTCAGATCGCGGGTTGTAACGAGCCGAAGTGGAAGTGCCGTGGAGTTAAATGAAGCCCGTGATATCGGGAGTCAAAGTGTTCGGGGGTGGTACTGTAGTCCACGCGAAGGATAGAGTGATTAAGAAGTGAAGATTATAGGGTGGTTAGTGAAGTGGTGTAGGTGAAGTATTGAGGTGAAGATTATAGGGTGGTTAGTGAAGTGGTGTAGGTGAAGTATTGAAGTGAAGATCGTAGGGTGGTTAGTAGCTAGGGTATCGGCCGAATAACGTTACGTTTACTCCGGTTAGTCGCATTTTCGCTTGGCGGCTATTTGGGGCTTTGAGGGAAAAGCGAGTGGCGCCCCACGCCCGTCTTCGGACGAGCTAACCGGGTCCATAAGCCCCGCCGGAGCACCCCAGTTTCCCTGGTAAAAAGTGGGTGTAACAGTCTTTGCTCAAAATTTTATACAAAGGTTCAAATATTGTATTGTTACATGTACAAATAATTCTGCGAGCTACTGTCGCAATTGTTTTCACAACAATGAAGAACACGAATTCACTCGAAACCACGAGAACCCAACAAGCATGATCAACATCTGCAAGTGACGTCACTCCATTCATGAATTTGCTCGAATCTACCAGGTACCTCTCGGTAGAACATTCGCCAATAAACGAGAAATGGGTGAATAGGTAGAGACCCTATATAAAGGCGAGCTGAATGATTGGGGGGATCATCATTCATTCGACCGCGAGAAGAACTGCGATTGTGTGGGGGAAGCGATATTCTTCGAGTAGTAGAAAAGTGTGTTTCGTAATAGTGAAGTAATTTAGAAGACAATTGCGATAATAAATTTATGGACAAGTGTTAGATAATTTTAATAGTGACAATTAAAATAAGTGAAAGTGTTAACTGATTATTGCGCATTTTATTTAATTGAATAAACTCTTTTAACTTAAATTAAAAGACATTGCGTTTTCACTTTCCCGGAACGTTAGAATTATAGGCCGCGAACCAATAACACGCGACAGTATCTTGGTTTTGCAGGAATCCGTCGTAGAAATGTTTATTCCTAAGAGCAGTTGCAGCTCTGTTTCGCTGTGAGGCACAGAGGCATTCTGGATAGCCTAAATCTTGTCTTTAAGGGATGAACTCCTTGAGCATCTATTCTGTAGCCCCAAAACTCAACGCTTTTTGCGATAAGTTCGCACTTTTTCTTTTTTATTTATAAGCCGTATTCATATAAGACTTCAAAAATATTCTTCAAGCGTTGCGTGTGTTTCTTTTTTGTTCAGCCTGCCACAACAATATCGACGACGAGAGCTGCCGTCGATACCTATTAAGAAATTTTCGATTAACCTTTGAAAGATTCCAGGTGCAGCGGAGATGTCAAAGGGTAACCGTTTCACAGCGAAGATTCCTTTAATTGTATTTATCGCTAAAGGATGCGAAGCTTCTTCGTCGACTGCCAGCTTGATTCAAATCCAATTTAGAGAAGATCATCCCACCTGAGAGTTTCACGAATAAATCGTCAAGAGTTGGTAGTGGGTACCGGTCAGGCCTGAGAATTCGGTTTACGGTAGCTTTGTAGCCCCCCACAACTGCAGACTTCCACCGCGTTTTGGAACTACTACGATAGGCGTAGCCCATTTGCTTGGGATTGCTTCCAAAACGCCAAAATCTACCAGACGTTGAATCTCTTTGATCACTCTATTTTGCAAAGCGTAAGGTACACGATGGCTTCTTAAGTATATAGAAGAAGCAGTGTGATCAAAATCTAGCCTGATTGCAGGTGCTTTAAATTCTCCTAAGGCTCGGTCATCGTTCGCAAGCGCTGGGTGAGTAAATTTGCTTAACTCTGGAATAACCGACAGATCCAATGTTTTGAACCAGTTATGCTCTATAAGCGAGTGATCTTTGCAGTTATCTATTATGACTAATGGTTGGAGCGCTACTCTGCTGTTGAAATTCACTCTGACTGTCCTCGTGCCAAGAATACGAAGTTTTGGTTCATCGTAACTGTCGAGTCTCAATCCAGCAACCGGATTCAGCTTATACTGAGGACGCCATAATTTAAAGAACGAATCCCTATACATGGCGGTAATGGTATCACCTGGATCCAGTTCCATCTACAATTGCTTTTCATCAATGGTCACTGGGATTATTATCGCAGGAGAAACTGCTACGATTTGCCTGTCAGCTCCTGCTTGCACCTGGAATAAGCTAAAATGGGAGAAGAGGGGTGGTGCCAAACTGTCGAAGTTATTCGTTGAGCTTGCATTTTCGTTGTGATACGCCGTAATTTGATGGGTCGCCACTTCGGATTGACACTCAACTGCTCCTATTGTTTCAGATCTTGAAGCATCGCCTTTGTTTCGATTAAACTTCTTATTGAATTTATCGACTGGTGTACGTTGCCCAGATTGACACACTTTAGCAAACTGACCATATTTTTTGCATTCAGTTGAATATAAAGAGTCAGGACTCATATCGCTTTGTGAAACCTTGTGATCACCTGCGAACCTGAAACATTGATTGATGGCGCTTTTGCTCGGTTGATTCGGGTAGCGGCCGTGAGTTTGAATGATGTGGCCCATTCGATCTGTAGATGCACCCCTGTTCAATAGCTCCACTGGGTTGCCAGTGGTATTCATTCATCTGAATTGCGTTTGCTTAGGCTATCTTTTCGATTTGCAGCAAACGGTAGCGTACGCCACTGGTTTGCAGCCCACACACTAGCTGATTGTGCATCATCCAAATTCACAATCAGATACAAAACGTCTCAGCTCTACCCCGAACTCCACCACTGTTTTCCTGATTTTCTGAGTGCAGTGATGAAAATGGTAGTAGGTTGCCACTTCATTCACCTGAGGATTAAAATGAGTAGTTAGCTTTGCTATTATATCATCACATTCAACTTTTTTAGGCTTTGAAGGGTGAAGCAGGTTGCAAGTGAGGTTATACGTGTTCTCTCCACAACAAGTGAAAAAATACGCACGCTTCATAACTGTGTCTGTAATACGCATGGCGGTAAGTTGAAATTGAATAATGTTACCTATCGAGGCCACTCTGTTGGGTAGGTGATATTGAAAGTTTTTATACTTATCGACGTAGCAAACACAGATGGCGTGCTCGGCGCAGTCACTGTGCCTGAATGGACCATTTTATTTTGCATGAACTAAAACCGATTTTAGCTATGTTGTCGAGCCGCCACTGATTAACTTGAATAAGCTGTACGCTTCCTGTCTTGAACGATGTACACTTAATTTAATGTAGACTCTCTCCTCGATTTTTGCCTTGCTTACGTGTCTCAACGTCGATGATGGCGTTGGTAACCGATGCAAAAAGGTACGCTTCGTAGACTTACGGATATCGCGAGAATGACCCGCTATCTTCGGAACAGAGTATGAGTTTAACTGCCTATTTGCTGCGAAATCACGTAACATGTTCGGGAAAAGGTTTAACTTTAACTATGCGAGCTGCACGTTGTGACAATAGCAGTCCTAACCTCTGAACACTGACAGTTAGTCAGCCACTACGCACACACGACTGATCGTATCTGGGAATTTGTATTGTAATCCCGCTATTCCGTTAAAACACTCTCGTGAATCCCTTCCACGTCACCAAATGAAGTGTCCAAGGGGTCGAAAGAAAGAAGACACCTAGTTAATTAATAAATGATTTTGGTTTATTCGGCAGAATACGTGTGCGTCTTAGCGTGGCTAAGAAGGTACTGATGTCGCCACGTTCATACTTACATTGCGCTACTAAGCATAGATGTCGCGATATCTGAATTACATTTTATTTAACAAATTCACTTTGAGAAAGTACAAAATTAAATTCGAGTATACGACACTTTTTATTTTTAAATGAATATGGGGGTAAATGATAAAGGGGGATTAGTCTTTTATATATCTAAATAATCGAAGTTACTAAGTCAAGTCATTCAATTTAAATTTATTTGAGTTGTGGTTCTTTTTTCTATTAAATAAATAATGTTTACTATGTGTTAAAAGCAATAATTTTCCATTTCTTAAAAAGAGTCCTCTCAATCCTTTCCTTCCTTTTTTGTGTAAGTCCTTGTATGTGAGGTGGCACACCTGGGGCAAAGGATTTTCCGGAAAGTCCCGCGGCACGACTGAGCGCTAGCCGGCCTCAGAATGCCACACTGAGTTAGAGAACCCTCTGCCAAATACTAATACCTGCCACTACGGTAACTTCAGCGATTGCAATATTTTGGTGTTTTTAACTACAGTTTTCTTCCTTTGGTGTATCAATATAAGGCTTTACAAAAGGTACATAAGAAAATACTGCTACATAATGCAATTATTAAGACGCCATGTTAATTTAACTCTTCTTTGAAGACTTAATCGTAATGAGCTTTAATTTTCTTCATCCAAATATCGAATGTCCTGTTTAATTCAATTATCGAACATACTTAATAAATACCCAATACCCTCTCATTAGACACGCATTTATTCTCCTATCTTTAATAATTAAGAACGTATTAATGAACTCAGAGTATCAGCAAGAATTTCACGTAGGTCTTGCTCTTCATTAAATTAATGTTCAGTAGAACAAAGCTTGCAGCTTGTCATAGTCATCTAATATTGTTTTAAATTACCTGTACGATACCTGAAGGAATTTACTTCGTAGATAATTCCAGTCATTCTATACTTATATAAGAAAATAAACCAAATAAATGACGCAATTGAAAGGAGAAATTTAATAGCTTCTGTTCATAATTGTATTGATGGAGATGGTTTTGGTTCACCTTTAACTTTATGATAAGTTGCTAGGATGAGTTTTTCGATAGGTTAGGTTCAATGTTGAAAAAATTATGTAAATATAAGATTAATAAATATAGGACGTCAAAGTGTAAATAAATATAGGACGTCACTATTTTCATAACTATTTCTATTTAAATTTTCTTCAAAGAGTATGGTTTGAGTTGCTATATAAACTTCATTAAATAATCTCTGAAATTCTATTAACATGTTAATCATGTTGTATTTGTATGTGGTACTAATCAACTGCTTACATATTAAGCCCTATTCTCCTGGTACTAGCTCCAAAAATCAACCAATACGCTTTCATCTAAAAATAAAATAGGAAAAGAAATCCCACCACCATCTTGCCCTAATCTAACTATGTCTGACCAGCTCCTTAGCATGGAACCACAATCCAGCCTCCTCAAGCTAACCAATTTATTGAATTCATTGCTACCGTCCCCTGACCCAATTATGCCCCAACAACTCACGAATGCCAACGGGTCTCTCCTAAGCTGACAAGTCCCAAAACCAAACCAGCCATGTTGTAAGGGGAGCTAAAATGAATTAGTTCTCCTGAAAGCCTCCGACCATTTCTAGTAACAACGATGCGGTGTCCGCTTAACTTCCCTGTGATCCATTTATTTCTCTCCCCCATCGATAATCATCGGCCTAGTCTATATAGGGTTTCAGGTCTTTGGCATGCCATACCCCGTCCTCCTCCCGGCTTTCATTCTCCAGCATAAAATAGAGCATAGTTCCTCCTCTAAACTCGGTCTCCGACTTGGCACTGCACGTCGCGCCTCCTCAGATTATATCGGGTCTCACTGCGCGTGATGGCTTGCGCCAATTGTTGCACCCCCTCCTTGCGCACCTCCTCCAGCATAGCTGACCTTCTCTTGGGCTCTGAGGTCTCTAAGGCCGACTCCGGTTACTCCTTCCCATCTCCGTATGTGTTCATCTCCCTACCAAATCTAAAGAAAATCGGGGTGACTTTAGTTATATCATGCTGGTAAGTGCCCAGCACACATGCTATTTTTGCCAAATTCCGATCCCAGTCACGATGGTTTTCCCCGACGTAAGACCTCAGCATCCACTGATGATGATAGAATGCTGTCTGTTTCACCTCGAAGCCATATTTCCTGGCTAATTTTTGTAACAACTTTTCCTGGAATCGGACTCCGTTGTCACACACTAGCCAGCGTGGAGCCCCAAAAAGTAAAATAACCTGTTCCTCTAGAAGACGCCTTACGGAGTTGGAAGAGGAGAGTGAACTTACTGACATAGTCAATAACTGTTAGAATGTAGATATGACCTTGTTTCAAACGTGGTAGGGGACGCACCAGGTCAATACACACGATCTCCCATGGGTTTCGTAGACCCGTTTCCTGTGACACTATCTGTCCAACTGGTGCCTTCCTTTCAGCTTTGTTGGCCTGGCACACTTTGCACCTCCTTATATAGCGCTCTACATCTGCCTCCGTTTTCGGCTAATACAATTGAGTCGCTACCCTCGCCAATGTGCCACTGATCCCTATACGGCCTGCCTTAGCATCATCGTGAAACCGGACAAGAATCTCTTTTCGACCGGGTTCAGGGATAATCCTCTTCCATGCCTGATTCCCTTCGAATTCCCCCATTCACTCGCCAATCCGCGTAACGCTCCGGGTCCTGATCGATATTAGTTACCATTTTCCCATACCAAGCGTCCGCAGACTGCACGCAAGCCAACGCAGGCTAGGGCAACATTCTAGACAGCGTGTCTGGGACTAAATGTTCTTTACCCTTTCGATGTATGATCTCAAAATCGTACTGTTGCAACCTGACCACCCATCTCGCTAATCGTCCCGCTAGATCTTTTCAGCTGATCAGCCACACTAGTGAATAATGATCTGTGATGACCGTAAACATAGTACCTTCTACATATGGTCTCACTTTTTCTACAGCTCGGTCGGTCGTGGAATACCTCATCTCCACTTTGGTCAAGCACCAGCTCAGAAAACAGATCACTTTCCCTCTATCGGGATGTTGTTGGGACAGCACCGCGTCTGTCTGTAACGTGAATGGTAGCCTATAGTCCGGGCCGGTAAGGATTGGTGTCGTGAATAACTTCAACTTCGCCTGGTTAAACGCATCGGTGCACTCCTGCGACCAGTCAAACTTGGCGTTCTTCTTCAAGAGGTTTGTCAAAGGTGACATCAGCGTAGCGAAATCCGGTATAAATCTACGATACCACGACACCATCCCTAAAAAGTGACGAACCCCCTTTACGATCCGCGGAGGAGGGATTTCCAACATGCACTTGACCTTGTCCGGGTCCACGTTCAGGCCATTTTCATTTACCACGTAACCCAAGTACTTCAGCTGGAACCTGCGGAACTCGCATTTTTCCCCTTGATACCTTCAAGTTCGCAGACCGCAACCTCCGGAAAATTTCCCCTAGCACCTCTAGATGCTTTTCGAAGTCCTGAGTTACCACGATGATATCACCGTTCAACTTGGTCGTTTGCTAGAGTGCTCCGCGATTTCTCACGTTTTTCTTTGACCTTTTGCGTCGAAGATTATCTCTTTCGTGTGATATTTTAGCCGTTGTGCTATTCTGTGCGATCATTATTTGCTGCGTGCGGATTGGCTACTTAATATCATCATTATTCTGATTTTATTTTTTTCTCCTTTGTGTTGAAGTTGTAAGTGATTTTGATATTTGGGTTGAATAGTATTGATCAACTTTTATAACTTTGTTAGTGAACAAGTGAACTTAAGTGATCAATGAAAGTGAAATTGATATTTGGATCGAATAGTATTGATTAACTTTGTTAACTTTGTTAGTGATCAAGTGAACTTTAATGATCAAGTGAACTTTTTATTGAACCTATTATTTATAATTTTTGTTGCTCCAAGAGACAGTCAACTTAATCAACTAACTTAATTTAACCCTAGAAACTCTTAACACTAAAAGAAATCTGTTCGTTTCTCTTTTTCCGCTTTTTCCTTTCAAATTCTCTTCTGAGTTTCTTACGATGACCTGTGATTCATTGAAGTGTCAAGATCTAAACGACAAATCTCCTATGGTCCGTTGTTCTGGGCATTGCGATCGTTCCTTTTACTCGGTGTGTCTGAAGCTTAAAAGTACCATAGCTGACCTTATAAACGAAACGGACAATGGCCTGCAGTGGTACTGCGATACCTATCGGAGACAGCCTACTTTGGACTATGTTTCTGGCCTACGTGTGGCCCATCAAACTATCAAAACTCTCAGTGAGGAACTCACTACCCTGCAAATTAAATGCGCGAGTGCATTCTCTGAGGTAGATTTATTGCTACAGCCAACTGTCCCTTCATCGTCATCTTCATCTGTAGCTTATGATATTTCGATTACGACGTTGGGTTCAACACCATCCATCGCTACAAAGCACTCGTTGCAGAACAAATCTTCCTCTTCGAGTCTCGAGCAATTTACAGCTAGTGCTGAGTTCAATGCCGTGCAGAATACATCACCAGTCATCTCAACAATTCAAACCAGAAGCAGGAAATATTCTATAAACCCAAGCAATAGCCATGCTGACTACATTCTTCCTATTGATAAACCTGCTTTTGATGGTCCTGGAAGCGATCCAATTGTAATTCCAACTATCGATAAAAGTGACCCTGGTCGTTCAACGTCTCCTGCAGGTGTTAATAATAATAATAATAATCAACTATACCGCGTTGTTGCTCCACCGAATCAAATTTTCATCTCGAGACTAGCATATGAAACTTGGGTATTCGACATTCTCAACTTTATTAAAGCGAAACTTGGAAATCTAAATGGAATCATAAGCTGTACTAAGATTACAAAGGAAAATCTGCCGGATCAAGTAGTATCCTCCTTTAAACTTACAGCTCTACCAAGCATTGATTCTGTATGCCGTCCCGAGTTCTGGCTTCCTGTCACATTAGTGAAACCATTCGTACCTGTTAAAAAGACAATTTTTTTTCCGCAATCCTTCGGTTCACGCAAGAAAAAGTACATAATAGCTTTAATAACAGAGGGGGACTAAGGACCAAATTAAATATTTTTAATACGTCTTGCTTTACCGCGTCGGATGATATCATCTGTGTTACAGAGACGTGGTTGAATGGAAGTATCCTTAATAATGAACTTTCGACTGAACACAATATCTTTAGACGGGATCGAGACATCACAGCTTCATCTAAAATGGATGGTGGGGGTGTCTTGATAGCTACTAAGAAGACTTTGTCAGCTTCAGCTTGTTCGAATTTCTCTCCATCTTCTCCTATAGAATGTATTCTTGTAAAAGTCCAAACCTCGCACAATAAGTTTCTTCTTGTTGCCTCTACTTACGTTCCTTGTAACTCTTCAATTCCTACATATGAAACGTTCTTTGATGAGCTTTCATCGTACATTGACTCCTTCTTCCCAGACTCCCCTTTATCAATTTGTGGAGATTACGACTTGCCCTCAGTTTCTTGGTCATCTTTTCCTGCATCAGTTCCGTCTTCTACGAATAATCTATCCATCGTTCTTTCCTCTTTTTTAAATCACTGCTCCCTCTCTCAATTTAATTCTGTACATAATGTTAACGACAAACTGCTGGATCTAGTGCTTTCCAACGTTGCTGATCAACATCTTTCTGTATCTCGGTCGGCGGTTCCGTATGTAGACACTGACTCATTTCACCCTCCCCTCTCTATGGTCCTTTCTTTGAAATATCTAGCACGATGCCAAACTCGTACGCGGCCTAGGTTCAATTTTTACAAATCCGATTTCCATTCAATTTCCACGCATATTTCTACCATTGACTGGCAAAGTTTCTTTGCTGACTTGGATTGTGAAAAAGCAACATCAAAATTCTATTCCTCTCTATTTATTAGTATCCATAACTTCACTCCACTTTATGCCTCCTCAGCAGGCACTAATCCTCCCTGGTTTACGAGGCATGTTAAGGAAGCCATTAAAAATAAGGATAAAGCTCATAAATTGTGGAAATCTCATGGAACACTATCTACTATCTTTCTTGTACCTTTTGCTCGGATTAACCCGTACTTCTATTTTCCAATGCTAAGGCTACCCCGCAATCATGATCATCAACAAATTGGTCCTTTTCCTCGTTCTCTTTATTTACTTAAACAAAAACTTATTAGTTTACTAATTTGTTAATTTTGTGTGTTTCTTAGTATATACTTCACCATTTGTATTAGAGGTAACTCTGTTAATGGCAACATAAATAAATAAATAAATAAATAAATAAATATCATCGAGATATGTAAACACAAAAGGTTCTAATTTTGGTCCTAGAATCCTATCAATCAGCCAGTGCCACGTCGCCAGTGCATTCTGCAGACCGAAAGGCATCCATCTAAATTGAAATAATCCTCAACGTGGTACAGTAAATGCGGTAAGATGTCTTGACTCTTCTGCCACTGGAACTTGCCAATACGCTGATTTTACGTCGAGCGATGATAAATACTTGGCCTCTCTCAATTTACCCAACGTGGCGGATACATATGGGATTGGATAGGCATCGTGCTGCGTAACCTTGTTCAGCTACCGGTAATCTACGCAAAATCGGAAGGTCCCATCCCTCTTCCTCACCAACAGAATTGGCGAGGCCCACGGAATAGCTGACGGCTCAATGAAACCCTGTTCTAGCATTGAGTTCAGCTCCTCATCGGTATGTTTTTGTACCACCGGAGAAACCGGGTAGTAACGCTGTTTAATTGGAGGCGATTCAGTTTTGATCACGTGCTCGACCAGGCTTGTGCAACCGATGCCCTCCCCCATCGAGTCGAACTGTTCTTTTAGAAGCATCTCTAACGCTCGGCTCTTTGTCTCGGTCAACCGACTCCGGGGGGCAATTGTTCGCCCCCTCTTCCTGTAGAGCATCCAGGAAGCTCAATGTGTTTAGCCCTAACGCAACAATCAATCCGAATTGCCGAATAAAATTGACGCCTAGGATAACCTCATGGGTCAGAGATGGGAATATCAGCGCCGTAATCTAATTCATCCATCATAATGTGAAAGGGATGTACGCCCTCCCTGCGACCTCTACACTGGTATTATTGGCCATCCTGATACTAGTTGACACGGACCCCGACCTGACAACTCCCAATCTCCTCAAGGTTTCCCAGCCCCTGGCCCCCACGACGGTATTGGATGCTCCCGGGTCCAACAGGCCCAATAGCTTACAACCTAGCACTTCAACTTCCAATAGGAGTCTATTATCCCCGCTCTTCCCCTCGATCACACAAGCTACCTATGGCTCTGCGGTCTTTCTATCCCCCTCCATAGTGCTAAGCTCGGCGCCTACTGAGCACGAGACAAGTTCCCCGGCCCCCGACGTTGAGACGGCTCTTGGCCAGAGCTACCACATATTCTTCTTCCACTGTCTGAACTCTCTTGATTCCGCCTTCACGATGCTTCTGAGCCTCTTTCACGGCAGCAGTTCTAGCAGGTTGCTTTCCGTGCCCCAGGCTGCCCACAACCAAAGAACCTTGCTGGTTCCGCACATTCCCTGGATGTATGCCCCTGAGGCTTGCAATTCCAACACTGGCTCCCTCCACTAGAAATAGCCGCCACTCACATATTCTTATTCCTCCAACATATATGAGGTCAGATTCCAACAAACGTTGTCTCTCCATCGGCGGTGGTGGCCGATAGGCGTCTACAGAAACACGGGTAGCTTCCAGTTTGACCAACTCCGCAATCGACCCAAGCGCCTTTAAGGCTAATTCTGTCTGATAAAAGGGGGTTGAATAGTTACTAATTTTTAGACCTCCGCGTACTGAGTCAACTTTCCCCTAAATAGCCCCTCCATACTGGCCACATACATCTCCATGTACTCCTCCGGTCCCTGGGTACGTTGCTTGATTTCTTCCAGAAGTCTTTTATCATAGTCAGGTGGTAGGAACTCCGCATGTAATTCCTTTACGAGTTCCACCCATGAACCGATGATACTGGTGCGATTCGCCCGAAACCAGGCCAGGGCTCTGCCCTCAAATAACTCTACCGCAGCCTGATATAGTCGGTCTGTTGACACTCCTCTCACCAGACACACTTCTTCGACTCGTTCTAGGAATGTGCTTAGGGATCCGGAGTCTCCGTTATATTTCAGGCCCTATTTGGAAACGTCCTGTACCTTCCCGAACTCTCCACCTCCTCGAGGAGTTGTCACTTGCTCCGTTTTATTCGCCTCCGGTAGAGTATGGGTATCTTTTGTCTGCGATGCACTGCCGTTTAAGTTGAGATTCTGTTCAGGCTTTTGACCAGGAGGCTCTTCTTCCGTTCCACCATTGGTGGGCTCCCGTTGTACACGAGTACATTCCAGTGGCTCGTCATTTACCGTCCCAGTCGCATCTGCTACTCCTGTTCCTTTTTCGGCCTTCTCCAACAAAGCGGTCATAGCCATCACTCATTGACTCTTGAGCTTATTTTCCATCTCCCCCTGATCTTCATCTTCCGCAGCTATGTTCGCGAGTTGCCGCAAGCCGAAAGCGATTTTAGTCTTAATCTCCAGGAAGTCCGAGGTTTGTGGAGTTCCCGAGAATTCCGCAATTAGCGCCTTCACCTCTTGGAGTTTTTTCTTCACTGCCTCCAGATCCTTCTCCGGTAAAAAAGGATAAGTCTTTGTCAAAATCAGCGAAACGTCCATCGAACTCTCACCCTTCACTCCATCTCGAAGAGTTTTCCTCATTTCTTTCACCGTTCCTGTTGGCTGCCTTCGGATCTCCAGCTCATAGGTGAGCTCCCCCTTGCTTAGCCTGTTAATTAATATTTTACTAGCCATTTTATTTTCTTGATATATTTGAATAAAAAAATCTTCACTTAAACCAATTTATTGATAATTTACAACCTAATTGAAACAAGGAAATGATTCGGAATGAAAGAAATTTGTTTTTTGTTTGTTATTTTACAAACACGGACAATATGTATGAAATTACAAAATTAAATTCATATGAAAAAAAAAATATTTCATATAATTGTGTTTTGCCCCTGAGAGCCGAAATGTAACAAAAATATGATCAAAAGAATTTAATAAAGTGGCCTACTGCAGTGAATTGAGTGTTTGCCCGTCATTAATACGGATTCCAATGAGAGCCCTGGTGACAGGAGGTTTCAGATTGTCGTCCTTCATCAAACAAGTAATTCCATTACCCAGTAATTCAACGAATCTGATTGATCACTCTTCTGGTGAGGGCAGTTCAGAACGGGTTCCACATAAATCCTGTGTTCGATACATCGGTCTTCATGTCGATCTGTATCTGTACTATACTGAACATGTCAAAATCGTGCTCAGTAAGGCACCTGTCAATACGCGAGGTACATTACTATTCAAGTCGAGCCAAGTTGTAGCCTATGATGACAACATAAATATTTTGTCCCGGTCATTAAAAACTGCCAAAGAACTTTTCCTGAAGCTCGACAGCGAAGCGAAACTAGTAGGGCTACAAATCAATGAAAAGAAACAAAATACGCCGAAGAATACAGCTCGCAAATAAAATATTTTATTCAGTGTTCACGATCTTAAAGACCAGCTGCATGTACAGGAAAACAAAGCTCCAAGTATACAAATCTGTGATAAGACCTATGTTATGTTATGGGTGTGAAACATGGACCTTACCCAAGCATCCGCAAATATTTGGACGCCTTTGAGCGACGGGCCCTCAGGCGAATAATCGGAGCAAAGCTAGATGGGGATTAATGGCGAACACGAAACAACCATTAGCTTTTTGACGAGGTGGAGGTCGCAAGGATTGTAAGACTGCGGAAGCTGCAATGGGCTGGATACATGAATCGTATGGACAAACAACGGATACCCAAAAAGGTATTCATTGGGAGACCAGTGGGGAAGCCGAGGAAACGCTAGTCTGATTCGGTCGACGAAGACAGTTTATCGCTGCTCGGGTTTCGAAATTGGAGAACGTAGTCAATGGACCCAAACAGTTGGAGGCGCTATTTGTAGGAAGCAAAGGCCCAAGAGTGGCTGTAGTGCTAAGAAGAAGAAAAAGGTACAAAAAGTAGTATGGCCCTTAGAAAACTATTTCATTCCAGATACATTGATCAAAAGGTCAAAATTTTCTGTTACAAGACCCTGGTTAGACCAGTGTTGACATATGGATGTCAGGCTAGTACTATGGAAAAATTAAGAGTTTTCGAAAGAAAATGTCTTCGTGCATGGACTGGTTTGTACAGAAAGCCTGAGATAGATTGGAAGCATTATATATCGAATAGAAGAATTTATCAAACTGTTAAAATGACGAGAGTCGACATTTACATATGAACACTTCTTCGGAATTATATCGCAAGATCTGTAACTGTGAGTCAAAACCCTTGGATTTCACAGCCGTTCCACCCTACAGACGGGTATATTGCGACTTGCCTCGCTACTGGCTTCGTTCCTCCAGGAGCATTCATGTATTTGAGCATGAATCGATATGTCTTGGTTTATGACAGCGTCTCAATCATACAATGTATCACATATATAGACTGGCCACAGATAAGAACATAAAATATCCTCCAAATTTGAGTTCACGAGATCAAAAATTCCAGTGGAGATACTTATTCGCTAGATACATTGAAGCTGGTCGAGCTGAGATGGAGCAATCTAGGTCTTGGTGGCTGAATGACAACGTCAAAATTATTATTCATGTTTATTTTCAGTTTTTGTGTTTTTCGTTTGTTAGTTTTTGAGTTTCGGCTCATTATTGCTACATTTAGTATTGTTGTTTATTTGCGTTGAAAACTTGGGATAGGTTAGGTATATGTTATGTTTTTTATAAATAATAAGTTAAGAGATAACGTTAAAAGCTTAGGCTAGGAACATTGTGATAGCATTTTTTTAAGTATAAGTTTTCGATTGAATTTCATTAGAATTAGGTTATAACATATTAGGTGTAGGATAAACGTTCACTGTTGTGTTAAAATTATAAATAATTTTGGAATAGTGTTTGTTGGTTTTTTCTCCTTTTTCCAATCGAATCATAAAATATGTAATAGGGGAAGGGGGGCAAGATGGGGTCCTTAACGTTTGAAGAATAATAAAGCGGATATTTTTATGTAATTTAAATCTTTATTAATTTTAAATTACTTTAACATAATTCATCTTTGGAAATAAGGAACATAAGGATCTTTTCACTCATAGAAAAATTAGAAAGTGGCCAATTATGTCAAACATGTCAAACACCCCATTTTATTCTTTACGATGGTTAAGACGGAGTACATGGGGTATGGGGGACACATTCTATTTTTGTGTGCAAAACTCGCAAAAAAATACTGCCTCGTCATCTATGCTAGCACAACTACAGTGTGCCCAATTCCCGCAGGGAGAACAAGCGGCTCATCCTTAATTTAAATCTAAGTATTTTCCATGACAGTAAAAGCAAGGGATACTATTTTCATCATTGTTACTTTCTGATGGAGAATTGAACGTTTTGTTGGTTTCCTTTCGCTTGTTTTTCTTAGGCAATTTGGTTTTCTTTTTCTTGTTTTGCTCTTTTGAGTACCTTTTTTTCTTCTTGTTATCTTCTGACAGTTTCTTTTTTTCATTGCTTCTTCTAATTCATTTTTCAATGGGGAAGATGATATGATAGCCGATTTTCCTCGTTTCCTTCGCACGCGTGTCATTTTGTGAGTTGCAGGATAAGGCATCACTTGCTGAGGGCTAACAACAGAAAACACTGAATGCTCTGGTGGAGTAGTTGGCCGGTGGTCTATTTCTATTGCCTGAATACAGGCTTTACTAAAAATTTCTGCTGCATGCCGGATAGTTACAATCATCCCTGGGTTGCTGTGAAGCCAAGCTGTGATTTGTGGATCGTAGTACGAGGTGTGTTCAAAAAATATCGCGAATTTTGTTTTTTTTTCAAAAATTATTTATTTATTCATGAATATCTTTTTTGTCCTCTTCAAAGTAATCCCCATGAGATATTATACACTTGTGCCAACGGTTTTTCCAATCTTCGAAGCACTTCAAAAAATCATTTTTTTTAATCTTGTTCAGCTCCTCCTTCGATGCCGTCTTTATCTCGTCAAGCGTAGCGTAACGTCGTCCTTTCATGGGCCTCTTCAGTTTGGGAAACAAGAAAAAGTCACAGGGGGCCAGATCTGGGGAATACGGTGGCTGCGGCATCATTAGTGTGTTGTTTTTGGCCAAAAAGTCGCGCACAAGCAACGATGTGTGAGCAGGGGCGTTATCGTGGTGCAAAAGCCAATTTTTGTTCTCCCACAAATCCGGGCGTTTCTGGCGGATTGCTTCGCGCAAATTGCGCATAACTTGCAGGTAATATTCCTTATTGACCGTTCTTCCCTGTGGCAAGAACTCATGATACACCACGCCCCTGCAATCGAAGAAAACTGTCAGCAAAACTTTCACATTCGACCGAACTTGGCGCGCTTTTTTCGGTCTTGGTTCATGCGGCAGCTTCCATTGAGCTTTGGTTTCCACGTCATAACCATAAACCCACGATTCGTCACCAGTTATGACCCTCTGGAGCAAATTTGGTTCGTCGCGGACAGAGTTTAACATCTCATTAGCAATGTTCATGCGGTGCTGTTTTTGGTCGCAATTGAGCAATTTTGGTACGAGTTTCGCGGCGACCCGTCTCATGCCCAAATCGTTGATAAAAATCGAATGGCACGAGCCAATCGGTATGTTTAGGTCCTCAGCAACTTCTCTAACGGTGATTCGACGATTGGCCAATACCATTTTCTCCACTTCATTAATTTTTTCGTCTGTTGTTGAAGTGCTCGGGCGTCCGGCACGCTCTTCGTCGCTCACATCTTCTCGGCCTTCTAAAAACATTTTGTACCACCGATAAACGTTGCTTCGGTCCAAGGTAGCTTCTTCGTATGCCACAGTCAACATTCGGAATGCATCCGCGCACTTAATTTCGTTTTTCACACAAAATTTGATACACGTTCTTTGATCCATTTTTTTGAATAAGTAAAAATCGAAGACGATTGAAAACACGTGCAAGTAAAGCAGCTATCACCAATCAAGTGAACATTAAAAATGGCCGAGCTTGTCGGCATAAGTGACAGACATGAGTACCAACATAACGCCACAAAAAAATCGAAATTCGAATATACGTAGCCCGCGAAAATTCAAAATTCGTGATACTTTTTAAACACACCTCGTATATGCGCAAGGGCCTCATCTATGCTACATCCAGAACTTGAAGTCAATGAGTTGTATGAGGGGGGAAACATAAAATAATAACCCCATTGGTACGAGCTCCATGAATGAAGTCCAAGTTTTGTGTGTGGGTGCTGTGGCCATCTAACAACAACAGTATAGGTCGATCAAAATTCAACAAACTTCTTAAACCAGCCAAGGAATAATTCAGCTGTCATCTAGCCAAAATCGCTGCAAACACCCCAAGCTCCAGGAGCAGCATTGGGCATTAACTTGGGTCCATTCTCTTTCGTGTGAACACCAGCATTGAAGGCATGTATTTACCAGTCGCTCTAAAACACAGTTCCACAGTTATTGTCGTACCCCTCTCCGCAGAAGTTATAGATCTCACTTGTTTTCTACCTTTTCGTGCAATTATTTTCGACTTGGTTTTTGGTATCACTGAAACTCCTGTTTCATCACAATTATAAATTCTTTCGGGCGATAGCTTATGCTCATCATAAACATTGCCGATGAAGTTGAAAGACTGTTTAACAGCTTGTTTATTAAACCTAGTGGCACGTGCAGCTGAAGTGCTATCTGGTTTTTGTATCGACATTTCTGGATGTCTGCTTAAAAACCACTGCACCCAATCTTTACCGCCAGAGTGTACGCCAAAGCCCTCAAATCTTTTGTTGTGAGCCCGTAAAGGTGAACTCTCCATATCCATTTTATAGTTACAAAGCTCTTTCTCTTCATCATCAGTAAATGTTCGCTTTTTCGGGCCCAAAGAAACATTAATCGAAGTTGCAGTAGTAGTAGGATCTCCTAGGGCTGCACAAACTACTTTAACTAATCGTTCAAGGGTCGTTCGTGGCACAAAATATGTTTTCGCCGCTAATTTGTACCCCATTTTCCCTTCGATTACAACATCTACCGCATTTTGCATACTCTGTTCACTCCAGTTTCCCTTCTCCGACTTTCTTTTATAATTATTCACCATCCTGAAACAAGATTAAAAACAAAGGAGTTATGAAGAAGCATAAACTGTCTTAAGGAAATAATTGAATTTCTTCGAGCGGCTAGATGGGGTACTCTATACCTCATCTTGCCCTCCAATGCTTATTTGAATAAAATAAGATCCAATTATCGGTCAAGCACTCGATCGTCGTTGGAGCTTGTAGCTAAATAGTAAATATAGCATGCTAAATAAAACAAAATACATTTTGCTTGAATAGTAATTATTTTTAATTGATAAAGTCATTTCCTTTTTTTTTGTGGTCATATAAAGTAAATCAAATCAAAGGAAAAAAAGATATATTCATAGAATAGACTTATGCGTAGTGGAACGATTCTATTATGTTATCTACCGCTTGTTTAAATGCATGAAAATTGTATATGCGCTTTTAGGCTAGCTTCTGCAGCCAGATTCCACTACAAATTATTTATCACATAACGATTCTTAGGGTGCAAAAACACGAATCGCAAAACAAAATCAGAAAGGCGCAGCTTCGACCGTAGGCCTGTTGAGGGAACCAAGAAGTCAAGCTTGTGGATCAGGATGGCCATATGGCGTGGAACGCCAAAAGGCAAGTTGAGGTTCATGGCTCAAGCCAACACCACGCCCCTTACCAGCTGGTTCGCACCACACATTACTTAGCCTAAAACTTTAATCGTACGTTGCTTATATTACGGGACTGTTTAGAAGCACGCTCCCTCAGAGACTCGAACGCAAACTGCACTGGCAGTACTCCACCCAGCATTTATGTTCGGTTGCAGAGTGAGCTTTCGCTCCGAATTTCGCTGAAATTTGCCAAATATGCGAACACGTGAGCTCCCATTCCAAATTGAGAGAGAAAACAAACGATATTCTCCTAGGGGAGACAGACTTGCGGCAGAGCGAGGAGAGCCTTAGAGCTTATTCCTGCTTTCTCCTCTATGGAGCCTTCACCTAGTCCGCTCGCGGGCTGCTGTCTTTCCCTTTTTCTTCTTCGCCATTCTCTTTTCTGGAGCTTTTGCCTGGTTTGCTCGTGAGCTGCTGTTTTTTCCTTCTCCTTCCTCTACACTGCTCATACTGTTTGGTATTGATGCCTTTGGCTGGTGACGACATGAGGCAGCGCGTTAGCGTGTTCGCAACACCAACTCGTCACCTGGATTGCTAGTATTTCTAATTGATATTGACAAGCCTTTTGTAAAAGGTCCTTAATAGCGCCAGGGTAATTGAGCGTTTTGACATTCCAGGATCCAATGCTATAGTCTTTTTTCCGTTTTTGAGGTCGTTGCCATAAGTCCAATCCACTCCGAGACCCTTCAGCAGGTTTCGAAACATTGTAGGGTTTTTTAGGGACGGGGAGTTAGCCCGTAGCCCAGCCTCCATTCCGGTGGCATTATTATTATTTCGATTCCGTTATTAGATGCGGAAGACTCACCTTCACTCTCTTACGTCCTGACAAGGGAGGTGTTAATGGATTTAGTAGCAGAGCTGTAGGTGTATTTACAGTTATTCGCATTTCTCGGCATTAAATGTGTATATTATTAGTAGCATATAAAGCGTACATTATCAGTGGTTAATTTTATAGACAATACATTAAGTAATGAGTAAGATTATGTAAATTACAATTTTTTCCCGTGTTTGGAGAAAAGATTAGCTTGATTTTTTGTTTTAATTTAATTATGTTAATTATAATTAAATAATTTCTTTTATTTCTCAAATAATTTATTTTCATCGTTTCTCTCCCGGTAGTGATGGTTATTTTATGCAGGTGGCCTAGCACCGGCAGAATATCTTCTCAAAAGTGTCACAATGACTAAGCACTTATCAATCTTATAAAGTTACCCGCGAGGTAGACTTTCTGCCATTTTCTAAATTGTCTGCAACAGCAGTAAATATTGCGTCCGTGAATGATCGATAATGCTTGAACGTGACAAATTTGACTCATTTTTGAATGGTAGGAATTTAACTTCGGTGGATAGTTTGGCTCCTCCATAACAAAATCCAATCTTTTGCCGAAAACATTTTTCCTCATAATATTATTTCCAAGTATGTACTTATAATTGACTTTGATTGCCTGCATAAATATTCACGTACAAAACTTGGCTCCTTCAAAAACTTTTACGTCCAGTTTCCCCCCAAAACTTTCGTATAATGTTTCCATTGATTATATATTGAGTACGGCCAACTTTCTCTTTGATTGGTGTTGTAGAGAAAACTTGTATTTACTTTTCTTCCAGGAGCATAAGCATCGTTCAACTTTCATCAAAAAAGTTGGTAGACGTTGACTATAATTACATTAATAGTCAAGAAATGAAATTATTCACCGAAACTTTAATATTTCATGGATTTCACCTGAGAATATTCAAAAGCTTCCGAGATTGTGCAAAAAAAAAATCGACAAAGCTATCGCGAATGACAATTTAATATTTCACCCTCAAAGCATTCACAGTAATCTTTCTCTCCCTTTCAAATTCCATCCCACTCCGATTAAATTTTCATTTCTAATGGGTCCAGCTGTAAAAAAAAAGAAATGAAATAATCGTTATTGGATTTAAAGTGCCCTTTCATACAAATCTCCATTATATTCTCTTTAACGTGCAAATTAAAAGCTCCCACTCTCCATCTTCCGCTCTCTCTCTCATTTATTACATTTTGCCACGGTGCAATCTGCAAGAAGAAGAAACAGTCATCCCGCGAATATAATACATACATATCAGTTGTAGGAAAATGATTTTCCACTTTCCGTTTTCCATTTTAAAGCTTGGCGCAGACAAAGCATGGTCGGAGAGAAGAACCGTTGGCAGTGTTGGAGCTTGGTCATGCCAAAAATCCGCCAGAAATTCCACGCGGATGAAAATTAAGTCGAATGGAATGGAAAGTGCAAAACGAAGAAGAAATAATGAAAATTCAACTGGTGATAATATTACATTAATATTTAATGGACACTGTTCAGAAGTAGCGAGACATGGTGCGAAAGTTGTCGTCGTGTGGGTAGACAAAAGACTAACAAAAATGAGGTTAGATTGGTGTATAAGGTTTAGGTGGTGTTGGGTTTTGAAATAATCACTGCAACCGTTGATAGTGATGACGATGGTGCTGATAATGATTATACCAGAAATATGGAAGGAAATGAATTTTAAAGCAACATTTACTCAAATTTAAATTGGAGATGATTGCTTGTTGGGAAAATAATTGGAGCGATTGGAGAGTCAAAAAGAAATTGGAGCATTGGAGACACAGACCAATGTAATTTTGATTTTCTTAAGAACCAAAACTAAGCATCAAGTGTCGTACTGTGAACAGAGATGAAATCGAAATTGTGACTTCCTTGCATATTTTTTACCACGCCATAATGATGTCCATCCAGTTTAATGAAAATATCAATTCAAATTCGGATATCGTATGACAGAAGCAACGGCAATATATTGTAAAAGGAAACATCGAGAGCAAAAATACTGAGTGTAGAAAGCACCGTGTATGGTGATATATGTGATGATAACAGTTCAAGCTATTGTAAAAAGCTATCATGATTTAATAAAGTGTTCTATAATCTTAACCAAACCTTAAATAATTTTATCCAAAAATAGTAGTCCTGCTTGCTAAAATAGTTGTTACTATTGCAGAAAGCGTATTCATAGGTGTAGGGAAACATATTAGGACTCACAGATTCTTTCATTGATAATTTATAGGTGATGGTGTTAGAAACATGACTTGTGTGTATTTATTCCTCTCAAAATCATCATATCTCTACACTGTAACAAATATATTCCTGTCTTTCCCTTATATATATGATCCACTGGTTCCTCTCCTAAATATTTATAACCTTCTTATCTCTTCATTGCCAAGATCATAAACAACGATTTGATTTTAACAACTCCATCTAATTTAATCTAATTTGCAGACACCTTAAAAAGGAGCTCAACAAAAATATCCCAATTACCATTCAGGTTGATAAAAATGAAAAAAAATATTCCAAGATAAATAATGCAACTTTTTACAACTTGTTGCCTATATCGTAAACAAAAGACGATGATACTCTTGAACACCAAACCGAGAACATTGCTCCTTTATAACCTTGTCATTCCAACTCCTGTCTGACTTTAGTTCGGACACCAACAAAGTATGCTGCGAGAAAAAAGCACAACATGCAAGGAATGAAATAATATTGCTACAATTCAGCCAGATAATATATTGCTGTCTCTCACGCCAACCTATGAATATTCACATGCAACAGGATCTCCAAATGAAATGCATAATAAAAAGTTATCCCTACTTTACCGCCATTCACTCATTCATTCTTTTCTTCTCTTTGGCAATGAGGATAAAATGTTGCAAAGCATTTTTGTGTTTGTTCAAGTATTGCATGGGAAGAGGTGTATACTTGATTAGCTTCTCTGTAAGGATAATATATGGAGGTCTTACTACAGCTTGTGGTATGTTGGAAAGATGGTAGAGTGTGGTCATTGAATATTCATATGAGGCTGGGAGTAGACATGATATAAAGTATGTGAGAAATTTATTTCATAATGGAGCAAGAATAATGGTTAAAGACACGCTTAATTCTATAGAAGCTATATTTTAAAATTGAAGGTGAATTAAGACAGTAGAGCAATAAAAATCTAACAATGAAAACTACTTTTACAGAATTAAATGAAATTTGCAAAAGAGGACGTAACAAATAAAAAATACTCACCATTTCCTTTGCTAATGTTAAAATAATTAGTACTTGACATCAAGGATATCAACTGTACTATGGAAGTGACCAAGGTCGAAGACACAATTAACCGTGAGCTCCGTGGCTTAACCAGGATTGAAATAGGGCTCACCAAAGCAAACACCAGGGGGCATCGTTGACGTTCCTGAAATGGAGGGAAAATAAGTGCTTAGGAAGGTCAAAATAAGAATTGGCTATGTTACTGCTACAGCAAAGAACAGTACCTCTTCATTTTTTTAAGTACTATTGCTATGAATATGTTGCAAAAGGATGTAAGGTGCCTCTAAGGAGCTCGCTGCGCTGCAAGAGTGGTAAAATGAGGCACAAAATGAAACGTTACACGGGCGAAACACATTGCATCCTATGTAAGGACGCTGGTCTTAGTGTGAACGAACATAAGCATATCCTAGGGATAGGGAATTGTTATGTATTCAGGGATAGTGAAGGGCTGCAATGATCTGTATCCGCGGGTGAACTTGCATTGCTGTACTGTAGCACAAAACCTACTGGAGCAGGTTGCGAATGAAATTTAAGCCGACTTGCAGCTGCCCACTGAGCTGCAGCACGACAGGAGTTTGTCAGTATGGTTCCCTGATGAATCTGGTACTTCCATCATCTGGGTTCAAGACAGTGCCCATACGCAGGTGAAGACTCACGGATATGTCTATGACTTTGCGTAGGTTTGTTGTATGGTAGAGACTTTAATGTGAAAGCCATTGAATTGGTCGTGCCTTTGCCAGATGCTACTGCAAAACGAGTCCTGGCCATAGCTTTTAGAGCTGGACTTGTTGTATTAAACACCGCCAATACCCCAACTTTAAGACGCTGGGGCTGCGTTGGAATTATCCCAGTTGTAACACTTACATCGAAGTCCCTAGTAGCAAGGGTACAAAACTGGGAAGTTCCAGAGGACTACTTGGCCAGTGATCACCAGTATACAGCGTTAAGATTGACGAAGGTCCTTCTCGGAAGACATTTGCTCAGTCTCCAGTCTCGGATGGAGAAGTTTGTCGGCATGCTTATGGAGCTTTACAGTGGATTGAAGGACTAGTAGCTGTTAGCGCGATGAACTCAACTATGAGTATTATCATGTCTGCCTGTAAGTCCTCTATGCCCTGTTGGAGACCCCGACACGGCAAGCCTCCAGTATACTGGTGGTCATCTAAAATAGCTGAATAGTGAAGTGAATGTCACAAGCTCCGACAAGAGACCCAGCAAGCACGGAGTTCGGAAGAGGTATGCATAAAGTTTGCTGCATACAAATCAGCCAGAAAGCATCTTCGGAAACCTATCAACAACAGTAAGGCAAGCTGATGGCTAAATCTGGTGGACGACGTGAACAGAGATCTAAGAGGCCTGGGCTATAAGCTAGTTATGCAAAAGCTCAGAGCCCAGTGTTTGCCCTCCACATACGATGCAAAAAAGACGTGATTGTGCCAGCTCTTTTCCCTGCTTACCCTATTCTTATTGTACCAATCCAAGATGTTACTCTAGTGCATTGCCCATTCTTTACGAAGAGGACATTGGAGGAGGTTGTTCTTCTGCCCAGGGACAGATGGGATTCCAGTTGATGTACTGCAGAAAGTCTATTTCAGTTGCCCTGACTTACTGCCCAGTACGTTCAACGCTTGTCTGCGTGAAGGAATACTTCCCAGAGAGCTAGAAAGTAGCGGGGCTCGTGTTGATTACCAAGGATACCGGCCATTGTGCATGCTATACATGGCCGGAAAAGAGCTTAAAGATCACATCAAGAGAAGGCTTGCTTGCCCAATTCATATTGCTGGGGACTTATATCCATGGCATTATATTTAGAACAGGTCGCTCCACTATCGATGCTATCGAGCCGAACTTATTTGGTCTCATGAATTTTAGAGGTACCCTTTCCATTAAGAGTGTAGTTTTGTGCGTAATACAGCACAAAAACAAATAG
The DNA here is from genome assembly GCA_963969285.1 of Odontomyia ornata. Classification (NCBI taxonomy): domain Eukaryota; kingdom Metazoa; phylum Arthropoda; class Insecta; order Diptera; family Stratiomyidae; genus Odontomyia; species Odontomyia ornata. The sequence continues at coordinate 7,160,660 of OZ017741.1, forward strand.
TGCATACCATACAAAAGGCGAAGAATAATCGACAGGTACTCAATAAGCTGCCGGCCGCAATATAAGGTGTCTGCACAAAGTAGGGTTAGGCCACATTCAGTATGCAGACATTAACGTAAAAGTAATAGGTTTCGCTGTAAAAAGAAACTGAACCCCGCGGTTTGGATCTTATAAGGTGCGAAAACTCGAAAAAGGCAAGAATTTCTTCAGAGTTCAAACGTGACTACAGAAGCCAATACCATGGCTAAACACAGACGGAGGTTACTGAGCAGACAACGCCCCGGGGATAGTTAGGGAAGGCAAATAAGGCCATAATCCTTGATTTTCTGAACAAATTAGACCATATTTCTTCGAGATCAACTCTAAAAATCAGTAACGCAAAAGCACTAAAGAAGTGGCGAGAGAAGTACCGTTAGTTTTCTGGGAAATAACTGACCTAACCTAGATGGAATTTTTCTATTTCAGATGGCTTCCACAGTTCTGGTTGTAGGATTCACAAAAGAACAATTAGAGTAACAACTGAACCAGGAACACTGAACCAAGAACACTGAACGAAGTCAAATTAGAATAACGCATGTTCAGAAATTTACGATGCTTTCTATGATAAGGAGATTTAGAGTGCCAACAATTTCAACGTCTGGCCAAAAATTATGTAGGACGATGAAGATGGATGGAAAAAAGAAAAAATCGCACTTGGAAGCTCTAGAAAAACTAATTAGGCTCTGTACTGAACCATTTTGGAATATAATCTATGTTTCAGTGGAGGAACTCCAAAAAAAACCCATTTTTTATAAACTATAACAACAAATGCGTAAGCCACAACCCACAGCTTTAGCGCTTTTTTGCGAAAATGTTATGAAAACCTCTGCAGTAGGTACAGTTAGACTTTGGTAACAGAGAGACAACAAGGGCATTACCCAAAGGATCACCGGCTTACTGAAGTAGAGAAAATTCTAATTTTAATAAAGACCTAAATTCTAAGGAATGATATAAATGGAGAGAGTACTGAGACGGATTCGCTAGTGAAGCTGAATGGTTCAGAGTAAAAGCAGGTAACCACTGTTTGTACAAGAAAGTGTACACAATCACCAGATTAAGAAAGTAATCGTTAAAAGATGAAGAAAGTACGAGGCGCTTGGCAAAGCCAACGAAACTTACGAAGTATAGACTGTACTGCAATCAGGAAGGGCAAGTCTACGGAGACTACACTTTATGCCTGATACGGAAAAGTCTCGATTCTTCAGCGCACAAAAAGTTTTTAACACTGAATGGACTTTCAACAGTACATACTATGAACCAGTGAAGAGAACACTTATGAATAAACGGGTAAACTCTGTTACACCTCAGTGATTGACTTAATCTCTTGGCCAAGAACGATTACATATAGGGTAGGAACCAGACTAGTTGTTGTCAGCAAGGTGATAGCACACTTGTGACTAATGTTATTTCGAAGAAATCATCAGAACATCGCGTAAAAAGTCAGACCTATGCGGACGATATAACATTCTTAGTCTGCTGATTATAAGGTGGTCTTCTTTTTGATAGCATGCATTTACCACATCAGCAAATTATCTTGAGACTTGATCATCGAACAACGACGCTACGTTTTACAAAGGAACGGCAAGAGTTTGAATAAAGTGGAGACATACGTCAAGGAACATATATAGTATTTTGCAGTCCAGTGACATTAGTAAGGCCTAGAACATTCCTGATAGAGTGCAAGAATGTGGCAGGCAAATCTTGGAGTTGCAGACCAACTATGTAGGAATATATGTGCACTTTGATCCCCTGTAAGACAACTTTATAAATGGCAACGACTCAGGAGTATACAACGAGGTAAGTATGATTCCAATACTGGCCGTTGCCAGCGTTCTCTTGTTCATTATTTTGGAATTCATTTACCTATATCAAGTTTCAAATTAAATGGTGCCCCATTTTTTTAGAATACTTATTAACCTATTTCTTCCATCCTCTATTATTATTGATTTTAGATTTTCCCATTTCCTCAAGCGCACAAAGATTTTACATATTTTACAAAGCATTTGATCACATTGCATCAATTGGACTTGATTGTCTATTACCTTATGCACGGGAATATATCAGAAACTAATGCTATCAACTACTCTGCAAAATCAACAGCTGTCAAGTGTGGGTGATAGCAAGCGTGACTGCCAAACTGGAGTGTCACTAGGATCAGTGCAAATTTCCCGTGGGGCTTTGTTTGCTTGTTTTATGCTGGGGCAAGATGACTGTTACAGCCAATTTTTAGCAGTCAGAACATTGTCCATTGCACTCGATTGCCCCATATATCAGACCCTACTCTTTAATTTATAGTAATGAAGTAGATCTGATCGATTTTTATCTGTGAGAATATTCCAGGTCATCGCTGTGACAACAAATATCCGCAGCCTGGTATAGGCAGAGACCAGGCATTCACATACATAGTGTATGGTTCCCTCATCTTCTCCTAAGCACCGTTAGGCGATAGGGGCTCAGTAGATGAGCACGAAGAGAATTGTGCCCTGTTATCAGTCCAACGAGAGTTCTGAACTCTTTTCCACTTAACTTAAGTAGAAAATCTGTTAACCTCTGATTACTTACTGAGGACTTACTAAGTCTACAGCCGTTACATTCCCACCAAGACTCCGCCAACTGAGTCTACAGCCAGCAGTTTATCTTGTGAATGAAATGAAAGGTGGGGACTCTTGTGCAGGGTTCCAGGCTGTAAGGCAAGGTCTCGGATCCCTCCTTCGCTGAAGCGTCAGATTTCTCATTACCTTTGTACCATATATGCCCTGAAACACGACAATGCCAGAGCAAATTGTGTCTCCCAAGAGAGTTTAGTTCATTCAAGCATTATGGACAATTTTCGATGCTACTTTCCCTCCTAACAGGGCAAACAGTACCTCCTAGTTGTCACTGCAAATATTCTTTTGCCTCCTTTTCCAATTATTGCTCTTGATCCATGAAATAACATCTAGTATAGCAAATACTTCTTCCTGAAACACAAAAATCTGGATATCTTGATTTAAGAACCATCCTGCTCCAGTTCCTTCTTTGATCCTAGAGCCATCCATGTAGAAGGCATAGCTGCCTCACTGACCACTCGGTTCTGTCCGAGATTCTGACGTTAAAATTTCTATAAAAATTTGGATCTGCACTCATGCAGTCGTTTGGTATCACTGTCTGAGGAATATATTTCGCAAACGGTTTGAAGATGCTTGTATGACCTCTTGGAGATCTTCCCATGTATCCTGCTACCACAAGTTTCAGGGCAGATATCAGGGATTCTCTTTTTTCAAACAATTCAAGACGAGGCAAGTCTAATATGGTGTTGAAGGCCTTACCTGGTGTTATGTGAAGCTCCCAAGTTCTTTGCAGCCTGGTCAAGCAAGACGATGCCCAAGAGCGGTGTGCTTTATACAATAAGACCACAGATACATAGCAATCTAGTGGCCTGATCATCGATGTATAAAACCATAAGGTCTGCTTGGACATCAAGCCCCACGACTTACCAAGAGCATTTCTGAACTGTCCAAAAAGTCTGCTGGCCTGCTTGGTCTTTGCAAGAATATGCTCCTGCCAAAGAAGTTTTATATTTAAGGTGACCCCAAGATATTTGATTTCTGATCATAGCTAGATAGTGATACCATCTAGTCGGGGTAGAGTTAGACCATCAGTTTTCATTTTCTTCGCGAAGAATGCAATAGTTTTGTGCGGATTTGCTGAAAGCCCATTGTACTGACACCACTGCTGCAGCGTATCCAAAGCACTTTGTATATTTCTGTGAAGAGCCCTAAGATGCTTCCTCTGACAAGCAAGACTATGTCACGCACATATCCTTGCGAATAGGCTTCATGTTTTTTCAGTCCAAGTAAGAAAGAGTTGACCAATATACTCTATAACAGTGGTTAAAGGACATCCAACACACTGTCCACCTTCTTTTGTTGCGGAGAGCAGTCTGCCCTCGAGCATGTTGCTGGCTCCGTTCACAATCTCTTGTTCAACCCCATGAGCCCTTGCTGTTTCACACAAGCAGATGTACCGTGCATGATTAAAGGCTCCTTGAATATCAAAAAGATTCCTGGCGCATATCTTTTTCCATTCATCACCTTCTCAATTTTCTCCACTGGGAATGAAAAGCTGTTTCGTGGGATTTTCCTCTTTGATATGCGTATTGTGTTATGCAGAGAGCATTCCTTCTTAACATCGTACGCCTTATGTATTGGGGTACAAGCTTTACCAGTACCTTCAGCGAAAATGAAGTAAGGCTTATAGGATGGAAGTGTTTAAGCTCAGAATAGCCGCTTTTTTCAGGTTTCAGAAAAGAAAAGTGACTCTGATTATCTGCCAAGGTATGGATATGTATGCAAGAGCTAGGTTAAGATCTTCTTCAGACACAGCATTAACTTGTTGGATTTCGCCTTGATCATAGCAGGAGCAATATCATCCAGGCCCGTTGATTTGAATTTATTGAAGGAGTCCAGCGCATGTTGGATTCCATGCAATGCAACCACTTGCCTTGCTGCTTCTCTTTCCTGCTTTTCTTCCTTGCGGAAGCATGAGCAAGTCGGTTGGAGGTTCCTGATAGATGACCTGGTTACACCCATAGGAACTCCCAGTGAGTTCAGATTCAACTCCATAAAGGTGCCATCAGGTTTTAATTGAATCTTGCTAAACAGTACGATCCTTATTGAGGACTTTGTATAGTTTAGCAGTCTCTTGCATCTCCACAGTTTCCTCACAAAACTTCATATAAAAGGCCCGTTTGGAGTCTATCACCTTTTATATTCGCCTTGCGAGGTCCTGTAGATCGACCAGTGAGCGTTTGAGTAACTTTCAGTAGATTTCCGTCACTTTCTAGTAGATTTCTGAAGCCAGTTCGTGGTTCCAGCATGGAGTTCTTGCTCTACTCAAGCTTCGATTCAGCGGACAGGTGGCTTCTGAACAGCAATTTTTACAACCATCTGTCTAGTTTGGAGTTTAGATAGTACAGATAAATTTGCTTCCACTTTCAACTCATACATCTTCCAGTCTTCTTTCTGAAAGTCCCTGAATGGCCGCTACACCTTTATATGTGTGAAATTCTCCTTGACCTATCTTCTTTGTGGCCAGAGTGATGGCTATCACTTCCTGTCTATTGGACGTGACAAAAGCAGGTTTGGAGCCTATGCTCAAAATTGTCAGCACACTAGACGTTAAAAAGTCCAACAACAGTTCACCTCGACGATTGCAGTTGCTACTACCCCACATATAGTGGTGTGCATTGGCTTCGGAACCCAATATCTGGTCAACACCGTTGGACTCAGCGCAATCTACTAACTCTCTCAACATTCTGCTAGGTGGAGGTAGAGCCATGTCGAATGGAAGGTAGGCTGATACAACAATAATGACGCGGCATCCATGTGATCTTTATGCGACATCTTTACCGCAACCGTGTTTTGTTAGTAAATTGCCTGAAGCTTACACATTTGTAGGGACGGCTCAAGCATCTCTTGTGCCGGCAACAAACGTATCTATGGATTTATCCTGGTCCATAGATACTTTTGTTACCCACTTATGGATCTTGAACAATTTTGATGTGTTGAGATAATTTTGTGTGCAGCATAGTGTGCCGCCTACATATTAAAGATGAAGCGGCAATGGTGTGTTAATCTGGGTAAAGGATAAATTCAGAATCCTACCTGACGTTCTCCCTTCATCCGTTCTCATTTGGTTATGTTGGCATTAAGCCTGCATGGAAATGGATGAAGGTGCGACTCCAGGGTGGACCTCAAAGATCCGCACTGGTCTGATCAACCCGACCTCCAGGGCAGTTTTCAAGTTATTAGCCTGCACACTGCCGCTTTGCTTACAGCAAATGATTTTTCAGCCTCGCGTAGATACTTCTAGGTTCTGCGTCCTGAGGTGGACCATAATGTCCATAGGATCCTTGATTGTTGTTGCGATCCAAATTAAAGCCCTGACCAACTTAGTGAGGGTGCCTTAAGTCTTAAGTGTGAACTTTGCGCCCTTATAAGCTGGAGTCTTGGGGATTACCACATTGGTAAACCATGCCTTGATCCGTTCGTGTGAGCACTTAGTACGCAAGTGCCTCTGCTGACAAACAGACCATTTATTCTACATGAAACAGTGATATTCGCTGATATTTTAAATAAGTGGTCGGAGAATGCTCTCTCCCAATCAACATCAACCAGGCCTCCGCTGCTCAATCCAATGCATACAACCAGTAACTCAGCACCAGCTTCAGCAAATGTCAAGTTTGACGCCTTAGAGTGTGTCTCGGTACCTTGAGGGTCCTGGTTCACGGTGATCATCTGGCACCCTCACAGTTTCACTTACTTTTGACGTCAGAAATGCTTTCAACCCACCAAGCCCATCTAATGGGCGGATATTTTGGCAGCACTGAGAAAATATGAAAATTAAAATAAAAAATATCTAATGCGGATTTTAAGGGATAATCTGAAGGATCGTAGCCTATGATACGAAAGAAAGACGGCGGAGGATGGAAATTACATTGGGTGTCACTTAGGGCACTACCTTTGGCCCTGATCTTGTAGGATGGGCTTCCAAGACTAAAGCTGTCAGATGAGTCACGCTGGATTGGCTATGCGGATGATGTCGTGGTGCTAGTCACTGGACGCACTACCAAATATTCGTAAAAAGGCCTGCTATGCTAATGCGTCGGGTGAGGGACTGGATAACTGCTGGTGGTTTCAGTCTTGCACTGTGAAAAACCGAGGCCATCATCTAGGCAAGGAAAAGAATCCCCAGAGTCAGGACAGTTAACATGGAAAAAAAGCTGGTAGAATCGAAGCCTGTAGTAGAACACTTGCGCATATTGATAGATGAGATTTTCCAAGCAAATAGGGACAACTGCTGATAAAAAGGCTGGAATGGTAATGGCACATGCATGTTTAATAGCCAATATAGGGGTGTTGATTGCTACCTAGAAATTTATGTGATTTGTGTTTCGCGAGTGCTAACTTCTTAAAGCTGCCCAATCATTGGTCTTTTACATTTTTTGCCGGTCATCTACTCCATCGCCTTCTTCACTAAGCATTTGCGTACGTTGGTGGAAGAATACTCACGAGTGTTCGGTTTCCAGGTCCGCAACGTACTGGAAAATGATGTCCCGTATTGCGTGCGCATTTCTGTATTCGGGTTTCGGCATTGCTGACCGCACCTGCTTTCATGCTATTCGAATTGCGGTGTCAGACGCATTCGATTGGGCTACAGTGTTCAAGAAAGTATGGGATTCAATCAGTGCCGTATCCTGTTAGCTGCTACTGGTTGATGTCTCGTACCTTAAGTGTTGACATGTACTTTCTTGATTTATGCCTGCAGCAATGATCGGTCAAAAATTTGAAATCATTCTAATTGTATCCACTACATTTAAAATTGTTACTATTTCTTTTGAATGGATGACTTCCTATACTGATTGAAGATGCTCTCTCTTTTGTGAAGTTCACGTAGTTTGCCTCAAAAATCCGGACCAATTGCTTAAATGAAAGTAATAAGCTCAGCCGACAACTCAAGGGTGATACTATATAAGATTTTGAGTTAGTCGCACACTCTATGTGGTGTCTACCTCAACTTAGCAATAGAGAAGAACGTGGGACTAAATTGAATCTGTTAAGGCAATTGTCTATTCTATTTTGCATTCTGGTTCCCATTTTAAGGATACAAAGTTCAAACTGTGCAGTCAAGGTTTTGTCAAACAACAAAGTTGTCAATTATGAGGTATATCTAGTCCAGTTTTGTTTCCCTAACGTCCATTGCAAAACACTAAATTGACAGAAAAGTAGCGAGTTCAACCACAGACAAGGCAACTGAGCATTTGAACACGGCAGTCAAGTCAACTCGACAATTGGTATCAAGGGTCGAATTCACGGAGCACATCCCCGCCAATATTAACAATTTCATTTAGACGGGCTACTTCCAGAGAAGCGTGGTCTTGACAAGATTAACGAGAATCTTTGGGCAGAATTAGAGGACTATAAAGAGTCTGCACAACGACAGTTGTACGAAGCAGTTAACGAAAAACTCCAAAATGCAATCACCGCGCTGTAAGAGCTTTTGGTATTTGAAGAAAGACCCGAACAACATAGGGCTGAAGGGTCTTTGTCATCAGCAAAGTTGTCGAAAATTATACTGCCCCTCTTCAACGGCAAGTATCTGCAGTGGATACAATACAAGGAGCTCTCTGTGGAATTGGTACACTCACAGGAGAAAAGTGATTCTCAGAAAATGTTCCACCTGGTCATGAGCCTTCGAAATGAAGCAAGCACTCTAATCCAACGCCTACCGGTAGCCGCCAGGAATTATCAGCCTGCCTGGGATTTTTTGTGTCAGCGGCACGAAAACAAAAGGTTAATGATCAACGGCTACCTGAACAAACCCACTCAATAACCAGTGAGTCAACCAGAATCCGCACTTTCAATCAAGCGGCTCCATGACATAACCAAAGAGTGCATAATGGGGCTTAAAAACTTAGGATTGGCTGTGAACATTGGGATGTGGTGGTGGTGCATTTGTTACTGAAGAAGCAATGCATAACCTTTCATGCTCTCTATGAGCAACCTTTAGTGGATCCGAAGCCTTGGATTTTGACCTTTCTTGAAATGGGACTCCAATCCCTAGAAGCCTTGAATGCCAAATCTACGATATTTGAGGAGAAATCAACGAAGGCACGAGCAACATCAATGATAGCTACTGGAGCTCTCACATGCGTGACATGCACTCAACCACATCCTTTATTCTCGTGCAAGGCATTTCGAGACTTTTCTATAAGTAAGAGGACAGACATCGTGCAGAAGCATAAGTTATGTTTTAACTGCCTAAGGTCCGGTCATTCCGCAAAGACATGTGACAAAGGGTCCTGTACAAAATGCAACAAGGAGCATAACACATTGATACATTGAGACATTAAAGCCAAGGCCGACACCACAGGGACATAGGGTCTATCTGAATCGAATGAAGCTACATCGATGGTGTCTCTATTGGGAAGACATTCGAAGCAACAGTCGCATGTATTGCTGGGCACAATCGTTTGTAGCTTCAGGGCTGTAGACGGTGAAATAATTGAATGTCGAGCACTTCTCGACTCCGGCTCATAAATCACTGGAATCTCGGAATGGGTAGCCGAAAGGCTCAAACTTCAAACAACGAAAGATCTTACGATCATCGCAAGGATTGGAGACCACAGTAAGGCTGCTCAGAAGAGGGCTCACATTCAAATTAAACCACTTGTCATACAATGTGAGCTCCAAGTGGAGGCCTTTATATTGCCAGCCATCACTATTGATCAGCCCACCAGGTACATCGATATTCTGTCTTGGGACCTTCCGGGCCATATAAGGCTCGCTGACCCCACATTCAACGTTCCCGGAGTTGGAGCAGAACATTACTTTAATCTGATCAAGGTTAGTCGCATTGAATTGGGAGGGAGTTGGCCTGCCGATATGTGAGAATATAGCTGCGTGTCACCTCTCCACAAGGGCAGAAGGCGAGCTTAAACAACAATTACAAGAATTTTGGGAAGTCGAAACGCTCGATATATCCACGCCTTCATATTCAGCTGTCGAAAAGGAGTGTGAAGACATCTATAAGCTGACAGTAAAACGAGGCAATGACGGCCGATTCATCGTAAGGCTTCCTTTCAGGCACCCACTGACCGTTCTTAGTGATTCTCGACAACTAGCACTGATACGCTTCTTCGCAATGGAGAGGAAGCTAGAGCGTTATCTAGAGCTAAAAAAGGAGTATCACTCGTTCATGAAGGAATACCTAACATTGGGCCATATGAGCAAGGTGACAACCGTGCCTGAGGCCAGCTATTATTTGCCCCATCATTGCATCATGAAACCTGATAGCAACACCACTAAGCCAGGGTAGCGTTTGATGCATCGGCGAAACCCACCACGAACATCGCTCTCAACGAAATCCTTCATACGGGTCCCAAAATATAGGAAGACCTCTTTTCTATACTTCTCAGATTTTGAGTGCCCAGGTTTGTCTGCGGTGCTGATATCGAAAAGAAGTATCGGCAAGTTGTGATGCATGAAGAGGACCAAAAATACTAACTAATACTATGGAGGGAATCTCCGTCAACGCCAGTTCAGACATACCAATTGAATACCGTCACGTATGGTCCCAACTTAGCTCTTTTTATGCTATACGATCACTTCATGAGCTGGCAAAAGAAGCAGGCCTACTGTGGGCCCGAGTACAAACGCAATATTGAAGAATATGTACGATGCATTGCAGACCCGAGAAGAGCTAGTAAAAATTCGGACATCAGGAAGTTTTCAACAGCGTAATTGGAGCACAAATCACTCCGCATTCACTAAGGATCTTCCCAAGGATCAACTAGCCCAGCAACTAGAGTTCATCCCAGAAGGTGAACATGAAGTGAAAACTCTGGGACTTATTTACCTGCCTCCATCAGACGAGTTTCGCATCAAGGTGAGTCTCAAAGATTTGAAGCGCGTAATTAAGCGCCAAATTCTATCAGATATAGCTCATCTCTTTGACCCGCTAGGCTTAATAGGTCATGTAATTGTGAAGAGCAAAATGTTCCTGAAGGACTTGTGCAAATTAAATTTGGATTGGGAAGATGATGTTCCCAAGACCATTGAGCAACAATGGCTACGTTTCAGGAGTAGCCTCCTCCAGCTAACGAGCATCAAGGCACAAAGGCATATATGTGCGCACAAAACTCCCATCGCCGAACAACTCATGTTTTCTGCGATGCTTCAGTTAAGGCTTATGGAGCTGGTTCATATACTTGATTGCAATTTAAAGATGGCACAATAATCGTAAGACTGCTATACGTCGAGTCAAAAATAGCTCCTAAGAAAGCTCCAACAACCCCTAGATTAGATTTGTGCACTGCCAAATAGGGCTCGGAATTGGCAGTACGTGCCCGAAAGGATCTTGAATGGCAGGGTCCAAATTACTTTTGGACAGACTCAACTCTTGTCTTATCATGGCTCTGCATAAATTTGTAGCAAACCACGTGTCCAGCATCCAGGAATTAACGAAGGGGAGCCAATGGAGATACGTGCCTTCTCAAGATAATCCAACCGACCTCATATCACGGGGACTACCCCCCAATAAATTAGTTGGATATCAACTCTGGTTCTTTGGAGCAATCTTCCTGCATGGAAGGGATGATACGTGGCCTAAACTTGAACAAATATCAGAAACATCCATCGAAAGGAAGATACCAGTGACGATATGGACAACGCTTCAAGGAGAAGTACATATCACCGAAAGGTTGAGCCATATGAGTTCCGTTACTCAAACACAGCGGACTACTGCGCCTACATCTTGGTTCATTTTCATCTTGGTTCATTTTCAATTTCAACCAAATAACTAGTGCGTGAAAACCTGTGGCTTAAGCGTTCAGGAGCTAGAGGAGGCTACGGAGCCAATTTTGAAGGAGGTACAGCAAAACGAATTTACTCAAGATATCAACGACCTACAAACTCATCGAGCTATATACCTAAAGAGGAAATTAGCTAGTTTGAACCCACGCATCGATTACAGAGGGATGCTAAGAGTTGGTGGAAGATTAGAAAATGCCAACTTACCATTTGAAGCAAAACACCAAGCACTGCTTCCAAGCCATCACTTCATCACAAAATTATTGATGAGGCGTATTCATTTCAAAAACAACCACGTTGAAACAGACGCAGCGCTCGCAATGACACGAAAAACGTATTGGCCAATCAATGGAAAGGCAATGGCTTGTTCAATTGTTCAAACGTGTATCATATGTGCAAAACACAGGCCTAAAATATTTAAGCAAATCATGGAAAACCTACCCAGTGATCAAGTGCAACCAGTAAGACCATTTATTAAGCTGGTGTGGATTTTTGCGGTCCATTCTACATTCGGCAAGAAATCAGAGGTAGAGGTCCTCTAGAAACGTACTGTAATATTTTGCAGCTTCGCAACAAAGGCAGTGCACATCGTAGTAGCCAAAAACCTGACAACTGAAGCATTCATAAACGCATTAAAATGTTTCACTGGGCGAAGAGGAAATTTTCAAACGATCTACTGCGACAATGCCACTAATTTCATTTGTGCTATTAACCAGTTAAAGGAGCTGGAAGATGCAATCTATTTGTTCAACGCTAAAGAGCTTATCAATGACTTTACTGCCTTTACTACCACCGAGATTACTCCACTTCGGAGGCTTATGGGAAGTCGTCGCTAAGTCGGCGAAGGAACTCCTAAAGAAGGCGATTGGCGTTAAAACACTCACGCATGATGAATTTACGACCATAGTAGTAGAAATCGAAGCCATACTATATTCAAGGCCATTAACACCCGTATCCAGTGATCCCAATAATTTGGAGGTATTAGCACCAGGGTACTTCTTGATCGGCGGACTAGTCAACGCAACTGCAGACCCAAACTCCAAAATCGAAGCTAGCTTAAATTAAAAACGAGTTCTGGAAACGATGGCGCGTCAAATACCTGAGCCAGCTAAAGGAGAGACATAAATGGAAGACGACCCAAAATAACGTTGAAGCTGGAACCATGGTAATCATAAAAGATGATAACCTGCCAGTCTCCTGTTGGTCATTGGATAGAATCATAGGGACTATACCAGGCAAGGTAAGAGCAGCAGGGATTTGGTCAGGCGGCAGATCATTCACCAGGGTTATACATAGCCTAGCGCCACTCCCCATAGACTCTGGTCAGGATGTAGCACACGTAATGGATGAGGACCCAGCTGTACACAATGAAGAATCAAGGCCTAGCACAACTGGCATAGCCAAACCAACGAGAAAGAAGAGAAAGACAGTTCCCAGTCTCTTAACAACGCTAATCGTACTGTGTTGCGTATTTCCCGTAAGAACTGCAACGAAAATACAACTAACCCCTGTCAACAACGAACCGGACTTATACTTCGAGAATTTAGGCTCGGCTTCACTGATAAAGGATAACTGGACCCTGATTGCCTACTACAATATGACCTCGTTTTGGAAGGAACTCGAATTGATCATCAAAGGGGTGGTCAATCTGTGGACGTTATGTACCATCGTCATTCAACAAGCACACTGCAGGGAGACAGTTGAGCATGGATGTGCTATAAAGGATGGCACGCAAACCATTAAATCAACCCAATTCACCAACAAGGCGGTGGTCACGCTCATTTCAAGGAGGAACCTAAGTAAGGTTTAAATCAACCCAACCCACGACTGAATCGAGGGGATCGAAATGTCGCAATTCATCATATCATCGGAGCTAAAGGATCTCCGAGCTCGTATTGATGAATTCAAGGAAGCCAATGTACTGGGCACTAGCGTTACAAGCCACGATATTCATCAATACAGTGTGCCATATATGGTCCTAGCGCTGATCATCCTGGTACCAAGCTGCTGGGTAATCTGGCAAAGATTACGATCCAAGAAGAGAAACGAGTATCCACCAGTTCCAAGGCCACGCACGTCAATAGTAGAACCCGACGACGAATTCATCGTACACACGACGTTTTGAATTCAAGCATTCAAGGTAGGGAGAATGTTCAACCTTCAATCAGATTTTTCGTTCAAAATAAATCTCATATATTATTTGAATTATTTAAAAAATCATATAATTGCCTGATAACAAATAAATAGATACTTAATAACCTTTTAAAATTTGAGAGTAACTGGCGATAAGACCGCCGGTGGCGTTGTTGGGTTGGGTGGTGATCTGCCCGTGAAGACCGCATATGATGCTGCTATGCAATTTGCGATTCTGATAATTGCATCTTAGTTGGGCTTCGCTGGCTGATCCCACAGGCGATTTGCCTGTGAGGTTTGACCAATGAGCTTCTGTGCAATTGGCGTTTCTGCTAATTGCATGGAGGTCTTTGGTCGGGCTACACTGGCTGATCGCCCAATCCATACGGCACTCAGTGCAGGGTGCAACAAAATTGAATTGGTGCTTCTACCGATTCAATGCCATTCCCGCACCCTGTACTGCTCGCTCTTTCCTACATTGAGCCCGGAATTTCGCCATATTGGTTGTGCGTTCTTGGTGGTGGACTAGACGATTCGGTGTAGTTCGAAGTACCATTCGGAGGTGAAGCCGGTTTTGCCTCTACCATCACCAGTTCTGTGGTTTTGTAGGGAACAACATGTTCACAAGGCGAGCCTCGGTAACAGTTGACAGATTCATATGATCTTCTTAAGCTTGTACTTTGGCGCTCAAGGCTAGTGATTCTGGGCGTTTGCTGAGAATTTCAACTTCTCGGTAGATTTCGGCTTCCTTTTGGTTGACACAAACGGTTGAGCCCTTGACGGTTATTCCATCCAAATGCGTTTCACGGTTCTCTTCTCCTCGGTGTTCATTGTTTTGGTCTAGGCTATAGTCCAGGGTCCCTTATCTGGAACGGCTTTGACGGGCCGCTGCTCGGCTACTTCCCTCTGATGTAACGCTCAGAAACTTGCAACAGTCGCATTTTCGGGGGAATAAGGTACTCGCTTCCGCTAACATGGCAACCTACTCAGAACGGCTCATACGATTCATCACCTTGTTTGATAGCGCAAATACACCCGCCAGCCTGAAGTTGTAATTCGCACTTTTCAAGAGACGTGTACTTTGTTCAGTGACCGTATAATGACTCGTCTCTTTTTACAATCCGTTTCATTATTCACCACGAGGTTAAAGTCGATAATAGCATAATCAGCAATAATCAAAATAAAATGTAGTGATTGACAAAATTTAATCTACAATATTTTCATAATCGGATGTAACAAGCACATTGAAACTGTAATATACTGTTATATGTACAAATAATTATGTGAGCTACTGTCGCAATTGTTTTCACAGCCATTAAGAACATCAACAAAATGAATTTACTCGAAACCACGAGAACCCACGAAGCATGATCAACATCTGAAAGTGAGTCACTGCTCCATTCATTACGCTGCTGGAATGTTCCCGCTAATTCACTAATGTACGAGAACTGATTTGAATGATTAGAGACCCTATATAAAGGCGAGCTGAATGAATGGGGGGATTGATTCATTCAACCACGATAGTAAAAACGGCGATAGTGTGTAGAAAGCGATATTGATCGAGTAATAGTGAAGTGATTTTAGAAGACAATTGCGATAAGAAATTTATGGACAAGTGTTAAACTTTTAATAGTGAAAATTAAAATTGTGAAATAGTTAAATAAGTGATTGTGCATTTTTTTGGAATTAAATAAACTCTTTTAATTTAAATTAAAAGACATTGCGTTTTCACTTTCCTGGAACATTAAAATTATTGGCCGCGAACCATAACACGCGATAATACTATGTTTTTATGAAACATGTCTGTATGCTAGCGACATCTAGTGATGATCGTTCCACTTAAATTAATCATTTGAAAGCTGTGCAAGCTAAAGTTCAGATCAAGCCAAACAGTCAAGGCGACTGGTTCGTGTATTCACGTGTAATAAGGTAGTCTTAAGGTAATAAAGTATTCTAACAATTACAAGTTGTAATTATTATTGATGACCTTTCATCCTTATTTAATATACTACAATTCTGCCAAGGTGGCAATATATTACAGAAACAGCGTTAAGATATTTTCAGACATCACGTTCGCTAGAAACCACCTACTCGTAGATGGTATCATCCTTCAAAGAATGAACTCTTCTTTGACCTTTTTGCTTCTGCTTTAAATTAGGATCATGTCCATCACGTCACGCAACATCATTACCTCAATCATAATCCGAGTTCATTACATTTGTACTTAGATGGGTGGAAATCTGTACATTCTCCTTCTCTTCATTTATCACAGAAAATGTTTTTCTTACCGCCTCCATATTCTTCGTTTTCACTTATCCTTGTTCTCTCCTTTCTTTATTTCAATGCCATTTACGTTCATTGTCTTCGCCCTTTGGGCTTAAATGAAATTCTACTATAACAAAAGGCGTTAGCGTAAACGTTTCAGCTTTCATTTATCTTTCCATGAATCGTGACGAGAATTTTTTTTTCATTCTCACCGAAATTTTCCATCTCTTCCATTTTTTTCATTATATTGTACCTTAAGCTTGTCTAGGATTTCTAGGACATTTAAGCACCATGAGTACAACATTATCACAAATTTCAAGCACAAAGCACTGAAGCGATACTTGGCGAAGGGGTAGAGGTGTCTTGCAGTGTGGATTGGACTGTTGCTGAAATTAATATAACGTTCATTTCATTAGTTACATTTGAACGCGTCTTTTATTCGTTTTTCATCATAATATCGCGAGCATATGTGAGATTATTCACTCGACGGGAGATTATGGCGATTGAGATTATTACGTTCGTATGTGTGTACGTTACCACGAGTACAAAGTGTACTTTAGTCTGCAAAGGATGACGATGCGAAAGAATTATAAGAAGACGTTCAGTAAATACAGATTTTTTTTCCCCGGTACTGCTTGCGAAAGGATGTATTGAAATTGATTAGGAACAAAAGCACGTGTGTGATTTTGAGACGTGTGTAGAATATGATGATGTGGTAGAAGCTGTACAAGGAGACAAGGTCTCGTCATTAGAGTCTATTCTTATGGATCATAAGTTGTCTACGGCATTCGACAAGGTTAAGAAAGTTACATGGCTTAACTTTGGTCATGAAAAAAAGATTTTTTTTTTCGTTTACACGAAGAAATTTTGTTGGTTATGGTTAAGGTTAAGGATGTTTAAAGCATCTTTCTTCCAATTTTGGTGAATTTAGAGCTATAAAATCACTTTAATTGCACCAAAAGTAGACATTTTTAGCTAATGGTTCAAAGAAATGGGGCAAGGTAGCAGCAACATATACTTGTATACATATTAATGATTTCAACATAAAGTTCGCTACTCACTATTGCTTATTCTTTACACTCTTAAAATATAGACGTATACTGCCTTTAAATGAAAATCTAGACCAATAATTAACTCTTTTTGGATTAAGTAATTTAATTTAGAGGGGTTTGGAATCTCACCAAGGACATGCAAAGTAACAGACGTGAAATGAGCTTTTTTCCATCCATACGTGAGTGAATGCTTTTTACTACATACTAACCTCCCTCTCCCATGCGGATTGAAATCCCCCCACCTTTCACGTCGCTAGAACATCAATAAACTCATGTGGCTCGCACGAAAATTGAATTGTAAACGAAGTATCAACCATATAGTATGATTGAAAACATAGGGTTCATGAAAATTCAACAGATATCTAGTCAAGTTGAATTTGAAATTGTGCACGGAACAATTTTTTTATAATAAATTGTGTTGAATTTAGTGCAAAAGCGTTGCAAATGTGATAATTAATTAAACTGAAAAATTTGCCAGGGATCGCGAGTGTTGTTGTGTCGGGGAAAGAAAAAATGAAATGATGTATGTGGGATTGTAAAAACAACTATAAGAAGCATGTCGGGGACGGATCTTTTATTTCGTCTAAGTTAGATTACCCACACGGAAAATTGATTTAGTTCAAGATGCGAAAATCGGTGTGAGACGTCACGTCAAATTTATTTGAAATTCGAACCAACAACTGATAACACGCCAACTTCACGCCACATCATAAAGTGCTTCAATTCTCACGATGTATTTCGCATTTATTCTCTCTGACATCCATGGATCTTTATGTAACTCGCGTGGTGGTTTGTCAAAGACTAAATTTATTGTCATATGATACAGGTCAGCAAGTCTGCCGGCGTTTCATATATTGGCAGGTAAACTATCTTAATGAGATTGTTAGCTATAGCTTCTCTAACAAAATGATGGCGCACATCTATGTGCTTGGTTCTTTGATGAAATAATGGGTTTTCTGATAACTTCTGAGCACCTTGTTTATCATTATACAATATAATTGCACAATCACAACTGCCTACAATTTCACATAACAAGCTTCTTAAATAAATAGCCTCTTTACAGGCTTCAGCTATCGCCATATATTCAGCCTGAGTACTTGACAAAGCTATAGTGCGTTGTTTTTTACATTCATATGAAATAACGGTTCCTGACAGTTTAAAGTAGAAACCTGTGTAAAATTTCCTATCTAGAGTGTTCGAGGCCCAATCTTCATCAATAAAACCTTCCAATTCACAATAATCTTTGCTAGACATTAGCCCATACGATTTAGTTTTACATAAGCATCTTAGGATGCGTTTTGCATGCTTCCAATGAGTATGGGAATAACAATTATCAAATTGGCTCAAGTAACTCACGCTATAAGAAATATCGGGGCAAGTTAAAACACTTAAGTACAATAAGCGACCTATTAATTGCTGATATGAGTATTGCTTACAAACATCTACACCTTTTTTTAGTTTTAGATTACTTTCAATGGGAGCATCATTAACATTACAGGTTGTCATATTAAATTTACTTACTATATGATCCACAAACTTTTCTTGATCTAAAGAAATACAGCCATTCTCATACATTTTTACCCTTATATCCAAGCATTGTTTTAATTGCCCCAAATCCTTAATTTTGAATTTTGACATTAGATTAGTTCTTAATTTCTTAACCATGTTACTACTGTTTGAAAAAAATGAAAATATCATCTACAAAAATTGCTATTATGATCTACTCCTTGTTACATCTTTTTATATGTAGACATGGTTCTGACTTAACAAAATTCTATTTTAATGAACAATCATTTACTCTTTCATTCCAAGACCTGGCTGATTGTTTTAAACCATGAATTGCACGATTTAATTTGAGGACACAATTTTCTTTACAATTCAAACTAGGCGGCACTTGCATATAGACATTTTCATCTAGGTAACCATTTGGGAATGCTGTAGTTACATCTAAGTAAGTAATTTCAAAGTTTAAGTTTGTCACTTAAAGCAAATAAAAGTAGAGTAACGAAGCACTGGTGAGTATATTATAGTGTAGTCCACACCTTCCTTTTAGGAGAAACCTTTTGTGACCAGTCTTGCCCTTCGTTTTTTTTTGAATACCCACTTACACTGCACCACTCTATCAGCTTCTTTCCTATCTGCGAATGTCCATGCTTGATTGTCGTCAAAAGCCTTTAGTTCATCTGTCATCGCCAGTCACCACCGTTCCTTATCTGGTCCATTCAGTGCACCTTCATAGCTGATTTCTTCATCGCATGGTTTCAGGTTGTCCAGAATACATAGATTAGTTATACCATACCTTTCTACCGGCTTTCTCCTACGTTTAGTATCCAGCTCTATCTGAGCTTCATCCTCTATGATAGACTCTTCTTTAGCCGTAGATTGATAAGAATCATCTTCGGAAATCGGTCTCACAAATGTATGTTGGATCATTTGGATCTGAAACTCGATTTTCTGATAAACTTTCATCATCTTCTAAGTTTTTAACCGTTCTCTGAATTTTCTTCACAATTATTTGCTATTTTCCGAGCTGTGTTCGATTCCGTTTCCTCTATAATAATAACATCTCTGCTCGTACTAATTTTTTTAGTTTTTTTGTTATATAATCTGTATCCTTTTACGTTATCTGGATACCCAACTAAATTCAATGTGTCAGCCTTCTTATCCCATTTTTGTCTTTGTATTTTGGGAATATGTACCATTACCTCTTTGAAATGCTGGAATACCTGCCTCTTTTCCTTCAAGAAGTGAGACAAAAGTCATTGTGCTGACATTACCCACAACCAGGAGAAACCGAGTCTCCATCGGCCCGCATAAATCTGAGTGTACTACATCCAGTAGTTTTTCACTTCTATGGTTAGCTGATGGGAAAAGGAAACGTCTCTGTTTTCCCTCAGAGCACATGTCACAATTCTGTATGTGTATGTCAGCTTTCTTGTCAAAAGAAACTCCTACTACAGCACCTTCTTTCCTTTTCTGCAAGGACTTACAATTTATATGTCCTAACCTTTTATGCCATGTTGACATCGCCGAAAATGAATTCTCGAATTTTTTTATGTTTAACTTGTACACACCATTTATCAAATTCGCTGCACCAATGAGCTCATTCACTTGATTGTATATCAAACAGACATTCTTTTTGAACACTACTCTGTCGCCGTTAACCATAAGTTGGCTTACGGACAATAAGTTTGTCGTGAGATTAGGTATGTACTATACATTCTTCACAATCACATCATACTGAGAACTGTTTACGCATGTCGTTATTTGTGTTTCACCAACACTAACTATAGGCACCATCGTTTGATTTGCCACTACGATTTCTTTGTTTTCGTGAACTGGTCGGAGTTGGAATCAACAATTTTGATTTGACGAAATGTGTGCCCTTTCGCCTGAATTGACGTACCAGTCTTTTGTGCTATAACAGCCGTTGAAAAATGGCACTTTTTGGCCGCCGTTGTTTTGTCCAAAATGCGGAGTCCGTACCGGTAGTGCCAGCCTCCGAACACACATCAAGTAGCTTTGTTTTTATGACGTCAGCGCTAATGGCGATTCCAGAATGTTCTATCGCCATTATCATCGGTTAATATTTATCTGGGAGACCAGACAGAAGTAATAATCCAATCCACTCGTCTGTGATTTCGAAACCTGTCCCCATCAATTTATGTGCTTTCTTGACCATTTGAGATACATAGGATGTCATGGATTTACAGTTATCGAGACGTTTTGAAATCAATGTTCGACACAAACTTATTTTTCGTTGATATACCGTCTGTTTCAATTTATTCCATACAACATCCATTGTAGTCTCACTCTTGATATGCACATATAACGAACAGTCAAAAGTCATTACGAGTTTAGTTTTGGCTTTCTTCATCTCAGTTTCACTGATAGTTGCCGGCACATTTTCGATGTCAATACCCTCAAGTAACAAAAAATTGCTTGTTGCGAACGCCCAATCGTGATGATTTTCGCGTCCTTTGAGTCACATTTACTAAGTTCCCCGACGTTGACATTATTACTTCGGCACAATGAAAATACTTGATATTTCGTTAAAATGGGATTGGGCCCATAACCTAATGAAACTCGCGTGGTCGTTTGTCAAAGACTAAATTTATTGTCATATGATACAGGCAGGTAGGTACATATAGTTCGTCATAGATGCCGCTATGAGTATTTAAAATGCATTATTTTGATATAAATCCTGACAGATCTCACTGTCACTATATGCGAAAACTTTTTACTGGTGCTTATATCCAATGTAGAAAAATCATCATTTGATTGGTGTTCAAACAACCAGCGTGTGGAGTTTCTACATTGAAAATTTTCACTTTTTTTCAATATTTATTCTGCATGTGAACTCTAATACAAGTATAAGCCAAATCTCATTGTGCTGCCAGAGCTTTGTATTAAAATACATTAGTTTGCAGACTCTTGATGTAATGAAATGTTTAGATGTGTTTTAAATTTTTAAACGCTTCCTTTCAAAGTATTTGTATTAGTCGCACTGCTAAATGGTCAAACGTGTTTTTTGCTACGCAACTGTGTGTAATTTTAAAATTAATTACAATATTAAAGAACTCAATTGCAACTACAAAAATTTTTCATAGCTTTTGGATGAAGCCGAGGATGGAGAAGCTATGACAACTCTGCCTAGACAACTCTGCCTAGACAACTCTGCCTAGATAATTAGTTAGTTTAAAAGCAATGTAAGAATGTTGCCCTTTCAGAAATTAAGATGAACTAAAACCAAACCACCTAACAGACATTAATTGTTTTGAGTTTCAATATTTAAATTTTCCTAGCAACAATAAAAATAATTTCAGTCAGTTCTATCTGAGCTTTTGTGGATTGTACTTCGTTTTTCTAATAGCCTCTTTTACTGAAAATATTTTTTTTTTAAATATAAGCCATTCGCATCGTTTCTCTTGAGTAACGTGGCCGTGTTTTCGACAAGTGTAGTGTTAGAGTGAATCAATATATTTCTATCGTTTTCAAAATATTTCTTTACACATTAATTTATATAAGGAAGAAAGATCGCGAATTTACAAAAAGTTAAACTCGTCGTTTCCCAACTACAACGCGTCATCAGTGTTTATTAGACAACACTTTCCAAAATTTACCATGAAATAAATTTCAAAATCAAATGAATCTATGAATTCACGCGTCTTAATATTCGAATTGATTGTTCCTATCACCACTTTAACTCTTGTTAACATATGTACTGTTGCCTCAGCCAGCGCAATATTTATGCTCAACTGGAGATGGCCTTGTATTTATTTTTCGCATCAACATATTTTCAGGTGATTAAGGTCAAAAACGCGAAACAAATGATAGTGTGGATAGGTATTGATGGCTTAAGTAACCTGCCGATAGGATTGACAAAACAAAAATGACGACAATGCCCGCGTGCGAGACTCAAGGCGATTTCGTCATCGCCACGAACGTTCACGACCCACAAATAAGAGTGAGGCATGAAGATGCATACGGAGCCCCCTCGCACCCCTTCCGGTCGGATCAAGGATCCAAACTGATGCCTTAGCCTGTGTCTTGTGAGGAAGACCAAGCCCTTGAAACGCAGAAAAGGGAAGAGCTTACCCGATGGCTAGCTCAGAAGCGGAGGAGCCAGCCAACGTGGTGGGTCCTATTCCAGTTTGAGTTTACTAATAAAAAGACCGGATTGTATTTTCAACACAATATTTATTTTTTATCGAACAACGTTTAGGTAACGAAATTGGTATATTTCTATAGTGTTTTTACATGTGCAAATAATTCTGCGTGCTACTGTCGCAATTGTTTTCGCAACATCATGATCAACAAACGAATGTAATCGAAGGCACAAGATTCCACCAAGCATGGTCAACATCTGGAAGTGACGTCACTGCGCCATTCAGAATTGCTCGAATATTCGAGGTAGTTCGACAATGTACGAGAAATGGATTGAATGACTAGAGACCCTATACAAAGCCGAGCTGAATGAATGGAGGAGATAGTAAAACCGCGACAGTAAAACTGCGATATAGTGAAGTGCGAAGTAAAGGCAATATTAATTAATAGTGAAGTGATATAGACAGTTGAAATATAAAGTTGATAGACAGTGAAAATTAGATTTAAATGCGATATGTAATATGAGTGGAAGTTACATTAATGATAGTGCATATTTTTTAAGTACATAAACTTTTTTAATTTATTTAAGTGGCAGTGAGTTTTCACTTTCCCGGAACATTAAAATTATTGGCCCCGAACCATAACACGCAACAGTGGTGTCGAGAAGTGAGAAAGAAAACTTTGAAAGTGACAACTTTTAAACACTTTTAAAGTGCACAATAGTGAAATGCAACGTGGAAACTAGTGGAAAAATAGTCGAAACCACAAAAATGCCACGAAGCTTACATCTAGAAATTAATGAATTGACCATATTGGAGCTCAAGGAGGAGTTGGAACAGTGAAATCTGGCTTCACAAGGTACAAAGGCCATACTGATTGCACGCTTGCGTTACGCGATCAAGTCGGAAGGCACGTATCTGGATTCGGGTGAGCCCTCAGATGCGGAAAAAGGTGCAGAAAGTGGAGAAGCAGAAACACCAAAATCAAAGGAACCGGAAAATGCGCTGATGCAAAGGTTGATGCTGATGCAGCAAGAGCAGCGACAATAGTCTTTCAATTAAACATCCAGTTTAACTGCGAAGCTAGATGAACAATCAGCGAAGCTAAATGAACAATCAGCGAAGCTGGACCAACAAGCGATCGAAATCAAGGCAGATTTTCAAAAGAAGTCAACCGATTTGAGAGCAGATTTGCAAAAACAGTCAACCGAAATAAAAGCGAAGCCCGATAGTCTGAACAAACAAATTAAAGGCGTCGAGAAAAAGGTTTACCAGGTTGAGGAGAGAATGAACCACGAGATCAGCCAGTTCGAAGAGAGAATCAACCATGATATCAGCCAGGCCGAGGAGAGAATCAACCATGAGATGGAAAACATGAAAAAGGAATTGGAAGCAGTGAAGGCAGTAGTAACCACCTCACCAGCCCCGCTTACAACCGCAGCGCAAAGCAAAGCAGAATTGTGCAAGCACCAATATTCGACAGGCAAATGATCTGGAGGATAAATCACCGCCGCTAGGATAAATCACTGGAATGAGCAGGAACGAGCAACTACATTAATTCTTGCTCTAAGAGGCTCAGCTGCCGAGCTTTTGCAGACTATCCCCGTTGAGTTACACTCAAACCCGGCTGCTATATTGAATGCACTCGACATGCGTTATAGATGCAATCATCTGAATCATTTATTGGGCACAGCTACATATCGGATGCAGAAGTCTGGCAAAACCTTACAGCAGCTAGCCCAAGACATTGAGCGACTGGCACTTTAAGCTTACCCAGCTTACGACCCGGAACATCGAGATGATGCAGCGGCAGAGGCATTCATCAGAGCATTAAAGGACCAAGAATTGCAACAAGCAAACGGATAAGGACGCATTGGCTTATAGTCTGAACTTTGAGGCAGCGAAAAATGTGACTCGTACCACTGCGCGGGTTAGTGAGGTAGTGACAGACGAGTGCAGGTGTGAGCGCATGGAAAATGAGTGAGAGCCGCAGGTAAATGTTGCGCCTAGATGCTGGGATTACGGTGAGAAGGGGCACCTGCAAAGAGACTGCAAGAAGCGAAGAAAACTGAGCTATTGTCCAGGATGGTGGAGATCCAAGCCGTGTCAGGAGCCTAGAATGGAAGCTCATCGAACTGAGGAGGCCAACTTCGTGGGACGGACGTTGGCTAGGAGGATTGACATCCCCAGCACCCCCATCACCGTGTCAAGACTACATCGTGCAGAAGCAGACTTATGCCTTCCGGGTCAAGTTGATGAAGAACATTGCACCGTAACAAGCGAAACTGGTGCAACCCGATCAACTATCCGACCAAACCTAGTGAGGCCCCAACAACTTCACAGGGGCAGATTTCATGGAAATGCTGACGTCCTATGTCGACGGCCTTGTCCAGCTAACTGCAAGCATTGGCGGCGGGTTGAAAAAAAGGAACCGAACGTTGATCTGCGAGTGATAACAGCCGAATTTGATGAAGGTTGGTCATTGGAGGAGATTCAAATCGCCAAGCTAGCCAATGAAGACATCAAACCATTGCTCGTATGGAAGGAGACAACTGGGTGACCAGAGTGGAAGGACGTTTCGATGCGTGGCGCCACCCTGAAAAGTTATTGGGCACAATGGAACTCCCTTCATGCGGAGGTTGGCTACTCAAGCGAAAATGGGAAACGGTGGATGGCAGCTTCTATGGGAGGCAAACTATACTTCCCAAAAGCCGAATCCACGATGTGGTTAAGGAGATGCATGAAGGAACAAAACCTTAGCGACATTGCGGGAAAGGTTCTATTCACACTCGAGAAGACGTAGAGGATTGTAGTCGCAGGTGCACAATTTGCGCTTCTGTTAGAGGTCCAAAGTAACGACTGAGAGGACAAATGCAAACCTACAACGTGGGTGTACCGTTTGAAAGGATTGCTGATGACATCGCAGGACCCTTCCTTGAGCCCGAATGGGGAAATCGATACACGCTGGTTGTTGCCGATTATATCAGCAAGTGGCCCGAGGTCGACCCCATTTTCAGCCAGAAAGCAACTACTATAGCCGAGCAGCTAGTGTTAAATTAGGTCAGTAGAAACGGCGAACTACATTCGGAATAAGGCCGAAACTTTGAGTCACTGGTTTTTGGCGAAATGTGCGAGCTGTTGGGAATACGGAAAGCGAAGACAACACTGCTGCATCCCCAATCCGATGGAATGGTCGAAAGTTTCAATGGCACACTCAATAAACACATGGCCAAGATGGTTGACGAGACTGGGACCGACACATTCTACTATTTTTGATGGCGTACAGAGCGGCCGAACATGCATCGATGGGCCAAGCCCCACCCAAAGTCATTTTTGGAAAGACTTTTCGTCTGCCGGCTGATATAAAGTTCGGAACACCCCCTGAGAGACCTCAAACGATCTCGGAGTACGCAAATCAGCTAAGACAACGGTTGAACCAGATACATTGGACTGTGCAAAAACACTTCGAATCGGCTACTGACCGCATGAAGACCAGGTATGATCTAAAGGCAAATTCTACTGGCTTCCAGCAAGATGACTTGGTGTGGCTATGTAACCCACAACGGCGAAAGGGTAGGTCTCCAAAGTTGCAGCATAATTGGGAGGGACCATACCGAGCTACAAAGCGAATCAACGAAGTCGTATACCACATATAGGAATACCGTAAGCCAACAGCCAAACTGAAAATCGTGCGCCTTGACCGTCTTGCCCCATATTATATCCAGCGAGACTTGACTACAACTGGCGACACATCTTTTCAGGGCGAAAAGTGGGGGCAGTGTTACATGTGCAAATAATTCTGCGAGCTACTGTTGCAATTGTCTTCACAACTATTAACAACATCATGATCAACAAGCGAATGTACTCGAAAGCACAAGAATCCACCAAGCATGATCAACTTCTGAAGGTGGCGTCACTGCGCCATTTAGAATTGCTCGAATATTCCAGGTAGTTCACCAATGTACGAGAAATGGATTGAATGACTAGAGACCGAGCTGAATGAATGAGGGGGATAGTAAAACCGCGGTAGTAAAACTGCGATAGTAAAACGGCGATAAGTGCGAAGCGAAAATTAAAGGCGATATTGATTGATTGGGAAGTGATTTTAGTAACAGACAGTTGGAATTAAAATTGATAGACAGTGAAAATTAGATTGTGGAATTGTTAAATTAATGATGGTGAATTTTTAGTAAGTAGAGTCTTTTAACTAAGTTTAAAAGACAGTGTGTTTACACTTTTCCGGAACATTTAAATTATTGGCCGCGAACCATAACACTCGACTGTACATTCACATAATATCCACACCTTCCATTTCGCATGTGTTGCACACTTTCTGAACTTTACCAGGAGCCGGTCGGCTGAGCCGGGGCACGTCCGCTGAGTGGAGGCCTGTCCTATTCGAAAAACAAAATAAAAAGCTAATAAAATTTCCCACGCACGTGTTCTTTCACGCAGTTCAGAACATGGAAGTATTGCCAGATCCTAATAAAAACTGAAAGATTGCATACAACGAGTTTATTTTTCTGCAAAGTCATTAATTTTTTGAGATCTGGTAGTCCTGAAATCCCTCATCGAAACAAATTTTTATATTCGTCCCAATCTTCGCGTCAGCATTTACCTACCTACCTGCTGCCGAAGATTTATGGCTCACTCTTCGGCTTATGTTTGGTTTTTTCCGAAGGCTTGGTTGAGTGTGGTTTATATTTGAATGCACTTTGCCATGGAGTATCAGCTGGGCTCTTTTCGAACGGGATACGTCGATAATGGAAGTTACTGGCTGGGCGACTCGTGACCGGGGAGATGGAAGAGTTTTGTGGGAAAGGCAGTTTTTGGGTCGCGACGGTTAGTCGGCGATGTTAGCAAAACTTAGGGCCAGAAGTTTAGTGTGGTAAGTAAAAATAAAAAGTACACTTAATGGTGACGTAATTAAAAGTTTACTTATGAATCCATGAATGAAAGTCCGTTTTTTTATGGTGACAAAGTCAGGGATGAGCGAAAGTTAGAGGTGGAAGTTTGGGAGTGATCAAGAAAGAAAAGAAATAATAATGTGTTAACAAAGCTGTGAATTATTGATTTCATTGAGATTTTCAGACGGAATGGCAAAGCATAAAGTGGTATTGAAATTTAATTTGTTTCACATTGCGAAACTTGTGCTAAGATAAAGAAAAAAAACGAGCAACAGTGAATGTTTTTTTGTGAGAATTGGAAGGAGTGAACTGAAGAAAAATAAGGAAAAAATTAACGACAGGTTAAATATACTTGCAAAAGCTAACTACCAACATTGTGTTTAAAGTAAAACCGATTGTTAGATACAAAACCATAAAATTCAAAAAATAATATAAAAACTGGAAATTGAATTTAAAATATTCTGATTATTTAGACTTTATTGAATTATTTAGAAAGCAAAGTTCTGAATTTTGGATTTTCTTCTAGTAGTCAGAACAGAAGAAACCATTAAACAGCGGATGGTGTTTATGAAAGTAACCGTTTCGTGTTCTTTTGACTTTTTTACATTAAATTGCATTGCAGTCTTGATTTTCAGAGCTTCTACGCATCTTTTTTGCCTTTCACAGAGCGCTTGAAGTTCAGCAAGGAAAGGAGTGACTACACATTTGATTTTCTTTCTCAATTTGACTCTCCGCATTTTATCAAGTTAGTTTTGTTTTCGTTTATAAAGACTTCTCAGTTAACCTTTTTTCAGATTAATTTAATTATATTAGACTGATTTGATTTTAATTTTTTTTTGTAAAATTTGTCTATAAAATTTTTCTTTTGTCTCTTTAAGAGACCATTTTTCATTTCTCAAAATGGTACTCCCTTGTATCCTTCCCTTCCCTATTATGTGTAAAGTTTCAGGTGTTTATGTAAGGTAGCCCAGGACGAGCAGACGGTGTCACGGATGACTCGTGACACGACTGTGCACTAGCCAGCCTCAGTATATCACCCCAGGCTAAGCACTCCTCTGTTAATATCTAATGTCTGCAACTGCGGTGACTTCTGCAGTCGCAACAAGTACATGGAGTAGCTGATCAACTTGAGGATGGTTTTCTCTGAGCAAATCAGTATAACGACTGATAATGCTGCCTCTGGAATTTTGGCTGTGAGACAATGTGGAGGGACCCTTTCCATCAAGAAAGTGACTTTTGAAGAGGCCCGCAGAGTCAGTGCTGAAACACGGAGCAAAGATATATAGCGACGCTCTCGGCAAGGACCTGTACTGAAAATGAGGCCCAAGAACAGAAAAGAGGAGCACAGAAGACTGTTTCTATATTTCCGGCAGTCTCTGATTCGGAAGTGCTGATCATCGCAGGCATAATACTAATCACTATCCTGGCTAGAGAGCGTCGTACTATCTACCTGCATCGGAAGGAAGAAACTAGAAAGGCAGTTGTCCATGTGCAAAGACAATACTCACTCAATGGTTGGCAGCACAAAGGAAAGATGGACTGCATGCCTCATCCCTGATTGGAGACCATTGCAGAATCGAACGCATGGTGGGATGAGCAGAAATGGTTGTGTTCCATCTTATTCACACAAGATTGGCGAGTCGTAGTTCCCCAACTATAGGTTTTATACAGAAGAGGAAAGCAAATAATCGCAATGTAAAAAAAGGACTCACAGCAGCTTGTGATGTTGGGGATTATTCTTCTAGCAATTCCTTTTCCTTTTTTCTCTCTCACTAGAGGAGGAGTCCCCTAACTTGATGGTGCCCCATGAATAGGTTTGGCCCAAAGTAATGTGCCGAACAGTTCCAGGCTACGTTCTCAGGTAGACAGTATTACGGATGGAGTAGAGAGGCATCAACATTATCTCACCTCGATCACTACCATATCAGTCGCGTGACTCGTTAAACTAAGCCGCCCTGAGCCGCACTCGATTAGGGTTTTGATTAACACTTTTAATTGTACCCGTAACAGTAATTTAAGTACGAGTACTTATAGTATTGATTTTTAAAAAGTAAAAAAAAAAATAAATATAACCCATACTGGGAGATAGGTATAGGTCGCTGCGGCAGTATGTGCCACTTCAGGTTTGGCTCGAAGCGGACAACAACTTAATTTATAAAGAATATCTAGAGCTACTGGCCAAAAATATTCACATCCTGAACGAGAAGGTCCAACACCGTTTAGACACCGAAAATGCCTTAATGAGACGAGTTGTGGAAACGTACCGACCGACTACAATATTGTGACGAAGGATTGTTTGAAGCTAAAGGTTAAGGAGGCAAGTCAACATCCGAAGCTAATCCAAATTCCGGCAGTAATAATGACGACGACGAAGACAACGTAAGTGAAGAGGATAAGAAAGCCAAAAACGCAAAAAACTAATTAAAAGTTAAGTCACACAATATCGAACAACTCCGTCAAAGGAGAACGCGAAAAGCGAAAAAGCTTTTACCTGTCTACTACAAAAATGGACTAGGACACCTTTTTGAGTAAGCGTGTAGCATAATTTTAAACATTATGTAGAATCACGGGAAGTCGACACGAGATTTACAACGCTTGACCAAAGTACTCCTACTTTGCTTTCTGCTTTATTATAGGAGCATCCATTACTTTTATTTGCTTAAAGAAGAATAAGCTCCCATAACCGCGCGTGAGATTATTCACTGGTCACGGAATTCCTGTGAAATGTGTGAAGGAATAGAAGCACTTAAAAAAATTGTGGGACCGAAAAGTTGCAGGCCGTGATGCGAATGACATTGAATTTGCATTGGTCAAAAGTGTACTATGACTTTACGCGGAACGACTGAAGTAAATAAAAACAAACATCAGTATCAATTACGCATACAACCGTCAGATTCTCTGCGTTCTGATATCGCCATCCGCCATTTGTTTCATACATTGAATGAATTTCATGAAAAATTATGCGGGGGACCTAAATTTCTGGAACTGTTGCGGTCTTTCATTACATTTGCCGACAAAACTCATTTGCAAAGCTTTTGGCGAGCAAACATGGTTTTTGGCAATACCGACCCAAGAATGACCCAAATGACTCCTTATCGCAATGAAACATTTAATGAGGATATTAAATTAACGATCATAAATATAAAATTCAGCTTCTTCATTTCTATCAACAATCTGACCTGACAGTACAAACTGTCAGAGATGTTCAGCTGAATCAGCCGTGATTGTAGTGATCACCACCAGAGTGGTTAAAGGTGGAGTCGAAATCACGCTGAGTTTGAGTGAAACCACTCCTCGGGAATAGGAAGAACCACTTCGAAGAGGTGGCTAACCCGAGACAAAAAAGCTCGGTCGGAGAGGGTTACATTGGCCGTTAGCGGGAGATTATATAAGAGCGCGACGAATGACGTGACTCCTTTTTTTTCTTGTGTTTGGCGAAGTGAAGGTGGAAAAGTGAAGCGACGAGTGTCGGGTGGATTTAAAAAGCAGCGGGAGCAGGTGGCGAAGCAAGCAGAACAAAGTAAAGCAACGAGGAAGTATTTTGAGCAGCAAGTGGCGAAGCAAGTTCAATAACGTCGACGGACGTAGCAGAGATGGGGCCCCTTTATAACACGTAGACAGTAAGTTTTCCTTTTTAAAGAATTCTTCTTTTTCATTAGATTAAGACAGTTTAAATAAGTTTTTCACATAGTAAAAGTTGAACAAAATATGAATTTTTGAATTTGAAATTTATTTCATGTTGTAATTAAAGTTAAATTCCAGAAAAAAAGGTAAATTTTCTTTAGCTAACCTAATTGAAGTTGAGTGAGTTTCAGGTTGTAATGGGTGCGGCTTGTGTGGTAAATCGCGAGAAGAAAACACAAAGTTTAGTGTTAGTGTTCAGGGGTGGTGTGTTTTCGAGATAGTAATTTGTCTTTGCACGCCCCGTCATCGTAACAAAAAAAAAGGAAAGTGAGGAAAGAGTCCTTATAAATCCAGAGAAATTTAGACGAGTTCTATAGTGTGGAAAATAGTTTATGTTCCATCGCTAGGGAGTTCCGAGGAAAGTGCATTTATTCGTAGCCATTCTAAATTTAAGCCCAAAAAACGGTTGCGCTAAGTTGCATGAGTGTTCTCAGCGACATAAGAAGTATGGTAGTGAAGTTGCCTTTTTTGTGCTGAAAGAAAGAGAAGCCGGCAAGTCGTATTCTCGCTTGGCGGCTTATTGGAGCCTTGGTGGACAAGCGAGTGGCGCCCCACGCTCGTCTCCGGATTATCTGAACCGGGTCCGTAAGCCCCGCCGGAGCACCCTAATTCCTTTTGGGTGTAACAACAGGGGAGGTGTTTGGTAGGTAGCCTAGACGTCTTGTGCGCCTGGGAGCCCTACACTCAAGGCGTAAATACCCGTTATCTCCGAACCACAAAAAATTCAATTCCTCGTTGATTATCGTTATATCAGATTATTTGCGATTTAATGTGTCGGTAACTTCGAATCAAAAAGGTGGTGCGCCAATTTTAAGGAGAATACTCGTATTTCAGTCGAAAATGATTTCTGATAATTTAAGTGGTCTACACTGTGATGGAAAAAATTGATGCACATATTGAGGCTGGCCCAGGTATGCAATGTAGATCTATGGAGAAGAATATTTCAATATCTATTGTATAACAAACATGTCCACGCGGGAGATCAACGGCAGTCAAAATCTATTAGGCCTGACTACGAGCACTGTGATTACAAGTAAAGTATGCTGTATAAAGGATTCAATTTGATTCGAAATTATGCTTTAAATTTGGATAACCCTCGACGACGGAATACGTAATATTAGTCTTCCATGCAAACTATGGCCTTCAAATTACAAATTTCAAAAGCATACAGGGTCTGAATAATAAGTAACCAGACCGAGCCTGCCCCGCGCCATCAAAGCGTCTGCTAACCGGTATCTGGTGTTGTAGTGGTGGTGGGGGTCTAGGTAAAGGGAACCGGGCTGCAGCAGTTGCCTCCAAGCGCTTGGAGAGATAGCATCGAGTGAGAGCGGAGTGCATGTTCAGTTACGTCGTCGGAGTGAAATTGGAGCGTACGATCGAGCAACGTGTTAGCATCAAATTTTGTGTCAAATTCAAGAAAATGGCCAAGGAAACTCTTCAAATGATTCAAGAGGCTTACAGTGAGGATGTTCTGTCCAGAACTCAAGTGTTTCAGTGGCACAGAAATTTCCGGGAGGGCCGCGATGACGTCCATGACAAACAGCGCGTCGGTCCTCCATCAACGAGTCATACGGACACAAATGTGCAAAAACTGCGTGATGTGTTGAACAGTGATCGTCGTTTGAGCATTCGAGCTATCGCAGATGAGGTTGAAATTGATAAGATGACCGTTCACAACATTATTAAGAACGATCTGGGCATGAGGAAGTTCTGCGCGTAGGTGGTACCCAAACACCTGACTGATGAGCAAAAGGAGTGTTGCTGTCGCTTCGGAAATCCTTGATCGACTGCAAACCGAACCAGAGTTCTTACAGCCTGGATTAGCACCAGCGGACTTCTTTCTGTTCCCCAAGATCTAGAGACACCTTAAGGGGACGCGGTTTGGGACTCTGGAAAACGTTCAACGTGCTACGACGAGGGCTCTAGACAGCATCGAGGTTGCCGACTTCCAGGGAGCGTTAAGGGATTGGAAAATCCGGTATCAGCATATTATCGACTCCAATGGGGACTACTTTGAAGATTTCTAAAGAAAAATTGTACATATTTTGCCAATAAAAAATTTCCTGAGGTCAGTCCGGTTACTTATTATGCAGACCCTGTATATACTTGAAACCCAAAAACCTTCACCAGGAATCCTTCAAATAACAGAAATTTGAAAACTTCTAGCCTTAAATTACCCAACCAAATTAAAATGTAGAAACTTGGCCTCAACTCTCCAAAGAAAAAGAAAAGTTCATCCTCATAAAATCATTTTCACAGTTCATGATCAAATGCTTCATTTCACTTTTGGACTTATCTCACACTTAAGTTGAAAAAAATTACCGTTAAGTGCTCCTTATTGTGTAACCAATAAAAGAGAAAATTCATTTTCTCATTAATCTGCCTCATTACGACCATTAAAAGTACAGTTTGAGTAAAACATTCACCAGAACGTACAATTCAATCCTTGGAAGGTGATGACAAAAACCCCGGAAGCAAGGAAAAAAAGGAAACTCTTAAGTTCTTGTTACTTTCTATTGATCTTAATGACTTTCCGCTAATCAACTACAGTTGGGAAAGTGATGAGAAGGAATCAATATTTATTCGTCCTCTATTTTCCTCTCTTATTTGATACCGTCTAAGGATTTACTTCAGGCTCAACAGATTTAACATTGCAAAGTTTAAGTACTTTAAATCCCTAGCACAAGTTGCAAGAAAGTGAGAAAAACTCCAGCTGTGATTTTTTCGCGCTTTCTACGGATTTCCTTAAAAATGTTAAAATGAGAATCGAGGAAGAAACTTTTATGATGGTATTACGAGAAATTTCTTTTGTATGCCACTTTCTTTCACTCTCCTACGGTAGAGGCCTCTTTTTGTATGATCCAACAAAGTGTGCTCAATTGGAAGGCAAAGGAGCACCGAAAACATCGCCGGGAGAAAAAGAACGTTAAATGCTGGTTAATCAATGAATAGTGTTGTGTAAATATACGATTAAGTGGAACAATGAGTGGCGCACAATTATGGCTTCATGGAATGATGAATGGAATTAAAGGAATAGAATTTTCTCCTTTGCTGGTTAAAGATTAATGAAAGAATTTTAGAGAAGAGAAAAGAAAAGAAGAGGTTCAGGTGGACTATATACAATATATCAAGGAGCTAAATCATATATGTATATGATTCAGAGTTTATGTTCTTCACATCTAACGTATTGTTATAGTTCTTAGTTTGGAGAAATATTGGATAAATCGTAGTGGCTGAAACTAATCTTAAGGAGTTTACATGCGATATACAATTTGGAAACTAGAGTTAACTTGTTGAATCTTTGATTTATGTATATAAAGATTCTTGTTTAAATTTAATTTATTTTAATCTAGCGGACCCGATGCACATTAAAATTGGTGTCAGAAGTGGGATCGGAAGAAAAATTTAGTGAAACGCTCACAATGAGAAACAAAAGATAAAATACAACTAATAAGTTAGCTCGACCAATTGAAGAAAGCCGAAAACAAAAAGTGAAACGATTTTATGTACACACGGAATAGCGGGCAAGACGGGGCAACGCGTTTTAACGGCCACACAAACGATCAATCCCAGCCGGTCTGGCTTGCAATGATGCGTCGTCATGTTACTCATCAGTCAGCGCAGTGACCGGCTTATAAGTGCACGCGTTTTCGCTTTGGCGCGTAAAACTCGGTTTTTGTCAAGTTAGTTGTGATTTCCGCGTTATACATCGAATGTGTTTTGTACCTCAATATTAGTTTTCTACTACTAGCTGAAGGTTATTCTTTTTTATCAATGATTACACCAGCAGGTAAGAACATGTTTGTATCCATATTCTGAAATGGTCATTAAAGGCATGTTATATTATTCGAATAAGCATTAGGGGGCAGGATGGGATACTCTATACCAGCATAAACTGTCAAAGAAATTCAAATATTTCCTTATGACAGTTTATGCTTCTTCATAACTTCTTTATTTTTAATCTTGTTTCAGGATAGTGAAAAATTATTAAAGAAAGTCGGAGAGGGGAAACTGGAGTGAATAGAGTATGCAAAACGCGGTCGATGTTGTAGTCGAAGGAAAAAGGGGATACAAATTAGCGGCGAAAACATGTTTTGTGCCACAAATGACCCTTGGACGAAAAGTTAAAGTATTTTGTGCAGCCCTAGAAGATCCTATGTTACTACTACTGCAACTTCGATCAAGGTTTCTTTAAGCCCAAAAAAAGCGAACATTTACGGATGATGAAGAGAAGGAGCATTGAAACTATATAATGGATATAAAGAGTCGCCTTTACGGGCTCTCAACAAAAGATTTGAGAGCTTTGGCGTACACTCTGGCAGTAAAAAATGGGTAGCAAAATTTCTTCAACTCTGAAAGAAAAGCAGCTGACAAAGATTTGGTGCAGCGGTTTTTAAGCAGGCACCCAAAATTGTCGATACGAAAACCAGATAGCACTTCAGCTGCACATGCCGCTGGGTTTAATAAACAAGCTGTTAAACAGTTTTTCAACTTCCTCGGCAATGTTTATGATGAGCATAAGCTTTTGCCAGAAAGAATTTATAATTGTGATGAAACAGGAGTTTTAATGGTACCAAAAATCAAGTCAAAAATAATTGCACGAAAAGGTAGACAACAAGTGGAATCTATAACTTCTGTGGAGAGAGGTACGACAATAACTGTGAAACTATGTTTTCGTGCGAGTGGTCAATACATGTCTCCAATGCTGGTGCTCCCACGAAAGAGATTGGACCCACAGTTAATGCTCAATGCTGCTCCTGGAGCTTGGGGTGTTTGCAGCGATTATTCCTTAGCTGGTTTAAGAAATTTGTTGAATTTATTGGGGCAACGGTTGATCGACCTGTACTGTTGTTGTTAGATGGCCGCAGCCCCCACACACAAAACTTGGACCTCCTTAATGAAGCTCGTACCAATGGGGTTATTAATTTATGTTTCCCCCCCTCATACAACTCATCGACTTCAAGTTCTGGATGTAGCATACATGAGGCCCTTGAGTACATACTACGACCAACAAATCATAGCATGGCTTCGGAGCAACCCAGGGATGGTTGTAACTATCCGGCAAGTAGCAGAAATTTTTAGTAAAGCCTTTATTTAGGCGTCTACAATGGCAACGGCAGTGAATGGCTTTGTTACGGGAGCTGCAGTCCAAATATTGCTCGGCTCATGGCTCATGAATACGAAAAGCTGCGAATTGTAATCAAAGCATCTGTGAGCGCGGTGTCGGATCATGGGTTAGCAGAAGTGGGTGTGTATCCATACTCGTATTAAGTATCAAACATATACACACAAGACTTCGCAATCAAACGTACCGCCCAGCGGAACGAATTGGTTACATGCATTGCAAATCGAGCGAAAGCTTTAGCTTTGTGGTTGCACCAGTCACAGAGAGATGGCACTAAATACGTTAAACTGTTTTTGTTGTTGAACTTTGATCTTTTTTAAATGGTAGATTGTCTTCATTATTTTAGTTGGTAAGCGATAAAGTCAGCATAATTATAGTATAAAAGAAAATTATAGAAGTCGAAAAGTATTTCTCCATTCACTGGCTCAAAGCGTTCGCCCGAGCTTATTCTATCCCAAGCCACTTAGCCCGGGATAAGTGAACTTAGGATACGTTCAACTGCGTACTCAAGGCATCAGCCCGAGTATCAGCGCCCCAAGGCAGTTATGCCCGGGGCCTGCAGTTGAACTAGTAATTGATTGATTTATCAATCTGACTGCGTACTCAAGGCATCAGCCCGAGTATTTGCGTCCCAAGGCTTTGTGCCCAGGGCTAGCAGTTGGATTATAATCAATCGATTCGTTAATATAACTGCGTGCTCAAGGCGTCAGCCCGAGCAACAGTTAAAGCTTTAATTGATTGGTGTTTCAAATATGATATCAAGCAATATCATACATTTCCTTCAAATAACAAAAATAATCAAAGTAAATATAAATCGCAAAAATTTTACAAGCTCCAGTTATGCTCGAACTTTATACGTCTCTGTAATAAATTAATTATTAAAAGAATTCAATAGCGAAATATGTTATAAATATAAATATAGTCAACTGAACGTGTAATTATATTACCAAACAAAGAATAAAATAAAAATTAAATCATTAAACAAAAGCACCTTTTCACTTACCTAGCTGACAAGAATGTAATAGCAGGTAAGTATCATACAGGAATATCTCTCTCTCCCCGGGAGCCTTGATGTGTAGATCATATCAAGCTCCCAGTGCGTGCCAGTATACATAGGGTATACTGGTATTGTGCAACAGCTTCAACAAATGGCCAAATATACGATCCAACAGTTTTTTCCGACAGTGACTTTGCTCCATCATTGACGAATGATATCCCAAAAATAGACAGGTTATTCCCAATGAAGGATTGTCTGAAACAACAACAACGAACAACCGTGCTACTGCGCTAAATAGACCTGAGATGGTAACGGCTGCAACAGTAAATTCAATTTTTTGCAGTTGGAGATTTTGATAAAGAAACAATTGATAACCCGCTGATAGATACCATGCCTGTTGCTAAAGTACCATCTGATATTGAAGCAGAGCAATCTCACGTGCCTGTTGTCTCTTTGACACCCTCTATCACAACAGCTAGCTCAGTGATTGTCAATTTTATGAATCCTGAGCCCAGATGCTGGACTTGGACGAGAAATATAGAAATAGACCACAGGCCAACTACTCCACCAGGGCAATCAGTGTTTTCTGTTGTTAGTCCTCAGCAAGTGATGCCTTATCCTGCAACTCGCAAAATTTCCCGCGGCGAGGAAACGTTTAAAAATGAATTGGAAGAAATAATGAAAAAAAAAATAAACTGTCAGAAGATAACAAGAAGAAAAAAACAAAAAAGATAACAAGAAGAAAAGAACAAAAAAGAATAAGAAAAACAACAGAAATGAAACCAACAAAAAGTTCAATTCTCCATCAGAAAGTGACAATGAGAAAAATACTATCCCCTTTACTGTCATGGAAAATACTTAGATTCAAATGAAGGATGGGCCGCTTGTTCTCTCTGCGGGAATTAGGCTCACTGTAGCTTTGCTGGCATAGATGACGAGGCAGTATTTGTTTGCGATTTTTGCACACAAAAATAGAATGTGTCCCCTATACCGCATGTTGTCCCATAGGGTACCCCGTCTTATCCATCGTTAAGGGTAAGATGGGGTGCTGGACATGTTTGACATAATTGTCCACTTTCTAATTTTCCTATGAGTGAAAAGTTCCTTAAGTTCCTTGTTTCTAAAGATCAATTATGTAGGAGATGTCTTTGTATTTGAATCTGCTAAACATGTAGCCTGAAGCTCTTTCAAAGTCCGAGAAATATCAGAGGTGTACTCCTGTCCATGAATTGAAATAACTAAAGAACGCTAGATTGGAGGCCTTCTCAGGTAGTGGAATCGTGGAGAAAGTGGCCATCAAAAACGTGACAGCGCCAGTACAAATGAATTAAATACCTCCCAGGTTGCGCTACAAGGCATAAGAAAGGATTAACCGTCTAAAGAGCACAGGAAATCAATATAACAAATAGAGACGTGGTAAACGAATAAAAGTTAACTTTATGGGATGGAAGCTGGCTAGTGGACTCAATGCCCCTAAAATCGTTATCAAAGGTTCTAGATTTCAAACTAAAGAAAGCGATCTAGGCGTGCAAGGTACAACTGGAAGAGTGAATTGCTTCCTGACCATGGACGCTAGGATACCTAAATTGATACTTAGACCGGCCATAGTGACGAATCCATACCCCCATAACATTGGAACACCACGAATAAAGCTCGCAAATATCGTAAAATAAAACATTTCATTCAGTTTTGATGTTCTTGCAAATCAGCTGCATACACAGGAAAACAAAGACCCAAGTATACAAATCCGTGATAACATGAACCCTGACCCATGTTTCACAACCATCCGTAAACATATTGAAGCCTTCAAGAGACAGGTCTTGAGGCAAATAATCGGAGCGAAGCTTGACAGGGGCCAATAGCAAATTCGAAGCAACCACTAGCTGTATGAAATTTTTGACGAGCCGAACATACAACGATTGTAAGATTGTGTAAAACTGGAAAGGGCTGGCCATGTGAATCGTATGGATGAACAACAGATTATTACAATTTCTCTGTCCCGGAGCACTCTGGGCCTCTGGTAGAGACCTTCGACTGGGGCCCTCGGACCCGGTTAGCCCAATGAAGAGGGGCCGTGCGCCACTCGCTTTTCCAATGGGCCCCACGAGAGTCGCCAAACGAGAATCGCGACTCGTCAAAGACTCGTACCGGCACCGACGTTATTTCCGCGCTCGCGTACCGACTGTGTCGCCTATTCCTCCCTACACCAACTCGCACACCTAAACAGCGCGTGGAATCTAAGGGGAATTTATGTCCTGCCGGACCCTTGAGCCACACCACGTGTTGGCGGAGCACCCTCAAGCCTTCCACACCTGGGGGACTATTCGTGCTCGCCCACTACGCCACTTCCCGAGCCAAACCTTACACTTTGGCACGTTCCACTTGTGGAAATAAATTCTACAAAAGCAAATGTTATTGGAACTAATTATTACTATCGTGAAATTCAGATTTAAAAAAATAAAGTATACAAAAAAGAAATACTACAACGAAAAATACTCTTACGCTCGTATGTCGATAGTAGCTAACTATCCGGGGGCCCCCTAGTCTGCGGCTTCCAACTGTAGCGTTCTCCTGGCTCCCTCCATCAATCGCCTTTTTCAGTGCAATTCGCCGAAATCTGTCGTCCCGCCAACTCCAAACTTGCACTCGCTTGAATATTCCGCCTCCAATCGCCTTTTCCCGTGCAGTTCACCGAAATCTGCCGTCCCGCCAACTCCAAAATTGTATTTTCTTCAATATTCCGCCTAACCTCCAAAAGCAAATTCCGCCAAAAACACTCGCCTAGTCCAATTCCCAGAATCCAAAGAAGAGAGCTTTTCAAGCTCCATCCGGGGCCTTTTATCGTTTCTCGTTGCCACGCTTTCCTCCAACGTGGCTCCACTTTCTCGTCCAGTGGAGGCGCGCGGCATTACAAACTTTGCTGCATTATCCGTAGGCGTTGTTGTAAAAGTTCAGTTGAACGCACTGATCATATGGCAGCTCAAAAGTTCTCGGTGGGAACTGTCATTCCCAATGTTTATTTAGTTGCCGAGACCAACTTTTGTTTTGCGTTTACTTTAAATGTCGTTGTAGATTGCAATTGAATGAAAATGTTTTGCCACATTGAGTGCAAGTATGCCGCTTTCCTTTTCCGTGAGAGTTCATATGATTTTGAAGAGTGTAAGGTTTGTAGAATCTTCTTTTGCAAATTTCACATTCATATTGCCTTTCTTTGTGTCGTATTTTATGTGTTGCAAGAGTGTGCAAATCGTTATACGGTTTTCCACATATGGAACAATAAAATATTTGCTCTGCTTTGCTTTGCTGTTCATTTGGCATATCAGCAGTTCATAATTTTGCGTTGTATCATTTTGGACCTTTTCTTGGTCTATATCTAATAAGCTTGCCACAATATCCGATATATTTTCTTTACTAACACTTTTGTTCTCTTGTTCGAAGCATGTATTTATAGTTGAGTCTTGAAATGCGAATACAGACGATGATCAAGAATTTACAATATCTGATAAAATTGATCTTTCCTTCATTTTCATCCGAAGTAATGGCGAGCGGCAAGTATAATTGGTTAATCGTCGAATCAGTGTGTACGCTTGTTTGTTTTTTTTTGTTTAAGAACTTTTCGGCTTCCTGCCACCTCTCTTTGTGAGACCGCCGGAAAATCCTACTCCTGGTGTTATTGGTGACGTTGCCGGTCGTTTTCTGGTCGATCGCGATGCACCAGGTGATGATTTTTCTGTTGGTGAGTCAACTGCATTCTTATTGGACGATGATGGTGTACTTTAACTATCCTTTTGGTTTTGAATTGTTTTCGCTTGTTGGTCCGTCAAATAAATGGAAGCACTGACTTTAATGTCTTTTCCGTCTACGTCTACAGTGTACTTTACTTTTTTGCCGCTTTTGTTGATTACTTTCACTGTACCTAGTTCATAGTCATCGTCGAGCAGAGCATAGACAGAATGATCCTTCAATGGTAGAGTATCTCCTTCGCCAAACACAATTGATTCTCGTGGAAGTATTTTGGATGCTCCGTCTTCAAATAAAACTACAAATTTGTTGCCGGCCTTCTCTTCTGTCACTCGTCCCGCATAATATTTTTTTATCAACCCATTTGGCTAAGCAACAGTAGAGCGATGATGTTTCAGCCACACTTTTTGAAGGTGTATCCTGTGTTTTGCTAGTCGACGACTGTAGTTTGCCCTGTTTGGTCTGTTTAGGTTTGAACTCTTCCTCATCATCACTCTGCGATTTTGTAAGTGCTCTTTTCAGCGTGCGTTCCTCCACCTTCTTTGTTGGTGTTTCTGTCTCGTTTTCTTGTGGATTCGCTGATTTTCCTTTGCTAACTGCTTTCTTGCTACTTCCCGTGACCTTCCCTTTGGGCGTAGTAGTTTCCTCTTTGGACGTAGGAGGTTCCTCTTTTTGACACATATTGTTCAAGATAGATATGATGTCGTCCGGTTGCGGTGCGGCAACACGAACACCCAAACAATGCCTTCTTATCGCAGCGATTACTTTCGATGTGGAGTTGACGGACAGTATAATTCGGCAGGTGGCGATATACCTCTCCATCGTTCGACGAAGCGCATGTTGAGCATCTTTTGTCAAGCCTTTCACTTCAGACAACACAATTACTTGAAATTATTCTGGCCAGCTGGGTCAATTTGGTGAGTTTGTGCTACTTGTTTGATGAGGTCAATAACAACCACCCGATCGTATGTTCCAGCGTCCGACGGGTTAACTTCAAGTTGGTAATATCTCCGCTTTCCATATAATACCATATAATTTATAGGATTAAATACATTTTAAATATCTACTTCCGCTTGGCTCGGGAAGTTATCCTCGCGGAGAACTTATATATATATAATTTTTTTTTTTTATTATACTTTTAAATAAGATCGCGGGCACCCTTAAACTCGTGTGTGGAAGGCTCCCGTGACAAGATACCCAAAAAGGTATTCGTTGGGAGAACTGAATGGCGAAGACCAGTTTGGAAACTGAGAAAATTCTCGTCTGACTTGGTTGATGAAGTTAGTACATTGCTGCTTGGATTTTGAAATTGGAGGACATGGTGAATGGACCAAGACAGTTGAAGGCACTTTTTGCAGGAAATAACGGGCTATAGTGCCACGAAGAAGAAGAATAACTTTGGAGCATACTTCATTAGGACAGCTACGGGTGAATGTTCATTCATCTATGGAGGAGTTCAGAGAGACGTAAAATCGAGAAATTTAATATTTAAACCCGTCCTTCTGATTGCTGACTTAATGGACGAGTGTATTCTGGGAACAGATTAGTTAAAAAACTCAAGGTCTTCCCGCTTTGGTGAGAGTATGCTGGAATGGCAATGCACAGAAATAGCGATGATGAGACCTCAGAAAAATGAATCGTAATTAAAAGTGATTGTAAATTGAGGTGTAGATTTACCAAAGAATCTAGAAGTTTGAATAAAATTAGCACCAGCGCAATTCTTAAAAACAGTACAAGTAACTCGAAAATTCAAATCTTTAAATACAAGTCAACACGCAAGGGTAATTGAGTTCATTAAAAATACATGAGTATATACGAGGTGTGTTCAAAAAGTATCACGAATTTTGAATTTTCGTGGGTTACGTATATTCGAATTTCGATTTTTTTGTGGCGTTATGTTGATACTCATGTCTGTCACTTATGCCGA
Organism: Odontomyia ornata; assembly: GCA_963969285.1. NCBI lineage: Eukaryota > Metazoa > Arthropoda > Insecta > Diptera > Stratiomyidae > Odontomyia > Odontomyia ornata. Next base: position 7,203,487 of record OZ017741.1, read on the forward strand.
CAAGCTCGGCCATTTTGAATGTTCACTTGATTGGTGATAGCTGCTTTACTTGCACGTGTTTTCAATCGTCTTCGATTTTTACTTATTCAAAAAAATGGATCAAAGAACGTGTATCAAATTTTGTGTGAAAAACGAAATTAAGTGCGCGGATGCATTCCGAATGTTGACTGTGGCATACGGAGAAGCTACCTTGGACCGAAGCAACGTTTATCGGTGGTACAAAATGTTTTTAGAAGGCCGAGAAGATGTGAACGATGAAGAGCGTGCCGGACGCCCGAGCTGACAGTTTTCTTCGATTGCAGGGGCGTGGTGCATCATGAGTTCTTGCCACAGGGAAGAACGGTCAATAAGGAATATTACCTGCAAGTTATGCGCAATTTGCGCGAAGCAATCCGCCAGAAACGCCCGGATTTGTGGGAGAACAAAAATTGGCTTTTGCACCACGATAACGCCCCTGCTCACACATCGTTGCTTGTGCGCGACTTTTTGGCCAAAAACAACACACTAATGATGCCGCAGCCACCATATTCCCCAGATCTAGCCCCCTGTGACTTTTTCTTGTTTCCTAAACTGAAGAGGCCCATGAAAGGACGACGTTACGCTACGCTTGACGAGATAAAAACGGCATCGAAGGAGGAGCTGAACAAGATTAAAAAAAATGATTTTTTGAAGTGCTTCGAAGATTGGAAAAACCGTTAGCACAAGTGTATAATATCTCATGGGGATTACTTTGAAGGGGACAAAATAGATATTCATGAATAAATAAATAATTTTTGAAAAAAAACAAAATTCGCGATATTTTTTGAACACACCTCGTATCTTTTCAAGGATAGATGATGATCACGCTGAAACCTTGAAACCAATTCAAACTTAGTCCGAGATGGCTGCCGTAGGGAAAAACGGAAGCAGCTGACGAAATAGTTTAGACCATGGAGAAATGAGGAATCATTGAGCCGTCAAAAATTCCTTAGACATTACCTGTAGTTCTGGTGATGAAAAAGGATGAAGGAAATCGTTTCTGTGTAGACTACAGACAATTGAATGCTGTAATGAAAATATACAGCTTTTCTCTTTCAAGAACAGATGGCATCATAGACCCTCTGACCAACATCAAGTGGTTCTCGATCCTAGATTTAAAGAGTGGATATTAGCAGGTCGAGGTCGATCAAATAGGTATGTAGAAGATAGCCTTTTTATCTAGCACAGTTTTATGGCAATTTGTTGTTATGTTGATTGGGCTACGTAATACTTCTGCACCCTTTGAACGGCTGATGGAATCTGTTTTGCAATTATTAAGCTGGAAACCGTGTCTCGCGTATTTTGACAATATAATCGTCATTGATGGGAGTTTTGCTAAGACCCTACAAAACTTACAGGACCTCTTTGAGCGACTTCAAAGTGTGAATTTGAAGCAAAATCCAAAGAAGTATACTTTTTTTGTTCAAGAAGTAAAGTACTTGGGAGAAATAATGTCAGCTGATAGAGTGAGAACGATATCGACGCAATGAAGAAATGGCTAATGCCAAAGGTCAAGAAATAACATAGAAGTTTCTTGAGCCTTGCCGCATATTCGTTGATAAAGTAAAAACATTTACACCAACTCATCGAGAATAACCGACCTTTCATAGTTGTGGAGTTGTCAGTATCAGGTCACATTTGGGGAATATTAAAAAGAGTTATGCGTTTCACCGATTCTAGCTTATTTATAGCCAGGAAAAATTGTCGTTGACACTAATGCAAGTAACATCGGTATTGGAGCTATGCTCTCTCAACAAATTGATGAGGAAAAAGTAAAAAAATAACAAATATATCCTTCATACGGCAGAAACTATGGGGAGTAATGGAAGATACGAAACCCTTTCACAAGTATCTTTACGGGCAGACATTTTTTCTACGGACAGATTATACTACCTTAAAATACCTGTGTATTGGTAACCGTGGCATTAGGCTTCTTCATCTAAATCAACTCTTGTCCTAAAATACCATCTCCACCAAGCGGATATATTCCTGATACGTGATGACTGTCCTACGCCAGTGTAAAGAGGGAGGGAAGAATGGAGCACATGACGTCGTTTTGCATTAACTGTTGTCCGAAGAGTTTAATCACGGGCCGGCAAAAAGAGGGTAGGTTCAACGAGACATCCTCTTCAACCATCAAATCCCCGGACAAGAGGTTAGTGGAACATGCCAGAGTTACAATTTACCATAGCGTGGGGGTCTGTTCTATTTCTTTTCATTTGCCGCTTTCACGCTCCTTCAATTATCAAGTCCCTAGAAAATAGGCTATATACGAGGTTTATTCAAAAAGTAACGTGACTTTTCAAATTTCGCGGGCAAAGTACATTCGATTATCAATTCTTTTATATTGGTACACTCGCAACGAACATGTACGAGAATGGTTCAAATATAATCGAGACAAATGCTCTGACACGTTTATTTACTATGAAAAAATGTACAGTTTTTTTTAGGTACTTCCTTTACAAGTTACGCATTTTTCACACCTTTCCAGAAGCTTTTTTATGGCGGTATTGAAGAATTCCTTGGGCAGCTTGGACAGCCATGTGCGCACAAACAACTCTACCTCGTCGCCGGTATTGAATTTTGACCTCTGAGGGTAGCCATGTGCTAGACACAGGGTGATAAGTCCGGACTGTAGGAGGGGGTGTTCCAGTACCTCTCACTCTAATTCCAATATTGTATCGAGCGTGAGATGCGCAGTGGGAGGGCGCGCGCTATCCTGGAGAAGAATCGGACTTCATGCTGGATTGCTCCTCTGTTTCGAGCGTGTGTTCACGTGTGTTTACATAAGGTTAGAGTTGCATGCAGCATTGATGCAACGTTAGGTGCGCAGGAAATCGACAAACAGCACGCCCCGCTGGTGCCAGGGCACAGTACAAATAACCTTACCCGTGGCCTGGTTGTCTTCGCTTTGAACAACGCCCCTTCCCCCTTCTTCCTCCAATCTTTACACAACACCTTGCTTTCGGGAATGTAATAGCGTACCCATTTCTCGTCTGTAGTGAAAATTTGCGTTGAAAAACCGTCTCCCTCCACCTCGTATCACGCCAGCAAGTGGCAACAAACTTCATCCGCGTGAATTTTTGCTCGAAGTTCAATAGTTTAGGAACCCATCACGCCGTTATTTTACGATATTCAAGGTGTTCGTTGATAGCAGACTCTACAATACCAATGCTGATGCCGAGTTTAGCCTAAATGCTTTGAACATTTATCCTACGGTCTTCCAAAATGAGTTGTTTTACGCGGCAAATGTTGTCTGGTGTGATGCTGGTTCGCGGTCGACGATCATGCGGCTGATTCTCGACGGTTTCACGACCATCCTTGAATGCTTTGGCCCATTTAAACATAGCAGCTCTACTTAAGCACTCGTTGCCGAACTGGTTTCCCAAACGCAGTAAAATTTTCGTATTTTTAACGCCTCCCCACATTAAAAATCGAATGACAAAACGTTGCGCAACGGCGGTCGGCACTTGACGTTCACTCATGGTCGTAGCATGCGGGTGAAGCACGTACTCCCGACAAATCCTATGCCAAGCTATTCATAAGGGGGCCAGCTATCACATACTCAAGCCAAGACCTTCAAAACATACATGCACGCCATCTACAATGTTTGTCCCTCGTATGTACAGTTTCAGCTCTGTAATATGTTTAGTTTGTTTGTGAAATTCATAACGGTTAGAAGTGTTCTACGTGCTCAGTGATTTTTGCCATCGAATGGATCAAAAATCAAGATTTTTTTTGGTCAAAAACAACACCACAATCATACCACAACCACCATATTCATTGGATTTGGCCCCATATGGATTTTTATTATTCCCAAAACTGAAGAGACCTTTGATAGGACGGAGATTTGCGACGATTGAGGAGATAAAGACTACATCGCTGGAAGAGCTCAAGGCTTTACCGAAATGTACTTATGAGAGGTGCTTCTAGGATTGGAAAAAGCATTGGCACAAGTGCATTGATTACTTTGAAGGGGATAACATAAATATTGACGAATAAATAAATACTTTTTCGTAAAAATACAAAGTCACCTTACTTTTTGAACACACTTCTTACACTGAGCGATGGACTTCAAGACTGAGTACAATCTGTAGAACACTACCACATGGGATGGCCTCCGTATAAATGACCAGTGGTTTAACAAACCTTTCTTGACAATCACCTGCAGTGACATGGCTAGTGAGTTCAACAACAAGGTGAACCCTAGAGCCACCAGTTTTACTGACCGAGAAGTTACACCACAACCTCACCATCAATATTATTGTACCAGCTATTATTTTTTAGCGGTGCACTAAATCAACGGCATCATCCTTGTCGTTGCCATCCCACAATAGGTAGACTTAAGAGTCGTTCATAACTGAAATTTTTAGTGATCTATGTCTTTGACCACGGATTCCATACATATTTAAAAAATTGCAAATTAAAAACCTGTGTGGTTTATAAATTAGAGGCGCGTACTGATTGCAATTGTGCTATTAGGTTGCAATTGAAGTGTTGGGATGGCAAGGCGCTACGCAATCGTGCGATGGCTGTTCTAAGTCCTTCAGCGACCTCTTACTGAGTTTTATTGTGTGCACCATCTTCGTCAGCAAGTGGCATCCAGTTACCACTGGTCTGCAGTACGCTGCCACCGAAACTGCACTGTCTTTCACATGGGACTCCTCTCCGTTTCAAACTGAGGCTGCTAAGGTTTATCGCTGCGTAGTCTCATGTAACCGAACTTCGTACGTGACGTCCTTTCTACTGGGTTTAACCACCATACACTATCGATTCTCTTACGTTTTTAGGTATATCATTTCCCCTTTCTTCTAAGCTTGCACTGTTCGTCCAGTTCCACTTCTCCCTTCCAGTCTTCATGTCTCCAAATCCAACGTCTCCCCGTTCTACCAGGGTTATGCTATTCATCTAGTTCGACTTCACTCTTAAGTCATCATGCAATATCAATCACCTACACATCCAGGTCTCTCGTTTTCCGTTTTGTCTAAGCCTTCGCTGTTTATCCAGTTCCACTTCTTCCTTCTAGCCAACACTCCTTCAAGTCCTTTGCTTTCCCTCGCTTCCAGGCTCACGACTCCTTTTGCTAGATCTCACATCACCCTTCCGGCCATCTTGCTAGAAGAATAAATATATTTATGGGCCCATTACGCACAGGCTTCTCCCCTCTGGCCATTCTACATCCTGTGCACCTTGCCATCTATCAAAGTTGCTTTCAAGTCTGTCGCTGTCCGGCTTCTCCCATCTGGCTTCTTCATCCCTCAGTTCTTCGATACATTGGTATATCAGTTACTTCAGTACTTTGGTTCCACAACTTCTTCAGTTCAACCAAGTTACGCAAATTCACCTATAAAACTAATTGGTTGATGAGCTTTAATTCGTCTTCAGTTTATATCAATTTCTTTGACTTAAGGCTCGCGTACTTGGCGATGTTATGGTTGTGGCTGTCATTAATGCGGATACGGTGATTGTTTGTTGTCGAGGTTAGAGAGCGGGCATGCTGCAATAGATTTGCATCCTTTACAATGTTTAGGTACTCTACATTTTCTTGCTTCTTTATATCTTCTTGTTCTTTGTAGCACTACAGCCCCTCCCGGGCCTTCGCTTAGAGATAGTTAGAGTTTCTCATTTTCATGACAGTATTGCATGCTCCCGTGTGCCTGCTCAGCTTGATATGATCTGATTAAATCAGTACATATCATCACTGAATAAACACTCATAGTCTGTCCGAAAAATCCCCTGAACTAAAGCACGTTGCTCCCAACGAAATTTGAACCTGGGACCTTCGGCTTATGCGGTCATGCTCTAACCACTAGACCACACAGACTGCTTCTTTATATAGTACTCTTCAAAAAGTCCGGCAAAACCCTCGTTTTGTTTGGTTTGTTGCAAATGCGTGACACTATATTAGTTCTTGTCTGTGGCTGATATTGAGGGGCAGGCATTAATGGACAATCCCCAGTTTAATCATCGGCTGGGGATTGATAGAGTGTTGGTTCGCTACCAGTCAAGTCTTTAATTTCCAGCACCACTACCGTGCTAATGAAAGTGGACAGTGCGTCGTGTTTCACGTTGACTCCCCCAAAGTACATTTATCGATGACAAATGCATGACTAGCACCTGAAGTGAAGTAAATAAAACTCTTAAAACCAGCCACAAATCGGCCCTGCGCAACAATTGTTACCATACTAACGATTGCAATTATGGCTTACATTGTATATAACTTATATAAACAGTGAGATCAAACAAAACCTCGCTACTTGATCGTGCTGTTCCCAGCCAACCACATGCTACAACCACAGGAGACATTTTTTAAAGGGAGCCGGAAGACGGCAACTTCTTGTTCTAAAGAATTTTCTTCTGCAAATGGCAGTGGACAAGAGGACCAACAACCACTCTCAACATTCATTGAAAGTAGTTTTGAGCATAAACCAGCTGTGATGCAGATATCCTGACCGGAGGTAAACTGCGATTCCATCGTAATACGTGGACGACGCTGATTGGCGCATTGTATCAATTTTCGTCTATTGTTGACCGTGAAGTTAGGCTTTTTCTTGGCGGAAAACCACGTAAAGCCTTCGCTACGGATGGACATTGTAACAACCGCGGAAGTCACCGTAGTTGCGGACATTATGTTCTAGTAGAGGGATGTAACCCGGGGAATTAAACTTAAAAACTTTCATCGAAACTGCGAAAGAACTCCCTTTTCTCTGCAAGCTAAAATCAGACTCCCGTTGCAAATCAAAAATTTCACTCCCCCAATCCGGCAATCTTTTCATTCCCCATTACCACTGCCGCAACAGAGTAACGCAATCGAAGTGCAATACACTTCGATTCCGTCATCCACATATCTATCTATCATATTGACAAACGCAACAATTTCCATTTTACACATATGGCGATTTGCATAACCATGATAGCGTTTGGTTATATGCAAATCGTCATATACACGGAAATAATTGCTTTTTCCAATATCCTAAAAAAAGTATTTACTCGCGCTCGGGAGAACTTGAACCCAGAGTTTGAGCAGATCCCACGGTTAAGAAACTACGACGCTACCACCGGAGCCACCTTCCGATGATCTCCCATTCATCTATCATATTTATCAACTTCAACCGTGAACCCTTCTTAATGGGGATGGAAATGAAATTCGTTATTAGAGAAACGTGGATGAATTTTTGTTAGTATAACAAATAAAATTTTGTTAGTGGAAGCTAATGAATAAAATTAGTTAGTATGAAGGAAGGAATAAGGTTTTGCTAGGGAAAAGGTATCGAATGAGATTTTGTTACGGGGAAATAATGAATGGAGTGTTGTTAGTGGGAAAGTTAAGATTATTATTATTGTTACATGTTCAAACAATTCTGCGAGCTACGGTCGCAATTGCTGTCGCAACTATTAATAACATCATGATCAATTAACGAATGTACTCGAAAGCACAAGAATCGACCAAGCATGATCAATATCTGAAAGTGACGTCACCGCGGGGTATTCGGATTTGCTCCAATATTCTAGGTAGTTCTCGTCAGAATGGATTGAATGACTAGAGACCCTATATTGAGCCGAGCTGAATGAATGGGGAGGAATAGTAAAAACGCGATAGTAAGAAGTGCGATAAAAGTGGAGCGCGAATCAAGGGCGATATTGATTGGTAGAGAAGTGATTTTCATCATGCAGACCGTTGGAATATAAATTTATAGACAAGTGATTTAATTATTTGTAAAATAGTGAAATTAATGATTTTCCATTCTTAGTAAATAAACTCTTTTAACTTAATTTAAAAGACAGTGCGTTTCCACTTTCCTTGAACATTAAAATTATTAGACGCGAACTATAACACGTGACATTATGTTGTTATTTTTTGTATTTAAAGATAGGGTAAGAGGGTAAAATTGAAATGATGGGGAAATCAAAATTATAGGGAAGTTGTTAAATGTTAATAAAAAATAAATGAATATACCGAGGAAAAGGTATATGTGCCCAAAAGAAGGTGGAGATCTTACAGCGGCAATTTGAAGTTGCGAATGGGAGAATACCGGTATGCAGGAATTGTTAAATGTTAATAAAAAATAAATGAATATACCGAGGAAAAGGTATATGTGCCCAAAAGAAGTTGGAGATCTTACAGCGGCAATTTGAAGTTGCGAATGGGAGAATACCGGTACGCAGGAATTCGCAACAACATGTATTGGGAGTGATCGTGGTAAATATTTTGATTGGTAAGCTGCATAACGACAATCAACTAGTAGGTGTTATGTAATAAAGCAAAATTGTTATCCACTTTCACAGTAAAAGTAAGTAAACAACTTGTTAATGTGCTTAACTAACATGTTAATGATTTAAAGTTCCAAACAGTAATTGAAATTAGTTCACAACAGAAATTAGTATAATCTGCGTGGTGTAGTGGTGAGAGTGATCATCTCATAAGCAGAACGTCCCTGGTTCAAATCCTATTGGTGACAATGAGACCACGGCCAAAGCATGGTACTGACCACATTACCTTCTTGAGTGCCGATACATATGATCAAGATAATGAGATGTTTTATCTCTGAGCGAAAAAAACTAAAACTAAAAATAATAGTCACTATCTTAACTTTGCTGGAAAAGTTACATGAGAGTTACCTTATTGTGTAGTGTGTGTTGAACTTACCAAAACATGGTGAATTATAGTTTGTTGAGGAAAGTAGACGCACAAGTAAGAAGTTCTTTTTTTATTGCTTATGATAGGGAAAGAAAACGGTCAAAAGTGATAGAGGAACAAATGGTGAAGGCAATACGGGTTTTCACTTATAGAATAAAAAGAAGGGCAAAAAGGATGTAGGTGGTGTTTCCAGAGCATTTCCAATTGACTTGACTATTGACGCTAGGAGTAGTTCAGAAATGACCAAACCTGTGAACGTCAGTTGGAAGAAGGAGAAGGCACAAAAGAATGCCAATGGAATAGAAAGATTCGAGGTTATATGCAAGGCGGTTGTTTCTTAGAGAAAATGGGTAAGATCAACATGAATTTCACCAAGCTGACTGTGACGGTGTGCCAAATTTCGAATGGAAACTGCAGACTTGAGGTTATCATTGAAGAAAATTGAAAAATACAACCAATAAGTAAGCAAAAGGAAACGGCAGTGGTTACACTGATTATCTCAAAATATTCTGCTACTGTATTTTCGTCGAATATGCTCAGCTGCGCTGTATTGGTAGGTGCCGTGTCCTCTAAAGCCAAATCCAAGAGAGACATGATCTATGCTGAGTTCTACTACTAAGGCAGTAGCAGAACACGTTAAGGATAAGGTGGTTTCTAACGTCGGCGTAATGGTATATGGTGTCACTTCACTTAGGAGTGGTGAGATAGCAATTTCCATTGGTCAAGGTGAAGCAGGTGGTGGCAAACAACACATTATTTATTCAGAAAGAATAAGTTGTGATGGGGATAGGAAGTTGTTAAGAAAGGGGTGGGTATTTTGAGTTAGCCGCGAGGGAATGCTATTGGAGTAGTTTCACAGCTGTTTCAATCTTTGTGGGGTGCCGTCTCCATAGATTTGAAGCTAGGCTACCAGATTATTGTTGTTGTAAGCCAAAATCGATAGGGTCTATTTGGCAAAGTGCTACGAAAACCTGAACAGAAGTCGGATATATACAAGATGATACTGTCACTCTCTATATGATGAAGAGCTTATCTTGGCTGAAACGTGGTAGTTTTTCATTTTTATTCCGTAGCTAGAAAAGAGATTTTTCAACCAATCAGTGTGTGCCAATTTTCCCAGCTAGAATAGCTTGGACCTCATGTTTTAGGTGACGGGCATTGATTGAGGCTTCGAACAAACATGAGGATAGACTTATTTTTGGCACATACTCACGTCAAACACCTCGACTTTATGCCCAGAAATGGTTGCTGACCTTCGAAAATCTCAAACACCAAATGACAAGATGGTTCAAAAGATTACAAATGTATGATTATCAAATAGCATACAGAAAATGACTTGGTCATGGAAATACCCATGCTCAACCATGGAGGCTTTATCCACAAGAATACAAGTATTGTTATAAGCTTGAAGTAGAAGCAGACGAGCTGAAGGTATAATGGATAATAGTGTGGTCTCAACTAGAGATGCTGAGAGCATAGCTCACCGATAACGATCTAAAGTATATAATAGTTTTGCGAAAATCTGAGCATAGATCGGAATGAAAAAGCATATCAGACTACAGTTTGAGCCTTAAAAGTTACTGGGCATAATGAAACTCGTCACACTTGAAGAGAGGCTTGTTGAAACAAAAATTTAGAACTGTCAACAGTTCTACATATTGTATGTAAGTGGTACTTCTCTGATGTTCTGCTAGTGTTACAATTTTATTGCGTTCACGTTTGGGAAGATATCGAAAATTGCTTTAAAAAATGTGCTATTTACGCTTCAGTTAAAGAGCCAAAAGAAAAATCACGAAATGAAATGAAATTATACAATGCAATGAAATCAAAAAATATACAAGGTTACCCTTCTATATGAGGAGGCCTCCTTAAAACTTGTTGACATTTTTTTCACCCTAAAACTTTCAAGAGGCTTTCACTTGCAACCTATTCACAAAGTTTGATAACTGTAGCTTTCATAAATTCAGAGAAAAACTGCTGCGACATACAAACGAACGGACGGACAGATAGACCGACAAAACCAATTAATATAAAAAGCATCATACACAATGAATAACCCCAACCCTATCTCCCCGACCATAGTTGTGAATAACATTATCCCTTCATTACCGATTTCTTTCGCAATTATTTACACAAATATTTCTATTAATTTTTACTTTCGAAACATCAACAATCGGAAAAGTTTCCATTGGCAATTCCTTTAGCAACGACTAATGCAAAAATTATCATTAACAATTACTTGTACAATGAGGAATGGGAAACATTCACGTTAAAGATTCTGCATATGGAGCTGTGTTGTGGTGATGTCATGGATTGGTTGTGACTTGGTTGACTGTTTGAACCGATCTTTATTTCTACACTTTTCGCACATACGTCAATTCCAATCAATTTAAGGCTTTTGAGGTTTCAGTTATTTATTATTAAGATAAAAAATTATTGTTGCAATAAAAATCGTTATGCTATGGATTAGATAAATGGGAAGCTCTTATATGCGGAACGGTTCATGTCAAGGTTTCAGATTACTCATTTGTAAGAGTAATTTTATCCATTACTCATTTTTAAAGCAATTACTATTTGTTTTCATAACTCACCAGAAAATTAATGATAAACGGGACATATTAACAATACTCATTACAAGAGTAATAGTTAATGGAAGGTTTTCAAAGTAATATTCGAACAACCTTCTTCTTAACTCACTAAACCGTAACGTACTATATCAATTTAAAGCTCCTTAGTTCACTAATTCAACATCTGAACTTAAATTCAATATCCTTAACGAGGGAAAGTTGTATTCCCCAAATGACATCAATTCGATTATGTCTAACGAGAGCAATTTCGACACTAAAACTTAGTGCAACAATAATCGTTGTCAATCACGTTCACTTTAATTTGCAAATTAAATTTGCCTCCAGGGAAAGATATTTCCCAAACCATTTGCTCTGATCAACAAAAGTGAACTAGCTTACCCTAACCTTAACTTACCCCCCACCCTCTCAGCCCACTAACCATTCAATTTCATGTCATTCTATCGTATCTTATCCGGAATTAAATCAATGTGCAATATCCTTAGAGATAGAAGCAGAGAATAGGAGAAGGAAAAAAGAACGAGAGAGAGAGAGAGAGGAAGAAGTAGTGAGAGAGGTTATTATGCAACGAGAGTAAGATAACGACAACATGTCATGTGGTTACCAATTTTCTCAATTACCTTCACCGTCGTCCTGATACGGAATCTCATTGAAAAACAATGACATCTTGCATGCAAAGCAGGGATGAAAAGACAAATGTCGTAAGGAGACACAAGTGCAACAGTCGAAAGAGTACAAAAACGTTGAGTACGTGTTTCACAATATGAATAAGGAACACTTATAATCGTAGGAGTCCTACGAAGATAACATGTGTTTGGTAATAGAAATACTAAATTCAGTTTAGAATAAGCCCATTTTTTATCCGAATAGGGGTAACCCGAGCATCCTGTCAGTCAAGCTGTCTGCCCTTGTCTTTTTTATGCAGGAATAAGTCGCATCATCCTCTCACTATCCTATCTACGAATCAAGCCAATAAGCCCTTAAGGATAGCTTAAACTTGTCTTTCAACCAGCGAATCAAGTTGCCATTTGTGGTTGAACTCTACAAGAAACTGTTGGCCTTATCAACATATATCTCTTGACTGGCATTGTCCTACTAAAATGAACAACATGTGTTGTCTCCTGCAATCATGGGTGATATATATGGTATGCAAATATATGTGGGCCTACAGAAAGCATTGATAAAAACGTACAACCAACGACAGACTTTTGGGAGAAAGTTTATGTAGCCAGAGAATGAATCTCATCTGTCCTTAGAAATTCGTAGTGCCTCTGGTGTGGAATTCTCATGGTCTGAGCTGTCATTGCTGTCATTGTATCAGCATGTTACTCGACTATATGTTCATTAAGTGGCATATGAGGTTCTTAGCGGAGATGTATGCAGTTGAACTTTCTATTAGATTCTTGTAGGAAATCTGTTAAAGTATAGTTTCAAGAAGATTTAAGGCTGCCAAGAAATCTTGATGTATAGTATGTCTTATTTGGGCCAACTAAATTGTCCGAATTTCTTCGGACAATGCGAATATGATTTAGATTGAGGAGCCTTAGACCTGATCTCATTTGAAAAAGTCGTCAAGTTTGAATTTCAATTAGCTTTAATCTAACAACTATGCTTCAGAAAATAGGTAATAATTCCAGTAAAAATGTCATGAGAATTAGGAAATTGACTGTTTAAAGTTTTGGGGAGGAATTCAAGATACTTGAGTAATGTGTCAAACGTTTTGCTGTGTCTTAGATCCCATCAAGTTGCAGGGTTTCTTTTTCTTGTGGGGAGGGTGGGTGGATAAGAGATTGCTGGAAAAGAGCCCCCTCTAGCCTCGATGTCTCCTGGCTTTTAGGTACGTCATTTTGACGTACATACTACTTTACATGGCTTCATTTATCAATTGATCTAAGTATCTCTCCAGTTAAGCTACCCGGAGACAGGTCTTCTATTACATTATAGTGATTATAGTGCAGTCAGTTCCATCTCACGCCTCATCAATCTCTTGTTCATGAGGCCGTAACTAGTTGCGATCAGCAAGTGTCGCATGTTGGGAGTTTATTCTCATCTGGCAAAATTATGTGACAAAAATAACAACGAACATTTGTCGGCATCATTCAAAAGTGCTTTCTGGATCACTATTAAATGGTGCGAGCATAGGGTCGTTGTTGGCAACAACAATTTCCATCAGTTGGCTGCTGTTGCTGGACGAACAACGGATACCCAAAAAAGTATTCGTTGGAAGAACTGAAGGGCAGAGGCCAGTGGAGAAATCAAAGAAACGCTGGAATCAGTGTTCAGAAAGCCATAGACCAATTGTTTACAGTCAAGCAGGTACTTGCGAAATCCTGGGAGCCCAACATAGATGTGTACTAAATATTCGTTGACTTTAAGCAAGCATACGACAGTATTGATCGTAACGTACTGTACCAAATAATGCTTTGCTTTGGTAGCCCAGCCAAATTAATCCATCTTACCAAAATGATAATGTAGTCGATAACCTTCGAAATCCACATCAATAACCAACTCACCGATGCCTTCGAACCAAAGTGGGGAGATGTGCTTGCCCAACTGCTATTCCATTTGGCTCTGGAATGTCATCAGAAAGCTACCTAGCGCTGTCTATGCGAGCAACATCAACATTCTGGCATGGTCATTAATAAGCGCCAAAGAACTTTCTCTGAAACTCGATAGCAAAGCAAAACTATAGGGTCACAAATCAATGGGAACATAACAAAGGTAATGATGCAGTTGAGGAAAAATCCCTCAAATACACAAAATGTCACACTTGAAAAGTTCAAAATCAAAAATGTGGGCAAATTTGTGTATCTAGGCACCAAAATAATGAGAGCCGCCCATGAAAGAGACGAAATACGCTGAAGAATATAGCTCGCAAATATATTTTATTCAGTTTTGACGATGTTGAAGATCACCTGTATAGACAGGAAAATAATGCTCCAAGTAGACAAATTTGTGATAAGATCTGTGCTATGTGATGTATGTGAAATATAGACTCAAGCATCCGCTAACGTATTGAACGCCTCTGACTGTTGGGTCCAACGGCGAATAATCAGAGCGAAGCTAGACGGGGACCAATGGAATTCGATACAAGCATTAGCTTAATGAAATTTTTGGCGAGCTCAAGGTCTCAACGGTTGTTAGACTGGTGAAACTGCAATGGGCTGACCATGTCAATCATATGGGCGAATACCGGATACCCAAAAGGTATTCTTTGGGAGAACTGAAGGGCGGAGACTAGAGGAGGAACCGAGGAAACGCTGGTCTGACTCGGCTGACGTAGACAGTTCATCGCTGCTCGGATTTCCAAATCGGAGGACGCGATCAATGGACCGAGACAGATGGAGGCGTTGTTGCAGGAAGTGAAAGCCCGAGAGGTGCTTTAGTGCTACAAAGAAGAAGAAGCATTGTCGATAGTGTAGTACACCATGAGAATGATATGGTCAAAACTTGATGATGAATCGGAAACACGTATTGTTGCGCTGTTTGTATTTTAATTTCAACATACATTGTGGATAATGTTGCGGTTGCTCTTGAGGTTGCGTTTGCGACTTCTGTTGTTAAAAATGAATGTAACGACGAGTTACTGATCTTAACATGCACCCCCAGTTGAACGGTTCGTTCAACCTCCCCAGTGGGTGAGGTAAGCTGTATTTTCGGGGAAGTGGTCTTGCACCAAAGGAGCACAACAAGGCTCAAGTATCCAATTATGTACTGGTTGACATCATTCGTATCCCTGGAAAGATCCTGTACCAATAGTCGAATTTGCAATTTATTAATCTCCACGGTGTATGCCTTGAAGGGGATGCGGTTGCAGTTGATTTGCATGGCCTCCAGGCTAAGACCTTCCACTCCGTATTGTTCCCTTATGTGTGATGCTCGTATAGTGCTTTGGTAGATACGATGACCTTGAATCATTACAACATCAAGCTTGAAGGTGCAGTCCAATGCCAGCTGTAGAATATAAGAGTCTTGCAACCTTAGTGTGGAGGTATTCCCACCACACATGAGATGAGCCACAACTTGATTGGTGAATCCATAGATCCACTTGTTGGACTGCGGAATGTTGTTCCATGAAAAAGAAGCAGGCAACCCCGTCAAGTGGCCCTCGGCAGCGAACGTCATTCCTTTCAACAGCACTACTTTGAAAGTGCTCATGTTGGCCTCCTTGTGGTAAAATGGATGAGTCAGCTGGCAGGTGTGAATATTTGGCTCCATCTAGCTATAGGGCGCCTACTATGCCTCGGTCAAGGGATAATACACGTCTCGAAGTGGACTGATGATTAGATATTGAGATGTCAGTAGTATAGTGATGAAGCGGTTGCATCTTTCCATTTGCATTGACAAGAGCCGACAAAGTTCGAGTGTCGATGTATTAGCCAGCAGAATATTCAACTCAAACATGATTTGTCTTGATTGATGTTAGTTTGAACAATTCCAAAAAATTCTCACTAGCCGTAGGCAGATGTTGATTCTTAGGCTGGTGGCCCCTTATAGTTGTCACCTTTGCACTGAATTGTGGTTGCGACAATAGTAATGGGTTGAAGTTTCCATGTTGTGTATCCATCATAATAGCCTGGATGCAAGATTGAATGTGCTACAGGCTAAGTGTGACCAGTGTTATCTGCAATGACAACGTCATTGCCATGTTCGTTATCTTATCCTGATTTTCTTCAGGCTGGGAAGCCTTGACTTCGCTGGATAGCTTCGTCAACTTCTGCTCTATTGCTGTGAACCTTTTCTGAACCATCTGTGCGGTTTTCCCGAGGATGCATAGAGTCGAGCTGGTAATTGAAATTTAGTTCTTCAGAATCTTCGAAGTGAGTGCAGCTTAGTTGAGAAATTTGGTGGGAGTAGTCATCATCAAGGAAGCCAAATAAGGATCTGGCTGGATTACCCACTGCATTTAAAGCACCTCTTTTAACTCTGATAGTTCGGATCCGATTCAACCAGGAGAGCTAATTTCTCAAATGATGAAATCGCTCGATCAGAGGCAAGCAATTGAAATAAGGTGCACCTCGCAAAGTTATTGTAACAAAACCGTGCCACTCTGTAGCATGGCTATCCCTGTCCAATAGGCTTCAAAATCATAGTAGCACAGAACCTTTGACTCACTTGATGACAAATAGACCTTGAGCAGCGATTGAAAATGCTGTTCTGAATGTGGGCCTGCTGCTAACACCTATATATAATTAGTCCTTACTAACGGGATCAGCAGACACATTAAGAGAAGACCCACGATTGATGTTCCCGCTTACACCGATAGCTGCTTTGTGGTCGGATTCAAGTCACTACTCAACCGACGTCCTTCTCCCGCTGATGGTGGAGTACTCGCTTTTGATGGTACTTTATCATACGGTGTGCTTTCCTACACTGATAGTGGAGCCAGCTTGTGAATCGGTCTTTTCAATATTCCGGATCTGGTTTTGACATCGGTAACTCGCACGAAAACGTCAACGCCTTCATATGTTTTCACGATTCGTTCCAGTGGCCACTTCATAGATGGTGTGTTGTCTTCGCTTGTGATGGCTACTATCCCGGAGGTTGCATTATGGTGTCATATACTCCTGCGACCGCTGTCGCCGAATTCAAGTTTGAGGTGGTTTATCAGTTTCCACCGAGCATGGAGATTGCCAGTAACTGGCTCCTCGCGACCATCCACTATGGCAGTGAGGGGTTCTCTGATGAGAAAATGCACTGGAGTTAACGCTGTCAAGTCATGGGGATCTTCTGTCATCAGTTGTGTGCTTCCACTATGTAAGAGGCGTTATCACAAAAGAGGTTCTTGCAATGGCCTCATCATCCAATGAATCACTTCAGAGAGCCAATGAATGCCTTGGTACTCAGATCGCTTACTGGCTCCAAATAGATGGCTATGTTCCTTTTCTGAAACCCACAGAAATCAGCTCCCGCATTTATGAACGGACGAGCTGGCTGAGCACGTGTGCTTGGCAGGTTTCCCATAATTTGAGAGAACAGTCTAGGTCTGGCTTGAGTGCGTCAAATGCACTGCCACACAATTGATCTCGTGAGTTGCTTCGCCCGCAGTGGCGAGTAACACCAGCACCCCGAGATGGCAGTTGTTGCGTTGGATATTCATCATCAGTAGGTTGGTGAATGGATGCTGGAGTCGCAGCAGCATCAGGTGCTTGGTACTAAACGAGAGCTCCAAAGCTACTAGCCTCCCACCAAGGCAGAGAACACCCTCTTGACCCTGAGAAGGTGCCAGTTCCACCAAAGGACTGTGTCGGTTGATTTGCTTCTTTAACCAAATGTGTTGTGTTCCGTCTTGGAAAGCTTCCTGCTGGGCGCACCTTATAATGATTTCCAGTGCACTGCTTGGTTTTAAAATGATCGATAAAACGTATCATGTAGGCCACTATGCATTGCAACCTCTTGAAGGAGGACTTGCTGCCACCATCGCTGTTTTGATTCACCTTTTCCCCATTTCACAGGCCCTCCACTGCGGTACTTGGGAGGCCAGTCTGATTCTGCTTCACCTAAAGAGGGTAATCCATACAATTACATGTCACAGCTGCTCCGTTCAGCCAGCCATACCACATGAGAGGATGTCAGCTGGATTGTCTTTGGAAGCAACGTTTCGCCATTGGTTCAGCCTCAAAAATGCTTGAATAGCCAAAACCCGATTTGCAATGACGTTGTTGTATGAAAATGCTGTAAAGTTGATCCAAGTCAGGAAGATTTCAGCTTCAGACCCGAAGACATGGACAAACTCCGGCAAGTTAAGCGCAGTTTTGACTTACATGGCTAGCTTTGCTCCTAATTTTGCAGCACAAAGTTCCAGGCGAGGGACGGTTATCGTCTTGGTCGGGGCTATTCACGATTTAGTGCACAGCAGCTTGATAACTATTTCGCCGCTCCCCAGGGTTGATTTTAGGTACACCGCAGTACCGTATGCCCTCTCAGTGGCGTCACAGAAGGTGTGCAGCTGTACCTGCACGGGTTTCTGGCCTGCACCGCTGTGTGGGGGAAATTGTGCCTGCTGCGGTGAAAGCAGACTTCTGTGGAAATCGAAAAATTGAGTAAAGATTCCCGCTGGTAAAGCTACATCCCCGTCCAATTCTATATACCATAGCACCTGCAGAAATAGCTTGGATCTAGAATGTCCAATGAGTCAAACACCTTAGCTATGTTGGACGCGAGCGTCTGCTTGGAGAACTTTGCATTGGTTGGCTCCAAGTTGTTGTGAATCTGGAATTCATTGGCCTTTTGATGCCAGATTACTCCCAATATTTTGACGTAATCTTCAGAGACTACTGAAATCTAGCTGGAGCAGCTGGTCGTCTGGTTTGGCTTTCTCAAAAAGTCTAGGATAATTGGTAGATCATTTGCGCAAATGCATGCTTGCACTTGAAAGGACTGTGCTTAATTCCTTCTGTTTTCGAATTGCTTTAGCCAAACAGTTTTCCCTAGTCATGACGTCATCGATATAAAAATCTTTCTGCAACGCACTGCTGGTTTTCTTGTGTCAGAATCTGCAGACATTTCGTCGCTAAATATGCGGCACACCTCATGCCGTACGTTACGGGTTTTAGCTGACAGTAACATAATGGATGCGTTGAACTATTTCTTCATATAAGAAGATGGTATTCGTGGTATTAGCACTGAAGCATTATCTGACGATACATTTTCTTAGTGTCAGAAAT
This sequence comes from Odontomyia ornata, assembly GCA_963969285.1. Lineage (NCBI taxonomy): Eukaryota > Metazoa > Arthropoda > Insecta > Diptera > Stratiomyidae > Odontomyia > Odontomyia ornata. The sequence goes on from OZ017741.1 coordinate 7,222,395, forward strand.
AGGTTGGTAGGAAGGATGTTGTTCAAGGAAACATTCATGGTAGTCTTACTAGATTCATCGAAGACCACTCGCAATTTAGTGGTGTTGTTGTCCGGCTACAATACACAATGTTGTGGCAGGAATTGTTGTGATTATGTACGCTTCTGCGGTTTCACTTCCTCCATATGCCCAAGCCGAGCGTACATCTCCATGAATTCCTTGTAGTGAAGCCTCTTCTTCTTCTTCTTCGTAGCACTATAGCCCCACTTGGGCCTTCGCTTCCTACAAATAACGCCTCTAATTGTCGCGGTCCAATGACCGCGTCCTCCAATTTCAAGATCCGAGCAGCAATGATTTTTCTGCGTCGACCGAGTCAGACCAGGGTTTCCTCGGTTTCCCCAGTAATCTACGGCAACTCGCCATTGGTTCCCGTCTAGCTTCGCTCCAATTATTCGCCTCAGGACCCGTCGCTCAAACAGGTTCAATTTATTTGCGGATGCTTGGGTTAGGGTCCATGTTTCACACCCATAGCATAACACAGATTTTATCATAGATTTGTATACTTGGAGCTTTGTTTTCCTGTATATGCAGCTGGTCTCCAAGATCGTCAAAACTGAATAAAATATTTTATTTGCGGGTTGTATGCTTCGGCGTAGTTTGTCTAGTTTATTTCCCATCTTCTTTATTTTGGCGCCTAAATACATAAATTCACCAACATTTTCGGTACTGTATTTGCCAAGTGTGATATTTTGTGTGCGTGACTAGTGAAGCCTCTAGTCGGTGTTTTTATCTAGCCGGCATTCTATGGCAAAAAATCTACGCAGGGCAGACACTTCTGACTTACCCAACCTCTTAGTCGGGCTATCTTCGCATTGTCTAGCTAAAACGAGTTTGACATGCCCTCTCAGTCAGCGTAAACTTCGGCACTTCCACGACTTCCCGAAATTGCTTAACTTGATGTCCTCGGCCAGCACTCCACATGTCACTAATCAGGCCTGGGATGTGACTACTTTTCCTATCGCTATCCATTCGAGTAGTATGTTTTTGAGCAGTGGGAGCTCCAGGTCCAGTTTTATCTGCCCAACGGCCAAAATTTCATAGAAGTGCTCGGCGCTCAGTAACAGTTCAACCCGCTCCGTTTCGTGGAAGTCAGGATCCGCCAATATTATATTTTTTGTAATGAGCCATCTTAATTCTAGTATGTTTAGATTCTGAGAAGGTTTAGATGAAATGACCTTGTCCATACCATAGGCCTCCACCTGCGTGGCGTATCCATCTCATCTGGAATTAAGGCCAAATTCACCTTGTAGTGGACCTTCTCGGTGCTACTGCCGACCCTTTCGATGAATGTGTGGTGTGGGGTGTCAAAGTTAGCCTGAGCCTTCTGATTGATCGTTCCATGAGCAATTTGCTTTGTAAGCCAGGATCTACCATTTATGCCAGTCTGCCTGACGACGGCTGTGCTTTGAAGTACGAGGGTCATTCAACAAGTACTTAGCCTTCAGAAGAAAACCGAAAATTTTGGAAAGGTGGCAATTTATTTTTCCACATAATCTCCTTCAAGCTCGATACACTTGGCCCAGTGATGCTCTAAATTTTTAAACCCGCCCAAAAAATACATTTTCTCGAGGGCTGCAAAATAGGCCTCCGTGGCGGCGACGATCTCCTCATTCGACCCAAATTTATTCCCGGCGAGTGATTTTTTCAGGTTTGGAAACAAAAACTAGTCACAGGGGGCCAAATCTGGAGAGTACGGTGGATGGGGTAGCAATTCGTAGCGCAATTCAACCAATTTGGCCATGGCGACGGCGAAGGTGTGAGCCGGCGTGTTGGCGTGGTGGAACAGCACTTTTTTCTTCGCCAAGCGGGGCCGCTTTTTCTTCAATTCGACGTCGAATCGGCCCAATAAGTCTGCACAGTAGCGCCCCGTGATTGTTTTACCCTTCTCGAGGTAATCGATGTGGATCACACCTTGTGAACCCCAGAAAATGGTGACCATCACCTTTCCGGCTGACCGAACAGTCTTGGCCTTCTTCGGAGCACGTTCGCCGGGTGAAGTCCACTGTTTCGACTGTTTCTTGGTCTCTGGTGTGTACCAGTGAATCTATGTTTCGTTGACGGTCACAAAATGACGCAAGAACTCCGTCGGATTGCGCTGAAACAGCGCCAAACACGTCACCGATGTGGTCTCACGGTTGCGCTTGTTTTCCGGTGTGAGCAAACACGGCACCCATCGCGCCGACAGCTTTCTCATGCCTAATTCTTCGTGTAGAATATGATGCACTGTTCCTTCTGCGATACTCACAGTCTCAGCTATCTCGCAAAATTTCAATCGATGGTCTGCCAACACGAGATCGTGGATTTTTTTAATGTGTTCCTCCGTAGCAGCCGTTTTCGGGCACTTGGGCGTGGCTCATCAAAAACCGACGTGCGGCCACGAACAAACTCGTTGAACCAATTCTTGACGGTCACCATCGAAGGAGAAGAGTCACCGTACACAGCATCTAAGCGATCTTTGATTTCACTGCGCGTTTTCCCTTCCAAAAACAAGAATCTAATCACTGAACGATACTCGTATTGTTCTTTTTCCATTTTTGTACAACTGACCGACACGCTCGCTTCCAAAGGCTATCAAAACCAAACTAATGAAGGGAATTGACTGAAACTTTGATAGTAGGCTACTAAAAGAATGTACTATATAATGGTAAAACTCTTTTGTAATAGCAGCGCCATCGGGCGGCGAGGCTAAGTACTTGTTAAATGACCCTCATATGTATCAATTGGATCGTGGATCCATCAGAGTAGTTAAAGCAAGATGGCCTTGCGTCTTTCTTTTGTGGTATCAGATTCGAGGGAATCACTTTGGTCTGCCCGGGCTTGCTTTTTTCCTTCAAGTGTAACAGAGTGTTGTAATTTCCGGCACATTCTTTGCCACTTCTGGCAGCGCAGCTGAATGCTTTGTGTCACTCAGTTTATGCATGGTTTTTTTTCTACTGAATGAACTTCAATCTTTTCGACTCAGTGATTTTGAGGAAATCTAGGCAGTAGTAGAGCGGGTGATCCTGCTCACATATCATGAACCAGGAAGCCGGAGTGATGGCTGTGACTATAGCCATCACTCCGGCATTCTTCTCACAAATAGTCTCTAGTTCCTTCAGCTTGCCACTGAGTGTGCGTCTCAAAAAGTTCGAGAATCCCTTTAAGGGTGGTAGTTCCCGTGGACTAAACAACAGTTGCTCAAAGGGCGTGAGCGTGGTTGGATCCCATTTCCTGATCAATAAATATAGCATCAGTGGGCCCCACTTGTTTGTGGGCACCTGCATGTTTTCCAGACCTCTTAGACACTCCACAGTGGTATTGTGTACAGCCTTTATTGTGCCACTGACGGTTTCTTTCCCGCATGGAAAAGTTGACTTAACAATTTGTTTATGAGTACAATGATCAGTAACCTTCAATTGTCGTAACATTCCTTCAAAGTCCTCCATGTGGTGTCATAGTTGTCCTCCGAAAGCGTGGATTTTCTACCAAGTCCCTCATTTTCTCCTGTGTGGTATCACTGCCTTTGGCAATGCGACATTGGCTAGCTGTACACCATTTGGATTAGAAATCGTGAAACTGCTGCCAATGTAGGTAGTTTCCACCAAAGGTGGGGAGCGTTACCTTCGGTAGGCAGAAAGCGGGGGATATCACAGTCGGAGTTGGTGGTATGGATGTGGCGTCGAGCTCTTCCAACCTTGTTTCCGGTGGGGGAATCCAGGTTTGAAAGACTTCTTCAAGCTGTATGTGCCACCCAATATTAAAGCCCTGCACGCCAGGATTCTCGCATAGTTCACACAGTTATTGGTACTCTTAACATTCATCCAGCTGACGCCAGCACCGTTAGACCGTAGCAATTCTTGCTTTACGCCATTGTCGAGACGGTTCTGGCTGATCCTAATGCCCAATTCTTCTCAGCAGAGGCTCTACCATCATATTATAGCAGTGCAGCGTTCTTATAGAGGCCGATTTCCATCGGTGATAGTGTCTCTACACCTTTCACTCTGCCACCGCTTTCCTGCTAGGAAACAGTATTCATGGTCTTTATCGTTTTTTTTTTACAATTTACTCGTGAAATACTCATGAGACACTGGAACTTCTGGCAGGGCTCGGATCTTTATATCCTTCTAGGCTCAAGTGGCCGGAGCCCCTGCAGATAGTATTCAGACTCCAGCTTGTGTGTCGTTGAGTTCTTCATATAATTGGTGCTGACACTCTCCACCTTTCGGGCGAACTCCTTTTGGTGCTTTCCCAGGCACTCCATGTACGATTTGTGGATGAGGATTTCCCGCAACAACACGTGGTACAACCACCAATGAAACTGGGACCCGATACGGCTGGGCACTTTCCACTGATAGCTAAGTTTTAAGAAGTTAATAAACTCCAATTCATTCACTTTAGAAGGCAATGTAAACTTAACGGTTATAAGAATTGAAATAATTTTCACTAACATGTTCTCCACGGACCGTCTGGACTTCAATGTAGAAATCTATCTCAAAGCCACACAGAGCCTCTAGTTTTCATGGAAACCTCCACAATTCTTCATAAACCGCCTTTTAAATTTGCGATATGGTCATGTGTGTGGTAGTAAGCACTGCTGCTATATGGCTTCTTTTCTTTCGTCGGTTGCGAATATTACGTATAATTTCCTAGACTCAGCCTTCAGATAGAAACGGACTAGGCCCTATTGGTCAAGCTGACTTAAAAAAATTATCAAGCAGTGCCAGGATGCTGGTTAATTGCGGTTCCCTAAAATGCCAGAATAACGACTCCATCTTCAACTAATATTCGAGTAGGGCTCAGTTCTGATTAAACTATGGAGAGAGTGTGTGGTGGTCTCAAGCTCTAAATGTGAGGTATATTAGGCATGCTTACCAAAGTTTCCTCTTAATTCCTCAGATTACAATACGTTCTCCTAAACTCTTCGTGACCGATAACATCAAGAGCTTCTTCAAAAATCATGTTTTTAGAGTCCAAGTTTTACTTTCAAACAGTAGTGCAAGATTAAATAGCAATTCGATAAAACGTATAGTTTCTATCCATTTCCCTGTATCTTAAAAGTAAAAATACATAGAAGTTGTTTTGTTTTGTAGGATTAACTTATTACGATATTCTTTTCTACACATAGAAAGCCATCAACTTTCATGCTTATAATCCTTTAAATTTACTTTTTGAACGGGAGTATTTGATCTTGTTTGGATTATATATTTGGTTTTGGCTTTGTTGTAAAATGTTTCACCAATTCATTGTCAATTATGATATATGCACCTGTCAATTCTGAGATAACAATACATTCATAATAAGAAAGTTTATGTAAACTAGTATAAACCAGTTTTAAAAGCTGAAAATGACACTGCTCTGAAGTGTTTATTCCGCTATCCCTTATCACAATTGTTTCTTCGACAGAATAGTGTCGGCAAAGTGCCATCCTCACAAAGTTATACAGAGTACTGGATCCGCAATCGGTAGCAAGAGCCAAAGCAATTAGCATACTTCGCTCAAGTTGTGTGAAGTTGAGGTTTGAGTAGGTAAGACATAAGTAGGTATGTTTTTGTTTTTGCACATAACTTCATTCCAAAACATGTTCACGTTTATAAAGTTTTTGATTTTTAAGATTGCGTGTACGAAATTAGTACTTTAGTTCACGTTTTTTATTCATAAGTTACGAATTTTAATCAGCTTTGACGTGCAAGTTTTCTAACCGCTATGTTTGCTGTGTTGTGAGAGAACGTTTGTTGTGTTGTACTCAAACTGTCCAACAAATGATAACGAAGGGGCGATCGTGTGCACGTGAAACGATAATTTTGTAGGTGTGCACGGTAGTCAGTGGGGGAAGTGATTCTTCTGAAGGGAGGATAGAAAAACCTCACGGGAAACAAAGGGGAAGGGGAAGCAGAGGGAATCATATAATTTTGAGAGCGTAAGGTATTTATGGGTTAAAATTGCTTCCCACATGAACGAGTATACAGATTTTCGTTGCTCGCCCATTTATTCATATAGCTTTGCATCCTCAGTAAAACGAAAAAAGATACTGAGGACGGCACAGTGCCGAAACTATTTTGTTAAAGAAACAATTGTGATAAGGAACGAAACGTTCCGAAATCCATCAAAACTCCCCGTCGGAAAACTAGGCATATATCAAGAATCATTTGTTACTCTATAAAGCTAAAAAATGTTGTTGAACCACAAAAATCTTCCTTCAGATCAATTTAATGAATTGTAAAGCATCCATGCTTGAAATTCGATTAATTTTAACCGCAAACACTTTGATTGACGCCCTCATAAAAATAAAAAAAAAAATTATTTTTAATATACAAAGTATCTATTACTCATATGAACGTGGATGACACGAAGAGATCATTTATAACTTTTGTGCAATAAAACCGCCAACAGACAAAACTTCCATCATTTTTCAACATGTAAAGTAAACCATTATCCCCTCACCATGGCTATTTTAACAGACTGAAGCTCATAAAACTCTTTACATAACATCCACGAGTATGTGATGTCCTCCTTTTCTTCAACATCGTATTCTTCTCCATCATTCTTTCACATATTCCCAAAGGACATTCTGGCAAGTACTTATCGTTCGATTTTTCCAAGGAGTCATCGAAAATGAAATATTTATGTACGTTCCTTCACTTGATGAATGACTTGTAAACCGAGTAAAATGTGACCAAACCATACAAATCATCGCTCACATATCAGACAAAAGCACGTGTGTGAATGTGTGGAAATCTATTTTCCTTTCTCGAGGTGTTTTACGATTCACACAACGTCATGTATGCATATATATTTACACACGTTTATGTGGAGCTTCGAGTATGTCCTTAATATAAACATACGTTCAGAGTAGTCTGGGTGGTCAGAAAATAAAACTTATTTTTACGAGTACGTTTTCCTCCTTTCACGTTTTCTCTTTTTTCACCAAACAGTCCTCACTTTGACACTAGGAAAACTAATGATAGTTTCATGCGAATGATTCGAGGAAAAGTTCAACGATAAACCATGACAAATAGAAAAGTTATCTCGCTGTTAGAATTTCACCTCAACTGCATCATACCGTCATGATAACATAAGAAAGGAGGCTGTGGCAGGATGAGCTTTAAGAGGGAAGGACATGGAGGTTGTGAAATATCTAAGAAATCACGAAAATCAGGTGGTTGTATTGATGGCGGTTTGGGGGTGGAAAAAGCAATCGATTTTCATTCGAACAAATACTCCATGAAAGGTCCACGTTCGAACGCTTGATGATATAGTCGAGTGGAAAATAAAGATGGATATCTTAGGGAAAGTTCTTACACTGGAATCAGGTTGAGAGCAGAAGGATCTGATAGCGTATGAAGCTGTTGAGCATCATTTTCTATCTGGTCGGCTGATCAGGTCTTTGAGAAACGTGTCAATTCTTAGTGGGGAAAGTTCCTATTAAATTTTTCTTATTTTTCTTCCTTTTGGCTTGCGCTTGTTAGCATAAGATAGTTGGAGTTTTCAAGCTTTAGTGTTTCCTAGTTGGATGAAACTTTTCGAAAGTCACGGTTCTAGGGAAGTAAATTGAAATTTTAAGAGGACACTAGAAAGTTTTTTGATATTCTTTAAGTTTTTAGAGTTTTGAGGGAAATGACATTTTTTGTATTGCTTTTCGCTAACCTGGGTGTGATGGCTTTGAAAAAGAAAGCAATAAACCTCGCCTCCAATTCAACCACGGGTCATTAGGTATAATCAACTCACCTACATTGCTAATTTATTTTCGCTTAAAACATTTTTTTGTATGGGATCACGTGCTGTCACATACGTACCTCGAGGTTACCAGGGCAGCTGAATAACTTTTCTGTAACCTTTTTTTTTGTATGCACCTTTTCTATAGAGAAATGATGATTTCTATCTATGTAAAATTATTTTTCACTTTTGAAGGAGTCTAATTTGACACAAATGAGATATTTTAAAGATGAAGTAATAGCCCACGAAATGTATTGAATTTTATTCTCTATTTGAAAGGAGAAACGAGAAATTTTACCACCTCTTTATGCAGACCTTAAGTGATTTCAGTTTTGTCCTTAACATACTTGTAGGTAGTTTTTCAATGACATTCATTCTTCTTATCATCATATTTTGTCTCTAAGGAATGCAGGAGTAGCATGAAGAGGCCCCTCTTAAGAACTTTATAATTTCTTTTTGTAATGAAGCACCACTTTCAACCTACAGTTATGGTCATGGTCTAACAATCTTGTTATGGAAAATCCAGGAATAGTTTAGGTAAGCCAATTTAAACACCCCCAGAGACGCTTTATCAGGGTAATGTGGTACGAATAGTGCATATTTGAGCCAAACTGGGTTAAGGAACTTTGCAGTGTATTGTTTGTATTCTTTGTACGAGGTGTGAAAATTAAGTAATGAGACTGATTGTGGTAAACCTGCGACCCTCAAATTCCCTTTCCCTTCCCCGGCATTCTTCTCCTCTTCATTGGTATATTTATCATCGCTCTAGTTTATTTAGTTCACCAGCTATGTCGTGTTGAGTAGACGTGTGTTGGTGGTGCTCGTCACGAAAATGGAGAAACGAAATCAAGAGCAACGCGTCGCGATAACATTTTGCGCTGGATTGGGCGAAACAGCTTTGGAAACGTACGCTAAAATTGTAAAAGTGCATGATGATAGTGCTCTTAGTCGTGTCCAGGTGTTTTGATGGCATAAAGTGGCATAAAGTAGAGTTTAAGTAGGGGCTTGAAAGCGTAGAAGACAAGGCGCGGAGCGGGAGACCAGTCGAGGTGCGAACTGACGCGAATGCGCAGCGTGTGTGTGCCCTAATTCGTGAAGATCGGCGTTTAAGAGTTCGAATGTTAGCCTCGGAACTGGGTATGAACCGTAAAACAGTCAAACAAATTTTAATCGACGATTTTGGGATGCAAAAGTTGTGCGCGAAGATGGTTCCAAAGAACACACTCAAGGTCTCCCAGTATTTGGCCTCTAAAGGGATCGCCGTGTTGTGACAGCCACCATGTTTGCCCGATATGTCACCCTGTGACTTGTTTTTGTTCCCTAAAACAAAGTGGGTGGTCAAAGGAACTCATTTTGAGTCAATCACGGACAGCCAGGTGGCCGTGAGGAGGGTACTTGCGGACATCCCAGTCGAAGTATTCCAGAAATGTAACGAAGCATGGAAAACGCGCTGGAATCGTTGTATAGCTGCCTAAGGGGACTACTTTGAAGGCGATGGCAGAGTTGTTAATATATGGTTTTCATGGAATCAGTTTCATTTATTAATTAGCCCAGCTCCTAAACTTAAAGTTATGATATAGTCATGATGATAACGACCATAGTAGAGTGGATTTTGGATATCTTCTGTCAGTGAATGCATTTCAAAGCAGGGTAGTTAGGCTCGAGGAAGTTTCCGATACTATTCCCGTGTGTGCACTGCTGCTCCACCACATCTACGGTTTGGCAACTCTTGACTGGCTCAGCCCAGTTCAAGCTGGGTTCTCTGTCACCAACTGGAAAGCTTCAGCCCAAACTAACGGTACCAGCACTACAAGTAATCATGGGGCAGTTACCAAATGACAGCAAGGAGCCACAATAAATGACACATCGTCATTAACAGCAGTTATCACGATCTCTGGTAGCAAAGATGAATCGCTTGACTTACCTCCCAGATCGGCAGTATAGTCCTCGTTTAATAGGATTTCTTCGCCATGACCACATCAACTTGCTCGGGCTCACTTCTAACGAACTGGGAGCATTTTAGTGGCATGCCGTTAATTGAACAATAAAAACGGAGGCAGTAAAATTGTCAGCAATCAACAACAACAACAACAAATTACTATAAGCATTTTTGACAATGGCGCTTACTCGAAGAAACGGTAAGCAGTTCAAACTCTCCATTTGCAAAAAATTATGCATCTACCTCAATAAACGGCTATAAACCTATGAATCTCGATACGTACACCCAAACCGAAATCTCTATTGATGAAACACGCAAGTCTAAATATCGCGAGAACAAAGTGAGTCAAATCCTTCCCATCATGTTGAAAGACACATCATTTTTGAACAAATTCGATGATGTTCTTCATACCGCAGACAACCAAATGCCCACGAATGTGTAGTGAAATAAGTAGTATGTACAAAATGTCCGTAAAGGACTGCAGCGATGGTCTGCTGCCTCAGCGGAAGAGGATAGTGAGATTGGCCTTGCTTATGGACGCGTGAATGCGCTGGCAGGCTAGCGTTGTGGTGTCGGGGGCCGGGCTCTTCCCCTAGCACAAGACCCTCTACAAAAACATTTTTCGCATTCATGAATATGGAAACGGTTTTTTTAGGGTTTTGTACTAAAATACAAAACCCTATTGCAATCACGACCTGTGTCCGTCTGTCCGTCCGTCCGTCCGTCCGTCCGTCCGTCTGTATGTCACAGCACTTTTTCTCCGAAACTATAGAGGCTACAGCCATGACACTTTGTAGAAAGGTCAGAAGTGGTGACCTCTTGAAATTTCAAGGGTGGAAAAATTTTTCAAAGTGGTTTAAGGGGGGTCTCCCCATATAGGGAGGTGACCCCTCAAAAAAAAAATTTCACCATTGGTAGTCGAGTAGGGTGTCGTTGGAAAGGTCTCAATGAGATCTATTCGAAACAAGTTTTAAAATTGCCTTATAAGTAACGAGGGGGGCAGGGGAAGGGGAAATGTACGAACTTTTCGCGTACCCCCCCCCCCTCGCGATTGGACACCTTCCTTCCGAAAAATCTGAAAAAAATCATGAATGTAGGCCTTTATGAGTACAACAACAACAAATACATGCGAAGTCGAAATTCACTCAACTTTGTTAGTAATAGTATGATTTATCGATTTTATGTTTTCTTGAATAAAATATAAATGGTACCCTTAAATTCAATAAAATTTAGTAAACAGATGACTATTTATAAGATTGATCTTTTCTGAAAGTTTCATAAAGACCGAATGGTATTTAACGAAGTTATAGCGATTTGAATTTTCCTGTATTACTATGGAGCAATATGCCCTGTATTACTATGGATACATATGGCTATGGAGCCATATGCGCTTTTTACCGACTTAGACACTACAGCTTCGCTAGAATTTGCATGAAAATTTCAGGAGTGATAGATATCATGAAGATGAGTACATACAATTGAAACAAGTCAAAGAGGCAGGAGAGAGCTCCTAGCAAAAGGGCTTTGTAACCATTCTAGGATTCGAAAAAATAGGCCATGAATCGATGATTACAGTACAGAAGAGTGGCCCCTGAAAAAAAATTTCATGAAAGGTAGCCGATATGAGTATCAATTGAAAGTTCTCTATGAGAGCTTTTCAAAACAGTTCTTAAATTGACCGTTTTTGCTTCAGTTGGGGCACAGGGGGGGAAATACATGAAAAATGTGTTTCCTCCCTCGAGAATGGACACCAGTGATCTTAAAAAATCTGAAAAAATTTTCAAAGGAGATATTTATGGGTATAACTATAACAAATACCTCAGAAGTCAAAATGCGTTCAACTTTGTTAATAATAGTATGAACCTCGAATTTCACATTTTCTCGAATAAAATCGTCTTTGACATGTTTCATGATTTTATTCGTTGCTGGTTACTGCATTTTGTAAGTTAAGTACAAAACCCTTCTGACACGAGCATAGGTCTGTCTACCCAACTTGTTTATTATTGACCAGAGTCGAGAAAGGAGGTCACCGGCTAAGGACTATGAACTCGCTGGATCAGAGGACAAACAGGGCCTTGCGAAAACGGACGGACTTGAGGAGACTTTGTCGTTACCGACGATACTTATGGCCCATAAATAAGACTCGGGCATCCAGGTAGAAGCGGTGCCCCCTCGCACCCTCCTGATCAGGACCCAAACGAAGATGTGGCCATGTACTTCCCGTTTGAGTGAAAAAATTCATACAAACATAATTTGCATGAATTTTTCCATCAAATGAGAAATATAAATATACAATTTGATGAAATCACATAACACTATACCATAAAAGGGCATGTGAGCGGAAGGCCACTATGCCCGGGCAAGAGCTCCTATAGCACAAAAAGAAAAAGAGGAGTGCACCTGATGACTAGCTCATGTTAGTGGAGGGGCTGGCCATCGTTGCGGGTCCCATACCCGGTCTGGTTGGCGGATAAGTGGTAAGATCAAGTTTTGGGGAATTAAGTAATTCATTATTTTTCTTATTTCTTTTCATTACTTTTTCAATTACTTATCAAACATTACTATGGGGCTATCGATCAAAAAAGAACAAAAAATGAATACAAATCAAGAACAAAAATCCATACTTTAACTATTATTTTTACCATAAAGCAAACAATTTTTAAAGGAACTTGGAAATAAATATGAAAGGAATTTATATAACAAGCAAATTTAAAAAAAGAAAAAACCAACTATATTTAAAAATTTGGAAAGACCTAGGAAATCAATTTATATAACAACCGAATCAAAAGAAAGAAAACCAACAATATTTAAAAATTGTGAAAGAAATATGAATTGAATGTCTATGACAAGCAAAATAAAAGAAAGGGTACTTACTGCACATCCTCGCCGGGCACCCGCCGACGATGTGGGTGAATTTACTGAGATTGATTTTTAAGATTAACATCTGATTATTTTAGCTTTGCTGGTTTCCAAGGGGTTGATGCGATAGACTTGTAGAAATTAAGCTGAACGATGCTTTGACTCAAATATTGCCTATGTGAATTCATACATGACCTAGCTAACTTCCTTCTTATCGGTGGGGACAAATGAGCTCTTTGGAGTACGGGCGTCAAGCTGATTCCGTCAAAAGGCATGTAAAATCTCGTTCCTCTACGGGGTGCAATAAATTCTTACAGAAAGATGAGAAACGCGACAATTCATTGAGCCTATCGGCGAAAACTGCCACTGTGCAAGCGGGACTGGATTCTACACCGCACGCAAACTGTCGCAAGTTTCCTTCACTTATGTCTGGGGAAAGGTGCTCGGTGGCTAATTGAGGAGTCTCGCACTGCTTTCGATTTCCCGGCTGTTGTCCTGAACTTTAATTTAACACTCATGGATTGGCAAACGGTGTGCCATCCAATTTTACAACTTTGCCACGAACAATTCAATACGACTTCCTATCACCGAGCGGCAACATCAAAGCTATTTCCGAAATAAGTCCAATTTCCCTCCAACGTTACTGGGACTCGCTAAAAGGGCAGACACTTTTCAAACACGTCTGACTTTTTGTTTTACACTTAGACTTTTCTTTCACTAGCACCTTTATTATTTAGTTGGACTTTAATAGACGGAAAAATATAAAAAACCGTTCTTGGAACTTTACGATCAACATTCTCCTATTGTTGCGTTCCGCACTCACACTTGACTTTAAGGAACTGTTTGCCGGTACATGAACGGCTAAACTGTAATTTATCACACCAGGCCAGTGGCTAATAAAGGAAGGCAGCGCACAATCACTACGATGGATGGGGGTTGCTGCACAACTCCAATATTTATTTTCTCTTTAAATTTCTTCAATTTACTATGACAATTTTCACGCAAAAAACTTACTTCTCGAGCCCATGCGTGCCTCAACCTATTTCAGGAGATACAAACCGCGAGCTCACACCCACACAAAATATCCTACCTTGCCACGAAAATTTTAGTGATAATCTCACAGGGGTCTAAATTATCTCATTAAGCAACCCGAACCAAACGTCCCCTTTGCATTGGCCAGCTCTTCAATATCACGCTTATCTTCCTTTTTTTTCTCGCAAGATCCTAGTCACAGCTGCAATCAGACAACGCACACTAACGGTTACGACAGAGCCTCAAAATGGTAACTGGGCACTCAACTAGGCCGGCACACACGTCGAATGCGGTTCCCGATTAGGAAATCCCAAAAGCAGCTTCGAAAACGCACAATTAGGTGAGTATGAGTGAACTCTTGAATGCGAAATTCTCACTGAAAACTTCACCAGAAAAATTCATTCATGGCGACCATGCCTGCCTCAATTGATCTCCGAAGACCCCAACAGTGAGTCCACAACCACACAAAATCTCCTCGTCAGAAAAACGTAATTGGAACACGACGAACGTGCATTTTCCCATAGTCATGGGAACTTTATCGACTCGATTCTTTTCTTGAGCGTCGTGACGTGACAGCCGTGAAGGTGAATAACAGACTTCCCCCTCAGAGCAATAAGAAATGGAGGGGCTACAGGCAAGATAACTTCCTGAACACACCCCCTCCGACGTAGAGAGATCAGTTCCCGGCAAAGACTATAAGATGGCTGTCAGCAAAAGTCAACAATATTTTACAGAAATTACGAGGACGTTGTGGAAAGGCTTAAATGTCGTAGGCACACACACATACGTACAATTCAGACACGTTTAGTTTGTAAGAAAATCACTTAATTCGGTTCGCGAGCTTGCAAATTCGCAAGGAAATAGCGTCTAACTAGGGTGTTAACTTTGACGTTACGAGACGCGAGAGAATACGAGAGAGCAATATCGCACCAGTTTGACAGCCTGATACGACAAGTGACTCTCAAATCTCCCCATATACTTTGTGTGAGACTGTCCCCTCCATTTCTGATTGCTCTGAGACTTCCCCGTTTGTTGCTCGTCGTCGCCTTACGGGACAGCTCACAACCAGTCGGAGAGCCTTCCATTCTCATTCCATATCATTGCGAAAGTGTAATCGTGGAAAAGCTCCTTTGGAAAGGGGGTTGCCGTGTCCAGATTGAAATTGCAAATTAAAATGATAAATATTATTTAAAATTTAAAATTGAAATTTGGATCAGCAATATGTTGGTTTTCGAGCAGTTTGCTTAGGTGACTGCTCGATTATTACAAATGTAAACTATTAAATAATTGCTAATGAGATGATGCTATTACAATTGAGGCTACTAAAGATGATAAGGATATAGGTGTGCCTTTATAATCACCCTCTTGATCAACTTACATGGAAGAGCATAACGAAATCAGTGACCAAACGGTGAACCGCGAAAATTGTGTTTTTCACAATGTAAACATTTTAACAATAGCTCTTGATTTGCATGTTCATGAGAATCACCAGATACCTAGTCCTAGGCAAGAGTTGAACTCGAAAATAGAGAGGGTCATTACAGAAGACCTCTAACTGAACAACCACAGTATTGCGCCTCTCGGCGGCCAAAAGATCAACTTGACGTGGATAAAGTTTTGTTATCATCAAATACTGAAGTCGACCAACGATTCCTGGAAAAGAATGGAACAAAAGGGGCACAAATAGTCATGCTCAAGGATTAAGCGTAAGATTACTCCTTATCTGATGATTTAGCCACTGCTTGAAGTCCAACCACTTATAACAAGCCAAAATTCAAACAACCTCCCGGTGAAATGTTCGTCGGAGTGACAAATCCGAAAGTCATCCGAGACTCCGAATTTTGGAATCACAGGGTGAGGGGTGGCGAAAACTGCAAAGGATTGCCCGATCGTGCAAATTGATTTAGATTTTCAAAAAAAAGGAGCATTATAAAGTTCACCTTGAGTATTAGCGGTGTTTCGTTGGGAACAAGATTTTATAAGGGCGGAGAATAAAGGAAAACCCCTTTTTCGCAGTTTTGTCGAGGGGACCAGAACTCTCCAAGAGCTGTCACAGCCAATCATATTGGGGCAGCTTAACTGCATGGGTTCCTGGTGTATGTGAACTCATTTATATATCTGCTGCAACATAGCAGTTCTAGAAGCTCTATAGAACAACGGTTTCCACTCTTTGGTAGTGAGCCTTAAAATGTATTTTGTTCAGAGAGCGTTGGTGTCCTAAGTGAAAGAACTACATTGTTCTTCACCCGAACGTTTCGGCTTTCAACTTGATAGCACGTTGCGCTAGATGGACACAAGCGAACTGCGGCATATGGCTGGTACCATTAAAAAATTCATAGTTTTGTCGAGGAGCCCAGCGCTCTTCAGGAGCTGCCACAGCCAATCACCTCGGGGCAGCGCTACCTTTTTTTGTTCCTGGTTAGCTGAAAGTAGCGGAATTCAGATGCAAGTTTTTTGTTCAAATTGCAAGTTAATAACAGTTTCATTATATTCCTAGTTGCGGAGAATCGTCTTCATTTCTCTCGGATGCATATCCTTGTGAGTTGGAATAGTCAAATCAAATGTTTGCAGCAGAAACTGTTGAAAGAATCGTGGATCAAGTGGAAAACTAGAAAAAGTTTGAAAGGAGATTCCAATGTGAGCGCGTCGAGGGAGGATCGTCAAAATGGCTGCGTGGGAGTGGAATTTGCATGCACTACTTGCCATTGTCGTTGACGATTTCAATTAACTAGGAAGCTTCCTTTTAATTCATTGTGAGTAATTAGACATGGTTACTAAGAACGAATTTTCAACTGTCAAAGCATTTACTTAATATCAAATACAGGAAATTTTCGTTTCTTTTTGTAGCACTTTTCTGTCGTCCAGGCATTGTAAAGTTTGGCTCGGGAGACTTTTTCTCATGAACAGAGATGACATTTTCCTGACGAGAACTTGGGGAGAAAAAGATAGCGTCCTTCCAATTCATTTAGGTGTTAGAGTCTGTACTTATCAAGCGCTGGTGTAGAAAATTCTGTTAGGGAAGTGCCGCGGAACGAACTTCGGCAACCCGTCTTACTCGCTGGGTGGTCAAGAGTGGGATCCAGGCTAAAGCAGCAAGTTGACGCTCACGCTCGTCTATGGCGTGGAAAACTAGAGTGAGTCCTGATAACTCAGGAAGACCAACTTCGTTCGGCAGTCAACTTAACTTCAATTTGAATTCTTCTTCTTCTTCTTAGCACTACATCCTCTCTCGGGCCTCCGCTTCCTGCAAATAGTGCCTCCAAAATCCGAGCACCGATGAACTGCCTCGTTGACCTAGTCAGACCAGCGTTTCCTCGGTTTCCCCACTGGTCTCTGGCCTTCAGTTTTTCCAACGAATACCTTTTTGGGTATCCGTTGTTCATCCATACGATTCATGTGTCCAGCCCATTGCAGCTTCCGCAGTCTTATAATCGTTGATACCTCCGTTTCGTCAAAAATTTCATACAACTCATGGCTGTATCGAATTTGCCATTGGTCCCCGTCTAGCTTCGCTCCGATTATTCGCCTCAGGACCCGTCGTTCAAAGGCGTTCAATATATTTGCGGATGCTTGGGTTAGGGTCCATGTTTCACACCCATAGAATAATATAGATCTTATCATAGATTCGAATACTTTCCTGTGTATGCAGCTGGTCTTCAAGATGGTCAAAACTGAATAAAATATTTTTTTCGCGAGCTGTATTCTTTGGCATATTTCGTCTCTTTCATTACCCCCTTTTCGTTATTTTGGCGCCTGAATACACAAATTCACTAACATTCTCGATACTGTATTCGCCAAGTGTGATATTTTGTGTATTTGAGGTATTTTTCCTTGATTGCGTCATGAGCTTTGTTTTATTTCATTGATTTGTAGCCCTACTAGTTTTGCTTCGCTGTCGAGTTTCAGGAAGAGTTCTTTGGCATTTGTTAATGACCTTGGCAAAATGTTGCTGTCATCTGCATAGGCTACTGCTTGGCTCGACTTGTATAGTAATGCACCTCGCGTATCGACAGGCAGCTTTCTTATGACGTACTCCAGAGCCAAATTGAATAGCAATGGGGCCAGCCCATCTCCCTGCTTTAGTCCGATACTTGTGTCAAAGGCATCGGTGAGTTGGTTATTGATGCGGACTTGGAGGTTGTCGACGTCATTGTCATTTTGGTAAGACGGACTCATTTGCCTGGGATGCCAAAGCAAAGCATTATTTGATAGAGTACGTTACGATCAATACTGTCGTGTGCTTGCTTGAAGTCAACGAAAATTTGGTGTACATCTATTTTGAACTCCCAGCACTTTCCAAGTACCTGCTTGACTGTGAACAATTCTTTTGGGGTTTGATGATGGAACAAAGTTCATGCAATGTGGGTGGGGCCAATAGAAGCTCTCCGCATACGCCTATAGGCCGCGATGTTCTGAAGCTGTGCGGAGGATTAAGGAGGTTCTTGAAATATGATGCCCATCTTTCTTTAATCTTGGTTTCATCAGCGATGATATTGCCGGTGTCGTCACGACAGAGCGTGGTTTTAGGCTTATAACCACGTTTTAAGCTTTTCACCTCTTTGTATGCTTGCCTTGTGTTGCTGCTCGCTAAACTTGCATCTATACTTCTCAATTGGTCATCAGAGTTTTTTTCTTTTCTTAATTATAATTATCTTATTTGCTACTCTTCTGAGATTTTCACAATATTCTCTCTTGTCCTGTTTTCCTACCTACTTATTCTTTGTACGCCTGATTCTTTTTGTCTAACGCATTCTGGCACTCATGTTCGAGCCAATCATTTCTCTTGCGCTGGGCTTTATGTTCAATCGCCTGCTCTGCCACGGTCTTAGTAGCCGCAATCACTTTCATCCAGAGCTCATTGCTTGTCTTTCACGATGCGTCTAATAAAATGGGAGGCAGCTGATTGTCGAGGGTCTCCGTGAAATTTTTTGCCACAGACGCCATTTGGAGCTTTTCGAATCAGAATTTTTGTAGCGAGCTGGTCTTCTCAAAATATGCCTTTGACATACGATAGCGATAGGTTAATTTGATCAAGTAATGATCTGAGTTATAGTAGGCTCCATGATATGTACGGATATCAAGTATGCTCGAGGCCCAACGTTGTTGGATCAGAGCATGGTCCATCTGGTTTTGTATGTTGCCATTCGGTTACACCCAGGTCATTTTATGAGTGCGTCAACGTGGGAAGCGAGTTGAACGTATGGCTAGATTTTTGCTATATTCAAAGTCAATCAGGCTCTGGCCGTTGTCATTTGTTTCATCGTGGAGGCTATATCCTTCAGTCGTTCCCCGATGAGATAGCTCATTGCTAACCTTAGCGTTGAAATCACCCAGAATTATTTTTGTGTCGCTTGTGGGCAAGGAGGCATCCAGTCTTTCCAGGTTTTCTCGTCCTTTTCTTTGGTCGGGGCATGAACATTTATCAAACAGATTTTGAAGAATTTCGCTTTGATACGAATCGCACACAACCGTTCATTTACTGCCTTCGAATCAATGACGTGCGGTTTGAACTTTCTATCCACAATGAAGCCCACTCCGAATTATCGTTTTCCACTAGGCATCCCACTTTCGAATATTATGTGCGATCTCATGTCTTGAATGTCGTTTCCAGTCCAATTCGTTTCCTGAACTGCCTGTATTTTTAATTGATATTGACTGGCCTGTTGTAAAAGGTCCTTAACAGCGCCAGGGTAATTGATTGTTCTGATATTCCAAGATCCAATGCCATAGTTCTTTTTTCATTTGCGAGCTCATTGCCGTGAGTCCAATCCATTCTGAGGCCAATCTGCAGGTTTTGAAACATTTTAAGGTTAAGGGACGGGGAGCTAGCCCGTCGACCAAATTCCGTTCCGGTGGCATGGTTATTCCGTTATCAGACGCGGAAGATTCGCCTTCACCCTTTTACAACCTCACAAAGGAGGTGTAAGTAGAACTTAGTAGCAGAGCTGTGGATGTATTTACAGTTATTAGCATTTCTCGGTATTTAATTTCACATTATTGGGGACCAGCAAACCCAATGTGCGATCGGAGAGCATTTACTACCATTTAATTGGGGGGTTTGGGATGAGGACTCATGGAAGCTATGGGTTGGGGAAACAAGGGGCTCCCTCCTGCTTTCTCAAACAGGCTTGGGACCGTCTACGGCAGATTTAAGTATTTGTCATCACTCGAAGTGAAACCGGTTTATTGGTAGGTGCCAGTGGCGGACCAGTTTACATCGGGGATTATGAGCCTGCAAAACACACCGGTGATGCGGCAACGTCTGATTGACATGGTTCTTGGGCCAGACTTAGAACTTTTTGTTTTTACCTATATAGACGATATCATCGTAGCAACATAGGACGTTGAATAGCATGTACAGGTGCTGAAGAAGATTTTCCGGTGGTTGCGACTGGCGGGATTGAGAGTTTCAAGGAAAAAATGTGAGTTTTTTAGGTGCCAGGTGAAGCATTTGGGATGTGTGGTAGGTGAAAATAGCCTGAATGTGGATCCAGACAAAGTCAAGTGCATGCTGAAAATAATTCTTCCATGCAACGTAAAGAAGCTTTGGCAGTTTTAAGGGATGGCGTTCAGGTATTGGAGATTTATCCCGAATTTCACCACGCTGATTTCGCCTTTGACGAATCTTATGAAAAAAAAACACCAAGGTGTTTAGCCGAGCGAAGTTGAAACAATTCATGGCACCAATTTTTATCCACCCGGACTATAGGCTGCCAGTCGAGTTGCAGATAGATGCATCGGAGTCAGCACTAAGAACAATTCTGTCTCAGAAAAAAACCCCGATGGAGAAAAATTGATCTGTTTTCTCAGTCGGTCCTTGGCTAAGGCGAAAAGGAGGTATTCCACGGGTGAAGTGGAGTACCTGACGGTCTTGTGGGCTGTTGAGAAAGTGAGACCATATGTGGTAAGTATTAAGTTTACGGTCATCATGGATCATCACTCACTAGTATGGCTGAGGAGCGATTGGCGAGATGGGCTGTCCAGTTACAAAAGTACGATTTTGAAATCAAAAGAACATTGAGTGCCGGACGCCATGTCCTTTGGTATGGAAAAATGGTAACCACAACCGAGCTGCACTTGAAGTGTTACGCAGATTGGCGAGTGAGGGGGGAATTCGGAAGCATTCGCCTGGTGGGTATCCTGAATTGGACGAAAATCAGGTACGGAAGAGGGTCATTTCCAAGCCCGTTCGGAAGGAGATTCTTGTCCGGTGGTACAACAATCCTAATGCAGGCCATATGAGAATCATTGGCACATTGGGGAGGGTAGCGACTCAATTTTATAGGCCGAAAATGGCGGCGGATGTAGAGCGTCACGTAAGAGGGAACAAAGTGTGCCAGGCTATTAAAGTTGAAAAAAAGGCACTTGTTGGACAGATGGTGACGGGGAATGGGTCTACAATGTTCTTAAGAGATGTTGTATGGCAAACTAGTGGGTCAACCACCATGTTTGAAACGTGGCTATATCTATATTCTGACGGTAATTGACTATGTCAGTAAATTCAATCTCCTGTTTCTATGTCGTAAAGCCACAACATCGGCCGTAAGTTGCCTGCTAGAGGAGCATGTTATTTTATAGTTTGGAGCACTGCAATGGCAAGTGTGCAACAACTGAGTCCGATTCTGGTTAAGGTTGTTAAAGCAATTAGCCAAGAAATATGGCTTTGAGGTGAAGCACACTGCATTCTATAAGCCACAAGGAAGCCCAGCTGAGAGATGAAGTCAGGACATCAAGTGAATACTGAGTTCGTACGTCAGCGACAACTATTATGATTGGGATGGGAATTTGGCAGATAGCATATGCCCTGCGCACTTTTCAAGATGATGTAACTAAGGTCATACCATTTTCCCTTAACTTTGGTAGGGAGATGATCAGATACGGCAATGAAACGGAGCAACTTGCGTTGGCTTTAGAGACCACAGACCTCAAAAGAAGGTTGGCTATGCTGGAAGAAGTACGCAAGAACGTGGTGCAACAATTAGTGCAAGCAATGATGCGGAGCAAGGACCGTTATAATCTGAGGTGGAATAACGTGCTGCACCAAGTCGAAGACAGAGTTTGAAGGAGAAACTACGCAAAACATTACTCTGAACAATTATCGCCTGAGTATCTCAGACCATTTACGGTCGAGAAAAGAGTCTCTAGTTGAATTTTCAGGCTAGAGAATGAGAGCCGTGAAGAGAACGGATTATGACAAGCCGATGAATTGAAACGCTTTATAGAATAAGTGGACGGGAAGTTAATCCGCGGATAAAGACAACAGAAAATATCTATATAACAATATGTATGGACCACAGGGCCCCCATGCCAAAGCGCCCTAGTTGTAAGGGGTAACAATCTACCTACGACTCTTTACTTCCCAGGTGGTACTGAGGCTGGTTGTGCTCAGTCTGGCTTGATTTCTTGGAGAGAACATCTGTACACATGCTGGCCCATTTTACATACAAAGTCCACACACATAGAGTAGGGAAAGGATTAAAAGGAATTTGTCACAGACAAATTCCTTCCGAACCTCAGCACCTGCCTTTGCAATGAGTATATAAATTTGTATTAATAAAGGTAGAGTCATCCCGAGTGAAGGTACTTTTAAAATTTATGCAATTATGAACATGAGGCGCTCGATATAATACCAATTGTGAACATAGCATGTAAGCATCCATCTTCACAACCACAACAATAGCAGCAAAAACTAGTCGTGGCAGCGGAAGGCAATTAGTCCACAACATGAGGCACACTATGAAGTAAAAAGAAATCGACCTCAAACATATGTACACGATAAAAGCAATCAAAAATTAATGTCTCCAGGCGTGGCATTTAATTGACTGGTTCATTGAAATGGCTGCAGAGAACCGACTCCAAAACAAAACCTTGTGTTGGACTGCATTATATAAAGATACGTTTTTCTGTCCATGACGGTAGATAAAGAAACCTACCCAGCAGATGTAGGCTAAGCTGTGTAAAGTACGGGCGACACCTACACGATGAAGAAGTCTCATCTTTCTCGTTCGGATCGCTGAGTGGAGTGTAATACCAGAGCAGTTTTGACGATCTAGTTTGCTGCGGTAAAGACAATACCGACACTGGCCTAGCTTCTTATACATCAAGCCAGCGGTCCACATCGTCAACTCGGAGCTGCCGACAATGAAGGAAGTAAATATAAGTAAATATATACCAAACAGAAGACAAGTGAACTTGTATGTTCACCTTTATTTTGGAGCAAAGAAGGTTGGAGCCATGGGTAGGTCGAAGCTTCGAAAGTCCAGTGGTGGTACTGGAATCCACGATTCCAGGATATTTGCGGCTGATTTTACTGAAGGGGTCTGGGATCCGACCCGGACGGTCCTGACCATGGAGAAGGAGTTCTCTTCTTTTTGAAAACCCGAGTTGGAAGGAGGTCTCGACCAGAAAAATCAATTGTCGTAACACATGGAGCAAGAAGTGAATGGAATTTTTTGGTGAAATCTAGCTTTTGGATTTACGAGAACAATCTAGAATGATTTGTGAGCAATTTTGGTAGAATTTACCTTCTGGACTTATGTAGCTGTAAAAACTAATTTTTGCGAGCGAGAACGATAATTAGCGAAAAGTTTACAAGGGGCCTCTGTTGATGTGAGCTCAGAGTTAAGGTTAGTTTTGAATGCTGTTGTTTATTTAGGAAACAATTTCTTCTATTGTCGATTACTTTTAGAAATTAACGTAATTATAAAGCTAAAGTGATAGTGGTGGTTTTTTTATTAACGGTTGTTAAAAAATTGTGAACTTCGCTCGGGAGTGCTATTAGTAACTATTAGGCTTATGCCCGAAAGTAGAAGAAAAAAGTACTGAGGTGGCATGAAATGTGCTGAGGTAAATCAATCCCCTTTTGGTTCCTATTTCAGCTTCTGGTTAACGACAATTAATTAGTGTGATAGGGAGGTTTGCTTGGTTATTCTTCCTTCTTCAGGGTATCATCGATTCTTAGAAAAGTTATCTCCCGTAAGTAGATATCTCACTTGTTAACTCAAGGGATGTCAGTGAGTGGCGCCAGGTCCGTCTTCGATGAGCTACCTAAGATGGAGGCACACTCCACCGGAGAAGGTAACAATGGTTCAAGGCAGAGTAAGAGTAAAAGGTTAAGAGAGAGATAGAGAGAGAGAGAGAGAGAGAGAGAAGGGAAAAAGAAGAGCTAACAAAGGCTTAGGTTCCATTGAAGGAGAGCTTCTAGGTAGCGTTATCGAAGACAGCTAAAAAAACAGTCAAAAAGCAGCCAAAATTGCCACGTCAGGAACAGAAAAGTGTAAGCCGTAACATTTGGAAAACATAGAAACGTTAGATGTTGCTCGCGAAGAGAAGCTATGTGGCAGGCAATATTGGTCAAAACCATAGGCAGTAGATTGTTTGCGGATGTTCTGCAAGAGGTTAAGGGAGCGATGAAACCCGAAGAAATACAAACTGCCATAAAAACCAACTGGCCGACTCGTTCGGATGACATATTGGTAGAGTTCCGACCAGACATACAAAGATGCATTCTGCGTCGCTGTCAAAAATGTCCTTGGTGAGAAGGCAGCCATAGCCCCGCTTGAACCTAGGACTGCTCTCGAAGGAAGAGATATTGACTGTGTCATGAATTTACCTGAGAAAGAAGATGCCTTAAAGCGAAATTTTCCTAGCTTGAGTGGAGCATAATTTAGGCTGACCAATCTAAATAATACAGGTCAGTTCATGGTCATTGTTGATACCCAGAAAAATTTGCCAATCAGATGAAAGAAAAGGGAAAAATCGGAATTGAGTGAGTTATTTGTGGGATAAGGCAAAGAGCGATTCATCTCCAGTGCTTCAGGTGCCTTATATACGGATATACTGCAAAGGTCTGTAAAAGACTCAACAGGAGCTCTCTGTGCTGTAATTGCGACAAAACAGGGCATAAAAAGAAGGAGTGCACAGAAAGGACACACTGCTTCCTCTACCAGAATGCTGACCCCAGGCCAGATGATGTGAAAGCTGTGACAGGTACAGGGAGATGCTGGATTTCCAAGAAGTCCTAACCAAAGTCAAATCTCTTCTGCAATGAGCAGTACTATTAATCTACTCGAGTAGTTTGCAAGAGACAGACAAGCTGATTTGCTACTGCTCAGCAAGCAATACCGAAGCTCCCCTACATGGTATTCTGATGAATCTGGAACTGCCACCAACAGTTCTGACTTCCTAATGCAGGGTCAGGGGCTAGAAGATGGTTTCGTTTGTGCTCGGTGCTTGGGAACTACACTTTTTACTGTATACTTAACGCCAGAGGAGCCTTTGCCGCCTATTCAATCTAGACTCAATGCTTTGGAGGACGCTGTTACGAGCACAGAGGGTCACATTCCTTGACCTATGATGAAAAAGAGCTAATAAATAGATATTAAAATTTTTAACAGGCTAGATCATCTTTATTCTCCAACCACCTCAAGACTCCAATTTGAAACCACCGATTCCAAGTTCACTTCGTTCTAAATTTTATTTCTCTTTATCCTTTTTATTAACTTAAAAGTAATTAAAAATGTGATGCAATGGTATATGAAATAATTTTTCATTGAGACTAGATTAAGAAATATGTTGTATTTTATTCATGAGAAAATGGATTATATTTCGAATCTTTGGTAATAAATAAATAAATATGGCCCAAAGACACAATTTTTCTTCGTTCAAACTGGAACTAACTAGAATGCATTTAAGGAGAAACATTCCTACGCAAAATATGAATGATATATTCTCTTCCTTACCAATTCGTTTTCAATAACGCCATTCCAACATACAGTCCCCTGATAAAATCTCATTATATTCACCATGAAAGCCTTTTTTCTGGTACTCCACTTAATCAGGATATTTTCCATCCAAACCGCAGCCAAATACTATACCATATAAACCTCAAAGGACGAAAAGTCTTACCCAGAACGAGCTAATAATTAGTAACTTTTCCGTTTAGTGGCAACAATAAGACATTTTCCTAATCCTCAAATGAACAGAAAAACAAAGAGCAATCCGGAATAATTTTCCCTAAAAGCTTCTATTTCTCCTTCTTTTCCGTTTGAAAAGATTAACGTCAGAATCATTCCTCTTCCATTCATTCATTGAAGCCATTAAAAGGGAAATTTACAGATCATCTCTGTTTTAACGAGCACCAGTTAACGACCATTTTTCCCATTCGAAGGATATGTTAATGGAAGCGACAACAACAATTCACACTTCAATCTTAAACTTGGGGATGATTTGTCTAGGAATGGAGAAAGCTTTGGGTAGGCGGAGAAATACTCGTATATTATACACATATAATATACAATATGTATATATACAAGTTATACGAGTAGAAGCGAGTGTCCTCATACTGTCTTCGGCAGGACTTGTTTTAGGTTTGTATGCAAGTGAATGAAAATTCAGTATATTCTTGTGAGTTTAAGAACTCATTCCTCCTTAACACTGTGAAAAGATCTCAAGGAACATAAGAAATATACTTTAGACGCAAAATAAAAAACAGAGTCCTTTGCAACTTAAACGTGATACTGATGACATCTTCCTACTTTTTCAGAATGAGTTGGCAATAAAATCCTAGAAATTGACGCTGCATGTTATGGGTCGAAACAAAACAGAAGAGACAGACAGCACCAAATAGGACTATGAAAAAGTGAATTTGAAAGGAATTGTAGAATACTGAAGGGAGTATTATTATTATTTCAAGACAAGCTTAAAAAGGAGTCTTTGACGTTTTTTTTGTAACGTAGCAATCATCTTAGTGATAGCGTAATGACGTAGATGAAGTGGAAAGAGTATATTGTATGAAGTAATTTAAAATTTGTTTCATGATTAAATGTTATTACCTTGTAAGCTGGAAGGATTTATGCGCTCCACTTCCTTTAGAGAATGAACAATTTTACGAGAATTGAGCTCGTTAAATTTGTGTTAATTACCTTTGTGTCATTTGGTCTACGTCGCAATATATTTATAGTCACGTCGGGGTCACCGTAGATAAACTTAAATGAGTCTTACAGCAAATCAAGCGAGGTAAAGTAAACTCAATAAATTCTTACGCTCTATAAGCCTTAAATATTTAAGAGCAGCTTTAATAATTCATACGCTCTCACACCTTTAATATCCTTCGGTCACACCTACACATACCTGACCACAATTTTTCTACCATATGCTTTATTGGATTTCAGCCAAACCAAATTTTCACCTTTTTGAGGAATGCCGCAATTCATACAAGGGTAACTTTTCTATAAATGAGTGTGTTTGAACGTTTGTATACTATCCGAATCCCAAAATACCCGAAAGGTGATAGAAATGAAATTCTTGAGTAATCCTTATTAATTCAGTCTCATAAATATTCCTCAAGGGAACTTTTATCGATGCTTTCAGCTGAAGTAGGATGAACTGGGAGATGATGAAACAAAATGGCGTTGAAAAGTGATTCGGGAGTATTGTATTAGAGATAAAGCTAGAGGATTCCATAGTTAACAGAAGGGAAAGAGAGTGTTGCGGTTCTTGATGTATATTGTTTGTGGCTTTATGGTTGTCTGGGCCAATGGGATGGAATAAAATTTCACTGGCTATTTGGTCTGAATAATTTACAGAGAGAATACATAAGGGGACTATCAAATAATAAAATCGGCTACAATACAATATTATTTCTTTTCAATGAAGAATCGTCTTTTGCAATAAGAAAATATGCTGTGGCTATAGCTTTCAAAAATTTAATAATTTTTAAAACTCTTAAAATCTTCTGAATACCTTTGGTAAATTAACACTGCATGGAGAAAACCATAGCGTTCCCATAAAAGCTAGATGTTAAATATATGAACATTTTTTTCGGGTCGGGACGTGAATGCAATTTGCGCACAAAGTGTGGGGCTCCCATGCTCGTGAGTGACTGAACCATCTACTTAAAACCTCCCAGCCAACCTTGCGATCTAGCCTGGAACCGTTTGACACATCCTTCCCCCAGTAGGAGAGGAGGAAGAAAGAGAAAATGCTAGATAAGTAACCCCCCAGCCTCAATGTCCCCAGCTGATCTGAGTTCCTTTTGTCTTTCAGGACTGCCCAAACATAATGTACCACATGGTTTCGTTTGTCAACCGACAAAGCATCGTCACAAACACACTATCCAACATGAGCTCTCCTGTGTCCTTGAAGAGGTTTTGTTGCAGCCTGATCCTTTGTGGATGCGAAAAATGTGTAGTAGACATCGTCTTCCTCTCCTAGGCATAATCTGAAGCCACGAGACTGTGACTTACCAATCATGTGCAGGTACGACTGAAAACACCCATGTCCACTCAAATAGAAGTCAGTCTTATCATACCTTCAATTTGGCCTCAGATCTGGGATGAGCCTTCCCTAGCAATTCACTCAAGACTGCTACTAATCGTTGAGTGAAAACTGTCTCTCTTTGGAGCAATCGTCTCTCATGTGTCGTCGTTTCGATGCAGGTAAAAAGCGTGGTGACAAGTATCACGCCTACAATAACTCTCACTATCGAATCAGAGACTGTAAGATATAAAAATGCAATCCTCATTCCTCCTCTTCTCTGCACCGTTGTGCACATCCTTACTGAGAGTGTCACCCCATAGGTCTGCTCTGTAAAGTGGCATTCATCAAGAGGCGTCTTCTTGATGGGTTGAGCCCACCTACGTTGGTCATAAGATGACTCAAAGCTGATTAGCCAGAAGCAATCTTCGCAGCTGTTGCTCTGATTTGCTCAGAAGAACTCATCTTTGAGTCGATCAGAACTCGGGTACTTCACTGCTGGTTTCGACCCGATTAGTGTGTCTCTAATATTGATCATCCTTAATCTAGGGTCTCCCTTTTTTGTCAAGATAACCACCTCGGTTTTCTCCAGCACTAGACTGAGCCCACGAGTAGTCATGAAACCTTCCACCCGGCACATTAGCATAAGTTGCACTTGTTCAACGGTGCGTCTAGCAACTAGAGCGACAACATCGTCCACATAATCGATCGATGTGATTCATCTGGTATCTCCAGTCTCAGTAATCTGTTGTGAGACACGTTCAGCAGGTGTGAATCAAGGATGGATCCCTGGACAATGACTGGTAAAACTTCCAATCTATGTTTGTCCGGTGCGGTGTTATAAAGCAGGCTTCGGTTCTTCAGTTAGTCCCTCAGAAGCCGCATCAGATACTCTGGAACTTGAAAAGAGTTTTCCATCGTATCCAGAACATAAACCTTTCTACCATGGTTGAAGGCGTTCCTAACGTTGAATGTCACCAATAGAACAATTCGTCACTCAGAACGGTTACATATTGTTACATGTACAAATAATTACATGTACAAATAATTCTGCGAGCTGCTGTCGCAATTGTTTTCATAATCAACGTCAACAAATGAATTTACTCGAACCCACGAGAACCCAACAAGCATGATCAACATCTGCAAGTGACGTCACTCCATTCATTAATTTGCTCGAATCTACCAGGTACCTCTCGGTAGAACATTCGATAATGTACGAGAAATGGGTGAATAGGTAGAGACCCTATATAAAGGCGAACTGAATGAATGGGGGGATTCATTCATTACAACCGCGATAGAAAACTGCGATATAGTGGAACGCGAAGTAAAGACGATTGATTGTTTGAGTGCGAAGTGATTTAGAAGACAATTGCGATAAGAAATTTATGGACAAGTGTTAGATTTTTTTTCATAGTGAAAATTAAAAATTAGTGAAAGAGTTAAAGTGTTAACTGATTATTGTGCATTTTATTTAATTAAATAAACTCTTTTAACTTAAATTAAAAGACATTGTGTTTTCACTTTCCCGCAACATTAAAATTATCGGCAGCGAACCAATAACACCCGACAATGGTGTCAAGAAGTGCGAAAGAAAAATTTTGAAAGTGAAAATTCGAACATTTTTATAGTGCACAATAGTAAAATTTAAAGAAACATTGAAAATGCCACGAAGCTTAAACTTAAAAATTAATGAATTGACCATGTCGGAGCTTAAGGAAGAGTTGGAACAGCGAAACCTGGCTACGCAAAGTACAAAGGCCACACTGGTTGCACGCTTGCGTGACGCAATTGAATCGGAAGGTGCGTATCTGGACTCGGGTGAGCCCTCAGATGCAGAAAAAGGCGCAGAAGGTGGTGAAGCAGAAATATCAAAACCAAAGGAACCAGAAAATGCGCTGATGCAAATGTTAATGCTGATGCAGCAAGAGCAGCGACAACAGTCATCCAATTTAGCTGCGAAGCTAAATGAACAATCAGCAAAAAGGGACCAACAAGCGATCGAAATCAAGGCAGACATTGCACAGAAGCTGAAAAAACAGTCAACCGAAATAAAAGCGGAGCTCAGTAGTCTCAATAGCCAAATTAAATGCGTCGAGGAGAAGGTATACCAGGTCGAGGAGAGAATCAACCTTGAGATCAGCCAGGTAAACCATGAGATGGAAAAAGTGAAAAAGGACTTGGAAGCAGCGAAGGCAGTAGTAACCGCCTCACCAGCCCCACTCCTAACCGCAGCGCAAAGCTCATCTAGAAATGTGCAAGCACCAATATTCGATGGGCAACGGTCTGGAGTATTTACAAAATCCAGTTTGAAGCAGCCGCTAGGATAAATCACTGGAATGAGCACGAACGAGCAACTGCGTTAATTCTTGCTCTAAGAGGCCCAGCTGCCGAGCTTTTGCAGACTATTCCCGTTGAGCTGCATTCAAACCCGGCTGCTATAATGAATGCGCTGGACAAACGTTATGGAGACGATCATCTGAAGCAGATTTACCGGGCACAGCTACGACATCGGATGCAGAAGTCTGGCAAAACCTTGCAGCAGCTAGCACAAGACATTGAGCGACTGGCACTTTTGGCTTACCCAGCGTACGACCCAGAACATCGAGATGACGTAGCAGCAGAAGCATTCACCAGCGCCTTGAGGGATAAAGAATTGCAACAAGCCGTGCGGTTAGCTCAAAAGAAAACAGTCAAGGATGCATTGGCTTATAGTTTAAATTTTGAGGCAGCCAAAAATGTGACCCGTACCACTGCCCGGGTTCGCGAGGTAGTGGCAGATAATTGCAGGTGTGAGCGCGTGGGGATTGAGTGAGAGCTGCAGGTGAATGGTGCGCGGGGAAAAAGGGCACCTGCAACGAAACTGCAAGAAGGGAAGAAGACCGAGCTATCGTCTAGGGTGGTGGAGATCCAGACCGTGTCAGGAGCCTAGAATGGAGGTCCATCAAACTGCAAGGGCCAACTTCATGGGCCGAACGTTGGCTAGGAGTATCGACATCCCCAGCACCGTGCCAAGGCAACATCGTGGAGAAGCAGACAGAGGCCTTCCTGGTCAAGTTGATGAAGAACATTGCACCATAACAAACGACACTAGTGCAACCCGATCGACGATCCGACCAGACCTAGTGAGGCCCCAACTGCTTCACAAGGGCAGAATTCATGGAAATGCTGACGCCCTATCTCGTCATCCATGTCCAGCTAACTGCAAGCATTGCCGGCGGATTGAGGAAAAGGAGCCGCCCGTTGATCTGTGAGTGATAACGGCCGAATTCGATGAAGGTTGGTCATCGGAGGAGATTCGAAATGCCCAGGTAGCCGATGAAGATATCGGGCCATTGCTCATATGGAAGGAGACGACTGGGCGACCTGAGTGGAAAGACGTTTCAATGCATGGCGCAACCCTGAAAAGCTATTGGGCACAATGGAACTCCCTTCAGGTGGAGGGTGGCGTACTCAAGCGGAAATGGAAAACGGCGGATGGCAGCTCCTATAGGATGCAAACTATACTACCCAAAAGCCGAATCCACGATGTGATTAAGGAAATGCATGAAGGATCCTCGGGAGGCCACCTTGGTGTTAACAAGACCTTAGCGAAATTGCGGGAAAGGTTCTACTGGCTCCACGCTCGAGAAGACGTAGAGGACTGGTGTGGCAGATGCACAATTTGCGCTTCCGTCAAAGGCCCAAAGCGACGACTGAGAGGACAAATGCAAGCCTATAACGTAGGCGTGCCATTCGAAAGGATTGCTGTTGACATCGCAGGACCCTTTCCTGAATCCGATTGGGGAAATCGATATATTCTGGTTGTAGCCGATTATTTCAGCAAGTGGCCTGAGGTCTACCCCATTCCCAACCAGGAAGCAACTGCTGTAGCTGAACAGCTAGTGTTAAATTGGGTCAGTACGTACGGCGTGCCTTGCGAACTACATTCGGATCAAGGCCGAAACTTTGAGTCACTAGTTTTTGGCGAAATGTGTGAACTACTGGGAATACGGAAAACGAGGACAACACCGCTGCATCCCCAATCCGATGGAATGGTCGAACGGTTCAACGGCACGCTCAATAAACATCTGGCCAAGATGGTTGACGAGAACCAAAGGGACTGGGACCGACATATCCCACTATTTTTGATGGCGTACAGAGCTGCCGAACATGCATCGACGGGCCAAGCCCCAGCCAAAGTCATTTTTGGAAAGACTATTCGTTTGCCAGCCGATATAAAGTTCGGAACACCCCCTGAGAAACCCCAAACGGTCTCGGGGTACGCAAATGATCTAAGACAACGGTTGAAACAGATACATCGGGCAGTGCGAAAACACCTCGAATCGGCTGCTGACCGCATGAAGACCAGGTATGATCTAAAGGCTAATTCTACTGGCTTCCAGCAAGATGACTTGGTGTGGCTTTTTAGCCCGCAACGGCGAAAGGGTAGGTCTCCAAAGTTGCAACATAATTGGGAGGGACCATACCGAGTTACAAAGCGAATCAACGACGTCGTATACCGAATACAGGAACATCGTAAGCCGAGAGCTAAAATGAAAATCGTGCATCTGGACCGTCTTGCCCCATATTACACCCAGGGAGAATTTACTACAAATAGCGACACATCTTTTCGGGGCGAAAAGAACTGAGGTGGGGGCAGTGTTACATGGACAAATAATTACATGTACAAATAATTCTGCGAGCTGCTGTCGCAATTGCTTTCATAATCAACGTCAACAAATGAATTTACTCGAACCCACGAGAACCCAACAAGCATGATCAACATCTGCAAGTGACGTCACTCCATTCATTAATTTGCTCGAATCTACCAGGTACCTCTCGGTAGAACATTCGATAATGTACGAGAAATGGGTGAATAGGTAGAGACCCTATATAAAGGCGAGCTGAATGAATGGGGGAATTCATTCATTACAACCGCGATAGAAAACTGCGATATAGTGGAACGCGAAGTAAAGACGATTGATTGTTTGAGTGCGAAGTGATTTAGAAGACAATTGCGATAAGAAATTTATGGACAAGTGTTAGATTTTTTTTCATAGTGAAAATTAAAATTAGTGAAAGAGTTAAAGTGTTAACTGATTATTGTGCATTTTATTTAATTAAATAAACTCTTTTAACTTAAATTAAAAGACATTGTGTTTTCACTTTCCCGGAACATTAAAATTATCGGCCACGAACCAATAACACGCGACAATATTTATGCCTTTTGGGACACATTCACAATCACATTCCTCTGCAATAGTACCAAAAGTGAAGCGTCCTCCTCTTAAGCTGTTACTGCCGAAGAGAAAGGTTCCCAGCAGCATGCATTGCATTCAAGTCTTACTTTGATGAGTTTCTCTAACACTTTGTCACGGGAACCTTCCACACACACAAGTAAATAAACAAACGGAAAAAAAATAAACAAGAAAAAAATAATATAATAAGTTCTCCGCGAGGATAACATCCCGAGCCAACTGAAGTCGAGGTTTAACGATGTATGTAACGCTTTATATTTTGTATCACACTTAGAAATTAGAATTAAGTAGGTTCTAAGTAGATCCACGAGCACTTCGCTGACAATGCATTCAATCATTGTGCTGAAATGTCGAAAGCGTGCAATTAATTTCACCGAATCGAACCGGTAAAAACTGATGAAACTAGCTCAGCCACATTGGAGCGTGATGGGAAATAGGCGTATGGACAAGTTTACGTCCAAGCTCAAATCAGGAACTTGGATGGATAAGATGGGCTCATCAGATAAAGCAGGAAGTTGTGGCAAACCTAGTACACCGCGTGATGGCACAGCCATTGAACTAGTAAGATTACAAATGTCTGTTTTGCGGTTTATGCGGAAGCCAAGTGAAGATGCTGACATTCCGTTTAAAGGAGTTGGAAGAGCGGAAAAGAATGGCCAGCAAACATCGTGGACGTATAAGAATGGGCAGATAAAATCAAATTGAACTTTGAAGACAAATTCTATGTAGATCATGAGGGAGGCCCATTAGTTAATAAAAAAAGGAATTTATAAGGATTCTTTTGGATCGTCTCTGCCCTGGACAGACTTCCAGTTACGCTGCGATTTCCCCATTGCAATGGTTGCTGCTCCAGAAATGTTCGAACCTAAACATGCTTGGGAAGCTTTACAACAAGCCAAGAAGTATCTGCTTTGGCCTCTTGGTATGAAAAAACTTGATCCTGAGGATTGGGCTTATCGAGGAAACTACGATAATAGCAACGGCGGTGACGATCCTTCTGTAGCACTCGGTGCCAATTACCATCAAGGACCCGAGTGGGTTTGGCCAATTGGATTTTATCTAAGAGCGTGATTGATATTTGCGAAACATAATGGAAAGTTGACGGAGACGATTGCTGAGACTTGGAATGTTTTGACCGCGCATCTGAAAGAATTGCAAACATCACATTGGCGCGGTTTTCCTGAGCTGACAAATGATAAAGGCAATTTTTGTAGGGACTCTTGTAGAACACAAGCTTGGAGCATTGTAACAGTTTTAGAGGTTTTATATGATTTGCGAAAATTAGAGGAAGAAATGTAAACTAAGGAAGAACATAACATGGTCTCGGTCACCAAGTAATTTAAGCGTTCGTGGTGATTGTAATGTTACGAATCTAAATACAAGCAGGAGCAAATTAGCTGCTATGCAATCTTTCGGATCTTGTTTGCGCCACAGTATGGATAACCTGTGCAAATTCTACACCCGTTCTTCTTCGTCAAACAAAAGACAAGAGGAATGTGAAGCAATTAAGATGGCTACCGAAGTTCAGATTACAGTGAATACGGTCAGCAAGTTGTTCAAAAAGTAATACAAAGGGCAACAACCGCAATTGGTACAACAGCAAGCAGTGCAACAACAGTAACAGCAAACTCAACAGCTCGTCCAACAGCAAATCATTGTACAAAATGCGTAAGCAGTTCAGCCGCAACAGCAAATTGTTATCCACCAACAAGGTCAAAAAGTTATTCAGCAATTAGTTCAAACTGGAAATCAACAGCAAGTCATTCAAAGAATATTGTTGAGCCCTGGGTAGCGGTTAGTGGCTGCGCCGCAGCAGACAGGTCAGCCAAATACCCAACAGATTCAAGTGCTGCAACAACAAATCATTCAACCTGCCCAACAACAACAAATCATACGCCTGGAACAACATCAATCACATCACCAGCAGCCTATTCGACAGCCTACCGGTTACAGCATTGAAACGTCAAATTATCAATCATCTAGTGGTAAACCATCGAAAGGCATCTCAATTTTAAATCAACCGCTTCCAGACATTCCCTAGTCCAACCTACAATTACCAGATATACCAAAGAACACTTCTCAACCACTATGTGCGGCAAATTTGAACAATTACCGTTCTTGCAAAGACCATCACGAAGTCAATTGTGTGGAAGTAGTAGACAAGCATCGTCAGATGCCTCCACTCATCCACAACAACAGACTTCAAAAGCAACTCCGCCGTCGCTACCGCCAAAGAATCGACACAAAGACGATCAGCAACAATTATCGCGCATGAACCGACAATATAATACACAAACACTGTCGTCGTCGAAACCATCGAATTTATCAAGGCACAGCCAACAACAGCAGCAACAACATCAACAAAGCCAACAGCATCCGCCAACACATAGCACATTTGGATACGATAGCGAACACAATATAGGCCAATCGGAAAAAGTGTCCAGCAGATATCAGGACGGCAGTAGAAATGTAGGCGGAAGTGGAGGAGCAGGTATACAATATGTTGAGCAACATAAATCGAATCTGTCATCTGCATTGAAGCAACAGCAGCAACAACAACAACATCAACCATCATCGCGTCATAGCTCATCAAATGTTTCATCGTTCCATCACCATATTATGACATTTAAAGCTCGCAAGATGCCAGCTGACACGACACGCGGGTAATGTAGTGAATGCGATGAACAGTGAATGCGATGAACTGGTGGAACATCGAAAAGCTCCCGTGCATGAAAGCGTGGCCACCAGAGGGGATATAAGACTCCGGATGGAGCTTGGGAAGCTCTCTTTCACTTTGCATTTTCCCAAGAGGGAGCATGAATTTTTGGCGGAATTTTTGGAGGTTATAACGAGTTCGAGGATTAATCGGAGGAATCAAGGAGGTTTTTGGATCAACGAGAAGAGCGTCTTCTACGACCGAGGTGGATGGACAGCAGAAGTTGGCGGCAGCAAGATTGGGGGTCCCCCGAGTCGAACAAGCCGGTTGAAGGGTGCAAGCTTGGTATAATTTTACATATATTTCTTTTTTAAATATCCTTTGTATATTATTAAACCGTGAAATTAAATTGTTTTGTGATTCAGAAAAAAGAAAAGAAGCAGTGAATTAGAAATTGTGAAGTTGGCTCAGGAAGCAAGGTAGCATTCCCGTACAAGCGACGCCCCGTGTGTGGAAGGATCGTGGGCGCTTCGCCGCCACGTGGTGTGACTCCGAGGTTCGTCAGGGCTCATCCTTTGTCTTAGGTTCCCCCGCCTTAGTTGTCGTCGCGGTTAGGGAGGATAGGCGGTGCGTGCGTGTCGTGTCGCGGACAGTGTCGGTGCGAGCCTTTTGGCGAGTCGTGATTCTCGCTTGGTGACTCCTGTGGGGCCTATTGGCAAAGCGAGTGGCGCACGGCCCCTCTCCATTGGGCTAACCGGGTCCGAGGGCCCCAGTCAGGAGTTCCACCAGAGGGCACGGAAGCGATATTCAGTCGCAGAATCGTTACAACTTTCCCAGGTATGTGTGGCATGCATAACGGGTTTTAATAAGACGGAGACCTGAAATTTATCCACCCCTTGCTGATGAGTACAAGCCTCGCCACCTTCCATCATACCGGAAAAAACATCATCCCGTAGGCAAGCATTGAACGTGATGAGTAGCAAGTCGGGACAATGGCTATAGATAAGTTACTGCAACCAGCTGGAAAGCCATCTGAACCTGGCCTTTCTTGTTTTTAATGATAGGACTGCATCTTCCAGTTCTCAAAATGTGAACAGTGGGTACTCGATTGCTCGATCACCATGGACAGCGTAAAAATGGATGGAGTCGGAAAAGTGTTTAGAAAATCTAGTCCATCTCCTCCGCTTCATGTATGCAAGGCATTTGTAGGGCACCAAATTCCCACATAACTAGCTTTAGCCAAGGCCCCATGGATCCTTGTTCACGTTGTCCACTAGTTTTTGCCAGGAGTGGACCTAACAGTTTCTAATTATTTCCCGAAGACATTTTGTGGGCAAATGGACGCCTGCCTCATCATGGTTAGATGCACGTTGAGCCTTGCGCCGTAGCTTGTGGACTCCTTTCGTTTTTCAAAGATTTTAGTCGACCTCCAGTACACTGGGGGCATCTCTGTTGGGGCATAGAAGCACTGCAAGCAGTCACGATGATGCTAATAGTTGAGTTTGGTACATCTTGTGCTACCAGCTCTTCGGTCCCCTGTAAATTCCGCTGCATGGGAGCACCTGCCGTGAGCGCCTCGACGAACCTCTTGAAGTGCATACGCCTAATGTTGCACCCAATTGTAAAAGGTCAAAAGCGTGATCGTTGGGAGACATCGTGGGTTTCAAACAGAATGTACTTATGATCATTAGCTGATTAGTCCTTTAAAAGTCTTCAATTGTGTTTCCTCCGTACGAAGGACTCTAAGGCAAATATTGCACCTAGTATGGCTCTTACACAGGCAATACGTTGGAAAGTCAGCACATTTTTGGTGTTTGGCATAGAAAGCGCCGTCCCTGCCATCATTTCTAGGATTCTTTTTCCCCGTGAATCTGTTAGAGGTATACCCAGTTCGATTACTTTAGCATTGAAATTGCCCCTAACGAGCATATTGTTATCTGCGTTCGAGAAAGCGCCGCCCAAAGGATTAAACTTCACTTGGAAAGATGATGTCAATTCGTTTGACATTAGGTATATACTAAAGAAGAAGAAACCATCCCCTCATCTACAGCCCTCCCCCTGAAAACCACTGTTTTGAGTCAAGAAGGCGGTAGTACCAGTTTCATCAGTAACAAAACTTCATTTTACATGTCCCTCACAAACTGCTCAAGCTGGTTTTGGGTGGTTGAACTGTGATGTAAGTTTCGCTGCAAGATGCGGATCATCGGAGTATTTTGCCTTGGCTAGAACTTCCTGGAAAACCCAACATTTCCATGACCCCAAGATGTGCCCAAGATCTGGTCTTGCATCAGCAGCTTTGCAAAGGTTAAGGTTACACTATGCCTTCTTTGACAAACTTTTTTTTTACAAAAAATCCTCACAACCAACTGTCAATGACTGTTTGACCAATACTAGAAATAGAACACTGTTAACTACTATGTTAATATCATACACGATAAGACAAACTATTTTTCTGCATATACTGAAATGTCAGGGTAAGTCGTGTAATTAAAAATACCAGTCTTATTTTTGTTGTTGTGGCCAATCGTGATGTTTTTTTTCGATACACCGTAAAAAATTTTATAATATAATTTTTTAACTATTTTTCTTTTGCTACTTACACATGGGAGATATCGAAAATATATAATTGGATTTACGATAAAAAGTTGTTTTGACCAGTGTAATTTAAAGAACTTGGACGAATGGAAAATAAAGTAAACGTACCTTTTTATGATTCTACGTACCTATTCAAACTACGTTCCAAAAAGCACTTTGTCTAACTGAATTGATTAATAAAATAATCCTCCAAATCTCTTAAGATCCACCAATTTCGCAATGCTTACTTCATCCGCTGTTGATTCATATCCAAATCCTTAGCCTGTGCAATGTTAGTTTATATACAAATTTCCAATTCAATTAATCAATTTTTTTACTAGCTCACTCACCTTTTCGACCTCTGCTACCAGACAGACAAATTCAATTCAGGGTGTACCTTGAGTCCGTACACCCTGAGTTGAAACAAACTCTGAACCTCTACTTCCTTTATCCATTGGTTTCCATACTTGGTGTATGAACCATTCTCGTTTATCCGATCCCAGCACCTATTATTGGCTTGCCCAAACCTGCATGAAATTCCTCGCGACTGCTGCATCGGAAAGTTCCGCCCCCCACGTACCCGAGGAAATTCCCGCAGGGGGAGTGCCGGTCGACAAGAGCACTCTTGGGCGCTAGCATTCTTTCGGGAGCGCCACCCCTCCGGGCTCGAGGATATGGGGGTGCCGTGAGGGTCCTTCCTGGGATGAATCTGGCCACGCTTTGGACAAAAAACTGGAATTGATGCTTTTGGCTGGCGGATATGATTGTTTGAACCTTTGCACAGTAGCACCGAGGTTAGACTCGTGTGTAAACGGCTCCAATTCAAATATCTTACCCTCTCTGTCCCGGTCAAATCTTGGCAGGTCTCGGAGTACGTTCGAGGTTCGCACCATTTGGTTGGTGGTGTAGGTTCAGTTGAGACGGACTCCCGATTAGCACTGGTCTGGCTCTGAGCACGTGTCCCCATAAGGGCTTGTGCCAACCCTCGCATTGCCTCCCTGCTCTGCAAACATAACCGTGGGACCAAAAAGGTAACTACACACACGGACGGAGATAGAGGCTCTGAGGGGGGACCCAATAAAACTGGCGCAACCAAAAACACTTAATAAAAAATTAAAATAACCCAAAAAAAAGAAATAAAAATAGTAACGATGACGACGCAACCAGTGGTTGAAGCCACAATGTTAACAGTACATCGAGAGTGGTACTAATGATGACAAAAACGACAATTAATACAATGGCAGTGAAGACGGATGAAAAACGGAGATTAACAGATAGTCTGGTCCAGACTAAGACTCCTGCGGCGTTCGGGTATAGCAAAAAAATTATGCAAACGCCAGAGTGTCCTATTAAGGAAAAGCGGGAAACTCTCCAGGACGCTTCAAGTGTTCGAGCGGTGGAGGAAAATATAAAGAACATCGAGAATTCGATGGTCACTGCTGCGATCGTTACCGAAGCAACCGATGCAAGGGTCGTAGATCCCGACAAAATAAAGAATCAGGCTGAAGTCAATGAGGAGATTACGGCAGGAAAAGAAACGAGTGACTAGGAAAATAAAGCGACGTTGTGTGATTGCATCGCCAATGACAAAAATGTGCTGGAAGTACGGTATTCGGAAACGGAAAGCGATAACCTCTCGCAAGGATGGTTGCAAAGCACAATTGCAACATAAAGAAGAAAGGCTATTCCGAAAAGTGGGGGATGTTCTGACATTTTGCATGCGACTCCCCAAAATCTAGCAAAGCAAGATTGGGCTCCTTGAACTAGAGGAGCTTCTAGACGGCACTGGACATTATCATAGGAGCTGGTTAAAGGCTGAAGACGAGCAGAAGGCTAAAGAAGCGCTGGGCGTGTGATCTAAAGGCCGCGTGCAGATAGCTCCAGCATCAAATATTAATAAAAGAATGCTATCGGAGATCAGGACAAAAGTAGGAAGGAAGAGTCAGTTGATGGGCGTGGCGCGACAGATCACGGGTTCCAGACAGTGCTTTGCGAAGAAACCCGCAAAGAAACTCCTTCAAAAAGTGCCAGAAAGTAAAGTTTGCACGGATACCCAACAAGAAAAAATACCTGATGCAAAACAAGAGCGACAGAAACGCCGACGAAGACCCGGCAGCCGTCACTGCTCGTAAGCCCCAAGATGGCCAATCCTACGCAGAGATGCTGCGGGTCATCAGGAAGGACGTAAGGCCTGAAGACACAAACGCTGCCACTAAAACAGTACGGTCAACGCGGTCGGGCCACAAACTGTTCGAATTCAGAGCAGAGGCCAACAATAAAAAAGTATTCTGCGACGCAGAAAAGAAAGTCCTCCGCAAAAGCCTAACTATAGCCTCGCTCCAGCCGATGGCGACGATCAAAATAAGAGACA
This sequence comes from Odontomyia ornata, assembly GCA_963969285.1. Lineage (NCBI taxonomy): Eukaryota > Metazoa > Arthropoda > Insecta > Diptera > Stratiomyidae > Odontomyia > Odontomyia ornata. Next base: position 7,263,050 of record OZ017741.1, read on the forward strand.
TTGATTGCGTAACGGATCTCGAGGTAGAAGAGACCATCAAAAGGAGTTACCTAGCGTGGGAAGGATCAAAGCGAGACTGACACTGGAAAAACGAAGGGGACAACGCATCGCCATAGTTGATTTGACAGAATAGGACGCCGAACAATTTCTGAGCAAGAGCAAAGTACGAATAGGATGGGTTGCTTGTAGGATATAGCGTAGGGCAACGCCTCTTCAATGTTTCAAATGCCTTGGCTATGATCACACCACACAAGTATGCAAAGGACCTGATAGGAGTCCCCTATGTTACAAATGTGGTGAAATGGGACATAAAAGAAAAGAGTGTAGAAAGTAGGCACACTGTATTCTTTGCAAGGATGCTGATCCAAAACCTGATTTTGGACACGTCTCGGGATTAGGAAAATGCCGAGTTTTCCAGGAAGCCCTAGCCAAGGCAAAATCAGAGCTTAAATGACCCGCGTCCTGCAGCTAAATCTACACCACAGTTCAACCGCCCAAAATCTTCTTGAGCAGTTTGCGAGGGACATGAAAGCCGACTTCTTGCTGCTTATTGAGCAACACCATGATAAAAGTTCTACATTATGGTATCCTGACGAAACTGGCACTGCCGCGACCTGGGTTCGGAACAGAGACTTCCAAGCGGAGCCTTGTGGACGGCGGGATGGTTTCGTGTGGGTTCAGTGTTCAGGAACCACTTTCTTTAGTGTGTATCTAATGCCGAAGGAATCAATATCGTCTTTCCAAGCCAAGCTTAATACCCTAGAGGGCGCTGTTTTGAACGCAGAGGGCAACGTACTCGGTGGGGGGGGGGGGACTTCAACGCTAAGGCGATCGAATGGAGTATACCTCAAACAGATCCACGGGGAAAACGAATCCTGGAAATGGCGGCCAGGACAGCGTTCGTCGTACTAAACAACGAAAATATGCCGAATTCCCGCCGTATTGGCTTTGAAGGAACCCTACCCGATGTGATATTTGCCTCGGAGTCCTTAGTACGGAGTATACACAATTGGGAAGTATTAGCGGATTACTCATCCTGAGTGCATTCTGCTTAAGGTCAGTGATGTTGTCTTCTGCCGTCCATGTTCTTGGCTTTTTACAACTGGATAGAACATTGGAAGGATGCACGTCGAGAGGTTTGCTGAGCTGCTCACAGCAGGTGAGCTACTGCAAGGAGCTTCGGATGGGACGGAAGAACTGGCAGCTCAAGGCGTGGTGAACTTAACTATGAGCATCGTTACGACTGCTTGCTGCGCTTCTTTGCCCCGTCAAGAACCCCGGCACGGTAAACCCCCAGTGTACTGGTGGTCTACTGAAATCGCTGAAAAGCGAAGGGAGTGTCACAAGCTTCGACGTGAGGCTCAACGGCCGCTGAACCGTGACGAGGTATGCAACCGGGTGGCAGCATATAAGTCAGCCAGGAAATGCCTTCGCAAACTGATTAACAGTAGCAAGGCTCGCTGTGGGCAAGACTTAGTGGACAATGTGAACAAGGAACCGTGAGGCCTTGGCTACAAGCTAGTTATGCGGAAGCTTAGCGCCCTACAGAAGCCTTGCATACATGATGCAGAAAAGATGAATGAGATAGTGTGGGCACTCTTTCCCGCCCATGCCGTCCGTGTTGAAGCTGTCTATGGTGAAACAGCAGTTGAGTATCCACTCTTCACACGGCCGAAACTGGAGAAGGTGCTCCTTTTATGGATAGTGAGGAAGGCTCCAGGTCCAGATGGTGTTCCGGCTGTTGTGTTGCGGCTTGTCTATCACCATTGTCCTGACTTGCTGCTCAGTACATTCAACGCTTGCCTACGGGACGGGGGTGTCCCGGTACAATGAATGTGGCGAAGCTCGTGCTGATTAGCAAGGGAAAGGGAAATCCCGAATCACAGTCTGCATACCACTCGTTATGCATGCTAGATACAGCTGGGTAAGTGCTAACGAGCTGCTGGGGACCTATCTCCCCAGCAGTATGGATTTAGAGCAGCACTTTCCACGATTGATGCGATTGCAGAGGTGGTGAGCGCGGTCCAAAAGTCAGAGGCACATCGTCGCACCAAGCGACGGATCGTCCTGTTGGTGACACTCGACGTCAGGATCGCCTTCAATTTCGCTCGATGAGTGAATATTCTGGATACTCTGGAAAACCCTTTTCAAGTTCCAAAATATCTAATGCGACTTTTGAGGGACTGCCTAAAGGACCAAAGCCTGCTCTACGACACGAAATAGGGCCAACGAAGGGTGGCTGTTACATCGGGTATTGCTCATGGATCTATTCTTGGTCCAGACCTGTGGAACACATCTTAAGACGAGACTGGAGATGCCAGATGTGTCACGGTTGATCGGCTATGCGGATGTTGTCGGGGCTCTGGTCACTGGACACACCGTTGAATACGTGCAACTTAGGCTAGGTATGCAAATGCTCCAAGTGCGAGACTGGAAGACTGGTCGCAAGTTCAGTTTAGCACTAGAGAGAGCAAAAGTGGTCATCTTGACAAAAAAAAAAGAGTGCCTAGAGTAAGGATGATCAGTATTGGAGACGTGCAAATCGACTTGAAGATGATTTTCTCTGAGCAAATCAGGGCAACGGCTGAGAAGGCTGCTTCGCGAGTATCGAATTTGAGTCAAATTAAGGCTAATGTAGGGGGACCCAGCCCATCAAGAAGACGCCTCTTGATGAGTGCTGTAGTGTCTGCTATACGGAGTAGAGGTATGGAGCGACGCTCTCAGTAAGGAGGTTTATCGAAAGTGCTTGGCACATGTACAGAGAAGAGGAGCACTGAGGATTGCTCTTCGTATCCGACAGTCTCTTATTAGGCGGTGAAAGTCACCGCAAGCATGATACATGTCGGCCTCCTTGCTAAAGAGTGCCGCTCTATTTATCTACATCGAAACGATGATGCGAGGGAGATGGTTGCAAGCGAGGAGAGACAGCGCTCGCTCCACGATTTGCAGCAGTCTTGGGTCAATTGCACGAAGGGAAGGTGGATTGCGCCCCTTATCCCAGATGTGAGACCGTGGCTAAATCGAAGGCATGGTGAGACTGACCTCTATATGATGCGGCTTTTGAAAGGGCGTGGGTGTTTTCAGTCTTACTTGCACAAGATTGATAAGTCACGATTCCACGATTGTCGGTTTTGCCCAGGAGAGGAAGACAATGCCTGCCACACAGTTTTTGCGTGCATAAAATTGGACAGAATGCAAAGGGACTTTTACAATGATACGGGAGAGCTCACCCCGTGGTGATGCTTGAATCGGTTGACAAATGGAACCAGGTGGCACATTATGTTCGGGCAGTCCTAAAAGATAAAAGAGATCTGGGGTTGTTGGGGCTGGGTGATCGCTTGTCTGGCACTTCCTCTTCTCCTCTCCCCTCCTGCTAGGAAAGGGATCCCTCAGCGTAAAGGTGCCTCACGGCGTAACAAAACGAAACCTGGCCGGAGTCATGTGTCAAATGGTCCTAGGCTAGGCTCTCAGGTTGACATGGGTGGTGTTTAGCGGGTAGTTCAGTCACCTTTTTGCAAGCATGGGAAGCCGGCACTCTATGGGTAAATGGACATTCACCTGTGTGTGTGGCCTGTTTGTATATTGTGTTTTTTTCTTTCGAGTTTTCATAGTTTGTCCGTTAGAATGCAGTGGTAATTTTTGTTCTCCGTGAAACCTTGCAACCTGTTTCCCGTGTGACACAACCTAGGGGTAGGACGTTGAAAATGTTATAAAGGGTGATTCATTATAAAGTTTAATTTTCAATAGGCTTTTTTGACAGACCATGCGTGCTTCTCGTAAACTGTAATGTAATTTTTATTAAGTATTCTTTGACAAATTATCATGGAAAGACTTACACTGTAACAACGTATCCTAGTTGCTCAGCAGTACATATTATGAAAATTAGCATAATATGAGAAATGTTATTCGTGCTCTTAGAGCAACTTATGGTGTGCATCGTGGACCTACCGGAACCACTATTGCCAATACCAGTGAATTGTCCGCCTAGATCGTGTAATATTACACATTTAGATTATTTTGGTTGGAGTATATGTAGTCTCTAGTCTTCAGGGATAAGCCACCTTCAACCAACGTTTTGGTAGTCAACATTACTCATGTCATTCGCGAGATGCTGATCGCTATGCTGGAACGTGTCGTCCGAAAGTGAACCCTCAGGATGGACCATTTAAAACGTAGTCGCAGTCAATATCTAAACAAGATAATGTTTGAAAAGTAAATATAATGGATTATTCTTTCAACTCACGATAAAATTTTTACTATGGAATTCAACTTTATACCTTTTATTTGAGATTAAAAACCAAACCTCATAATGGATCTCCATATATATCTTGCAGACATAATGCTGGAAATGTGGATCATAGCTAATCGGGGCATATAAAGATCCTTCAGCTAGCAGATGCAAGTGAGGGTTGGCAAATGAATAAGTGAAATTATGTCACGTCTATAGAACTGCATCCTACTGCAGTGAGTGTAAAAGTAACAGAAGGGGCAATTTGACGTATTTTGTTTTTCCTGTATTTTCGTGTAGGAATTGGCCCCATAATTGTTCTATAAATGTGGGGTAGCTGTCCTATAAATATGGGATAGCTGGATGCGTTTTCAATGGCTATGTTGCATTGAGAAGGACGTGTATCAACCGGGCCACTTCCTGCCCTTCCGCCTTACTGATCTGTTGGTTGCGGCTGATGCTGTTGTGATAAACTGGATGTCAGGGTTCATGTTAAGGCTGGTTTGGTTGCCTCGATGGTGTAGTGAATGGTGGTCTCTGCTTAGTTAATCTTATATTAACTTAACCTACCTCTATTTACGTTTTGAATTCAAAATGGTTAGCAAATATTAACACAGTTTATACCGATAGTTGGATTAAATACTTAGCTCGTACCTAAAATGGGGTGGGTGTTCGATCTGAAAATTAAAGGATGCATGCTGTATTATTGTGGTGAGGTCCCCTGAATCAAGTAAGTAACGTATAACAGTGCAAACGCTGTTGGTTGCCAAATGTCTTGTTGAGTAGTTAGTCAGGGACCAAACACGTTGAGATGAGACATTGGTTGATTTTGCCTGAGGCTCCCTTCTTGACAGCATTGATAAGGATGGGCCCAATTTCGATCACACAGTCTTGTTGATCAAACCAGGCATAACTTTGGAAAATGGTGATTTTGCAAACCATATTAAGGAGTTGACATCAAAACAAACAAATGAGCACTTCGGTGGCAAAGGTTTCAACTTATCTGCTAAGGAGATGAGAGTCCGTATGGTATAAAATATACTGTTCGTTTTGTGCATATGTGCTTATTCTATTTCTTCCCTTCTGGTGCAGACTTCATCGAAGAATCCCCTTTCGATTACCTTCTGTTCAATAAACATAGTAAAAGGACTTTGATACGGTGCTATGTTTATTGGACGAAATTGCGATTTTCTAGCATTGCAATTTTTTCATATATTAATCCAAAAAACTGAGACTATTTGAAGAGTTTTTATATTAAAATATATACATTATAGACCAGTTAAGCTTGTGTCGTCATTTTCCATACAGGTGGTTGTCTCCACTGATCACTCAAATTGTATTGATGTTGAATGAATTTCGTGGTACGATTTGCCATATGTGACTTTACGGCAAGGTTGAAGCAACAACATTTTGGTCAACGATACAAATTTTTTTTTTCAATATAAGGATTTGATGTAACTATCAGGTTAAGACCATCAAACCTCTATGCGATTGTTACTAAACTCTAAAACATTAATAACTAGTGTGGCAGTGAATTCCTTTTTGCATGTTCAAATTATACAAAGGAAACATCACCCCCTACTTCATAGCTATGAACATTATCGAATACATGTCCTTTCAGCGTAATATAATGAAGTTCTCATACGTCTCCATTAAAGTCAATAAACCATTTCACGTTTTCTTTTATCACGACAGAAAATATGAAATCCTTGCACAAATGCCGACATCAGCAGCACTTTAAGGGTAAAACTAAATGAATGCCACCGGTGCCCAATTCCATAAATTTGCGTGTTTTCATTTTATATGGAAAAAGACGAATAGCATGTAATATTTCATTCAATCAACTACTGAAGGGAGTTTTACAGCAGCGAAAAAGGATAACGAAATTGAGTTGAAAACTTCTGCCAAATTCTGTGTAATAGAACACAAGAAAACACCACGATAAAAATTTCCCTACCGAAAAAGTATGCGTGTGTATTTGGAGCGGGATCGTTGTGAAAAAATGAGAAAATGAAAAATAAAAGCCGCAACCTTCAAAGATTCGGGATTTCTCATGTTTTTTCTTCCATCGTTTTCCTCAGCAAAAGTCTTTATTAAGATAAATATGTTAGAGGGTATGCGGTACGAAAAAGGGATAGCGTAATATTATTGTCCCCGAGGCGAAAGCGTCATTAGACCAGAGCAAGTGTGTTGACAAGTTATGTGCTGGTTGATATTTGTTTGACTCCTTGTGAAAAATAAGGAAGAACGAAAAAGAAGTGAAAAAATGATTTTTCTTTTTGGTTTGAATATTCATGATGTGAAGGTTTTTTTCGCCCGAGGACAGCAAACGTGAACATTTAGGTCACGAAAAGCACGACGATGATCATGGCGACAAAGATGATGATAATAAAGACGACTTTTGCCAAATAAAAAATAACAAACTAAATAAAATCCAATTTCGTTAATATTCATGTTTAGCAAAGGGAGAAAATGCAAACACTGATAAATTTTGAGGCAATCGGAAAATCCATTTCATATTAACAACATGTGTAATTTGATATGGTGTAAGCAAGAGAGATTTCCATTAAAGGATGCTTTGAAAGTAAACAGTTTCAATTATTGGAAGCTTTTTATCAAGTCTGGCGTAGGTAAAAATATTGTTGCGCGTTGATGTGAAGACTGTCCGTTAATTAAAATGAAAGTTGTGTTTTCCTAAATTGTTGCTTTAAATTATTTAACACAAAAATAAAAAAAATTTCAATCCTTATCAATATCACAATTTCTCTTTCTGCCTACTACTTTTATCACTTTCACTATTGGTTCACATCGAATGTCATCGTTTACGTCATGAGTCAACTAAATCACTAAACATGTATCAATATTATTTGTATTTGCCATATAAGTGGCTGACGTCGGTAAGAGGTAAATCCAGTTTTTTCAGACAAGAAGGACGCGACGTCGCAAGGGAGAAAATAAGACGCATGAGTTCTGGAAATTTTCTAATGATCTAGCCGCACGCACTGGAACTAATGCGTAACTATCTTTTGTGCCTCAGAAAATATCCTAAGTATCAAGACAATCATTCATCTATCGATAGCTCAAGGGGAAAGATCTATGAGATTGGAAATGCGTTCTTGGTCTCAGGATGACAATGGTCCGGACCATAGTATACTCAACTAGTAACCACACTCCATCAACCCTCCGGAAAAATTCGAACACAAGCCGAACAGCGAGCCATAAATCTTCGGTAGCAGGTAGATGGTAAACGCTGATGCGAGGAATGGCGCGAATATAAACATATGCTTCGATGAGAGATTTCAGGGCTACCAGAGCTAAAAAATCAATAACATTGCAGAAAAACAAATTCGTTCCATGCAATCTTTTAGTTTTTTGTTAGGATGTGGCAGCACTCTTATGTTCTGAAATGCGTAAAAGAACACGTGCGTCGGAAATTTTATTTGCATTTTGCTTTGTTTCTTGAGCGCGCGAAACATGGGATCAGCTGTCATGCCCCGGATCAGCTGACGTGCCCCTGGGAAAATTCAAAAAGTGTGCAACACAGGGTAAATGAAAGGTGTGGCTACTATTTGAGTATACTATGGTCCGGACGCACATCTCATGTATGCTACTCGTGTTCATTTGTCGACGGCGAACTATCAAATGGACTCAGTGATACACATACATTGAAAAAATGTATATCGTATACAAAGTGAGTATGGGTGCAATGTTGGACCATGTAGACCTCAGACAGGCTTCAGCTAAACTGATTGTTGAAAAAGGTCGCAATTCTGTTTGCGACTACGTCCATTGAGTTGAGGTAGCTAGGGATCTCGATCTGTGTGATACTTTATGGAGTTTAGGGAACTTATATTGGTGAGCTCCTTGATTTGTATGTCCACAGTTTGTCTACATCTGATGACTGTAGGATTTCCAATAGGTTGTTACAATTCTGAATTGGGGGATACCTCTGAAGCACTTCGCACAACTTTTTTCAATGGACAATGGGATCAGATATATGGATAGTGAGCTTCTTCATGTAGTACCAGCGAAACACCGGTACCATCTAGCAATTAGCACCTCCTTTGTTCATCACTTCCCGACAGCACAAAGGATTAAGGAAAGGTTTTCCAAATCCACACTAACAATATCACAAATTATTAGTATATATATAAATATTTTTTTTTTTATTTGTTAGCTTTTTGTTTACATTTACTAATAAAAGACTTGTACAACTACTTATATGGGATAGAAGGACTTGACATAAAGCTTGCTATAAAGATTATTAGTTGTTAAACATAAAAGAAGAAGAAGAAGCTCATATTTGAATTATCCAGTTAAACCAGTTCAAATTCTATTTTTGAAAATCATTTACACATATATCCCACTTCCCAGTCAGCAACAGAACGCTGCTGGTATAAGGGAAGATATTAAATTGTTAATAATAACTACGATGACTAATTAAAGAACTGAATAATTAAAACAGAAGTAAAGAAATTCAACTAAATATAATAAAGAAACGCAAGCTCAACCCATCCAAACCTTAGCAGTGTATTCTTTCAAAAGTTTTTTAAACATGGGAAATGATTTGACATTCTTCAACTCAGTTGGTAATGAGTTATAAGATTCCATGGCCAGCCTTACTGGATCATGGAGTCTTCTATTTGTCCGCGCAAGTGATAATTTAAGGTAGTCATTATTTCTCGTATTGTAAGAGTGGACATCTCTGTGTTTGATGAGTTTTATACCTGATTTCAAACTATTAGTACTGATTTTAAATACAAATTTAGCCTTTTCCATAAAAATCAACTGTCTAATACTAAATTTTCTAGTCAATAAATAAAGACTATTACTGGGTGTCAACCTATCCAGACCATACATTGCCTTGACAATCTTATTCAGCATTCTATGAATTGAGTCAATGTTCGATCCCGACGCATGGCACCAATTCAATATGCCATAAGTTACCTGGGGCAAAACATGTGCATTATAAATTAATCTTTTGAGACCAATATCTAAATAGCTTCTACTCCTGAACACTCTTATCCAGAAGACTAATTTTGATTTTAAATTACTAATATGCTTTGACCAAGATAACTTTTCATCTACCTCAACACCTAAATACTTGATCGAGGAAACCCGTTCAATTTTGTCTTCATTTGTTTAAATATCATAAGTTTAGTTTTACTTGTATTCATAGTAAGTTTATTCCCTAATAACCAAGTACCGTAAGATATAAGATCAGCATTAATTCTTTGTTCAAGAGCATCCGCAGATGAATCTGAATAAAGAAGCAGTGTATCATCAGCGTATACAATGTATTTCCCTTTCAAACTAGATGTTGTGTATGTATAAAAGGAAAAGAGTTGGCCCAAGCATCGAACCTTGAGAGACACCTATGTTAATCTTATACTTAGAACTAATTTCTTTGTTAACACAAACTAAAATAGTTCTATTACTCAGGAAGTTGCCGATCAACTTCAACGGAGGGCCTCTGATGCCCAATTCACTTAGGCACAAAAGCAAAATGTCATGGTCGACCGTATCGAAGGCTTTAGCTAATTCTACAAATATTGCGGCAACATCTTTTCCGTCATCCAGTTCATTATTGATGAATTGTAAGGCATCCGTAGTAGCAGATATTGTGCTACTTTTTTCATTAAACCCATACTGGTTCAAATCAAACCCTAATGAGTCATTAATAAATCGAGTGATCCGAATATTAATTATTTTTTCAAATACTTTGCTCAAAGTGTTCGTGAGGCTAATAGGTCTATAATTTGAAGGTTCCTTTACACATCCTGATTTGAAAGCAGGAATCACTATTGCATCCCTAAATTCCGATGGGAACTCACCACATGCCATAAATTCATTGAACTCGAGGACTAAGTGTGGGGCGATTATTTCTCTTATCAATTTAAGTTCCCTAGCAGAAATACCATCACTGCCTGAAGATGAACTCTTTAGCGAAGCTTTAATTGATATAACTTCATTATCGAATGTAGGTTCGAGGAAAATTGATTTGACGTTAAGCGGAATCTGATATCGTTTAAAATTCATAAACTTAAATTTTTGGTCAAGTTCATCGGCTAATCTTTTCCCTATAGAGCTGAAATGTACCCCAAGGGTTTCAGCACTAATATCAGTATTTTGTTTGCTTTCCCCACCTGATGACAAAATTTCATTATTAAGCGTCTGCCATACTTTTCTAGCATTTCCATCAGTAGAAGCAATTCGCTTAGCAAGAGATTCTCTTTTGGCAGCTCTTATCAATGAGTTAACCCTATTTTTCTGTTTCTTGTAGTTCAAAATATGGTTATCTATATTTGGATTATTCTTCATACGTTTAAATAGAGTATGCTTCTTCCTAATTTCTCTAATTATTTCCCTAGTAATCCAAGTGTTACTTCTAGTACGTATCATTTTGACGGTAGTAGCTGACTCTTTCGCGCTTTGGATGGTTTTAATAATTTCCGAAATGTGTAACCAATGGTTGCAGTTTTTAAATTCACTATCTACTAGTTCAAAAAATTTTTCTCTATCTAAGCTGTAAACATTTTTTTTTTTGCCATGGGTATCAACACTTTTCTAACTCCCTCAACAGTAACAAATAAGACGCTATGGTCTAAGTCCGGCCAAACCTCATATTTAACCAAGAAGTTTACTGAATATGTATTCAAGTTAGTAACGATATGATCGAGAAGTGTAGAGCAATTATCCGTTATTCTTGTAGGTTGATAGTTAATCATCCGTGCTCCATTCATATTTAACATATTTAAATAGTTCATACTAATGCTGTTGTTATGAAGTGTATCGATATTCACATCAGCTATGACCGTCAAATTTTCGTGACTTTGATAGATATCATCTAAGTATTCAATAAATTCATTAACAATCTCACTAGGCGCCCTATCATACGTTCCAATCTTTATTTTTTGCCTCTCATCCTGAAGGGAAATAACTATCGTATTATATCTATTATCTACTAGAAGAACTCTATACTTAATATTGTTTCTTATGTAAATAGCAGTTCCTCCACCTTGACTTTGATCCCTACAATTATGTATAGACTGAAATCCATTTACGTTATATAACCTAACTTCCTCACTACAAATCCAAGTTTCATTCAATATGATGACATCCGACTCTCATGTGAGTTACAAAACACCTCAAAGTCATCAAACTTGTTCCTAATGCTTCGAATGTTAGCATAAACTATATTTATATTTAATGCTTTATTCATTTTCAGATGTATAATTGATTCTTCTTTGGAACGACTTAATAGTCTTGAGATATTCAGGGCACTCTTTATGAGATGCTGGATGAGAAACTTGATTATTTTTTGCTGACAGGCAATTAGAGCATTTACTAGATTGGGAATTGCAGCTCCTTGTTTCGTGATGCTCGGCACATTTGGCACAAACCTCTGTGCTACTTCTGCAGTTTATTGAAGAGTGGCCAAATTTTTGACACTTAAAGCATCTTCTAATGCTGAATTCTTCCCTACAAAAATATGAGTTAAAATCTATATTAACAAATGTATTAACCAATCGCTTGTATAAAATTCCCGGTACTTCAAAGATTAATGAATATTTAGATGTTTTTCTGCTTTGCCAGTGCTTGACTATATTGATTGAGCAATCAGGAATACCTGGATTGAGAGCCTTTATCTCATCCAAAAGCTCATCACTCTCAAATGTTCTTTCCAATCCATGCACTATTAACCTAGGCATCATCTGCTTAGTGAGAACCACTTTATAAGCATCACCTAGGCATTCCTGCAATGAATTGACAAGAGCCTCTGTATTAGATAAACTTTCAGTTTTGAGTAAAATGCCACCATCAGTAATTTCCCTGCTGTATGTAATCGGAATTTTAGCCGCCGCTGGCTTAAATGCTTCCTTTACTCTTGCCATAGTTTTGTCTGAAGCTTGCCTTTCTTTCGGTTTTATTATAACCCCTCCATTATATTTCGGCGCTACTCCTATTGGATTCTGGGACAATGCTGCTGCATATGAAACAGGCCGCACTGATTTGTTGGAGATTTGCGTTTGCAGATCTTCTAGTTTTTTTTGCTATTTCTCTGTTAGTGTCATTCAGCCCTGAAATTTTATCCATTATATCAGCTTGGCTTTGACTCGCTGTTAATTGCTTTGTTTTTAGCAGCTTAGAGGCAGTGGCTTTTTCACTGGGGCACACCCAAAAACACCAATCTACCGCCTCCTTCAAGGCATTATAGACAGTATCTGGCATTGATATGCAGCTTGTGTGGAACCATTTCCCACACAGACTGTCGCATTTCATTGCGAAATCGCCTTTGTTGACCACTTTTTTGCAAATTCTGCACTTATTCGACATTATATTGAAAAAAACAGAGCACCAAATTTATAAGTGAATACTGCTAAGGTTATGTTGAAAATCAAGCAATTGTATCAATACTATATACTCACTAAATTCAGTTCACTTCAATATGATGTAATAATAATTGCTGATTTTGATCAAATTTCACTAAAAACAGACAATTTAATTTATTTTAAACAAATATTTAGCAAATTTTCACTCTGAAAATTATTTGTTATGACACGCAATGACAGTTCTTCTTCTTGTTGTTCTTTTGCCTCACCAACGAGAAAATGAATTATAAAAATCAAGAAAACGGACTTTAATCCGCTTATAGATAGTTGAGGAGTTCAATTATTAAAATCTTATTATATGTACTCGTATGTAAATTAGATTGTATTTTTGGAATTTCCCATATGTTAAATGTACATTTATACTAGAAAAGTAGGATAGTTGTTACAAATAAGTTTAATCCCTGGAGACGGAATAGGAAAGCGCCACTCGCCAACCAATCAACTACCTCCAGGAGCCAATTGGCGAGCTTGAGGCTTGCCGGAATGGTTAGTACACTGTTAAGACACGGACATGTGTCTAGGCCAACACCTTATCCTATACCCAGCCGACCCAATGATGCATAGGGGAATTATAGAATAAATTCTAACTGGTAAATATTCCCTGACCACTAATTGTTTCTTTCTCGGTTCGTTGAACCACCTACCCAAACTTTCACAATACCCTACCGTGAAAATCTCCACATAATCACCATCTACACACCTCAGAAACCCCGTTGGGAAGGATTCTTGCCACACCAGGCGTAATTTACACTTATCACCTACACTATACACTCCACGCACGATTACAACACTGGGTGAAATACTATTTGCATGCCAAATTCCACAATTATAACCTAAAGTTATTATGGCAATCAATAATTTTTTTAATTCTCTTTTTTCTGTAAAAGCCGTCGGACCTTGCTTTGTCGTGAGAGCAGACGCGTTTCGACTATTTCGAGTCATCTACAGTGTCCAAAGGATGTGTTGAAGGGAATGACTTCATATAGTCGTAGGATGGGTTAAGCGGATGGGTAATTAGCTCATGGGTAATAAGTTTAGGTAGTTAATTACATCAACTACTAAATTATGCCAGGTAGAGGGATATTGTTTTTGTTTTGTTACTTGTTGGATGTCCGTTTGTTCTGTTTCATCTCGTCCCGTTTTCATCTAAGAGTGTGGTCTAGTAGTGAGAAAATTGCGTCGGAATTGGTAACAAGTTGTTCGTTGATAATGTTACCGTCTGTCTTTCTATGTTTATAAATTTCAAGCCTTTCTAGGATGTCTAGTCTCGGTCCTTTGCTTTGTTCATGTAGCAATTTCATAGAGTTTGTCATAGCGTCAGGTTCATGTGCGTGGCTTTGTAGGTGCGTCGCATAATTGGAGCCTGCGTTGTTGTGTAAGAAAGAATGTAAGTGCTCTTTGTATCTTGTCGTTGGTTTTCGTGTTATTCTTCCTTTATATACCATGTCGCAGTCCTTGCATGTCAGTTTGTATATGCCGCTGTTTTCGTATATTGATTTGTCATTCAGTTTTCGTTTCAATTTGTTTCCAATGCTGTTGTTCGTTTTAAACGTAGTTTGCAATTTGTATTTCCTAAGGAAGTTTGATAGTTTGTATGTCTCTTTGCCTACGTATGTTAACAAAATCCACTGTTGGTCGTTCTTATGAGTTTCAGTCAGTTGGCTTTCCTGTTTTTGTTTGTACTGTGTGACAAGTTTGTTAATGTTGCATTGCTTGTATCCGTTATTATTAGCTATTCTGTAAATGTTGTTTAGTTCGTTGGAGTAGTTAGTAGGAGTCATGGGGATGGAGTGAAGCCTCTGAACCATTGATCTGTACGCTGCTAGCTTATGTTGTGCGGGGTGGTTAGATGTTTCATGCATGATATGATCAGTTGTGGTTGGTTTTCTGTATATTTTGTAGTCCAATCGAGTTTGTTCACGTGTCACAGTTAGGTCCATATAGTTGAGTTGTCTGCTTGTTTCTTTTTCCATAGTAAAATTTATATTTTGGGTGAATTTCATTCATATAGGGAAGTAGTTCGTTTTATTTATTTTCTTGTGAGTCAATAACGATGAAACAGTCAGTTTCTTACAGCTTCTATTACTTTTCTTAATGTTTTTTTTGTGGTTGAGAGGTCAATGCCATTTGCACACAGAGTGCGGAACTCCCATGCTCGCAAGCAGGTGACTGGACTACCCACTAAACATCTCCCCTGTCAAAGTAAGAACCCAACCTGAAACCGTTTGACACACAACTTCAGGCCAGGTCTCATTTTATGAATCCGTGAAGCGTTTTCAAGCTGGGGGGTCCGTTTTCTAGCAAGAAGGAGGAGGGGAAGAGATAGTGCCAACAAAAGTGATCCCCCAGCCCCAACCCCCCGGGTCGCTGTGAGTCCCTTTTATCTTTTAGGACTGCTCGAGCATAATGTGCCACCAGGTTCTATTTGTCAACGGATTCGAGCATCACCGCAACTATATTATCCGGGGTGAGCTCTTCCGTCAGCCTGTAGAGGTTCCTTCACATCGTAAACATTTTGTGCACGTTAAAAAATGTGTGCCAGGCATTGTCCTCCTCTCCTGGGCAAAACTGACAATCGCGGGACCAAGACTTACCAATCTTGTACAAGTATGACTGAAAACACCCTGTTCAGTTCCTGAACAAAGTACAGCAAAATAATTATTAATATTCTTCCTATTAACTTGCAAGCCAGCACAATTTTCAATTTTATTATTTTTCTAACGTATTGCCCATAGTTCAATATTCTTAATTGATGTTAATGCCATCTTGCAATTCTTTAGAGTCAACATTCTTAACTTAAATACTACGTTGCATAATTATGCGATCAATCAAAATTTCATACTTTCGATTATTGCTGGCTTGCACATTTTGGGTTAACGAACTTGATTGCAATTAAAATAATTTAATGATGATTGTAAAAAAAAATTATTATAAATACCTTTGATTTATGAATAAAGAATCACTTGCAAAGTATTGTTCACATCAAACAAAGCGTTTCTATTTTTCCCAGTTTCTCAGTTTGCCCTAATTCAATTATATACTACAACAATTGAATATATGGAATAATCCCAAATTCCTCAATAACAGCTGGTGTGGCTGGTTTTTTGAGGAATCATCCTATCCTTATTTCGGTCTGCAGAACTCAGTTTCCACGCCGAAACACACCCATGTCCGCTTGAAAGCTGGCTCAGATAGAAGTCAGTCTCACCATGCCTTCATTGAGCCACGGTCTCACATCCGGGATGAGGCGCGCAGTCCACCTTCGCTTCTTGCAATTCATCCAAGACTAATGCCAATCGTTGAGCGAGCGCTGTTTCTTCTCGTGGACAACCATCTCCCTTGCATCTTCGTTTCGGTGCAGGTAAAAAGCGTGGTACTCTCTAGCAAGGAGGGTGACAGGTATCACGCCTGCGATAACTCTCACCACTGAATAAGAGACTATTGAATACGAAGATGCAATACTCAGTGCTCCTCTTCTCTGTACCTGTACCAAGCGTTTTCGATATACCTCATTACTGAGAGCGTCGCCCCATACTTCTGCTTCATACATTAGCACTGACTCTACAGCACTCATGAAGAGGCATCTTCTTGATGGGCTGGGTCCCCTGACGTTGGCCATAAGTCGACTCAGAACCGATATTCCCAAAGCAGCCTTCTTAGCGGTTGCCCTGATTTGCTCAGAGAAACTCATCTTTGAGTCGATCAGTAGCCCCAGGTACTTCACCAATAGTTTCGATTCGATTGTATGTCTCCAATACTGATCATGACCACTTCGGTTTTCTCCAGTGCTGAACTGAACACGCGAGCAGTCATCTAGTCCCTCACTTGGCGCATTAGCATACCTAGCCAAAGTTGCGCCTGTTCAAAGGTGCATCCAGCGACCAGAGCTGCAACATCATCCGCATAGCTGATCAAGCGTGACTCATCTGGCATCTGGAGTCTCAGTACCCCGTCTTAAGACATGTTCCACATGTCTGTACCAAACATAGATCCCTGGGCAACACTCGATTTAATTTTTCCGTTTCACCATGAACAGCGTCAACACGGACGGGATGGGTGGGGAAGAGCGCCCGCACTATCTCGTCCATCTTTTTTCACATCATGTAGACAAGGTTTCCGTAGGGCACCAAGCTTTCGCATAACCAGCTTTTAGCCAAGGCCCCACGAAAACTTGTTTACATTGTCCACTAGATCTTGGTAGCAGTGAGCCTTGCTGTTGTTGATCAATTTGCGAAGGCATTTCCTGGCCAACTTGTATGCTGCTACGCGGTTGCTTGCCTCGTCCTGGTTCCATGTCTGTTGAGCGTCACACTGAAGCTTGTGACACTCCTTTCGTTTTTCAGCACTTTCAGTTGAACACCAGTACACTAGGACTAGCCGTGCCGGGGTTCTCGACGGGGCATAGAAGCTTTGCAAGCAATCGTGATGATGCTCATAGTTGAGTTCACCACGTCTTGAGCTGCCAGTTGTTCCATCCACTCCAGATCTCCCTGCAGCGATGTAATTGCTGTGAGAACCTCGATGAACTTTTCGACGTCCATCCTTCTGATGTTCCATCTAGTTCCTCCATACTAAGGACTCCGAGGCGAACGCCGCGTCCCGTATGGCTCCTTCACAGCCAATAGGTGTTTAATACTACGAATATCGTCCTGAACACCATTTCTAGGATTCTTTTTCCCCGCACATCTGTTTGAGGAATACCCCATTTGATTGCTTTAGCGTTGAAGTCTCCCCCAACGAGCACGTTGCCTTCTGTGTTTGAGACAGCGCCCTCCAGAGCATTAAGATTGGCTTCGAAAGATGATATCAATTCGTTAGGCGTTAGGTACACACTAAATAGGGTGGTCCCTGAGCACCGAACGCACACAAAACCATCCCCGAATCCACGTATCTCCGCTTCGAAATCACTGTTCTCAACCCAGATGGCGGCAGTAACAGTTTCGTCAGGATACCATAACGCAGGACTTTTATCATGGTGTTGCTCACTCACCAGCAAGAAGTCGGCTTTCATGTGCCTAGCGAACCGCTCAAGCAGGGTTTGGGCAGTTGAATCGCGGTGTACGTTTAGCTGCAGGATGCGGGTCATCGAAATTCTGATTTTGGCTTGGCTAGGGTTTCCTTGAAAACGCGGCATTTTCCTGATCCCAAGATGTGTCCCAAACCGGTTGTTGGATCAGCATCCTCGCAAAGAATGCAGTGTGCCACCTTCGTACACTCTTTTCTTTTATGTCCCATTTCACCGCATTTGTAACATAGGGAGCTCGTTTCGGGTCCTTTGCATACTTGTATGGCGTGACCATAGTCAAAGCATTTGAAACATTGAAGAGGCGTCGCTCTTTGCCGTGTCCTACAGACAATCCACCCTATTTGTACTTTGCCCTTGTTCAGGAATTGTTCGACGTCCTTTTCGGTCACATCAACTGTGGTCATGCAATGTCCCCTATTGTTTTCTAGCGTCAGTCTCGCTTTGATCCTTCCCACGCTAGGGAACTCCCTTTTGATGGCCTCTTCCACCTCAGCCAGATCCGTGACGCAGTCAATGTCTCTTATATCGATCGTTGCCATCGGCTCGAGCTAGGCTATAGTTGCGCTTGTACTGAGGACTTGCTTTACTGCGTCACAGAATGCTTCCTTATTGTCGGCCTCTGCTCCGAATTCGACCAGTATGTGGCCCGAATGCGTTATTTGTACTGCTTTAATGGTAGTGTTGGTGTCTTCGGGCCTTACGTTTCCCCTGGTGTCCCGCAGCACCTCCGCATAGGATTGGCCATCTTGGGGTTTGACGAGCAATGCCTGCTGCCGGGCTCTTCGTCGGGGCTTCTGTCTTTCCTCTTTTGCGTTAGGTCTTTTTTCTTGTTAGGCGTTCGTGCGAACTTTACTTTCTGGCACTTTTTGAAGGAGTTTCTTTGCGGTTTTCTTCGCTCTTTTTGTATGCACTGTCTGAAACCCGTGATCTGGTGCCAAAGCGTCCATCAAGTGCACTTTCCTTCCTTCTTTTATCCCAATTTCCTTCCATTCTTTTATTGATTCCTGCCATTCTTTTATTGATTTTCAATGGTGGAGCTATCTGCGTGTGGCCTTTATATTTCAACTCCAGCACTTTTTTCGCCTGCTGCTCGTCTTTGGCCTTAACCAGCTCATCCGATAATGGCCTATGCGGTTTAGGAGCTCCTCTAGTTCAAGACGCCCAATCTTCATTGCTTTGGTGATTTTTGGGGAGGCGCATGCAGATTGTATTCTTTTCAGAACATCTCCCGCTTTTTGGAATAGCCTTACTTCTTCATGTCGCTGGGCGGCAATTGTACTTTGCGACCATTCTTGGGAGAGGTTATCACTTTCCGCTTCCGAATGCAGTACTTCCTGCACTTTTTCGATATTGGCGATGCAATCACCCTACGTCTCTTTATTTACCTAGTCACTCGTTTCTTTTCCTGCCGTAATCTACTCGTTGGCTTCAGGATGGTTCTTTATTATGTCGGGATTTATGACCCTTGCATCAGTCGCTTCGGTAACGATCGCAGCACTGACCATCGAATTCTCGATGTTCTTTATATTTTCTTCCACTTCTCAAACACCTGAAGCGTCCTGCAGACTTTTCCGCTTTTCCTCTATAAGACGCTCATGCGTTCGCATAATTTTTTTGCTGCGCGCGAACGCCGCAGGAACCTCATTCTGAACCAGACTGTCTGCTTATCTCCGATTTTTATTCATCTTCACTGTCATTGTATTCATCGTCGTTTTTGTCATCGTTAGTACCGCGCTCGATACTGTCAACATCGTGGCTGCAACCACTGGTTGCGTCGTCGTTGTTATTATTTTTTATTTCTTTTTTGGAGTTTTTTTTTTTTAAATCCTTTTGATATATTTTTGTTTGCTCCAGTTTTATTGGGTCCCCCCTCGGAGCTGCTATCTCCGTTCTTGTGTGCAGTCGCCTTTTGGGTCCCATGGTTATCTTTGCAGAGCAGAGAGGCCATGCGAGGGTTGGCACAAGCCCTTAAGTGAACAAGTGCTCAGAGCCAGACCAGCGCTAATCGGGAGTCCATCTCAACCGAGCTTACACCACCACCCAATGGTGCGAGCTTCGAACGTATTCCGAGGCCTGCCAAGGTTTTACCGGGACGGGGACGGTATGGTAGTTGAATCGGAGCCGGTCACGCACAATTGTCACCTCGGCGCTACTGTGCAAAGCAACTAGGTCCAAACCATCATATCCGCCAGCCCAAAGCATCAATTCCAGCTCGTTGTCGAAAGCGTAGTCTAGATCCAATCAGGGTCGTTACCTGTCATCTCAAGAGGGAACTTCATGGCGCCCCCCATATCTTTGGGTCCATAAGGGCGGCACTCCTCAAAGAGTTCTAGCCTCCAAGAGTGCTCATGTCAACCGGCAATCCCCCTGCGGGAGTCTCCTCGGGTACGTGGGGGCGACTCCCCAAGAATGCTAGCCTCCAAGAGTGTTCTTGTCGGTTAGCATTCCTCTTGCGATTTCGGCCTTTGCAAGCATTTGTTATGCCACCTTTTCTGGAAGGTCAATGATGGCTATAACTTGCTCCGTGGTGGTGGCGATTAAGCCAGGGAACTCACGCTTTATGGTGTCTTCGACCCTGGATACTTCCGTAGCGCAGTCAATATCCCTGATATTGAGTGCTGCCATAAGCTCAAGCGAGGCTAAATTGGCACTTCTTCGGAGAACCTTTTTGATAGTATGACAGAAAGAGTCCCTGTTTTTTGTCTCGCGCTTAAATCCGGTCAGTAGACCACCAGACCTGGTGGGCCACACTGTTTCGATGGCAGTTTGTAGCTCACTTAGCTTAACCGCTCTTTTTTCACGTCTCGCAGGATATCGCTGTAAGATCCACCATCGGTACGTTTACTCAGCAGAGCCTACCTTAGGCGTTTGTGCTATTGGTTGTCCCTAGCTTGGGTCACACTGGATATTCCTCCGCATTTTGCTTCCTGGGTAGGCTACTGATCTTTCGTTGTATTGAGAGGTCTTTTCGTAGTTTTTCAACGTGGTGTGCTCCTTTTGAAATTTATCTATCCTCCTCTTCTCTGTTTCTCTTTAAATTGGGCTACAAGGTACCCTTATGCTGTACGTAGGTGTTGGGATAGCTGGCACTTTATCAAGTTTTTCGGCCTTGTACTTTTCCTCTACCCTCTATTACTTGTGTCTGTTGTATCCAGTCCTCTCTAAGAGCCCCTGTAGCTCCAGGCCATCAATCATGATATCCATGTTTATGCCCTTTTAGATACTACAGCTGGTTTATGTTCACTTTGGGACCATTCATGCCTACCATACGAGCCGCTGCTCTTCTTTGGAATAGTCAAGACCAATTGAGTTGCCTAGCGTCTCGCGTGTTGGTCTCGTTCACTATTTGCTTCGAATTTAGCGCCTTGGTCTCTTCTGTGTTAGTGTGAATCACTTTGAGATTTTGGACCCCCTCAGCTTCCTCTTCGATTTCTGATCTTGATTGCCCTGCTGTTTGCTATTCTTGCAGTGATAGCTCCATCGTTTGCATCATTTTCTTACTGCCCTCCAAATGCGTCAAAAATTTCCGGTTGCAGAGGGCTGTCTTGTGCTTCCCGTTCAATCGTGCGTTTTTTGTCCACTTTTGTTGTCTAAGTCATTACTGTCATTTTTCTTGTCTACGGTGTCTTGTTTGTCAAGTTGCCATCGTTAGTGCTGGAGTTATCGGCGTAGTTGTCGTTGATGCTGTTGTTTTTGTTATTCGAAGAATCGAACTCAGGTTGATTGGGTCTCCCTCGAAGTCGCTGTCTCCGTTCGTATGTGCAATCGACTTTTTGGTCACATGTTTATCTTTGCAGAGCAAGGATGCCATGCGAGGGTTGGCACAGACTGGCACGAATCGGAAGTCCATCTCAACCAAATCTACTTAATTCGATGGTGCACACTTCGAACATACTCTGAGGCCTGCCGCAATGCAATTATTACCCGGTCCGCAGCAAACTGTTAAGTTAAAAATATAGTACTAGTACTAGTACTAGTAAGCAAAACTGTGACTATATGTTGGGCATGGAAGCATATAGTTTCGGCCTTCGTTTAAGACCCTATATGTTCCGTTGAATTTCTGCCTAGTGAGTGTCTGTTCGGTTTAGCGTAACGCTGTCCCAGACTTTGCTGGAAGACAGTACAGTGGCGTACGAGGTCACTTCATTAGCCGTTTGTTAAAATTATTAATCTCGATATCGAGGATACGTGTAATGTGGAAGGGTGGGAAATGGGTTCGCTTTCAATTTTTTGCGTTATCCACAGGGGTTTCAATGGTGAGTTATTTAGCAGTTAGAATGCATTTATTGAGCAGGGTAACGTAGTGATGGCTTGTGGAAGCGTTTTTGCAACCCAATTTAGTTGAACAGCATAGAAGCCGTAGTCGGCAGAAACGCTACATTTAGTAATAAGTCGTATGCATATCATCAAATGTAAATGAAATCGGGAAGCTCTGAGGCTTTTATTTATTTCTATAGTGACTTACAACTGAAAATAGTGTGTCCGCTGACAACTAGGCTCCATGACTCAGAAGCTATTGTCGGTTTCCTTACCGACTTGTAACTAAAAAAAAACATGTCCACCAAAAGCTTCGGGTTAAAGCTCTGAGGCTATTATAATTAAGTAACTTAGACATCAGAATAGCATGTCTGCTAATGGTTTCCGATCAACAACTAAGAAGCTATCTTTTTTTGCTTAGACTAAGAGCTGAGTGCCTGCCAACAGTTCTGTTTTGGAAGGATCACATTTGTGTATGCTGTCAGTGGGTTTTTTGGGGACCACTCAACTTTTTGGTTTTTCCCCATTAATGCCAGAATTAATTGGCTTAACTAACACTCGTTTCCATTTTATTACTGCTAATACTAAGAAATTGCAAATTGGGGGCTGAATTAATATTTCGTCATTCGTGGGGATAAAAACGGGACTTGAAAAGGATAATTGGTTTAAGGGTAGATTTGTTTGCATTGGGTGGGCCTATGTTGTATTGGGCTATAATAATTAAAAGTCGTTTGTTTCACAGTTTCTACAGTTGAATTATTTCAGTGAAACTTTAAATTATTTTGGTTTCTTGTTTAGCATTTGTATTGAAAAATTTTCTCTTGTATGTAAATTTTATATTCTTTTCATGCGGTTTGTTTATTTTGTTTGTAATTTAATTTAAATGCATTAAAAATTATTGTCCAAATGTTTACTCATTAGTTTATTTAATCAAATGCATATTTTTGTATGTAATCAATTTATGAAACATAAGCGTGTAGCGACTAGAGATTGTACTGATTACTTGATTTCATTAAGTGCCCTCAGGAAATTATTTGAGTGTTCGTTCAATTTAAAAGATAAGACCTGAATATTCACGTGGGTGTGCGTTATTGTTATTATTATTGTTTCAGTTGTTTGAGCGATAAAAGGTGTTATGTTGACATAATGATGAGCATGCATTTGTTTACTCGTTATTTATGTTTTCATTATGCTTGCTTGTGTTTAATATTCACTTGTACTGTTTATTGCTTTGCAGGTTAGTCAATTGAAACGTTATATCTTTGTTAAGTTGTACGTTAAATAATGTTTGAACGTTTGGAAGTTTATTTGAATGATTTTGAAATCGACAAGAGTAGAGCTAAGAATATGGATCGATTTCCTTTGCATTAATTATTGGATATCAATATTATATTTTTGTTATTTAGATGATCAATGTGATTGATTTTTTTGAATTTGAGAATACTGATTTAGTTTCTTTGACAGTGAAAGTAGCAGTTTCGGATATCGGCTGAGAGGAAAGATTTACATCCCATTTAATTTTGCTACACAATGCGCTAGATTGTGGTGTTTGCAAAACCGATTTCCCACCGGCTGCGCCAATTTTGTTGCTGTACCAGTATACACTATGTATACTGGCATGACCTGGGAGCTTGATACGATGTGTATCCTATATACACATCAACGCTCTTAGGAGAGATATGTCCCTGTATAATACTTACCTGCTACTTCATATTTGTCAGTTAGATCAGTAAAAAGGTGTTCGTTTATTTAATGATTTAATTTTTGTTTCGTTTTTCGTTAGATTATACAATTACACGATCAAGTAACTAGGTACATTGATAATAATATATTTTACTAATGAATTCTTCAAATAATTAATTTATTACAGAGACAATGAGTTTTATGTTTGCATACGCATAAAGTAAAAGCATTAATGGAGTTGTCAAATTTCTACGGAAATTCAAGGAAACCAATTTTTTAAGACTTTTACTGCAGGACCCGGGCATTATTGCCTTAGGGCTTTAATACTCAGGCTAACGGCTTGAGTAGCAGTCCGATTGATAAATTATCAATTATAAACTCAACTGTAGGCCCCGGGCGTAAAAGTCTTGGGGCACTTATACTCGGACTGATGCCTTGAGTATGCAGGCGAACGTATTCTTAATTCGCTTATCCCGAGCTAATTGTCTTCGGCTGGAATAAGCTCGGACGCACGCCTTGAACTAGCGAATGGAGAAGTACTTTTCGATTTGCTTGCTTCTATAATTCTCTTTTATAGCACAATTGTGCTGACTTAATTGCTTACCAACTGAAATAATGCAGACAATTTAAAATAGTCAATGATCAAAGCTCAAAATGTAATGGTTTTTAATGCCATCTCTCTGTGACTGGTGCAACCACAAAGCTCAAGCTTTCGCTCGATTTGCCTAATTGCATATGCGTGTAACCAATTTCTTTCACTGAGGCGATACGTTCGATTGCGAAGTCTTGTGTGTATATGTTTACTAATTAATACGAGTATGGATATACAGCCACTTCTGTTAATGCATGATACGACGTCGCGCCCTCAGATGCTTTGATTACGATTCGCAGCTTTTCGCATATGTTGCCTTTCAAAGTACACAGAGAGGAATGATGCGACGAGGACCGGGTAATAATTGCACTGCGGCTTGCGTAACAGTTCAATTAGAGCCGTTTGCGCACAAGTGTTACCTTGGTACTACCACGCAAAGTAGCTAAGTCCAAACCATGATATCCACCAACCCAAAACGTCAACTCCATTTCCTCATTCGAATCGTAATCATTTTTCCGTGTAATTCGGAAGGAACTTTACGGAAACTTCCATTTCCTCAAGTACGTGGGAGAGGCACTCGCCAAAGCATACTTGCCTCCAAGAATACTCCTGTTGCCTAGTATTCCCCCTGCGGGATTGCAGACTTTAAATTCAGCATAAATTATATTGACCATATTGTCACTGAAATTTTTATTATTATCTAATTTAATCATATTGCTACCAAAATGTACATCTATATCATTTATTATAACCTATATTTCAATTTCAGGATGCCTCCAATATTCAATGCAGATCGAACTCTTCAAATATTCAGCATTGCCAATACTAATTTAATCCCGTATAATCAATCCCCTTGATTTGAATTAATTTACTATCTATTCTGGCCAAGAAAATGTAGTTCTAAGATTTATGGAAACGACGTTGCTAAGTATCTAAACAAAAAGGTACCAACTGTTGTAGAAGGTCGAGATTCAACCGCATTATTCCATTATTCACGAGAACGGGATGTCTGCAATACCATTTCAACCACTACTACCAATTCTACGACTAGTGCTCCTAGTGACTATTAAAGATTTTCATAGATACTACTCGTTGATAAGTTTAGTTGTATCTTACGACGGTGTCTGTTAGGGATGGTCTTAACGTGAAAGGCATATGGCACGTTGCTTTTATGACTCGCTCATATATCGCTTTTAGGAGAGACATTATTGGCTGTATTTTATCTAAGGTTTACGATTTATTGAAATGGGTTTTGCAGTAGTCAGGGAGGGGGAGTATAAGTTATTGGGGAAAAGGTTATGGGTGTTGAGATTTTATTGTTTTTGATTATAGTATCTTAGATTTAGATAACGCAGAGAATCAATTAAATTGTACACTACTTTCTCTGAGAAACATCTTTAAACTTCTAGCCAAAGCAAAAAGACCATCAATCAAACTTATTCTCTGTTTCAATCAAACCCCCAGGACACATAAGTATACATTATTTGTTCTATTTTTCTTTGAAGTGATATCATCATGCAACGATAAATGGTTAAATCATCTGGAAAAATTCTAAACGTTTGTAGCTCGAATAACAATTCTCTCAAGGATATACAGACAACAATAGAGAACTTTAACAAAGGCTTCTGTATCAATCACTATATCTACCCTGATGCCATTGATTTGCATTGAAATGCAAACATAAAGAAAATATTGTGTGGAAAATTGTCCAATACACATGAGAGATACTGGAAATAGAAGTAAAGGAACGATTTGTGTCCTGGTTTTTGTGGCTTCGAATGAATAATGTCAACGACCGCGTTTAAGCGTTCATCCTGATAAATATAGCTTGGAAAATAAATTTCGCATTCATGTTTCAGCCTGATTATTATCGTATATAATACACATTTTGAGAATATATGAGTAACAAGTCATATAAAATCGCCAGCCGTCGAGCGGAAAACTTCAAAATGGCAACGAAAAGTGTGATCGCATTAATTGAAATTCCAATTTACTGAAGAATTTTTTCTGCGATAACCAAAGTCTACCAGGCACTGATACCAATGGCCACGTGCTTCGTTTGTGAAAAACAAATTCATTAACTACTAACTTGACAATATGACAGTGAAGTATACTCCGTCATATATCGCCAGCAGAAAGCACAGCAAGCAAATAACGCAAACTCAGTACCAAATCATAGACAGCATAATAACCATCAGACGAATTTAATTAACAATCAAAAATAAATGAAATTAATTCATTAGCTGAGAAAAAAAAATGAATTTGCATGCAGAAGAATACTGCAATGAAAATGTTTAAAAAAAATCCTGCAAACAAAATGATTAAATTAAAATACTTGATTCACGGCTCAATCAAAAACTGCCTCTTTATTTACTTTTCTTCGTATTTTATACTAACAATATGCTTATGATTGTGTCATACGGCACACGACGAGGAATGGGTCATTATGCACGCGATGACGATTATGCTGGCGGTGCGATATGATACTTTCACAATATTACAGGTAATTGATCGAAGGTGAATGACAATGCAAAAATGCTTGAGAACTTATGCAATATGAATTTATGTTGGCTATGAAATTTAATGCAAGGCAATGTAATTATAAAATACAAGCTAGTAAGAATTTGGAACGAAAGCTATTGAACTTAAGATTGTTTTATCATGAGAAAGTTATTGAACTTGAGATTGTTGAAGTAATCGCTTCCCCCCGTTGAACTGCAGTTCAAGACTCGTTGAGCGTGCTTGATTCCAAATTTATGTTGTTGGGTAATTTCTTGGTCGATCTGGTTCATTTCTTCAGCCTGTTTATTTGCAGTTATTGTTAGCTGGCTGAAGTGCTCATTTATGCGGTTGTAGTTACTTCGCATTATATTCACTGTTGAATCTAGTATTGATGTTTGGTTTTTCAACATCTGTAGAAGACGATTCTGATTTGGGGTCGAATCATCAATTACTTCTTCCATCTTTTTTGCATAATTTGAATCCAACACTCCGAAGAGGCTATTCGCAATGTTTCCCACGATGTCAATGGCACCTCTTTTTGTTCTTTGATGTGTTGTCTTGTGAAGCATCAGATGGTCATCTTCTTCGATTTTGTTGAGCTGAAACTGGATTCTATGTACAGTGTCTGCACATACTCTGTTTTCCACTAGTTGATTGCAAAGTCCATATAAGATGGCTGCTGCGTTTTTCAAAGTGGTGTATTCTTTCCAATAGCTTGTCATGTTGTAGAATACGACTAATTGCCATTCGCTGGAAAAATACTGGCTCTTCCAAGATTTTCAAAGTAAACTGTTGGTCAGGTTTCGTTAAAGGGCTTTGATTCTATCACTGAACCTCTTGCTGAAGGGAAAACTAGACATGCCAATAGAACCGTTGTTAGGACTGATCCAAGAGTTCGTCTTCGTTTCTTCGGTGGCATATCTTCGCTATTATTGCATTGATTTCGGGTTGGTTCTGATATTGACTCAACAGGTTGGTGTTTAGCTGGTGTCTCTACACTATCGGTACTCGAATTGGTTGTATCATCGATTTCAACTGGTAAAGGTGCAATTTTGTGGATGGAGCGTTTTATTATTTTGTTTGCTGTTTTTATATCAACAACTCTTACGCGGTTGTCAGAGCCCTTATGAACCGCAATGATTCTGCCCAGAGGCCAATGTAGAGGAGGCATGTTGTCTTCATGTATCATTACAATTACTCCAGGCTTGATGTCTGGTTGCTCTTCTTTCCATTTTTGGCGCTTTTGCAGTAAGTGAAGGTACTCAAGAGACCATTTTTTCCAGAAGTCATTTTTAAGTTTCTGCACCTCTTCCCACCTTTTGCCTAATCTTACCTTCAGAAGTGCTGCCGAGGGATCGACATTGTTGATAAGTGGTTCTCCGATGAGAAAATGTCCCGGCGTTAGAGGGGTAAGATCATTTGGATTATCTGACAATGGCGTCAAAGGACGTGAGTTCAGAATGGCTTCAATTTGGATTACTAATGTTTCCAGTTCTTCCTAGGTTAGGCTGGCTGCCTTGAGTGCATCGCGCACAAGCCTTTTTGTTGACTTTACAGCGGCTTCCCACAGCCCTCCAAAATGTGGAGCTCGAGGTGGAATAAAATGGAACGTAATTCCCTTGCTGGCACATGTTTTAGCTATTTCTTCTTGAGCACTGTCGTTGTAAATGGATTTGTAAACTTCGTTCAAATGGTTGTTCGCTCCTACGAAGTTTGTGGCATTGTCAGAATAAATGTCCTTACAGTGACCACGGCGGCTGATAAATCTTTTCAATGCGCCAAGGAATGCAGTTGTGGTGAGGTCTGTTACTACTTCGAGATGTACCGCCTTCGTAGCAAAACAGCAAAATATTGCGATATATGATTTTACTGGCCTTTTACCTCGTATTGGAAAGTGTGTCCAGAAAGGACCGCAAAAGTCAACACCCGTTGTTATGAAGGGCCTCGCAGGCTGGATTCGTGCGGCAGGAAGATTACCCATCATCTGAGTTAATAGTCTTGGAACTGCTTTCGCACACTGGATGCAATGATGGACCACTGATCGGGCTATAATTTTTCCTTTGGTTGGCCAAAATTTCTGCTTTGCGATTGATAATAAAGTTTGTGGTGGTGCATGGAAGTGTCTGCGATGCAGATCTTCCATAAGCATTTTAGTAAACGGATGCATGTACGGTAGCAGCATTGGATATTTAGCATCGAAAGAAATGCCTGCTTCTTGGAGTCTACCGCCAACTCTGATTATTCCACGTCCATCAATAAACGGAGTCAATCCATGTAATGAGCTGTCTTTTCGGAGTTCTTCCGTTTTTTTTAGCTGCTGAATATCTGTGGAAAATTCATCTCGTTGCATAGATTTTACTATGAGGCATAATGCGGTGTCAAGTTCTTCTGGAGTCAAATGTTTATGATGGTTATGTATTTTTCGCAGTCTATTTGTGAATCGTACTACATATGCAACGACGCGTTGAAGCTTGGGAAATGAGTTCCCATGCCGAATCTCCATAGTCACGTCCATGATTTGGCGTGGCATGGATATGGGAAATGCCTTCATGATTAAGGATGTGAATTTTGTTGGCCATAGTGACTCGACTCCATTTAGAAATATCGGACCGTAAAACCAAATTGACTGTTTTTTAAATTTCGCAGGTGATGTGCCTCTTGATAATAAATCAGCTGGATTGTCTTCTGATTCTACATGTCTCCATTGATTTATAGCTGTAAGTCTCTGGATTGAGGCAACCCTGTTGGCAATGAAAGTCTGCTGAGACGACGATGGTCGGTTCAACCAGGCAAGTACGATAGTAGATTCTGTCCAATAATATTCCTCGATGCCATCTAGATTAAGGTCTATCTTCACTCGGTTACTCAGCTCAGCTGCAAGCTTGGCTGCGCAGAGCTCAAGACGTGGAACAGTTTCTTTCTTAGTAGGAGCTACTCTTGATTTGGCACAAAGCAGCCGGACAAGTAATAAGCCTTCCTTGGTGAAGGCTCTAATGTAAACTGCTGCGCCATATGCCTTTTCGGATGCGTCAGCAAAGGTGTGCAGTTGCATCTTTTTAGAGAATTGGTGACATGCCTTGGGAAGGTGAAGTCCTTCAGGTGCTGCAGACTGTCTCGGAAATCTCTCCATTTAGTTTCCAGCTGTGCAGAAAGTTGATCATCCCAGTCAGACTTGAGCGCCCACATTTCTTGAAGCAATAGTTTGGCTGTAACCACGATTGGCGAAAGAATTCCTAAAGGATCAAATATGTGAGCTATGTCTGAGTAAGCCGCTCTTTTTGTTATTTTATCTCTACTGGGTACATACGGTTGAACTCTGAATACATCTTGCTTCGGGCACCAAATAAGTCCAATAGTTTTTATACGTTCATCTGCATCGTTGTTGAAGTTGAGGACGACCTCCATGTCCTCCGGTTGAAAACGTTCTAATAAGCGGGGATGATTTGCACACCACTTTCTCAAACGGAAACCACCTTCTTTTAACAGCGCTATTAATTCTGGTTGTATTTGGAATGCTTCTGTGATACTATCTGCTCCAGTTATAACGTCATCGACGTAGAAATCACGTTTTATGGCCCTTGAGCCCAGAAGATATACAGTCGATCGTTGTTCTCCCAATGTTTGCAACGTTTTGATAGCCAAATAAGGTACTGATGTAGTGCCGTATGTAATGGTGGTAAGCTGGTAACACTTAAGCTCTTACTCCGGATTTTTTTCTCCAGAATACTAGCTGATACTTCTGGTCGTCGTCATGGACCAAAACTTGTCGATACATCTTTTCAATATCTCCGGTAAATACGTAACGTGGCATTCTGAAACGGAGTAATATGGAGAATAGTTCCTCTTGAATAACCGGGCCTTTCGATAATATGTCGTTTAGAGATATATTTGTCGTGGTTTTTGCTGAAGCATCAAACACAACTCTTAATTTCGTAGTGGTGCTTTCTGGCTTGCGTACGTAATGGTGAGGTAGAAAGTAGTATGGTCGCCTGATGTTGGCTAACGTCACTGGTTTCATGTGGTTAAGGCGCAAATACTCTTCCATGAACTCCACGGATTGACCTTTTATCTCTTTGTTTGCTGCTAACCGTTTCTCTAATGAATAAAATCGATTTAGAGCCGCATTCTCCAAATCACCTAAGGCTGTAGGTTCGTTTTTAAATGGTAGTCTAACAACAAAACGTCCTTCAGCATTACGACATGTTTCTTGCTTAAAATGTTTCTCGCACTTCTCTTCACTTTCAGTAAATGAATGCCTTGCATTTGTTTCTTCGAGTCGCCAGAATCTTTCGATTTGTTTCGAGATATTAATATCCGTATCACATGACGTACATATATTGCAAAAATTGTTGCTACCTTCAGTGTTTGCCACTTTTCCGGCAATAACCCAGCCAAGCAACGTGTTCTGCATGAACGGCAGCTCAGGACCTAAGGTTTGCCTTCCAGGTAGCATCAGATGATGATAAAACTCGGCTCCTATCAGTACATCAATGCGTCCCGGTCGATTAAATTTGACATCTGCTAGTTTCAAATTTCCTGGTATTGGCCACGACTAAACATTGACGTGTTTAACAGGCTGTACACCTGTTATTTTTTTTAGCACAAAAGCTTCCATATTCATGGTGTAATCTGTGTTGGCAGCAGATACAAGGATATTTATTCTGTTGGATGCTTTTTGGACTGCTTCTCCTACACCTTCTATCACTACTGAGTCCCGTACTGGTTTCACGCCGAGATTCTCTGTAATGAGATTGATTTGAGACCCTGAATCAAGCAAAGCTCTACAAACGACATGTTTTTGGTCCCCGATAGAAATCTTAACGGTTGCTGTTCCAAGCAATACATAACCAGATCTAATATCTTCCAATTGAGTAGTAAGTGACGTAGAGTTTGGGCTCGATGCGTTTACTGGTTGCGATTTCAGTTTTGCTGTTTCTGGCATATGTATAAGCGTGTTGTGCTTTTTGCTGTATTTCAAGCAGCCACGTGACGTACACTGGTTAAAAATATGTCCGGTTCTCATACAGTTCAAACGCCGGGATGACTTTATCAAATATTGCTTCCTTTTATCTGGGTTTAGTGCAAGGAATTCTTTGCAATTGAACAGCTGATGATGCTGTTGCGGTGAGCACAAACAATCTTCTGGTTTATTTGTTGCTAACAAACTTTTGGGTTTCTTACCACTGTTTGCATCTTGTCGCTTTGTAGTCTCATCTCTCTGTACAGTTTCTAGTGCTTGAAACCTACCCTCGAGAAATTGTAAGAACTCTTCAATCAACCCAAACTCTCTTGGGTTCTTTAAGCTCTGCTCATATAGAGTGTGTGTCGTTTTATCGAGTTTGCGCAAAATCAGATGTAACAAGATTGGGCTCCAAGACTGTACACCAAGCTTTAGGTTCTTGAGAGCTAAATAGCATTCTTTCGTCGTATCGTGCAATGACTTGACGGCACTTGAGCTTTCTGAATTTATCGACTGTTGACCAAGAAGCTTGTTCAGGGTAGCAGTGACTATGAGTCTGGTATTGTTATACCTATTGACAATAATCTCCCAAGCTGTTTCATAATTGTCCGATGTGACTGATAAATGCCGTCCTAAAGATTTCGCTTCACCACTCAAATTGCTTGTAGGGTAATACATTTTTTCAGTATTACTTAAAGGCTGTGTGTATTTCAACTGCACGTACAAGTCGTGAAATTGCGTCCAGAGCAAATAGTCACCGTTAAAGATCGGAAGCGTTATTTTCGGAAGCCTCACTCGACTATTTCCATGACTGTAGTGCACTTCTTGTGGTTGTGGCGTTGGTTGAAGCAAATCCAGTTGCTATTTCAAGTCAATTATTGCTCTTTGGAGGCCTTGTTGCAGCTCATGGCATCTCTCAAAATCTTCCGAAAAATCTTCTGATGTTTCTTCTAGCAGCAAACTTAGCATGTCTGTTAACTCGATTTCATATGATAACAGTCTATCAATCTTAAGTTGGAAATAACGTGAACTATGTGCTTCATGTTTCTCACGCCTTATTGACTCCAAAAAATAATTGATTGATTC
This sequence comes from Odontomyia ornata, assembly GCA_963969285.1. Classification (NCBI taxonomy): domain Eukaryota; kingdom Metazoa; phylum Arthropoda; class Insecta; order Diptera; family Stratiomyidae; genus Odontomyia; species Odontomyia ornata. Next base: position 7,295,777 of record OZ017741.1, read on the forward strand.
ACCAATATTCTTTAACTTTCGGATCAACCGATTCACCTTGTGTTGATCTATGTCGAGTGGGTTCACTGAACGCTGAGGTGGTGCAATCTCCGATGCACCGCTTTCTTGCTGGGTGCTTTTCCCGACTCCCTCTAACCATGAGCGAAGACATGACTGCAACTGATCGAGTTCTTCAAAGTACCTTTCGATGAAGTACGGCTCCTTGCTCTGATCAATAGGAGCCTTGAGTAGCACGCTATGATTCATAGTGAACTCCTCCCAAAGAGTATTTAGGCTTGCTGTGCGCTTAGCGCAGTAATCGTCCGTCTTTCTGGAAACTGAATCCTTCTTGAAGTTGGAAGCCATCCTTTCGATGATCTCCCCTATTTCCTGCTGCCAGGCCAGAAGTCTACTGGTCTCCATTATAAATTAATTTGCTGATGGTATCTAACGACGAACCAATAGATGTCAAAAAGCACTTAGAACTTGTTGCACTCAAATCGATTTCTCCAAAATGACGGAATTTCCACACTGACACAATCACCAATATTTTTCAAACAAGCACATAAACTTGTTAAAAAATAAGTTGGTCTGTTGTCTTTAAAAAACTCGCTGCAGGAACAACAATAAAATTTAACAAGCACATAAACTTGTTAGCTGAAGGACAAGTTTATCAAGCACATGAAACTTGCTAAACAAAAGTCCTGTCACGGTCGCCAAAATAATGTTTAAAACAAATTCCTGCAAACAAAATGATTAAATTAAAATACTTGATTCACGGTTCAATCAAAAACTGCCTCTTTATTTACTTTTCTTCGTATTTTATACTAACAATATGCTTATGATTGTGTCATACGGCACACGACGAAAAATGAGTCATTATGCACGCGATGACGATTTTGCTGGCGGTGCGATATGATACTTTCACAATATTACAGGTAATTGATCGAAGGTAAATGACAATGCAAAAATGCTTGAGAACTTATACAATATGAATTTATGTTGGCTATGAAATTTAATGCAAGGCAATGTAATTATAAAATACAAGCTAGTAAGAATTTGGAACGAAAGCTATTGAACTTAAGATTGTTTTATCATGAGAAAGTTATTGAACTTGAGATTGTTGAAGTAATCGCTTCTAGATTTATTAACAGAAAATTTATCCCAACCGCAACAAAATATACGAGTTCAACAAATCCAAGTATGTGACACGATAGCAAGCAACATGCAATACCAGAAAACAGCAAATACGAATCAAATCTTCTCAAACCTGTAGTGATGTATAAGTTTCAAAATGTCCGTAAAGGACTGCAGCGATGGTCTGCTGCCTCGGCAGAAGAAGATGGAGATATCTGCCGAGAATGCCCTCATCTGGGGACGCGTGAATGCGCTGGCAGGCTAGCATTGCGGTGTCGTGGTGCGGGTTCATTCCCCCAGCACAAGGACCCACTACAAAAAATTTCGCACTCACGAATTTCTTGGGGTCGAACAAAGACAAGGCAACCGAAGTCGCAAAAAGTGTAGGTGACTACACGAGGGACAACTGACTTGTTCAAGGAACAAGGGTAACAAGCAAAAAGAAGTGGAAGCAGGATGACCTCGTCCTCACCCGGAGAGGCTCATGGCCCACAAATGAGAGACGGGCAACCGGGTGGTGATGGAGCCCCTTCGCACCCACCCAACCGGATTAATATCCATATTTGTTGCATGGCCAGGTATTCCTCTTCTGAGTGGAAAACTCATAAAACTTAACTTGCATAAGTCTTCCCATCAGAAGAAAAGTACCCCGATGACCAATTTATGCCATAGAATTATACAATTCGATTGCATAACTCTATGCCATGAAGAGGCACTCTGCTTGGACCACTCAACCCGCGAAGTCACCTGAAACAAAAGAAGATTATATTGTACCCGGCGGCTGGCTCATATTTTGAGGTGGATGCCTGCCACCGTAACGGGTCTTATACCCGGTTAGAATTGTAAGAAAGGAAAGACCGACGTTTTACTTTTAACATTTCATGGTTTTACTTTTATTCCCTATTATTTTACATTTATTATACATGCTCAAAGTAGCATAAGCTTGATACGAGATATTTAATAGTTTGACAATTGTGGCATTTGCGTTTTGTTCTGACTATGCAAAAATATTTATGCGATTTAGCACGCAACTGCGATTCATTATAAATCCAGCATGCATGAGCTAAGCAAATTTTTCTTTTAACAATCGTTGAAGATATGCCGAAAAATATGAACGAGCTCTATTCTTTATCAAATGGATGAGAAAAAAAAAGATTGGGTTCGATACGCGGTACCACTCATCAAAGCCTTCTCTTACCAAGTCAATGCGAGGAAATTTCAAGGAAAGTAAAATGGTTAACTTCTAGCTGGAACCAAACAAAATAAATGGTCAAATATTTATGACAATCTGGTTCTCACTATTATTTTTTTGTTGGTGTTTTAACACTTTCCAATCAATTTTAATTAGCAGTGGTGCATGACATGGTTGTAGTAATTTATGTTAATAAAAATATAATTGATTTTAGGTAAATTCACTTTCAATAACAAATTATTTGCACAAAAAAATCAAATTTTTTTAAGAGAACTGTCAATTAAAAAGAATTTAACTTTTGATTCCAGATGCAAATTCAGTTAGAATGAATCGTTGAAATAGATTCTTCACAAAAATTCATTTTTTGTTTCTTTTAATGCGAGGGAATGTCATGAAACAAAATCGATCGCTTAGTTACATTCAAAATCGAATAAATATAACTCTACTCTAAATAGTTCTACTCAAAATTTAAAACAAAAGTTATTTCAGTTGACTTGATTGCGACAGACCGATAATGATTTCCTCTAGAAAACAACGCGAGACTCGTCTAGTTATATATTTGCGTTCTAGATTTGTTGGTCTCTTACTAAATTTACAACAAAAAAACTTACTTCTTAGATTGTGTGGCATTATCATTCAATTTATGTTGCGGCTGACTGAGCTTCATTTGTTTTTTCCTCAGCATTTGCATTGTTTGTATTTGATTTTTCACCTTCGTCTTTAAATTACTGTTGTCCTAAAACTGCCCATTCCGTCATACTCCCGACTAATGGTTCAATTCAAATAAACGAGGTGATAGCGGGCTCCGTTATCATTTGATGCAGTTGCCTCAATCGTTGGAAAGCGTTTGCACTTAAATGCCGTTAGATATTACATCAACCAGATGTTTTGTCGTCCAGGTTGAAACGGTGCTTTTTAACTCCACGCGGCTGGGTTTAGGTGGCAGTATACACACAATTTTCATTATTTCATCTCTATTTTCGCATTCTATTGTCCACTGTAAAAACGTCCAATACTGATTGTGTACTCGGTTACCCTTAATCAGTTCTATTTCTACTTTTTTCATCCCAGCTTATAATTCGTCATGTCCTTGACTTGAACGTACGCTGCAAATCCCAACTGGCGTTCATCGTTTAGCACAGGCCGTTGTTACGCGATGAAGTCCAAACCAACAAATTGCCAAGCAGACAATCAAATCCACCTAAGTCCTTGCTGAATGAAAATAAAACCGAAATTTTGGTGTAGTATCCACAAGATCGAGTGTCCCAAGGCTGCGAAAGCAAGCATAGGGCGCTGTGTAGGCAATGAAAAAGAAAAAGTGGTTGCAACATCCATGCGAACTTCACGAAATGTGTTTGCTAATAAAGCACAAAGCGCGTAGAGATGATTTTTCTACATTAATTGGCAACAAAACAGCCACAAGCGGAGCGGACACTTGGAAATCTCGCAATTTCCGCACACAAAACAGGCGAGCACCACAAAACACAGAATTGCATGCTTCACTTCGCAAGCAAGCTACACACTCTTATTTCGTTGGACATTGCAAGCATTTCGGGCAAAAATAATGCAAACGCTATTCACACAAACGTTTTTTCTCAAACATCACCGAAATAGAGCACTGTAATGAGCCCGTTGTGCTTGGTGATCGCTGTACTTTCACTAATCCCCTATTAATCACTGCATGCGCGCTAACAAGTTGCTTACACATTTAGTAATTCACTTTGCATGTAGTCTCGATACTTAATGCAATTATTAGCACTTTTCACGCCAAAATATAAGCGCGAAGGACTAGGAATGCGCTATTTTTATTGCAATCTTTCTTCCGTTCTTTTCTTTCTTCACCCCGTTTGACTCACAGTTCAGAAGTTGCGACGGTAACTACCACACATTCTCCACTTCCTGATCACTTTATCATTCGCGACGTATTCACGGACCAAAACGTGGAATTTTACAGATAATTTCTTTTCAACACAACTGTGATTCCTTCACGTTCATATTTTTCTTCACGTTTCGGTCGAGTAAATCACACGTGTAATTCATGCGCTCGACTCTAATTTCCTTGTCGCTGGCTCGCGGGCGCTCATCTACTGGCGTCCGCGCTGTGTCGCGGTTTCGAGCAGACTTCATGAAACTCCTCGGCAACAACACCAGCCACACAAGCAAATGCCACTCCCGCTATCGCTGGCATTCAATTTTTCCAACCAATATTCAGCATCTTGTTTATTCACTGGACGTGTTGTAGTTGACGACGATACAAAGTTTGAATCCCATTTCTTTGATTGATCTTTACCAGATGATGATCTGGCGGGGGGGAGGCACTTGTCTGTCCATTTGCATCTTTTTGCAGGTTCTTCAATATTCTTATCAAGTATGCATGTAGCTCCGAATGTTGTTGTTGTTGCGAACTCTGCTGTTCTCAAGTAGTTGGGGGTATAAAATTTTCTTGAATGTTGATGCGTTTCGAAACTTTACCATTTGAATGGGATTTCGTGTTGCTTGATTGCTGGATTTATGTGAAGGTAAATGTTCGTATGTATTGAATGAATGTTGAATGCAGTTTGTTTTGCCATGAGAAAAAATGTTGTCTGCTCGATACTATTGGGTCATTTGCTGTTTTGTTGGTGTGTATTTTAATCAACCAGAAGAAGAAATATGTTGTCCTAAACAATGCATCATTTTGTTTATTTAAATTTAGTTATTTCTTTATATTTAATTTTATATATCGCTTAATTATAGTAATAAATTTATGTAAACAGGTTTTTTTTTCTATTATCTTTTTTCTCTTGTTTATTTTTTTATATATTTCTTTTTTAGGGTTTTGTACTAAAATACAAAACCCTATTGCAATCACGACCTGTGTCCGTCTGTCCGTCTGTCCGTCCGTCCGTCCGTCCGTCCGTCCGTCCGTCCGTCCGTCCGTCTGTATGTCACAGCACTTTTTCTCCGAAACTATAAGGGCTACAGCCATGAAACTTTGTAGAAAGGTCAGAAGTGGTGACCTCTTGAAAGTTCAAGGGCTTTAAATTTTTTCAAAGGCGTTTAAGGGGGGTCTCCCCATATAAGGGGGTGACCCCTCAAAAAAAATTTTTCACCATTGGTAGTCGAGTAGGGTGTCATTGGAAAGGTCTCAATGAGATCTTTTCAAAACAAGTCTTGAAATTGTCTTATAAGTACCGAGGGGGACAGGGGAAGGGGAAATGTACGAACTTTTCGCGTACCCCCCCCTCGCGATTGGACACCTTCCATCCGAAAAATCTGGAAAAAATCATGAACGTAGGCTTTAATGAGTACAACAACAACAAATACATGAGAAGTCGAAATTCACTCAACTTTGTTAGTAATAGTATGATTTATCGATTTTGTGTTTTCTTTAATAAAATCTAAATGGTACCTTTAAACTCAATAAAATTTAGCAAAGAGATGACTATTTATAGGATTGATCTTTTTGGAAAGTTTCATAAAGATCGAATAGTATTTACCGAAGTTATAGCGATTTGAATTTTCGTGTATTACTATGGAGCAATATGCCCTGTATTACATTGGAAACATATTGCTATGGAGCCATATGCGCTTTTTACCGACTTAGACACTACAGCTTTGCTAGAATTTGCATGAAAATTTCAGGAGTGATAGGTATCATGAAGATGAGTACATACAATAGAAACAAGTCGAAGAGGCAGGAGAGAGCTCCTAGCAAAAGGGCTTTGTAACCATTCTAGGATTCGAAAAAATTGACCATGAATCGATGATTACAGTACAGAGGAGTAGCCCCTGAAAAAAAATTTCATGAAAGGTAGCCAATTCGAGTATCAACTGAAAGTTCTCTATGAGAGCTTTTCAAAACAGTTCTTAAACTGACAGTTTTTGCTTCAGTGGGAGCACAGGGGGGAAATACATGAAAAATGTTTTTCCTCCCTCGCGAATGGACACCAGTGATCTAAAAAATCTGAAAAAAATATCAAAGGAGATATTTATGTGTATAACTATAACAAATACCTCAGAAGTCAAAATTCGTTCAACTTTGTTACTAATAGTATGATCCTCGAATTTCACATTTTCTCCAATTAAATCGTCTTTGACATGTTTCTTGATTTTATTCCTTGCTGGTTACTGCATTTTGTAAGTTGAGTACAAAACCCTCCTGACATGAGCATAGGTCTGTCTACCCAACTTGTTGTATTTTCTTGCCTCTCTTTTCTATACTATTCCAAGTATTTAATATTTTATGTTTCATTTTCTACTCTCACTTTAGTTTTGTGTTTTTTTTTTCATTACTTTCATTTTTAAATATTATCCATTTAGTAAGAGTTTACTTTTTGTGTTGTTTTTAATGCATTTATTATTCCTCTTTCCTCTTTTTCTCAATTAATTGTAGTAATACTTTGTTTCTCTCTTTTTTTTAGGGTTTTGTACTAAAATACAAAACCCTATTGCAATCACGACCTGTGTCCGTCTGTCCGTCTGTCCGTCCGTCCGTCCGTCCGTCCGTCCGTCCGTCCGTCCGTCCGTCCGTCCGTCCGTCTGTATGTCACAGCACTTTTTCTCCGAAACTATAAGGGCTACAGCCATGAAACTTTGTAGAAAGGTCAGAAGTGGTGACCTCTTGAAAGTTCAAGGGCTTTAAATTTTTTCAAAGGCGTTTAAGGGGGGTCTCCCCATATAAGGGGGTGACCCCTCAAAAAAAATTTTTCACCATTGGTAGTCGAGTAGGGTGTCATTGGAAAGGTCTCAATGAGATCTTTTCAAAAAAAGTCTTGAAATTGTCTTATAAGTACCGAGGGGGACAGGGGAAGGGGAAATGTACGAACTTTTCGCGTACCCCCCCCTCGCGATTGGACACCTTCCATCCGAAAAATCTGGAAAAAATCATGAACGTAGGCTTTAATGAGTACAACAACAACAAATACATGAGAAGTCGAAATTCACTCAACTTTGTTAGTAATAGTATGATTTATCGATTTTGTGTTTTCTTTAATAAAATCTAAATGGTACCTTTAAACTCAATAAAATTTAGCAAAGAGATGACTATTTATAGGATTGATCTTTTTGGAAAGTTTCATAAAGATCGAATAGTATTTACCGAAGTTATAGCGATTTGAATTTTCGTGTATTACTATGGAGCAATATGCCCTGTATTACATTGGAAACATATTGCTATGGAGCCATATGCGCTTTTTACCGACTTAGACACTACAGCTTTGCTAGAATTTGCATGAAAATTTCAGGAGTGATAGGTATCATGAAGATGAGTACATACAATAGAAACAAGTCGAAGAGGCAGGAGAGAGCTCCTAGCAAAAGGGCTTTGTAACCATTCTAGGATTCGAAAAAATTGACCATGAATCGATGATTACAGTACAGAGGAGTAGCCCCTGAAAAAAAATTTCATGAAAGGTAGCCAATTCGAGTATCAACTGAAAGTTCTCTATGAGAGCTTTTCAAAACAGTTCTTAAACTGACAGTTTTTGCTTCAGTGGGAGCACAGGGGGGAAATACATGAAAAATGTTTTTCCTCCCTCGCGAATGGACACCAGTGATCTAAAAAATCTGAAAAAAATATCAAAGGAGATATTTATGTGTATAACTATAACAAATACCTCAGAAGTCAAAATTCGTTCAACTTTGTTACTAATAGTATGATCCTCGAATTTCACATTTTCTCCAATTAAATCGTCTTTGACATGTTTCTTGATTTTATTCCTTGCTGGTTACTGCATTTTGTAAGTTGAGTACAAAACCCTCCTGACATGAGCATAGGTCTGTCTACCCAACTTGTTTATTTAATAATTATAATAAACACTGTTTCATTTCTTGTTTTCTTTCATATTCTTTTTTTTTGTGTCAAAATCCAGTAGCATTTCAATATTTTCTTATTTCTAGCTTCATGAACCTTACCTGCTCGATTACTACAAACCGATCCTATTCAATACAGCAGACATTGAATCTGGTTCCGCATAATCGAATAGCCCTCAAATTTCCAGTCCAGTGTATCCACGGTGCAAGAGTTCAATGAATTCGATCGGAACATGTCACAAAAAACCTATGGTGACGAGTGTGCAGGTGATATCGAAGCCGGCCATGGGCAACAATCCAAAATGAACACATCATCAACAATGCTACATAAAAGATTACAACTATGCAACAACAATCATCGCAGTATCACCACCTTCAGCAATCTCTGCGACAGAAACATCCCTAACATTCGATGTCCGTGGGACATAAACCATCTTATTGTACGAACTTGAGACGCGTGGATTCAGAATCCTTATTGTGCGCCCGGCGTTACATTAAAATATAAAATCACGGCTAAATACAACGCAATGTCTTTATTCACGGATAACAACTAACAAAACATAAAATAGAATTCACATTGATTTCGATATTCGCATCGGAATGATCGCGTACGTAAAATAATGATCTGCTGCTTAATGGCGTCTTCAGTCGAAGCGTTGTTGAAAAGCACGCAATAGAGTTGGCGTCTCGGACAGGACTGTGTAGAATGAAACTTCCTTTGTTCCTTTTTCGATGTTTTGCGATGTCCCGATCGAAAAGATCTCTCTTGGGCATAGTGTTTGTTTGCGCGGTTTTCTCGTCATTTTTGGAGGAGAGTTTTCTCGTTATTTTGGTAGAGGCGCCACAGCTACCCCCTTCGTGCTCTGCGAAGGGAATGAAAATGTCACATGCTTCGATTTGACAGCTGCTTGATTTTCGTTGGATGCGAAAGGCATTTCCTCTTGTGGCGGAGTTGGTGGTATAATTTGCGTTTGGGTTGCCGGTGCGCGTGGTCGTGGCAAATGCGATTGATTTCGTTCGTGTTGTTGTGAGGTTTCTTCTTCTGGAGAGAGATATGCTGGTTTCAGCTGATTTGTGGAGATTGTCTTGATGGCTCCGTTGACGTCTATTATGAAATTCCTGTCGTCTAACCTTTTTATGACGTGATGGGGTCCGGTATAAGGTGGCTCCAATGGTTTGCGGACTGCATCGACACGGCGAAAAACGTATTCGCAAGTGCGTAGGGCCTTGAAAACGAACGGGCGGTGATTCACATGTCTGGCTCCAGGTACAGGACGAATGGCTCTGAGGAGTCGTCGGAGTTCTGCGTCGAAATCTTGCGGGCTGGTTGAAATTGTTTTGTTTGTGTCGAGAAATTCACCAGGAATTCAAAGAGAAGTTCCAAAAAGCATTTCGGCTGGTGAAGCTTGTAGATCCTCCTTGAACGTTGTCCATGGCGTTTCGGGTGTGCATTTGAGGGCTGCTTTTAGCGTTCTGTGCATACGCTCTACCATGCCATTTACCTGGGAGTGGTAGGGCGTCGTGTGGATATGTTGTGTACCAAAGAGGCGACTGTATTGTTGTATTAAGTCGGCTTTGAATTGCTGTCCTTGATCCGAAGAAAGTGTTAGAGGTGTTCCGAAAATAGCTATCCATTGATCAAAGAGAGCACGCGCAACTGTAGAGGCTTTGGTGTCAATAACTGGGATGGCTTGCGGCCAGCGGGTGTATCGGTCGATGATTGTCAAATAGTTCTCATAACCTTGACATAGTGGCAGCTTTATCAGATCGATGTGGATATGATCGAAACGGCTGTCTGGCAGTTTAAAATCTCCGGTTGTGGCGATGTACTTTTGAGCGCTGGCAAGGTACGCATTGTTTTGCCCATCGGAGGATATCTTTCCGGAGACCCGGCAAAAAATACTTCGTTTCCAAGCGTTTGGCTGTGGCTCTTCCTCCTGGGTGTGATAGTTCGTGGACGGCGAAGAATGACGGGCAGATATGGTTTAATGCTGTCGTCCTTCTCGTGGAAAACTATCGATTGTTCCTCGACATCTAAACGGCGTAGTTTGAAGCGGGGGGTTGTTCATTAAGAACGGCAATTGTTCGTCAGAAAGTTGTGCTTGGCTGTAGACCCCGATGTTAATTGTTGAAGGTACATCAATTGTTTCAACTTGTGATAGAGCGTCTGCGACGACATTGTCATCTCCGGGTTTGTATGTAATTTTGGCATCAAATTGGGCTATGAAATCGAGTTGTCTGCATTGCCAAGGTGATGCTTTGTCGGAACGTTGGGAAAGAGCGAATGAGATAGGTCGGTGGTCGGAGCATATAGTAAACTTTCTGCCTTCCAGGATGCGCTGAAAGTGTTTTACAGCTGCAAAGACTGCAAGAAGCTCTCGATCGTAAGTAGAATAACGCTTCTCGGTTTCCGACAATTTTCTCGAGAAAAATCCTAATGGAATCCAGGCTCCATTAGGGTGCTGCTGATCTAATGATGCTCCGATTGCTACAATTGAAGCATCCGTGTTTAAAAGCGATGGTTGCTTTTGCGATAGGAAAGTCGTTGTTGTAGCTGAAGCTATGCTTTGTTTGCACAATTTGAATGCGGCTTCTGATTCAGTCGACCATGACAGCTTGGCTTTCTTTATCGTTAGACCCTTTTTTTTTGTTTAAATAGGGAGGTGAATGCTATTTATGAACAGAGTGTGGGACTCCCATGCTCGCAAGAAAGCGACTGTACTACCCACTAAATACCTCCCCTGTCAACCTGAGAACCCAGCCTGGAACCGTTTGACACATTACTTCGGGCCAGGTCTCGCCTTCAAGCTGGGGAATCCCTTTCCTAGCGGGAGGGGAGAGGGGAAGAGGAACTGCCAGAAGAGCGATCCCCCAGCCCCAGTGCCCCCGGCTGCTGTGAGTCCCTTTTACATTTTAGGACTGCCCAAGCATAATGTGCCACCTGGTTCCATTTGTTAACCGATTCGAGCATCACCGCAACTATATTATCCGGGGTGAGCTCCCCCGTCTCCCTGTAAAGTTCCCTTCGCAGCCTGACCCATTTTGTACACGCGAAAAATGTATGACAGGCATTGTCCTCCTCTCCTGGGCAAAACCGACAATCGGGGGATCGTGACCCACCGATCTTGTGCAGGTAAGATTGAAAACACCCGTGCCCGCTCAAAAGCTGGGTCAGATAGAAGTCAGTCTCACCATGCCTTCGATCTAGCCACGGTCTCACATCCGGGATGAGGTGCGCAGTCTACCTTCCCTTCGTGCAATTCACCCAAGACTGCTGCCAATCGTTGAGTGATTGCTTTCTCTCTTCGCGGACAACTATCTCCCTCGCATCCTCGCTTCGGCGCAGGTAAATAGCGCGGCACTCTCTAGCAAGGAGGGCGATAGGTTTCACGCCTGCAATCACTCTCACGGCCGAGTCGGAGACTGTTGGATACGAAGATGCAATTCTCAGTGCTCCTCTTCTCTGCACCCGTGCCAAACGTTTTCGGTATACCTCCTTGCTGAGAGCGTCACCCCATACCTCTGCTCCATACAGTAGCACTGACCTTACAGCACTCATCAAGAGGCGTCTTCTTGATGGACTGGGTCCCCCTACGTTGGCCATAAGTCGACTCAGGGCCGATATTCCCGAAGCAGCCTTCTCAGCCGTTGCCCTGATTTGCTCAGAGACTCATCTTCGAGTCGATCAGTAGCTCCAGGTACTTCACCGCTGGCTTCGATTCGATTTGTATGTCTCCAATACTGACCATCCTTACTCTAGGGAGTAGAGTGGACTGTTCTGGTTGTGGAAACTCGATAATTGCTTCTGTTTTTGGTTTTGGTGGACGAAAACCTGTTTCAGAAACTTGAAAGCCTGCGAATGTGATTTCGGTTAGTCCGATCTGGCATTTGCTCCAGTTTATCTGTAAATTGGCTTCTTGTAAGACCTTGAATAGCTGTTGAAGATGATTCTGGTGCTGCTCGTGGTTCGTGGAAAATACAAGGGTATCATCCTGATAGCTTTGAGCGAAAGCTAGTTTCCTGAGGATATGGTTCATGACTCGTTGCATTGTTTGTGCTGCGTTTTGGAGTCCCATTGGCATGCCAACAAATTCATACAACCCAAAGGATGTTGTCACTGCAGTTTTAGGTACGTCAGCTGGAGTGACTGGGATCTGGTAAAACGCCTTTTGCAGGTCTATCACGCCTTCGACCTCTTGAAGAAGATCCTCTATTATTGGAAGTGGGTATCGGTCTGCACGTGTGATGAGATTTAATTGGCGATAGTCTCCTTTCGCACGCCATCCACCACTCGGTTTCGGAACCATGTGTAATGGGCTGGCCCATTGGCTGGAGGATGGGCGAACAACACCTTGTTTGGCTAGTGTGTCGAATTCTTGTTTTGTGGCTGCAAGTCGATCGCCTACGAGAGGGCGTGGTCGAGAGAACACAGGTGGGCCTTTTGTTGTAATATGGTGGTTAATCGGTAAATCTGGGATTGTAGCCATTTGACCGGAAGCTGCAGATATATACGCAAATTTGCCGATGAGTTGCTTGTAACTCTCACCGATAGTGCCTTCCGGCAAGGACCATTGTAATATTACGTTGACAGCGTGTACATTTGGTTCTGGTCCAATAATGCATGGTGTAGATAGACTTGTAACTCCGTCGAGTAATCGCCGTCCATGCAAGTCGATGAGCAGTTCATGGTGCTTGAGGGCGTCTGCGCCAAGTATAGCCCTTTGCACGTCAGCTATCACAAACTTCCATCAGAAGGACCGACGTAGGCCGAGATTTAAAGTAAGTTCTTGTGTTCCGTATGTGGTGATCAGTGTGCCATTCGCTGCTCGTAATGTAAGCGGTTGTTTAAATAGTGGCTTCGAAATGATACTGTGCTGTGCGTCCGGTGAGTCTCTGAGACGGGCAAGGATGGCTTTTTTTCAAAGCAGTGTAGTTCTCTGCTGCGAGCGGATAATGTCGGAAATCTCTGATATTGTGTCGTGATCCAACGTTGCTACGACCAAATGGTACTTCGTAGAGTCTTGTGTGATTCGGTGCACTTGAAATTGCGATTTGATTTTCAAAAACCACAGATATGGGCTGGCATGCCAAAATGGTGGGAGCTTACATTGCCCCACAATATTCACCTGACTCGTGAGCTGACTATTGTTTGAACTCGGTGCAGCGGCAGCTATGATGCACGATGCGGTGGCCTTTGTTTCGGCTTCTAAGCGTGACATGTCACCTTCTTGCTTTGCCATCGTGGAGAACTCAAAACAACACTTACGATTGTGAATTTGGTTTTTGATGAAGTAATAATTGTTTATCACAACACTATATTACGATTGATGTATTGTTTTCGATTGCCGCACTTTCCAAGAAAAACGGGGTCACCAGTATACGAACTTGAGGCGCGTGGATTCAGAATCCTTATTGTGCGCCCGGTGTTACATTAAAATATTAAATCACGACTAAATACAACGTAAAGTCTTTATTCACGGATAACAACTAACAAAACATAAAATAGAATTCACATTGATTTCGATATTCACACCGGAATGATCGCGTACGTAAAATAATGCTCTGCTGCTTAATGGCGTCGTCAGTCGAAGCGTTGTTGAAAAGCACGCAATAGAGTTGGCGTCTCAGACAGGACTGTGTGAATGAAACTTCCTTTGTTCCTTTTTCGATGTTTTGCGATGTCCCGATCGAAAAGATCTCTCTTGGAACAAGTGTTTGTTTGCGCGGTTTTCTCGCCATTTTTGGATGACGCGGTAGAGGCGCCACATTATCACAATCAAAATCGAACTTCGTCTTGACTCACAACCATCATCGTCGTCATCATGCGTTGACTTGTAGCAAACGCAGTCACAACAGCAAGCATTGCACCAGCTGTAGCAAAAACCATCCGCGTGACATTAACAAAAGGTTATAACAACTAACTACAAAAGACTATTACAAACGTATTGGAATTTCCTTCAAGGAAATATGGGGACTGGCACGCACCTTACCTGAAAGGACCCTTCTTGGCAGAAGGTAAAACGCTATATACTTTATCATCAGGCGCAGAAAGTAATAGTCTCCTGGCGATTTGATAATTCACTCCTCTTAAAGGGAAAAAATATCGTATGAAATGGTTAACTATAAAAGATATTGTTACAAGTCCAAACAATTCTTCGTGCTTCTGTCACAATTTTTGTCGCAACTATTTAATGTACTCGAAAGCCCAAGAATGAACCATGATTAATATCTGAAAGTGACGTCACTGTGGGGACTCAGAATTGCTCGAAGATTCTAGGTAGTTCTCGTCAGAACATTCGCCAATATAAGCGAAATGGATTGAATGACTAGAGACTCTATATAATGCTGAGCTGAATGAATGGGGGAGATAAAATATTAGTAAAAAATGCGATAGTAAAACGGCGATAGGAGTAGAGCGCAAATTAAAGGTGATATTGATCGATAGTGAGTTGGTTTTTGTGATATATTTGAAGACAGTTGGAAAATAAATTGACAGACAGTGAAAACTGAATTAAAATGCAATTCGTAAAATAGCGAAATTAATTAGGGTGCAATCTTAATAAATAAACTCTTTTAACTTAATTTTAAAGACGGTGCGTTTCCACTTTCCCGGGGCATTAAACTTGGCAGCCCCAAACCATAACACGCGACAATATTTAAGTTTCTGAAGCTTTTTTCCTCTGAATAGTTCCAATTTATTTAGATTAGTAGAATTTCTCCAAAAATGTTTTCGATAGATTTTCCGTCACTTAGTTTTGCACCTTACAAAAATATTTAAGTTATATAAACTCAAACTACCGAGTTTAGTAGGAAAACCGATGCTACAGCCTTATAAACGGACGGTAGCCCGACGCATTCAAGCACTCAACCTTCATAATTCCGATGACATTTCACAGTAATGCGAAACGACTCATTCGCTTGCATTGCACTCAAAATAGAAGACAACCCTTCCGAGACATAAAGGCAAAGGTATTTTTGATAAAAATACTTATTAATGATCTTTAGGGAAATGAAACGGTACTTCAATAACACTAATAAGTTTATTCGCGAACATAAACTACAGTTTACTTTTCACAAGATAC
Organism: Odontomyia ornata; assembly: GCA_963969285.1. Classification (NCBI taxonomy): domain Eukaryota; kingdom Metazoa; phylum Arthropoda; class Insecta; order Diptera; family Stratiomyidae; genus Odontomyia; species Odontomyia ornata. The sequence goes on from OZ017741.1 coordinate 7,310,960, forward strand.
AAGTTAGGCTAGGATCAATGTAGAATGAAAAGCGCGTCTTGCTGCTCATGCAATAAACTACTACATGCTGCGACGCATGTATCGCAACTCTCTTTTCACTAGATGCTCGTTGCCAAGAATCCAAGCATCGCCAAAGAATGAGTGACGATCAAAAGGAAAATGCATTTATGATGCCTGAAACGACGTGTCCACGCTTTGCATGTGCGTGTATTTGCATCTCAACCAAAGCACGCGAAAATATCATTCGGTATAATTCTTTGTTTACGCCGGGACTGTGGAAGCGGATGCACTATAGCTACTCCCTTTCCAATGAGCGAAGGGAATGAAAATATAACGCGCTATTTGGCCTTCGGTATATTTGCCGGTGATGGAAGCTGAGCAGGTAACGAAGGAGCGCTAGATATTCGCGAATGAGGCGGTGAGCTGCTAAGCTGTGGCCTAGGCAGTGAAGTCTCAGGCTCTGGTATGGAGGCTCATGAATCAACTGGAGTGGACGTTTGTGAATCTGTGATTACTTGATGCCTTATATCCGCTGCAACGATGTAAGCGGGCTTCAGCTGATCGGTCGATAGTGTTTTTACTATGCCAGTACCATCTACGATGAAACTGCGCTCGTCGATACGCTTTATCACTCGATGAGGGCCAGAGTACGGTTGCTCCAGTGGTTTTTTGATTGAGTTTATTCGGGGAAAAATGTATTCACAAGTGGCTGAGTCCCTGAAAACGAAAGGGCGATAGTTGACATGTCTGAAAGTTTGGATTGGGCGAATGGCGTTGAACAGGCGACGGAGGTCGGTAACGAAATCTGCCGGAGTACAAACGGGAACAGGACGAGGATCAATGAATTCGCCTGGGATGCGAACTGATGTCCCAAAGACTAGTTCTGCTGGCGAGGCCTGAAGGTTCTCCTTGAAAGTCGTTCGCAAATCAAGGAGAACGGTCGGAAGTACTTTCGGCCAGGAGATTTCTGCAGCACTGTCGAAGGCTGCAAACAATGTATATCTGAGAGGAGCCTTGAGCGCGCGGTGCATACGCTCTACCATGCCGTTCGATTTGGGATGGTAAGAGGTCGTATGAATTTGATGAGCTCCTAGGAGGCGAGACAGTTCGCGTTGAAGCTCAGCCTCGAATTGCGTGCCCTGATCGGTCGTAATTTCGAGCGGCGTTCCAAAGCAGGATATCCAATTGTCAACGAAAGCACGGGGGATGGTTGCGGCTGCCATATCACGTACTAGTATTGCCTGCAGCCAACGGGTGTAGCTGTCTATCATAGTTAGACAGTGTTCAAAATTTTCAGCGAGTGGCACTCTGCTCAGGTCCAAATGGATTCGGTCGAATCTGTGATCCGGTGCTTTAAAATGTCCAAGCGCCGCTCTGTTGTGGCGATGAACTTTTGACTTTTGGCAGGGGATACACTGCTTGGCCCACCGAAATATGTCTCTACGAAGGCTTTGCAAAAAATATTTGAGGGCGATGCGCTTAGCAGTAGCACGACCACCCGGATGTGACAAATTGTGAGCTGCGTCGAATGGTTGTTTGCGTAGTGAGACTGGTATGTAGAGCTTGATAGTGCTGTCGTATTCGGTGCAAACCACTGAATATCCATTGAGCTCGACGCGTCAAAGCTTGAAACGAGGGATAACTAATAGGTGCGGTAGCTGTTCATCTTTCTCTTGCTCAGGGCTAATGTTGCTGAGGTTGCAGGTGGCAGATATGGAGACAGTTTTCACGCGTAAGAGTGCGTCGGCTACAGCGTTTTCTTCCCCAGGCGGGTATTCTAGATGGGTATTAAACTTCAATATAAAATCTAATTGCCGAATCTGCCGAGGCGATGCTTTTTCTGATCGTTGCTTGAGTGCATGAGTTAGCTTAGTTACCTGTATAGGTGGTGATAATGAGTATGGCTAGAAGCTCCCGATCGTAGGTTGAATTTTTCTGCTTCGCATCTGAGAGCTTTCTCGAGAATCTGATCCGAAACTGCACCTATGGCGGTGTTGGATGCATCGGTGTGTAAAGCGAGCCGCTGAGTGGGTGAGATAAAAGCCGAGGTTGTTGCAGAAGCTATAGCCTGTTTGCAGCGCATGAAAGAATCGTTTGCCTGCTCGGATCAGGCAAGATTAGCTTTCTTTTTCGTGATTCCTTTAAGTAAGTTGGTGAGAGGAGTTTGCAACATAGCAGCTTGTGGAATGCAGCGCCGGTAAAGGTTCAGCAGTCCCACGAAGCTTCTGAGCTGCATAGTGTCCTCGGGTCTTGGGAAGCCGATGATGGCCTGGATCTTTGGCAAAGGCGGGTGAAAACTGAAAATGTTACCTGCAGCTAGGCGATCTGACATTTAGTCCAGTTAATTTGGAGGCGTGCTTAATTTAAAGTCGAGAGAAGTTTAGCGAGATGCACCTGATGTTCTTCGTGGCTGTCTGAGCTGACGGGAAGATCATCCTGATATTCACGCACGAATGGTAGATTTCTGAGGATATGATTAATTGTACGCTGCATGGTTTGAGTCGCATTCTTCAGATGAAGTGGCATACCCAAAAACTCGAACAATCCTAAAGGTGTCGTGATTGCTGTCTTTTCAATGTCGTCCGGTGCCATCTGGATCTGGTTAAAGGCTTTGTGAAGGTCGATGACCGTAAACACTTTGCCTTGAGTATCTTGCAGCAAGTCCTCTATTTCTGAAAGTGGGCAACGGTTGGGGCGGGCGATTGCGTTGAGCTAGCGATAGTTACCGGTAGCTCGCCAAACTCCGTTGTCCTTCGGCACCATGTGAAGAGGACTGGCCCACTGACTCGCTGAGGGGAGGATAATTTTTCGCTCTAGCAATTCGCTGAATTTCCTTTAAGCTGCGCTGAGTCATTCACCTGAGAGTCGACGTGGTGGGGCAAATACTGGCGGGCTACTAGTAACGATGTGGTGCTGAACGGGTAGATCAGGAAGGTGCGCCATCTCTCCAGAGCGAGCAGAGCTTTTGGCGAAATTGTCGATAAGTTTTGCGTAGACCTCTTATAGAGATCCATGAGGCATGATTTTGGGTGCAGAAATTATAATAGAGTGCACTTCCGGAATTGGACCAATTAAGCAAGGTATTGAAAGGCATGTACGAGCATCTAGTAAGCGGTGATTTCGGAGATCTATGAGAAGTCCGTAGTGTTTTAAAGTATCTGCTCCAAGAATTGCCATCCGCACGTTTGCGATGATAAAGCTCCACTGAAAAGGGCAGCAACGAAGGATTAAACTGAGCTGTCTCACTCCGAAGGTTACAAAAGGCATTCCTTTGGCTGCAGTAAGAGTCAAACTCTGTTTTTGAAGCGGTTTCCTGATCATGTTTTTGGGAATGATAGAGAGTTCACATACTGAGTCGATGAGAAATCAGATCGAGGAACTGTGATCCAAGACGTAAAGGCGGCTTTCTGAAGAGTTGCCGGTGACGGTCGCCAAAAGTTTTACCGGCTTCTTCAGTTTTCCCGAGACGGCTGTGCCTGAGTGGAGAAGGAACAAGGCTGCCCGCAATGTTGTGTGCGTCCGTCATGCCTCGTGTGGTACCAACAGTACCCCGATCTTTCGTTGGGGCCTGGTGTAGAGGAGCAGGCCTGAAGTGTACGGCCACTCGGTGAGGCACTTTCAGCGTGTTATGACTGTCTGCCACCAGCGGCGTACGGTTAATATCAGAAATGTCCCCAACTGTTTCAAAGTCCAGTGCTCTGACAGCGGGGTGATACTTTGTTGAGTTGAGTTCTGTGCACGTGAAACTTTGACTCAATCTGAAAAAACCATAGTTCGGGACTCGACCGCCAAAATGACGGAAATTTGCAGCTCCTCACGACATTCAAAATGATCTCGTTCCTTGGCTACGATCTGCTCAGCGTGGTTCTCCACACTCATCTCGGAACTTGCTGATGATTTACTTAACTGCAATTGCGAGTGTTTTTCGAATTACCGTCTGACAAAAGCACTGAGTACAATTCGCACTGCCAAATGAGTTCACCGTGTTTTTTGCTTATCTGTTGTTCTTTTGTTTTAAATACGGGGTCACCCCTTTAGGGAAATGAAATGGTACTTCATTAACACTAATAAATTTATTCGCGAACAGAAACTACATTTTAGATTTCACAAGATACAAGTAAGGCTATGATGAATGTAGAATGAAAAGCGCTCATGCAATAAACTACTACACGCTGCGACGCATGTATCGCAACTCTCTTTTCACCCGATGCTCACTGCCAAGAATTCAAACGTCGCCAAGGAACGAGTGACGATCAAAAAGAAAACGCGTCTATGATACCTGAAACGACGTGTCCACACTCTGCATGTACATGTGTTTCCATCTCAACCAAGGCACGCCAAAATTTCCCTTGGTATACTTTTTTGTTTACGCCAGGACTGTGGAAGCGGAGGTGTGTTACCCTTCCACTTAAAGGGTTGACGCGCTGTCTAGCCTTGCGGGCCCGGTTCGCTCCGTCGGAGACGGCGCAGGCGCCAACTCGCTGTCCCTAGGCTGGAAGGAGATAAAAATAAGATTGTCCGCGAGTAAACGATCCGACACCGCGCGCACGAGAACTAATCACTAAAAAGGAATAAAATGTTCCACCTCCTCTTCTCACCATAGACAAAGCTCCCCCAATACATAAATGTAGGAGCCAAAAATGATAAAAAGAAAAAGGTACCTTTTTTTCCTATTAAACGTTAAACTAACCCTATCCTGGGGCCCCAGCAAACAATCGTCCGTGGACACTGGCGCCAACCTCGGGAGCCGGATTCTCGTTCAGATGAGTTTTATTTTTTCTCACTCGAAATCGTTCTTCCGTGCGACAGGTGTTGCACCGCGGTATGATGAGCGTCGTGATAACTTCCAAACTTTGATTTTTCTTTTCCTTTGATCCTCCCTCGCTCGTTCCAAATCCACCAAAGAGGGCCTCCGTTATCCCTCAGCCCTTTAAATTGGCTCGCCTTAACGGAGGCCCGCTGCATTGGAGGTGGTTGGCCTCCCATTCGTACGACGAACTTCTATTCTGCTTTTGGCGCGGTTCGTAGCGCGGCTACCAACCATCTTCGCTACCTCAGCTCCGCACCCATGGTTGCTGTATGCGAGTTGGTCTGCATTACCCATTATTTCGGATCAGCTGGGCAGTCCCAATATGAGGGTCACTAGAACATCGCAGAATGTCATCGCCGAATGACATTTTGTAGTTGTCAGCGGAAAGTAAATACAACGCGATTTCCGATCAATTAGCTTACGCCCTTTAAATCTTGTTTCCGTCCTGGAAATGTCGCAAGAATTGCACGTCCTGCATACAGTCGCTGGTCCTGAACTAGTGTCCCCGAAAGAAATGTTTGTCCGCTTCATTTCGCCGCGTTATCACTAATATGTTGCGAGTGTGTGGTTTGCTCGTCACAGCAAGCTGCGTGTCAGGATTTTGGTGAAAATGCTTGGCAATTTCCGAATGTCGGTCGACTTCAGCGCAGTACAGGTGATATGTGTACCTGGTCATGATGCCTGTATTACATCGTGAATATTGACCAACTTGGGAGTCGCCCCGTTTTGGCATCGCACCAGAGACACAGTCAGGGAAGTGTAAGTTGGAGCCGACAATTCCCTTGAGGTAAGTTTTTGCAATCGTACACGACTGCGATAGCCTCGCATGTTTATGTTTCCGTTTGCGCGATGCATCCCGTCACGGTTTTGATGTTGATATTACATTTGGTTTCGGCTTTGATTTTTTTTTTACTGTCCTGATGCTGGTTGTGTTGATCCATCTGGTGCGGTGACCAGGAGTGGGCCCCTTAAATGCCTTCCGAGTCGGTGATAACCTTTGTGGAGCGCTTGCGTTAGATGCGTTGCCATACGCTATCCTTGTTGGGAAGAGTGATGGTCGACCGGCCCCCTTCTGATGTCGTTCGTCATCCGTTGCTGCCGTTTGCTTCATACCTAAGTTAAACGCCCTACTCCAGCTCGACTGATAAGTAACATTGCTTGTTATACAACAATAACATTTTTCTTTTGTATTAAAGTATTTGTGTTAAAGTTAAGACAAAAATACAATGGGTCAACTGTTACCTCGACGCTCAAGCGGGGTTGGGGTGTGTTAATGACATGCATCCCGATCTCCTTAGTGGTCGTGGTGTGGACTCCGGGTGAAAGCTGGTCATCCGTAACAGGTGCTACAAATCGTTTCAGCACAAGGGGGTTCTCGTCGTGAAATTTTTTAAATTTTTAAATAAGGCCATAACATTTGAGAGACTACAACCTTTCCACAAAGTCTGAGTACTGTAGCTTCTACAGAATGCGAAGCTAGTAGGCCTTTGTTAAAATTCTTTGAAAAGCCCTAAAAAGAGGAATCAAACTTTTAAACTTAAACATCTGTTACAATTTCAATTTCAAATAAACATACAATAATCATATGACATACGAGAACATTAAACCACGATCAATATTCTATCCTCGCCTAAATATTCGCAAACATCATTTATTTCGCTGCATATCGACATCAAAATTATTCACAAAGCTTGTCGAGCACTTAATGTATCATCAATCATCTGCACTTTGAATGCTTGTCAACTGTCAAAGAGGACAGAGAAAGAAAGAGAGAAGAAAAATGTTGCAGTTATTTTTTATCAAGTCAATCTCTCTTCATCCTCTGTTCTACAACACCAGAACGGAAAGATATTCAATTGATCATTGTATTGAATTTCACCACTTCGAAAGCAAAAATGTCCCTTTCCGTTCTATTTTCTTATGTCTCACAAATGTCCTCTTCCTTTTACACCACAAAATCTTTTTCATAGATTCAAAATCAATCAATCAAAATTAATCATCCGTTACAGCAACAATTTGTAGGTTTTTTGTGTGAAAATGGTTCCTGAAGATATATCATTGTGTGTATGTACATATTTGTGGGATTTTAGGAATAATGTGGAGATTGAATGGAAAAGGATGAAAAAAAAAAAGAAAGAAGGATAAGAAACCATTTGGTGAGCTAAAAACACACATGTAAACGGTAATGAGTCTTAACATCCTCTTTCCTACTCAAAACTTGGATTACTTAAGAAAGTTACTCAACTTCATTCCTAAAACGTGATTGCAGAGCTTTGTATAAATTAATTTTTGAAAAAAAAAAAAATGTTTGCTAAGTATGCTACCTTGGTGAAACAAGAATTAGGCATTGTTATGGTTGTATGGAAAGCCGTACTAGAGCTTAACTAGGCATGTTCCTGAAAGCCCTACTGGCACTTACATGACCACATGTAGGCTGACTTTTCTCGCTAGTTTATACGGCGGTGTTAAGAACTTTCATCCATGCCAAGCTTAAAAGAAAAACTTTCACATAAAAAACCAAAACAAACCGCATAACTATCCAAAAATGCCAAAGAAAAGCTTCCACAAGCCCAACCACATAAACAACGAAACAAATCGTTGGACTAAATAAAAATATTACGTAAACAAGAGCGCCCATCAGCAACCCAGCATACAACAGAAATAAAGTAAACTAATAAATACAAGTACCGGATGGACAAATTAAAAATAAAACAAAACGTTTGTACTGTAATACATTACCTGGGTGAAATGAAAACAAATGTCGCCGGCACGAGACAAGCGGCGACCTTATCACGGAAAGCAACTAAAACATAAAATAAACAACATCAGCAGAATTATGTGAATCATCTATGGGAATCACCCGATCAAGTTTCATAACAACACATGAGGGGATCACCGATTGGGGGTAATTAGTGGAAATGCAGATATGTATTTTGTGACCAAGCTAAGACTTGATGATGATGCAGATTCAAAGTAAATTTTGCATTAAGCAAATAATAGAGGTAATTCATTATAAAATTAAGTATGAAATCATGGATTGATGAAAACGCAGATTCAACGAGAAGTTACACTACGAAATTGGGTTTTTGATCAGCAGGCTGTTGAATCCTATGGATTCAAAGATTGAGGTTTACGCAGCGTTGGTTGATTTTGACAATTTAAACTATTGGTCGTGGTAGAAGAGTGTTCAGTCGGTTTGTCTTTACGTGTTCCAGTTGTACCCACTGCTGTTTTTGAATACAGTATCACTACTGCTGTTTTTGAATATAGTGTCACTAGGCACATGCCAAGAACACGGGCAGATTCACCGTTTTATCTACATGTTTCTGAATACATTGCCGAGGGCACGGGCCAATTCTACGTTTTTATGTACGTGCTAAGTATCGCTAGGTATACGCCGAAGACATGGGCCATTTCTCTGGTGTCTACGAGATCACAGACCATCCAAATATTCAGCCTGTGCTGGACTACAGTCAAGTTCACGTCCCACTGGTTCGCCACAACGTGTTCCAAGGTCCTTACACGCAGTGCTAGTAGTAAAGGGTGATTCATAACAATTGTACACATGTGAATGGGCCTTAACTCTTATTTATCACCAATTTCAGGTCCATATATTGACAGATTATGACAGCTTGGTCTTTTTCAATTTTAACCATGGCGTCATACACATCAACCAATCGTTTTATTATTGTTAAAACTTTTGACAAAAAAAATAATGAATCGCCAGTGTAAAAATGAATGAATTAGTTGGCCGGCGAGATCGTGTGATTTGACTCCTTGTGACTTCTTCCTTTGAGAATTTCTGAAGGATCGTGTTTACGCTGATGCTTTCCAGACTACTGAAGCATTTAAAAAAAACAATATTCGAGCCAACATTCCCCTAATAAGGCCGGAAATGTGCGAAAATGTCATCGAAAATTACAATCATCGTTTGATAGTCTGTAAAGCAGCACAAGGTGCGCATATGCCTGAAGTAATGTTTCATATTTAATTGTAAGGGACCAAATTTTCATAATACATAAACATCACAGCTCAATTTTCATAAAAACCATATTTTTTTTCGACAAAAATGTGTACACTTGTTATGAATCACCCTTTAGTAGTACTTTATTGAGACATTTCTTTTGACGTATGTTACTTAACCTACTTTGTATGTTACGTTTCATTTGGTAGTGACACTTTTGTTAACTGTCCTTAGATTCTTTATACGATCTGAGTCTATACTTCACCATTTTGAAATGCTATTGTTAATTTTTCTATTCTGCTTACTCTTACGGTTATTGTCTTTTAGTTGCCCATTTACAGATTAAAACATAAACTAAACTAACCCAACTTACTCTATTCTTAGCCTAATTAGATTGTAACTCTTCTTTATAGTTTTGGTTGGTCGTGTGTTCTCTTCAAGCGTTACATCCAAAATCGCGTTTCAGAAGAAGCACAGTTCCTACCGACCTGATCTTCAGGATATACGGAAGTTATTTTTATTTATTTGATCGGTTTCTAATTATCGTTTATTTTATTTTTATTTTTTTCCCGATGGAAATTCAAGTTGCTTTAGCCCCTGTAGGTATTGGCGGACGGTATATAATAGAAAATGGGTTTTAGGGGGTTTGGTTGGGGTTCGGTGTTAATCTGGAAGTCTCAGAGAATTCTTATGGGAGAGATGGGGTACTATTGAAGAGGTTCCAGATTAGATTTGATTCATGTATCTGCCATTTAGCTATTTGCTTTTTGCTTGTGTGCAGGAAATGTCAGGTTGGTTAAAATTTATTTGGTCGACTGACGGGCGGCTGGGTTTAAAATGACGGTCTCTCTGCTTACTTCGTTTCAAAGTACTAGGTAGTTTTCTATTCGGACCTTGGGTGTCGGTTTTAAGACTGTTTCGTTAAGTAAAACTATGTCTGGTTGAATGGATTTTGTAAGGTTAGACACGAATATTCTTTTGTCATGGCAAACTAGAGAGCTTATGTTGAGACAGATAGTAATCAGATTATTTACCCCCATACAGGTTAAGGTATAGCTCAATGAGCAAAACTGGCTTGTTGTGGATTGACGTGCCATCGTATTTTGGCCAGAATTGGGCAACCTTTTTAGGAGTTTCCCTGGTGACGCTTCTAAAACTTGAACTGTTTCGCAGTTCTCTTGTAGTACTGTATTCCGGAGCATAGTTGAATTTCTTCCACTCGTGACTTCCGAGTATAGAGGTACTGGTTGTGCTGATGTGGCTGTTTCTACTGGGGTTTGGGTATATTCGAAAGATGAGGTTGAAATGGGGATTGTCCTTTTATTTTTTAAAGCGCTATCTTGTCTACCAATCTTTTCCTTTCCGGGCGTCCAGAGAAGTTTGATGGGTGTCCTTCCTCTTTGCAGAGGACACAGAAAGGTGGGTTACTTGTTTTGTCAATGCCCTTTCGTGGTTATTCTTGGAGGTTGTGGTCCTCTCCCCAAGCTACACATCTTGCCTGGAAGGCACAATTCACCGAGACATGGCTGAAGCACTGACATCTATAATACTGGAGTAGGTCACTCCTTCTGGGCTTTTCCCATGTTGCGCTCTGATGAAGGATGAAACGAAGTTTAAGGAGGCAGTCATGGTCTTCTTTTGGTATAAGTTCAAGTTTACGCCGTTCGCTTTAGACCATCCGGTGGTTAACGGCGAGACTTTGTCAATTTGAATGTCCGGAAATTGTATTTCGATGTTTTCTCTAACCTGTGTAGCTCCAAATGCTGAGTTTACACCTCTGAGTATGACTGTTTAGTTTTTGCGTTCCGTTGGTGTGAAGGAGTAACCTTCGGGCTTAGATCTGTGGATCAAATCCAGTAATTCATCATGAATGGTGACTTCGTCAACTGTAATTTTTAATTTGTTCGCGCCAAGGTGAGTTGTGTTGTGGGGCATTTTTCCCTGATTTATAAACTGTCAGTGCTGTGATTCTTTCTACGAATATAAGGGGGCATCATGATTTTTTCCTTTCAGGGGCAACCGTGTTTTGCTTGAAGGTTATTATTTCTTCTCCCAAAGAAGTGTATGGGTTTGAATTATGGGGGTTGGTGCTTGGATAAGAATGGGTAACTTTCTTTTAATTGCCAATCCACCTTGAACCGTTCTAAATCCTTCCGATCCCGTGTTGACCAGGTCGATAATTACCCTTTTTGAAACGTTTGTTGCAGCTTGCTCTACTTTCATCGTGGCTGACTGTAGTGTTTCTTTCTTGGCCGCTTTCGTTCTTGTAGGTAACGTCTTTTCATCATTGTTCGTATCGGACCATCTTTGAATAGTTGGGGACTCACTTTGTACCTCTGCTGTTGCCGGTTTTCCGGGCTTGATTTCCTTTGTGCACATATACTTGTATGTTATTTTCTTTTTCGCTTTGATTTTTGATACCTTAGTGTCTTCGCTTACAATGTATTCGGTTTGACGCCTCACTATCCAAGTCTACACGCAGTGCTTGCAATGATGAGAAACCCTTTACTGGACTGGGGTTCTTGGGCAGGTGACAACCAGACTAATTCAAGCGTTTGTGTTGACTGTCGTTCTAAATTCACATTTATTTTCAAGGGAAAGACCATCTGGTGGGTTGCCGATTCAATTGTAATAATTTGTTTATTTTTCTTGTCTTTAGTCTCCTAATTCAAATTCCTCTGAATCCCTATTTTTGAATGCTAGGACTTCCATAAGCCATACTGCTGATATTGATTTACTTCTATTTATTGCCAGATTCTTTGAGGTACACTGCTTTCAGTAGACACAGTTTCGTACTTTGCTATACTTCTCCACCCAAAATGTCTACTTCTCACACCGGGGCTATAATTTCCTTGATGATAATAACAACTCAATACTTTAGCTTAGTAGGTTTTGCTATTCACACTTCGCGTATATCTTGTAACCTGACACTGAACTACGTAGTCGTAATGCTCCTCTTTATAAAGCTGGTTTAGACTACAAGATAATTTAGATTATTCTAGATCATATCGTTAACATCAATTATGGTTTGTGCCTTATCTAAAAAATTCCCAGACATTTTTGGAGGTGATGCTGCAATCGCATTGAAGGCATTTATGTTTGACATGGCAACCCAATTTAAATTGTAACCATTGTAACAATGTAAATCCTCAACGAAGGCCTACATTGATGTCCTATTTTGTGCCTAGACATGGTGTTAATACTCACTCGGCCAGTGGCGTGAATTTAATTTAGGTTGAGCTTCGAATGTAAGCGCTAATTTAATTTGGGTTAAATTTCAATTTCCGTTAATTCAGTTAATTAATGTGGCTTTAACTTGATTTCAATTTAGTCAATTTGTAAATGATAGTACTTAATTCAATTCAAACAAACTTGTAAATTTCGATGCACAATTAATGTTCTCACCTGATGTGACTCTAAGACTTTTGGAAGCCACTGTATGCTAAGTTGAAATTTCTTAGCTGACGCGCGTGAGTCAGCAAAATATTATTCAAGCTTCTTATCAGCATGCATTGTATTGAGATCTTATCTTGTGAGTGTATCAGATATCATGTAATCTGGATCTCCACATTCTTTCCCATATCGGACGCGAGCGTTGGCGGTTTTCAGGCGAGTACGGACGCTCAAGAGTCAGCGGTACGGACGCTCAAGAGTCAGCGTTTTCTTGGGTGGAAACTGCTGGCGCTTTTTCACTTGATGCTGGAAGAAGTTGTCAGCGTTCGGGAGTCCAGAGCGGTGGATCGTTTAAGCGCAAAGTAGTTAGTGCAAAACCATAGGTAGAAATAAATAATTTTTCTGTCAGCACTTGATTTACATTTTTAAAGTATCTAATTTAAAATAAATTGAAACAGATCAGGATTAAATTTTTTAGTGATTGTAAATATTTTGTGGATTTAAATTCAGTGCTTCAAGTTTGATTGTACAGGCAAGAGAAGAGACGCCAGGACAAAAGAATCCTGATGCAAAACTTTTGGAGGCCCTGGTGAGTAACGAGCTCACAATCTCGTTTTATTTGAAATACCAGTGGTTCAAGTGTTGTGTTGGTGTCGTGCCTGGTGAAAGTGCTTTTCGGGCATAAAATGATCGAATCGGAGCGCGTGTTCTAGGAGTTGAGAACATTGGCCAGGATGGTAGAAGGTGTAATTTCGAATTACAAGAAGGATTCGGCCAGCCACCAAGACATCGGTTATTATGAAGAGCACCTTCGGCGTTTAGAAACCGCCTGGAAGGAATTCGAGCACAAGGACACCAAAATTCGATCCCTACCCGAGATTATATTGGAACACGATTATTTTACAAGCGAAGTTTACAAAACGACCAGGACCAATTACGTCACCTCCCAGAAACGCTTCCTCGAAAAAATGAGCGCTCTAAAGGGCACAACATTGCCAATGTCGCAACCACCCTCATCTTCACATGGTAGTGACGACAGACCTCCAGCCGCGCTTGTCTCGGTGCGGGAAAATGCCGTTTTTACAAGCAAGTTACGATGTTATCAGACCTCGGCGGATTGGCTGAGAAGGACGATGGCTCGCCTAGAACCACCAGAGAACTCAGGGACTTGGTGTAAGGCTAGAGTGGAGGCGTTGCGGCGGGGCTGGCAACAGTTGGATGAACCTCATCAGCAATTCTATGAATTCTGTGAGGATCCTGAAGCGTAAGGCTTCAATTTGGTGGAGCACATCTGGTTGGAGGAGGACGCACAGGATTACATTGTTTGCTTGCAAACAAAAGTGGATGCCATAACTGAAATGCCGCCTTCATCTGTTCCGCACGCTGCGACTCCTGGCTTATTTTTTCCCAAAATTGCCTTGCCCTCCTTCAACGGAGATTACCTGTACTGGCGACAATTCCGGGATTTTTTTATGCAAATGGTGCATAACCAGCCAATGTCCGCGATCCAGAAGCTTTGGTATCTGAAGGTTAACCTCACAGGAGAGGCTGGGTCCCTAATCAGAAACTTTGCGTTGTCGGACGAAAGTTATCGATCTGCCTGGAAGGCACTTAATGAGAGATTTGATAATCGATTACTCTTAGTGTCGGCCCTCATCGACAAATTGATGGGGCAGCCATCTCAGGCCAGTAAAAAACCGTCAGTGGTAGCCATAAAGTCGCTGCATGACACCACACAGGAGTGTCTCAGAGGCCTGGAAAACCTGCAAATATCCACAAGGGATCGGGATCCATTGCTACTACACGTTTTGCTGGGAAAGTTAGATTCGACAACGTGTGCCCTCTATCAGTAATCTTTGGCTAACCCGCGTGAGTTGCCACCTTTGAAGGGTTTACTGGAGTTCCTATAAGTGTAATTTCAGGCACTCGAAGCGCTTGGCAGTACAACTAAGGACCCAGACCGCAACTGCAAGAAGGTTACCAAGGCTGCCGTGGCTGCGTTGTGATGCCCAAGGTGCTCGCTGGGTCACCCGCTGTGCTACTACCCGGAGTTTCTCCAGTACAACGCTGCGAAGAGGCTGAGCTTTGTATGTTCAAGGAGGCTGTGTTTAAATTGCTTGCGAGAAGGTCATCAGGCTTCCGTCTGCGCGGCAAAAAGCTGCAAGGAGTGTGCCAAGAAACAAAATACCCTGTTGCATATGACGGGAGACAGAAATTCCAAGCAGACCAGTAAGGCAACGCCTGGCTTCACATTCAGGAGGCCAGATGTTAAACCACCACCTGTGCCGCCTGCCCTCACTCTGACGACTCTCATGCAACCTGGATCCAAGAAAAATGTTCTGCTGAGCACAGTTGTCGTTAAGATGGTTGCCAGAAATGAGGGAGTGACCGACTGCCGAGCAGTGTAGGACCCTGGCTCGCAAATCAACTTAGTAACCGAGCGGATTAACAAGAAACTGGGTCTAGCGTCTTTATCGCAACTTGCACTGGTTGATAGGGTGGGCGGAAGCATCGAGAAAGCGCATCGTAAGGTGGATCTCGGCCTAAAATCCAAAGTTTCTGGATATGCCACACAGTTGGAGGCCTAAGTCCTGAATCAAATCATATCGCATCGTAAGGTGGATCTCGGCCCAAAATCCAAAGTATCTGGATATGCCATGCAGTTGGAGGCCTAAGTCCTGAATCAAATCATATCTCCTCAACCTTTTTAGAATTTTGACATATTGGAATGGCAGATTCCTAGAAATATAAAGCTGGTGGATCCTGAATTCCAGCAAATGGTGCGAATCGACATGCTGCTGAGCGCGGAGCATTTCTACGAAGTCCTTGCCTTCGGGCAAATCAAGTTGGGCCCTGAACTCCCTGTGCTCCAGAACACGTTTCTCGGTTGGATTATCGCCGGAAGGGTAGTTACACCTCAAACGCTTCCAGTAACATGTGGAGTTCTCACCAAAGAGACTCAGCTGACTCAGGCTATCACGCGGTTCTGAGAGATTGAGGAAGTACCGGATACACATCACAATTTCACAGTGACTGAAAGAGCCTACGAAATACCATTCACCCATATGACTCAACGTGAGTTCGATGGTCGGTTCTTGGTGCGGCTTCCTTTCAAGGAAGATCCTGAAAGGCTGGGCGACTCGTAAGACATTGCCATATGAAGATTCATGGCAATCGAGCGCAGACTGGAGAAGAATCCCGATCTAAGACGGCAGTATTTCGAGTTCACGGACGAGTACGAACGACTGGAACATATGGAGCAGATCACATGGTCAGCAAGTAAAGAAGCACATTATTTTTTGCCGCACCACTGCGTCCCTAAGCCAAGTAGTAGTACCACTAAATTGAGAGTGGTTTTCGACGAGTCCAGTAAAACATCAACGAACGTTTTCCTGAACGGCATCCTTCATATCGGACCCACGATTCAGGTTGATCTGTTTGCAATTTTGACCCGTTTCCGTCTGCCACGCTTTGTTTTCACGGCCAAAATCGCCAAGATGCATCGGCAAATAGTGCTACAGCACGACGATTGTAGATTTTAACTGGTGATTTGGAGAACAAGTCCAGCCCAGCCTTTGCGATATTGTCAACTCAAGACCGTCTTGTATGGCACAACGTGTGCCCCGTACTTGGCATCGAAATGCCTCCAGGTTCTGGCACAGGCTGAACAAGATCAAGCACCCTTGGTTAGCAGTGCACTACAGCATTATTGCTACATAGACGACGTAATGACAGGAGCAGACAGCTTGACGTAGCCAATTCAAACGCAGGAGGAATTGCGTCAGATTCTTATTAGTGCAGGGATGCATTTGCAAAAATGGTGTGCCAATCATCCGCATCTTCTGCAGCGAATCAGCGTCGAAGACCAGGAGGTTCAGTTGGAATTCAGCAGTCTTTCAGAAGACTACATCAAGGCTTTGGGGGCGATTTGGCTCTCGAAAACAAACGAGTTCCAGATCGGCATTAACGTGGACCTCGCTGAGGTCAAATTTACGAAGCGGACGATCGCCCAAATATTCGACCCATTGGGCATCCTAGCCCCGGTTATCACAAACACCAAATTGTTCCTACAGGCGTTATGGCGATTGGAGTTGGACTGGGACGCGGCCTTGCCACTCGACATACATACACAGTGGGCCCATTTTTAGGATGAGCTGTCATCATTGCGAAGGGTTCGTTTTTCTCGACACTTTATCGCCTGCGAAAAACCAGTCCAGCTGCAGCTACATACTTTCTGAGGCGCCTCAGAGAAGGCATATGGTGCTGTCATCTATGTCCGCCCAACATCACCGAGCTGTCAAGTTTATGTTCGGCTGCTCTGTACCAAGGCCAGGGTGGCCCCCATCAAGGTGTTGACAGTGCCACGTTTGGAATTTTGTGCCACTGAGCTGGGAGCAGAATTAACGAATCGATTCAAGAGGGTGCTCAGCCTACCAGATGTTTTTCACGTCCTCTGGTCTGATTCAGAAGTCGCATTGGCGTGGATCAACTCAATCGCTTCATCTTACAGCACTTTCATGGCCAACCGTGTTTCGACCATTCAATCGTGTCGAGACCAACTCAGTAGCAACATGGAGCATCTCATGATAATCCTGCGGATATTCTGTCCCGTGGCCTGGCACCAGCCGAGCTAAAAGACTGGAAGCTCTAGTCACGGGGGCCATCCTTCTTGGCCAGATCTGAGGCAGACTGGCCGCCTCCGTACAAAGGTACCGAAGCCTGTGAAGTCGAGCGAAAGCAAATCAGGGTTGTGATCATAACAACAGCTTCAGTGGGTGCTCGGTTACATGCTGCGTTTTGTGAAGCATTGCAGGACAAGCACCCAGTCTCTTCAAGTGTGCAGCCATGCAGTAATGAGTCACGAACTCTTCAGAGCAATCGGAGTGATCGTAAAATGTATTCAGCAGCATGATTTTCGTGAGGAACTGCGAGACATCCAACTACAGGGGCAGGCCAACAAGAACAGCCCCCTATCGGGTCTGACTCCTTTCCTGGATTCGGACGGAATCCTGTGCGTTGGCGGGAGGCTTTACAACTCGCCTTCGAGGCCAAGCATCCTATGTTGCTACCTTTTTGTGAATCCACTTACAAGATTACTGATGACGGATATTTATCGCAACAATTGCCATCTCGGAGATCAAGCACTGTTAGCTACCACGAGACAACGCTTCTGGCATATCAAGGGGAAGCAGCTAGCGAGGGCGATTGTTCGACAATGCGTGCAATGTATCAAGGCAAGGCCACAACTGTTCAATTAGATTATGGGGAATCTACCAGGTGCTCATGTGCAAGCGGCTCGCCCGTTCATCCGCTCGGGCGTCAACTTCTGCGGATCAGTGCTGAAACACTACTGAGGCAGAGTTGTGCGGCATCAGAAGGGATACACCGCTATATTCTGCTGCTCCGCTAGCAAGGCCGTCCATCTGGAATCAGTGAGCAATCTCAGCACAGAAGCCTTCATTGGTGCTCTGAAGCGTTTCATCGGAAGACGAGACCTCTGCAAGGACATCTATTGTGACAATGCGACCAATTTTGTAGGTGCGCAAAATCAGCTACATGAGCTGCTTTCCTCGCTTCACTAAGCCGAGGGTCAACACAAGGTGATCGACTCTTGCAACACTCGGCGTATACAATTTCATTTCATCGTGCCTCGCGTCCCTTACTTTGGTGGATTGTGGGAGGCGGCCGTCAAATTAGCCGAGAACCTGCTTCGTCGAGGCACTTCATCAGCCACATTCACGTAAGAGGAACTGCATACCCTGGTGGTCCAGGTGGAGGCCATCCTCAACTCCAGGCTTCTAACTGCGATGTCTGACAATCCCAAAGATCTAGCAGCGTTGACTTCAGGACATTTCCTCATCGGTGAACCACTCACAGCCATGGTGGATGCTCGGGCGGAGCCTGTCACTGGCGGACTTCATGCCCGATAGAAGCGGATAAATTATTTGAAGGATGAGTTTTGACGACGATGGTCCCGCGAATATTTGAACCAGCTGCAACATCGTGTTAAGTGGCGACAAGGTCAACAAAATGCTACCCGGGGAACCATCCTCATCATCAAGGACGATAACCTACCAACTATGAAATGGTCCCTGGGAGGAGTCGCAGACGTGAGGACAGCGACTGGAATAGTCAGAAGGCCAATTCATCGTCTAGCGCTGCTACCAGTGATGGAGAACACTACATCAGAAGCAGCTGGCCCCGAGATGAATACCCAAATCCAACCCGAGGCACAGCATCAGGCAAATACACCCAGCAATTATCACAAGGGGCTTTGCTCCAGCACCAAAAGGACGTCTCTCCTATCGCTCCTGCTTGTATGCCTACTGATTCCTCTAACGGTAGCCAGCCCCATCAAAGTGTCATCAACTGGACCACATCCAGGACTGCATTTTCTTGGTCTACTATGACCTAGAGGCCTACTGGACGGAGCTGGCCACGCTGCAGAACGGCACGATCTGGCTGCAACAACTATGTGATCATGATCCTCGGCACACACTCATACCATATTACCTTCTAGAGTACCGCTACATTGGTCACCAAATAAAATCTTCAGATATATCTTAAAGTCAATGTTCCATCTGGACCTGTAAGGTGATAGATTAATATTAACATCACAAATATTCAAATAATTCCTACATGCTTAGCAAAAACTTCTCAAAACATTTGAAAGTTGTCTAGCTCAAGTTTTCATCAAGAAAATTGGTTCTTTCATATCCTTAAGGATAGGATGAACACTTCTCCTGCAAATCAGGCCACTCAACACATTCTTGTCGAATAAGGGATCAAGACTACAATATATATTATTATCCTTTGTATCGTTCAAGTTTTGGATCGAGTGTATCGTGAAAGCAATTTCCTTTTAACTTTATGACGGTAGTTTGGCCTGGCTGCTGACTAACTGACTGACTGACAGACGGGTACTCTCTCTCTCACGAGACAGGATTGATGGAATGTTTATGAAACACGCTTGTTGTTGAAGCTAATCCAAAAATTTTCGGGTCAAGAGGTGATGGCAAACGGGGTCTATATTTACTTATTCATGACAAGCATCCTTTTGTATTTGATTTGAACTTTGACAGAATATCGTCAAGTTGTTTAAGTAAAGCTTACTCTCTCCGGTTTTCTATTTCTCATTCGTTTTCTCTTTTACGCAAGAAAACGATGTGGTGTTGTTGTTGATACAGCTGATAGCGTGGAGGATTTCAATGTCCTGTTGGAAGCAAAGCCAAAAACTTGAACACATTTACTATACATTATAAAGTCCCTTGTGAAACGATTTCGTGCTCTTGAATGTTATTCAAATTGCATGAGAATTTCCTTTTACAATAGAGTTGTGTATACAACAAGAAAATTCGATTTAGAGCTAGGAAATGGGAGAATGTGTTCCATTGCTAGTTCAACTATGTTTGTAAAAAGGAAGTTTTGTTAGTCTTTCCAGTGCATTTCCGTGACTGCTTAAAGCTTTATAGTGAAACACCATTTCTTTGTCACATTTACCAAATCTATGTAGAATGTGCAATAGCTTTTTAAGGATCATTCACCATTACGAGTGAAACTTGCTTCATCTGTTGCAGTCTCATCTCCATTCTCCGATTCAAATTCCGCTGATCTTTGCAAACATATTTTTCACAAACGACTTTCAAAATAACATTTTCGATGAGTCAGTTGCCAAAGCACGTAGGGAAATGCCACACATCCGTTCGTTTGGCAAACAACCTTCGTTTTAGATTGTACGTGACTTGATATTTTCTTCATTCGAAAAATTCCAACGTAAAATATGTATAGGAGATGTCCATATTGTACTAGGAAGCTCCCATCTTAACTCTTCTTGTAGAATTTTGTAGTGAGATTCTATTCAAAGTTTGTTCCGTTTGTGCCATATGTGTTAGTATGTTGATTTCAGGACATATCGGAAAATGTAGAATTTTGAAAGGAGGCATGACGAAGATAAAGGAAAAAAATAATAATAATAATAATAATAATAATAATAATAATGGAACATTACATATATGAGGATTCTATTTGCTGAATACGAATGTTTGCTCACGTATCATGTGGGACTGACTCTTTTCTGTTTTAATGGCGACATATTGTTTGAATAAAAATGCATTATAATAATGAAAGGTAAGAACTACTGAAACAGCTATAAGGAGCACTGATAGTGTATATGAGCGTAGTAAGCTCAAATGCAGGGGAAACAGTTTGAAAAGGACAGCTAACATAGGAAAAACGGGAAAAACAAAGATGTGTGGCAGCACGAAATGCCTCAAAGCCAGCGCACTTTTCACAGCGCAAGCAGATCCTCGCCTCTCGAGAAATTTTTGACCACCGAGTTCACACATCAGCGGCACAAGCATCTTCCCGCGAGAAAATGGAAAATTAGCTTGAGTCGCTCTTCTAGATCCTTATAAATCAATATACCTGAGAGAACATAGGCAAACTTTTTACAGGTTTCATCATTGGAACGTCATTTTTATCATATTCATCCTCATCATCATCTTCAGCATTATCATCCGCATCATCGATCTCCTCCAGTACCTTGCTGTAACAAAGAGTAAAATAAAAGCTAACTATAACAAAGAGTCAAACTGTCTTTAAAGGGGTGACCCCAAGTGGAGAACTAGCATCTTGCTTGGACGAGACGTCGATGATACTGCACGCAACCCAGAGCTCTTGATCTCTCAGGAACAACAGCACACATTACCAGCGCATAAGCAGCCAGCATGGGCAAGTCAAGCCCGACCGTCTCTGCACATTGCAGTTGGCCATTATCATCCGCATGCCACCGGAGCTCAACAAATACAAGAGCATCAAGCCGGCCATCATATCCCCCTTGACGGATTCCTCGAGTGTCCAGCTATACAAGCTCCTCGCAGGTGTCGAGCTCGGAGACAGACGGCTATCACAGCTTCTGCTTCACATGTGTTCCCTTGCTGAGACGCGAGTAAGTGACGATGTACTGCTGATCAAATGGCTCAACTTCCTGCCACAGGGAATGTGGCGTATGCTGCAGTTGATCATGAACCAGATGCTGGAGGAGCTCATCATGGTTGCAGATGAGGCACACGACATGAGCCCGGCAGTAATGGCCATGCCCATAGAAGTAACTGAACGCTCCACGATACCCTCTTCTGGTTTTTCCCCAACACGCAGCTGCCCAGACCAGGTCACCGTCGAGCTAGCCGTCCTGCATTTAGCAATGGCACAGTTGACAGATTTGACCCACGAGGCGCTCCAGCAGCCATTCGCCAGCGCCAACATGCAGCGTGGGTGCTCGCTGTCACGAAACAGTCGCCAAGAAAGGGTATGCTGTACCACTTCAGGTCCTGAGCCACATACGGGATATTGCTGGTATCAGAGCAAACACGGAGCCCTAGTGATCCGATGTAAGCAGCCTTGTACGTTTTAAGCTCAGGGCACTGCAACTGGCGTTCGGTAAACTGAGATTGCTGGCGTTGTACTCAGTGGATACCAGCAGGCACTACTGGAGGAGTGTACAAGCAGATCACCGCAAAGCACGCAAACACACCTCCAGGATCCAGTGAATTGGCTTCGACCGCTGACCTTCCCATTCACCCCCAGAAAGTCACGCAAGGTCCACGCATCTTCGCAAGAACATGTCACCACATGGGAGAACGCCTCTTTACAGCGAAAACAGAGTTCGAACTCCTGCTGGAATGACGAATAATTCAACCTTAGTCAAGCCAATGGGCTAGTCCCCTGCACTTGGTGCCCAAGGACGGTGGCCGTTGGTGAGCCACAGGGGGTTACCATCAACTAAATACCACACCCACCCAAACTGCTACTTATTATTCAGGATCTAATCCAGGTGGCCAGCGGTTCAGTATTCTCGGTCATTTACCTGCAGTGAGCCTTTTACTAAGTCCAGGTAGCACCAAAAGACATCTACAAAACGTTAGTCATTACGCCCTTCAGGCTATTTGAATTTGTAGGAATGCCTCCTGGTCTACGTAACGCAGCCCAAACCATGCAACGAATACTCAACCACCTGCTGAGGAAGCTCAACTTCGTACACATCTACCAGGATAATATCCTGGTATTCTTGGCTAGCCACGACTATCACCAGCGTCATCTTGGGCAACTTCTTTCCGTACTGCAACTCGCAAAGTTCCAGCCCAACTGAAATAAATGCCAGGTCAGCCTAACTGGGGTCATCTTTGCCGGGTCCAACATCTGTGAGACAGGCTTCCGATCAAACCTGCTGACTCCTTACAGTTAAGACGGGATGCTCTACTTCTATCGCTGCTGCATACCACACGCCACCGAGCTACAAGCGCCGCTTTAAGAGTTACTGAAAGATTGTAGCAACAAAAGATCGCAAATCACTTAGACACCTAACGTTGAAACCGCTTTTGGAAGCTACAAGCAAAGCATTACCATATCAACTACAGTAACGTTTCTTTTACTCTCGCACAAGTTTGCACTATGCATCGACGCATCCAGCACTGCGATTAGTGTAGCCTCGGACCAGCAACGGGACGACGGTACTCGGATACCCCTGGGATTTGTCTCGAGGAAGTTATCCGCCACCGAGCAGCGCTACTCCACCTACGACAACAAGTTTTGGCAGCCTTCACCGCAATCAAGTTTTCCCAGCGCATTCTGGAGGGAGGCACTTCACGATCTATACTGACCATCGACCACTCACCTTTGTCCTGATACAATGCTTGGACAAAACCTTGAACCGCTAAAACAGCCAGTTAGATTTAATCGGCCAATTCGACACACGATTGGTGTATAGACCAGGAGAAGACAACATCGTCACTGACACACTCCCTTGCATAGGGACTATTGCAGTACTCACCACACTAACTGCTCGAGCCATCAGTGAGGTCCAGGCCACAGATAACCAGTTGTCACGCTTCCTGGAAAACTACCACTTCAAGCTGCGTCAGTTGGTTTTGGACGGCTACTCTGCGCACTACATCGAATTCAACAGTGCACACTGAACACCGTCCGTTTGTTTTCGAGGACCTCGCTACCTGCGAATATATGTTCCGCCATATCGATGTAGTCAGAAAGCCGTACGCTGGACCACACAGGGTAAGCGACCGCACCTACGTCATAGACGTAAATGGCGTTGCCAAGACTCTCCCCCCCCGCAGGGAGAACGCTAGTTGACACCCCGTACGGGGAATGCTGGACGACAGGAATACTCTTGGAGGCTAGCATTCTTTGAGGAGTTCCACCCCCACATTTCCGAGGAAATTCCCGCAGGGGAATGCCGGTCGACATGAGCACTCTTGGAGGCTAGTATTCTTTGGGGAGTGCCGTCCCCACGGACCCGAGGATATGGGGGGCGCCCTGAGGTTCTCTCCTGGGATGACAGGTAATGACCCTGATTGGAGCTGGACTACGCTTTGAACAATGAACTGGAATTGATGCTTTGGGCTTGCGGATATGATCGTTTGGACCTTCTTGCTTTGCACAGTAGCGCCGAGGTGACACTCATGTGTGAACGGCTCCAATTCAATTATCATACCGTCTCCGTTCCAGTAAAACCTTGGCAGGCCTTGGAGTACGTTCGAAGTTCGCACCATTGGGTTGGTGGTGTAGGTTCGGTTGAGACCGACTCCCGATTAGCGCTAGTCTGGCTCTGAGCACTTGTCCCCATAAGGGCTTGTGCCAACCCTCGCATGGCCTCCCTGCTCTGTAAAGATAACCATGGAACGAAAAAGGCGACTACACACGAACGGAGGTAGTGGCACTGAGGGGGGACCCAATAAAACTGGAGCAACCAAAAACACTTAAAAAAGATCAAAAACCCAAAAAAGAAATAAAAAATAGTAACAACGACGACGCAACCAGCGGTTGCGGAGCGATACTAACGATTACAAAAACGACGGATAGTAAAATGACAGTGAAGACTGACAAAAAACGGAGATTAGCAGATAGTCTGCTCCAAACTGAGATTTCTGCGGCGTTCAGGCGTAGCAAAAAAATTATGCGAATGCCAGAGCGTCCTAAAATGGTAAAGCGCGAAATTCTGCAGGACGCTTCAGGTGTTTGAGCGGTGGAGGAAAATAAAAAGAATATTGAGAATTCGATGGTCACTGCTGCGATCGTTACCGAAGCGACCGATGCAAGGGTCGTAAATTCCGACATAATAAAGAACCGTCCTAAAGCCAATGAAAAGATTACGACAGGAAAAGAAACGAGTGACCAGGTAAATAAAGCGACGTTGTGTGATTGCATCGCCAATGTCGAAAGAGTGGCGGAAGAACAGTTTTAAGGAAACGGAAAGCGATAACCTCTCCAAGGATGGTTGCAAGGTACAATTGCCGCCCAGTGACACGAAAAAGAAAGGTTATTCTGAAAAGCTGGAGATGTTCTGAAAAGAAAACAATCTGCATGCGACTCCCCAAAAATCAGCAAAGCAGTAAAGATTAGGCTCCTTGAACTAAAGGAGCTCCTAGATCACATAGGGCATTATTGGAGGAGCGAGTTAAAAGCCGAAGATGAGCAGAAAGCGAAAAAAAATGCTGAGGGGAAAATCTTAAGGCCACACATATATAGCTCCACCACTAAAAATCAATAAAAGAATGGTGTGAAGCCCAATCAAAGGAGATCGGGGTAAAAGAAGGGAGGAAGACGCACTTAATGGGCGTGAAGCACCAACTCACGGGTTTCAGACAGTGCTTATAAAAGAAGCAAAGAAAGATGCAAAGAAACTCCTTCAAAAAGTGCCAGAAAGTAAAGTTCGCACGGACGCCCAACAAAAAAAAGACTCGATGCAAAACAGGAGAGACAGAAGCCCGACGAAGACCCCGGCAGCAGGCACTGCTTGTTAAACCCCAAGATGGTCGATCCTATGCGGAGGTGCTGCGGGACATCAGGGGAAACGTAAGGCCCAAAGACACTAACATTACCATTAAAGCAGTACGACCAACGCGGGCGGGCCACATACTGGTGGAATTCGGAGCAGAGGCCAGCAATGAGGAAGCATTCTGCGACACAGTAACGAAAGTCCTCGGCAAAAGCACAACTTTAGCCTCGCTCGAACAGATGGCAACGAACGAAATAAGAGACATTGACTACGTGACGGATCTGGCCGAGTTAGAAGAGGGCATCAAAAGGGACTTCCCTAGCGTGGGAAGAATCAAAATGAGACTGACACTAGAAAACAACAGGGGACAATGTATGGCCATACTTGACATGACCGAAGAGGATGCCGAACAATTCCTGAACAAGGGCAAAGTACGAATAAGGTGGCTTGTCTGTAGGATGCGGTGAAGAGCAACGCCTCTTCAATGTTTCAAATGTCTTGGCTACGGTCACACCACACAAGTATGCAAAGGACCCGATAGGAGTTCCCTATGTTACAAATGCGGTGAAATGGGATATAAAAGAAAAGAGTGTACGAAGGAGGCACACTGTATTCTTTGCAAGGATGCTGATCCAAAACCTGATTTCGGACACGTCTTGCGATCAGGAAAATTTCGGGAAATTCGATGACCCGTATCCTGCAGCTAAACCTGCACCACAGTTCAACCGCCCAAAATCTACTTGAGCAGTTTGCGAGGGACATGAAAGCCGACTTCTTGCTGCTGAGTGAGCAACACCATGAGAAAAGTTCTGCATTATGATATCCTGACGAAACTGGCACTGCCGGCATCTGGATTCGGAACAGTGATTTCCAAGCGGAGAGTTGTGGGCGGGGGATGGTTTCGTGTGGGTTCGGTGCTCAGGGACCACCTTCTTTAGTGTTTACCTAACGTTGAACGAATCGACCTCATCTTTCCAGGCCAAGCTTAATGCTCTGGAGGGGGCTGTCTCAAACTCAGAGGGAAAAGTGCTCGTTAGGGGTGACTTCAACGCTAAAGCAATCGAATGCGGTATGCCTCAAACGGATCTGCGGGGAAAACGAATCCTAGAAATGGTGGCCAGGACGGCGCTCGTCGTACTAAACACCGGAAATACGCCGACTTTCAACCGTATTGGCAGTAAGGGGACCATACCGGACGTGACATTCACCTCGGAGTCCTTTGTACGGAGGATACACGATTGGAAAGTATTAGAGGACTACTCAGCTAGTGATCATCAGTGCATTCTGCTTGAGATCAGTGATGTTGTCTCTGACGTCCGTGCTCTCGGCTTTCTACAACTGGATGGAACATCGGAAGGATGGACGTCGAGAGGTTCGTCGAGGTGCTAACAGCAGGTGAGCCACTGCAGAGAGCTTTGGAGGAGACGGAAGAACTGGCAGCTCAAGACGTGGTGAACTCTACTATGAGCATTATCACGACTGCTTGCTGTGCTTCTATGCTCCGTCGAAGACCCCGGCACGGCAAGCCCCCAGTGTACTGGTGGTCAACTGAAATCGCTGAAAAGCGAAGGGAGTGTCGCAAGCTTCGACGTCAGGCTCAACTGGATGGCAGCATATAAGTCGGCCAGGAAATGACTTCGCGAATTGATAAACAATAGCAACGCTCGCTGCTGGCAAGACCTAGTGGACTATGTGAACAAGGATCCGTGGGGCCTTGGCTACAAGCTAGTTATGCGGATGCTTGATGCCCTACAGAAGCCTTGTATACATGACGCGGAAAAGATGGACGTGATAGTGTGGGGACTCTTCCCCGCCCCTCCCGTCTGTGTTGACGCTGCCCATGGTGAAACAGCAGTCAAGTGCCCACTCTTCACACAGCCGGCACTGGAGGAGGCAGTCCTCTCATTGAAAGCGAGGAAGGCTCCAGGTCCAGATGGTGTTCCGGTTGAGGTGTTGCGGCTCGTCTATCAACATTGTCCTGACTTGCTGCTCAGCACATTCAACGCTTGCCTACGGGACGGGGTTTTCCCAGTACGATGGAAGGTGGCGAGGCTCGTGTTAATCAGCAAGGGAAAGGGAAATCCCGAATCGGCGTCTGCATACCACCCGTTATGCATGCTAGACACGACTGGTAAAGTATTATTGATGCGATTGCAGAGGTGGCGAACGTGGTCCAAAAGGCAGAGGCACATAGTCGCACCAAGCGATGGATCGTCAGAAATGCCTTCAACTCCGCTAGATGGGCGGATATTCTGGACACGCTGGAAAACTCTTTTCAAGTTCCAGAATATCTAATGCGGCTTTCGAGGAACTACCTAAAGGACCGAAGCTTGCTCTACAACACGACACAGGGCCAACGAAGGATAGAAATTACATCGGGAGTTGCCCAGGGATCTATCCTTCCTCCGGACCTGTGGCACATGTCTTACGACGGGCTACTGAGACTCGAGATGCCAGATGAGTCACGCTTGGTCGGCTATGCGGATGATGTTGCGGCTCTGGTCGCTGGACGCACCGTTGAACAGGCACAACTTAGGGTAGGTATGCTAATGCGCCGAGTAAGGGACTAGACGACTGCTCACGGGCTCAGTTTAGCACTGGAGAGAACCAAAGTGGTCGTCTAGACAAAAAAGAGAATCCCTGGAGTAAGGATGATCAGTATTGGAGACATGCAAATCGAATCGCAGCCATCGCTGAAGTATCTAGGGCTACTGATCGACTCGAAGATGAGTTGTCCTGAGCTCAGGAGAGTAAGACAATGCCTGCCACATGGCTTTTGCTTGTACAAAATGGGTCAGGCTGCGAAGGGAACTCTTCAGGGAGACGGGAGAGCTCACCCTTGATAATATAGTTGCGGTGATGCTCAAATCGGTTGACAAATGGAACCAGGTGGCACATTATGCTCGTGCAGTCATGGAATATGAAAGGGACTTACAGCAGCCGGGGGGCTGGGGGAATGCTTTTCTGACACTTCCTCTTCCCCTCTCCTCTCCCGCTAGGAAAGGCATCCACCAGCTTGAAGGCGCATCACGGCGTAACAAAACGAAGCTGGGTTCTCAAGTTGGCAGGAGAGGTGTTTATGGGTAGTCCAGTCACTTTCTTGCGAGCATGGGAGTCCCACACTCTGTACATAAATGGCATTCACCTCCTTACCACAAAAAAAAAGAAAAAAAGCCAGACTTCTGCTTTGTGGCTATCCACATGCACCAGTTTATACGTGTACGGTGACTCCTTGCTGTAAATTCTGATGACTCCTACGTAGTCTGGTGCTAGCTTGGCTGAAAAGTATCGAGCTGCACTGGATATAGGGAAGTTCCGTCTGCACACTATCTTGTTAACATGAAACGGTGGTTCCTGCTTCCCGAGGTTATACTTCTGAGAGCTCTGCTGAGCTGCCCTCTTCATGTGTAATTTAGTATACTTTTTCGCCATTAGTTTGGCTCGTACCTTAGAATCCTGAACATTTCCATCACTACATAAAGTGAACCCCTTCCGCAAAGTAACCATGTCCCGCCCATAGTTCGCAAAATACGGGGTAACTTCCATTGTCTTGTGAATAAACGTCCGTAACGCGATCTTTAGAAGGTCTTTATCTCACTTCTGCTGATTTTCTCCCACGTATACTCTCAGCATCCGGTTGATGTTTTGATTAATGCGTTCTGCAGGATTTGCTTGTGGATGATAGAATGTCGTATATTAAATAGTAACACCTGAGGCTCCTTAGATCAGAATTGTGCCCCATTATTGCATACCAGTGTAGTGGGTATTCCAAATAACAAGAATACCTGTTCTTCTAGTATTCGCACCACAGCAGAAGCAGTTGCTTGCCATAGAGGAAATATGGAAGCTTCGTAAAATAGTCCACCACCGATAATATATAGCAGTTACTCTGCATTGATCGAGGAAAGGGCCCCATCAAGTCAACACAAACCATCTCCCAAGGTTCCTTCACCTGATTCGCCCTGAAAACTATTGGGCTATAGGAATAGTTCCTTTCCACTTTCATTGACTGACAAATTTGATACCCAGTGATGTAACGCTTAATATCAGCCCGCATTTTGCCTCACCCGATCCTCCCTCCATCGGACTCCAATGTAACTTGTCAAGGCATCGTCATGGCATTGTCGAAGTGCTCTTAGGCGCTCCGGTTTTGGTAATACTTATTTCCAAGAGTGCCTGCACACCTCTGCATATCGGCCTGGTAAGTTCTTCCAGAGAGTTTTACTGTCCACGCGCCAATCCGGGAGTTTGTCCGACATCTTTGTTATCTTGGTTCGCTGCCTCTGCAACCACTTATCTTCTGGCTCGGAAACGCCCCCTACCACGTTGACTTCCGGCACCGATCTCGACCGCGCATCTGGAACCAGCCACGAAAGACTCCTGCTAGACTTCAAGAGCTTCCTTTGGATTCAGTATACTCTGACATGGTCATTCATTTCCATATGTTCAGTTCGAAAAATGTAACGTATATTTATGTTACAATGATAAACGCAATTGTTTCAAGGAGTTTCACGAAATAGAAGTTAAATTTTGATGTAACACTTAAAAAACCTTATATGTAAGAATTGTAAAATGACTTTATTTAAACGAAAAGTTCAGGTTTATTTAAACGATGAGTTATTTAAATGAATTATAAATTAAAAAGTAATTGTATTCACATCTACTGAGGAAAAGATAGCACACAAGACCTTAGCACCGCAACGTCGGAAAATCAACTGTGTCTAATCAAAGGCACGAGCAAATGTCCAAAACCGCTTCTACAGTGTTGCCACGCTAACGTGACTTATTGCTATTACGTTTACACTCGGCCATCCTGGTCGTCATCTGTCCCAGATGACAAAAAGTCTTCGTTGTCTGCAGCGTATCTCCACAGTTTCATATTGTCACTACTGGTCATGCTCTTACACGGACCTTCAAAATCAGCTGCTTTCACAATATCATACCTTCCATTGCGCTTGACTTTGCTCACCCTGTAAGGTCCCAAATATTTGGTTGCTAATTTCTTTCCAGCAACAAATTGCGTTCGTTTTATTGCCACCAAGTCATTCAGTTGATAAATAACATCTTCTTTGCGACGTGTGTTGTAATTTGCTCTGTATGTATCTTGCGCCTTTTGTATTTGTAGCTTTGCCTCTTCGCGGGTTTGTTGTCGATTATCTTCAAACAATGATAGCCATTCTTCTTGTATCATGTTGAGTATGTTGCTGCTGATATTTAACTTCATCTTAACGCCAAACATGACCTCAAACGGTGGACGTTTTGTTGAACTGTGCACGCTTGAGCTAATCGCTGTCTGCACTTGACTAATATACTTATACCACTTCGATGAATCATCAGCTGATAGCTTCGATAATACGGATAGAATCACTCTATTTGCCCTCTCGACTTGCCAGTTTCCTCTAGGAATGCCCATTGTTGTTAATACATGGTTGATGCCATACTCGGTGCAAAAATCAGCAAAGGCTTGCGACACAAAAGCTGCACCTCTGTCACTTACTTTGCGATGTGGGTATCCAAAACTGTCTGACCACCACGATAACTTGCTTATAACTTCGTCGGCGGCTGTAGTTTTTGTTGGAAATAACCATAAGAATTTCGTGAACCCGTCGATAACACAAAAAATATTTATACTTTTTCGCTGTTGCATCCGTTGGCCCAATGTGATCGACGTGCAACGTCTCTAGTGGTTGACCTCCTTTATCAATACACTGTAGTTCGCCTTCTTTTTTACCAAGCTTCTTGTTGACTATGATACATTTGACGCAATTTTTAATGAAGTTTATCACTTTATATTCCAGGTGTGGGATAAAATATGTCTGTTGAATTGAGTGCATAGTCTTCTGCACTGCAAAGTGATCGAATAATTTCAACTTCTATTGCCCAGGGCACCACCAGCAAATCATATCCATCGATGTTCTTGTAGATAAGTTCGCCTTTTATTTTGTAATTTTTATACCCTGTTGTTCTTAATATCTCTGCCACTGCCACTAAGTGTTCATCTTGTCTTTGTAATTTTCGGATACGCACTGTTATTTCAGAATATATAATTAGAACTTCTGGATATCTGCTCAAACAGTCCGCATGTTTCATTGCGTCGCCACTTCGGTGCACTACTTTGAAATCGTACTCTTGCACGTAAAAAATCCATTGTGCTACTGCGCGTGGAACTTCTCTCTTTGCTATTGTTTGCTTAAACGCTAAACAGTCTGTTGCCAATTTAAACTTAATGCCCAACAAGTAGTATCTGAATTTTCTCATTGCCAAAAACGCCGCTTTGACCTCTAAGACATAGCTTTGTTGCTTCGATTCTGCTTCGGAAGTCTTTTTGCTCCAAAATTGTACCGGGTGGAGATTACCGCCTATTTGCTGTAAAAGTACGGCTCCAAAACCATACTGGGATGCGTCTGTGTGTAATTCGGTCTTCGCATCACGGTTACAAAGTTGGAGTACCGGTTCTTTAGTGATTGTAACTGGTGTACTGCTCATACTTGTTCTGCATTCATAGCAAATTCAGCACCTTTCTTCAATAATTGTGTCAACGGACGAGCTATATAAGCATAACCCTTGGTAAATCTACGGAAGTACCCAGTCAGTCCGAGAAATGATTGAACCGCTTTCAGGTTTTTAGGCATCGGGAATTTCTCAATGGCTCTCGTCTTTTCTGCTCCAGGTTTTACTGTACCGTTTTCGATCGTATGACCCAAGAATTCAATTTATCGTTTCAAAAAGGAACATTTCCGCCATTTGATCTTCAACCTATATTCAGCTGCCAACTGTAATACTTTTTGTAATTTATGGATACCTTCTTCGATGGCTGCGCTGTAAACCACTATAACGTCCATGTAAAGCTCCATTACATTTTCATTTACAAGCTCTTGAAAGATGCATGTGACAAATCGTATAAACGCTGCTGGCGAGTTACAAAATCCAAATGGTGCACGATTGAACTCGTAAATGCCACTCTTCACCACAAACGCCGTAAACTTCTTACTGTTTTCTTCAACGGGTACATGGAAAAAGCCGTTTTCTAGGTCCATGACCGTGAAATACTTTGCCACCTGCAGTTTCTCTACTACCTCATCGATTAATGGTACAAGAAAAGCATCTTTGAGTACCATCGTATTCAGTTTGCTGAAGTCAACACAGACACGATGAGCTCCGTCTTTTTTCTCTATGACCACCACGCGACTGACATAATCAGAAGTAGATTTGCGTATAATATCTTTTTGCAGCCATTCTTGTATCTGATTCTCTACAGCAACCTGTTGATGCAACGGTAATCTGCTTGGCAATTGACAAAATGG
The DNA here is from genome assembly GCA_963969285.1 of Odontomyia ornata. Taxonomy (NCBI): domain Eukaryota; kingdom Metazoa; phylum Arthropoda; class Insecta; order Diptera; family Stratiomyidae; genus Odontomyia; species Odontomyia ornata. Next base: position 7,343,221 of record OZ017741.1, read on the forward strand.
AGCTGCACTGTCTACCGGTATTTTCAGTTGGATAGGACACTTGAGTTCTGCTGGCTGATCGTTGTATTCCGCAATCATTGCTTCAACACGCTTTTTAGTTTGTAGTGCTAGCTCACCAAAGTCTATTTCATTTTCAGAAATTTGATATACATCTGCAAACTGTTCACTTTCTGGAATTATTACGCTCAAAAATTTGCAGACTTTTTTGTTATGCATATATTCAAATTTGTCCAAGAAATCATTGCCAATTATGACCGGATGTTTTAAAACGCCATCGTCGACCAAAACAAATTTTTGCTCAACTTCAAGGTTATCAATTTTAACTTTCGCAATAATGAAACCTTTTGTTTTTACTGGCACATTTCCCAGTCCATACAATGTCGTAACACTATTGTCAATTGCAACATTTTTCAAGCTATTCTTTAACACATGTTTTTGCACAATGCTCACATCAGATCCCGTATCGAAAAAACCAATTACACTTTTATTGTTTATTAATGTCTTTTTTTTTGTGGTAGGAAGGTGAAGGCATTTACGCCCTCCGAGTCTGGCAGTGTGGGACTCCCATGGAGGATACCCTTGGACTACCCACTAAACACCTCCCCTGTCAATCTGAGAACCTAGCCCGGAACCGTTTGACACATTACTTCGGGCCAGGTCTCGTTTTGTTACGCCGTGGGGCACCTTCATGCTGGGGAGTCCCTTTCCTGGTGGGAGAGGAGAGGAGAAGAGGAAATGCCAGAAGAGCGATCCCCCAGCCCCAGCGACTCCGGCTGCTGTGAATCCCTTTTATATTTTAGGACTGCCCGAGCATAATGTGCCACCTGGTTCCATTTGTCAACCGATTCAAGCATCACGGCTACTATATTATCCGGGGTGAGCTCTTTCGTCTCCCTGTAGGGTTCCCTTCGCAGCCTGACCCATTTTGTACACGCGAAAAATGTGTGACAGGCATTGTCCTCCACTCCTGGGCAAAACCGACAATCGGGAGACCGTGACTTACCGATCTTGTGCAGGTAAGACTGAAAACACCCGTGCCCACTCAAAAGCTGGGTCAGATAGAAGTCAGTCTCACCATGTCTTCGATTTAGCCACGGTCTCACATCCGGGATGAGGTGCGCAGTCCACCTTCCCGTCGTGCAATTCCCCCAAGACTGCTGCCAATCGTTGAGCGAGCGTTGTCTCTCCTCGTGGACAACCATCTCCCTCGCATGCTCGTTTCGGCACGGGTGTATAGCGTGGCGCTCTCTAGCAAGGAGGCCGACATGTATCACGCCTGCAATCACTCTCACCGACGAGTCGGAGACTGTTGGATACGAAGATGCAATTCTCAGTGCTCCTCTTCTCTGTACCTGTGCCAATCGTTTTCGGTATACCTCCTTGCTGAGAGCGTCGCCCCATACCTCTACTCCGTACAGTAGCACTGACCCTACAGCACTCATCAAGAGGCGTCTTCTTGATGGGCTGGGTCCCCCTACGTTGGCCATAAGTCGACTCAGAGCCGATATTCCCGAAGCAGCCTTCTCAGCCATTGCCCTGATTTGCTCAGAGAAACTCATCTTCGAGTCGATCAGTAGCCCCAGGTACTTCACCGCTGGCTTTGATTCGATTTGTATGTCTCCAATACTGATCATCCTTACTCTAGGGATTCTCTTTTTTGTCAAGATGACCACTTCGGTTTTCTCCAGTGCTAAGCTGAGCCCGCGAGCAGTCATCCAGTCCCTCACTCGGCGCATTAGCATACCTAGCCTAAGTTGCGCTTGTTCAACGGTGCGTCCGGCGACCAGAGCCGCAACATCATCCGCGTAGCCGACCAAGCGCGACTCATCTGGCATCTCAAGTCTCATTAGCCCGTCGTAAGACACGCTCCACAGGTCTGGACCAAGAATAGATCCCTGGGCAACACCCGATGTAATTTCCGTCCTTCGTTGGCTCTGTGTCGTGTCGTAGAGCAGGCTTCGGTCCTTAAGGTAGTTCCTCAAAAGCCGCATTAGATATTCTGGAACTTGAATTGAGTTTTCCAGCGTGTCCAGAATATCCATCTAGCGGAGTTGAAGGCATTCCTGACGTCGAGTGTCACCAACAGGACGATCCGTCGCTTGGTGCGACTATATGCCTCTGCCTTTTGGACCGCGCTCTAAAGCCGTACTGCCGAGGAGATATTTCCCCAGCAGCACGAATCGCGTCAGTGAGTCTTCCCTTGATGAGTTTCTCTAGCACTTTCCCAGCCGTGTCTAGCATGCATAACGGGCGGTATGCAGACGGCCATTCGGGATTCCCCTTCGCCTTCCTGATCAGCACGAGTCTCGCCACCTTCCGTCGTACCGGGAGAACCCCGTCCCGTAAGCAAGCGTTGAGTGTGCTGAGCAGCAAGTCAGGACAATGGTGATAGACAAGCCGCAACACGTCAGCTCGAACACCATCTGGACCTGGAGTCTTCCTCACTTTCTGGGAGGGAACTGCCTCCTCCAGTTCCAGCTGTGTGAAGAGTGGGCACTCTACTGCTGTTTCACCATGGACAGCGTCAACACGGACGGGATGGGCGGGGAAGAGTCCCCGCACTATCGCGTCCATCTTTTCCGCGTCATGTATGCAAGGCTTCCGTAGGGCACCAAGTTTCCCCATGACCAGCTTGTAGCCAAGGCTCCACAGATCCTTGTTCACATTGTCCACTAAGTCTTGCCAGCAGCGAGCCTTGCTACTGTTGATCAGTTTGCGAAGGCAAACGTCTTGTAAACGTTTTTCGTGCTTAATAAGGTTCACTTGCTTGTTATTGTTTCTACAATCTTTGGCGATACGCCCGTGCAAATTACACTTGAAACACTTCACATCCGACTTGCATTGCGCTTTTTTATGATTTGTCGCCCCACAATTAAAACAATGGTGTCTCTTTATGTTTGCATCATCGTTCGTTTTCTCGTTTCTAAAATTCGTGCTTTGTTACTGTTCCACTTTTCATTTTTGTTGCACTTTTCACTGTTCTTTACTACTTCGAAAATTTCATATTTTTCTTTTAGCTCAAGCTTGTAGATGAATAAAACGAAAATTTAATTTCTTGTTTCACTTTTAAGCCATCGACTACATACTGCACAATTGACTTCTCATCAACATTTCCCATGGCCGCTAATTTTTTCATATGCAAGACATACTCATGAAATGTTCCGTTTTCTTTTTTGCTACGTTCGCATATTTTATGTAAATCGGCACTATTAAGTTCTTTGTGAAACTCATCTATAAGTTCTGATTTTAAACTATCGTAATCACAAACCGGGGTTGAGTCTTAAAAATAATTGAGCAGTTTTCACCATTTTATTTCAAGCTTGCACATACATTTGCTGTTTATCGAATTTGTTAACTCTTCATTGTCTACTGTTTGTGTTTTCTGCTGAGATGTTGGCACTTTCTCGTAATCGTTATCAACTTTTGCACTTTTTATTCTTATTGTTGTTTCTCATTTTTCCACGTTTATTGTTGTTTCGACTTCTCTGATTTTTTCTACGGCACTTTCAACTTTTCTGTTCGTATTGCAACCACTTTCAAACGAACTTGAAACACTATCAACTGTCTGTTCTCTTTCAAATGTTCTTTCCAACTGTTCGCCTTCAATTTCACCTTCTTTTCTACTTTTTGGTTTTTCTTTTCGCGCTGACTCTTTGTGGTTTATTTCACATGCAAAATTCTGATTGGATTTTGTACCTTTACCCGAATTATGCACGTATTCTTCTTCGCACGAACTGTATACATCTCCTTCTGATGAGTGCCGTTTTCCAATGCGGTTTTTATATCGTATACTGCTTTCACTTGGTTGATTTGTGTGTGTATCCCGTTGCATTACTTCATGTAAGGGTTAAAATGCACATTTTTCTGAATTTGTACGCCAAATAATTTTTACGTCGATAACTTTTTAAGAATCACTTCTGCGGATACTGCACGATAACTATGCTGGCACTTTGAATAATCAACACTTTTAGTTTTTAGTTTTATCTCTTAAAATTCGATCGATTTCTTTTCCGCACTTGTACACTACCGTTAATTCTTCTTATTAATTTAGTTCGGTTGAGCCCCCAAATGTAAGATTTGTAAAATGACTTGTTTTATTTAAGTCTAACAAATTAAAGTTCAGGTTTATTTAAACGAAAAGTTCAGGTTTATTTAAACGATGAGTTATTTAAATGAATTATAATTAAAAAAGTAATTGAATTCACATCTACTGAGGAAAAGATAGCACACACTACCTTAGCACCGCAACGTCGGAAAATCAACTGTGTCTGATCAAAGGCACGACCAAATGTCCAGACCCGCTTCTACAGTGTTGCCACGCTAACATGACTGATTGCTATTACGTTTACACATATGGATTCACACGGAATAGCTAGACTGAATACGAAGCCATACATGGCGTCGTGTAAAAATTTCTAATATATAAGCTCAATTTTTTTTATTTCAATTGGATCCCACTATGTAAGCATAAATAAATACTATTTAAAAAAAATGTTTATTTTATCTCTTTAATAATTCATGTGGTAAGGGGTTCATTGAGGCTTCTTCTTGATGAACAATAATTCCTAACATGGTCTAAATGCACTCATTAAATACATGATGAACGATTATCCTGCCAAATGAACACGTTTATCTAATTACACCACATTTTCTGAACATTATCTCAAAAGTAAAAACAAAGGCACATTTGAACACCACTTAGTTGACTAAGTAAAAATATCAACGACAAAATATCAAACATATCTTGTTTGCTCATTTCATAAAACAATCATAAACACTTAATCTCCATTCCCAAGAAAATAACGGCATCCATTTAGTCTCCAAACTACAGTTGAATGGAGGGACAAAGCAAAAAACCCATCCACATAATTTGATACTTTTTTCCCTTTAATTTAGCCATGGCAAAGTTTCAACACTCCCTGGGGGATATTTCACCATGTCAATGATTAGATAGTCGTCGAAGAAACAGAAGTCCTTCATCACCTTCATTTACACAATTCCCAAGACAAGTCCTTCATACAAATACCAACTCAATCCTCATCCCATACAAGCAAATGTTGGGAAGACAAAATACGTTTGGCTTCGAACGTTTCTTGTCCCTTCCTACTTTTTTCAACTCACGGCAAAGCCATCATGTATTTGTCGGTGTAGACATGTGAAGGTAAATGTAAGCATGCAGGCAAGGACCTCATTAAGTTAATGTCATGGAAAAACAGGAATAAAACATTTTCGATGAATTGTCGTCTTTTCTGCGAACTGAAACGGTGATTCTACTTCCAATGTCAGGCAATATACCGGAGACAACTGATGTAACCACATATAAGGCATTGTAAGGACATCTGTAGATACGTTCTGGGCTAAAGCGTTAAGAAGTTACCTGAAAAAGAACAAATCTTGCTAGGCGGGTGGGCGGAGAGGGAGCTAAATAGCTGGGAGCTTTCCAACAAATACACAGCTCGTGTACCATTAGCAACAGGAAAACTTGACAGACAATGTCACGTAGTGGTACTGTGTTTGTTAGGGGAGGAACTCAACCTAAGGATTGGCATTTTCAGGTAATTCGTTACATTTGTAAGGTGATATGTCGAACTATTTGGGGAAATATGGATAGGAAAAAATGAACAGAATATTCTAAAGAGCTTAAAAGAACTTTTACCTGAAGAAAGAATCAGTGGTTGTTTAAGGTAAGTCATCCGTTTGAATAACAAATAAAAAGGACTCACACACTAACTTCTTTCAGTCAGTTTGATGAAAATAGATTACAAGAATCAATTAAGGAAGCAGACTCCAAGGCGCCATTCATACATTTCAATCATTAACAATCGCCCAGTACTCATCCCTCATCTTCTTTTTCCAGGATATCAAGACTCGCAATCTTTCACCTAATGATTTTCATCTCAATTACATTTGATAAATTACTAAACAAAAAGGACCTCTTAGTGCTATTGATGGACGAGATTTTGTGGTCAGGATAATTATCCTTGGCTCAAGCATAACAAATGAGTTGTCCATTAACTATAGCATTAAGGATTCTTTGTACAGTAGTGGATGACCAGATTTTCAAAGCTCCCTTGACTAGCTCATTTTCAACAGAAAACTGGCCGATTGCCCATTCCTTCTTTTTCATACCGTTTACGTTTTTTATGTATACGAAAATTGCTGCCTTTGCTCTTTTCTTCTTCGATCCTTTGTCTAAGACCGTTGTTTTTGCTGAAGTGAATCCTGTAAGGAGCGACAAAGTATTCTAGCACGAAGAGAAAAACTAGACGACCTGTTGTTGAAGGGAGTTTTTTTTTGTAATTTGAAAGTGATAAATCAAAGTTTTTTATGGGCATTAAGTGCGACAGTTATTGACCAAAAAACAATAAGGAAAACATAATATGAATTGAGATGAGGGGAGTTTTGAACTTTTGTTGACAATGATAGTAAAGTAAGTGAATAGTTCAAACCAAATGAAAATTTGGAGTACCTTCAATATTTAGGTCCGTTGCAATATTATATTTTATTGTATATCCTGATTAAGGGCATTGGCTGGCGTTAAGATCTGGAATAAATTGTAGTAGTACATGAGATTTACGTTTGGACGTTGGAAACTGTCAGTACGCATGTGAATTTGTCAATACCAAAATTATCAAAATTTACTAGAAAACGAAAATTTATAAGTATATGTCATCTTACACAATTATATACATAAAGTTTGAAATTTGAAGACCAGAAGAAAGCAGAAATTTCATCTTGGGCGAGCACCTATCGCAAATACCGTGGACAGAATATCAGGGACGGCAAAATGGAGTCGCGATTGTCAGAAAGTAAACACAATGACGGAGCAACCAACGACCAAAGCCACTCGGAAGGAAATCCTCTCGGACAGGATGGATGTGGACGATACGATAGCAAAGAATTCAAGCTTTAACCAAGACGTCAACCTAATTAACCGTAAGGCAAATGAATTGATGGTAGCGAATGTTAAATAAGTCGCAAAACGTAAAAGCTCGACTCCCTTGCCAAAAGACATTCTGGATAGATTTACTTGTACTTGTTTAGAGTTCATGATGACAAAGCTGTCGAACTTCCGACTAAAAATCATGGTGGACAGGCTCATTGCCTCCAATCGCATCATGAAGCTTCTTGAGTATACCGAAGCAGTGGGGTGCTCTTTCACCCTCAATGAAAGAAAAAAGTTTGTCCTTATGCTAAGATGTGTTATCTCAGAATTTCGAGCTGGGGCGATTTGAGGGGGCATAACGTACGAAATACCAACCTTAGGCCTCGTGTCTGTAGCCTACTTACCACTTATTTGCACAAACCGTAGTAATCAAGCAGCCACCTAAGCAAACTGCTCGAAAACCTTCATATCATTTATTTGAAATTTTAGTTGCAGATTTATATATTTTATATTTTTAATAAAAGTAAATTTTATATCATTTTTTGTAGCGGTCAGCTACAGTATTCCAAGACCCGCACAAACAGTTCTCACACAAATGTAAGCATCCACACTACATTCACGCAAACACTCACTGTCTGGAGTTGTATTGCATTTAACGGTCAGTTGTACACACGCCATCAATCAAGCAACACGTGTAACTCCCAAATTCCAAATATTCAATTGTTTTTCTTGAATGAATGTACAGTTAGTCAAGTAAGGATTCGCGTTGCCATTTACTGACCAACTCAATCCCTACAACTGGTGACCCCGCCAACAACGATCACAACGACGATTTTGCTACGTTATTGCAAAATCTACCGACGCCACGCCGTGAATTATTTCCATAATCTTTGGGTATCCAACGCATCTTGTCGTAAGAACGCTGAACATAGAGCAAGTCACTCGTCAGCAGTGCAATTGTGCATTTATTTCATTTATAAAACAGTGTCGTGGAAATTATATGTGATTAGCAGTCGAAATAATAATAAGACAATTGGCTTTATCCGATCATAGTACATTTACGTACAGTAAGCAAGCGGCACATTGCTGGGTACCTATAGACGTTGTACATCGCTAGTCTATGCATAAGAACTACATTTGTGTACCTGTGAATTGTGTCCAGTGAATGACTATCGTCATGTGTAATGACAACAGAGATTCACCGTCTACTGAGGCCGATGCGGTGAGCAACAAATCAGCGACAAGACCACCGACCTTCTCATTCGACCACCCCTCGCTTTGTTTCACACAGCTTGAAAAACAATTCAAGCTATTCAACATTACAAGTTGATTAACACGATTCAGGTATGCTGCTGCCTATCTTGATACGCATGCCGCTATCGAGGTAGAGCCAATCACTCTCATTGAATGTTTATCGCGATCACGCGAAGCAAAGCTAAAACAATTGCTCGAGAAAGAAGAGCTAGGTGACAGAAAACCGTCACAATTCCTACGCTATCTTCGTACACTCGACAACAGCGTGCCTGAAAATATTCTTCGCGCAGTCTGGCTTTGCGTCTCCCTGCAGCAACACAAGAAATTCTCGCGCATTACAAAACTGATCCACTCGATGCAATAGCAACAAACGCCGACAGCATCCGTGAAGTGACGCCAAAACTTCAGCTGGCCGCGATCAGCAAACCACCGTCGATGCAAAAACAAATCGACGAGCTAAGAAATCAAATGAGCGAGCTCATAAATATCGTTAGACAGCAACGATCACGCTCATCGTCCCGTGATCAATCACGATCACCATTGCGTGACAGACCATCGGAAACCGACGTTGATCCCAATCACAGCTGGTACCACCAAATGTTCCAGAATCATGCGAAGAAGTGCAAACAACCCTGCATATATAAGGGAAACGACAATCAGGGTCATTAACGGCAGTAAATGATCCTGCACCCACGTCAAACTGCCTTTTTGTCAGTGATCGAGTCACAAATGTCCGATATTTTGTAGACACTGGCTCAGACCTCTGTGTATACCCACGTCGTTTGCTCCAGGGTCGTAGAGAGAGGCTTGATTACACACTATACGCTACAAATGGCTCACAAACACTTACGGTTGCATCAACATCGCACTCAACGTTGATCTTGGTCGAGATCTCTCGTGGCGATTCGTCGTCCCTGACGTGTCAAAACCAATCATTGGCACTGATTTTCTCAGTTTTTAATGGCTTTTACGTCGACCCCAAAAACACCAAACTCATCGACTCAACCACTGGCTTAAAAACTCAGGGCAAGATATCTCGCTCCAGCAACGTATCATCCATTAAATCAACACAAAATCAATGTCCTTAAACGCCAGGTCAACCAATCGCCAGGAGAACACGTCGTCTTGCTCCCGATAAACTGAAAATTGCCAAAGATGAATTTGACAAAATGACCAAGCTTGGACTTGCACGACCGTCAAACAGTCCACGGTGTTCACTTCTCCATCTGGTCCCAAAGAAATCTGGCGACTGACGACCTGGTGGAGTTTATCGTCAACTCAATGATCGCACACTGCCTGACAGATACCCTATACATCTATTAGAGGACTTTACGGCTAGTGTTCACGGCATAAAAATTTACTTGACAATCAACCTCGTTCGTGCCTTCAACCAAACCCCTGTTGCTTCAGAGGATATTTGCAAAACCGCAATCATCACACGATTCGGTCTCTGCGAACTCCCATTCATGACGCTTGGGCTTCGTAATGCATCTCAACTTTTCAACGTTTTATCGAGGGAGTCACGCAAGGACTTGATTTTGTATTTCCATACGTCAACGATATTCTTGTCACTTCATCTACAGAGAAAGAGCATCATGAACATCTTCAACAACTCTTTACCCACCTGAGAAAATACGGCATCGTCATCAACAGCACTAAATGTCATTTTGCCCTGCCAGAGGTGGATTTTCTCGGCTACTGAGTATCTTCAGCAGGCATCATACCACTTCCAGAGTGAGTGGCAGCAATAGCAGAATTTCTCAAGCCATCAACAATCAAACAGTTACGTAAATTTCTTGGCATGTTTAACTTTTATCGTAAACATTTTCAAAACGCTGCTAAGTGTCAGGCTACGCACAACGACTGTCTCTAAGGATCGGACGCTAAAGGCTCTAGTCCAGTGCCCTAGACACCTGAACGAGAAACTGCCTTCGAGAATTGCAAAAAACAACTCGAGTCACTCGTCATGCTCGTTCATCCAAACACCGATGCTTCGAACTTCAAAATCGACGCCGTCATCCAACAGCGAGTCAATGACACGTGGCAGCCGCTCGCATTCTTTAGCAAAAAGCTTTGACCGTCGCTAAGTAAACACTGTACTAACGATTGTGAAATTCACGCAATTTATATGGCCGTCTCTCGCTTCAAACACATCTTTGAGGGCAGACAAATCACAATTTATACCGATTATCGACCGCTCCTCTATGTCTTCAAGCGAAATTCTGATAAAGCAACGCCTTGACAATTCCACTGGCTTGATTTTATCAGCCAATTTACAACTGACATTCAACACGTCTCTGCTATCAAGAATTGAAAAAATGTCTACAGCAATCAAAATCAGCGATCTCGCTCGTGCAAGCCAACGACGAAGAACTTCGCACGTATCTTCAACACGACGATCACTCACTTTATCTTCAACCGATCAACGTTCCTAACATCGATCTACCAGTCTACTGTGATACATCAATCGACAAAGCACGTCCATTCGTCCTAACGCAACTACGAAAACGTGTTCTTCGATGCTATTCACAGCATAAGTCACCCCGATAAAAAAGGAACAGTCAAATTTTTATCACAGAGATGCATTTGGCCAAGCATCAAACGAGGCTGTAGATCATGGGCTCAAGCCTGCGTCGAATGCCAACGTAGCAAAATTACTCGACACGTTGCAGCGCCAATACAGCACTTCCCAGGTCACTTTGGCCGATTCGCACATATTCATGTCGACATCATCGAACCATTTACATCATCACGAGACTACAGACACTGTCTGACAATAATAGCCAGATTCACACGGTTCCCTGAAGCCTTTCCACTCGACGATATCTCCGCGGATTGCGTAGCCAGAACACTTTTTGCTGGCTGGATCTTTCACCACAGAGTACCACTCAGAATCACCACTGACCAAGGGCGGCAATTTGAGGCTGACCTATTCAACTCATTAGCTAGTTTACTAGGCAGCAAGCACATTCATACAACGACATATCACCCAGCATCCAATGGTCTCGTCGAACGTCTTCATCGTCAGCTAAAATGTGCGATTCGATGTCGTTACCAATCATCTTGATGGGCATACGGGCTGCTTAGAAAGAAGACGTACAAGCGACGCTAACTGACCTATTTTTTGGCGAACCAATATGACTCCCTGGTGAATTTTTGGCACCATCAGGACACCTTGACACACATTCAGCCGACTTAGTACAACGACTTTGTAACCATTTCATTGACTTACCACCTTGACCAATGTCTCGATACGGAAACAAACCAATCGTTGTCTACAAAGAGCTACCCACATGTTCTCACGTACTCACCCGAGTCGCTGCACCTCGGCTAGCCTTCGAGCAACCATTTGAAGGTCCACATGAAGTCGTTAGGCAAACTGACCGATACTACATCGTCAAAATTCGTAACGTTGACACGCCGGTAAGCATTGACAGACTTAAACCAGCTTTCATGCTTCCTAACGACGCACCAGAGAACACAACTCTACCGCCTCCACACAACAAACCAACTCCGTCGCCGTCTGGCCGTACAGCTACAGCTTCTAGTACGTCATCGGAACCTGAAGATACATCGTCACGCAGACGTCTTTTCGACCATCATTTTGTGACTCATCGAGCAGCAATTCATCACCCCAATAACAACGCAGAAAACGTGTGAAATTCAACGACAACAAGTAATTCATTTTCCTTTTCTCTTCAAAAGGGGAGGAGGGGCGGGGGGAAGTAGTTGTAGTGATCAGCTGCAGTACTCCAAGACCCGCACATACATTTCTCACACACATGCAAGCATCCACACTACATTCACGCAAACACTCATTGTCTGAACCCGCCCCACGACACCACAATGCTTGCCTGCCAGCGCATTCGCGCGACCTTAGATAAGGTCAAGCTCGGCAAATCCCACCATTTTACTTCGCCACAGCAGCAAACCATCGCTTCAGTCCATCACGGACAATTTATATACCAATTTTACTACAAAACGGCGCTCAACGAGGGGCCCGAAAAGCCCGGCTTCATCAACAGTCGTGAGCAGGAGACAGACCATCGTCTCTAGGTTACCCTACCAAGTGTCCAGATTTGTGGCGGGCAAGTAACTACTAAGGAATATTGCACAAATCGCACCCAAGCATACCTAAAAGCGGACGTGTGCTGTCCCTGGACATCAGTATCGTTTGGACCTGCTTTTGATTTATACATTTTTGGTTTACGAGCATTGTATGACTAGCAAGGCCAAATGATGATAATGAGTCCTTATGTGTATTCGGACGTTGCTACTCAATATCATTTTTGCGGCGAATTCTGATCTGCACCCCAAACCAAGCGGTACCTAAATGTCCCATTACATGGATTTTTTTCAAGTGATTGGCTGCTTAGCTAGTCCGTGACTTTCCATGATAAGACACGCCCTGCTTGTGGGTCAGAACCAACCCTGGGCTGACAACCCATTCCTAGTCAAAATTAGCGTATGATAGAGCACTTCCGAACTTTGATATTTATGGTGCCTCAAGAGAGTAGTGCCTGTAATATAAAGGAAGAGCTCACCGTTGGTGTCCTTGCCTGGGAAGGGGAGAGATAAATGGAAAGACCGAATTCTTATGATACATATTTATATATTTTTTTGATAGAATTGTTTTATAGTTCACCACTTTCGGCCACTTTTTGAGATTTTGTCCTGTTAGTAGTTAATTTTTATTTATAGCATTTTCAGCATTAAGTTACACGCTTCTATCGAATTATAGTCAAATCTTAGGATTACACCATGAACCTTCAGAATGCAAGTCGACTTTGTCTACATAATAGCAAAGGAATGTGTCCACTGTACGATTGTTTGGTTGAAGAAACGAAAAGTATTGGGGTTGTTACCTTTCTGAAGGAGTACATCAAAGTGGTTTAATTTTTGAAGGTAGTTCACAAGACCAAATCTGCTGTGATTGTTACACTGAAGTAGAACGCATGTACTTCTTCATCCTTCGCTGTGAAAAAAAAAACTGAGTCAACGCTAAAACTACTCAAATTAGCACGAGGAGCTCAGGACCCAATTATAAACCAGCCGACCCAGTTATGAACCAGCCGACCCAGATTGGGAGAGCAGATTACCTCTCGTCTAGAGATCCGGATCCACTATCTCGATACATGCCCTGAAACTGCTGCAGTTTTCCGTGGTGACTCAGCCAAGTACAACCACCAACTCTAGGCCCAGTGCCTCCTCCAGAGCAACCTTATAGGTCGAAGCCAACGCATATCGTCGACATCATTCAGAGCTGGAATCTCCACTTTAGCGGAGAACCAAATTCAATCAACGTGGAGGTCTTCGGGTAGAGCCTCTGAAAGAACTCCGCGTTGATTGAATTTGATTCTCCACTAAAATGGAGAAAATGGGAGAACACACGGCACTGGCCGGCTACTTGTCGATGCTGTTTAGGGGAGCAGCGCTGGAAACCTACTGGCGAATACATGCTACTCCACCAACCCACCGCTGGCCACGGCTGAAGGAGGTACTCCGTATGGAGTATCCCATAGTTAACATGAGCGAGAGGATCTTGGACATAATCCATGCCAGATGGCAACATCCAGACAAACCCTTCTGCAAGTACGGCTAAATGACCAGTTAACTGGACCAATGACTCAAATATAACTGCTGCGGGTGCCAAAACGCAATTTGAGGCCGGAACTTCATTGTCACATTGCGAACTCTGACCCTGAAGATATGAAATTGCTTCTAAGAGCCGTCAGTCGACAGAAAGACGTCGAGGAAGACCTCCGGGAAAGGCCATACCTGTGGACTAGACCTGGTCCGTGGCGCGGAATCGCGGAAGTGGTACAAGAGATCATCACTTCAGATCCGGAGGACAACGACAGGGAGTCAGAAAAGCTTACGGTAGCCGCGGTGGGGAACCTCACGACCTGCTGGAACTGCAAGCACACCGAACATCGGTTTATTGTACGTCGGGCAGAGCGTAAAGTTTTCTGCTACAAATGCGGTAAGCCTGGCACCTACTTCCCGGATTGCCCAGAGTGCGTCACTTCAAAAAACGGTGAGTACACGACCACCTCAGCGGTACCACAAAGCTCCACAGTATGTTGCCAGCCTGCTGCAAACCCCAATATAGACGATAATACACCGGCCTTGACAATTATGACTGCGGGAGTCCCTCACTTTCAGGAAGCCTTTCCAACGACTGCAGGAATGTTCGACTGCAGGAATACCGTGCGGCTACAGGGTGAATCTTTGCTTCCAAAGAAGTCACCTTTTGCTCGTGCAAAGTAAAATGGTCAACTTGTCGTTGGCGGAGTTTTCGCACGAGAGTGCACACCTGCCACTAAATCCTAAGCTTATGCAACATCTCGGAGGTTTTCGAGAAAGACAACAGACCTTACGCACCAATCAAAGTGTTGGGCGAAGTTGCTATTGCACTCATTGATATGGGTGCAAGTATTAGCTGCTTTGCCTCACGCCTCGGCTTAAAGGTACTTTATTAGCACCCTACGGTGGGCAAACCCTGGCGTTCAGAAATCAGCACAGCTGATGGCACCAAACATCCTATCCAGGGTAGATTGACAACATCTGTGACATTTAGAGGTCAAACTAAGGATATTACTTTCTTCATTATCTCTTCACTGACTCAGAACGTGTACCTGGGCGTAGATTTCGTCCTTGAATTTGGTTTTGCCTCAGACCTATTCACAGACTCACCCTTAAATACGAAATATGTTCATGAACTCGCTTCGATTCTCGACAGGCACGAATTGACGCCTAACCAACGACAACATCTGGAAGCATCTATCGCGGCTTTTCCATCCCATACTACAAAAGGCTTTGGCCGCCCTACACTGGTCTCACATCTTATCGACATTGGTGATAGCAAACCCATAAAACAGAGACACTGCGCCATCTCGCTGGCCATCGAAAAGCTAGTATACGCACAGGGTGCTAGAGTTGGAGGTTATGGAGAAGTCCCAAGGTGCCTGGTCCTCACCGGTTACCTTGGTGGTGAAACCAGGTAAAGTTCGTCTTTGTCTAGATGCCCGGAAAGTCAATGCAGTGACCGTTAAAGACGCTCACCCTCTTTCGCTCATCGATGGAATATTGGGAAGACTGCCGAAAGCAAACTGCATTACAAGTCTCGAGAGATAACACCGCTTTCACAGTACCCGGATGACTATCACACCACTTACTTAGCCTGTGTGATGCTCCGCAAACGATGACGCGGCTGATGGACAAAGTGATTCCACCTCATCTGAAACACCAAATTTTCGTGTACCTGGATAACCTTCTATTCATCACAGAAACGTTTGACCAACATCTTCTACTGTTGCAAGAAGTATTCCTGCATATCAGTAAGGCGGGACTCACCATCAATGTCCTGAACAGCAAGTTTGTTATGTACGAAGTCTGATATCTGGGACATGTCATCGGACATGGTACCATCAAAACGGATCCGGACTAAACTCGTGCGATTGATGAGTTTTCTTGCCGAAGATCGTTAAGCAGCTACGACATTTTTTTAGAGTGTGCGCTTTGCACCGCAGGTTCTTTTGGTATTACGTAACAGTTTTAGCTCCTCTATCAGACATGCTCTGGACAGGTAAGTTCATTTGGACCGAACTCAGTCGAAAGGCATTTGAAGAGCTCAAACAAGCCTTGACACCTGCTCTAGTCTTGCACAGTCTTGACTTTCAGAAACTCTTCTCCATTGATTGTGACACAAGTCAAAATGGAGTTGGGGCTGTGCTAGCACAGTTGGAAGAGGAAGCTCCCTTTGCTTTCATGTCCAGTAAACTGGACTCGGCCCAAATGAACTATACCGTATCCGAGCAAGAATGTCTGGTAGCGGTGATGGCTGTAAAGGAGTTCCAAGCGTACATCGAAGGCCCCAAATTTGAAATCATCACGAACCACGCATCGTTACAATGGCTGATAAACCAAGCGGACCTACATGGACGTCTGGCCCGATGCGCTCTTAAACTGCAAGGGTTCAGGTTCTCCATCGAACATCAAAAAGGGAGCCAGAGCATCGTGCCCGATGCTCTCTTACAAATTTTTTCACCCGAGGAAGCGAAATTGACAGGAAATAACGATGATTCTATCGAGATAGACTAAGACAACCCATATTCTAAGTCAGACAGCTACAACGAGTTGAGGCAAACCATCGCAACCCAACAAACACAGTTGTCTGATTTGAAAGTGATAGACGGCTATGTTAATAGGCGTAATGAATACGCAACCGGTGATCCATTGCAGGAAGAAGAGTCTTGGAAACTCTGGGTACCGAAGGAAATGATTCATAATCTGATCTTCCGCGCACACGGCCCTCCTCTAAGTGCCCACAGTTGCTACGGTCGGACGCTTCGGCGCCTTAAAAAGTAGTTCTTTTGGCCTAAAATGTTATCTCAGGTCAAAGACTATGTGGGTGCCTGTGAGACCTGTTAAGGCACTGAAGCTCCCAATCAGCCTCTTTGAACTCAACGTTTCCAAGCGCGTATTTCAACGTCTGTACATAGACCTACTCAGCCCATATGCTCGTTCTTTGATGGAGCACATAGGAGCTATCGTTGTGCTGAACCAGCTCTCCAAATCTCCGCAGATTCACGACTCCACCCATCACGAAATTTTTAGAGACCCCGGTATTCCATGTGTTTGGGGTACCAGAAAGCGTGTACTCGGACAACGGAGTACAGTTCCGACCTCGGTAGTGTAAGGATCTACTTGAACAGTATGGTGTCGAGCAGAAATTGACGCCCATATACTCTCCTCAATCTAACGCATCAGAACGTTTGAATCGCACACTGTTAGCCGGGATCCGTTCTTATGTCCATCCAACTCAGAAGGGCTGGGACCGCAGTTTTTCCACCACCACTTGCGCTCTGCGGTCATCTTATCATTCCGTCACCGGTGTCTCGTTTCACTTTGCCGCCTTCGGACAGCACATGATTTGCCATGGCAAATTATACAGGCTAGTACGGCAATTGAAGTGTTTGGGAGATCCCGCCATTGCGCTGGAGCCCCACGAACGTTTAGGAGACCTCCGCCAACAAAAAGGATGGAAGATAAAGGCAGCAAGACGTGCAAATGAGACGCATAACAACGCTTGGCACTTTCATTGTACTAAAATACAAACACATGAAAGCACTAAACTTCAAGAGGTATGTGTCAAAATGACAATTTAAATTAACACAGTCCCAATGTTTACTTCAAAGGCACTCCAAACTATTTTCTATCATAAATAGAATATTGATGCTGGAATCACCCAAATTAAATAATTTTATGCTTAAAATATTTTGCCACTTTATGTTCATGCCAAGTGGCACAAAACCTTCAAATTTATCCCTTAACAATTTCCTTGATAAAACCTTTTTAAAAATTGTTCATTAAACTTTTTTAATTTGCAATAAAATTCTGTAGACCTTATAACCCGTAAGGCAATTCAAAGTCGCCGACTACAAAGAACTTTTCTTTTTTATCTTTTATCTTCCTTAGGCAATATCCTTCTTTTCCATTCTCGTACACAATAGCTTGTAATCAACAAGGAGCAATCTAACCAACCGATATTGAAGCTTCAACTAGTTCGCCCTCCTTACTAGGATGATGTTCTAACGTTTCAATTTTTACTTTATTTTTGTTTGTGACTCTATTTTCTGTTTATTGAAGTAGAAGATCATTACACACTTTGACTTCTTTTGCTACTGCTTTCACCACTACCACCACTTTTACTCCTGTTATAAATCATAAAGGTTATCAAAGTGTCATAAAACGGAAGGGAAACCTTTCAATTCTCGCGAGAATTTAGTACTGATTTATTTCAAGTATTTTCTCGGATGTTAAGGACACCAAACCTTTAAATGTGAGAGAATTTTTTTCTGATGTACATCCTTTTGCTTGGCTATTTGATAAAGGAAAGCCTTGAGCTTTTTTTCTTGAGGCTTTTGCTTTGTACACTTTTAGGGGATGAATTGATATATTGGATACACAGATGTATAGTTGTAAGACAATATGGCGATGGGAAGTGTGTAGAATAGATTGTGCGTTTATGGATGGATTGAAATCACAGATATCTGATATATTGTTTATTTTGTTACAAAAGATTGATAGGATAGTATTCTGCTATATTTTCGTAGAAGTTGTTTGGGGAGGCTTAAGGGAAGATTTGGTGACCTAGTTGGTTGGGTAAGCTTAAGTCAATGCAAGGGATTCAATTTAGGGTAGAATTATTTTTGTGAGATCAATTTTCAATTTTCTTAAGGAAAGTAAATTTGATAACTTCCTTAGATAGAATTTCCACTCTATTTTTAATGTGTTAATTTTCATGAAATTTTGTAAGAAGGAATAAAAATGCAAAGTAGTTTTGGAGAGGATTTAAGTAAACATGTGACACCTTTTAGGAAGAATCAAAGTATAAAGATTCTTACTTCATAGCAATTGTCTTCTCAATCTGTAACAATGTATCAATCAACGTCAACCTACAAAAATAAAGCCTATTGTAGTTGCTCAAAGTTATGCAAGAATGAGGTAAAATCACCCAACAAACTTCAGGCTTGTCATCATTTTTGCATTTGTATAAGAGTAAATGGAATCGTACTACATCAAATACACCCTGTCATACACACCATTTTCACCTCATACCTTTCATTTTCACTATACAAACGTCAGCTTCACGGTAGACTAACATATATCTCAATAAAGTGATTCATTCTATTCGCACACTCCGATTCAAGAGCATGTGTTTTTATTATTATCAAATACATTCCAAAATTGGCGACGAGAAAATTTAACAGAAATTTATCAGTTTTATCTAAACTAATACTTTTTCAACGACAACGACAAAGGTACCGTAATCCAGTCGACGACTATCAACAAGTTCCATACAATCGAAGACAGATGGAGCATTTAGAAAGAACGTTTGGACATTCACTGCACTGAAATAAATTGCACGGACGACAAAGCAAAAAAAGGGGTGATTTTGTTAAAATCAATTTGATTATCAGCAAACAAATAAGTACGCAGTTTATGGGATTCAAAGACGCCAAGGGAAAAGGATTTAAGTGAGTTGTGCAAAATTTTGGATTCGTATTACACACCGCCAACAATTGTGAATCATGAGCGGAAAATCATCCGTTGGATTCAGTGTTTCCTTCATTGTTAATCGGGCGGCATCGTATCACAACTTGTACGTATTCGTTCAAAGCTTTCGATTGTCCTTTCTGAGATTTGCTTCGGTTGTTACTATCCATTTTTATTTGAATTTGAATTCATTCAGGTCATTCTTAACATATTTTATTTTAATACCTTTTTTAAATGCATTCATTTGATTTTTTTGTGTTTTCTTTTACTTTAACATTTTTGTTTTAACATTTATATTTTAACATTTATAAGCTTGGCTCGGACGGTATCTCAACGACCGCATGGAAGAGTGCAAAGAGTATTCGTAACAAATTCTCCCCTACTTTAAATGAATTTCCTTGAAATTCACTCAAAGTCGTAGTCTAATCCATATTTCTGCTGAATGGAAGCAAGAGAAGAAAAACAAAATAAGATGGACCATCTGAAAGATACGTTTTAGCTGCCTATTAGTATGGACGGTACGACTAATCCTAGCTAATACATTCGCCTCGATAAGGTAATACCTAATAACTTAATAATACTTGTAGCTGCCTATTACCTGGTAGGGTCTGCCGATCCGGTTCACAGTACTTTACTACGAAGTCTAATTTCCTAACCCTATTTCTTTCTGCAACATCCTACCTACACACTACATTCGTCTGAGTTTGTAACCTACACCCCCTATTTCAGTGTTTATAATTAATTCCAATCACTGAATCAGATTTTTGTTTTGCCTTTAAGCTCCTCTTACCATAACTTCACGCCAATCTAGAAAAGGAAAAAAAGAAGCAGTGAAAAAAAAATATGAAAGAGGAAAGAAAAAAAAAAACAGGAACGCCTGCTCCACCCTCAACTCTACCCTCAACACTGGAATTAGGTAATGATTTCAATTAACCGAAATTACTAGTGTGTGTGCTGTCTAATATTCTACTCACTAATGCTGCCGCAGACCCATTCCCTATTTATTCAACCACTTTGTGGACCGATTGTTTCATGGTTCGAAGACAACAGCAAACCCGTCATGCCGATTCCGATTGTAACGAAACGCATGACTTTCCGATTATGACTTAACACGCTGTTTGTGTTACCGGCCGGTTTTAATACATCCTTTACTCTAAATTCAACTTAAAGTCTAATATAATTCTACAATCCACCACCAGTTTGAAGGAGGACTTAAAAGCTATTTTCTTCCAGCCAAGTATATATTAACATACTTAAAATCTACTTTCCCTACAGCATCTAATTTCTTACTAATTATCTAATGCCCTTCACCCCTTTAGAAAGTCCACCTTACTACTTAACTTATCTTGTCCTTACTAGCTGCTTATTTACTACATTGTTTCTCTGCCTGCATAGGACACTCTACATGGTTAGATATCTCAGGACAAATATGGCTTGAGGTTCTTTGCATGCCATATCCCCGCATTTCTATCATCCATATCATTGATTCTATATGACGCTCCTGAGTAGTGTGTTTCGATGATAAACGGACTCACAAATTCTGGGGCCAGTTTAGCTGAGAAACGTTTTGTCGCGTGGGACAGTACATAATTTCATCACCACACCTTATCCCCGGCCTGAAATCTCTCGTGCCGTTTGCGTAGATTACACCGTCAGTTTGCTCCTTTTGCCGCAGCCCGCAATCGTTCAGCAACAACTTCCCTCAATTTCTCCAATTTCGCCGCTCTACTTTGGGGATCCACCCTCTTACTGCTAGCCTCTGGTGGTCCAAACTCGTCACGATCCGTTATAATTTCGTAGCCGAAGTTTAAGAAATACAGAGTGACCTCCATTGCTTCATGTGTATACGTACGCAATGCGCATTCCAGTTTGCCCAGGTTCACATCCCAGCGAAGGTTGACATAGGAACGGAGCGTCCCAGCTTGCGGGTGATAGTATGCGGTATATTCCGCCTTTGATCCATACGCACCCAGCAATTGTTCGAGCTCCTTTGAACAGAATTGTACCCCGTTGTCGCAAATCACCTCCGCCGGAACATCAAGAACACCTGCTCTTCCAACATATTAACCCCTTCCTTCGCCTTGGTCGAAGTGGGGAAACCAATGCAAATTAGGTGGCATAATCCACTACGCTTAATATATGCTTATGGCTCTTGGTGGATCTGGGAAAGGGTCCCACCAAATCAACGCATATGGTCTCCATTACTCCTCTAGGAGCCCTACCTTCTACCTTTACCGTTTTGCAAACTTTACACCTGTTGACGTATTTCCTTACGTTAGCGCACATTTTTGGCCAGTAGTAGCGTTGAGCCAATCGATCATAGGTTCACTGCACTTCCATGTGACCTGCCCGAAGATCATCATGGCAACGGAAGACCAATTGATCTCTTTCTGACCAGGGAATTACACGTCGCCAGGCTCGATCTTCCAGCTTTGGGTTAACGACTTGGAAGGTGTTTCCACAAGACTCCTTCCAATACCCTCCAATCACCAAATTGATCGGCCTGTGTAATGACTTAATCCTTCATTCCCTGATACTACTTGTCTACTTGAGGCGGGCCTCAGCACTATGGGAACATATCGTGACAATGTATCTGGAACTAAATGATCTTCCCCTTTCCGGTGTACCACTTCAAATTGATACTGCTGGAGTCTCACTGCCCAACGAGCCAACCACCCAGAAGAAGGGTCCTTAATGCTGCTCAACCAGACCAGGGAATAATGGTCAGTCAGCTTTTTGATGGCCCAAAGAACCGCTAAACACTCCTTCTCTGTAGTGGAGTTTTTTTGCTCTGCCCCATTCAAAGAACGACTCAGGTAGCATGACCCTTTCACCCTCTAGATGCATCTGTGTTAACACTGCTTCCAACCTGTATCCCGATGCGTCCATCTGAATGGCAAATGGTAGATCATAATCTTGGCACGTAAGTATCGAAGCTGAACGCCCCCTTGCATTCCTCCGTCCACACAAACTTCTTGTTCTCATTGAGGAGTCCCGGCAGCGGAGCCATTAAAGTGGCAAAATCTGGATTGAAGCGGTGTTACCACGAGATCATTCCCAGAAATTATCGAATTCCTTTGACATTGGTTGGATGGGGTATCTTAAGCATCCCTTCAACCTTCTCCGGATTATACAAGAAAACCTACCTCATCCACCACATACCCTCAATATTTAAGCTTTGGTCGGTAGAAATCGCATTTTTCCCGGGAGATCCGTAGTTCCACCTCTCGCAGCCGATGGAACACCACACAAAGAAACTTCAGATGTTGGTCAAAATCCACCGTGCCAGTTGTAACGTCGTCCAAATATACAAAGACGTATGGCTCAAACTGTAGTCCAAATACCTAATCTATCAGCCTCTGCGACGTCGCTGGAGCATTTTGTGGGCCAAACGCCATCCTACAGAAGTGGAATAGTCCACGACCAGGGACTGTAAGCACCATGTACTTCATAGACTCTTCTGCCATTGGAACCTGCTAATAGGCCGGCTTTAAATCCATTGTCGATAAGTACCGTGCATTGCGTAACTTATCCATGGTCACGGAGACGTACGGAAGGGGATGCGCGTCACGTTTGGAGACCCGATTCCATTTTCTGAAATCAACGCAGAAGCGTAACTTCCCATTTTTTTTATCAAGAGGATAGATGAAGACCAAGGACTCGAGGAAGGCTTAACTATTCCAGCTGCCAGCATCTCTTGCAGTTTTTCATCAATTTGTTTCTGCACTGCTAGCAAGACCGGATAGTACCTTTGTTTCATGGGAGGTGAACCGGTTTTATTCACATGTTCCACCGCTGAGGAGCAACCGATTTCTTCCCCCATTAACTCAAACTTTTCCTGCAGCATGTCCTCCAACTGTTGCTCTTCTGGTCGAGTCAGTCTCCGCAACCCCTCTACTCCTGCCACTTCTATGCATGGTGAGAAGTCCCACTCTTCCTCCCTTACGATGATTTGTATTCCAAAGGTCCAGAGGAAGTCCACCTCCAAAATCAGTCCATGCGGTATTGAGGGAACTACCAAAAATATGCAACACCGAGTCCATCCTTCCAAAGTCACCGGCGCCAAAACAGACCCGATAATTGTTCCCCGATCATGTTTTGCTAATAGAAACGATGGGATACTGGCTTCATGTAGCTCCACACCCTGAGCCCTTAATTACCTCCAAGTGTCCCCCCCCCCTATAATAGAGTCTGTGGCTTCTGAATCGACCAATCCGCAATACCTCCCACTGAAAACATGTACCATTACGTGTGGTCGAGAATCCCCGCTTTTCCGTCCCAACACGTACTCTATTTTCGGCGTTGCATCTACTACTTTGGATACCCCGGCGGAACTCATGATGCCCTCTAATGAGCTCTGCTCACGTTTTCCGTAGATCTACCATTTATCGAATCACCAGTCAGTGTTTGACCACGATGTCTATTGTGGTTCGAATTTGGCGGCCGCAAATTACACAAACTACCCCGTGCCGGGTTACAGTTGGGACATGCCGATCCTATTACCCCCCTTCGGCTGCATGCAAAACATTTCCTCTGCTCCCTGCACTTCCAAGAAGTATGACAAACACCACGGCAGTTCCAGCACTACAGGTCTCGTGGAGCTAGTCATGTATACGGTAACTGAAAACCCCTTTAAAAATAATATTTCCATTGAGAATTTACTGCAAACGTTGCATTTACCTAGTTCAGGAAAATTCAACGATAGAATTTCATAACTGACACATGTCTAATCGCAGACTTGGTGTCAGCATAATTTAATTATTTAAGTTCCCTCGATACATGATCTGGCCCCAGTCGTTTTGATCTATACTTTTTAAGCGCACGCATGTACTCGCAAATTCCGTCAAAAATAAAGTTTGATTACTTTAATTTAGACTAAAATGTGAATTTATATTTGTGACCAAATAAATTATTTTTTTTTTAACTATGGCCACCTCGCAATACAAAACTAGCTTCCTGCATGACGGCTACGGCTCATGATACCTCAGTTTAGGGAAAGTCAGGCTCCAAGAGCTTATGTGCTCTATGGTTGGGAGGAGGAACAACTGATTCCACAGCCGTACGCGTCCTTTCCACTTTACGACCGAATTCAATCAGTTGAGAAATAAAGGTTACCGTCGTGAGGCCCAACTCCATTTTGTAAAATGGAGCTATGTCCCTGAGGACTACTCTTAGTTTTTCCACTTCCAACCATTAGACAGAAAGGCGTCGAAACAACTCTTCAATGGCTGACACAAACATCCCACAGACTCATCCCTTTCTTGCTTTTGAAGTCGTATCTTCTCCCATAGGCGGTCATCGTAATCAGCTGGGAGAAATCCAGCCCGCAATTCTCGTCGTAAGTTTTCCCAGATTTAGCCTTACTCTTTGTTGGCTCTATAACCATATAAGTACCTTACTCTCAAAAAGCTCTACTGCTGCATTATACAACTGTGTCGATGGTAGTCCCCTGGCGATCAGAAGCTCTTCCACCCGTCCTAGAAAAGCACTCACGGAGCTGGATACCTCCCCGGTGAACTTTACTCCCCACTTGGTAATGTGTTCCTGCTTGTTCCTCTCTACAGGTATTACTAGCTGGGCTGTTGAATTGGGGATTAACTGCGGAGGAGCGGCGTTTGAATTATGAACGATCTCCTCAGCACCCTGTCGATTGGCATCCACGTTGCTAGATTGCGGCGTAGAACATGAACTGGGCTCTCCAAGACTTTCCGTAAGCTTCACTTCTGCTGTAATCTGCTGGCTCTGCGCATCTGTAGCTTCCTCTACTTTCTGTGCTGATGGCGATCCACTAATAACTCCCCCTAGGGCCATCACTGTAGTCCGCGTGGGGTAGTGATTAGAGCGCTAAGCCCGTAAGCCAAAGGTCTCTGGTTCGAATTTTGTTGGCGTCAACGTGATTTAGTTCGAGTGTTTCTTCGGATGGACTATAAGCCCGTTCAGTTATGAAACGTGCTGGTTTAAAATCAGAATGTATCGCAGCTTGGTGGACGGATACACGGCCAGAGCATGATAATAATCATATCACCTTGTAGAGTGCCGATACATTCGATCATGACAATAAGATACTCTAACTATCTCTGAGCGAAGGCCAGGAAGGGGCTGTAGTGCCACAAAAAGAAAGAAAAAAGGACATCAATAGCTTTTGGCGCAACTTATCCAAGACTGGAAGGGAAACCCTTGTAAAATTGGACATGTACCGAAGCCTCCGCAGTCCAAATGCCACTTTCTCCCGAATCTTCTGGATGACCCTCAGCTTCCTTTCCACCACCGCGAAACTTTCGACCATTGCCACTTTGTCATTTCTCGCCGCCAGATCCTCCTCGTACGGTATTGGGTACTCCGTCGTTAGCCACGGCTCATTACCGTCATCCGCAGCACATAGAGCATCCCGCATTGTTTTGTGCATCATATCTACTGTGCGTGTTGGCAAGTCACGTATAAACAACTCTTACGTCAACTCCTCTTTCGAGAATCTATCCACTGAATACTACCTGTCTTCAACATTTTAAAATATGAACAATGCGCTAGATAACAACACCATGGAAAATTCTTTATTTGAAATTTACAACAAAATTAAATTCTAATAATATGAGCACTACTGCGAATAGCCACTTTTTCCCATAAACTTCGCACTGTCGCGATTCACAATTTTCAATTTTTTGCACCAAAATCCACACTCCTACGAATTCAAACTTTTCACTATTCCATTTTTCGCATCAAAATCCACACTCCCGCAAATTCACACACTACACTGCCACTTCGCGATTTCCACACTTGTTTCACTTATCACTTCCGACTTACTTAAAAGCACAAATACGTTGAGCGCCAAATTTTAGCCTCCACGTTGAGGGTTCTTCCGGCTTGGGACTTTGGACCCAGCTGACCCGCGGAGACACACAGCTGAAAACGCGTTCTAATACCTGTATTTCTAACAAGCAAGGGAGAATTAGTCATTGCCGGGGCGATCACTTTGCACTCTTTAGCCGGTATGAGTTTAGTGGACGTAACATGCATTGAAACCCGAACTGAAATCTGAAACACATCCGAGCCAGGTGTAGAATTCACTCCAGAAAAAAGATTTTTAAATAAATTCCACAATTTTAAATAAAGAACACCCATCGTAAATTAAGATATGCATTTTAGTCAACCACTATTCTTTTTTGTGGTAGGGAGGTGAATGCCATTTATGCACAAAGTGTGGGACTCCCATGCTCGCAAGAAGGCGACTAGACTTCCCACTAAACACCTCCCCTGTCAACCTGAGAACCCAGCCTGGAACCTTTTGACACATTACTTCGAGCCAGGTCTCGTTTTTTGATGCCTCGTCTAGCGGAAGGGAAGAGGGTAAGGAGAAGTGCCAGCAAAGCCATCCCCCAGCCCCAAGCTTCCCAGCTGCTGTGAGTCCCTTTTATCTTTTAGGACTGCCCGAACATAATGTGCCACCTGGTCTCATTTGTCAACTGATTCGAGCATCACCGCGACTATATTATCCAGGATGACCTCTTGCATCTCTCCGTATGGCAGGCATTGTCTTCCTCCCCTGGCCAAAACGGACAATCGAACGACCGTGACTTACCAATCTTGTGCAGGTAAGACTAAAACACACATGCCCGCTCAAAAGCTGTACCAGATAGAAGTCAGTCTCACCATGCCTTCGATTTCTCCACGGTTTTACTTCCGGGATGAGTTGCGCAGTCCACCTTCTCTTCGTGAAATTCACCCAAGATTGCTGCCAATCATTGAGTGACTGCTGTCTTTATTCGCGGGCAACCATCTTCCTCGCATCCTCGTTTCGGCGCAGATAAACAGCGCGGCACTCTCTAGCAAGGAGGGCGACAGGTATCGCGCCTACAATAACTCTCACCGCCGAATCAGAGATCGCCAGATACGAAGATGTAATTCTCAGTGCTCCTCTTCTCTGTACCTGAGCCAAACATTTTCGGTATACATCCTTACTGAGAGCTTCACCCCATACCTCTGCTCCGTGCAGTAGCACTGACTCTATAGCACTCATCAAGAGGCGTCTTCTTCAGAGGCGTCTTCTTGATGGGCTGGTTCCACCTACGTTGGCTATAAGACGCCTCAGAGCCAATACTCCTGAAGCAGCCCTCTCAGCAGTTGCCCTGATTTACTCAGAGAAACTCATCTTTGACTCGATCAGTAGCCCCAAGCACTTCACCGCTGGCTTCGATTCGATTCGCAAGTCTCCAATACTGATCATCCTAACTCTAGGGAATCTCTTTTTTGTCAAGATGACTGTGGTGTATGATAAGTATGTGGTGAGTGAGCGCGTATGATAGGTATGTGTACGAGAGTGTGTGTCGCGAGTCGATGAGCCGCGCTGCGTTTCATACGTAAACATGCGCCGTGCACAGTTCAGTCGACGCTCCATGCGACTCGAGATAACACGTACCGACCTCCACACTAAATTGTATCACCAATTTAATATTTACAATAAGCTATCATTAAACATAAGTGTGTGTATTTTCCTTTTTGGTTCAAGAACATAACAATTAGTGGCGACGAGGATGCTTTGAACTGTATTCACGCGTGTGACAGGGTGTACAAATGCCAGGTAAATCGGACGTTGGATGGATTTGGAAATTAACGAAAAAAGATATTAGTGACGAACTAGAAAAACGCGGAGTGCAAGTCGATCCAAACGCAACACGTGACGACATACGTGACACGTGAGTGTTATTAGTGCACGACGAGGCAAACGCAAAACGAGAAGCCGCAGTTGACACGGAAAATAAAGACAAACCAGCCGTGGAACTACAAGAAGAATCGGTAAAAACGCAAGACGAGCAGAAAGTAAACACTAGCAGCATGAAGTGCCCCAGAGACACATTCCAAGAGTACAACTCAGATAGCGATAGTGACATGGCGGAGAACAGTACGCGAATAAAATGTTGTCTAAATAAAGACAAATTGAAAACATTAATCGAACGCCTTGAGTTCCAGTTTCTGGCTCGGGACACAACTATCGACGCGAAGAAGGCGGCCATACTGCTCACCTCAATTGACGAGGACGCGTATAGCTTATTAAAAATCTTTGTGCGCCGCAAAAGCTATCCGAAAAAAAATACGGGGAGCTCACGAAGCTCATGGCAGATCACCTCGAGCCTAAGCCGTCTGAACTGATGGAACGAAATAATTTCTTCAAAGCAAGCCAAGAACAAGGCGAAAGCATTGCCGACTTTGCCGCACGTTTGAAGAAATTGTCATTAAAGTGCAACTTCGCTAAAATAACAGAGTCCCTACGAGACCGATTCGTATGCGGACTATCTGATAAGGACACGAAAATCACACTGTTCGAAACAGAAGAGTTAACGTTCGACACAGCACTAAAAAGCGCAATCGCGCGAGAAATGGCGCAGAAAAATGCGCAAAGCAACGTGAGGATTAACCACCAGCAAGATGTACTTGCTATCGGGCATGATAATAGCCATCGCGAGAGGTCGAGTTACAACAACAAACAGGGACCACGCACGCAGCAAAGCCGACATCAAGGACGC
The DNA here is from genome assembly GCA_963969285.1 of Odontomyia ornata. Lineage (NCBI taxonomy): Eukaryota > Metazoa > Arthropoda > Insecta > Diptera > Stratiomyidae > Odontomyia > Odontomyia ornata. Next base: position 7,371,940 of record OZ017741.1, read on the forward strand.
GAAGCTAAAGACAACTCATGCTGGAATTGTGGCGGTCGCGGACATACTCGTTATCAATGCCCAAGCCCGGGAACATCAAAACAACGCAATGAATGTGCCAGTTGCGGTAAAACCAGGCATAGGAGAGATGTATGTAAGTACAAAGACGCGACATGCGGTCACTGTAGGAAACGTGGACACATCGAAGATGCCTCTTTCGCCAAACGTGCAAATGCCAAGCGCGGTATCAAAAAGATCGATAAGGAAGGCAGTGAGCACGCGGACGAAGATGCTGCGCGGTCCGTTCGATCTTTTGAGGATCATCATGAAGATTTCTACACGCTCGACATAGTCGAAAATAATTTTGTAAGCAAACATTTTGTAAGTGGAGATCGTGACGGCGCGCCGATGTATATTGATGTACGTATAAACGATGTAAACACGAGAATGGAAGTCGATTCGGGCACATACGAATCGGTAATTTCAAATAAAATCTGGCGCGAAAAATTTGCGAACGCGAAGCTTTCCGATACACCGGTAGATTTGCGCGGTTACGATGGCACCATAATGAGTCCGATCGGTAAAATAACAAAATTGAAAGTCACGTTTAGAAATAAAACCCGCACGCTTGATTGCTATGTTTTATCGGGATCGGGCCCGGCTTTGATCGGTCGTAAATGGCTTTCGGCATTCGGGTGCTGGCCGTTGCACATCGAATAACGGGATAATATCGCAGTAAACAAAATTGATAAACTAAGAATTTCCAATGATTTTGTAAGTAAATATAATGATTTGTTCAGTTTGACCCCGGGTTGTTACAATAAAAGCAAAACCAAAATATACTTGCAAGCCGATGCTAAGCCAGTCGCATTCAAGGCACGACATGTAGCGCATGCGCTAAGGCCATTAATAGAAAATGAATTGAACAGACTTTTATCTTTGAAACATTTAGAATCAGTGGAAGTCAGCGAATGGGCTACGCCTATAGTCTCCGTGTTCAAAAGCAATGGAAATATAAGAATTTGCGGGTGACTTCAAAATTACGGTGAATCCATTCATAATTATGAATAAATACCCGCTGCATACAATCGACAACATCTTTTCAGCGCTGCAAGGGGGGCGAAACATTCACGGAATTAGACCTACGCCATGCTTATATGCAGTTTGAAGTGGAAGAAAGCTGCAGGGCGCCACTTACGATCGTCACTCACAAAGGGCTATTCCGGTATACGAAAATCCCAGAAGGAATTGCACCGGCTCCAGCGGACGTCCAACAGAAAATGGACGAATTTTTAGCGGGAATAAGCGGCACAATAACCTACATCGATAACATATACATCACAGGACGGAACAACGAAGAGCATCTGCGAAATTTAAGGGCAGTATGCGAAAGACTGCAAAATTGCAATCTCCGAATCAACACCGAAAAAAGCAAATTTATGCAAGACAAACTCGATGTGTTGGTTTACGTAATTGACAAGGATGGACTGCACAAATCAAAATCAAAGGTATACGCCATGGTAAATGCGCCGATACCGTCAAATGCAAAGGAATTAGCTTCGTTCCTGGGGTTAATAAACTTCTACGCCCGTTTTTTAGAGAAACGATCCGAAAATCTGAAGCCGCTATACGACTTGGCAAATCAGAAAGATTACGTTTGGAACGACGAGTGTACGAAATCCTTCGCATGGGTCAAAAACGAACTAATATCTCCCCGAATACTGGCTCACTACGACCCAAAGGAACAGATTGTACTGGCAAGCGACGCTTCCGACTACGGATTATCGGCTATTTTATCGCACAGATACAAGGACAACACGGAAAAACCTATCGCATATGAATCGCGCATAATACTGTCGCGTGTTATTGGTTCGCGGCCAATAATTTAATGTTCCGGGAAAGTGAAAACGCAATGTCTTTTAATTTAAGTTAAGAGTTTATTCAATTACAATAAAATGCACAATAATCAGTTAACACTTTCACTAATTTTAATTTTCACTATTAAAATTAAAATCTAACACTTGTCCATAAATTTTTTATCGCAATTGTCTTCTAAATTACTTCACTATTACGAAACACACTTTGCACTCAAACAATCAATTGTCTTTACTTCGCGTTCCACTATATCGCAGTTTTCTTATCGCGGTCGAATGAATGATGATCCCCCCATTCATTCAGCTCGCCTTTATATAGGGTCTCTACCTATTCACCCATTTCTCGTTTATTGGCGAATGTTCTACCGAGAGGTAGCTGGTAGATTCGAGAAAATTTAATGAATGGAGTGACGTCACTTGCAGATGTTGATCATGCTTGTTGGGTTCTCGTGTCTTCGAGTGAATTCGTGTTCTTCATTGTTGTGAAAACAATTGCGACAGTAGCTCGCAAAATTATTTGTACATGTAACAATACCATAAAAAGGACAAAAACGAACCATTTTAGACAAAGAGGCCACGGCAGTAGTCTTCGGATTCAAAAGATTCCGAGACTTTGCATTCGGCAAAGAAATTATTCTACGCACCGACAACAAATCGTTGCAACTCATTCTCGGACCACGGAAAGGTATTCCACAGACAGCGGACAACCGATTCCAACGCTGGGCCTACTACTTGTCCGGGTTCAGATACAAAATGGAGCACATAAGCTCGAAAGCGAACGCAAATCGCGACGCGCTATCTCGACTGCCAGTCAAAACAGAAGCGGACATACACCTACTAAAAGCTACATTTTCAAATGTGCATTATTTCGATGAAGAAATCGACATAGTCGATAGCAAAAAATTAGCCCGAGAGAGCATCAAAGATGGAGTAATCAACAAAGTTATGGCGTACACAAAAAGCGATTGGCCAAAATTGTGCGATCTCACGGACGTCTACGCGCGATAATACCTGCCAGCATGAGGCCATCGATTCTGCGTGAGCTCCACGCCTCGCACATGGGAATTCTAAAAATCAAAATGTTCGCTCGTTCCTATGTGTGGTGGCCAGAAATAGATCACGACATCGAATTCACCGTGAAAAACTGCAGCACGTGCATTGTTGAAGCAAAGAAACCACCGAACTCGCCGCTCACAACGTGGCCATGGCCAGATCGCGCGTGGAGCCGATTGCACGCAGACTTCTTGGGACCTTTTTACGGAGACATGTACCTTGTAGTAATTTGTGCCCACTCAAAATGGCCTGAAATAATAAATTTCAAAAAAATAATAAGGCTCAAAAATTCATCGAAGAGTTTAAAACTCTTTTCGCACGGTTCGGGTTACCAGTACATTTGGTGACGGACGGAGGGCCACAATTTCGCAGCAGCAAATTCGAAAAGTTTTTAAAACAAAACAGCGTAAAGCACAGTCTCACTCCTCCGTATCACCCAGCAACAAACGGTGCAGCCGAAAACTTCGTGGGTATATTCAAAGACAAGGTATCAAAAATCATAAAAAGGGGAGAAACAGTCGAATCAGCAATAAACAAGTTCCTATTCGACTACCGGAGCATTGAACACTGCACCACGGGTAAAAGCCCATACCAAATGATGTACAAGCGGGACATGCGTACCAGGTTCGATGTATTCAGGAACAACACTGCAGAAACGGTGCAAGCACATCAACGAGCACAAATAGTGGCAAGAAGCGGCAGTCGACGGTTGGAATTAGAAAAGGACGACGAAGTATTCATAGACGACTACCGCGTGAATGCCGAGAAAAGAAGCAAGGCAAGAATTATTAAAAAGCTATCACCGTCCACCTTCGCCGTAAAAGACGAGGACAATATTATACATAAACGCCACAAGGATCAGATAATAAAAGTCCCGGGGTCGAACAAAGAATTACGCAGGTCACCGCGATTCCAAAACTTAAATAATTAGAGGGAGGAGAGTTGTGGTGTATGATAAGTATGTGGTGAGTGAGCACGTATGATAGGTATGTGTACGAGAGTGTGTGTCGCGAGTCGATGAGCCGTGCCGCGTTTCATACGTAAACATGCGCCGTGCACAGTTCAGTCTACGCTCCGTGCGACTCGAGATAACACGTACCGACCTTCACACTAAATTGTATCACCAATTTAATATTTACAATAAACTATCATTAAACATAAGTGTGTGTATTTTCCTTTTTGGTTCTAGAACATAACAATGACCACTTCGGTTTTCTCCAGTGCCAAATTGAACCCACAGGCAGTCATCCAGTTCCTCACTCGGCACATTAGCATAACTAGCCTAAGTTGCACTTGTTCAACGCAGCATCATCCGCAACATCATCCACATAACCGATTAAGCGCGACTCATCTGGGATCTCCAGTCTTAGTAGCCCATTGTAAGACACATTCCACGGGTCTGGACCGAGGATAGATTCCTGGGCAACACCCGATGTACTTTTCACCCTTCATTCGCCCTGTGTCGTGTCGTAGAGCAGGCTTCGGTACCTTAGGTAGTCCCTCAAAAGCCGCATTAGATATTCTGGAGCTTGAAAAGGGTTTTCCAGCCTATCCAGAATATCCAACCATCCAGCGGAGTTGAAGGCGTTCCTGACGTCGATTATCACCAACAGGACGATCCATCGCTTGGTGCTTCTATATGCCTCTGCCTTTTGGAGCACGTTCACCTCCTCTGCAATTGCATCAATGGTAGAACGTCCTACTCTAAAGCCACACTGTCAAGGAGATAGGTCCCCAACAGCACGTATCCCGTCAGTGAGTCCATTCTTGATGAGTTTCTCTAGCACTATCCCAGCCATGTCTAGCATGCATAACGGGCGGTATGCAGACGGCGATTCGGGCTTTCCCTTCCCCTTGCTGATCAACACGAGCCTCGCCACCTTTCATCGTACCGAGAAAATGCTGCCCCATAGGCAAGCGTTGAATGTGCTGAGCAGCAATTCAGGACAATCGCAAAAGACAAGCTGCAACACCTCAGCTCGAACACCATCCACACCTGGAGCCTTCCTCGCTTTTAGCGAAAGGACATCCTCTTCCAGCTCCGGTTGTGTGAAGAGTGGATACTCGAAGGCTGTTTCACCATGGACAGCGTCAACATGGACGGGATGGGTAAGGAAGAGTGGCCGCACGATCTTGTCCATCTTTTCCGCATTATGTATACAAGGTTTCCGTAGGGAATCAAGCTTCCGCCTAACTAGCTTGTAGCCAAGGACCCACGTATCCTTGTTCACATTGTCCACTAGATCTTGCCAGCAGTGAGCTTTGCTGTTGTTGATCAATTTGCCTAGGCATTTCCTGGCCGACTCACGTCGAAGCTTGTGATACTCCCTTTGCTTCTCAGCGATTTCAGTTGACCACCAGTACACTGGGGGCTTGCCGTGCCGGGGTTTCCGACGTGGCATAGAAGTTTTGCAAGCAGTCGTAATGATACTCATAGTTGAGTTCGCCACGTCTTGAGCTGCCAATTCTTTCGTCCCCTCCGAAGCTCCGTGCAGCGGCTCACCTGCTGTAAACACCCCGACGAACCTCTCAACGTCCATCCTTTCGATGTTCCATCCAGTTGTAGAAAATCGAGAGTACGGACGTCGGGAGACAACATCGCTTATCTTAAGCAGAATACACTGATGATCACTGGCTGAATAGTCCTCTAATACTTTCCAATTGTGAATCCTCCATACTAAGGGTTCCGAGGCAAATGTCACGTCCGGTATGATTCCCTTACAATCGATACTGTGGAAAGTTGGGATATTTCCAGTGTTCAGTACGACAAGCGCCATCCTGGCCACAATTTCCAGAATTCGTTTTCCCCACGAACCTGTTTGAGGCATGTCCCCCACGATGCCCTCTGCGTTCGAGACAGCGCCCTCCAGAGTTTAAGTAATAGAATTTTAAAAATTAGTTTTATAACTTCATATTTACAATAACTGAAAAAAATTCAAAGAAGAGACTTCCTGGAATCGCATATTGATAAAACCTTATCGATAAAAATCAACTGAAGTATTATCAACCATTTTAAATTCATCCTTAAAGCCATCAAACGTTTTGACCCCAATTTTCTTGTCACCCAAGTACGTCATCCATAGATATTCATATTTCTTCCTTTTGATCCTTGTTCCATCCAACTCAATAACTGACAGCATTTTTCTTACCGTATTTTCTTTAAGCTTTTTCTTTTTCCTATCTTTTCATTTAACTGAAAATCAATTCGATCTTAAGTGGAGTTTCCTTAAACGCAATAGACAGAACTCAATGTAGATGGAGGACGAATGACAGTATGGTGTCGGGAAGAAGAGTAAGTCATGACTTGAGGACAGGAAAATAAAATTCTTCTTGGACTTAAAAGGGATACGATATTCCTTTTATTTTCTTTTCGTACTACTGCTCGCTCATGTTTTGTCCTAAGACGTTTCGTATACTTTGTGGGTTTTTAGCCTTTGGCAGATTCTTTTTCTTGTACATCTCAATTGCTTCGACAAAGACGAGTCCTGCTCGGTTGAAATGAGTCCTTTGATTATATTTTTCGGTTTGTCTTTAGTGAGATTACAGAACACATCTCGAAAGAAAATCAGTAATGAGACTTCTACTATATATAATTAAAGTCGGCGAGGATTTCTTGAAAAGTGCCAAGAAGTGAGGTTTTTGTTCGATTTCAAAATGAAACCTCAATGAAGTCTTTTCTTTTGACAGAAGAACTGTGATACCTTTTAAAAGTTTAAAGTCAGAGTGGAAATTTCCAACTAGCATTCAAATTCAAATCTCTCGTAGTCAATTTATTGATTTCCTACATCGTCCTTTGGAGTATTCTCAAACCAAATCTCGATTTTTCAACAATAATGGTGATTTGCTGAGTTGCTATTCCACCAAACAATTGGTTTTCCTCTGGTACTATTTTATCTCAACGTAGCCTATTGTTCGTTTATGTGGCTTTTCCCGATGTCAAGTTCTTGGAGCTATTCCCTTGATTTATTTCTATTTGCTTTCCGCATCTATCAGAGAGGAAAGTGAGGCAGAGAGCAAGCGACAAAGAGCATCAATCGTCCGTTTTCATGTTCGACGTAAAATTGTATTATTCAAATGTTTATCCGTCACCCGAAGGCTATCAGTTGTAAAATGCTTTTCACAGTTTTATTAGTAGATATAGGAGAGGAGAGAGACGAAAACCACATCAATAACGAATGTTTATGTAAGAGATTTATTTGAGTTTAAAAATTTTACAAGCAGTTTCAAGCAAAAAGGTTTAGCCATATTTTCAAAGTGATTTTTCTGGATTAATTTATTTTAAGTTGTAGTGGTCAGTACCTAATTGATATTCTTGAAGTTGCGTATTATTAGGTGTACCTTATCTAGGCATAATGTTCCTCTTCTTCGTTCCCTCCTCTTTTTGTGATACCTTTTAATGTACGTGGCCCAACACGGGCACATATATTCCCCTCTAAGACCAAGCGCTAGCCAGCATCAGTATGACAGCCGGGATAAGCCTAATTACTACCATTTGAATTGGGTGAGAATGGGGTGAATATTCAACGTAACCTTTTTATTAAACTCATAAAATATTTAAACAAAGATGCCCAAAGGATCTTCACCGAAATCCTCAAACAATTCAGCATGCAACCTTACTACTCACAGAAAATCTAAAATCCTTATTATTAGCTCCTTCTACGCATACAAAAAAAACATTCTCTTAATATTTGCATCAATTTGATTATCCTTGGGTTAAATCCTTTTATGGCCTATAATACATCATGTCATACGGTTATTTGCATAAGTCATAAACTATCATATCCCATAACAATCCTTTTCCGAGGAGAGGGGAAACATGATCCAATACCGAAAGTCACTCTAAGGATTGTAATAAACAGGAATTACATGAACCCAGCCGGACCTTCTGGAAAGGATAATCATAAACCTTGTGCATTATCCATTTAAACATATTTGAAGGTGAAGGTGAATTTGATAGCTTCTGCCACAATTACGGCAAGGAAATGTCTGTACATGTGTTAAGGAAATGTTTGAAATGAAGAGGAAAGCTAATAAATATTGTAATAATGGTTGAAGAGAATTTCAAGTGAGTAATACTAACAAGTTGGATTACTCAATTTGTCATTTTCAATTGTTTTGTTTGGCGGTATGTCGAATTTTATTTAAGGATTTAAGAATAGGTGAAGATAATATTTTAAACTTCGGTGAATTATCTGCTTGAAAATTTTTTATTCTTTTTTTGCATATTGTTACGGGTGAACATTGAGACCCCGTAGCGTTGCTCACCCGAACACTACCATACGTGATTTCGATTTCGTTTAACCTACGCAATACTGAGCCGCACTTAATTAATTGTTTGTTTCTTGTAGACCGATGATGTAACTATCAACAAGTAACTTAAATTTCCATTCACGAAAGCATTACTGATTTAATCATGAACAGGAAGTCACACAATTATTTTAAGCTTAATAATTGTTTTAATTACAAACAGGAAGCCACATAGTAATTTTGCTTTGTAACTTAATGTACTTAAACTTATGTAGCTAGGTTGCTTCCGTTCCGCACGCCACAATTATAGACAACGCAACCAGCAGCAAGCGGCGGGGGCACCAAGCACCAGCGTGAGGTCGAAAACGAAATGCAAAATACTCACGGTAGCGGAAACATTCGTCATCCAATCAACATATGCGGCAAAACGTGTAGTCCGGCAACGCAGTTGCATCGTCACAAGGCTTTGTACTCTAATCCTGCTCTATTCCAATGCCATGTTGGCCCACTCAAGTGTGAGTACAATGATTGTGGCAGATATTATAAAACATTAAAAACTTTAAAGACACATCATATCGTACATACCGAGCCTAATAGGCGCAAGGGCGATTTCGGTGGTAAATTATAATGCTCACAATGCTAAAAGACATGAAAAGTTACATTCGAATCCCAATGATAGTTGGGACAAATTTCTATGCAATCGGAAAGGTTAAAAGAACATCAAACCCTACATTCCGGCCAGGAAAGTTTTCATGTGAGATTAAAGGTGAATATTTTACAACATGGTGATTCCAACGGCGCGATATTAAAATATAAATTCCAATGAAAACCGCAATTATATCCGATTTAGACGGTTGTTTCATCATTCACGCGACATTGTAGTGTAACTTGCTAATTTGTGGGTATTATCGCCTAATTTAACGCCGACGGTGCACATGCGCCTATTAGGCTCGGTATGTACGATACGATGTGTCTTTAACGTTTTGGATGTTTTATAATATCTGCCACAATCACTGTACTCATACTTGAGTACGCAAACATTGCATTGGAATGGAGCGGGATTAGAGTACAAAGCCTCATGACGGTGCAATTGCGTTGCCTGACTACATGTTTTGCCGCATATGTTGAATGGATGACGAATGTTTCCGCTACCATGTGTATTTCGCATTTCGTTTTCGAGCTCACGCTGGTGCTTGGTGCCTCCGCCGCTTGCTGCTGGTTGCGTTGTCCATAACTGTGGCGTGTGGAATGAAAGCAATCTAGCTACATGAGTTTAAGTACATTAAGTTACAAAACAAAATTACTATGTGGCTTCCTGTTTGTAATTAAAACAATTATTAAGCTTAAAATTATTGTGTGGCTTCCTGTTCGTAATTAAATCAGTAATTCTTTCGTGAATGGAAATTTAAATTACTTGTTGATAGTTACATCATCAGTCTACCAGAGACAAACAATTAATAAAGTGCGGCTCGGTATTGCGTAGGTTAAACTCTTACGAAATTGCGTATGGTAGTGTTGTGTGAGTAACGCTACGGGGTCTCAATGTTCACCCGTAGCATTTCCCCCTTGCTTCTAGTGAATTTCGCTGAAATGCACTACTTTTCTATGGCTGAGAATAACCGCCCTGACTATCACAATCCTACCACGACGGAGGGCCAGAAACGATACCTGTTCCTTTACTAACTCCTCAATACATATCGACCCCTAACGCTCGAGATTACTAGTTCCATTTTCTTACTACCACTATCTTCAGACAAATTCTTGAGCCTAACCACCCTTAGTGAGTTTTAAGTCCATACAAAAAAACACCACTAATACCCTTTTTTCCAAACGCCAACTTGTACGGAACAACTATCCCAAAAAGCTATAGACCTAGTCTGACTACGGCTTATCCCTAGGTTTAGAACTATGTTGCTTAACCAAAGACCCACCACCGCTAAACTTACTCAACTCTTCCTTAAAATAACTCCTATGCCGGCAACTATCTTCTTTACCATATCATCTTAGTCTACATAAAATCATATATCATCTTAGTCTACATAAAATCATATACATATATTTTTTTTATTTGTATTAATTCATATTATTATATATAATAATTTTTTTCCCTTATGTTTACTCTTAACCCTTGAACAGCAATATTAACTCTAATCGGTAAAACCCAATATATATTCCCCCGACCCTTCATTGATACTCCACTCCCTTTCTTAAACGGGCCTCTCCTTGATTGATTGGACATAACTCCCTGATAGGTAATCAAATGAAGAAAAGGTATCCATTTACATTTTAATTCATTGTTTGTGCTGTCTTAAGTCTACCCTACAACTCACTGCACATAGAATTTAAGGCCTTTCGCATGCCATGTACCTGCGTTTTTGCCGTCCATATCCAGTAACCTGAGCCGAGACGAGGACTCGCGTTTCTCCACCTTAAAAGGTCCCACGTATTCCGGAGCCAACTTAACAGAATAGTATTGAGCCGCGTCTGACAGGGCGAAATTCCGCCTCCACACAAGGTCGTTGGGTTGAAATGGAGGATATCTCCTCCGCAGGTTATACCGCTGATTACCTTCCTCCACTGCCTCCTTCAAGCGCCTCATTAACTCCTCTCTCACATCTCGGAGCTTCTCCGCCCGTCCTCAAAGATTGCTCAGGATATCCCTATCCTCAGCCGGTCTCGGTCCCTTTCGTGTAACCGCCATCTCCCGACCAAAATTGATGAAATAGGGCATGTCGCCCATTGCCTCATGCGTGTAGGTGCACAAGGCGCAACCAATTTGTGAGAGACGATCGTCCCATTTTCGGTGGTTATTCCCTTCGTACGCTCTCAGCATTCGTTTGATCGTTTGATTGACCCGCTCCACTGGGTTCGCTTGCAGATGGAAAAATGGTGTGAACTGGATACTGCCCCCCTACCCGGTCACCAAGCTATCGTTGGGCTATGTAATCGTGGGTTCTGCTAAAACCCATATGCCTGCCATTGCGTCGTCATGGCATTCTAAGAGGATCGATTGCCGTTTGACCTTGGGGACCACTTGTTTCCAGGAATTCCCACTCAACTCGGGATGTCGTCCGGGTATGTTCCGCCATAAGGTCTCCCCTATAATCCGCCAGTCCGGAAACTTCGCTGGGTTCTGAAGAACTCTGGATCGCATGTCATCTAACCACCTGTTTCCGTTGTCAGCTTCTACCACCGCAGTCACCTCTGGAAATGCCTGCGATAGCGCATCTGGAACTAGATGCTCCTTGCCTTTACGGTGCATGACTTCATAGTCAAACTGTTGCAGCCTTACCGCCCAACGAGCCAGTCGCCCATTCGGCTCCCGCAAATTATTAAGCCATACCAGAGAGTGGTGGTCGGTAATCACCGTAAAGTGTGAGCCTTCTAAATAGGGTCTTAGTTTTTCCACTGCCCACAACACCGCTAAGCACTCCCTCTCATTGGTTGAATAATTCCTCTCCGCCTTCGAAAGACCCCGACTAAGGTAACATACTACCTTTTCCCCCTCTGGGTGGCTCTGGCTTAGCACTGCTCCCAACCCATGATCAGATGCATCTGTCTGGACGTTAAACGGTAAGGCGAAATCTGGGAGAATCGGTGCTGATGAAAGCATCGCCTTGCAACGCCTGAAGGTCAACTCACACTGATCTGTCCATACAAACTTCTTATTTTCGCGCAGTAAGTTGGTGAGGGGTGCTGTGAGTGTAGCGTAATCTGGAATGAAACGCCGATACCACGACACCATTCCCAAGAATTGTCGCACTTTTTTCACACTGGTTGGCTGGGGAATACGTAGTATACACTCTACCTTTTCTGGGTCGACATGCAGTCCACTTTCGTCTACCACGTATCCCAGGTACTTCAGCTGTGGCCGGCAAAACTCACACTTCTCGCGTGATACTCATTGAACCACCTCTCGAAGACGTGTTAGTACTACTCGAAGGATTTTCAAATGCTTCTCAAAATCCCCGGTGACTACTATAACATCGTCTATGTATACGAAGACGTATGGCTCGAGTTCCGGCCCCAAAACCCTATCCACAAAGCGTTGCCACGTTGCAAGAGCGTTATGTAAGCCAAAAGGCATCCCATTAAAAGGAATAATCCACCTCCAGGTACCGTAAAGGCTGTGTAAGGCTTGGATTCCTTTGCCATAGGAATTTGCCAATAGGCGGACCTAATGTCTTGCGAGGAGGGATATTGGGCTACGCACAGTTTGTCTAGAGTGGAGGAGATATATGCGAGTGGAAAGGCGTCCCGCTGGGATACGCTGTTCAGCTTCCGGAAGTCCACACAAAACGGAAACTTCCCATCCTTCTTCTTTACCAAGAGGATGGGTGATGACTATGGACTCCCGGAAAGTTCTACCACTCCCAGGCGCAACATTTCATCCAGCTCTTCGTTGATGTGTGCTTGCACCGCCGGAGACACGGGGTAGTAACGCTATTTAATGGGTTCAGCCAATATCGTGATCACATGCTCCACTCCTCTAGCACACCCTAGGCCATCTCCCAACAACACGAACTCCTCCGCTATCAGTGATTCCAAGCGAGCCTCATCCTGTGGAGTCAACCTTGTTCTCCGTTGAAGTGCCTCACAGGCGGCTACTGCCGCGAACTCCCAAGCTTCCCTGCTGAGATCTAGAACGATCCGAAATGAACGAAGGAAGTCCACCCCCAGAATAAGTCCGTGCGAACTGCACGCACTACCAAAATTCCCATCCACCACGTTACAAGCGATCACAGTATTACGCACGTTGACGAGACGGCAAAGGGTGCGGTGAACAGTTAAGTACGTGGGAATAGTTCAACTTGTGCGAACAACGGTGGTGCCTCCGGAAATTAAATTAATGTGGGAACCTCAACTTTGGATAACGATCACAGTATTACGATCGTCGACGAGACGGCGAAGGAATTCTGGGAGCGAGCGGAAGCAAGGGGCCCCTTTCCTAGGTTAGGAAAGTAAAGTAAGTGGCCTCTTGACTTTTAGTTTGTATATTTCTTTAATTCCACTAAATATAGTCTATCCTTTATATAGCAAAATTATTTATTTATTTTTTTCATTTGTGAAGAGTGCGGCTCGGGAAATCTTTCCCGGGAGCGGTGACCAGGCGAGAAGACCTGGAAGTCTTTACGGTGGTGGTAGTGTTCGGGTAGTAAGTGTGAGTGCCGGTTTCCTCGTTTTTTTTCAGCGTTAGGCAGAGTTCAGTGGCCGGGGTAGGAAATCAAGGGTTTTGTGTGAGGGCGTTATTTTCAACTCACCCGCGCCTTAGTGCCCCAGCGATAGTTTTCCTTCCTCTTTTTTTTTTGCTTCGGCGGTCTTCCTCTCATTTGGACGACCCTTGGGAGGCTCAAAAAGCGGACGAGTGGCGCCCACGCCTGTCTTCGGGTGAGCTAGTTTGAGAACGGTGGAGCCTCCACTGGAGTAGCTGCAATAAAGTGGGGCCGTAACGGGGGAAATAGGGAATCCGGTGACAATCAATTTCCCACTATGGAAATTCAAATATGGTTAGGGAATCCGGCGATCATCAATTTTCCACTTTGAAAATTTGCGGGTAATAATATAATTATAAACATTATTGGCAATTTCTAATTGTCCATCTGCCCACCCCTTTTCTTGTTAATTGACGACTCTCAAGCGTAACCCACGAACACTTGTATCATTGACCCTCACGCATAGCCCTGTTGCTTATGGATGGTAAGGGGACATAAGTTGATGCTTGATTGATGACGGATAAAGAATTGAAAAGGTTTTGAAGCAAGGATTGGTCCTCAGTCACTGGTAAGGACCTTTGATGTACCAACCTAAGGATTAAGATGTTGCTTGTATTATACGGAGTCGATATACATAGTATAACACCTCGCGACATTCAAATATTTGTTTCGTACTTTGATAGAACCTTGAATTATTTTTTTGGTAGAGTATTTTTAATTACTCACTTAACCAAGTGGTTGGGCCGTAGAGAATTTTGGCGAGGATTATTCAAGTTCACGAACGCCATGGTTTCTAAGTTTGACAAATTTTTACTATCGCTACAAGTCGCAGCGGTTCCGCAGCAAAACACTTTTGTTGCGCGTTTGGTAAAAACTGTATTTTCTTTCATATTTTACAATGGTATATATACATAAAATTTCTTACAAGCTAAACATCAAATATGCGAATTTATTAGTCATAAATTGTACTTGTATAGATTTTCAGAAATGACTCAATTTGTAATTCATTGTTCATGTAACCATTAGACTTGATCACGGAAAATGCCACACGTAAACCCAGATGAGTCATCCCTGCAAATAGTCATGCACTTGGTTCATCGACATGCGGCCAATATTGACCCATATATTGAATCTCAAGTGTCACGTGCCATTATTAATGAAAGGGAAGATTAGATTTCAGTCCATGCATTAAGTGTGAAGGAATTGCCTTAATGAATCCTCGTATGAGATGCATATTTCTTTTGGTTACATTTTAAGATGTGAGTGAAATGTGTTTCATACTCAAAATATTTTCGTTCATTGGATATTTGATATATTTTTTGAGCTCGAGTACTATTGCTTTTATTGCTATGGTTTCGGCTTGCCGTAAATTTGTTCTAGGTGATAATTATTACATTAATTGAGTTATTAATGGAATACATATCATCAATAATTTTATGTTAAAATGGATATCATTACAATAGCCCAAACAAATCTTGATGATCAATATAAGCGAAACGTATTGTTGCATGTACAAATAATTCTGCGAGCTACTGTCGCAATTGTTTCCACAACCATTAAGAACATCAACAAACTGAATTTACTCTTAGCCACGAGAGCCCACCAAGCATGATCAACATTTGGAAGTGAGTCACTGCTCCATTTATCTGCTCGAATATACCTGATACCTCTCGGCAGAAAATTCGCCAATGTACGAGAAATGCATTGAACGGATGGAGACCCTATATAAAGGTGAGCTGAATGAATGGGAGGATCATTCATTCACCACGATAGTAAAAACGGTGATAGTGTGTGGAAAGCGATTTTGATCGAGTAATAGTGACGTGATTTTAGAAGACAATTGCGAGAAGAAATTTATGGACAAGTGTTAGACTTTTAATAGTGAAAATTGAAATTGTAAAATAGTTAAATAAGTGATTGTGCATTTTTTTTGTAATTAAAAAAACTCTTTTAACTTAAATTAAAAGACATTGCGTTTTCGCTTTCCCGGCACATTAAAATTATTGGCCGCAAACCATAAAACGCGACACTATTTATTGTTCATGATGATGATGATATCATGATTGTTATAGTTGCTTTTATCTATATACCTAGCTCGAAATATTTCTCAATAATTGTTGATCGTAATGATTCATTATGGTTGTTTTGGATGATGTACAAGTAGTGCTTTTTCAATGATTTGTTTCAAGGTGTTTTTTGGCATTACTTTTAAATTAATATGAGAAATTGTGATATCAACTTACGAGATTATTTGTACTGGTTTATATATACAGAAAAGAAGAAGAGTTAAATATTATAATAAAACAATTATTTAGAATTTCTAAGTCAAAAGTTTTCTAAGATGAAAAAAAGTATCTTTACTCTCATATAATATAATTTTTCTCTCACAAAACGAACCATATAGTCCCACAAGAAGGCCAAATATTCATCTCATCAAGCCAACCACTTGTAACCCCAATTTGCTTTAAGCTGATTCAATTTACTCAAATCCACTTCATCGAAGATGGCACTCATATTATCCTTGTGAGAATATATTATATTTCAATGGGAAGCTCATTACGAATTTCTGAAAGATCCTTTTGTTGGTTGAAATGAGAATCCTATTTGCATCCATGCGAGAAAGTTGAATACCACTTGTGGCAAAGATGAGAGTAAGATCCTTTTACGTCATTCCGTGTCAATTCAGGACCTACCAAACCGAATCTGCATTCGCTATCAAATTGAAATCAACCATTCTCTGGGGATATCCTATATTCGTGTTATACTTATTCAAATGGCACCTGTTCGTCCAACCTTTCTCATCTCAACGAATCATTTCGCGAAGGACTCGAAACAGCTTTCTATAAGAAGGAAGATTGCATGGCTTTCTGTTAAAATGCGAGTGTGGCGGGGACTGGTGAGGGCTCATATGATGTTAAGGAGCAATGTCAGGTATTCATTCACACCTGAGATATGTATCTTCTTATCTCAGAAGGCACCTTACGCTCGTGTTGTGCTTTTGAATCCTGATTATTATACTACAGACGAGTAAGTACATTTGAGTGTGCTTCCAAAAAGTTTTAACGCTTGAATGGCGTCTATGAATTTGAATAGTCCTCATTGCCAAGTTTTATTCCTCAATGATGTGATTTACAAGCCTGAATTCATTCCAATACGCTAAAGAAAGTGATACATTAAAATTTCACGCCTTAAACCTCCTTGAAACACATCAACCATCCAATCATGAATAATAATCATTGTATCTTACTCATTCCTATCTAAATCTAAGATCTTGTCAAGGAAGGTGCAAATGTATAAAATGGAAATGATAATTCTCCTGTAGAAATGGAATTCCAAAAAGCATTGTATTTTATACTGAAAAGAATTCTGATTCTGACAAGCCACCTTCATTCCATTCCACTCCTAGTGAATCCTTTTATCCGAAATCACATTCTATCTACAATTCCAGGCCGTAATGCATTCGTCAGGGTGAAACGGAAGTCAAGGAGTCTCTTGACGTCCTTGTACAGAATAATCAAAATATTTTATCGAAAAGCAAGAGGCACATGTTGGTGTCAAAAAAGGTGACAGGCCTTTCGGTGTAGTTCTGCAACAAAGCAGCCAGAAAAAAAATCCAATGAACGAAAAATCGGGAAAAAGATGAAAACTGCTATCGCGTGTGCAAGAGGGAAAATTTTTAGGTTCTATTTTTTGAAAAACGGCGAGAAAAGCAGTATTTTTGATGGAAACGAGCATGGCATAGGCGATTCTCATTCATTGTAGCGTACAGTTAAAAGCTTGTTAGCTCAGATCAGTCAATTCAATTTTCACGGATTAGCAGCAACAGCACGAAACGCACAGAAAGTGAAGAGAAAACGCTTTTTTCTTTAAAAACAGGAGCTTATGTGTATCAGAGATAGCATGAAGGATGTGAATCGAATGGATTCCAGTTGCAGAGATTTTATCTTGATTTCAAAAGTTGTGTGAGTTGGAAATAGGTTTTCATGTCGATTAAATCGAATTGTTGCTGAACGAATATTTGAAGATGATGTTGAATACCTTAAAACAGATGTTAGATTGGCGGATAGTGATTGATTAAGGCCGAAAATTTGAAAATAGATTGGATTTAGCCAGCGGATGGAAATTAATTTTGAAAGCCCTGTTACGTCACGATACAAACCGCAGTCACCAGTATATTTAAATTAGCATCTTTACACCGGCTAGTGCTTAGTCATGTTGGATTCCCTTTAAGAAGACACATTGCTCGTGCTAGGCCAACTAACCTATAAATCACAAAGCTCAAGGAACGAGAAGTAGAACTTCAATTGAAAATCAATGAGATTAAATGTTAAATTTCTATAGCTGCGAATTTCAACAAAATAGTTAGTTAGAAAATTTTAACACAAAAATAAATACTATACATTCAAATACAGTTATCAAACGAGCTAAAAAACGGTAGAAATATGTTACGGGTGACTAGCTTTCATCCGGGGACCACACCACGACCACTAAGGAGATCGGGATGCATGTCATTTACACACCCCAGACCCGCTTGAGCATCGAGGTAGCAGTTGACCCATTGTATTTTCCTTTCGACACTAATACTACTCTCATACAAAAGAAGGAAATGTCATTGTTATATAATTCAAATTGTTATATAAGAAAAATGTTATTTTTGTATGATAAACAATATTATTTATCCGTCGAGCTAGAATAGGGCGTTAATTTAGGTAGGGAGCAAACGGCAGCAACGGACGACGAATGACATCAGAAGGGGGCCGGTCGACCAACACTCTTCCCAACAAGGATAACCTATGGCAACGCATCTAACGCAAGCGCTCCACAAAGGCTAGCACCTACTCGGAAGGCGATAAGGGGGCCCACTCCTGGTCACTGCACTAGATGGATCCACCGTAATCAATGGTAATGGCAACAGCAAAACCGAGAAGGGATGCAGCGCGCCAAACGGAAACATACACCGGCGAGGCTACTGTAAAATATATGGAGTGTCGTTACGAATGCAAAGACTTACCTCGGGGAACTTGCCGTCGCCAATTTACATCTTCCTGACGGCGTCTCTGGTGCGACGCCAAGACGAGGCGAATCTCAAATTGAACAACACTCGCGATGTAATGCAGGCATCACGACCAGGTTCACATATCACCTGTACCACGCCAAGTCGACTTTCGGAAATCTTTTAATCTTCTTCTCATTAATTCCCGACATCCAGCTTTATCGCAACCAATCACCTACAACACATAAGTAATGAAGCGGACAAACATTTCGTTCGGGGACGCCATTCCGTCATTCATTTAACAACCGGAACACTGACTTGCGGGCCAACCACGTACACTGATGAACTAACAAGCGATCGAGTGTAGGGCGTGCGATTCTACCGACAAACACACGTTTTTAGATGTAATGGCGAAAACTAATTGACCGAAATCGCGTTTATTTACACTTTAGGCTGACAACTACAAAATGTCATTCGGCGATGACATTTTAGGATGATCCAGTGACCCACATATTGGGACTGCTCAGCTGATCCCAAAATAATGGGTAATACAGTCCAACTCGCGTGCAGCAACCATGGGTGCGGAGCCGAGGTGTCGAAGATGGTTGGTGGCCGCGCTACGAACCGCGCCAAAAAAAGAAAGAAAGAGTTCGTCGTATGAATGGGAGGCCAACCACCTCCAACGTAGCGGACGCCCGTTAAGGCGAACAAATTTAAAGGACTGAGGACTAACGGAGGCTCTCTTTTTTCAATTTGGATTCAAGGCGGAAAGTTCGGAGGATATAGGATTGGCAGCAAAAATAAGGTGATTGGAACTTGGAACAATTCGTCATCGTCACCACGGCAGACAGCGGAACAACAGAAGAACCATTTCATTCGGCGAGGAGCTGAACAAAACGATAATCCGGCTCCCAGGATAAGCGAAAATAATCAGGCGACCGTTTGCTGGGGCCCCAAGAAAAGATAGATTAGCGAAATTAGGAAAAGGTACCTATTTATTTTGTTTCTTCTTCTAGATTACATCTGATTTTATACTAATTTCATTGGAATCGTTTCGTGTGAATATAACGAATTATAAACCCGGAAAAATTGTGATTATTATTGAAAAGAGGTATTTTTTGGATTGTGCGCGGCGCTCGAGCGGGGAGTTTTTCTTTTCCGCGTTTCGGTTCAACAGTTTTTTTTTTCTTTCAGGAGGTCGTGGTGTGGTTACACGGAGTAGTTTGTACAAGTTAGGGACGTGAGTAAGTGAAACGGTTACATTTCTTTTTTTTCCTTCCCTTTAGGTGTTAGGGGTTAACCCTCGTGCGTGCGCGGACGGATCGTCTACTCGCTGACGATCCTATTGGTTAAACCATCCAGCCTAGGGATAGCGAGTTGGCGCCTGCGCCGTCTCCGACGGAGCGAACCGGGCCCGCAAGGCTGGACCGCGCGTCTACCCTTGAGGCGTAAGGGTGACAATTGGCGCCCAACGTGTTGAATCGTTAAGTCAAGTGGTGAAAGTGATAGTGTACAAATTGTAAAGTGAAGGAGTGAGAAATAGTGGGTCAGTGGTGTAGTGCGAGTGCAAGTGAAGTGTTAATTTGCGGGAGTGTGAAGTAAAGGGTGGAAAGAGTGATTGTGCGTGCTAAGTGTGAATTTGCGGGTGTTCGTGGTTTCAATTTTAAGTGAAAAGTGCGATATTTTTGGATTAGAAGTGCGAACGAGTCTGAATTTAGAGTGTTTGAGGAGATAGTGCGATAGAGGGTGACTGTGGATAGTGAATCGTATGTTGAGTGGTGGGTAAGGTAGTGAGTGAAATTGCGTGAGTTGGAGACTGAAATAAGGGATTCTGTTTGTGGGTTGTGTGGATGACTTAGAGTGCTTGCTTAGGGTTATGTGAGTAGATTGATTGTTTGTTTTGTGTGGAAAATTGTGTGAGTGGATGCAATTAGTTTGAGATTGTGTAAACAAAATTCGATAAATAAAACAAAAACTTTTGAAGCAAATAATTGTTTGGAATATTAGAATAAGTGCTAGAGTTAGATTTATTTTTCCAGCACACACCAGAAGGATGGCGAAAACGATAAGAATCCTGGTGGATAGGCTCGCGAAGGATGAGCTGGTGTATGAGCTGGCAATCCGGGAGGAGCCAGAAGGAACGGTCGACGATATGAGGCGCCGTCTAAGGAAGGCTTTGAAGTCAGAGCAAGATGCCGATGAGAGCTTCGTGGATTTACAGGCCTACCCATTCACTCCAGCAGAGGATATTGAAGCGGTTTCGAATAAGTTAGAGGAAATCCTGACCCTGACTAGGAATTTCAAAGGGAACAAGGAATGCTCCGACTTCCTAAAAATTAGGAACAAAATCGGGTATGCGTTGCGCCGTTAGGAGTACGTACCCACTACGGATCCTGACCTTGTAGGACAGGCAAAGAAATTAAAGAGGGGGTTGTTGATGGCGTTAGGGGACCTGATAGACAAGGCTGAAGGTGAGGGCGGTGAAGGGAAAGAGTGTACAACACTAGCTCAGGGGTCAGCAGAACCAGCGGAAAGGGAGCGCAAGCAACCACCACTAACCAGCGTGGCCGGACCGTCCAGGAGGATGGAGCAGGAGGAACCCGGAAGGAGGAATTTGTCGGCCATCACTGAGGAACTGGAACCTCGAACCCCGGAACTGCGGCATGGACCCGTATATTCTACCCCGCGGGTGGAACAGGATCTGAGGAAGCCACCGGACATAGCCAAATGGGGTATTCGGTTCTCCAGTGACTCTCCAGGGTCAGTAAACGCTTTTTTGGAGAGGGTAGAGGAGATCCGAGTGGCCAAAGGAGTATCTCCGGACCAACTTTTCCGAACGGCAGCGGAACTCTTCGAGGGCAAAGCCTTGGTGTGGTTTAGATCAGCCAAGGATCGGGTTGCAAACTGGGAGGAGCTATGTCGAGAACTCAAGGAGGAGTTTCTACCACCAAACTATGAAGACCAGTTGTTGGAGGAAATTCGTCATCGCACCCAAGGTAGAGACAAATCAATCGGTGTGTACGTGGCTGTCATGGATGGGTTGTTTAGACGGTTGAACGAGCCATATACGGAGGTAGAGAAAATGAAGATTTTACGTAAAAACATAAGCCCCTTTTACCAGACACGATTATCCCTGAGGAAAGTTGCCACGGTCTCCGAGTTGATTACCCTGGGACGAGAGCTGGAGGAAACTCGGGCGACGGTAGAAGCCTTCGTGCCTCCTCCGGATGGACGGACGACTAGACTGCTAGAACCAGACTTGGCCTACGTGGAGGCTTACCCTCTGGATGCGGTGGCTCCTGCCAGCAATATACAGCGTGGCGCTTGTTGGACATGTGGTGGGACAGGCCATTTTGCGCGAGAGTGCCAAGAGCCTCGAAGATGTTTTGGCTGCGGAAGAAGGGGGGTAGTTAAGACAAGGTGTCCGAACTGTTCACCAAGTGCGGCGACTACTCGGCAGCCAGTAAGCCAACCTCTTGCCACGTCATCGGGAAACGGTCGCGGTGCCCAGTAGGCGGCGTACTGGGTACCACCTCTACCAATAAAAGAAAGGCTGCAAGCGGAAGGATATCCTATGTATTCACTCAGGAGTCAGGAGATGTGCGCCCCCACCTCTCCGTGGATATTATGGGGAATAAGTTTACCGGCTTGGTGGACTCAGGTGCCTCCACTACTATTGCAGGTAAGGAAGGATGGCTCCGTTTACAAGAGATAGGGGTAGAGCTGGGGTCAACGGCACAAGAGGCAGTTCGCTTGGCAGATGAGGGGCAGTGTAAGGTGTTGGGAAAAGTTTTAGTCCCGATTAAATTGCAGAGGAGGACAAGGTGGCTAAAAATGTTGGTGGTCCCTTCGCTACCCCATGGTCTGATTTTGGGGGTAGACTTTTTGAGGGAATTCGGAATTACCCTTAATCTCCGGCATGAGCGATGGGATTTCGTTAGCGAAGTCACCCCAACAGCAGGCCACTTGCATAGCAGGTCCATCCTCCCTCACCCAGACGAATTGCGTTTGGAGGACATGGTGAATGGCGAGTTCTCGCGTATGGGAGAAGGGCTGGGGTGTACCTCCTTGGTGGAGCACGTCATTAAGGCGGATGCGATGCCCATCAAGCAGAGATATTATCCGGTCTCACCAGCCCTCCAAAAGCACATCAACGCGGAATTGGAGGAAATGTTGAGTCTGGGGGTGGTCGAGCCTTCTTCCAGCGCGTGGTCCTCGCCTATCCTAATGGTAAAGAAGAAGGATGGAAGTTACCGATTCTGTGTGGATTTCCGAAAAGTTAATAAAGTGACCGAAAAAGACGCCTACCCCCTTCCCTATATATCAGCCACCCTGGACAAACTGCGGGATGCCAGGTACTTGTCTACGCTAGACATTAAATCAGCGTACTGGCAGGTGCCAGTGCAGAAGGAGTCTCGACAGTTCACCGCTTTCACCATACCCGGGAGGGGATTATTCCAGTTCTGTAGAATGCCTTTTGGACTGTCAAATGCACCGGCTACCTGGCAGCGCTTGATCGACCGTGTTTTAGGCCCGGAGTTAGAGCCCTATGTCTTCACATACCTCGACGACATAATCATCGTGACGCAGACCTTCGAGAAACACTTGGAGATTTTGAAGGAAGTGTTTAGGCGTCTGAGGGACGCCGGGCTGAAACTCTCGCGGGACAAGTGCTATTTCTGTCGGTCGCAATTGCGCTACCTAGGGTATGTAGTCGATGGGAACGGATTGAGCGCAGACCCTGAAAAGGTTGAAAGTGTTATGAATATCCCCAGGCCACAAAGCGTGAAGCAGATTCGGCAGTTCCTGGGTATGGTATCGTGGTACCGTCGGTTTATCCCAGACCATGCCTCTCTGGTAGCGCCTTTAACAGGGCTCCTGCGCAAGGATAAAAAATTCAATGGTCTCTGGAGTGCGAATTAGCGTTCAACAGGTGTAAGTTGAAATTAGCGTCAGCCCCAATATTGTCTTGTCCCGACTTCAGTTTGCCTTTTAACGTACAGACAGACGCATCAGATGTCGGACTGGGGGCGGTATTGAGCCAGGCCTTCCCAGAGGGAGAGCGGGTAATCTGCTATTTAAGCCGGTCGCTGAGTAGGGCCGAAAGGAAATATTCCACGACGGAAAAAGAGTGCCTAGCCGTCCTTTGGGCAGTAGAAAAGCTTCGGCCCTATATCGAAGGAACGAAATTCAACGTGATCACGGATCACCATTCCCTGGTCTGGCTGCACAATCTAAAGGACCCCACGGGTCGGCTGACCCGGTGGGCCGTGCGGCTCCAGCAGTTCGATTTTGATGTGATACATTGAAAAGGGAAAGAGCATTTGGTGCCGGACGCGTTCTCAAGATCAGTCCCGGAGGTAGGGACCATTGAAAGCGACAGTCCACCAAACGACAAATGGATACAGGGGATGATGGACAAAGTACGAGGCAATCCAGACCAATTCGCAGACTGGCGGGTGGAGAGAGATGTCCTATGGAAAAGAATCCCAAACCGACATGCGGAACTCAGTGGGAATTTCTGGAAGCAGGTAGTGCCAAAGTCGGATAGAAGTAAAGTCCTCCAAGAGTGCCACGACGATCCCACTGCCGGCCACATGGGCGTAAGTCGTACCTACGACCGAATTGCTCAGAGATTCTTTTGGCCCAAGATGCGTTCTGATGTTCAACGGTATGTCTCAAGATGTAAGGTGTGTCAGTCTACTAAGGTGGAGCGACAGCGACCCTTTGGAACAATGGCCACGCGAGCTGGTCAAGCAAGGGAGCCCTGGGAAACTATTTGCATCGATCTGGTGGGACCTTTGCCTCGGTCAACGCAGGGGCATACTCATATCCTGACCGTTGTGGATTATTTTTCCAAATTCTCTTTGATTTTTCCATTACGGCAGGCCACGGCGGCACAAGTGTCGAAGATTCTAGAAGATAGAGTATTTTTGCTGTTCGGAGTGCCTGCAACAGTGGTATGTGACAACGGCGTGCAGTTCAAGTCAAAGGAGCTGCAAGCGCTGCTGTCAGCCTATGGTACGGATGTGCAATATACCGCGTTCTATCACCCTCAGGCTAATCCAGCGGAAAGGATCAATCAAAACATTAAACGGATGCTGCGGGCCTATGTGGGAGAAAACCATCGAAAGTGGGACCGAGACTTAGGGCGAATCGGATGTGCGTTACGTACATACACACATGAAGTTATGGGGAGCACGCCTTATTTCGTCAACTTCGGTCGAGAGATGGTAGTCTCCCGGAAGAGGCCAGTTCAGCCAACGGAAGAGAATACTTTGAGGGATCCCTTGAAAAGGGCCGAGAAGCTAAGGATGGTCCGGGATGAGGTACTGAAACACCTCAAGGAAGCTGCAGGCAAGAGTACGCAGCGATACAATTTAAGGAATAGACCTCCACCATTTAAAATCGGTGACTTGGTATGGAGGCAGAACTATGCCCTGTCAGATGCGGCTCAATTCTATTCGGCAAAGCTGGCACCCGAATATCTGGGGCCATATCGAATCGCAAACCGCGAGTCCGCATCTTCTTTCACCTTGACGGATATAGGCGGCCGAAATGCAGGCGTCTGGCACGCGAAGGATTTAAAACGCTACGTTGAGTAGCGATACCATCGGAGGGAGGTTCCAACAAAAAAAAAAAAGTAAAACAAATAACAAACCGAGGGAAACAAAGACGTGAGTAATAAAATGAAGAAAGCTAAATGGACGGCACAACATTAAAAATTTTTGAAAAGTACAAGAAAATGTTACCATAAGCCGGTCCAGGTGACGGTTGTAGCTTGGCGGGGCGTCGTTGTTTTTTTTTCCCTCCTTCCCGCGTTGTTAGACGTTTTTTTTTTGTGCTTTTTTTCCCTTCGCACTTCGTTTGAGTTTACTTTCCTTGTTTCCTTTATTCCTCCGCATTTGTTTGTTTAACTCCGGCCCACCTAAAATAGTTTAGCTTGAATTAGATAAGGATTTTCCTTTAATTAGGAACGTTAGTAATGGGGAGGTAGTTTAACCCACTTTTCCTCCAGGAATACGCTGGGACAGGCAACGATAATAGGGATGATTGGTGGAGGGATAGTTATTTAGGCAGGCAGTTATAAGATAGGGGACTAGGGATGATTGATGGAGGGTAATTACCATAAAAGGATTATCACATTAAGACTATATACATATATATATATATATACCCATACCGTTTTACTTAGACGCACAGGTAGAGAGGAGGCATAAATAGAGTTAGGGATAAAGCTCGATAAGAAGTAGGAAGTAGGGAATTGGCCACAGTTTTGGAATTTTATTAAGATATTGGAGTATATGGGAATAGGTTTGGAAATGGAAGGAAGTTGCAAGTAACCTGTTACTTTAGAAGTACAGCCGGTAGCAGTAGGGCATAGCTAAGGAGTGAATTTCCAGGGAAATTCACTTGAAGTAGGGGGGGAATGTTACGGGTGACTAGCTTTCATCCGGGGACCACACCACGACCACTAAGGAGATCGGGATGCATGTCATTTACACACCCCAGACCCGCTTGAGCATCGAGGTAGCAGTTGACCCATTGTATTTTCCTTTCGACACTAATACTACTCTCATACAAAAGAAGGAAATGTCATTGTTATATAATTCAAATTGTTATATAAGAAAAATGTTATTTTTGTATGATAAACAATATTATTTATCCGTCGAGCTAGAATAGGGCGTTAATTTAGGTAGGGAGCAAACGGCAGCAACGGACGACGAATGACATCAGAAGGGGGCCGGTCGACCAACACTCTTCCCAACAAGGATAACCTATGGCAACGCATCTAACGCAAGCGCTCCACAAAGGCTAGCACCTACTCGGAAGGCGATAAGGGGGCCCACTCCTGGTCACTGCACTAGATGGATCCACCGTAATCAATGGTAATGGCAACAGCAAAACCGAGAAGGGATGCAGCGCGCCAAACGGAAACATACACCGGCGAGGCTACTGTAAAATATATGGAGTGTCGTTACGAATGCAAAGACTTACCTCGGGGAACTTGCCGTCGCCAATTTACATCTTCCTGACGGCGTCTCTGGTGCGACGCCAAGACGAGGCGAATCTCAAATTGAACAACACTTGCGATGTAATGCAGGCATTACGACCAGGTTCACATATCACCTGTACCACGCCAAGTCGACTTTCGGAAATCTTTTAATCTTCTTCTCATTAATTCCCGACATCCAGCTTTATCGCAACCAATCACCTACAACACATAAGTAATGAAGCGGACAAACATTTCGTTCGGGGACGCCATTCCGTCATTCATTTAACAACCGGAACACTGACTTGCGGGCCAACCACGTACACTGATGAACTAACAAGCGATCGAATGTAGGGCGTGCGATTCTACCGACAAACACACGTTTTTAGATTTAATGGCGAAAACTAATTGACCGAAATCGCGTTTATTTACACTTTAGGCTGACAACTACAAAATGTCATTCGGCGATGACATTTTAGGATGATCCAGTGACCCACATATTGGGACTGCTCAGCTGATCCCAAAATAATGGGTAACACAGTCCAACTCGCGTGCAGCAACCATGGGTGCGGAGCCGAGGTGTCGAAGATGGTTGGTGGCCGCGCTACGAACCGCGCCAAAAAAAGAAAGAAAGAGTTCGTCGTATGAATGGGAGGCCAACCACCTCCAACGTAGCGGACGCCCGTTAAGGCGAACAAATTTAAAGGACTGAGGACTAACGGAGGCTCTCTTTTTTCAATTTGGATTCAAGGCGGAAAGTTCGGAGGATATAGGATTGGCAGCAAAAATAAGGTGATTGGAACTTGGAACAATTCGTCATCGTCACCACGGCAGACAGCGGAACAACAGAAGAACCATTTCATTCGGTGAAGAGCTGAACAAAACGATAATCCGGCTCCCAGGATAAGCGAAAATAATCAGGCGACCGTTTGCTGGGGCCCCAAGAAAAGATAGATTAGCGAAATTAGGAAAAGGTACCTATTTATTTTGTTTCTTCTTCTAGATTACATCTGATTTTATACTAATTTCATTGGAATCGTTTCGTGTGAATATAACGAATTATAAACCCGGAAAAATTGTGATTATTATTGAAAAGAGGTATTTTTTGGATTGTGCGCGGCGCTCGAGCGGGGAGTTTTTCTTTTCCGCGTTTCGGTTCAACAGTTTTTTTTTTCTTTCAGGAGGTCGTGGTGTGGTTACACGGAGTAGTTTGTACAAGTTAGGGACGTGAGTAAGTGAAACGGTTACATTTCTTTTTTTTCCTTCCCTTTAGGTGTTAGGGGTTAACCCTCGTGCGTGCGCGGACGGATCGTCTACTCGCTGACGATCCTATTGGTTAAACCATCCAGCCTAGGGATAGCGAGTTGGCGCCTGCGCCGTCTCCGACGGAGCGAACCGGGCCCGCAAGGCTGGACCGCGCGTCTACCCTTGAGGCGTAAGGGTGACAAATATTAGTATTGAATCTGAATTACTTGATCAGATTGATTTTATGTGATTAAAACGTGAAGACCATTTATGTCCTCAAGATGGAACTTCCAAATTACTGCTGGACTAACTAATAAGCATCTTCCCTGTCAATTTGAGAACTTATTTTGGAACCGTTTGACACACTACTTTCGGCTTTGCCTTGTTTTATTATATTTCAAGGCGCAATTGCGTTACAGGGGTCCCTCCTCCAGTGGAAGAAGAGGAAGGGAGAGGGCCCATTCAAGCTCTGATCAAACTCTTTCCAATTTCAAATCTAAATTCCGACCCTCTCAATGCTAGATTCCACTCCAGCTAGTCCGCCCGATTCGAGATGGTGGAGCAATTATTAAGACTTCTTCGAATGAAAATTCATCTACGCTTCTCAATATTATTAAGGAAAATATGAAGGGATACGAAATAATGGAAACTAAGTCTCGTCAGCCAAGATTGGTTATAAATGGATTAGAGAAGCAATTCACAAACGAGAAGCTAAGAACTGAAATCCAAAGTCTGAACCCGAACATTTTAGAAGAAGATAAAATGGAATTGGTTCACTCTAGAAGAATACCGAGCGGAAATTGGTTACATATTTTAGAGGTGAATGGAACAATGTTCAAGAAGATAGCGAATAGATATGTTAATATCGACTATGGATCATACTACATAAAGGAAGATTTTAACGTCACGAGGTGCTGCAAATGCCAAAAGTTCAATCACAAGACATCAAAATGTGAAGGGGAACTAAGGTGTGCAAAATGTGGATCACACATGATACAAGAGACTGTAAAAGCTCAGCTGAAAAATGCAGTAATTGTATGGAAAATGGTAAGAAAATTGGCCATGCACACCGGGCAGATTCGACGGATACCCAGAATCAAAATATAGGATTTTGATTGCTTAGAGAAGCATTAACTACGATGATTAAAATGCCATTCAATAATACAAAGATATTTGTAGACACCCAAATTTCTATCCTCTATGCTAATATAAGAAGTTTAAGACAAAAACTTAACGAACTTCAAATTTATGTAAAGCAACATTCGAATATAGATTTAATTATACTTACTGAAGTGTTGATATATTCCGAGGAAGTGGAGTACTACAACATTCAGGGATACGATTCTTTGTTTTCCTGCAGGCCCGGAAGAGGTGGAGGAACAGCAATTTATATTAAAAAAACTCTTAATTTCGTAACGAGACGAGTAATACCGGATAAATACAATATGATAGTCATCAAACTAGTATGCCCTGGAAAGAAAATAAAAATTGGCACATTTTACAACCCCACCCGACGTAACGCGCAAGGCCTGTGCTTGACATTAGATGAACTATATTCTATGGAAAATAATTTGATCACAGTTGCCGATACGAATATAGATCTAATGGTTGAATCTAATGAGTCAAGGATGTACAACGACGCACTAGAAACGAATGGTGCCACTATTGTGAACCCACTTCAACCTACTCGAGTAGCATCTAATACCTGCCTGGATCACATAGTCACAAATAATAATCAAATTGCTGGGAAAATTGCTTATACTCTATACGACTGGCCAGAACTTGATCATCGCCGGTTCAGGTGTTTGTATCTCGGTTGGCTTATCATACCACGGCTGAAACTATTAGAACTTATGTGATTGCAAAACTGGGTAATAAACCGTCTCTGCTTATCTGCAAAAAACTTACTCCCGATAATCTGTCTACTCAGACAATCTCGTCATTCAGGATAACAATCAGCTCAGGTATTATGAATCTACTGAACAAGGACTTCTGGCCAAAGGGTGTCTTCTTTAAGGAGTTCATCAATAGACCACGGAATTTTCGATCAATAGTCCTCCAAAAAGGTCCAAAATAGTTAACTCGATTAATGTGTATTACCAGAATGTTCGGGGGCTTAGGACCAAGACCAACGAATTTCGACTGGCTTCCTGTATCGCATCGGATGATATTGTTTGTCTCACGGAAACTTGGCTTACTGAAGATATACTTGACAATGAAATTCTTCCCTATTACATCGTGTTCAGACGGGACCGTAACCGCTCACTCTCTGGTAAATTGGACGGAGGTGGTGTTCTTGTGGGAGTCAGGAGATCTTTTAGTTCGAGTCTCTGCTCAAATTTTGATCCTTCTCAACCTGTAGAATGTATTGCGGCTACCGTTGCCTTATCTCCGGCCATAAAACTAGTTATTTTTTCTGTTTATATTCCGTGTAACAGTTCTGTCTTTGTCTATGAAAGATTTTTCGCTGAGTTGTCCTCGTTTATTAACGATTTTAGTTCTAAAACTTTCGTCTTGATTTGTGGAGACTTCAACCTTCCTAATATCTCATGGAATGAGTCATATACCGACATACTTACCAATGACAGTTTTTCGATTTCTCTTGCTTCTTTCATCTCATTTTGCTCCCTTTCAAAATTTAATTCCACAGCAAACACTAACAATAAAATTCTCGACTTAGTTTTTACAAATTTTCCGAAATCCTCCCTCTTTTTGGACTCAGCCTTCGAGTCTTACGTTGCCTCCGACCCCCATCACCCTCCTCTTCATCTGGTGATATCTGTGGACTTAGAATCCGTTAGAAAGAGTATCACTCCTATTCGATACCACTTCAACAAAACAAATTACTCAGCTATAGAAAGAGAGATTTGCTCTGTCAATTGGTTTTCTTTTTTATGTAATCTAAATATTGAGGATGCTGTACGTAAATTCTATAACTTTCTTGACTCTCTAATAGCAGTACATACTCCTACAGTCCGTCCCAAAAAAAGTAAAGATGCGCCGTGGTTCAATATGAAAATTGCGGCAGCTTTAAAAACCAAGGATACGGCTCGTAAAGCGTTTCTAGTAAGTGGTTTGTGTTCGGATTTGCAGCTATTCAGAAGGCTTAGATTGGTAGCTAAAAGACTTATAACTGAGACCCAACTAGATTATCTTAAGTATGTAGAAGGCTCAATATGTAATAACCAATCGAAACCATTTTGGGCTTACATTAAGTCTCTAAGAAATGGCAATAACTTTCCTGGCTCTATGATTCACGAAGGCATTGAAACTTCAAATAATGAAGAGATTTGTGAGCTGTTTGCTCAATATTTTTCATCATTTTATGCTAAGCAGACATCTTCTTCCAATGTCGAGTTTTTCCAACAATTCTCGCCAACAGATTCTTTTTCTTATATTAGCCCACTTGATGTAGAATTGCTTCTTAATAAGTTAGGTACATATGGCAGTAGCGGTCCAGATGGCATTCCGAACATCTTCGCCAAAACTCTCTCTTCATCTTTATGCGTACCGCTATCAATTCTGTTCAACAATAGCCTAGCCTGCGGCACTTTTCCAACTTTCTGGAAGAGATCAGTTGTCCTTCCTATTCACAAAGCTGGGAATAAAGCTGCGATCTCAAATTACCGTCCCATAACCCTTCTGTCTTGTTTTAGCAAGATTTTCGAACGCATAGTTTATAACAACTTATATTCCCTTCTACTTCCTAATTTAGCTATGCAGCAACACGGTTTTATCAAAGGCAGATCCACTCTTTCTAATCTTCTCTCCTTCTCTCATACGGTGGCTTCTGCTATAGATCAAAGAAATCAAGTAGATGTTATTTATACTGACTTCTCAAAAGCTTTTGACTCTGTCAACCATGGTCTTCTACTGAACAAGCTCAAGGCATTAAATATTAACTCGACCCTTCTCCACTGGCTATACTCCTACCTCTCTAATCGTGAGTGTGTGGTAACGTATAAATCTTGTAAGTCTTCCTCCTATTGTCCTCAGTCTGGTGTTCCTCAAGGCTCAATACTTGGTCCCTTATTATTCTTAGCTTTCATAAATGATCTGCCATCCTTATTTAACTCTTCGTCGCTTATGTATGCTGACGATTTGAAAATTTTCAAAATTATTCATTCTCTAGATGACTGCTTTCGACTGCAAGCAGACCTAGATAATCTTGTTTCCTGGAGCAGCTCTAACTACCTTCCTTTGAATATTAGCAAGTGTCTCCTTATGTCTTACTCACGTAAAAAATCTCCATTTTCTTTTGTTTATTCGATCAGTGGCACTGCGCTTGGGGTAGTGACCACTCATAAAGATCTTGGTTTTAATTTTTGATGATAAACTCCGCTTTGATCGCCACATTTCTTATATTGTTTCGAAGGCATCTAAAATGTCTGGTTTTATTTTAAGGACCTCTAAAGGCTTCAATAATATACGGTCTTGTACCTATCTATTTCTTTCGCTGGCTCGTAGTCTATTAGAGTATTGTGCTCAAGTATGGTGTCCTCATCAACGTTATTTAATTGATGCGCTTGAAACAGTGCAGCGTAGATTCACAAGATCTCTTATTTTCAAATTTCAGATTGCATACGTTTCCTATAGCGAGCGTCTCGTTATGTTACAGCTCCCCTCTTTATTATCTCGCAGGATCTTCCTGGATGAATGCCTCCTGTACAAACTTTATTACCATCTTTTGCCACCAGCTTTGTGCGACAATATATCGGCCTTTACTCCTGAACGTATGAGTAGATCTTCAGTAATCTTTAATATCCCGTTCGCCCGAACCGAGATTTTTTTTAACTCGCCTTTTGCTAGGATACCCCGCAATCACAACATTCGTGGTCTTGGTCCTATACCTTCTTCTTTTTACGAATACAAATCTCGTTTAAAACGGGATGTTCTTGAATTCGTTTTTATTAATTAAGTTTTCATTTTTACTGTTTAGCGGATTATAAATTTCTTTATGCTTTTATATGTTTTAATATAAATTCTTTTGCTTTTTTATTATTAATAATTTTTGCCTTTTTTCATTGTTTTTCTTACTTGTCTATATTATAATTGGAGTTTACTCTGTACATATAGATATTGCAATAAATAAATAAATAAATAAATAAATCGTGTTTTGAAAGTTGTTATTCAAGGCATTGAAATAAATAAAAAGCAAAAGCCTGCTTACAAAGTTTTCAAATACTTAAATAAGGACCTCTTTGGATCAAATCTTAAGGGTTTATTAATTAACCAAAAACCTTCAAACTTAGTGGAGCTCACAAACATCATAGTGGAAGCTAAGGACACCTCGACCATGGAGAAAAAAATAAGATGTCGTCAACGTTCATGGATAACCAAAAAAGTTATTGAGGCAAGTAAGAACAAGCGGAAGGCTTATATGAACTACAAACGGAACATGAATGATCAATCGCTCAGGTTTATATACATCGAAGCATATAAAACATCTAAACGTGTTGTGAAAGAAGCAAAACTTTTGTATTACTCCAAAAGACTAGATGCAGCGGTCGACAATGCGCATGAAATATGGGACATAATAAATGAAGTTAGAAGAAACTCACCGCGTAACTCTACGACCCGGGATTTCACCATAGAGAAGTCATCTTCAGTAAATGCATTTGAAGCTGCAAGTAACACTAATATCTTTTTTTCAACTATAGGTGAAAAAATTTCCAATGGAATCCAGCCAGCGCCAACAGGCAATTTTACTTCTACAATTACGTCGCCCAAATCTTCCTTTTACATGCATTTAACTAACAAAGTTGAAGTAATAAAATTTATTGATGAATTGAAGCAAAATAAAGCACCAGGTATAGACAATATCACCATGGATGAAATAAAACTAATAAAAGAAGAGATAGCAGAATGTGTTGCAAATTGTCTAAACAAACATATTAGGAAGGGAACGTTTCCTGAGGAAGCAAAATTAGCAAAAATAGTCCCAATCTTCAAGGGAGGAGACCGTATGGATCCGAATAATTACCGCCCGATCACGTTTTAAACAGGATTTAGTAATATATTCGAAAAATTAATAAACATCCGTCTATCATCATTCATTAAGGGAAATTCAATTTTAAATATACAACAGTTTGGTTTCCAGAAAAAAAAGGAACTTTTGATGCTCTTTTTTCAGTCACGCGTTTCATAAATACAGGACTTGACAAGGGTGACTATGTTGCTGCCATTTTTGTGGATCCGAAAAAGGCGTTTGATACGGTGAATCATGAGCTTTTACTTCGTAAACTCGAATTATATGGCTTGCACGGGAAACCAAATCAACGTTTTAGGAATTATTTAAAAGGAAGATCGCAGAAAACAGTAGTCAATAATGTATTGAGCGACTTGGCACCTTTGAAGTCAGGCGTTCCGCAAGGCTCCATACTTGGCCCTACCTTATTCTTGTTATACACTAACAATTTAAATACATGTGGACTAAAGGGGCACTATGCACGATATGCTGATGACACAGTTCTACTTTACTCGGGATGCAAAAAAGATTACATAGAGAATACCATTAATGAGGATCTAAGTACATATCGTTCGTGGTTAAGTAATAATAAGCTAGCGCTAAATACTTCTAAGACCAAATACATTATTTTCAAACAGAAGAACAAAGAAGACTTTAACATTGATATAAGAATTAATAGCGAAAAACTTTAGAGAGTAGCGGAATTCAAATATCTTGG
The DNA here is from genome assembly GCA_963969285.1 of Odontomyia ornata. NCBI lineage: Eukaryota > Metazoa > Arthropoda > Insecta > Diptera > Stratiomyidae > Odontomyia > Odontomyia ornata. Next base: position 7,406,223 of record OZ017741.1, read on the forward strand.
ACCCATCATCGACCAACGATTAACGTGGCTGTCGCATATAAACAACTTAAGAAGACAATTAGCTCCTGTTATTGGATTACTGAGAAGATATGAAGGATTTCCAAGCAATATCAAGTAGATGGTGTTAAATGCACTCGTTCTGTCGAAACTACATTACGGAGTAGTAATTTGAAGCCAGTCATCAAAACAACACCTTAATATCATCTCCAGGTTACTTACCAAGGCTTATAAAAATATGCTAAATCTATTAATACGTACACCAACCAGATTTGTGTACCAATCAGCGAAAGCATTAACATTTACTCAAATTGTTGAAGCAGAGAAAGCCAAGTTTATTTTTAAATGCTTGAATTCAAATTCGTCGCACATATTCAATTTATGAAAGTATCGCAGAAAAATCCCTACAATGTTAGGAACGCAAATCAATTTATAATACCTTTTGCAAGAACGGATCGTCTAAAGAATGACGCTACGAATGATGCCTTGCGTATACTCGTATATAAGAATCTTCCAGATTCGGTTAAGGATGCAAACTCACTTATAGTTTTTAAAAAAAGGCTTAAAGAATATTTATGTAACAACGATTGAATCTCAGTGCAATAAATTTCTACATCGCATCTTAGGGCCTTTCTTGAACCTATCGTCGAGATTGTATAGCAGAAAGACATTATTATGGAGAATCTCAGTCCAATAAATTTCAACATAGCATCTAAGGGCACTTTAAACCCTATCGTCGTGATGCTTGGAAAGACAGCTATCTTTATAACTCGGAGTTTTTTTCCCCACGGCGTTTTACAAAGTTTTTTTTATCTCTGAGAGCTGATCACGAAATGGACAAGATGAGATTAATAGGATAACTTCACATAATTTGTGTGCCCCCTTATACCGATGGTCTAATCATTGTCTAGGTGGCACACCTGAAGAAACGATGAAATGTGAAGTGCAGGTCGCACGAGCGTTGTGCGACGAAGAAAGTGTGATGGAGAGAGTGGAAGGGAGTTTAGGTATTAAAAAAAAAAATAGATACCTTAAATCTTTATACCTTCAGGTGATCCTTTTCTGCAATTACAATAGCCCAAACTTTATAAGCCTCCTGTTTCCATTCGTCAATTGATCTTGGCATCTGTCCAAATGGATTATCTTGAGAAAGCTTGCCCAATTCCTTAACGAGGTGATAGTGTAGTTTGTCTGATTTGCACGCAAAATATTATGGCACAGCCTCTCCAATGCAGAACACATAATTTGAAGATCGTGACTTGCCAATCTGGTGCAGATAAGACTGAAAATATCCTTGCCTGCTCAAAAAATTGGTGAGGTCGAAGTTATTCTCACTATGTCTATAATTGAGCAACAGTCACAAGTCAGGAAAGAGGCATGTAGTCCATTTCTTCTTCGTGTCCTTCACCAAAGATTATTGCTGATCACTGAGTGAGCGTTCTCTATGTTTGCATCCAACTGCCTCTCTATGATTTTTATATCTGTGCAAGCAAGTTTTACGGCGCTATCTAGCAAGAGTGATGGGTATAAAGATGACCAGCACTGCTCACTTAAGGAATCTTCAATGTGCAGGTGCAATCTTCAAGGCTCCTCGTTACTGAACCTGTTGCAAGGGTTTTAGATAAAGCTCCTTGACAAGAGCATCGCTCCACATTTTTGGTTCGTACAAAAGTGTGGACTGTACGGCACTCATCAGAACCCACCTTCTTGATGAGATAGGTTTGCCTAAGTTGTTTTTGTTTTTGCGGTTTGTAGATGATTGCCATTTATGTGCTGAGCATGGGGCTACCTTACTCGTGAGCGACTACGCCCACTAAACATCTCCTCTGTCAAACTGAAAACCTAGCCTGGAACCATTTGATACATTACTTCGGGCCAGGTCCCGTTTTGCGACGGCGTGAAGCGCCTCCAAGCTGAGAGATCTCTCCTCTAGTAGGAGAGGAGGGAGGAAGAGAAATCGATTAGATCCACCTCCGTTACTCATAAGTCAATTAAGTGCCAACACACTCGCTGTAGCTACCTCTACCAAACGTCCTAATTTGCTCAAAGAAACTCATTTTCGAGCCAAGTTTGACTCAACCTGCACTCCTCCAATGTTAATCTACCTTGCTCTGGGAGTTCTTTCCTTAGTCAGATTGATTATTTTAGTTCTGCTCCTCGTTTGGTGCATTAGTATACGTAGTCTAAGTTGTGCTTATTCAACTGTAGACGTAGTGGCTAATACTATAATCTTATCTGCATAGCCGATTAAACGTGACTTATCTGGCAGCTTCAATCTCAGTAGCCCATTATAAAAGATGCTCCCGAGCCAAGGCCGAGGATGGAGCCCTTAGTTACTTCCATCTTTCGCAGATTTTTGTACATATCATAAAGTAGGCTGTCATCCTTCAGATTGTCTCTCATTATCAAATATTCTGGAGTTTGGCAAGGGTTTTCCAGTGCTTTCAAAATATTTGACCATCTAGTGGAATGGAGCTCGGTCACCAGCGGAACAATCCATCTGTGAAGGTGAATATTGTTGGGATGGCAATACCGATCATGGCAGAAGAAGACTGGTCACTTGTCATCGAGGAGTCGTAAAGTCAAGTCTAAGCTCATGGAGCTTATGTTGTAATACCAAAGGATAATAAACTATTCGATTTATATTGTTACATGTACAAATAATTCTACGAGCTACTGTCGCAATTGTTTTCACAGCCATTACTCGAAACCACGAGAACCCAACAACACACACATTTGAAAGTGAGTCACTGCTCCATTCATTCACGAAAGTTCCCGCTAATTCGCCAATGTACGAAAACTGGGTTGAATGACTACGGACCCTATATAAAGGTGAGCTGAATGAATGGGGGGAATCATTCATTCGACCGCGATAAGAACTGCGATAGTGTGTGGGAAGCGATATTGTTCGAGTAGTAGAAAAGTGATTTTCGTAATAGTGAAGTGATTTAGAAGACAATTGCGATAAGAAATTTATGGACAAGTGTTAGATTTTTAATAGTGAACATCAAAATTATGTGAAAGTGTTAAATTGATCATTGCGCATTTTTGTAATTAAATAAACTCTTTTAACTCAAATTAAAAGACATTGCGTTTTCACTTTCCCGGAACATTAAAATTATTGGCCGCGAACCGAAAACACGCGACAGTGGTGTCAAGAAGTAAGAAAGAAAATTTTAGAAGTGAAAACGATTAAACATTTCTGAAGCTGGATCAACAAGCGATCAAAATCAAGGCAGATTTTCAAAAACAGTCCACCGAAATAAAAGCGGAGCTAGGTAGTCTCAACAAACAAATTAAAGGCGTCGAGGAAAACGTTTACCAGGTCGAGGAAAAGGTATACCAGGTCGAAGAAAAGATCAGCCAGGTCGAAGAGAGAATGAACCATGAGATGGAAAAAGTCAAAAAAGAATTGGAAGCAGCGAAGGCAGTTGTAACAACTTCACCAGCCCCGCTTATAACCGCAGCGCAAAGCACATCCAGAAATGTGCATGCACCAATATTCGATGGGCAAACGGTCTGGAGTATTTACAAGACCCAGTTTGAAGCTGCCACAAGGGCAAATCACTGAAATGAACAGGAACGAACAACTGCACTGCCCTAAGAGGCCCAGCTGCCGAGCTTTTGTAGACGATCCCCGATGAATTGCACTCAAACCCGAATGCTATAATGAATGCGCTCGACATGCGTTATGGAGACGATCATCTAAAGCAGATTTATTAGTCACAGCTAAGGCATTGGGTGCAGAAGTCTGGTGAAACCCTACAGAAGCTAGCACAAGACATTGAGCGACTAGCACTTTTGGCTTACCCAGCCTACGACCTACAACATCGAGATGATGCAGCGACAGAAGCATTCATCAGCACACTAATTGCAACAAGCCGTGCGTTTAGCTCAAAACAAAACCGTTAAGGTCGCATTGGCTTAGAGTCTGAACTTTGAGGCAGCGATAAATGTGACTCGTACCACTGCCCGGGTTCGTGAGGTAGTGACAGACGAGTGCAGGTGTGAGCGCGTCGAAATTGAGCGAGACCCGCATGTAAATGGTGCGCCTAGATGCTGGAATTGCGGAGAGAAGGGGAACTTGCAAAGAGACTTCAAGAAGCGAAGAAAACCGAGCTATTGTCCAGGGTGTGCAGCTAGGAGGAGATCCAGACCGAGTCAGGAGCCCAAAATGAAAGCCCTTCAAATAGAGGGGTCGGGAAACATGTAAGAGCCAACTTCGTGGGGCAGAGGTTGGCTTGGAGGATCGACGTCCCCAGCACCACCATAACCGTGTCAAGACTACATCATGGAGAAGCGGACTTATGCCTTCCGGGTCAAGTTGACGGAGAACACTGCACCATAACAATCGACACTGGTGCAACCCGATCGATAATCCGACCAGACCTAGTGAGACAGCAACAACTTCACAAGAGTAGAATTTTCTCACTACGGACAGCTACGGGAGGAACTGCACCTGTTCATGGAGAGGTCAACCTCCAGATACAGTTGGGAGACCTTGTGTTCCGACATAATTTTCTGGTCGCAAACATTATGGATGACTGCATTCTCGGAATGTATTTCTGCGACCATATGGAATCACGTTGGATTTGGGCAAACGTGTATTGAAATGGCAGAATATCGAAGTACTGATGGAGGATCCCAGCGTCCAAATTTCCAAGATGAATGTCGTGGTATGTACTGACACTGATGTACCGAATCCTTCCGAAAGCATTGTATGGGCCAAGCTTGATGGTGATTCTGAAGACCACCGATCTTATCTGGTAGAGCCAACGAAGACATCCACATTGCGCAGTTTGATTGTAGGACGAAGCCTTGTAAGATCTTTAAGGAACGGATATGTGCCGGTTAGAGTCCTTAACACCGCAGACTCAACCACGAGCATCAAAGCGGGAGAAGTCATCGGCAGCTGCCAGCCTGTTTCCACTATCACCTCTTTGGAAGCTACTCACGACCATCATTGGAAAAGGAGGCAAGACACAGACAAAGCCCGGGAATCCACGTCTGCAATATTGAAGCAAGTCAAATTGCCAGTGCAGCTTTTCAAACGAGCCTCTGATCTGGTCACCAAGTACAGTAACATCTTCTCAACAAGCCCGGATGACCAAGGCCGAACGAGTCTGGTAACTCACGTCATAGATACCCAGGGAGCCAAGCCGATTCGACAAGCACCGAGACATCTCCCTATAGCCAAACAAGGAGAAGTGAGCGCGCTAATCTCGGACATGAAAAAACAAGGCGTTATTGAACCTTCTGTCAGTCCATGGGCCTGTAGTTCTAGTAAAGAAAAAGGATGGTTGCACTCGTTTTTGTGTCGACTATAGGCAGCTTAACGACGTCACTTCGAAAGATTGTTACCCGCTCGCACGCATCGATGACATCATGGACACTTTAGCTAACGCAAAATGGTTTTCTACACTCGATCTCAAGAGTGGCTACTGGCAGGTAGAAATTGACAAGAAGGACCGAGAGAAGACCGCATTCTCAGTTGGGACCGGATTGTGGCAGTTTGTGGTGATGCCATTTGGGCTTTGCAATGCTCCAGCCACTTTCGAACGCCTGATGGAATACGTGCTACGTGGTATAACCTGGAAAACCTGCTTGGTGTACCTAGATGACATCATTGTCATCGGGAGAACGTTCAAAGAGCATGTGTGGAACTAAGAAGAGGTTTTCTCCCGATTGCGACTGGCAAATTTGAAACTTAGTAACGACAAGTGTACCCTTTTCGCAGCTGAAGTAGGACACGTCGTATCAGCAGAAGGGGTCAAAACAGACCCTGAGAGAATTGAAGCCGTGAAAAGCTGGCCAACACCAAACAACATGCGCCGACTATGAAGTTTTCTGGGTCTGGCAACCTACTATCGAAGATTCGTCAAAGACTTTGCCAAAATAGCTAAGTGTCTCCATCAGTTAACCGAGAAAAATCGTCCGTATGTCTAGAAGGAACAATGCCAGGTAGCCTTTGAGAACTTGAAGGAGAAGCTGTGTGAATCACCCGCGCTGGCATATCCGAAACCCGGAAAAATGTTTGTAGTTGACACCAATGCGAGCAACGGCGGTATTGGAGCTGTACTCTCCCAGCAGATCGATGGCGAAGAAAGAGTCCTCTCGTATTACAGTCGAGTTCCTTCAAAAAGTGAGAGGAACTACTGCGTGACCAGGAAGGAGCTATTGGCTATAATAGAGGCCACCAAGCAGTTCCACAAGTACCTATATGGCCAGAATGACCATGCATCACTGAGATGGCTGCTCAACTTCAAAAACCCGAGGGACAAGTTGCGAGATGGATCGAAAGATTGCAGTTATATGACTACGAAATTGTTCATCGGAAGGGCGGAGTTCATGGAAATGCTGACGCCCTATCCCGCCGTTCATGTCCAGCTAACTGCAGGCATTGCCGACGGATTGAGGAAAAAGAACCGCCCGTTGATCTGCGATTGATAACGGCCGAATTCGATGAAGGTTGGTCATCGGAGGAGATTCGAAACGTCCAGTTAGCCGATGAAGACATCGGACCATTGCTCGTATGGAAGGAGACGACTGGGCAACCTCAGTGGAAAGACGTTTCAATGCACGGCGCAACCTTGAAAAGCTATTGGGCACAATGGAACTCCCTCGAGGTGGAGGGGGGCGTACTCAAGTGGAAATGGAAAACGACGGATGGCAGCTCCCATAGGATGCAAACTATACTACCCAAAAGCCAAATCCACGATATTGTTAAGGAAATGCATGAAGGATCCTCGGGAGGCCACCTTGGTGTTAACAAACCCTTAGCAAAATCGCGGGAAAGATTCTACTGGCTCCACGCTCGAGAAGACTTAGAGGACTGGTGCCGCAGATGCACAATTTGCGCTTCCGTCAAAGGTCCAAAACGACGACTGAGAGGACAAATGCAAACATATAACATGGGGGTACCGTTTGAAAGGATTGCTGTTGATATCGCTGGACCCTTTCCTGAATCTGAATGGGGAATTCGATACACGCTGGTTGTAGCCGATTATTTCAGCAAGTGGCCCGAGGTATACCCCATTCCCAACCAGAAAGTAACTACTGTAGCTGAACAGCTAGTGTTAAATTGGGTCAGTAGGTACGGCGTGCCTTGCGAACTACATTCGGATCAAGGCCGAAACTTTGAGTCACTAGTTTTTGGCGAAATGTGTGAGCTGCTCGGAATACGGAAAACGAGGACAACACCGCTGCATCCCCAATCCGATGGAATGGTCAAATGTTTCAACGGCACGCTCAATAAACACCTGGCCAAGATGGTTGACGAGAACCAAAGGGACTGGGACCGACATATCTCACTATTTTTGATGGCGCACAGGGCTGCCGAACATGCATCGACGGGTCAAGCCCAGCCAAAGTCATTTTTGGAAAGACTATTCGTTTGCCAGCTGATATAAAGTTCGGGACACCCCCTGAGAAACCCCAAACGGTCTCGGAGTACGCAAGTGAGCTAAGACAACGGTTGAACCAGATACATCGGACAGTGCGAAAACACCTCGAATCGGCTACTGACCGCATGAAGACCAGGTATGATCTAAAGGCGTTTTCACTTTCCCGGAACATGAAAATTATTGGCCGCGAACCGAAAACACGCGACAATATAAATCACAAAGGTCAAATAAGGAATAGTAGAACTTCAATTAAAAACCAAAGAGATTAAATTTTAAATTTCTAGAGTTGCGAGTTTTAATAATATAGTTAAGTAACTATATTTTAACGTTCAAAGTCGCGTGCAAAAATAAATACTATACATTCAAATGCAGTTATCAAACGAGCTAAAAGACAGTGTGAATATTATTGTTAAGTCTGCATTACTTGACCAGATTGATATTCTTTTCGTGATTGGAATGTGAAAACCATTTATGCTCTGAAATAGAAATCACAAACTACTGCTGAACTAACTACTAAGCACCTTGTCTGTCAATCTGAGAACTTATTTTGGAACCATTTGACACACTCCTTCTGACTAGGCCTTGTTTTCCCAAAATTTAAGGCGCAATTGGGTTGCAGGGGTCCCTCTCCCAGCGGAAGAAGAGGAAGGGACAGGAAGTAGTAGAAAATAGATATCTTCATTTTGTATACCTCCAGGTGATCGTTTCTTGCAATTCCAATAGCCCAAACATAATAGGCCTCCTGTTTTTTTTCGTCAATTGATCTTGAAATCTGTCCAAATGGATTATCTTGAGGAAGCCCTCCCAATTCCTTAACGAGATGATATGAGGTGTAGCTTGTCTGATGATTTGCGCGCAAAAAATGTGTGGCACAGCCTCTCCAGTGCAGAACACACAATCAGAAGATCATGACTTGCCAATCTGGTGCAGATAACACTTGAAACACCTTTACCAACTCAAAAGCTTGGTAAGGTAGAATTTTTTCTCACTATGTTGACAATTGAGTAATAGTCAGAAGTGGTCCATCTCTTCTTCGGGTCAATCACCCAGGACTATTGCTGATTGCTAGTGAGCGTTGTTTTTGTTTGAGTCCAGCTGTCTGGCTATTATCTTTGTATCTGTGCAAATAAGTTTCACGGTACTATCTAGTAAGGGTGATGGGTATAAAGATGACCAGCACTGCTGACAGAGATTCTTCAATGTGCAGATGCGTTTTTCGGGGCTCCGCGTTACTGCACCTGTTGCAAGTGCTCTAGATGTAACATGGCTCCTTGACAAAAGCATTGCTCTATTTTTCCAATTCGTGCAAAAGCATAGACTGTACGGTTCTCATCAGAAGCCACTTTCTTGATGAGATAGATCTACCTAGGTTGGTTTTTTTGTTTTCCGTGGTTTGGAGATGAATACCATTTGCGCACTGAGTATGGAGCTCCTACGCTCATAAGTGACTGAACTACCCACTAAACACCTCTCTTCTCAAATTGAAAACCTAGCCTGGAACGGTTTGGTACATTACTTTGGGCCAGGTCTCGTTTTGCTACGTCGTGAGGCGCCTTTAAGCTGGGAGACCTCTCTCCTCCAGCGGGAGGCGAGAGACGAAGAGGAAGGTTCACCTACATTAGTCATAAGTCAACAGAGCGCCAACACACTCGCTGCAGCTTCCTCTGCAAATTTTCCTGATTCGCTTAAAGAACTTCACCTTCGAGCCAATCAGAAAGCCCAGGTATTTCATGGCTAATTTTGACTCAACCTGCTTTTCCCCATTGTTGATTGATCACCTTTACTTTGGGAGTTCTTTCCTTAGCCAGAATGATCATTTCAGTCTCTCTTCCACTAGAGTGAAATCCCAAGCAGTCACTTCTGCCCCCTTTTTTGGCGCACTAGTATACCTAGTCTGAGTTAAGCATATTTAACTATAGGTGCAGTGACTAGTGTTGTGACATCATCCACATAGCCGATCAAGCACAACTTGCTTGGCAGCTCCAGTCTCAGTAACGTATGTTAAAAGATGCTTCACGAACCAAGTCCAAAGATGGAGCCCTGAGTGATAGCCCATGTAACTTCCACTTCACAAATCTTCATTTACGTCATAAACTAGATTGTCATCCATCAGGTAGTCCCTAAGGGTGCGCTTCAAATACTGTGAGAATTATCAAGGGTTTTCCAGTGCTTTTAAAATATCCGACTATCTAGCGAAATCGAATTTTGTCACCTGCACAAACAAACCGTCTTTGAGGGTGAATGCAAGCCTCCATATTTCGAGTAACCCTTACAATTTTCAAGATCACGTTAATAAAGGAGCATCTTACTCCAATGCCATTAAGATAGGTCCGAGTAGAATGGACTGCGTCAGCTGGTTTTTCATTGATGAGCTCCTCAAGCATTTTGCTGGCCTTGTCTAGTGTACTCTACGGGTGGTACGTAGATGTCAACTCCAAGTTTACCTTTCACCATTCAGCGCTCCAGGAAAATCCTATCACACAGGTAAGCGTTGAACACGTTGAGCAGTAAGTCGGGGTAAAGGCTGTAGATTAACTACAATACCTCAAAGGAAATGCTATCTGGTTTCACTGCTTTTCTAGCCTTCATAGATAGAACTTTTTATTCTTGTTCCATCTTCGTAAAAGGTGGATACTCCTTTGTTATTTTGTCGTGGATTGCATCTTTGTAGATGAAATACACAGAAAAAAGAGCCTGTACAATTTTGTCCCTTTTTCCGCTTCAAGTAAGCAAGGTATCTGTAGAGCACTGAACTTCCACGTTACCAACTTATGTCTCAGGTCTTGTAGGTCCCAGTTCACGTCATCACCAAAATCTTTCCAAAGTAGAGCCTTACTCCTGTTTATAAGCCTAAGAAAGCAATTCTTGGCCAACTTGGATGCAGCATGCCTATTGTACACCTCCTCCCGTCTTCATGCCCACTGGGCTTATCATCGAAGCTTGTGATACTCGCTTTGCTATTTGGCGATTTCAGTAGGCTAGAAAAATACCTAGTCATGGCCTCCAACGAGAAATAGAAAACGATTAGCAGATGCAATGGTATTCATTGTTAAATTCATTATATCCTCAGTTGTCAATCGTTCACTCCTCAGAGAAACTCCCAACTGCAGTCAGCCCGCTGTGAGCATGCCGGCAAGTTTCTCTATATCCACTTTGCCAGCGAAATTCTGGGCATATTTACACCAAAAGGTACCATCTCAGATCTCAAGCGCAATGTACTTGTGGTTACTGAGTCTAGTACTCACCAATTGTGCACTAGGAATTACAAAGTAAATGTCACATCGGGTACGTTTCCGGTACAACCCTAATAGTATAAAGAAAGCGTGTTGCCAATTTGAAGCCTGAAAAATACTATCCTAGCTACCATTTTAAGGACTTGTTTTCCTTTCAGATCAGATTGAGGGAAGCTCAATTCAGTAGCTTGACTATTGTGGTCTTTCCCAGTGAGAATCTGGCTTTGTTCAAAACAGCATCCTTCAAGACATTGAGTTTGACTTAAAGGGATGGCATTGAGTCATTCAAAGTTAAATAAATACTAAAAACGGTGGTTCCTGAAAACTGAATTCATACAAAATCATGCCCTTACCCTTGGATCTAGACTTGGAGGTCAGCATTGTCCCGAACTTAAATTCGTCTAGATACCAGGCTGACGAGCCCCTGTCATAATGTTGTTTTTTAAATAGCAGCAGGTTGGCTTCCATGTCCCTTGAAAATTGTTCAAGTACGAGTATGTTCTGAACATTTACGCTTTAGTGTAAGTTGATTTGCAGGATACGTATCATTGCATCTTCAATTTGGCCATGGCTTACGTTTCTTTAAAGATCTGATAATTTTCACTCCTTAGCTGTATTTTCAATCGTAGGATCTTAAGTCTCCAAATTTACAAAGAATACAAACCAGCTTTTTGGTGCAATTTTTAAACTTTTGTGTCCTGTTCTGCCACAATTATAGCGTAAAGAACTCTTATCAGTCCTTTTACACCCCTGCAAAGTATAGCCGTAACCAATACGTTTTTAGCAGTGTAGCAGAACCATGCAAATTATCCATCCTATTTTGATTTTGCCTTTCATTTAATTATGTTCGGCATTTTTTTTAGCCAAGTTTACGATGGCCATACGCTGTCCTCTACTGTTTTCCTGTGTCAGTACTTTGGCTCTACTTAAGCAAGGGAACTACCTTCTGAAAGTCTCTTCTATTTTAGCCAAAAATAAAACCCAGTCAAGGTTTCTGATTTCAGGAATTGTCACAGGCTTAAGTTAGACTATGGCTGCCCCCTTTTCAAGGATCTTCGTGACAGCATTAAAGAATGCTTTTTTGTTAGTGGCCTGTGCTGCAAACTCCACCAAAAGGCAACCGTACTGATTCGACTGTACTGTTTACTATATATACTAGTTTGGGAGTTATCCCGTTTAACGGCCCTTTTGGCTTCACTTAGTAACTTTGCGTGAAATCTTTGATCGATTGATTTAACAAAGACTGCCACTCGCCAGGTTTTCCACCCCTATTTACTTTTCGGTTTCTCCATACCCTTTGTTTCCTTTGCTGGGAAGTTCGTATTCAGCCTCTACTACAAGCAACTTTTTGTCCCCAATTTTGTCGATTTTTGACACCACTGCCTGGAGTTTCCTCTCTTAAATAGGGTTTTTGTTTGGTACCCCGTTCCTTCTCCTTTTTTTTTGATCGCTTTGAACTGATTTGCAGGCAAGTTTCTTCCTGGTAAAAGGTGCTGGAACAACAGTTACTATGCCAGAGCGCTTAGTGTTTTGTTTTGCCTCGACCATAAGCCACTTGTACCTATAATGTTGGACCCCAGTAAGGAGGTGTAGCCATCAAGGAAGAAGCGGATTTCTTTAATAATCAAAATTCCGATAAGTCACTCCACAATAAACCACTACTGTATCGTATATCGGACGATTTCAGTTAAAGCCTCATTCTTTTTTTGGTATCCAGCCGGGTCACCGATGGTTAAACAACATACCTACTTTTGGTGGAATTAAACTACACCGTGTCTTTAAACTTTTCCCTTTTATACCATTCCTATACCAATTTACTTTAAACAAAAACAATTTATTTTAGACAATAAAAAAATGCACTACTTTATTGATTATTAATATTCATATCCAATTAAATCAGAGACATTGTCATATCTAAATAGTAGATAATCCTCATCTTAATGTTTCGACACCGCGTTCACTTATATTTTCACTATCATCAACAAATTACACAGAAATAAACAAAGTCCCAGGAAAGTGAAAACGCAATGTCTTTTAAATTAAATTAAAAGAGTTTATTTACCAAAAATGCACAATCATTCATTTAACTATTTCACAAATTGTCTATTAGCTTTTATTTCAACTGTTTATCACTTCAATATCGCTTTTTACTTCGCACTTCACACTGTTGCAGTTTACTATATCGCGGTTGTAATGAATCCTCCCATTCATTCAGCTCACCTTTATATGGGGTTTCTAGTCATTCAATCCATTTCTCGTACATTGGCGCATTGCCTGGAATATTCGTGCAGCTTAATGAATGGGCAGTGACTCACTTTCAGATGTTGATCATGCTTGGCGGGTTTTCGAGTACTTTCTTTTGTTGATGTTCTTAATGGTTGTGAAAACAATTGCGACAGTAGCTCGCAGAATTATTTGGACATGTATCAATATTAACACATCTGCTTCATATGGATGAAATTTTGACCTTACTATTATTACCATGCAGAAAGATATATGAGAACAAATTTACTCAAGATTATGTTCAATTTTGTTGGACGTGGTATGAAACATAGTGTGAACTTCGAAAGTACTTTGAGGCCTTATGTTAGATTGGAGCCATTCACGCATGATTGTTTCCTTGGCGGTATCGTGCTTTGCAACTATATCCAAAATATCATGTCTGCCAACCCAAAGTCCAAGTTCCAATTGTCACTCAAATCATAGTTGATGAATGGTTTTGGGTCATTTTTCGAAAAGTCCAGGAAGAGCCTTACAGAATTCACCACATCCTCGGGTATATGGGGATGGCAATTCTTGAAGAATACTGGCCTCAAAAAATATTCGTTCCAAGCAGCACACCCCTGCTATGTGCAGGTTGATAGTACCGTAAAATTGCAATATCAATTAACATATATAAGTACGTGAGACGTCAACAAGAAGTTAATGATGCAAAAGATTGCATAAAGGCTTAGTTGTACTATAAAATTACATAGTCACAAAAATTGTTAAAATCTGCCAAATTTTAACTCAATCGGACATCAGCAGGAGGTTAAATCAATTAAAAAGCTCGAAAATGCTCATTACCATGACATCACGGTTCGTGGGTGGTTGTAAAATAGATTGCAAATTTCGATGGACTTTAAGGCAAACGTATGCCACGAACAATAAAACTAAGGTCAGATAGTCCAAGAAAACACTGCATTGCAACTAGGAAAAATCAAAAACTTAGAGTAAGAATATTTTGTGGTATCAGTAACTACACACTCGATTAAATTCGGTTATATTTATTCCTCGATTACTAGCTAAGTACAACTTGAAACAATTTCAATGTGCTTATTCTAATCTGACTGCTTCGATGCACAGTTGGGAAGTGAGAGGGAACTTGTCGGCCCGTCATGCGACGAAATACAGCGAGCTTCGTGTGTATAGAGGGAAACGACCCGGTAGCTGTTTATAGTTTTAACTGTCAGAGGTGATTTCGCAAACAGCTGAGTCGATATGTCAGTGTGGAGAGCAATCGCACAGTACTCCCTCCTGAGTTTTGTCGTCCGTGAAATAACGTTTTGCTGATGGGTATCTTTTTGTGATGTTTGGCGGTGGTGGATTAATTGGTGTCCAGCGGATCTACGGCTTATGTAGAGTGTCAGGGTGAACGATGGGTTGACGATGTTTCGTCGTTTGTACTGATACCAATGGAGTATCCGATGCAGGGCTGATTTGATTGCCGGGCGTATGTGGAGTTACTTCAAGGAAAGCGGGTGTGAGGTGCTCGGTTGATACATTTACTGGATGCTTATTTAAATCAATCGCAAACAACACTTTGGACAGGCACTCAATTACTTTGTGAGGTTCGGTAAATGGCTGAACGAGAGCTTTTTGGGCAGTATCGACTTGAAGAAAAACGTGCAAGCAGTTGATTAAATTCTTGTGCTGGAATGTCAACGCTTTGTTGTGAGGTAGCATATATCAAAGTTCTTGCAGCACTTGGCGTGGATTGTCCAGGAACAGGTGATGATCGGACACTGAAATACTGCGGGGTGTTTCTCTGATGACGGCCGACTTTGGAGCGTGCCCGCTTGTGGAAATCTCTATGCATATGAGGCCATACAAACTTTTTGGAGATAATTCTGCACGTAGTGCGACCACTAGGATGTGGTGATTGATGGAACTGATATGAGACGTCTTTACGCAATGAAGCGGGGATGTCTCGCATACTAGTTCACGTTTACCATTTATTACAATGGAGGATAGCTGCAGCAATGATATGTTATTCTTCAGCAGTAATTGCAAGTCTGTGTCCAAATGATTTTGCTCAATTAACTCTTGCGCACTGACTACACTGGGCATCGAGATATCTTCGACACGTCAGAGCACATCGGCAACTTGGTTTTTTCTACACGGGATATGCTTAAACTTAGATGCCGAAGCTGGCGTGGCGAAACTTTTTCTGATCTCTGTTTGCAAAGGTGTAGACGAGTGGCTTGTGTACACTGCGAATCCAAAATGTGGTGACACTGGCAAATTCTGCTATATGTTAAATGGTCAACAGCTTGTAGTCGTATGCGCTATATCTCGCCTCTGGATCGGTGAGTTTCTTCTGGAAAAACGCTAGTGGAAGCCATTGGCTGTTTTGATACTGTTCCCGTACGGCACCGATTGCAGTGTTCGATGCGTCTGACACTAGTTTGGTATGTTTTCTTTTTTGAAAATGTACCAGTAATGAACCGTGTGCCTGGCAGTTCCTGCAGTTGTCGAATGCTTTTTCGGACTCCGGGGTCCACTGTATGAGTCTTTTATCTTTCTTATTGGAATCCGTTAGGAATTTATGCAACAGAGCTTGTAACTGTGCTGCATTGGGAATGAATTGGCGGTAAAAACTCAGTGTTCCTGGAAAC
The DNA here is from genome assembly GCA_963969285.1 of Odontomyia ornata. Lineage (NCBI taxonomy): Eukaryota > Metazoa > Arthropoda > Insecta > Diptera > Stratiomyidae > Odontomyia > Odontomyia ornata. The sequence goes on from OZ017741.1 coordinate 7,421,733, forward strand.
CTTCGAAGTTGAAGAACGTGATGATGTAGTGCCATGAGCTATGAGCCGTAGAATTTTGGTTTTAGCGGGACTTGTGATATTTGGGAATTCTTTTAACAGCATATGAAATACAGAGTTTCCATTGACTGCAAAAACGGAAGTACAGAGTGATTGGCTAACCCAGCTATTTGATGCAAAACCGGTGGTGGGGTTCATGATTTTTCTTTTTTCGAGGTCCACCACTAAACTGGAATGCGGCTTATATTAGTCGTGATATAGTTTCGTCTTGGAAATTCCAGTTTAGTAGCCACTGCAAACCTAGTGACTGTGTCAAGCATTTGCTCCCGTTTGTATTTATGGTGCTGCCGTTTGCCGCAAACAGTTTATAAGTGGCTACCGCTCTGTATTTGGGTGCCTGGGATTTCAGAATTATGGACACATCCGCCCCCGTGTCAATTAAGAATTTTAACTTAGTCTTGGCAAATCAGTGGTGGCTTGTGTTTCCCGACCGGGTGCGGAAGGAGCATGGTGCTCGACATTGTCTTGTCACTGTACCAAAACGGCGATGAAAATAACGGTATTCCCCGATTGGCTTTTTGAATTTGAAATGATAGGCGAGGGCATTATTCGTGATGATTGAAAGGTACAGCTGTCACAACGAACACTGATTGTGGGCTGAAGGTGCACCTGCACCCAAGCTGTCAACGATTCGGTCAGCCACTTGTGCCAAATTGTTTAACGAAAAGGCATCGGATGCTGCTATGATGGAGCGTACTTTTGACGAAAGATGCTCAAGCCAAAGGAACATCCAGTTGCGGCATTACTTTATCGACACGCATCACGTCATCATTTACTTTGCTGGCGCGAAATTGCTCCTTAAAACGCGTAAACCAGAAGTTTGGTTGGTTTTGCCAGGAAGGGGGTAACTTTACGGCGGCCATGCTCTAGAGCTTTGGTGGGGCGAGAGTTGTCATCAGCTCGTCGGGATTTTGAATATCATGAAAATCTTCTGTAGGGATTGCGGTAGCCAAGTCGAAGGTCACCAATGTGGTATCAATAACAATAAACTCGATTATATTTATTCCGTGATTACTACTTAAGTATAACTTAAAACAATTTCAATGTGTTCAATCTGACTGCTTCGATGCACTGTCGAGAAGTAAGAGAAAACTTGTAGGCCCATCATGTGACGAGATGCAGCAAGCTTTGAGTGTATCTGGTGGTGCAACTGGGCAGCTTTTTATGGTTTTGATTGCCAGAGGCGGTTTCGAAAACAGCTGAGTCAATATCTTAGTTCTTGTGGAGAGCAAGCCCACAATTTCAATTAGTAGGGACACTAAATGCCATTCAAGACCTTGGTCGTCATGATACGGGTGTGAAAATTTTCACAAGTGTCACTCATTCCTATACCTTTAATTTAAGATATAGAGCCATGAGAAAGCCTGCTGTGAGGCCTCTGTATATGGAGTTGCTTGCGTCTCAGAGACAATGACATGAATCGTTAGTTTTTCATTGTCAGTAATGGCGGAGCTCAATTTCTACCTCATTACCTAACCTAGTGTGTTATGGTACTAAAGGTGGCTCATGGGAGTTGAACCGTGATCGCTCACTCGAAAAAGCATAGCCCAATTGCTTTTCAAGGGAAAAATGGTTGAATTGGAGTGGGGAGTGGAGCAGAGTGAGTTTTTTTCGTACGTAAATCAATAGCAAGAAAATGCACTTTTTTTATAAAGAATTTGAGGACTCTGTTGTAGAGTTTTATGTTCTTTCTATTTGTAGATTTTATAATAGCTTAGGTATTTAGAATAATACTGCCAGTTTCCTAGCAGAAAGAACGACTTGTTCTTCTTGGTGGACTGCATCAGCTCTTGTTGAATCTCCTTCATGCTCGATGAAACCGCAGTTCTAGCAGGCACCAGCTCCTTTTGCTGGATATGCCAGCTCCCATCGGGCCAACAAACGTGCTTTCATATTGATAACTAAAATAGCCTGGATGAAGAACAAGTTGTTCTTTCACTAAGGAGACTGGCACAATTGTTTTAAACACCTTAAGTATGTAGTACCAGTATGTGTGGACACTTAAGCTCCTGTATAACTTGCATGTTGTGCGTGTTCCCACATACCAGGTGAGCCATATAGTAGTTCCTTTTTCAATCACATGTTATTTTGACACTGACAGCTATTTTTTGCTCAAAATTATATAAGTGAGTCGGTATTGACTTTTTGCGGAACAAAGTTAATCGATTTATGCTTGAACAACGTTGGAGAATATTGAAATATTATTTCCAAAGTGAGTGGTGTGTTGCTCAAACAGTGCCTTTTTTGAAAAGAAGTTTCGGCCGAAATGAGGCACCCACTGTGCCTACTGTGCGTGAATTTATGAAGAAAGTTCATGAAGCAGGCATGCTAGAGTAGACAGTACTCACGGTCCCCGTACTCTTATGGTGCGTACCCCGGAGAACGTGGCTGCTGTAGCCAAGAGTGTGCGTCTCAATCCGAGAACATCAACTCGCCATCGATCGCAGCAACTCAACATTAGTCGCACGAGCGTGAGAAGAATTTTGCACAAAGGCCTCGGATCATTTAATTATAAGACCCAAATGACTCTGGAATTGAACCCGAATGCCAATTCACTTTGGTCATTAGAGCCGCTTGAACTGGATGCCGATTTTTCTCAAAAAATCATCTTATCTGATTAGGCACATTTTCATCTTGGCGGCTTTATGAACAAAAAAAAAACTGCCGCATCTGGGGCTCCAAAAACTCATACATGATGCATTCTAGCGTGCAACAGTGCGGTGTGCATTCTCGAACGTTTTTCTTTCAAAACGAGGCTGGAAATTCTGTTTCGTCGGAGAGCGCTACAGAGGCATGATAACTAACTTTTGTGCCTGGAGATTGAAAATTTGGGCTTAACTGACCTTTGGTTTGAACAAAATGCCATGTTTTGCCATACAGCTTATCAAACAATCGATGTTTCGCTCATAAAATTCGGAAATTGTATAATTAGCCGCCTTGGCTATGTCAATTGGCCGCCTCGAAGCTGCAATTTAATACCGTTAAAGTTCTTTTTATAGGGCACTGTGAAAGATCAATGTTATGCAGAAAATCCACAAACGATTCAAGTACTGAAATTCAATATTCCACAAACCACCCCGATAGGGCCCAAAACCATCAAAAATGTCTTGAAAAATTGGGCTGAGAAGATAGCCTACTATCACGCCAGCCATGGCAACCATATGAATGAAATTGTATTTCACAACTAGCATGAAGATTTGTTCTTGTAAATAGTCTGTGTGGTCTAGTGGTTAGAGCATGAACACATAAGCCAAAGGTCCCAGGTTCAAATCTCGTTGGGAGCAACGTGATTTAGTTGAAGGTATTTTTCGGACAGACTTTGAGTTTTCACTCAGTGGTGATATGTACAAATTTAATCAGATCATATCATAGCTGAGCAGACACACGGGAGCATGGTACTGACTAAACCAACTTCCGAAAAATCAATACGGTCATGAAAATGAGATACTCTAACCATCTCTAATCAAAGGCCCGAGAAGGGCTATAGTGCTACAAAGAAGAAGAAGAAATAAAGCCAAAATATAAGAAAAAAATTTGATTTTTGCTAATTTTATTGCATTAAAAAAACACTTGCATTTGGCCCCCCCTGGATATATAAAGAGCCCATTCACTACCTTGGAACCATGTGGTCAAGCTGTTCTGAAGATGGTGGACTGCGGCAGCTTCTGATGAGTGTCTGAAATTCTCACAAAGCTGTGCTAGCTTAGGAGTTATTGAACTCATAAACTAAAGCAAATAATTTAAATTTGAAACCCCATCAGCAATTTTCATTGATTGGAGAAGTTGTAGTGAGCCCCATAAGGGATTAAAAGTCGAGTGTCAATTATTCCTAGGAGAAGCAGCAGTGGGGAAACATTTACAAGAATTTGAAGCATTCCACTGAATTTTTAATGATCTAAGTGTAGACGTACTGAAGACGGTTGAAATTTTGGTGGAAGTGGGCCTCTAGAAAAATAAGGCTGTCCACAAGATGCATACCATAAAGCTCAACAACACTAAACTAGATGGAAGCTTCATCATTTTGGGAAAATATGCCTTCACCTTGTCAAGCCAAAACACAACAGAGCCTATCGTTATTTCCACACGGTAAGGATTCATTTCTTTTTTGCGGACTTGGAGAGTCACCCATTTGACCACTAATTTGAAAAATAGAGGACGATACAAAGGCAAATCCTGCTTGTGAAGTTGAATTCAGCTAATCTCACCCTCTGCCAAAATGACTGATGAGCACGTCCTATCACTCCAAGTATCTATCACTCTAAATTATAGTGAAATCGTTAAATTGTGAGTCCTTATTATGTAAGCTACTCTTGTTGATGAGGCAGCGAGAAGAAAAGTATGCGATTATTTTAGCGCCCTCGAGCAGCGTTTTGCGGAGTGAATTATAAAGAAATCGTTAAATATGAGTCTTCTTTGCGGAGGCTATGATTGCTTTGCTTTTCATTCTTGAGAAGATTTATTCCCGAGCGGCAAACCTAGGCGTCAGTTTGACTAAATATTTGCTACAGGGAAAAGTTATCGAAACTTTTGGCAATATTATTATATGCTTGAGCTGTCTTTCATGTAACTATCTTCATTCTCCACTTTAATACATGTGACATCATCCAACACAACAATATAAGAAAACTTATAATAAATCATAACAAGTGCATTTTCCAAAATAATGACAAAAATCTTTTGGCGATTTAAATCATTTTGAATCATCATTTTCAACAATCATTAAGAAACATCTTGCGCCAGGTAGAATGATCAAAGTAACTAGCTCAATTACGCTATCATCATTATTAACAACAAGCAACAACAGCAAGCGCTGATGAGTAATCAATTAGAATAGGGTGGAACATTTGAGTTGCATTCAATAAAAGATGTTAGATTATGTATGAAATGAATTTGGATTCAAATTTAATAGTACTTGAAAGAAATGGGCATGCAATAATTAAATAAAAACTAAAGCATTGAAAGTAAAAATCTAAGCTTTAGGCAATGCACCTAATTCGTTGAAAAATATAAGGCAAGTTCCCAATTATATTTCAATTTATACCTTAAAACATCTAAAATCATCACAATTACAAAAATGTATAATGTCTTAATCTTTTGGTTAGGTTTAAAATATGTTAAATATTTTAATTAAAAATACACTTGAACCAAATACAATCTTTTGTTAGTATTTGGAATGAAGTTGGTAACATTCTTCGGATATAAATTGACACTCCAATCGAACAGACAAAGGTTGTGGACACAATTTTGTATTTTAGTAAAAACCCTTAAAAATTACCAATCCTTGCATACCAGCCAATATTCATTATAATTCCAAACCTCACCATAATCCAACCAAACCCGAAAAACCTATAACAGCTTAATAGAGCAGAAATTTGCTGTTTAGGGATTAAATTTTTCCACGCGACTGCAAATCTCATCATCGCTACAACAGACGTTATAATCCTTGAAAAAACCGAAAAGGAAAAAAGCAACACCAAAGTCAAGGATTTGAATTAGAAATAAAACAAAAGCTCCTGATTTTGTCCTTCATCAATGTTCAACAATCTCCATTATCCTCCACACCTTCAACATTATCTAAGCCTCTCATCCCCTGAGTGAAGGAACTTCCAAAGTCTCCTGCGAAAGTAAAAGAGAGAGAAAAAAGTATTGACGACAACCAAAGACATTCCGGCAGGTAGACACTACTCACAAAACGAAGGCCATTTTTTTACCTTATTTCTTCGGCTGGTGATAATAAAGAAACAGGAGCTGAAGGTGATGAGATTCGAAGAAATGAAATTTATTTAAAGCTCGGCAGAGGAAAATCCTTCACAGTTTCCAAATAAGATAAGATACAAAAGGACTTGGTGAATGCTTTAGGCTGCGTTGCCTTTTTTGTTTCTGGTGAAATATAAAAATTGATATTTGGTAGGAAGATATTACTTCATGGTCAAGATGGAAGATAAGATTTGTGATTTGTGTTGGTAATTCATAAGAGAAAAGGTTTGGAGCCATAACGAGATAATAAGGCTCCATTTGAGATAAGCAAGCAAACAATTTAATTTTTCGGGGAATTTTCAACGATTCAAATAAATTCGACTTACTTTTTATTGCCTTCAAACTGAATTTTTCTTATTATCAACGATTTATTTTCATGTAAGGATCAAATAGCTAGGAGGGATTTAAAAATAATTGTTTCTTTTTCTCTTGCAAGCTTGTTTGAATCAAAAAACGAGGAGCAAGGAAGCTGATTGTACTTCGATACTTATTTTCATGCTTACTTAGTCAGGAATATATGCATGCGCTCTGTTGTGCACAAATTCGCAAATGGGAAGACAGCAGTTTTAACCCACTATATGTCGAGCCTAAGCTCAATGAAACAAGATCAAGAAAGCTGGCAGCACCTCTGGCAATTCAATCAACCTCTTATATAGTTTTCCCTCCGTTATGAAAGTCAATGGAAACGAGAAGAATGATGAATGCTACATCCTTTCCTTACTGCCCAATTTGCTTGGTATAAACTGGATCACAGCTATCAATCTATCTTTAGATGAGTCAAATCGACACATTCTACAACGCTGTGTGAACCGAGGCAAACAACACAAAAGTCAAAGCAAAGTTTCGGTTCCTCATCTCCAAAGGATTTGGATAATGCACCAAGTCAACGGCATCGTTGACATTCAAACAATGTACCAAGCCCTCATATCAGACGTTGAGACGCTCAACCAGCTCTTCATACCACAGCTGCCATATTCGCAGCTGAACTGAAACAACAATAGCAAAAAAGTTATTTCACCTTGTGATAACCTAGACCCGCGGATCGATATTCCAAAGAGATCTGTCACCCCTAGATATATAGTAAATGTCCCAAACAGCTGATAAGTTCAGTTGACAGGTCTCTGCGACCGACCGCCACTGATGTCGGTGCGTGGTGAGAGCAATAAATAAAAACCAGGCGATCGTGTGTGAAAAACAAGCATTGAGTCCAAAATTTTATTTAATTTGAACCCAATATTGCTGTTATCTGAATGGAAAGGTCGTCGTAGTTTGAGATCAATAGTTTTCTTAGTAAAATTTTGAAAACAGGTTCAAGTCAACCTAATCGGGGACAGACTGCTATCAAGTCAATGGTGAAATATAGAAGTGTGTGCCTAGCAACTAGTGCGCAAACAATTGAAATTAGAGGGAACGTTCTTTAAATAATTAATTAAGCATTTACATAGGCCATATCGATTAATTTAGTGTAGCAACCAGCTTAGTAGGTAGGAACTACAAGTTTCTGTGCCCAAGCAAACCCTTCACTCACTCGGCCAACTGGACTGGCTCATTTCGAATATTCTCAAGTGAAGCATAAAACCCAGTGCAGCAGTTTGTTGAGGTAAGTCTTCTAGAGCTACTGATTGAATTGCAAAAACCAAATTTTCTGCGTAAAATTACCCAGCAAAACATTAAATAGCACCTCGTCATCTACTCGAGATTGCAGCGTGTCTTGCGCATTTGTAACCTTTTTACAATCGCGGCGTACAGTTTCAAACCGGCGCACCAGTTGACGTGCACCACAATAGCTGCCGTGACTACAATAGCTTACACAATTCGATTGAATTCACAAATTCATAAGAAATTTCGCGAGATAATAGATGAATTGGCGGAGCTCTTGACCCGCAATGGACCCGAATGCAAATCCATCATTAAAGCCAAAATCCAAAGCTCGAATTCTGATATGGAGGTGAGTTTTACAATCATTATCGGTATCGAGTGGCATGGAAGCAAGCCTGATATTGTTCTAATGGAAACTATACAAGAGGTATAAGTGATTTTTGTGATTCTTCGCAACTTTCAAGAAAGTGACGTTTCCACCATCTTGTGTAATCGCCGAACTGTTGATTTGTTCAGTGTGAATAATAACTATCTTTATCCTTGTAACAGTGTTGAGTACATTATACTATTCTAAGAATATTAAAACAGTATACTGTAATATACATCGAAAATCTTTCAGTTCAAACTCTAAATCCTAATTACAATTGCAATGAATTTACATTTTAAAGTCCAAATTAAATTCCTATCGAAATTCCAATTCAAATTCCAATTCAAATATTAAAATCCTATTCGAATGTGTAAATAACCTCTTGCTCAATTCCTATCTATTAAAAGATCTCATTACACGTACGACGTGCGCCAGAACAATATAGTAAACAAAAACAAAACATCTGTTCTCTAATTTCATTCGACCATGCCGATGCAATTGTCTTCACGCTCAAAGACAAGTTCATTGTTGGTATCTAAAGGGTGTTAGATTACGACTGCATTAACTTGACTTTGTCTATGCGGATGCATTATCTTCACACTCAAAGACAATACATTGTTTATAGAAGGGTCAGTTTACAGTCAACAGAAAAATTTTCGTTTTATGCATTTGGATTCCCGTATGGAGAATCCAATGGATATGAATAGATCTATTTTTTATGAATAAGATAAAATGCACATGAGGATATGTATAGATAAATATATATATATATATATATATATATATATATATATATATATATATATATATATGTATATATATATATATATATATATATATATATATATATATATATATATATATATATATATATATATATATATATATAGAATAGTTTAGAATGCTCATCACTGATTAGTGCATTTCCGATGTGTAGATTTTTTCTTAATAGATTTACGCAAGTGAAGTTTTTTCTTCTAGATTTTAAGGAATATATGTATTGTACGGTTTTATGCGAAGCACGTTTTCCTTACCAATGCATTTTTAGCATAAGAGTTTTTTCATTATAGTTTTCTTATGGACTATAGATTTTTAGCTTGTTAAGATTTTTGTATAAATAGGCTAAGGGAAATTTGACATACTTTAAACTGGCCAATCGCCTTGTATGTTTATTTGGAAACTGACATTGCTGCCCAAATTTAATCTGGCTTTATAGCCTTACAGTCTGGCATTCTGCCTAAACCAAATTGGATTATCAATCAGGCTTATGACGCCTAGTATTCCGGCACTCATTTGCCTCAACTACATGCGCACCTAGATGCTATATTAATCTCTGGGTAAGCCAGGACTATCCATGCTTCTAAATTTATACCTCTAACATAACAATACTCCGATCAAGATATGTGTAAAATTCATGAAATTTTCCAACACGTAGCCCAAAGTGCAACAGGAGACTACAACTACCTTTAGTAAAACTACAGATAAAGAAACCTTCCAATAACTAATTTCTGCATTCGCAGACGATGCGAAAAATCAAGAAAATCTAGCTACGGAAGTTTCGCAAATCAATGCGCAACAGAAGAATGTCGATCAAGCTCAAGAAACATACAGCCGACCTATGTCAAGAACTTCTTCCATGACTCCAGGAATGCGATGGAAGAACTCCGAAATTGTCCAGGTAATAGCTCTTTATGAAGCTACGATCACCGAATAATTATCATTGCAATGCGGTCGTAATAGTTGACGTCACGCTCCAGTTCCAGTGCAAGGGATTTTATTTTACATCTAAGACCGCTCCTAAGTGGCTCTTTCAACGACGGCTTAACTCCACTTAACCAACTGTGATTGCGGACTCGAAGTCTTGACGTGAGTATGCTGCCTAGAACGTAGGATTCCAGTAATCCGCGAGTGGTCGGTTTCGTGATGCGGTCAGTACGCGGTACCATATCTTGAGGGTTGTATTTTTTTGTTAGAGTAGATATTTTCGATTTTGAATTCAAGTAGATTATTTCTGGCACCACGTTGTCTGTGTTCCATTTTATCGAAACGAAGTTCACGTAGTTTGAAGTACAGTCATTGTAAGTTGTTCGACGGGTTTAAATTGGTCATTTTAACCTGTGGCTGAGTTTTTGTTGTTCGGACTTAGTCTACTCACATAAGACATGTGACCAAAACTCCTCTTCAAACTAGCTAGCTAGGTAGCAGCCACTTCGGAGTGGACTAGGAGTGTGTACAGTCTGTTGTCACGTTTCAAGGCTTTACGTTTAGAACCGATGAAAGGTGATATCCTTTAGGAAATCTCTCAAACGAGCAAACGAGAGCTAAGAACCATTACAACTTATGAAGTACTCTGTATCTACATTGCCAATCTTTGTCGTCAACAAAACGAACGAAAAATTCAGATTTGTGCTGAATATTCAACGGGCGTCAACAATAGCCTACAATCTTTAAAGTATTCTCTGCTAATTCCAGATAATATCTTTTCGAAGCTCTTTAAAATGAGAACGAGGCTGGTCTGATAAATACTTAGCCTCACCGCCCAATGGCACCACTTTCGCAAGAGAGATTCACTCTCATGAAGTACATTCTTATGGACAGCTACTGTCAAAACTTCAGCCAAACCGGACTCGTAGTTGATCGGTGATTTGATTCCTGTTTTTGCAAACCAAATCGCCCCGAGAAATCAAAGAGCGCTTAGATATTGCGTAAAGTGACCCTCCTCCTGCAATGGCAACCGTGAAAAATTGGTTTAATGAGTTTCAACGTGGTCGCATGCCGAGTTTTGATGAACCACGCCCAGTTACCTTGAAAATACCTACCATGGAGGATAACGTGACAAAAATCCTCGAGTTTGTACTGGCAGACCGCTGATTGAAGTTGGGTGGGATAGTTGAGACAGTAAACATCTCAAAAGACTATATGGGTCATATACTGCATGAAATTTTGGGCATGAGGAAACTGCCGGCACGATGGGTGCCACGTTTGCTGAGTCCAGACAACAAACATAACAGTGAGACCGCTTCAGAGCAATGTTTAACACAATTTAAGTGGAATCCAAGGGAGTTTCTGCATCGTTTTATTTCCATCAATATAACAGGGCTTAACTGGTACACACCAAATACCAACGAGCGGTCAAAACAGTAGACTTCACCCGTAAAACATGCTCGGAAGAAGGCGAAGACTGTCGTATCGGCCGGAAAGGTAACAGCGACCGTTTTCAGGGATTCATAAAGTATGATCTGCATCAACTACCCAACGAAGGGCAAAACGGTCATAGGGCTCTACTATGTCAAATGATTGTGTCAATTTAATGCTGAATCGCAGAAAAAGGCCCGATTTTGCGAAATCGGTCCACACCTTCACCATCGCCACAGCCTAATTGGGCTACAAACAGCTACCCCATCCAACGAATTTTTCTGATTTGGCCAGGGCAGAAATTTAAGTCGAATGAAGAGGTAAACCCCGTCACGGAGACCTACTTTGCAGACCTTGAGAATACGTATTTTTCAGACGGGTTAAAGAGGTCGGAGCATCGCTGGGTCAAGTGTATTAAGCTAAGAGGAGATTATATTGAGAAATAACTCGACATTTTTCCAAAAATTTTGTTTTTCTTTTGTAGGTTCAGTACTTATCGGACCACCCTAGTACTTTTTAGTTCTAACTGATAAAGCAGTGTAAAATCTTATGACAATCAACACTCATCTCAGTTTTCTCAAAGTAAATTCGCTTCAACAAGGTATCAGAACAGCTCCAGGGAGCTTTTGATAGATTTTCTACACAATGCTCAGCGGAACCAACGCATTTGGCTTCATTGATGGTATGATCTATGCTAAAGTCAACGTGAGTGATAAAAAAAAAAGGTTTTCAAAAATTTGGAATGTCTTTAAGATGACGTTTTCAAGCCAAAAATCAACAAATGAAAGTTGAGAGCCTTGTCAGGCAATTTTTATAGTTACCGATTGATCATCATGGCATCAAACCACATCTCGGTAAGCATGAATCAATTCAAAACGTTCCAGCCCTAATGAATATTTAGCAGACGAAATCATTCCTTGGAGCCGTGAACTCCTACCGAAAGTTCATCAAAGGTATGAAGGAGTTCAGAGGCTCCCCTGACGAGCTTCTCAAGAAAGAGATCGAGTTCGAGGGGAATCAGCAACACAATACCACAAGTCAGAGTTCCAAGAAGGTGTCACCCTCTATTCTTTGCCCTACGAGCTTTAATCCAGCAAAGAAAACCATTCTCTCAATGGACGCCCCAGAATATGACATGCGAGCAGTTCTTATGCATAAGTCCGATGATGGAATGTATCACCCGATCATGCATTTTTCACTCACATTCAACTTAGCCTTACAAAGCCACCCTCAGATGCACAAACAGACTCGAACAATAATTATTCACGATTTAGTTTAGTCCCACGATAATATCACTGGACGCTATTTAATAGTTCACATCGATCGTAAGCTACTTTTCTTAACCATTGATCCAAAGAACGGTATTTCGATGCACACAGCAGCTCAGCTCAACGAAATGCCATGACATGAGTAGAAGTATGGGGCGACGCTCTCAGTAAGGAGGTGTACCGAAAATACCTGGCACAGGTACAGAGAAGACGAGCGCTGAGGATTGCATCCTCATATCCGACAGCCTCTGATTCGGCGGTGAAAGTTATTGCAGACGTGATACCTGTCGGCCACCTTGCTAGAGAGCGCTGCTCTATTTATCTGCGTCGAAACGAAAATACGAAGAATATGGTTGTCCACCAAGAGAGACAGCACCCACTCAATGATTGGCAGCAGTCTTGGGTGAATGGCACGGAGGAAAGCTGGACTGCGCGCCTCATCCCGGATGTGAGACCGTGGCTCAATCGAAGGCATGGTGAGACTGACTTCTATCTGACCCAGCTTTTGAGTGGGCATGGCTGTTTTGAGGCTCACCTGCACAAGATTGGTGAGTCATGGTCCCCTGCACAGGAGAGGAAGACAATGCCTGCCACACATTTTTGCGTGCAGAAAATGGGACAGGCTGCGAAAGGAACTCTACAGGGAGACGGGAGAGCTAATATACGCACGGTAATGCCTGAATTGGTTGACAAACGGAACCTGGTGGCACATTATGTTTAACAGCAGCCATTTGAGTTTCTCTGTCATAAAGCAAAATTCTAAAATTAATTAAAATAGACAGTTGGTCACAAAAAAGCATCAAATCAACGATAACATACCTCAAAGTTGAAAAAGATTGCATTTTATTCAGATTGCGTACAATCATTACACCGTCAGTACATTCTCGAGAGTCTAAACAGTGGTCACCCTGGTGAATGCTGAATGAAGTTTCTCGTAGTATCACGAGTTTTGGCCAAACATTAACTTCGGCATCGAACGAGTGCGAGAATTGTGATACAATCAATAAGACCCTGGTAAGTGCACACTTTGTCCATGGCTGGATCCTTCAGCTCCATACAAGTGGTAGTCAATTAACGTAGGTTCCATCGACGGAAATTACTTTCTCATCAGAAACCGGAAGTTTTCGAAACGGTGAGCAAAAATGCTGATAATACAGTTGAGCTTATCGGGAAAACATGGACTCTTGTGACACCCTCGTAAGCGACAATGGTCCACAATTTACTTCTTAGGAGTTGAACGACTTTTGTGCATCTCAAGGTATTCAGCCATTACAACTGCTCCATACAGCCCTATGGGTGGGGTATTCGGTCTCCCATCGGACGCGTTCCTCAGGTCGCTGATAGAGCGGTGCTCAAATGGCTAGCATCTGTGTGGGGAATAAAATACCACTCATGGAGGGGGGGGGGGGGATGCGACCAATGCTCTACTTTGTGTTTACTTAGCATGGAACTAACAGCCTCGGAACGGATTCTATAGATGGCAACGACTAACCCTACGTAAAACGGACTATTCCTTGGGTACATGGAATGTTCCATCATTGCACAGGCTTGGTGCACTTTGACAACTTTTCGTTGAAATAACACATTTAATATGGAAATGCACACCATGTTGGCAGAAAAATTGCAAAGAATCCAAAAAATTTGAGTGGCTTTCATTGTTGATTCCACATTTAAACAAATTATCAGTGACTTAAGCCTGTTAATAAAAAGTTTGGTGCGATTCGTTTCAAGACCAATTTTTTTCAAATGGTCGGCTGCCACATACCTACAGCAAACTGAGAGGAGGCAATCAAAAACATTTCCTAAAGCACTCTGAAATACACTGTTAGTGCATTGCCGCTAAGCGATATTGAAATTATTATGGGTGACCCCCATGCAAAACTTAGCCAAAAGACAGCACATGAAGGAACAACCGGAGTGCATTTCCTTCATGCAGAGACCAGCAGTAACAGAATGTACCTGATGGACATCGCTACCAGTAAAGGCTTCGTAGTAAGCTGCACACGCTTCCTGGACCAAAACATCTACAAGAGAACTAGATTGACCATATTCTCAGACCGGAATGAGCAGCTACTAGCATTCTCGACAAGCGGTCCTCTCACGGTGCTGCTGCGAATTATATGCAAAATATGGTCGGAGGAGGACTAGTAAAGAAATATAGTTTGTCCTGTGCACGAAATGAGAGACAAGTTAAGGTGTGAACATTACGGAGGTATCGTTCTACTGTGTACGTCAAATAAAGTGCTCTCCAAAATCGTAGAAAGAAACTAGAAGCCGAGCTTTGACAGTACTACAGGAGAGTACGAGGGAGGTTTTCGAACTCACCAGTCTACAATCGACCAAATATACTCAGTTACCAGGTGCTTGAAAAGTGCTGAGAATATAACATTGACAAGCTCCAACTCTCTGTTGACTTCAAGCAAGCATATGTTAAAGAAGGAAGAAGTGCAAAAAAATAATGCTTTACTTTGGTGTTCATACAAAACTAGTCCGCATGATTGAAATCACGATACAAAATAAAGTCCCAGATCAAATTAAACGGTGAACTGACGGACAACTTCATAATGGAATCACGCTTAAAATAAGGAGATGGACTTGCCCCAATGCTGTTTAATATTGTGCTGCAACACGTCATCAGGGAGGTATCAGCTGAAACCTGAGGTACATTAATATTGAAGTCCTGTAGCAATCATGGAAGTCACCACAGTTGCAGACATTAAGTTGTAGCAGAGAGGGGTGCATAACCTTTTTCAAAATTTAATTGAATTAACTAATATATAACATCATCAACTAGTCCAATACAATAAAGAATATAATAAAACAAGCTACTGTAATCTGAATATAAAGTATTGACAAAAAAACTAGATTGGTACTTACTCTTTTCCTAGCAGATCTCTGAGCGCCCGATGAAATACAAAAAAAAAAGCGTGGGGCCACTGAAAATTAAATTTTACAGTTAAAATCAGAAAAAACGTACCAGCCACTTTTAACTTTCTGATCTGTCGTTCTAGCGTGATCGCAAAAAAAATCAATGTACGGCTCCTTGCCTTAACCAAAAACCAACAAAACATTTTTCATAATGCACAATCGATCTCTGCACTTGGTTGGTTTTCTATCATTTAATAAGTAAGATCCAAATTCGCACTAATTTTATCTTCACCAAAAAATTCATAACGCAAAAGCTCCGTACTTTGCTGCACTATCCAACACACTGCAATTCCACGTCTAATTGCTATTGACAAATTACTAAAATCTGCACTACAACACTTCTCTCGATTTCTTTTGTTGCTCTTATTCTTTTTGCTTTATGCCACTAATCATCATTCACAAGCGAGTTTTCAAATAAATCCCCAATACTTCGCGAATTGCAATCTCGAAATCTTAACATAAGTTCTGAAGCACACTACACAAAAATCGCAAAAAAAAAAGAAATTCCAATCTCCTCCCCAAACTCAAGACCTTTTTTGTTCCCGAATTCAAGTTAAAACTTTTTTCCCGAATTATCAAATCACAAAAATCACCTCTACACCTCAACAACTCCCTCCTATTCGAAAGCCAAAGACAAATCGACCCCCCAACCCTAAAGAACAATCCCGCAATCCTTCTTCTCAGTTCCCGCTGCCGCATCGAGGTAGCGTAATCGAAGTTCAATATACTTCGATTCCGTTACTCACACATCTTTTCCATATCGATAAACGCATCAATTTCCATTTGCATATATACCGATTTGCATAAACATGATAGCGTTTGGTAATATGCAAATCGTCAAAAACACGGAAAAAATTGCTTTTGCCGATAACTCAAAAAGAGCATTTTCCAGTGCTCAGTAGAACTTGAACCCAGGGCCCCGGCAGACCCCACGGTCGAACGTCTGCGTCGCCACTACCGGAGCTACCTTCTGTTAATCCCTCATCCATTTATTTAGCAAGTTCAACTGTGAGCCTTTCTTAATGTGCATTGACTTGAAACTCGTTAGTAGGGAAGCGTGAATGAATTTTCGTTAGTATAACAAATAAAATTTGTTAGTGGGAGACAGGAATAAAATTTGTTGGGATGAAGGAATGAATTAGGTTTTGCTAGTGAAAAGGTCTCGAATGTTTCTTAATGGGACGTAATGAATGGAATGTTGTTAGTAGGAAAGATACAATTATTATTACTATTTTTTTTTCTTTTGTAAAAAAAAGAGTAAGAAGGTAGAATTAATAGGATAGGGAAATAGAAATTTAAGGCGAATGTTATAACTATAAAAAAAAAATTAAATATAAAAAGAAAAGGGTATGTAATAAACATAAGCAGTCGAGCAGCCCCGTGGTGATCAGGAGTGGCTGGTCCTGAAGAGATAAGGTGGTCACCCCGTCGAAACTGCTTAATTTGTTATTTTACAAGATTAAAATTAACTACATCCGTCAATTTTCCATCCTTTAGGCAGAGATGAGTGGTTCACTTCAGCCACTTTAACATATTTAGGTGTGACATTCCCCTTGTAATACAACGACCTTCTTCAGAGAAAGTAACGGTTGCTTTTTGTGGAATATTTGCGTTTGCCTCAAGCCTCCGTGTCCGCTTACATTATTATCCAAAGATAATAACAATTGATCGGTACGTCTCATAGAGTAGAGTATGCGTGATAAATATTTTGTAGTGTAGCTTCGTGGCTCGACAAGAACCCGCCTCATATGATCCCGCAAATGGCTAGTCGACAAGCACGCGTACGCGGTCCTTAAGCAAAGCTAGTCAGCTGAGCTCGGTCTTGGTTATAGCTCGCTGACAATTGTGCCATACAATTGGCACTATCCTACATGAATTTTGAAAAAAAATCACTACAGGTAGAAGTACCCAAGAGAAGGCGGAGATGATACGGAGGCAATTTGAAGTTGCGAATGCGAGAATGCTGGTACTCCGGGATTTCCAACAGTTCATACAATTTTAGATGCGCAAGAATAGTCCAGAATCTGAAGCAAACCAAATTGGCTTATGAGTAAACGAAACGAAAACCAAATTAATGACTCAATGAGAAAAACACTCCAGTTTATTTCGGAGTCAACCTGAATAAAAGAGCGCCTAAAAAGACGAAATTGAACGCCGCATATACGCCGCATATACGCCGCAAATAAAGCCTATTGAGCTGTGCACAGGCCAAACAGGCTCTGTATTTACAAATTACTAGGCAAACCTGTGCTGTTATATGGAAGTGAAGTGAAGTGAGAAGGCAGTGGACATATTTGAATGCTGAGTACTCCAGGAAATCTACGGCCCAGTGATACAGAGAATAAAATGGAGAGTACTTTGGAACGATGAGTTGTAGGAACTTTTTGATGAATCACCTGTATCTGCTTGCTTAAAGTCACGCAAATTACAATGGGTGGTTTATACAGAAAGAATGAAAGAAAACAGACTACCTTAAAAGAAAATAAAAGGCTAGAGCACAAGACGTTGAAGACTTAATGGGAAGACATGATAGAAGCTGAAAGCGTATTCTTGGCGAGAGTAATCAACTGGCAAACAAGGTGGCAGAGTCATAATGATTGGAGTCGATTTATCCTGGAGACCAAGGCCCAGTTTGGGCGGTCGCACCATAGATGATGATGATACAGCCCTAAATTCAACAACCAGTGAAAGGCAGCATCAATCAGAAACTCGGTTAGGTTCTTTTTTATATCCTGACCTTAAATCAAGTCCTGGTTGCTCCATTGGTGACGGGTGTGGATGATATACTTCTATATTTTCAAATGTTTCCTCTGAGCCTCAAGATGAACTTAAATAGTGATATACTTTTCTTTTATCAATTATCAAATAACTAACTGAAATTTATTCAATAATAGTCCTTAAATTCTCTTTCTAACAAATTTAATTGCATCCTTCCTACACTTGATGAATTCCGTTCAATTTTCTTAAGAATTGTACTTAGGCCACAAAACTTTTAATTAATCCTAATAAATTTCATCCAATTATAAAACCTTTGCGTTCTGTCAGAACTTTTTAATTGACCACTTGAATACCGAATCAACAAAAAGGATACGTAAAACTTTATATTCCTCTTCTTTATTTAATTTATAAAACCCAAAAAACATAATCAAATCTTCCAACCCACAAAATTAAATCTTTGAAACTAACTTTGCATTCCAGTGGTGTCTTGAATATTGTACCTACATAAATCCATAACTTGACCTTGTTGTCAGTTTCGGGATATCCTTAAAATACCAACAAAACATTCTGAACCATCTATTACTTTCAGCTCTCTGCCATCAACAAAGTATACAGGATTCTTAATGAAAAATATCTTCCGCATCAATTTAATCCTTTTCGTCTTCTCCTGGTTTGATTTTTATTTTATTTTTTTTTCTCCCTTATTTTTCCACTTGACAGAATTGTTCGTGAAAGGATTACAAATCATTTTACGCTTTTCGTTCCAGTGAATTTAGCGAATTTTCCAATTTTCCCAGAAAGGCACGTTTCGATATTTAACTGATATTGTAAGAATAGATGTGGCAATGATAAATATTATGAGTGGGGGGAATAGGCGCAGACACAATCATAATGGCAGTAAACGGAGAGTAAGTGGAATCTGAAGGACACGAAGAACAGTGGAACTTGTGTAACCAACTAAAATCAACCGTGAATGGATGGAAAATGGGCTTTTGTGTGCTCACTTCAATTGTTTTCACGATGAACATTGAACGCAGGGGTTGGGTGTTCAGGATGAGTGGAAAAATTTAATTAATCAAGCTTAGACGAATCCTTAAGTATTTTGAAAGGATTTGTTTTGAGATGTGTTGTTACAATAAGTAATAGGAAAGTTGGCTGAAGTTTTCAAATTGATTTT
This sequence comes from Odontomyia ornata, assembly GCA_963969285.1. Lineage (NCBI taxonomy): Eukaryota > Metazoa > Arthropoda > Insecta > Diptera > Stratiomyidae > Odontomyia > Odontomyia ornata. The sequence continues at coordinate 7,440,739 of OZ017741.1, forward strand.
GTCTTTATTTGGAGAACGAAATTAGATTATTAGTTTTCATAGGAAATAATCCTTTTTCGGTAGTGAGGTCGTGTTCGGTACTTATTAATCAAACAAAATAAAAGTTTAATCATTGTTTAAATTTCAGTTTCGCAACAATTGAATTTGAAGATTAATTAAAAAGACAAATCATTTATTCTGCTTAGAGGAAGGATTCCACTGGAATTTATTTTCATAAATGGAATATCCTAACCAATATTTTTTATGTAGAAATCAACATTCCTGTTGCATATTATTCCTCATATTTGGCGGATACTCTAATCTCATCTTACATAAAAATATTGAAAAACTATGTCGGTTTCAAAGCAGACGATATTGAATGGTTGTAAAGCTTTAAGTAAGATGTTATGGGTTCAAAACTCTTGTGGAAGCATTTTGTTAACATTCTTTTAATTACTCTTATTTTTAAGTGCCCTAAACAAGGTGGATGAGCAAGTTCGAAGTTTAAAGGGGATTTTTAATATTCAGAGCCTAGTCTGTTACCTATTTGGAGAAAAAAATTTTCTGTATTGTATGATAGCTCTAAAATCGTGTTAATACCACACAACTTTTAAGAATTTTTAGATCTGCTAAAAGTTACAAAAATTTTCCTTAAAATTCATGTACATATCCCACTCATTCTGAAACTACAATTTCAAATTTTTATTTTTCATGTAAAGTTTTACATACTCATTAACTCGGGCTGGACTTGAACTCACATCCCATGATCACAAGGCAAAAGTGCTTCAATGCAAGCATTTTTGTCTTGTGATCGTGAAATGCGAGTTCAAGTTCAGCCTGAGTAAATGAGTTGGTAAGACTTTAAATGAAAAATATGAATATAAAATTGTAGTTTCAGAATACGAGCAAGTGGTTTATGTCACAAATTTTTAGACAAATTACTGCTGATTTTATTAGATCCGAAAATATCTTAAAAATGGTGCGGTATTACTACAATTTTTGGGCTATTAACACAATTTTGGGCTTGCGACACGATTTTGAGGTTGATACATAAGTATGATGGGAAATGTTATCGTACCCAACACTAAATCATCTAATTAGGCACTTGCATTAATGGCAGTTGTTATGGGTACTGCAAATTGAATTTCTAGCTTGGTTATTGCAATTTTCCTTAGTTTTAAATGCGATTCGTTTTGTTGTTTAAATAGGAGGGTGGTTCAAATATGATGGAGGCAAACACTGTAGATGGCACGCATGTATGTTTGTTTTGAACGTCGTGGGTTGAGTATGTAGTAGCTGGGTCGCTTACGAACAGTGTGGCATAATTTTCATTGAGAGTGCATGTTTCACGCGCGTGCTACGACCATCAGTGAATTTTAAGTGCCGAACGCCTTTACGCAACGTATTGTCATTCAGTTTTTAAGTGTGGCAAGGCGTTAAAAATACGGAAATTTTTCTCCGTTTTCGAAACCAGTTCGGTAGTGAGTGTCTGAGTAGGACTGCTGTATTTAAATGGGCCATAGCATTGAAAAATGGTTACAAACCCGTAGAGAATGAGCCGCAAGATCGTCGACCGCAAATCAGCATCACACCAGACAACATTTGCCGCGTAGAACAACTGATTTTGGAGGACCCTAGGATGAATACTCGAGATATTTTGGCTAAACTCGGCATCAGTATTGGTAGTCTAACGTCCATAAAACCCCTTCAATATCGCAAAATATTGGCACGATGGGTTCCTAAACTGTTGATCTTCGAGCGAAAATTCACGCGGTTGGAAGTTTGTCGGCACTTGCTGATGCGATACGAGGTGGAGAGGGACGGTTCTTCAACGCAAATCATCACTTCAGACGAGACATGAGTACACTTTTACACTCCCAAAAGCAAGGTATTGTCTAAAGAGTGGAAGAATAAGGAGGAAGGGGCGCCAGTGAAAGTGAAGACAACCAAGTCCGCAGGTAAGGTTATATGTACTGTGTTTTTGGTCCAGCGGGGCTTGCTGTATTTAGATTTCCTGCGCACCCAAAGTGCACTTCTTCTCCAAGATAATGCTTACCCTCGGACCGCGCGTCTCACGCTTGATGTAATATCAGGATTAGGTAGGAGGTACTTGAACACCCCCACCCTACTGTCCGGACTTATAACTCTGTGACTAGCACATGCTTGGACCACTGAAAGAAGCCCTCGGGGGTCGAAGATTCAACACCGATGACGAGGTAGAAGAGTTCGTGCGCACATGGCAGTCCAAATTGGCCAAGGAATTTTCCGATACCGGCAACAAAAAGTATCCGGAAAGGTGAACAAAATGCGTAACTTGTAAGGAGGAGTACCCAGAAAATCTGTAAATTTTTGTAAATGTTTTGGATGGTAAATAAACGTGTCAGAGCATTTGTCTCGATCATATTTGAACCACCCTCGTACTTAATGGTTCAAAGTCGTTTTACCCAAGTTTTTTTCTCTCGGTGTGTTATGTTCAAATAAATACTAATCAAATTGAAATAAGGGCCACCTATTTTTTTTATATCTGGGCTGATTACAAGTGTTATATCGCGGCCAACTCTTTTATGCGGCCACCTTATACTCGTACATGTTAACTGACTTTGGGTTGTGTTTTGTAACCACTTGATTTTAGTCAACTTGAAGGCTAACTTTTAAGTCACTTATAGTGTGGAATTCCTCCTGAACAGTTGAACATTTTTTACTGATAATATCACCTTCTCGAGTGCCGATAAATTCCATCAAGACAATGAAATACTCTAACTATCTTTGAGTAAAGGCCTAAAAAGAGCTGCAGTTCTAAAGGAAAACAAAAATAATTTTAAAAATATCTAAAAGAAATCGATTCAGAGTGCTTCTTTTTGTGGCTGAGAAGTGAGTGCTATTTACGCACTGAGCGTGTTACTTTCAATTATTGGACGCTTCCCCTATCACCCGAGAACCCAGCCTGGAACTGTTTGGCATATTACTTTGGGCTAGGCTTCGTTTTCTTATACAAAGAGACAACTTCGAGTTGCAGGACTCCTTTCCCTAGCTGGAATGCTAAATCAGTAGACAAAGGAAATTTCCACTTTCAGTACCTCCTTTCCCTAGCTGGAGTGCTAAATCAGTAGAAAAAGGACATTTCCACTTTCAGTACCTCCCTGCACTCCAGTATGCCTTTTGCAATCATCAGCATTACCCAAACGTAATACGCCACGCGCTTCTATTTTTCAATTGACATAAGTATCTTTTCGACTGTAGTCGCCGGAGAGAGAGCTTGCATTTTGCGCTACAGAAAATCATGAAGCAGACATCATCCAGCACTTTCCTGCAAAAGACATAGTCTGGGAACTAGGGCTTAACAATCTTTTACTGGCAAGACTGGTAATATCTATGCCCGCTTCAGAGCTAGACTATGAGAAATCAGTCTCACCATGCACTTGATCGAGCGAATGCATCAGGTGAGCAGCCCATCTTTCCTTGGTATTATTCTTTAGAACTGTTGCTGGCTTTCCTCCCTAGTAGCCACCTCTCTATCGCCCTAGCTCCTGCGCAGATAGACACCCCTTCGCTCCCTAACAAGGAGCGCAATAGGCATCATACCTGCAATTACCAATCCCAGTGACTTGGGTATGCATGTGCAATTCGCAGCGCTTCTTGTCTCTGCATCTATGCCAACTGCTTTCGGTGCAACTCCTTGTTTAGAGCGTCGCGCCAGAATTGTGACCCGTAGAGTTGGATAGATTGTACAGCACTCCAAACTAAGATTCCTGTGGCGTTTAGCCACAGCAAAAAAATAATGTAAACGCCAGACCGTCCTAAAAAGGAGGAGGGAGAAATTTCGTAGCACGAGCCAGCAGATGCCGAAATAATAACGAACCATCCTCAAGTTTATAAACTGATCACGACAGAAAAAGAAAGGAGTGACCAGACATATGAAGAGACATCGTCTGATCTCACCGCCCCCATAAAAAATGTGGCTGTGTACTAAGAAATGGAAACTGATAACCTCTTCAATGACAGGATTTCACAAAATACAATTGCCGTCCAGCAACACCAACAAAAAGCTAATCTACAAAGCAGGAGACGTTTTTAACAGAATAAAATTAGCATGTAACTGACCAGTCACCAGCAAAGGTGTAGAGAACAGGCTCCTTGAGCTAGAGGAGCTCATAGACTACATAGTATATTACTGGAGTTAGCTCAAGACCAAAGAGGACTGAAAAAGAGTAGAAAACTAAAGAAGCGCTGCGGTCTTAGCCTAAAAGGCACACTTAGATAGCTCTACCATCAAACAACAATAAAATTGAAGGTGATTGGGATAAAAGGAGATAAGATGCATTTGATAGGCGTGCAATACTAGATTAGGGGTCCCAGACAGTGCTGGCAAAAGGAACGAGGAAAGCTGCAAAAAAACTCCTTCAAAAAGTGCCAGAAAATAAACAAAGAACCTGGCAGAAAGCTCTAGTTGTAACACTTCAAGATGGCCAGTCCTACGCAGAAACGTTGCGAGATATCAGGCAAAATAGCTGACGTAGAAGAGGCCATAAAAAGTAAGCTGCCTAGTGTGAACAGGATCAAAGCAAGGCTTACACTAAAACCATAGGGAACAACGCATGACCATCATTGATCTGACCAAAAAGGATGCTAAATAACTTCTGAATTAGGGCAAAGTAAGAATATGCTGGGTCAACTGCATTATAAGGCAAAGAGCAGCACCTCATCCATGTTTCAAATGGCTTGGCTATGGGTGCACCGCATATGTATACAAAGGGCCTGATAGGAGCTCCCCATGCTACAAATGTGGTGAAATTGGACATACAAGAAAAGGGTATACGAAGAAAGCACACGGTATCCCTTGCAGGGATGCCCATCTAAGGTTGGATCAAGAGTCCGCTAAGATTAAAATCAGAACCTTGATGGCCACTATACTGCAGGTAAACCTAAACCATAGTTCAACAGTAATAAAAGTGAGTGTGCTATTCTACAAAAAAAGTTCTACATCATCGTATCCTGATGAAATGGGTACTGCTGCCATCTGGGTTTGGAACTGGGATTTCCAAGTGATGTAAATGAGGGGATGGTTGCAAGTGCGTTCGATGCTCAAGGACAACTTCCTTAAGTATGTACCTGATGCAAAACGAAACTATGTCATCTTTCCAAGCCAAACTTAATAAAGTTTAATGGCTTGGAAAGTATTGTCTTGAACGCAGATGGCAACCTGCTTGCTAGGAAAGACTTTAACGCTAAATCTATCAGATGGGGCTTGCTGGGGAAGGCTTTAACGCTAAATCTATCGGATGGAACATACCTTTAATAGATTGGCGGGAAAATGAGTCCTAGAAAAAGTGGCCAGGATATCACTCATCGTGCTAAACACCGAGCATACGCTGACGTATCAATACATTCTGCTTGAGGCCCGTGGTGTTGTCTCCCGATGTGCGTGCTCTTGACCTTATACATCTGTTGAGAGGTTCACTGAGATGCTTATGACAGGTGATCTACTGCAAGGTGATTCGCTGGGGACAGAATAACTGGTAGCTAGAATGTCGTGAAAACAACTATGAATATCATCATGACCACTTGCAGCGCTTCTAAGCCCCATCGAAAACCTCGGCATAGGAAGCCCCCAGTACTTGGTGATTGACTAAAATTGCTGAAAAGCAAAGTGAGCGTCACAAGCTTCGGCATGAGACTCAACGGGTAGGCATGCAATTGGGCAACAGCATATAAGTTGGCTAAGAAATCCTTTCGCAAAGTGATTAACAACAGCAAGGCTTTCTGCTGGCGAGATCTAGTGGCCCATACAAACAAGGATCCATGGGGCCTTGGCTAAAGCTACTATGCGGTAGCTTAGTGCCCTACGGATGCATTGCAGACACGAACTGGAAAACATTGACGAGATAGTGCGGGCACTGCCCATCCCGTCTGTGTTGGTGCCATCCACTGAAAAACAGCAATCGAGTGCCCACGCTTCACACAGCCGGAGCTGAAAGAGGCTGCCCTGTCATTAAAATCAAGTGAAGCTCCCGGCCCGCATGGTGTTCTACCTGGGGTATTACAACTTGTCTTTCACCATTGTCCTGACTTGCTGCCCAGTACATTCAATGTTTACCTACGGGACGAGGTTTTCTCAGTACAATGCAAGGTGGTGAGGTTCATGTTGATGAGTTAGGTGAAGAGATATTTTGGATCGCCCGTTATGCATGCTGGACATTGCTGGGAAAGTGCAAGAGAAACTCAACAAGGGAAGACTCACTGCTCACTGATTCGTGCTGCTAAGGACGTACCCCTTGGTAGCACGGCTTTGGAGTAGGACATTCCACCGTTGATGCGATTCCAGAGGTAGTTAATTTGGGCCAAAAGGTAGAGACCTATAGCCACGCCAATTGATGGATCGTTCCAATGGTGGCACTTAACGTTAAGAACGCCTTTAATTCCGCTTGGTAGGTAATATTTTGGATACGCAAAAACCCCTTTTCAAGTTCCCGAATATCTAATCAAAGTCTGCTTTATGACACGATACAGGGCCAACAAAAGATAAAATTTATAATACATTGGGCGCTAACCAGAGATCTTTCCTTGGTTCAGAGGTGTATAACATATCTTATGATAGGCTTCTTAGACAGTAGACCCCAGACTTAACAATTGTGAATTGCATGAAAGGAAGGTGAACTACGCAGATCCGTGGCTATGATATGGTGAGACTAACTTCTACATGATGATGTTTTTGAGAAAGCATGTTTGTTTTTGGTCTTAGCTACACAAGACAGATAAGTCACAGTCCACCGACTGTAAATTATGTCTAAGAGAGGAAGATGATACCTGCCACAAATTTTTGCATGCATACAATCAAACAGACTGTGGCGAGACCTCTGTAGGGTGATGAAAAAGCTCACGCTAAGTAGTAGAGCCACGGTGATGCTTGAACCGGCTGATGAATGGAATTATAAAGCATATTGAATTCGGGCAGTCCTCAAAGAAAACTAGTTGGGTAGACAGAGCTATGTTCATGTCAGCAGGGTTTTGTACTCAGCACAACCACAACAAATACATACTCGTTTTGCCCTTATTCTGCTGCGAAAACTTGCTGTGACACACCGACGGATGGATGGACGAGCAGGTACTGTCATAAATAGGGTATTGTAAATATTTTTTTAATATATTCAAAAAGGAACTCGCAACAGTCGGGGACGTCAAGGCTGAAAATTCACTTGGCTGGTAATTCTTCCTCCTCCCTCTCTTCCTAGGTTGAGGGTTCCTGATGGCATAGAAAAATAGGGCGTGGCCCAAAGATATTTGTTAAACAGTTCTACGCTAGGTGCTTAAGTTGACGAAGGAGATGATTAGTAAAGTTACCTGCAAGAATAGGAGCGCCACATTCAGAGTGTAAATAGAATTCACCTTCCAACCACAAAAACCAAAAAGTCCAATAAAAAAATTCAGCAGCCATACTTCGACTCCCTTCTTCACGCAGTAGATCAGACTGCGGTTCCTCAAGCATTGCTTTAAGATTTGCATAATGTATCTTAGCACTTGGAAATGACTTTCCAGTACTTCCATGCTATGCGACCATCCGGTGGAATTGAATGCGTTTCTGACGTTAAGAATATCTAGCGGGACAACCCTTCAAAAGCAATGGGTACCTCGGTGTGCTGGATTACGCCTACGGCTTCTTAAATTGCGTTAATAGTAGATCATCCTGCTCTTAAGCTTTAATGCTTTGGAGATAGACTCCCACTAGTGCAAATTGTGTGAGTGAGTTTTCCCTCCATCAGTTATTTTGAGTACTTTTCCAGCTGTATCGATCATACGTGGCGGTCGGTATTCAGAGAGATTCAGGGATTTCACTAGCTTTTGCTAACCAACACGAGTCTTGCCACCTTTGAACTTTCTGGGAATATCTCTTCACGCAAGCAAGTATTCAATAAACTGAATAGCAAGTTGGAGCAGAATTGGTAAACCACCTGCAGCACCTGAGCTGAAATTCCGTTTGGTCTTGGAGCTTTTTTTTCTTCAAAGACAATGCTGCTTCCTCCACTTCCATCCACATAAAAAGTGGGTATTTCACGAGTGTTTCATTGTGGAGAGCCTTAATATAGACTGAGAGATTGGGGAAGAGAGCCTCCACAATCTCGTCCATCGTTTCCATATTATATACTCTTTAGGCGCCTAAGCCCTATGGGTCCCTTTTCACGTCATCTAATATTTACAGAGGCATTCTCTAGGTACCTTATGAGTTGTTAATATGGTACCTGCATCTTCTTGAGATCGTGCTCACTGGGCCTCTCATTGGAGCTTATGATTCTCTCTTCACTTTCCGGTGATTTTAGAGAACTACCAGTATACTGAAGACTTGTCACGGGTGTTTTTGGCAAGCCATGGAAGACTTGCAGGTAAATGTATGGAGGACTTGCTGGTAAATTTAATGATTCTCATAGTTGAGTTCACTACACCTTTAGAAAAATAGTGTCAAATTAAAAATTAACACTTAGTCTTTCCATTTAGAACTCAGGCGGGTATGAGACCCATAAAGTTGGCTCCCTCTTCTATTCCTTTTACAGGATCTTTCGCAGGGATGCTTGGCCTTCTACACTCAATATAGGCCAAGGTATTATATTTTGGATGTCGATCCTGTTGGGCGGGGTGCGTGGGAGCACTGCCAATACGTCGATACCTGGATATTTGTGGGCCGTGGCTTTACGTCTCGCACGCGATTAATTAGGTATTCGTCGTCGCGTTTCCTCTGTAATCGCTTTCGGTAGTTATTTTGACCATTGGCACCTTTTCTCCAGCCAATTGGTTCGATTACGACACTGGTCACTCTTAGAAATCGTAAGTGCTAAAAAAAATTTGTAGTAGGCCCTTGTGCTGTGGAAAAAGAACCCACCCCACGACACTGCAAAAACAGCTTGCCAGTGCTCTTACGTGTCCCCCGGTAAGGTCACTTCCAGCCTAGCACTAAATTTCACTCGCCGAAGCAGGAGACCACTACTGCAGTTCTCAACGGACATACATATACCATCCAAGAGAAATACTACAGAAGCTTCATTATATACACTGTGTTCATCAAAAAGATCATTCATGTTTATCTGGTTACCAATTTCACTTATTAAAAAATCAGGATCTGCCCCACTGGCGTCAAAATAGAATAATACCATATCATCCAAAAAAATTATTCCTTCTTCATAATTACTTTCTTCAACTGATCGTCAGTATGTGCTCGCTTAAAACTCACTATGTACACAAAAAGAAGAGAAAATTGTAACAAGTAACAATTTTGTAAAATCCAATGTGTAAACGAATCAATGATTTGAACTTCATATCTCAAATGTCAATAATATCATGTCAAATATTACAATCTGTCAATGTCACTTGATATTTTTTAGTGGCGATGGATAAATATGAAATAAAGAGGAAAGTATACATATGTAGATCACTTATGGTATGTGGATTCACGAGATGATTTTTACATTCCTGGAAGCGCAGACAGACAGCAGGTGATCTCTAAATATACTGGTTTATAATAAAAACATAAGTGGACTTATGGAACAATGCCACTCCAGAGCACGGACAGTTAACCTGTTAACTTAGTATCAGAACGTTTCCCAGCTGACTGGGCGAACACACGGCTAACGAATGGTACTGACCATAACATTTTCTCGAGTACCGATACATCTTATCAAGGTAATGAGATATTCTTACCATCGGCAAGCGGAGGCCCGAAAGGGGTTGTTGTGCTAAAAAAAATTTACTAAGTGGAATTCTATTCGCACCCCACCAAACATAAACTCAAATTTGTGAATCTTAAGTTGGGAGGGTAAAAAAAACAAAATTCTGCTATAAAACACGTGTGGAGAACAAATTGTCAAGGTGTCACCCGCAAGGCTTCACTCCTTTAAGACACAATGAATCCGATAAGCATATACTCGTATGAAGAATTGTCTACCTCGAGAGTTTGTCTTTCCCAGACAAACGCACCATCAGCATCTTGAATAGTCATGTGCGCATGGAATGTATCTGAATGTTTGGATTCAGATCCATTTCATGGCCACATGAATATTAATATTTGCATCGTGTGCACATGGAATGTATCTGAATGTTTGGATTTGGATCCAATTCATGGGCACATGAACGTTCTCACAATGGGATTTTTGCTGAGTGGCAAAAGCACATGATATGTATTCGAATGTTTAGATTCGGATACATTTCATGTGCACGCGAATTGCGGATTGCGATTTGGAGGAGTTTTGCGTGGTGGACATTTATTACTAGTGAAAGCGAGTCAGTCGAGTCACCATCATTCAGACATTTTGCGTTGTATATTTTAAATTGATTCGGGACAATTAAATGTGTTTAAAGATACGTAAGAATATTTTAATTCTTTGGGAACAAAAATAACCTGCCAGGGCAAAGGAGCCCTGACTTCAAACATTTGGAGGCCTCGGCAAGATTTTAAGTTGGATTTCGCGCCGTTCTTCAGTTTTGGGGATATCGGAGTTTTCGATTGGCGAGACTTCGATTCCGGTAATATTAGATCACGCTAGAGTTGCTGCTGCCGAATTTGGATCCAGTGTTACGTGATTTCAAGTTGGACTTCGCGCCGTTCTTCAGTTTTGGGGATATCGGAGTTTTCGATCGGCGAGGCTTCGATTCCGGTAATATTCAGTCACGCTGGAGTTGCTGTTGCTGAATTTGGATACCAGTGTTACGTGAACATAGCGTTGTAGCTGAGTATCAGTGTCTGTAAAGATCTGTGCTGTGCCGTTTTTTGTTTTAAACTTCGAAAAGTCAGTCATACAACATGGAACGTTTAGCGGAACGACGAAAGGGATTGGCTAGAGAGTTGGAAAGTGTCATTACCAACTACAAAAAGGATTCAGCGGACCGGAAACAAGATGCCGGGTATTACGAAACAAAGCTTCGGCAACTCGAGTCTGCGTGGGATGCCTTCGAAAAAGGGGATTCAGAGATCCGCGAGTTATCGGAAGGGCCAATGTCTCACGACTATTTCACGAGCGCCTTGTACGAGACAACGCAATCAAATTATTTGCTGTTTTAACAGCACTTCAAAGATCGTATGCTGGCCTTGAAGAGAGCTGCTTTACCAACTGGTGGCCCGTCGACGCAAAGGAAATTGCCCATTGAGGATACCAGCGAAATGGTGGCAGATACACCATCACCAAGTGAAAGCAGCATTACAAGGATGTTGCGACGATATAATGCAATGGCAGATTCCCTGCTGAGAACGATTTCCCGTTTGGATCACCCAGAGCTGTCAAGATCGTGGTACAAGGCCAAAATCGCTTTGGTACAAAGATACTGGTCACAGTTAAAGGAGTGTCACCACTTGATTTCTGAACTTTGTGACGATCCCGGTGGACAAGGTTTCGATGTCGCTCGGCACGTAAAGCTCGAGGAAGTATCGCAGGACTGGCTGATCCAGTTAGAAACTAGGCTGCAGGAATTCGAAACAGCCTCAGCGACACCAATTCCAACGACAGTGGGCCCCAGTTTGCGTCTACGGAAGATAACGCTCCCAACTTTTGACGGAGAATACTTACGCTGGCGACAATTTCTCGACTTGTTCTTGCAAATGGTGCACAGCTAACCAATGTCGAATTGTCAAAAGTTATGGTACCTCAAGGCTAACCTTACAGGAGCAGCTGAAAGACTTATTCGAAATTTTACGCTCTCTGAAATTAATTACGAGGCAGCGTGGAACACCTTAAAGGAGCGGTATGATAATCGACGACCATTAGCCACTGCACTCATCAATCGTTTACTGAGTCAACCATCGCACGCGGGTCAGAAATCTTCAGCGACAGCTGTGAAATCTCTACATGACACTACCCAGGAGTGCATCAGAGGCCTCGAGAATATGGATGTAGCCACATCTGATTGGGACCCACTACTCTTGCACCTATTAATCAGGAAGCTAGATCAGGACACTCACACACTGTACGAGCAATCGTTGACCAGCCCGCGAGAACTACCACCTTTAAAAGGCTTTTTGGATTTTCTGGAGACACGCTTTCAGGCTCTCGAGGCACTCGGCAATGTATCAAAGGGGCCGTCGGAGAGCCGGACCAGGTGTGCCAAAGCTACAATAGCTACCGCGGTGACTCTTCAGTGCCTGATGTGTGAACAAACGCACCCACTGTTCTACTGCCTAGATTTCCTCAAGCTCAACGTCGCGAAAAGACTAAAATTCGTCCAGTTGAAGAAAATTTGTGTCAACTGTCTCCGAGAAGGGCATAAGGCTGCGAATTGCTCGTCCAGAAGTTGTAAGGAATGTGCGAAGAATCACAATAGCCTACTACATTTGAGTGGAGATACCAAATCAAATCCAGCCAAGGTGATGCCCCCGCGTTTGAAAGCGTCTAAACAGAAGGTAAAACAGCAGTCCGAGGCACCATCGCTCGCTCTAACTACTCTGACGACACCACGGTCCAAGCGATACGTACTCCTGAGTACGGCCCTGGTAAAGCTGACTGGCAGAAATGGACGGACAACAGAGTGCCGAGCTGTATTAGATCCGGGCTCACAAATAAATTTGATTACGGAGCAAACAATCCGAAAACTGGGGCTATCATCAACAAGTCATCCCACGTTCATCGAAAAGGTCAGCGGTAGTACAGAAAGGGCGCAAAACAGGGTGAATATTGGCCTACAGTCCCGATTGACTGGATACGCCACGCAATTGGAGGCCTATGTGATGGATAAAATCATCTCACCGCAACCGTCTCAGGAGCTTGACATTTCAAAATGGCCGATTCCAAAGAACATTAAGCTGGCAGATCCGAACTTTCATCGAACGAAAAGAATCAACCTGTTGGTGAGCGCCGAACACTTTTACGAGATTTTGGCTATCGGGCAGATAAAACTGGGCCCCGAGCTCCCTGTGCTCCAAAATACGCTCCTTGGCTGGATAGTCGCTGGAAGAGCGGTCCAACCTCAGTCTTCCCCAGTGACTTGCGGGGTTCTAGCAGAAGACATCAAACTAAACGAGACCATCAAACAATTCTGGGAAGTGGCGGAAGTGCTCAACACGAAACCACAGCTTACATTGACGGAAAAGGCATGTGAAATACATTTTTGCCAAACGATGCAAAGGCAGCCTGATGGTCGCTTCCTGGTAAGACTCCCCTTTCGCGACGACCCCAAGAAGCTGAGCGATTCAAGAGCTATTGCCATACGCAGATTCCTGGCCATAGAACGGAGGCTGGAAAAAAATGCCGAACTGAAACGTCAGTATAAGGAATTCATGGATGATTACCTCCATCGTGGGCACATGGAAGAAGTCACCTTGCAGATGGACGAGAAGTTGCAGTGTTTCTTACCGCACCATTGCGTGTTGAAGCCAAATAGTAGTACCACCAAGTTGAGAGTGGTCTTTGATGCCTCCAGTAAAACGACGACAAATATTTCATTAAACAACATCCTAGACACCGGACCTACGATTCAGGACGACTTGTTTGCAATCTTGCTACGTTTTCGAATGCTCTGCTTCGTTTTCACCACCGACATCGAGAAGATGTATCGTCAAATAGTGCTTCATCCCGATGATCACAAGTATCATAGTTTGGTCTGGAGAAATAGTTCAACTGAGCCATTACGGTACTATCAATTAAATACCGTCACCTACGGCACGACCTGTGCTCCATACTTAGCGACCAAATGTCTTCAGGTGCTGGCACGGGACGAGCAGCACAGGCATCCCCTGGGTAGCAATGCATTGCAGAACGACTTCTACATCGACGACGTTATGACTGGGGCGGACAGCTTGGCGGAGGCAATTTGGAAGCAAGAGGAGTTGATCAAAATACTCGCTAGTGCAGGCATGCCCCTGCGCAAGTGGTGTGCCAATCATCCTCAACTGTTGCAGACGATAAAACTTGAGGACCAGCAGTTACAACTGGATTTTAGCAACCTGTCAGAAGACTACAAAACTCTTGGCGTAATCTGGAGCCAAGCGGTCCAAAATTCACCAAAAGGACGATTGCTTCTGATATTGCCAAGATGTTTGACCCGCTGGGCCTCCTGGCACCGATCATTGTAACTGCCAAGCTTTTTTTGCAGGAGATTTGGCGACTGCAGTTGGAATGGGACGCTGCCTTGCCTGCAGGAATACACACTCACTGGTCCGAATTTCGCAGCAGTTTGCCATCGCTACTGAAGGTTCGCGCTCCCCGACACGTTCACGCTGGAGAGAAGCCCGTGTAGGATCAGCTGCATATCTTCTGTGATGCCTCAGAGAAGGCATATGGGGCGGCAATATATGTCAGACCTACCCTGAGAAGTGGTCAAGTGGTGGTCAGATTGTTATGTACCAAATCAAGAGTAGCCCCGATCAAAACGGGGACTATTCCACGCCTGGAGCTGTGTGCTGCCCAACTAGGAGCTGAGTTAACCGATCGAGTCAAAACGGCACTTAATCTGCAGAACATTTTCCAAATATTCTGGACTGATGCTGAAATCGTTCTCGCTTGGCTCAATTCAACCGCATCGTCTTACCACACTTTCGTTGCTAATCGGGTCTCAGCCATTCAGACGCTCTCGAGACCAAACCAATGGCGCCACGTTAGCTCCGGAAACAATCCAGCCGACATTCTATCACGGGGCATAGCGCCAGCTGAACTGAGTAGCTGTGCCATGTGGTTACAAGGACCACCCTTTTTGAGTGAAGCTGAATCAACCTGGCCTCCCGAATACAAGAGGGAGGGACCCTGCGACTTAGAGAAAAGGCAAATCAAGGTGACAATGATGGCGACAACCAGAGCGGACATGCATTTTATTCATGGAATTACACATGGGAACTCCTTCAAAAGGTTGCAACGTATAGTCGCCTACGTGTTGCGTTTTGCTGATAGTTGTAAACCAGGTTCCCAGAACCACCACCCGCAGAATGGGACCCTCACGAGTTGAGAGCTTTTCAATGCCCTCGAGGTCATCATCAAGTATGTCCAGCATGACGATTTCTGCGAAGAAATACGGGACATTCGTTTAAAGAAGCAGATCAACAAAAACAGTCCTCTGGTCGGGATGGTCCCCTTCCTGGACTCGGAAGGAATCTTGCGCGTCGGTGGGAGGCTGGAATTGTCCAAACTTTCGTTCGAAGCCAAGCACCCCATTTTGCTGCCGTTCAAACACCCACTCACCAAGCTATTGATGATGGACATTCACCGCGTCAACTGCCATCTTGGGATGCAAGCCCTGCTCACCACTACGAGACAACGTTTTTGGCCTATAAGAGGAAAACAGCTAGCGAGATCAATTGTGCGGCAATGTATTGCATGTGTTAGAGCAAGGTCTCAACTATACTCTCAAATTATGGGAAATCTGCCGGGCACTCGCGTTCAGCCTGCGCGCCCTTTCATCAATGCGGGAGTCGATTTCTGCGGGCCCATCATGATACATTACCGTGGTCGAGGTACCCGTCCCCAGAAGGGTTACATAGCTATCTTTTGCTGTTTCGCCACTAAGGCCGTCCACATGGGATTGGTGAGCGATCTAAGCACCGAAGAATTTATTGGTTCACTGAAGCGATTCATCGGAAGGCGAGGTCATTGCCGAAATCTATATTGTGACAACGCCACCAAATTTGTCGGAGCACACAACGAATTGTCGGGATTATCATTATCACTCTACTCAAAAGGCGCAGCACGAGGTAACGGCTTCATGCAGTACCCGAGGAATCGACTTCCATTTATACCGCCGGGCGCACCCCACTTTGGCGGTTTGTGGGAGGCAGCCGTTAAGTCAGCCAAAACTTTACTCCGCCGAAGCACGTCGTCGGCAACTCTCACATATGAAGAGCTGCATACGCTGGTAGTCGAGGTTCAAGAACGCTAATTCCGATGTCAGATGACCCTAATGACCTGACAGCCTTGACCCCCGGGCATTTTCTCATTGGAGAACCCCTCACTGCTATGGTGGACGTTCGTGCCGTGGAAGCTGATAAACCACCTTAAGCTCGAATTCTGGAGACGATGGTCACGTGAATACCTTCATCAGTTGCAACATCGGGTCTAGTGGAGGCGGGTCCACCAAAACGTCCTCCCAGGGACGATCGTCATCATAAAGGAAGACAACACACCGACAATGAAGTGGCCACTGGGCCAAATTGTGAAGACCTACGAGGGCATTGACGGTTGCGTAAGGGTTGCAGACGTAAAGACCACGTCCGGAATACTGAAGAGACCGATCCGCAAACTGGCCCCACTACCAGTGAACGATGACCTACCAGCTGATGAAGCGGCACCAAAAGCGAGCAATCAACCATTGGCAGGAGAGGAAGGTCAAGTGAGCATCGACAGCAATCCGGCGACGAGGCAGAAATTGGTGCAAATGGGGACATCGATTGCGACCCTCCTCTTGGTGTGCCTGCTAATTCCTACGGTGAACACGGCTCCAGCACAGGTTTCACCGACTGGCCCACATCCTGGTCTGCATTTCCAATCATTGGGCAAGGCGTACCTATCTTCGAGCGAATGGAGGCTGGTAATCTATTACGATCTGGGACCGTATTGGACGGAATTGGCCGTGCTACAAAATGGAACTCGCCTGTTACAGCAGTTGTGTGAGAAGGGAACGCCCGCCGTCAACAAATTGCATGCATCTCATAGATCATTTCCGACATTTTGATCAAGAGTTCTCCAACATCAACCAAATCGTGCGAGTCAGAGCTAAGAGGGGGGCTATAAATGCAGTCGGTGGCCTCGCACGATCGCTGTTTGGTATTCTGGATGATGATTACGCCAACCAGATGGCCCAGACCATCAAAACCGTACAAGGAAGGCAAGACAAGTTGCATTCACTACTGAAGAATCAGACCTCGATCCTAGACTCGACGCTGAACATCCTTGGTAAGAGCGAGAAAATGATGCACAAAAGGTTTTTGGCAATAGAGCAGGAGCTGGCTCGATTATCCAATGATGTCAAGGCTCTCCACATGGAAGGAACTCAGAACTAGGTACTGGATTTGGTAACAACATTGGCATTTCAAATGACGCTCATCACCATCAACCTGCAGAGAATTCAATCTTCTCTCACGAATGTCGTCGCAGATACCCAGCACGGGCAATTCAGCGCATTGCTTTTATCACAACAATAATTGAGCGCGGAATTAACCAACATCAGGGAACACTTGCTCGAGAGCCAGCGCCTGCTCATAGACCATGACAACTTTCTACAACTGTTCCAAATAACTTCAATCCGGGCCAAGGTGACCGCAGATTTCGTCGTCTTTGAGCTAAAGTTCCCACTGGTAGCTGCAGTAACGTTCGAGCTCTACAGGCTTCTTCCGATACCAATGGTGAAGCACAACCACCTGACCGCCATACTACTAACATCACGATATTTCAGCGTTAATCCGCATCGCGACCTCTATTATCCACTATCCGAATTGGAATACGCTTCCTGCATACCGATGGAACCAAACGCTCACATCTGCCGGCAGTCACATCCTTTGTATAGCAAAGAATCCAACGTGAGCGGAGGCGAAATTCTATTGCTGAAAGGAATTCCATCCACAGCCGGATGCAACATCGTTCATCTGCCCACTTCATTTGTCTGGTCCAACATCCCACATTCAAATGAGTGGATCTATGCGCTTACCAGCCAGACTGTTGCTCACCTCGTGTGTGACGGCAACACCTCCACGCTGATACTACAGAGGTCCGGCACACTCAAGCTAGAACCGGACTGTATTCTCAAGTCCGATGATGTAACCATCCAGGGACATCGCATATACGAAAGCCAGGTAGGCGTTTCACATACTGCGATCCATTCGGGCCTAGAACTTAGAGGACCAGAATCCATCCATGGTCTCAACTTCTCCAGCCAGTTCAACACATCTGAGATTACGAAGGCTGGTGCAGGCACAAGATCTTACTTGGACTAATCAGATAAGCACACACGACATTCATCAATACCATCGGCTACCTGAGCATCACCGTATTGGGTATACTCATCGGCTACCTCGTTTGCAGATTCTACAAGCGGCAGTGCCACGCCCACACCACACCACCTAGACGACACAGCCTGCCGCACACCCTGGAAGAGATTGACCGGAGCGTTCAACGGGGGGGTAGATGTTAAGAACAAATTGTCAAGGTGTCACCCGCAAGGCTTCACTCCTTTAAGACACAATGAATCCGATAAGCATATACTCGTATGAAGAATTGTCTACCTCGAGAGTTTGTCTTTCCCAGACAAACGCACCGTCAGCATCTTGAATAGTCATGTGCGCATGGAATGCATCTGAATGTTTGGATTCAGATCCATTTCATGGCCACATGAATATTAATATTTGCATCGTGTGCACATGGAATGTATCTGAATGTTTGGATTCGGATCCATTTCATGGGCACATGAACGTTCTCACAATGGGATTTTTGCTGAGTGGCAAAAGCACATGATATGTATTCGAATGTTTAGATTCGGATACATTTCATGTGCACGCGAATTGCGGATTGCGATTTGGAGGAGTTTTGCGTGGTGGACATTTATTACTAGTGAAAGCGAGTCAGTCGAGTCACCATCATTCAGACATTTTGCGTTGTATATTTTAAATTGACTAGGGACAATTAAATGTGTTTAAAGATACGTAAGAATATTTTAATTCTTTGGGAACAAAAATAACCTGCCAGGGCAAAGGAGCCCTGACTTCAAACAACACAAATATCATCTCCCAATACTTATCAGAAAAAAATTGTTCCGCCATTAACCTAATAAATTATACGAATCACCTTCCTAGGGAATTTCCACGTATGCCAACGTATCCTCTCAAAATTCCATGGATATTTTACATCCTATACTTACACTCCCATACGTTCTCTTTATCTCCCTGAATGCTTGCCTATCTAGTCAATAGGATTCCCATAAAAGCACACACGAGTGTGTCTGTCTAAAGTTGCGGGAAAAGCTAAAATATTTACAAGCAATTCATCTTGATGCGGTGGCGATACGGTACATGGGTAAACAGGAGCCCCTTCTATGTGTACATACGCTACTCAATAGTGAATTAATGCCAAGGAAGCGACTTCCCTTTAAAAATCTTTTGACTCCCTCTTCTGCTAGAATAAAATTATACTTGTATTTAAGTTAATGAAATCCCTAAAATCTTTGCAGGTCGTACCATTTCTCTCCGCTTGAGTGAGTACACCAGGTGAGCATTAAGTTTCATTAATTAATTCACACACAAACTGACTCAATATGTAACTGAAATTGCGGGAAATGTTTTCTGAATATTTTCATTTTGGTTATAAATTAAGAGCCATTCCATTTGGTTTGTTGTTTAGAAATTTGATAGCTGGTAGCTGAAAAGGAAAGCAGAATGTTGAGTTTGAAAGTGAGGGTCGATTTTAATGAAACTTGCGTTGGCTTCAACGGCAGCTCATTCAAATTTTGCGGTTAGTGGTGTAAGATGCAGCAAATGAGAACAGTTGGACGCTGTGGTTGTAATGTTCGAGAGAGTCAAATTATTTTTCAATCTGGGAAAGCAATTTCCAGAATTTCATTATTATTTCAAAATTATTATTGTGAGCTCATTTTGTATGGCGACAAATGCAGATGGTGCTCCGAGGACTGACTGATAAGGTCGTTTCAATTTTGTGCTAGAAATGGTTTTATGAATATTTTAATAACAATTTCGAGTTTGCTGTAGGAAGCATTTGAGGTAACAATAAAAATTCAGTTGCATTCGACATTTTGGAATGTGTGGGGTGTGGAGTTAGTGCGATTTAGCACCTTAACTCCCTCATATCTGTGAGTACTACAGTACCCACCCACTTTCCCGTGGCAGCTTCAGTCAATATATAATTTAAGAAATCAATTTTACATAATTATTTGGCGGATAGTTGGGAAGCGTGAATCATCCCCGTTCCGGACAGTTCGAAGGAATGCCAGGGTACTATTGGTATGGTTGTCTATTGTGTCAAAAAGTTTCAGTGCTCTATCACGTACGTATTTTTCTACTGTCTCAAGTCTTAGGTCCTTGTATATGTCAGTATTCCTAATGCACCATGGAGTTCTTAAGATCTTTCGAATAGTTCTATTTTGGAAGTACTGGAGTGCTTTTTTGTTAGTCTTTGTCGTTTGGTAGAAAGCAGAACTACCATATAGTAATGTCGGTCGTATAATTTGTTTGTAGATGCTGCAGTCGATTTTTAAGGCTAAGTTTTTTGGATTTAATGAGTGGGTGTAGTGAAGAGAGAAGTCCAATACAGTGTCCCCGTTTATTTTGTATGTGTTGTTTCCATGTCAGGCTTTTGTCAAACGTAACTCCAAGGTATTTAGCTGTTGGTGCCCAGTCTATTGTTTCATTGTCAACGTTAGGTCTCGGTGGAGTTTGCTGTAGTTTTCTTGTGATGAATAGGGCTTGCGTTTCAGCAGAATTAAGCCTAGTTTTCCATTTGCGAAAGTATTCCAATAAAATGTTTATCGATCGTTGCAAGTTTGAGGTGATGACTTTTGCTTGTCGTGCTGTAACAAATATACAGATATCATCAGCGTAGAGTGATAATTTTACTTTTGGAGGCAGAGTAGGAAGGTCTGCAGTAAATATGTTGTAAAGGACCGGTGATATGGGCGAGCCCTGAGGAACTCCAGCATCAATTGGTCTCAGGCTTGAGAGATGTTTGTCAACTCTGACACGAAATGATCTGCCTTCCAAAAAGGAGCCAATAATTTGAGTGAGCTGCAATGGCATGTTGAACGGATGCATTTTGAAGATAAGCACTGCATGCCAGACTTTATCAAAGGCCTTAGCTATGTCAAACATAACTAAGCCTGTTGAGTTTCTGCGATTTAAGCCTGTTCTGATGTGTTGGACCACTCTAACTAACTAGAGTGTAGTAGAGTGTCTGGCTTTGAAGCCTAGGGCGTAGCCAGAGGGGTGCTGAAAAGGCTTCAGCACCCCCCGAAATTCTAAAAAAAATACCTTCTTAAAATACCTTAGTTTTGCTGCTTTGCTGGTTAGTTTACCGAACTATTGAGAGAGGTTATTTGGCGCACGACAAACACGCATACGGACAATTAGAGCTCTTCTGTGGCTGACTGCACGGACGCGTCGCTACACGAAATGTTCAGCGACTCTACTCACAGTCACAGTGACATATCAGTCAGTCGTCATATTACATTTGTTGGGCTTGCATTACAGTTTTGTAGTCTAGACCAACAACAACTCACGTTGTGAGGTGTCAATGTGTATTACACTGAGCTGTGCGTGTAACAGTGCTGTTAGTTTATTGTTGCTGAGTATCTATAGTGCGGTTATATCTTAAATAAAATGAAACGTCGTCACGTGAAAACAATTGCGAGTTTTTTTTTTAAACAAACAAAAACAAAAGTATCAATTGAAAATGAAGCTTCGACTTCTGCCTCAACAAATACACAAGGAAATGAAAGCTCTGACTGTGCCAGTGATAGTTGTGTGCAAGTTCAAACCGAGAATGAGACTACCAAAAATACTAGTTCACAGCCACACGTGCAAGAATATGGCGAGGTTTCTGAAAAAGACATTGGTAAGATTTCAGAATTAGTTTTTTCTTCATTTCCTGTTAAAAATATGGATAAATTGAGGCGTAAAGCATTGCTTGATGCATTCATACCAAATGAAAATTTTAATTTTCCAACTACTATGGCAAGCGGTCAAAAACGAAAGTTTTAACATAACTGGCTCGTAAAATACCCGTTGCTGTCTTATTCAAAATTGTTAAATGGAGCTTTTTGTAAGTATTGTGTAGCATTTTGTTCCGGAAGTGTAGGAAAAGGGAGTCACGAAAGCATAGGCCCATAAGTTAGCTCACCATATACAAAATGGCAAAATGCGTTGGAAAAATTTAAAGCTCACTCTGATGCTCACTATCACAAAAAATGCGCTGCTTCTGCTGAACACTTTTTGAATGTTATAAGAATGAAAACTGACAGTATCGCTTCTAAAGTTGACACGCAGAGAAAGAAACAGGTTGCAGAAAATAGAGAAGCCCTGAAACCTTTAATTGAAATGGTCATTTTTTGTGGGGAAAATGAGCCTCCTTTACGAGGCAAGGAACACGATCCTGAAAGCTACGGTCCAGTTTCCTTGGAAAATCTACATCACAAGGATGGGAAATTTAGAGCCCTATTGAGATTTAGAGCAAATAGTGGAGAAGAGAAATTGAAAAGTCATCTACTCAACTCTCCAAAAAACGCAACCTACGTGAGTCTTTCCATACAAAATGGAATATTAGACATTTCCTCAAAAATTATTCAAAACAAAATTGTACAGAAAGCAAACACATCTGGTGCCTTTTCAATTATAGCAGACGAAACTTTAGATGTATCGGGTACAGAGCAGCTGTCTTTATCTGTACGTTTTGTTGATGAACAAAACACACTTCATGAAGATTTCCTTACTTTTGCACCTATAATTGACATGACTGCCGAAGGCGTTACAACCGTTATCTTAGACAAATGTACAAAACTAAGTCTTGAAATGGAAAAATTGGTTGGTCAAGGGTATGATGGCGTTAGCACTATGAGTGGACAGTTCAACGGCGTACAAGCTTAGATCAAACAACTGTACCCAAAAGCAATCTACGTTCATTGTGTGTCACACCGGTTGAATCTTGTATTGTCATCAGCTTTAAGTGAAAAAAACGTGAGAAACTGTCTTGGCACTATGACAGAAATTTGCAACCTATTCAGAAACAACGCGTATGCAGGGGACTAACTCAAATCTAGTACCAAAAAGTACGTTCCAGAGAGCAAAAAAACCCGGTTGCTCCTTGTTTGTCAAACGAGGTTCATTGAAAGACATGACGGAGTTAATGTGTTTGTTGAGCTTTATGAGGCCATTGTCCCCAGTTTGATCGAGTTATCAGAGTGTGACCGTTCCATATCATCTCGTGCAAGTGGACTTCTTGCTGCTATAGAGAAAAATTACTTTGTGGTATCTCTCTTGACGTGCGAAAAATTGTTCACTTTTACTTTGCCTCTTTCAAAGTATGTACAGAGTCCAGATGTTGATTTAAGCTCAGTATACAGACATGCTTCTTCTGTTATTGAGATACTGCAGGCATTAAGAGATGACATTGATGCTGAGTTTCACAAGTTGTTTGAGTCAGCTTCTAAGATGCATGAACTCTATTTTGACGCTGCATTGAATGTGCCTAGATTAGTGGGTAGACAAACTAATAGAGAAAACTACCCTTACGGTAGTGTTGAGGAATATTACAGAAGAACTATTTTCGTCCCATCGTTAGATAACTTAATAGCCCACCTCAAAAGCAGATTCAGCAACGGCCAGGATGATATGTTAACTGCACTGAAAGTTATGCTTCTTCAGCATGCATCCAGAAAAAATGTTGATGAAGTCGACAAACT
Organism: Odontomyia ornata; assembly: GCA_963969285.1. Taxonomy (NCBI): domain Eukaryota; kingdom Metazoa; phylum Arthropoda; class Insecta; order Diptera; family Stratiomyidae; genus Odontomyia; species Odontomyia ornata. The sequence continues at coordinate 7,464,067 of OZ017741.1, forward strand.
TTCCCATTATTTCGAAGAAAATGCTGTAGTTGTAAAAGCAGAGTACCTAATATGGTGCAAGAAGTGGGAAAAAGAAGAGATAGCGACGAAGAAGAAATATCCAAGTATTTCTAAATGTCTGGATAACTGTGACAAGACACTTTTCCCGCACATTCACCATTTGCTTAAAATCTTGGCAACACTTCCAGGTAAGTTTAGTTAGTAAAGGATTCTGAAATTTACCCGAAAAAAAATTAACTAAACAGTTTAATATTTACCCAAAAAATATTAACTAAATTGTTTAGTTAATTTTTTTTTTTGGAAAATTACAGAATTTAAACATAGTTTTAACTACTACTCTTTTTTTATTACTCTTTCAGTTATTATGATTTTTTACTTTGACTTACCTTAACCTTATGCTCGTTTTTAATTATAAATTTTTCTAAGAACCAAACTCTCATTAGTTAAAACATTAATTTTAAAAAGCCTAGCCTAAAGTCATAATTAATTGTTCGTTTTGACAAAATGGTTTTGTTTTTCAGTATCAACATGCACAGCCGAACGGTCATTTTCGACAATGAAACGAGTAAAAAACTATTTGAGAAATCGAATGAACAATGACAGATTAACTGATCTAGCACTCTTGTCCGTTCACTACGGCAATATCAATGTTTCGCCAGAAGACGTGTTGGATATAATGGCGAATGTGCCGAGGAGGGCTGTTCTCTTGTAGTTTTTCGTGCTATAAAAACTATCTACATTTTACAAGTATCTATGGAACTAATTATAGTCTACAACTATCAATTATTAACTAATCATAGAACATGTAATTAATTATATCATAATACGTTTTCTGTTCTAAGCAATTAAGCGATAGTAAAATTGACATTTGTTGTAATTTTGTCTCTTGTTCGCTTTTTTATCCCATGAAACTATAACATCCTTACAACCTTCCTGCCCATTTCAGCACTCCCCAAAATAAAATCCTAGCTACGCCCTTGTCTGTCTTCGTGTTGAATGTTATCCATCAGTAGTCTTTTGACAGACGACTGAATTATTTCCTCAGTTCCAAAGTCCTCCTCATCTAAAGAATTTTCGCGGAATTGTGTTTCTAAGGAATCTGCAAATGCCTCCGCCTTACCCGCATCGTAGTATTGTATCCCATTCGGACCATGAATAGGCGGTACCACAATTTTAATGCTTTCCCGAAAATATTTGGTCATTCTCCAGAAACTGCCACGCCCAGGCTCGAGACTCTGCAAAAAGCTCTCCCATTGCTCGTTTCGGAATACCCTTATTTTATCATGGATTTCATTTGTCATCCGAGTAGTGTTTATACTTAGCGTAGGGTCACCTGTAAACCTAGCTCTCGTCCGAACTTGATTCCTTCTCCTGATCAGTTGTTTGATATTCTGAGGGAATTCATAGGAACTCGTTTCCCTTCTCTGGGTTATGACCGTGTGGTCCTCTTTTGCCTGTATTATTTTCTGAGCTACGTTCTCAATCATGTTGTCGAGGTCGTCGGCCGTTTCAGGTGATTGAAAATTAGTTTCATTGGCCAATGCGACTTTAAACGCTTTCCAGTTTGTAGTTTTCCTTTCCTGCATAGGAACATCAATAAAGATGCTTTCTATGAGGAAAAGGACAGGTTTGTGGTCGGAAGACAGTTCGTCGAGGACATTTAACTGAACATTTTGTGTGAAATCTCGCGATATTCCGATGTCCAGTGCAAAGCCATGTCTTGTTCCGTAATGTGTTGGCTCATTGGGGATATGTAGGCTAAAGTGGTTGGCTGTGATGAATGTATTGAGCTCGGTCCCAGCTTTATTGCTTCTCATAGCTCCCCAAAGGCGGTGTGTGGCATTTAGGTCTCCTGCAATGAAGATAGGGCCCGCAAGTGCAGTAAGTACTCTGAGATCATCTGGAACATTTCTATTTGATGGAGGATTGTAAACAGAAATCACAATGAACTCCAGAAAATCAGTTTGCATCTTGATTACTGTGGCCTCTACTTTTTCAAGTGTGGGTGTATTGATGAGATAGTGACTCACGTTTCGTCTCACGAGAATGGCTGTTCCGCCTCCTCTACCTGTCATTTTGTCATTTCTGTACATGATATAGTTGGGGATGCGGAATCGTCTTCCAGGCTTTAGGAAAGTTTCTTGGCTGATGATGATGTCAAATTTATGATCGAAAATAAACTGTTGTAATTAACCGGTTTGCTGAAGCAAGGAATTCGATTTCCACGTCAGAATTGAAACGTGATTCGTTAAACTCATTAGTGTTTAGAATTGATGACATTTTGCGATGCAGCGAACATGGTTTGAATCATGTTTGCCATCATCTCTTGCATCATATCTTGGAACTGGGTCTGTATTTTGGCAAACATTTGGTCCATATTGTGAGTTTGATTTTGTATGCGTGGGGCGGCCTGTGTTGTGGTTGTTCGTTTTTGTGCTGGTTGTGTGGGTTAAGCCGCAGCAACCTGTGCGAACGATCTTCTCACGTTCTTTGGATTCCTGGGACAACCCCCGTAGCTTGCTGGATGTTCTCCGCCACAATTAACACATTTTGCTTTCTCTTCTATTTTCCTCGGACAGTTCGAGAAATGGTGAAGCGAATCGCATTTAACACATCGAGACTGTGCATGACAGTTACTAGCAGAATGTCCAAATTGTTGACAATTGTGGCACATACCCTGGCCCGTACGAGGACGCTGTGCTTCCACGATGCACATAAGATGGCATACAGATTTTATGTTGTAAATATTTGTTTCGGTTTTTCTGAGGAGAACCTTGACGACTTTAGAGAGACCTTCCCTCATTTTAATGTAATAGGCTTCAATTGGGTTGAAGCCCTGAGATTGTAAGTCTTCTTTGATCTCTTCAGCTGAAAGGCCATACAGTCCCCTGATGATAACATTCAGCTGTCTATCTTCTGGAAGTATATAAGTGTGGTATTGCAGTTCGTTCTCTGTTAGTGCTTTGGTCAGTCGTCTGTGATCTGTGGGTGTAGTTGGTATAATTTGTATTCCCAGGTAGACCCTTTTCGCGGATGTGTATGAAATGTTTTGTGTTTTCATTATGTTCAGTATTTGGGACCATTTTGAGGGCTCTCGTAAAATGAACGGAACTGTTTTAGATTCTTGTGTTTGTGTTGCGGGTTGTGTGTTTGCAGTGTTTGGAACTGTTGGCTTTGGTTTTGGTGTGATGGCCATTTCTTTGAATATCGTAGCTGCTTTTGGTAGTAGAAGGGCAGGGAAAATCTCATCCTCTTTGTCTTTGTTACTATCGCAGTCAACTTCCATCTCACTCTCTGTAGTTTCATATGAGGAACATGACTTGGGAGGTGAAGACGCCCTCACCTTTCTGTCTGTCTTTTGGATTTTCCGTTTACCTTAGCCTTATTCTTGAGCATTAACACTAGTTCTGCATTTTTCGCAGCTAGCAGCTCATTTTTGTTTCGCTGGTCGGCCAGCTCAGCATTAGTTTTCGCGAGTGTCTCTTGTGTTTTTAACAGCGTTACAAACACTTGATCCAACTTCAGCGTTATATTGTAAAGCTGGGCGACCAGTGAAGCAATTTGTTCATCTTTGTCAGCAGGTATGTCAAGTCCGGCAACCACGCCACCGTCCGTCGACATCCTGTCCACCAAAAGGGAACTATCTATATGCTATAATTAGTAGAAAGTCCGCCAAATAACTGATTTCCAATATTTAAAAAAAATTCAGAATTTAGAAAAAATATAACAAGAAAAATTGACTGAGACTGACCCAGGTCAGTAAAGGAATACCAAGGACTCACCTAGAGTCCCGGTATTATATCTTCTGTCTTCTTATTCGCTCTATTTTATATTTGTTTCTATCTCCTTACTCGCTCTATCTTCTATTTCTTTCTATCTTCTTACTCGCTCTATCTTCTTCTCTTTCACTCTATCTTCTCCTATTTCGCTCTATCTATCTGCTGTCTCGCTCTACATTCTACCCTCCTATCTTCCCTCTCACTCTACTTCTCTCCTATTCGCTATCTACCTCAGCCTTCGAGTTCGTCCTCTACCAATCTTCTGTCTCCTTCTTATCTTCCTTCTCCTTATCTTCTGTCTCCTTCTTATCTTCTGTCTCCTTGTTCTACCTCCTTCCTCTTCTATCTTGCATACATTTTACTTCACTTTCTACTTTTACTCTCCGTCAGCACGTCGACTTTTTAACTTGACTTGACTGATTGGTTTCATTCGACATACAACTGGCTTCTGTAACAAACTCATTCAACCCAAAAAATGTCGACTATTAATTATACTCGTATGTGTATATTTTGGTGCATGTTAATTCCTTGTAATCTTTTCGTAAAATAAATTTAATCCATGAGTTGTTTATCATATCTTTTAGCTAAAATTCCATATACTGGGTAGCTGAAAGCATAGTAGACTTATAAACTTTCACTAAGTTGACTAAGTGATTTGAAATTACTTTTTGTGAGGAAAAAATGACTTACGATGCATGTGTGCGTGTGTGTGCGAATATATCTATCAGTTGTGGAATGTCAGATCTTATCCAAGCGAAGGCTCCCAGCTTCGAATTCTTCGTGCCCAAGCCAGGGCTTTTAAAATGTTGACTTTTGGGCTTTTCTTAAAAAACTTGGCTGTAACGCACCTTCAGATTGATATCTTTGTTTGGAAGGGATTAAATATGAGCTTTGAAAATAATTTGGCAAACCTGTTTGAAAATATAAACCTGAATTATTTGAGCTTTGTTTATTTTGGTTTTTTAACAAAATGTGAGGCCGACCCCGCAAAGCGAGATGAGTCAAATTTCAGCAATTATAACTTTGTGACAACTTTAATCAGAGATTAAAGTTAAGGTAGTCGAGAAGATACGAGTATGCTTCTAGCAGAAGGATTTTATTCTCAATTTTTCATATACAGAATCTATTGCTCAGTAATTAATGAAAAAAAAATGGTATTGAAAAAGTGTTCGACACTGTGTGGCGTGATGAGCTTTGGTTCAAATTAAAAGACCTAAAATTCTGTTAAAAAAAGAGAAATCCTTTCAAAAAAGCGTATTATACCAGCTGGAGTTTCTCAAGGTTCTTTGCTCAGCCAACTGCTCTTTAATATCTTTGCCCACTTCATTGTAGTAAAAATAACCCCTTGCACAAAAACCTTAACATCGCAATTTCCGCACTAAAATTTCCAGTTGAAATAAATTGCTCCATTTTCATAACTACTGCTTTGCTTGAAACATTTTCATTTGAAAATTGTCTTCATATTGGCAATAATGGAATACTCGATACAAAATTACGGAAGGAAATTGTCGCTTAACATATTACGAGAAATGCTATTGTGGCGTCCACATGCTCCCCGCAAGGGGCGCATCAAGCAGTTAGTGGATGCCATGAATTTTGCAACTCATGTCAACGAGACCTCCGACGAGTCAACATCGCGCGCGCCAACATGTAGTTCTTCTCTACATTCAATTCTACTTATATAATTCTGTTCTTTAGTTTTGCCAATAAAGTTATATTTGTGTTTAGTAAAGAAATATTCTTCCTTCTAATGGGGATCGGGCATAGCTTATAACCAATCCCCATACCATCAATAAGCAGCGCCATGTAATAATGGATAGTCCAAAAAGTATTGAGCCTTTTTTGTCACTAGATGGTGTTCGTTGTCATATATTGGACAATACTAATCAGATTAAGTCAAACTGACGTGCGTTTGAAAGGTCACATTCCAGTCAATAATTTTCATACCGACAGTTTTGTATTTCGATATTCGTGTCAAAAGTTGTATTCATTTAAAAATGAGATGAAAATTCTGACGAAATTCCTTATACGAGGGTCATTCAACAAGTACTTAGCCTCACCGCCCGATGGCGCTGCTATTACAAAAGAGTTTTACCATCGTGTAGTACATTCAACAAAACTCATGAAAGGAATTGACTGAAACTTTGACAGTAGGCTACTAAAGGAATGTACTGCACGATGATAAAACTCTTTTGTAATAGCAGCACAATCGGGGGTGAGGCTAAGTACTTGTTAAATGACCCTCGTATTTTACAATATCACTACGATTATTTATTTATTTATTTATTTATTTAATAAGCCAAACAAGGCAATCACAACAAAGTACTTATATCTAAACAAATCACAAAAAAAGTAAATATATATTTAACAATAATTTATTTTAATGCGTCAGTAATCTTTTTTTTGAACTTATGTATTGAAATAGAAGAAGAGTAATGTTCACTCATAGAATTGAAGATCTTGCAACACCTATTAATTGGCTCGTTGTCTGCGTAGGTGGTTTTATGTTGGTCTTCATGAAGCAGACGAGTGTTCCTAGTATGTTTAATCGTTTCCTTGAACGTGATTTTGCTTGAAAGTAATGCAACATTTACTATGTGAGGAAAGATTCCAAATATTTAATCTTGGCTGGTAAGGTGGCAAGTTAATGAAGTCTCTTGTGTCATAAGCATCACGCAAGGCAAAAAGGATAAACTATTTCTGCACAGATTCAATCGGATGCTGTGATTCCGATAGCATGGATTCCAAATAATACAACCATATTCAAGGAGGGGGCGAACAAATGAGCTGCATAGAGTTTTGGTGACCCATAGCTTTTTGAATTCTTTGGCGCGACGTTTTATGAAACCGAGCGGCTTGCATGCCCGAGCAAAAATTGTATCGTATTGAGAATGGAAAGTCAACTTTCTGTCCAACAGAACGCCCAGTTCTGAGATCTGGTCATCTTTTTGAAGTGGGGAATCATTCAGGTTATAAGTGTGCTCAAATACTGAGTTCTTTCTCGAGAAGCTTATAACATAGCACTTTCCAACATTTAGATAAAGCTTGTTGTCGTTACACCATTTCAATAATGAATTTATTTTGGCTTGCAGAGTAGACGGTGTGATATATTTTGAGGTCGTCAGCATACAGAAGATGAGGTACGTCACTTAATATTTCAGACAAGTCAGAAAAAAAAAGTCGAATAAAAGAGGGCCCAGGTGGCTACCTTGTGGCACTCCAGAAGAGGCAATAATTTATCTTGAAAAAGTGCCCTGGAATTTTACAAACTGTGTTCGATTATTTAGGTATGATGCAATCCAACTCAGTAAGGACCCAGAGATGCCGAACTTCAGAAGTTTGGAGATCGAAATGACATGATCGACTCGATCAAAAGCTTTGGTGAAGTCCGTGTAAACAGTGTTAATCTGGTTACCTTTTTCCATTTCGCAGAGAATAGTTGAGGTAAGAAGCATTAGGTTAGTGGTAGTAGATCGACCTTTGCGAAAACCATGCTGCTGTTTGTTTAAACGTGGTTCAACCAACGTGGTAAGCTTATCACAAACAATTTTTCGAACAACTTTGGAATAGCTGATAGTATCACAATACCTCTATTATTTTGTTTGTTATAGACCGCTTATCGCCACTTTTGAAAATATGAGTCAAATGGGAAGACTTCCAGACAGTTGGAAAAGCCTCTCGTGATTAAGCTGCGTTGAATAGAATAAACAGAAGGGAAGAGGTTTGATATATACACCCAACAAGAAAACTCGGTGGAAGAGATTCAGGTCCAGGTTCCTTGTTAATATCAAGTTCTTTAATAGTGTTTACGATATCTTCACTTGACATGAATGGTGCTGTCGTTGAATGGCAATTTGGTATGCTAGAAGGGTTGGTGGTCGGGCAAAAAGCGTCTTGGAAATGTTCGGCATAAAGGCCGCATATAATTTGAGGGCAGATTGAATTACTATCACCGTAATGCATTGATATTGGAAATCCTGTGGCTTTTTGCTTGGTTTTAACGAAACTGAGAAATTCTTTGGGATTACGAAGAATATTTTCCCCGGTTGAATTGATGTATTGATCATATGCTTCGCGATATCTTATAGTGAATTCCATAGCCAGCTCATCATATTTAATCTTAAGGCTTGTGTCAAAGTTGTTATCTCGTATTAATTTATAGAGCTTGTTCCTTTGATTCCGTAGATGTCGAAGGTCACAATCTAGCCAGGGCTCGGAAACTTTGGGTTTTTTCTTTATTTTAGGAACATGAGTCTCAATGCATTCGCAGAATGTTTTATAGAATGAAGAGACTGCTTCCTCTAAATCTAAACTTGAAAGATAGTTCCAATCAATATTGGCAAGATAAAATTTAATGCTATTATAATCAGCATTTAAGAAATCAAATACAATACAGTCATTGTACGTTCGGGAAAAAGTTACATCAGATATGGAATGTTCAACCGAAGAAGCGAAATGGCTTCGTGTGTTAGAGAAAAGGTTCTCGTTGTCATTGGTTGGACTAACCACAACATCATCATGAGAATTGGTAAAAATAACCAGTTTCCGTTTTGGTTCGGAGTCAGGGATACTTGGTGTAAGTTATTACCATAAAAGGCATTGATTAGATTAAGATCGATGGTATTCAAGAGGTTTTTTTTTGTGGTAGGGAGGTGAAGGCATTTACGCCCGCCGAGTCTGGCAGTGTGGGACTCCCATGGAGGATACCCTTGGACTACCCACTAAACACCTCCCCTGTCAATCTGAGAACCTAGCCTGGAACCGTTTGACACATTACTTCGGGCTAAGCCTCATTTCTCTACACGTTTAGGCGCCACCGGGCTACAGGGATCCCTTTTCCAACGGAAGGAAGGGAAGGGAGAGGGATTTCTAGAAAAGAGACCCTCCGCCCTGGACACCTTCAGGCGCTCATATATTTTCCTTTTTATCTTAAGGACTGCCCGAGCGTAATGTGCCACACAGTTCCATTTGTCAACGGATGTGAGCATCTCTCCAGTGAGTTCATCCGGAGAGAGATCTCCCATTTCTTCAATGAAGTCACCGCGCTGTTTTTCCCACCTCTTGCATACAAAAAATGTGTGGTAGGCATCATCGACCTCTCCAGCACAGAATATGCAGTCAGTAGACCGTGACTTACCAATCTTGCCAATCACTGAGTGAGCGTTTTCGTTCTTCGTGGGCGACAGCATCTCTGTCGCATTCGTTTCTCCGCAGGTAGATTCTGCGGCGCTCCTTGGCAAGGAGGGCAATGGGTATCACTCCTGCGATGACCAGCACTGCCGACTCCGAGACAGTCCGATATGCAGATGCACCTGTGCCAAGCACCTTCGATACAGCCCCTTCTTGAGAGCCTCACACCATATTTCCGATCCGTACAACAGTACAGATTATACTGCACTCATCAGAAGTCTCCTTCTTCATGAGGTGGGACCCCTTATGTTGGCCATTAGCCGGCTGAGAGCCGAAACACTCGCTGCAGGCTTGTCAGCTATTGCCCTGATTTGCTCGGAGAAACGCATCTTCGAGTCGATCAAAATGCCCAGGTACTTCACTGCTAGTTTGGTCTCAACGAGTGCTTCCCCAATGTTGATCATCCTTACTCTAGGGATTCTCTTCTTTGTCAAGATGACTACTTCGGTTTTCTCCAAAGCTAGGCTGAACCCGCGAGCAGTCATCTAGTCCCTCACTCGGCGCATTAGCATACCCAGTCTGAGTTGCGCTTGTTCAACAGTGCGTCCGCAACTAGCGCCGCGACATCGTCTGCATAGCCGACCAAGCGCGACTCATCCGGCAGCTCGATTCTCAGTAGCCCGTCGTACGTGATGTTCCACAGGTCTGGGCCAAGGATGGAGCCTTGTGCAACACCCGATGTAACTTCCATCCTCCGCCGACCCTCCTTCGTCTCATAGAGCAGGCTCCGGTCTATCATAGTTCTTCAAAATCCGCATCAGATATTCTGGAACTTGAAAAGAGTTTTCCAGTGCTTCCAGAATATTCGCTTATCTAGCGGAATTAAAGGCGTTTCTGACGTCAAGCGTCACAAGCAACACAACCCTTTTGTTTGACTGGCAGTGAGCCTCCGCTCTTTGGACCGCGCTCACTACTTCCGCTATCGCGTCAATAGTGGAGCGACCTGCTTTAAAACCATACTGCCGTGGAGATAGGTCCCCCGCAGAACGGACTGCGTCAATGAGTCTTCCCTTGATGAGTTTCTTGAGCACTTTCCCAGCCGTGTCTAGCATACATAACGGGCGGTATGCAGACGCCAACTCGGAATTTCCCTTCCCCTTGCTGATCAGTACGAGCCTCGCCACTTTCCAGCGTCCCGGAAATACACCTTCGTAAAGGCAAGCGTTGAACATACTGAGCAACAAGTCAGGACAAAGCTTGTAGACAAGCTGCAAAACCTCAGCAGGAACGCCATCTGGTCCCGGTGCCTTCCTTGCTTTCATGGATAGAATTGCCTGCTCCAGTTCCATCATTGTGAAAGGTGAGCATTCTATTGGTGTTTGTGCATGAGCTGAATCGACACGGACAGGGTGCGTGGGGAATAGTGCCCGTACGATCTCGTCCATCTTCTCTGCTTCATGTAAGCAGGGCTTCCGTTGGGCACCAAGTTTTCGCATGACCAGCTTGTAACCTAGGCCCCACGGATCCCTATTTACATCGTCCACGAAGTCTTGCCAGCATCGGGCCTTGCTCTTGTTAATAAGCCTGAGAAGATATTTCCTGCCGGACCTGTATGCTGCTAGCCTAGTGTCTGCCTCCTCCCGTGTTCGCGCCCGCTGGGCCTCTCGCCGAAGTTTGTGACACTCGCTTCTTTGTTCGGCGATCTCGTTTGACCACCAGTATACTGGAGGCTTACCGTGTCGGGGTCTCCAACGGGGCATGGAAGACTCGCAAGCAGTTATGATGTTACTCATAGTTAAGTTCAACAAGTCCTTGGCTGTAGGCCCTCCACTCCCTGACGGAGCTCCCAGCAACGGTGCGCCTGCCGTAAGCGCGTCAGCGAACCTCTCAACGTCCATCCTCCCAATCCTCCATCTTAGGATTGAAATTTGGGCATATGCACGCAGAGTGGCACCGTCGTGAATCTCAACCGCTATATACTGGTGGTCACTAGCCGTGTACTCTAGGTACCAGGGACTCCGAAGCGAGTGTCACATCGGGTATGGTTCCTACGCAACCCCAGCGGCGGAAAGTAGGGGTGTGACCAGTATTTAGGACAAAAAGCGCTGTTCTGGCCGCCATGTCCAAGATTTGCTTTCCCCTTGAGTCGGATCGTGGCATACCCCATTCAATGGCTCTAGCGTTGAAGTCTCCCCCGACCAGCATGTGGCCCTCTGTGTTCGAGACAGCGTCCTCCAGGGCATCGAGTTTCGTTCGACAAGATGGCATTGCCTCGTTAGGCGTCAGATAAACACTGAAATATGTTATTCCTGAACACCGCACCCACACAAAACCATCCCCGCGTCCATGGCCCTGCACCTGAAGGCGGGCGCTGTCTCGGACCCAGATGGCCGAGGTACCAGATTCGTCAGGGTACCACGCTTGCGAGTCCTTGTTATGATGTTCCTCGCTCAGCAACAGCAAGTCAGCTTTCTTATGCCTCGCAAACTGCTCAAGTAGGTCCTGGGCGTTTGTGCTTCGGTGCAAATTGACCTACAGGATACGGATCATTTGAGTATCGATTTGGCTTTAGTTAGGGCCTCCTTGAAAACCCAGCATCTCCCTGTCCCCGGCTCATGTTTGAGGTGACCGGGTGCTAGCTTAGCATCCTTGCAAAGAATGCATTTTGCCTCGTTCGTACACTCCTTCCTTTTGTGCCCCGTTTCACCACATTTGTAGCACAGAGATCTCCTGTCGGGTCCCCTACAGCCATACTCAGCCTGGAAGCTGATTCGAACAACTCTTTGAATGGGGAAGAACATGCAGTTTTAGCGAACTTAGACAAGGCATTTCAACCTGTAAACCTGGCTGTAGAGGTATTATGTCGTCAAGATACAGGCGTGGCTTTCGCAGAAACATCAGTTAGGTTTATGATTCGCAAATTGGAAGAGATAGAAACTCCATTGGCAGAAAAATTAGCAGCCTTCTTGAGAATGCGCATTGTTGAGGGTCGGGTAAGTTTGACAGCATGCTTGTGGTATATTAGAGATCCAGCTAAATAATGAGCAGATCAAAAAGAGTTTGCAAAGGACGAAACATTTAAATTGCCTCCAAAAAACATGATTCGAACTGAAATTAAATCACTTATAGAGCTTTTGCATCCACAACACAGTCTGACTTACTCACAGGCACAGACAAATTCAGATTCATCGTGGTCGATCGCATCAACATCAGCTGCCACCGCTAATGATACAGCTGAATTTGATGATGATGATAATGAAAGAGATCTGAGACATGCAAGAGTATTTCATTGTAAGAAGAATTTCAGGAAACATTGACTGCTGCTTTCAAAGAACCCAGTGTTAGAAAACTAACTACGCGTTCTCAGGAGGCATTAATCAAAAAGGAAATGAATTTAAACGAGTCTGAGGGGTTAAAAGGTGAACTTTTCCAGTTCATGGATAACTGTCTGAGATCTATGTTTCCAACTACCGTTGAATCCAAAAGGGCCTACTCGGCGGCTGGTTATCTCTCCAACAAAATAAAAAGCCGTTCAGCAGACGATTCTTCGACATTTGATTGATATATTTTGTTAATTAATCTGTGATATCAAATGGACCTACTGAGTAGATATAGTTTTATTTAATTGATAATAATATCTCAGTTTAATAGTCAACTCAACCTAGATAATGAGTTTCATTTTTTTGACTTCTCGTTGTTGTGTATGTTATAAAAGAACTGTTTTATTATTGTACTAGAAGATTTTTGTTTGATATTAGAAGAGAAGACTGGTTGTTTCTTTCATTTGTTATTTGATGGACATGTACGTCAAAATTTACTACTTAGAAGCTTATTTAAAAAATTATAGATAGAGACGCGCAACAATATTTGATGCATAAATGTCTATTGTAAAAATTCGTGAAAATAAATGTTCATCTTATAATACTTATAATTTTTATTATTTTGCAGCACCTCCGCTTCCGCAGTCTCGGCGTAAACAAAGAACTATACCCAGGGAGATTTTCGCGTGCCTTGGTTGAGATGTAAACACACGCACATGCAGAGTGTGGACTCGTAGTTTCAGGCATAATAGACGTGTTTTCCTTTTGATTGTCATTCGTTCCTTGGCGAAGCTTCTATTCTTTGCAGCGAGCATCGAGTGAAAAGAGAGTTGCGATACATGCGTCGCAGTATTTAGTAGTTTTTTGCACGAGCAGGAAGACGCGCCTTTCATTCTACATTCATCATAGCCGAACTTGTATCTTTTGAAATGTAAATTGTAGTTTCTGTTCGCGAATAAATTTATTAGTTTTAATGAAGTACCATTTCACTTCCCTAAAGTGGTGATCCCGTATTGAAAACAAAAGAACAACAGAAAAGCAAAATACTGTGAACTCATTCGGCTGAGTGAATTGTACTCAATGCTTATGATGGACGGTAATTCGAAAAACACCCGCAATTGGAGCTAAGTAAATCATCAGCAAGTTCCAAAATGAGTGTAGAGAACCATGCCGGTCAGATCGTAGCCCAGAAATGAGATCATTTGGCTCCGGAGTCCACCCGACAGCAACAGGTGAATGTCGTGGGTAGCTGCAAATTGCCGTCATTTTGGCGGTCGAGTCCTGAACTATGGTTTTTTCAGAATGAGTCACTCTTTGGACTCAAAAAAGTATCACCTCGTTGTCGGAGCACTGGACATTGAAAAAGTTGCGGACGTTTCTGACATTCTCCGTACGCCGTCGGCGGCAGACAGATACAACACGCTGAAAAAAGCCATAGTTTTGTGCCTCACTGATTCACCAGAAGCGCAGCTCCATAAGCTCTTGACTGGAGTAGAGCTCGGGATTAAAAGGCCGTCGTAATTACTGCGCCACATGCGGACACTTGCCGGCATAGGTGTTGAAGACGGCGTCTTACGAGTCAAGTGGTTAGATCTTTTACCACAGCAGACGCGCCGCATGCTTCTTTTTATAAAAGGCCAGATATTCGAAGGGTTCGCTGCTGTACCTGATGAGGCTTATGACATAGGAACATCTGTCATAGCGACTTCTCAATATCGAATTTCAACGCCTTTGTCCAGCTATGCATCTACACAGCCTCCGCCCAATCTACTAACGCAGGAGCTATCCGCAACGTGACAGACCATCGTCCAACTCACGAACATCACTCGCGAGTTCCAATTAAATACGAGAGATTCAGGTCAGAGAAGCCATTCAGTAGCACACAGTGGCTGTAAAGCTTAGGCCCGATCCTCTACACTAGGCCCCAACGAAAGAACGGGGTACTGTTGGTACCACACGAGGTACAGTGGACGCGTGCAGCGTTGCTGGCAGCCTTGTTCCTTCTCTATTCAGGCACAGCCGTCTCAGGAAGATTGAAAAAGCCGGCGATACTTTTGGTGGCCGTCACCGACAACTCTTCAGAAAGCCGCCTTCACCTCTTGGAGCGCAATTCCTCGATCCGACTTACCTTTGACTCAGGATCTGAACTCTCCATCATTTCCAAAAATATTATCAATAAATCGCTTCAAAAACACAGTTTCACTCTTACTGCAGCCAACGGAACGCCTATTGCAACCACTTCGGAGTGAGATAGCTCAGCTTAAGCCTTGGTTTATGCCGCCCCTTTCAGTGTAGCTTTATCATCGCAAACGTGCAGGCGGCAATTTTCAGAGCAGACGCTTTGGAACACCTCGGACTTTCCATAGATCTCCGAAATCACCGCTTACTAGATGGTCGCACCAAGCTTTCAGCACTTTGCGCAATTGGTCCAGTTCCAGAAGTGCACTCTATTATAATTGCTGCACCCAAAATCTACGCAAAACTTATCGACAATTTCGCCAAAAGCTCTGCTCGCTCTGGAGAGATGGCGTACATTCCTGATCTATCCGTCCACCGCCACATCGTTACTAGTGGCCCGCCAGTATTCGCCCGACCACGTCGACTCTCAGGTGAACGACTTAGCGCTGCTAAAAGGGAATTCAGCGAATTGGTAGAGCGAAAAATCATCCGCCCCTCAGCGAGTCAGTGGGCCAGTCTTCTTCACATGGTGTCAAAGGACAATGGAGGTTGGTGAGCTACCGGTGGCGATCGCCAGCTCAACGCAATCATCTGCTCCGACCATTACCCACTTCCAGTAATAAAGGACTTTCTGCTGGATGCTCAAGGCAAAGTGTTTACAGTCATCGACCTACACAAAGCCTTTTACCAGATCCCGATGGCACTAGAAGACATTGAAAAGACAGCAGTCACGACATGTTTTGGATTTTCCGAGTTTGAAGAATGCGACTCATACCGTGCAGCGTACAATTAATCATGTCCTCAAAAGTCTACCATTCATGCGTGAATATCAGGTTGATCTTCTTGTCATTTAAGACAGCCACGAAGAGCATCAAGCGCACCTTGCTAAACTTCTCTCGACTTTAAACGAAGCAAGCCTCCAAATTAACTGGACTAAATGTCAGATCGCCCAACTACAGGTAACATTTTCCGGCTATGACGTGTAGAAAGAAGGTTTTCACCCACCTCTGCCAAAGACCCGGGCCATCATCGACTTCCCACGATCCGAGGATACTACGCAGCTCAGACGTTTTGTGGGGATGCCGAACTTTTACCGGCGCTGTATTCCACAAGCTATGTTGCAAGCTCCTCTCACCGACTTACTTAAAGGAATCAAGAAAAGAAAAGCTAATCTTGCCTGGTCCGAGCAGGCCAACGATTCTTTCATGATCCGCAAACAGGCTATAGCTTCTGCAATGACCCCTGCTTTTCTCTCACCCACTCAGTGACTCGCTTTACGCACGGATGCATCCAACACCACCATAGGCGCAGTTTTAGATGAGCAGCTAGTTGATGGTACCTACGTTCCACTAGGATTCTTCTAGAGAAAGCTATCAGATGCGGAGCAGAGATATTTGGCCTACGGTCGGGAGCTTCAAGCCATATTCGCTGCAATCATGCATTTCGAGCGCATTTTCGAGGGCAGGCAGTTCACTACCTATTCTGATCATGGGCTGCTCACTCATGCTCTCAAGCAACGATAAGAAAAAGCATGATCTCGGCAGATTTAGCAATTCGATTTTATATCGTAGTTTAATACCCAGCTGAAATACACACCTAGGGAAGAAAACGCTGTAGCCGACGCACTCTTGCGCATGGAAACTGTCTGCATTTCTGCCGCCTGCAACTTCAGCACCATTAGCGCTGAGCAAGAGAAAGATGAACAACTACCGCACCTATTACCTATCCCTCGTTTCAAGCTTTGACGCCTCGAGATCAACGAATATGCATTAGTTTGTACCAAACAGGACAGCACTATCAAGCCCTACTTGCCAGTCTCACTACGCAAACAAGCATTCAACGCAGCTCACAATTTGTCGCATCCGAATGGTCGTGCCACTGCTAAGCACATCGCCTTCAAATATTTTTGGCCGAGCCTTCGTAGAGACATATTTCGGTTGGCCAAGCAGTGCATCCCCTGCCAAAAGTTCATCGACACAACAGAGCGAAGCTAGGAAATTTCACAGCACCGCATCAAAGATTCGACTACATCTATTTGGACCTAATCAGAGTGCCACTTGCTGAAAATTTTGAACACTGTTTAACTATAATAGACCAATCCACCCGTTGGCCACAGGCAATACCAGTACTTGACATGACAGCCGTAACCATCGCCCGTGTTCTCGTTGACAATTGGATATCCTGCTTTGGAATGCCGCTCGAAATTACGACCGATCAGGGCATGCAATTCAAGGCTGAGCTTCACCGTGAACTATCTCGCCTCCTAGGAGCTCATCAAATTCATACGACCTCTTACCACCCCAAATCGAACGGCACGGTAGAGCGTATGCACCGCACGCTCAAGGCTTCTCTCAGATGAACTCTGTTTGCAGCCTTCGACAGTGCTCCAGAAATCTCCTGTCCGTACCCTTTGGTTTGCGAACGACTTTCAAGGAGGACCTTCAGGTCTCGCCAGCAGAACTATTCTTTGGGAAATCACTTTGCATCCCAGGCGAATGCATTGATCTTCGTCCTGTTCCCGTTTGTACTCCGGCAGATTTCGTTACCGACCCCCGTCCGCTGTTCAACGCTATTCGCCCAATCCAAGCTTCCAGACATGTCAACTATCGCCCTTTCGTTTTAAGCGACTTAACCACTTGCGAATACATTTTCCGCAGAATTGACTCAATCAAAAAGCCACTGGTAAAGCGTATCGACGAGCGCACTTTCGTCGTAGACGTCAATGGCATAGTGAAAACACTATCGTCCGATCAGCTGATGCCCGCTTACATCGCTGCAGTACTTTTAAGGCATCCAGTAATCATAGATTCACAAACGTCCACTCCAGTTGACTCACCAACTTCCATACCAGAGCCTGGGACTTCACAGCCTACGCTACAGCTTAGCGGCTTACCGCCTCATTCGCCAACTTCTGTCGCTCCTTCGTTGCCTGCTCAGCTTCCATCACCGGCAAATTTACCGAAGGCGTAAAAGCGCGTTACATTTTCATTCCCTTTGCACCCCGCGAAGCTCATTGGGGAGGGAGTAGCTGTAGCGCCTCCACTTCCACAGTCTCGGCGTGAAAAAAGAATTACACTAAGGGAAATTTTCGCGTGGCTTGGTTGAGATGTAATCACACGCATATACAGAGTGTGGACAAGCCGTTTCAGGCATCATAGACGCGTTATCTTTTGATCGTCATTCGTTCCTTGTGCGACGCTTGGATTCTTTGCAGCGATCATCGAGTGAAAAGAGAGTTGCGTTCCATGCGTCGCAGCATATAGTAATTTATTGCACGAGCAGGAAGACGCGCCTTTCATTCTACATTCATCGTAGCGTAACTTGTATCTTGTGAAATGTAAATTGTAGTTTCTGTTTGCGAATAATATTATTAGTGTTGATGAAGTACCATTTCATTTACGTAAAAGTTTTTTCCTAATTTATTCAAATATTGTGATTATTTGACAAAAAAAACTGCATATCTCTCGACATCTCGAAATTTGCGAGACCTCGCAGTATTGTTATTCATAAACTTGTGGGATCTAGCTTGAACCTAAATTTCGCGAGATTTGCATTCCCTTGTTTTGAACTCAATACCTCTGTTCAGAATTATAATCAATTTGTAATCTATCCATAAAATTAATTATACAGCAAAGCATTCATTATTGAAAACATTGACCTCTTGATTCATTGAACTATGTAATTTGCTTGCTTCTCCATATTTCAAATAGTCAGCATTTTTTTTGTCTTCATCGAACATCGTTCAATTATTTAAAACATGTACACATACTCGTATGTGCAACAGTAAGCACATTCTTTGCTCGATAATTGAACTCTGTTCTGGTTAACATAATTGATGAGCATGTTGTTTTAGAATATAAATACAATTGAATGTTGAATAAAGGGGTCAGTTTTTGGAATCAGATCAGTGCATGTTTTATTCGCGACCTTTCAAAGCGTGTTATTTTTATTTGTGACTTTCACAGTTTGAGGAACAAGTATTAATTTCTCAACATTTTTGGTCCGTCGAACCGGATACGAATTGGATATTTGTGGATCCGGATACGAATTTTTTAGTGTCAAAGCATCGGAGACAATAATGATTTGGTTCTGGTGACATTTGATAAAGTCGATTCTGAGCGCAACCATTGCTCAAAATGTCCACCGTTGAATTACTTTATACAAGTTGGTGCAGACGAGTTTTTGGCTCCGCTGTTATAAGAATCTGAAAATAATCAACACCAGTGCTGAACTACATCCTGAGGAGGGTCTTTGCCAATATGCCGGAAACAAGGGGCGACAAATCCACAACTGTATCTGCTGCCACGAAAGATGATAAGGGAACTTCATCGACTACGGTCACACAATACGACCATTTTTGCAACATTGCGAGGCTGAAGAAAAACTTCGGGAAGGATAGCAAGGATCGTCATAATCTTGGCTATTTTGAGGCAAGGCTGCAACGACTGCAGGAGTTATGGACAGCATGTCAGGAGCATCATACTCTCATGCTCGACGAGACTGCCGACAATCCTGCGCGACGCAACTCGTATCTTGAAGATTTCGAGACCAGCGGGAACCAATATTTGGACCTGCTAGGGGCGTTCAAAGGTGGCATCAGGCAACATCAGGGTGAATCGAGCATCAGTATTACTGAGAAACCAGCATCTGGAACTACAAAGGTTCAGCTTGAGCGTTTGGTAATT
This sequence comes from Odontomyia ornata, assembly GCA_963969285.1. NCBI lineage: Eukaryota > Metazoa > Arthropoda > Insecta > Diptera > Stratiomyidae > Odontomyia > Odontomyia ornata. Next base: position 7,483,159 of record OZ017741.1, read on the forward strand.
CCCAAGTTTGACGGGAGTTACAGACAATGGCGGATGTTCATCGATTTGTTCACGTCAATGGTGCACAATAATGAGTCATTATCTGCAGTAGAGAAGATGCAGTACTTAAAGACTCATCTGACTGGAGAGGCGACACGTGTCATCCAGCATATGGACATCAACAGCGAGAATTACGAGGCAGCATTGGAAATGCTTCGTAAACGATACGACAATAAACGATCCATCGCGTGGAGCTATCTACATACGTTCCACAAACTACCGGCAGTTAAGAAGGAACGCGACTTTAACATTAAACAATTCATGGACACTACGGCTGAGCTCATTGCCAATATGAAGAGCATTGGTGTAAACACGGAGCATTGGGATATACTGATCATTTATTCAGTTACACAAAGACTAGGCCATGAAACAAGAAGATTATGGGAGACGTCCATTAGAGCATCATCAGAGATACCAACTCTAGCAATGTTCATAGATTTTTTAACAAGCCGTTTCAGGACATTAGAAGCGTTGAATGGTCCTAAGAAACCCCAAAAAGTGGATGCACTCACGGTTCGTGACGTAACGACTTGCGACATTTGCAGCAAAAGTCATCACATAAATCAATGCGATACCTTCAAGGCATTAAAGTTGGAACAGCGACAGGAGGCTGTGAAACGAAATAAATTGTGCTTTAATTGCTTAAGGAAAGGACATGTCATCAGTAAATGTCCATCTAAATCCAGATGTCGAACCTGCTCCAAACAGCACCATACATTGCTCCACGACAGCAATAAGAGAACGTCTGCAGTATTATCTAGCGACGCTAAACCATTTACACCATCAACAAATTCACTTTTTGCCGAAGAAAATTATCTTTGGCAGCAAGTGCTATTGGCGACAGCCCGAATCAAGGTGGAAAACGCTTCATCGGAGTTGGTAACATTAAGAGCACTTGTTGATTATGGTTCACAACGGACATTCATCACGGAATCAGCTGCTCAACTGCTCGGACTGAAACGCGAATACGCTAAAGTTACGATATGTGGTCTAGGAGCAACCTCAAAGGTTCAAACAAAGGGAAGCCTGCTGCTGAATATCAACCCAAGATGTGGAGATAGCGTGTTCACTGTATCAGCTTTGGTGATACCCAACATTACTAATATATGTCCTTCAATCGACGAATTAAAGGAAGCGGAAATCATCTGCGTTCGCATAGCTCAACGAGAAGCATTCTCAGATGAAATTGAGCAACTGGAGAATCACAAGCCTCTGCGTAAGTCAAGTCGCCTTATAAGGCAGTGACCATTCTTGGATTCGGAAGGACTGCTGAGAGTAGGTGGAAGGACTCAACAGAGTGCATTGAGCTATGACACTAAGCACCAAATTATTTTCCCTAGGGGACACTTAGCAAACCTAATTATCAAACACTACCATCATCTTACGTTGCATGGAGGTCAACAGCTGGTTCACGCTACAATCCGAACGAAATTTTGGATAATAGACGGAGCAACAGCAGTTAAGGCATTAACTAGAAAATGCGTCACATGTTTTAAAGTCAACGCGAATCTAAGCCAGCAGCTAATGGGTCAGTTACCATATGAACGAGTTCAACCAGGCAAGCCATTTGCTCGCACGGGAATTGATTATGCTGGACCCATTTCCATTAAATGGAGTAGTGGTAGAGGCAGCAAAACAACAAAAGCGTATATTGCCGTCTTCGTATGTCTTTCAACAAAGACAGTACATTTGGAGTTAGTGAGTGACTTAACGGCAAAGGCTTGCATCGCGGCAATAAGAAGATTCATTGCAAGAAGGGCCATGTGTCACACATTGATAAGCGACAATGGTACTAACTTCGTCGGGGCAAATAAACTGCTGAAAGTAGTCGCCAAAGAGATGATTAAGGAAGCACAACAAACACTCATTATCAATAACATTGACTGGAAATTCATCCCACCGGGAAGTCCGCACTTTGGAGGAATTTGGGAGGCAGCGGTGAAATCAATGAAGCGGCATTTGACGAAAGTAATAGGATCACATTTACTTAATGTCGAAGAGATGTACACGTTGCTTGCCCAGATCGAAGCCTGCTTAAACTCGCGACCATTGACACCAATAAGCACTGACTCGAACGATCTAAACGCTTTAACCCCTGGACATTTCCTAACTGGAGAAAACCTATTCGAATTACCTGATGAAAATACACAAGATAGCCCAACTAAGAAATGGCAACTCGTCCTGAAATTGAAACACCAATTTTGGCAACGATGGAGCTTAGAATACCTTACGCAGCTACAACAAAGTGCAAAGTGGTTTACCGAAAACCGAAACATAAAGGTTAATGACCTCGTGCTCGTCAAATTTGAAAATTGTGCCGCTACTCAATGGCCTCTGGGCAGAATTTTGGCTCTCCATCCCGGAGAGGATGGGTTAACGAGGGTTGTAACAATAAAGACGAGTGACAGAACTATGAAGCGACCCATATCAAAAATCTGTCCACTACCAATAGATGAGGGACACAAGGAGCCTAAAACATCTGAAAACTCCACTATCGATCCTCACTGTACTACTAGAGAGCGAAAAACTGGCATTTCGAAGAAATCATCAACTCTATCGAAACTCATGGTTTGCTTACTGGCAGTTTTAGTTTGCGTAACACGAACTAAGGCAAATTTTACTATAAAACACCCTGAGTCTGGTCTGTACATAGAGCATATCGGTCAAGTACACTTGATGAAAGAACAAATACGAATGGATATTCACATTTCACCTGAAGAAATCAAACAAGACCTTTCCAATCTTCAACAAGTACGTCAGAACACATCGTACATTTGCGAACAAGGTGTTTGACTTCATCAGGATACACGATGCAAGGAGCTAGTGGAGCGACTGAATCAGGGAGTCAATAGTACCTTTGAGTCAATCACCTCATGGATTCAAAATCGATCACGGCGTGGAATTCTGGGAAACATCCTGCAAGGAATATTCGGAGTGAACGATGAAGTCTACACAGATATCGACAACTTAGATGAAAACCAGAAACGCCTTATTGACACCAGGCAACATCAAGGACATTTGCTATTAACCATGACTGCTAGAGTCAACGATACTCAACATGCACTGACAACCAAACTAAATGCCATCATTGAGAAATTCAATCACGTGTTCAAAACATTGACAAAAATGTCCTCATGGTACAATTCCATCGACCAGAACCGAATCAGCCTTGATTTCTTAACCACATATCAATTAGCGTTTTAATGGCTAGAACAGATTCAGAATCGTTACAATGGCTTATATAAAATTCAATCAGGAATTGGAAGTCTTGCAGAAATATGCTCACCAACCACCATGCATAAAACACTGGCACTAGTACAGTCAAAGTTAGGAAAGGGGTTATTTATCGAACCAAGGGAGATACAGAGGACACAAATTACAAAAACACAAAACGGCATACTCATATCAGGGTTCTTCCCAATAGTCGAACAAAGGAACTTCGAGCTTCTACATTGTACAGGCATCCCACATTGTTTAAACGATGGAAATTACTCAGTCCCTGACGTCTCCACGAATTATTTTGGAGTAAATTACGATGACCAACTGTATTTTGAACTGAGCCCTAAACAATTTGACCAATGTGAAACAGTTTCAAACAACAGGCGTCATTGCTCAGTCAGCATACTCCAGAGTATTGGCGAGCATCCTAATTGCATCTTAGACGAGATTTTCGAGCGAACCAATAAGATCTCTTGCCCACTCAACAGACTACGCGTGAAGGATTTGCTATGGAAGCAGCTAGCCCGAGCTAACAACTGGCTATTTTTATCCTCTAAAAAGCAATCAATCGCCATAACATGCAGTGGACGTCGACAAGATGTTAAAATCCAAGGAGTTGGTATAATAGAAATGGGCTCTCATTGCAGCATCAAGAGTTCAACCGCCAGAATTCGCGCTAACTCTCAAATTATGGAAACCGTACATGTGCAGTCAACCTACATTAAACCCATACGATTGATGCAAGACACCGTAAAAAACACGAATCTGTCGTATCTTTACATCGCCATGGAACCACTACTCGAACAAGACGATAGATTTATTCATGAAACCCAACAGCAAGAAGCGCTCCTGCGATCCGAGTTTTCGGCTACCATTTGGCATCAGACGCGACATCACATCATTGTTCTGGGCACAAGTGTTGGCCTCGCCTTCCTAGTTGCATCTATCATTATCAGCGTCCTAATATGGAGATTGCGGAGACCACCAGTTACAAACAATGCTAATCCGAAGACGAGATGGTACGAAAGATAACAAACTATCCTCTGTTAGAAGAACCAGTGGTTCTTGGCGGGCAGAATGTTCAGAATTATAATCAATTTGTAATCTATCCATAAAATTAATTATACAGCAAAGCATTCATTATTGAAAACATTGACCTTGTGCGTTGTCGGTTGTCGGGGTGTTGCAATTGGGTGAATAAATGCCAATAACGTCAATTGTACACGCAAACAACTACTTTATTTTTACACAAAGGATAATAATTAACAAGTAAAATAATTACGATGGTCGTCGTTGTCCCGATGATTGTTGCTGACTTCATGATCGATTTTTGATGATCATTCTCACCTCGACTCGAGTGAAGTTGGTGCTCGCTAAAAAACTGATCGCTAGCGACGGCAGCGCCACAGTACTCCCCTCCGAGTGACGCTGGCAGCATACATGTCATCGTGTTGCTGGCAGCTGGAACGTCGCGATGTTGTTATTTGTTGAGGACTTTTGAGAAGTGGGCCGCATCCCGAGTCTTAGCCTGGAGCTAGGGCTGGGAGCGGTTGATGGAAACTTCGGTGCCATTTTGCTGAACCAGTGTTTGAAACGCAAGCGGGGCCAGCTTGCTACTCGGCGGGTATGTTCTCAACGAAGTCGGTGGAGCATTGATTGGTGGTAGGATGCGACGTAGGGCTGGTGCAGATGTTGTGATCACTCGGGCAGGAGCCGCAGGTGTGCCATCGCGAACTTCGGGCGACGGAAAAGGTTCAGCTTCGGTGAAAGCGGGTTTGAGTCTCTCGGTCGAGACGATGACTTTACGTCCGTTGACGTCGATGGCGTAAACGATATTGGAAACTCGTTCGAGTACCTTGTTTGGGCCTGAGTAGGGCTGCGTGAGCGGCTTCTTGACGGCGTCTCTTCTGAGGAAGACGTGAGTGCAGGACGACATGTTTTTATTGACGAAAGTTGAGCGTGTGTTGCAATGTTGCGGCGGAACCGGGCGAAGTTTGCTCATGGTGTCCCGTAGGCTGAGGAGGAACTTGTGGGGCTCTGACGTGGTGTTACGAGGAACCAAAAGCTCTCCGGGGAACGGAATCGTTGTGCCATATAGCAACTCCGCGCAAGAGGCTGACAGGTCCTCCTTGACGGATCCTCGCAGACCGAGAAGTACAGTAGGGAGCACATTGGGCCACTGGGGGTTACTTTCGTGGCACATTATGGCGGCCTTGAGCGTGCGATGCCAGCGTTCTATCATCCCATTGGACGCCGGGTGGTACGGCAACGTCCGGTTTTTCTCGCAACCCATGAATACGGTCAGCGCCTTGAACAAGGACGACTCGAACTGGTTGCCCTGGTCCGTTGTGATCGTGCGAGGCACGCCAAATCGCGAAACCCAGTTATTGAAGAAGGCGCGGGCGACGGACTCAGCTGTTATGTCCACCAGTGGAACTGCTTCGGGCCATCTTGAGAACCGGTCAATCATTGTCAGGCAATACTTGAATCCTTGTGAGGGAATTAGCGGGCCGATGATATCCAGGTGGATGTGTTGAAACCGCTCCTCTGGCAATTGGAAAGTTTGTATGATGTTCCTCTGGTGACGGCCGACCTTCGAACGCTGGCATGGCAAGCAGTCGCGAGCCCAGACGCGAATGTCTCTCCTCATGTTGGCCCAAACGAACCTTTTTGCTATCGTTCTCTGGGTGACGCGTCCACTTGGATGCGACGGATTGTGGAAAACGTCGAAAATCTGTTTTCGCAAGCTCGAAGGCACAACGGGGCGCGAGTGTGGCAGTGAAGCATCTACTATCAATTCCGTGCTTCCGGCAACGACCATCCTTTGTAGTTTGAGCGAAGTGACGTTGCTGTCAAATAGCCGTTGGAGTTCGGTGTCACCCCGCTGTTCTCTGGCCAAATGTTCGATGTCGATGCCGGCTGGCATTGTGATTGTTTCAATTCGGGATAACGCGTCTGCCACCTCGTTGGTGGAGCCCGATATGTGTCTGATGTCCGTGCAAAATTGCGACACAAAACCCAAATGCCGCAGCTGACGAGGAGAAGCTTTCGTGGCTGATTGCCTGAACGCGTACACCAACGGTTTGTGGTCTGTTAGGATGTGGAACTGTGTGCCCTCCAAAAAGTGGCGGAAATGGCGAATGCTATCGTAAACCGCCAACAATTCGCGGTCGTATACACTATCGTTGGTTTCCGAGACGGACAGCTTTCTCTGGAAAAAGGCGAGGGGCAGCCAGCATTCTCCCTGCCGCTGCTCAAGCACCGCTCCTATTGCCACGTCTGAAGCGTCTGCGGTAAGTCTGAGTGGTTCATTTGCTTTGAAATGAACTAGCAAGGTGGCGTCAGCCAAACTATTCTTGCACCTGAGGAATGCCTCTTCCGTTTCCGATGTCCATTCAATAGGAGTTCTGTCATTTTTCTTTGCTCCGACACAGTACCTGTTTAGCGGAGCCTGTAATCTGGCGGCGTTGGATATAAAGCGGCGATAGAAATTAATCGTGCCCAAGAAACGGCGAAGCTCGTTCACGTTGGAGGGCTTCTTGAAGTTGCGGATCACTTCTACTCGTGACGGGGGCGGTGAGGCACCATGCTCGTTGATCATATGGCCCAGGTATTCAACCTCCCGGACTCCAAACTCGCACTTGGCCACATTCAGTAGTAGGCCATATTTCGCCAGGCGCTCAAAAATTTGGCGTAGATGATCGACCTGTTGCTCCTCTGATTCTGAGGCGACCAGTATGTCGTCGATGTAGCACACGCAGAACTCAAGGCCGAAAAGTACCCTGTCCATAAAGCGTTGAAAGGACTGTGCCGCGTTACGCAGACCAAAAGTCATTACGGTAAACTCGAAGAGGCCAAACGGCGTAATGACTGCCGTTTTCGGTATGTCGCTTTCCTCGACGGGGATCTGATGGAAAGCCTTGTATAAGTCAATTTTGGAAAATATTCGTTTGTCGGCCAGCTCGATTGTAAGGTCCTGAATGTGGTGCATCGGGTACTTGTCAGGCACTGTGACCGCGTTGAGTCTGCGGTAATCCCCGCAAGGTCGCCAAGAACCGTCTTTCTTGCGGGTGAGGTGAAGCGGGCTCGCCCAAGGACTACTAGAGGGTCGGCAGTAACCCCGCTCCAACAGGCATTTGAACTCCGCTTTAGCGGCTCTAAGTTTTTCGCTGTTGAGCCTACGCGGGTGTTCTGCTACCGGTGGGCCTATCGTGGTTATGAAGTGTCGGACGTCGTGGTCGGCTGGTTTGCATTTGGCGGCAGGATTGGTTAAGGCGGGAAAACGTCTCAGCAGCGCGTGGAAACGCGTTTTAGCGCTTATCGTTGAAATGGAGTGGTGAGGGTGCTGATGAATGAGGCCCCGAACTGATCCGCGTGAGCCGGGTTCGGTAAGACGCTGGGTCTTAAGGTCGACGAGGAGGCCGTGCTCTCTCAAGAAATCGGCCCCTAAAATTGGTCGCGATGCTTTAGCGACGTAGAAGCTCCAACGAAATTTTCGCCGGAACCCGAGTGACAGGTTCAACGTCGCTCTCCCAAAAGTGTCGATTGGTGTGCCATTGGCGGCGAACAGTTTGAATGAAGATAAATTCCGTTTGCGCCCAAATGTTGAAGCGGGAATAACGGATACGTCCGCGCCGGTGTCAACGAGGAATGACAATTTCGTGCCTTGGTCGTAGATCAATAGGCGATTTATTGTGGAACCACCAGCCATCGCCTGCCCGTCTAGTAGTTCAATGCGTTTCCCGGCGCTGAAAGCCGAAAGGCACATGGCGAACGACAACGTTTTGCTCTGTCGCCGAATCGCTCGTGGTAATAGCACCAGCCGCGGTCCGGCCTGGGCGATGCGGGTGTCTTACGTCGCGAGGTGCAATGGCAAGTGTTGGACTGGGCAATCGCTGCCCCAGTTGGAATGGACTGCATCCGCTTAAACTCGGAACGGAGCTCCGCTATTTGCTCTCTGAAGCTGTCACTGTCTGGGCCCTCGTTCGATTGCCCGTCTGTACGGCGCAGGATGCTAGCGACGGCAGCGCCACAACCTCTTGATTCATTGAACTATGTAATTTGCTTGCTTCTCCATATTTCAAATAGTCAGCATTTTTTGTCTTCATCGAACATCGTTCAATTATTTAAAACATGTACACATACTCGTATGTGCAACAGTAAGCACATTCTTTGCTCGATAATTGAACTCTGTTCTGGTTAACATAATTGATGAGCATGTTGTTTTAGAATATAAATACAATTGAATGTTGAATAAAGGAGTTCTCAGTTTTTGGAATCAGATCAGTGCGTGTTTTATTCGTGACCTTTCAAAGCGTGTTATTTTTATTTGTGACTTTCACAGTTTGAGGAACAAGTATTAGTTTCTCAACAATCTCAAATATTTCCGTGTTTTATTATTAGATAAAATTGTTATGTCCTTATTGGAAAACCCTTTACATGTAACTCTAATATGGTCATAACATGCAAAAATTTATGCCAATACAATAATCAAAATATGTTTTTCACTCAAGATAATATTTAACATCCTTTATTTCCTGAATCCACTAAAACTTGAATTTATCTTATGCGTCGTTTACCCTTTGTAGTTTGAGTAATCCGTTATCAATCTACACTTGGTTAGTTCAAGGAAGTAGCAATCAATACCAGAATCTAGATATTCTCCTTTGTTGTCATGAAACATTCAAGGACATTTGGAAATGTCAAAGTGAGATTACTTTACGTACACATCCTTATCTTTACGATCAATCCCTTAAAAAGTTTTCTGTCCGATTTGAACAGGGAAACAAGCACATGTGCTGCTCGGACATCAAAAATGCTCCTTGTGTACCTGATCTACTCGTATTCTTATGTTCAACAATACGTGTAGGCAGCTGGCGTATCCTTCGCCTAGTCCAACTGAATCCTTGAATAGAAAAAAATGTTACTATCATTCACACAGGCAGAAAGCGTTTTTTATCAACATCCACTCTATTCACTCCGCATAAAAAGCTCTAATGCGATTGTTTCCACCCCCCATTATTAAACAAGCATGAATGGGTTAAGGGTCTTTTAAAAAAAGAAAATCAGGACGAATGGACGAAAATAAAAGCGGTATAGTCCTACAATGTTACAAGAAACCGTTTCGTTCGACACAGCACTTTCTCTCGTTTTTTTCCCGGATCTGTTTTGATATTTTGAAAGTTCAAGTCACATAATAATTTCAAAAGGACTTGGACAACGTGACAACGGCGTAGGGTTCCGCGAGCAAAAATACGAAAAAAAGGCTTCCGGCATGCTTTACAATTCTCTAGGTCACATGCATGAACGATTATTTTGCGGGAAACTGAAAGGATACAACCAACTACCACGTGAGAGTTACATGCAACAACAACTACGGAATGCAAAATACGCGCGTGCGCATCGCAAGCGGATGGAATTCGTGTTACGAATATTTTCGACCAAAAATTGTGGCGCTCGGATTTTGGGGAAGATATTTCGACCAGTTGCGTTTGGGGAGGTTGAGTTGTTATACAAAATAGCTGGCAACGGTATCAGACAACTTCAGTTCTTATCTATTCCGCGGCAAGTGTGGAAGTCGATAAAGTAACTGTTCATTCGCTGTAGCGGTGAAAGTTGATTTTTCTTGAGGAGATGATAAAAAGTTATATTGTATCTCTGATTCGTGGTCTCCCGGTCTGATGAGAAAGGTGAAGTTTCAATCGTAAAAGTATTGAAAATTTCATTTTGAAGTGGAAGTTTGAGGGACTCGAAATCCTTGATGGTGGTAATAACTTCAAGGCGACGTCTCCCTTGAATATTAAATTAAGTTTTTAATTAATTCCCTCATAAAGATAAAATAAAAAAAAAACAACGTCGCACCCCCATTTCAATTGTTAAAAACGGTTTTGCGTATAAACCGCGTCATGTGAAGGTGATTGATGTTTAAGGATGCGAAAAAGTTGCGGCAAACTACGTTCGTGGTAATTTGGCCGTGTCAGCGTGATTTTACAGTCCCATCTATTTTTATGTAACGCGTCTGGTGAATAGTTAAAGAGATGGAAAATTGTGTCATTTACCGTGAACGTGTCCCGGCTCAATTTAGGTCCACCTGAAGTGTTGGTTGTTAATAGTGACCTGAAAGTGTTATTAAGACTTTGAAAATCGAGCCATTGTCGCGAAGTATGAGAAAATGTGCAGTGAATGCTGTTGACGACTTCAAATTAAAGCGTTGGATCTGATTTTGTTAGGGTAAGCTTAATTCTATATTGAAATTACTTTATTTCATGAATTTTAATGCCTTTTTCCAATTATATCACAAACTCAGCAATGTATGCTGTGTTCCACCAAAGTTTCTCTTGCAAATTTTGTCAAATTCCACGAACTCCGAGGAATTTCATTTGAATTTTAGATCTCAGCCAGCAGTTCTTGTTTGTATATGCTTCGTGTTCCTGGAAAAATTAATCGGATTGACTGTAGATAAGCTACTTAGTCCTTTAAAAATGTTGAATCAAATATTTGAGGCATTGAGAAAAGTCTACGATTGAACCGATAAAGTGCGGCACATGAAGACGGGCATCGAGGTTCAGATTCATTCTTCCATCCCTTTTATCCAAACTCGCACCCCCATCAAACCCCGATCGTGTCTTGGTCAAATTTCATCTTGGTCTATTTTAATTTATTATTCACTTGTCTTGCAGTTTACGATGATTCTGTTTATTAAATGAAAAGTTAATGAGGTTTGAATTACATTCAACGCTCAAGGACGAGCAACTTGGCATTAAAGACGAATTTTCATTATTAATGTAAAAGGACTCACTTTAGGCGAGACAAGGCGAATCCAGTTCAGATGATGTACGGGTAAGCGAGTGAAGCGGAAGACACAATGAACCGAAAAACGGCCAAAAGTTCAAAGTGGATGAGATACGTATTGTGAAGTTTTCACATTCACCTTGAATTTGGCGGAATTAGATTTGAAGGTAACGAACGGGCAGGGAAGGCACAACACGCATAAAAGATATTATCCAAGGATAATTCAGTAGGGATGAGATTTGGAATCGTTTTGTCAGATCTTGTTTGAAATGATGTTGGATATTGTGTGAGATAGCAAAGGTTATAGGGGGATGAATAAGAGCAAATCTTATGTTTGCTCACGCCTGGGGTTAAATGAATTCAGTGAACTTTAAAGGATGAATTGGAAATGGTTTTATCTTAATTTTTATGCGAAATGAGCAATACTTTCAGGCTTGTGATTGTAAATAGGAAAAGGATATGAGCGATGCATTGAAGCAGGGTGTAAAATGAAATGTTGAGCATTAGATTGATGAGCATAGTGTAGCAAGACTTTTCTTTCAGATTTTTTTAAAGGATTTGATGCTCGGCTTTGATTATTTATTTTTCTAAATATTAGGTGCACAACTAAGTTCTTCCAGTTTTTTTTATGTAAATGTAACTTTATTGTGAAAAACTAGCTACAAATGTATTACTCAAAGTATTGGCCTTCGCTAGCTACAACTTTTTCTCATCTTTCTGACAGAGCTCGAATACTGTTACGGTGAAAATGTTCATATTTTGAGGCTACCCATTGGACGATGCAATATCTGAGAAATATGGCGGGTGGAGTAAGACTTCCCATTTGAGCGTTTGTAAGTAGGCTTTAAGGGAGTTGACAGCGTTAAGCCGAGCATTGTCTTTGTTTTTATCCCTCTGAGACCTTTCCTTCCCAGTTCATGGTATGTTCCTGTAAGTTTTATCGTCCTTTGGAAAGCAACCTTTGCTATTTGGGGGTTTTTCCTCATTGCTCATCAACCCGGATTCACTAGTTTCTCCAATCACCTGAAGAATACTCCATGGCGGAGTGCAGAAAAGTAGTTTTTTTGCTTTTTAGTCTGAAGATACTAGCACCACTGCCACATTTGTAACGGTAGAGGCATTTTTCTCCTTTTGTGGTGTTCTTCAGAAGGACAATACTAGTAAGGCTCAGTTATTCCCTGAAGATTTCGAAATTAGAGAGGCTCTGCTTGTGCCGGCCAGTTTTTTTTTAAAATACCTTCATTCCCTATCACTCTCGCCATCACTCTTTCTTCGTCGCACAACGCTCGTGCGATATGCATTCACATTTCATCGCTTCGTGAAGTGCCCAACCCAGGCAATGTTCAATACGTCAGCATAAGGGGGTATAAGCCAGAAAATAATTCTCTTTCTTTCAACCAACAAAGTGCTTATAAGTTTTCTGAAAATCTTGTCAACATATTGAAAAAAAAGAAATTTGAGCTGCATATCATGTGGAACTTTGATGAAACTAGATGTTCAAAGGTAACCACCAAAAGTAGTTGCAACTCGAGGGTGTAAGCAAGTTGAGCAAGTGGCATCAGCAGAGAGAGGACAGCTAGTCACAATTCTTTGATTCATTAATGCTTCAGGTGGCACTGTACCTTTAGTTTTTGTGTTCCCTAGAATGTACGAGGTGTGTTCAAAAAGTATCGCGAATTTTGAATTTTCGCGGGTTACGTATATTCGAATTTCGATTTTTTTGTGGCGTTATGTTGGTACTCATGTCTGTCACTTATGCCGACAAGCTCGGCCATTTTGAATGTTCACCTGATTGGTGATAGCTGCTTTACTTGCACGTGTTTTCAATCGTCTTCGATTTTTACTTATTCAAAAAAATGTATCAAAGAACGTGTATCAAATTTTGTGTGAAAAACAAAATTAAGAGCGCGGATGCATTCCGAATGTTGACTGTGGCATACGGAGAAGCTACCTTGGACCGAAGCGATGTTTGTCGGTGGTACAAAATGTTTTTAGTAGGCCGAGAAGATGTGAACGACGAAGAGCGTGCCGGACGCCCGAGCACTTCAACAACAAACGAAAAAATTAATGAAGTGGAGAAAATGGTATTGGCCAATCGTCGAATCACCGTTAGAGAAGTTGCTGAGGACCTAAACATATCGGTTGGCTCGTGCCATTTGATTATTGATCGGTTGGCTCGTGCCATTTGATTAACGATTTGGGCATGAGACGGGTCGCCGCGAAATTCGTACCAAAATTGCTCAATTGCGACCAAAAACAGCAACGCATGAACATTGCTAATGAGATGTTAAACTCTGTCCGCGACGAACCAAATTTGCTCCAGAGGGTCATAACTGGTGACGAATCGTGGGTTTATGGTTATGACGTGGAAACCAAAGCTCAATCATCTCAATGGAAGCTGCCGCATGAACCAAGACCGAAAAAAGCGCGCCAAGTTCGGTCGAATGTGAAAGTTTTGTGGACAGTTTTCTTCGATTGCAGGGGCGTGGTGCATCATGAGTTCTTGCCACAGGGAAGAACGGTCAATAAGGAATATTACCTGCAAGTTATGCGCAATTTGCGCGAAGCAATCCGCCAGAAACGCCCGGATTTGTGGGAGAACAAAAATTGGCTTTTGCACCACGATAACGCCCCTGCTCACACATCGTTGCTTGTGCGCGACTTTTTGGCCATAAACAACACACTAACGATGCCGTAGCCACCGTGTTCCCCAGATCTGGCCCCCTGTGACTTTTTCTTGTTTCCTAAACTGAAGAGGCCCATGAAAGGACGACGTTACGCTACGCTTGACGAGATAAAGACGGCATCGAAGGAGGAGCTGAACAAGATTAAAAAAAATGATTTTTTGAAGTGCTTCGAAGAGTGGAAAAACCGTTGGCACAAGTGTATAATATCTCACGGGGATTATTTTGAAGGAGACAAAATAGATATTCATGAATAAATAAATAATTTTTGAAAAAAAAAACAAAATTCGTGATATTTTTTGAACACACCTCGTATTTAAAAGAATTCATTATACAAGGCGTTCCAAAGGGGTCACTTGGCTTAGCCAACTCAAGTAGATGGATAACAGAAGAGAATTTCTACAAGGCGGCTCTGCACTTCGTCAAATATGTGAAGCCATTAGAGGAAAACTCATGTTTAATTCTATGCGACAATCATTCTAGCCACATAACAATCGATGTTGTTTTGTTGACTAGAGATAATCACATAACAATTTTAACGTTTCCACCATACTGTAGCGATCGTCTTCAACTGCCGGATGTATCTGTTTATGGACCTTTTAAAGTTCGGTACAGGGAGGCCATGAGTGCATGGATGTCATCTAATCCCGGGAAGGCAGTTTCGATTCATCAAGTGGCTCAATTTGCCAACACCACGTATAGATCCTCTCTTACTATGCAAGGTGCTGTCGCAGGGTTTCAAAAAACAGGTATTCATCCATTCAACAGGAACACATTTACCGAAGATGATTTACTGACTTCATTTGTTACTGAAAAACCGGCAACTGAGATCCATAATAATGAGGTATTGACTGATAATGCTCCTGGAACTTTTGCTGAAGCACTATCTGCCATGAATGTGGTCTAAACGTCTGAGAATATATCTTCTCGCCTTACTCCATGGTTTTATCTCCTGAATTTATCCGGCCATATCCAAAAGCTTTGCCTGAGAGGACTCAGAACCGACCCAGGACGATGAAAAACATCAAAAAATTATTAACATGAAAATTTAAGAACAAGAAAAAGCGAATGCAGTCACTTACAGTCATCAGATTCGGATTTGTTACTCCAAAAATCAGATAGCTTGAAGCTATTTCTCAAGGCTCTATATATCTGTCATTCTTCCCATCTATACCTAAGGCATTGAAGAGAATATGAAAATAGAGTTGGATGAAGTTCGTTCCATCATCAAAGCCCAAAAGAATAATAAAGTGCCAGGCATCAATGAAATTCCAGTGGTGCTCATCAAATATGGTGCAGCAGTGTTCATAAAGCTATTCACAAAATCATCCAGCAACAAGAACATATGCCGAAAAGTGGAGCCAATCAATTATATTCCCTATCCAAAAAAAGGTGACAAGCTGCAGTGCGAAAATTATACAGGCATATCACTACTTTGTACGGCGTACAAAATATATAATAAAATCGGCTCATACACCAATAGTATTATTGGGCAGTATCAAGGTGGTTTTAGAGCAGGCAGATCGACAATAGACCAATTGTTCACTGTCAAGCAGGTACCTGAAAACTGCTGAGAGTTCAACATAGACGTACACCAAATTTTCGTTGACTTTAAGCAATCATACGAGAGTATTGTTTGCAACGAACAGTACCAAATAATGCTTTTCTTTGGCATCCCAGCCAAATTAGTCCGTCTTACCAAAATGACAATGACGTCGACGACCTCCGAAGTCACCGATGCCTTTGACACAAATATCGAACTAAAGCAGGGAGATGGGCTGGCCCGATTGTTATTCAATTTGGCTCTAGAGTACGTCCTAAGGAAGCTACCTGTTGATACGCGAGGTACATTACTCTAAAAGTCGAGCCAAGTATTAGCCTATGCGGACGACATTTCCTGAGACCCGACAGCGAAACAAAACTAGTAGGGCTACACATCAATGAAAATAAAACAAAGATTATGATGCAGTCGAGGAAAAATACCTCAAATCCACAAAATAGCACACTTGGCGAATACGGTATCGAAAATGTGTAGTTAGGTGCCAAAATAACGAAAACGGGCAATGAAAGAGACGAAATACGCCGAAGAATACAGCTCGCAAATAAAATATTCCTGTCAGTATTGACGATCTTGAAGACCAGCTGCAAACACACGAGAACAAAGCTCCAGGTATACAAATCTGTGATAAGGCCTGTGTTATGCTATGGATGTGAAACATGGACCCTAACCCAAGCATCCGCAAATATATTGAACGCCTTTGAGCGACGGGTCCTGAGGTGAATAACTGAAGCGAAGCTATGTTGCGAGGGAACAATTACCACCTGTGTTATATACTCACATACAAGCAAGCACATACGCCCATTGTTATCAAAGCAAATAATTGTCGTCCAATTGGCATACGCTAGATCAACCCACAATTCACTTCATACGTACATGTAAGTTTCACGTACGTTGCGGCCGCTGTGAAGCTTCAACATATGGATGACGTGTACATGGCAGCGAGTAACCACAAGCGAGAAGCTGTATGTATGAGCAAGCTAATGAAATAGCGATCATGTGAAAGCTTTTGCCTGCCGACTGAGAGCTGCAGCGAATATAGGGGTGAAAAGCTTTCCTCGCACATATGTAATGTATTTCCCCCAAGCTGGCTACAACAATATCGTAATATTGCAGAAAGGCTCTCAGCGTTTACAAATTGATAAGGTGAAGCGGGGAGAGAAGTTCACAGTAAATGAGAACTCACGTTCTCATCGTCTCAGTGATTTTAGCGGCAAATTGGATCAAAAGCTCGTATTGGATCAATATTTATAGTCGTGGAGTCTTATACTAGGCAGTCAGTCTTGTTCAAATCCAAAAGGGAGCGTGCTGCTACCCAATAACCGTTTACATCATCCAAGTATTCGCGTTTAAGTTTAAGTTGAAAGTGTTGTCCAGTGTCCGACAAAATGGTGAGGGGTGAGGTGTTGGCTTGCGCCACGATCCTCAACCGGCCCTTTGGCGCTTCACGCCGTGTGGCCACCCTGAACCATTAGCTCGTCCAGCTGATCCCCTGTACAGGCTGGCGCTCACGTGTGAAGCGTGACCAGCCAAATGAAAAGCGCTTCACCCAATATTAATATATGTTTTCAATAATTTAATACGTGTAATTTATAAATGTTTCGAAAAAAGTGAACCGAGAAATAAAGTTAGATCCTTTAAAATTAACTCTCGTCTTTTGTTGGTTTGGTTTTGATGGTCAGAGTAGCACGTCAGTGGTGTTACAGCGAGTTCTTCCCCCGGGAGCCTTGATGATGTATATAAGATACACATCAAATAAGCTCCCAGTTCATACCAGTATACATAGGGTATACTGGTTTGTAACAGCTAGACGGGGACCAATGGCGAATTCGATACAACCATGAGCTGTATGAAATTTTTGACTAACCGGAGGTCTCAAGGATTGTAAGACTGCGGAAGCTGCAATGGGCTGGACACATGAATCGTATGGATGAACAACGGATACGCAAGAAGATGTTCGTTGGGAGAACTGAAGGCCGGCGGCTAATGGGAAAACCGAGGAAACGTTGGTCTAACACGGTCGACGAAGACAGTTCATCGCTGCTCGGATTTCAGAATTGGAAGACGCGGTCAATGAACCGAGACAGTTGGAGGCGCTGTTTGCAGGAAGCGAAGACCCGAGAGGGGCTTTAGTGCTAAGAAGAAGAAGAAGAAGAAATAATCTACCAGTGTCATCGTGGCCCTATTATAACAAATAAATCTGAAAGTGGTGGAAGTTTTGTTACCGTTTGTAAATAACTTAGAAGTTCACTATGTACTGGCTTCTGTTTCAGCTCGTGCTGTTGAATGCGTAATCTTAAAGATCTCTCTTCCACATAATACCTCCTTATTAATTTCAACAGTGTATATTCCCAGCGATTCTCCCTTAGTTGTGTATGAATTCTTCTTCGACGTATTTTCCTCCTATCTTCTTACTTGCCACCCTGATTGCACAATTATAGTGTGTGGAGATTTCAATCTACCGTCTTTGGAATGGCGCACCCACACAACTCATTCT
The DNA here is from genome assembly GCA_963969285.1 of Odontomyia ornata. NCBI lineage: Eukaryota > Metazoa > Arthropoda > Insecta > Diptera > Stratiomyidae > Odontomyia > Odontomyia ornata. Next base: position 7,500,947 of record OZ017741.1, read on the forward strand.
ATTCCTGTCATGTAAATGTTTATATACTCTTGTTATATTTGAAGAGAATAAATCAGTTGTAATCAGAACTCGGTCGTGTCACGCTTAACATAACATTGCCGACGACGATGGGATAGAAAAAATAATTACGGATACTACCAGTGCAACATGTTTGAAGTGAAATAAATGGTTTAAAATGAACCCAGAGCAATTTAATACGCTTATGGGAGCCTTTCAAGCATTAATACAGGGATTGACGATTGAAAACACCTCGAGACAACGAGATGACAGCACTCCGGAAATCAATCCAGCATACGAAAGCAGAGCATCATGAGGGGATTTAAGTCCGAAAAATTCGGCAACCACATACAAGCACAATTTTGAGACACAATGCCAAATGTGAGGCCTCGATGATTCAACAAATAGTGCCTACATTGCCGCGAAATGTGAGTTATTTTTGTCAAGTCTTAAGCCAGAAACTTTTCACGAGCTGAAAGTTGCCTTTACCGACGCTTTTGAAGAATTTAAGATGCAGACATATGACGCTATTAAAGAAAAATTTTCGCGTCCATTCTAAATACGTACAACTCGATTTAAGGCGTTAACGAATTTCTGGAACAGCATTCGCCGCTTCGATCAGACTTTTGAGTCATACACAAATCAGCTTAAAGAATTAAGCGCAGATTGCGGCTACAACGGCAACATGCTCGATCGACAATTGAATGATTGCTTAGTAACGGAATTGCATCATAAATGACTCGAAATAGAATTAAAATAACGTTGGTTGGAGCTTAAATCGAAAAACAGTGAAGGTTTCGATGCAGAAGTAAAATTTGCAGAGTGTTCGCTGTGGCTCAAGCGTGAGAGGCAGCAGAAAAAGACTATGACACTAGTGGTTGTGAATCGGTGAACCGCTTACAAGACTCAGTAAAACGTAAAATAGTTAAAAAACTTCAAAGTAACCAATGTCGACGGTGTAGTAACCCAAAATTGCATAAACAGTGCCGCGTAGAAAACAACATTTGCGAAGCGTGCGGTATCCGAGGACATTTTGGATCGTGCTGCATCAAACGTGGTCGAGCTCAATTAAGTTACACAAATGCACACACACATGCCTATACAAACGAAAGCAAGAACAATACAATTACTAAAAGCAACAACAAGTATACGAGAAACTGAAACAGCTTCCAGGAGAAAAAATTTTTAAAATGAGCGAGATACGCAGCTCCAACAGCGAAACGGAATCCGAATCAATATTCCAGGTTGATAAGGGAAAAAAAATAAACGTCATTATCAACAACATTAAATTCACGATGGATTGGGATCCAGGGGTAGCACACTCGATTATAAGCACAGCTTTGTGGAGGAGAATCGGATCACCACCACTATCAAAGGGCCCCACACTGAAAGCATACGGAAACTTCAAATTGAGACCTATGGGTAACACGTTTGTGATCGTAAAACAACAAAATACGGCAGCTACTCTTCCAGTAGTTGTATTGGACAACGCAGAACCTTTGCTGTTTGGTTTACCGGCGAGCGAAGCGTTCGGCATGCAATTTCCGTTTGCCGTGTGCTCACTGAAGGAATCCAAGCATCAAAAGAAATACAACAACGATAATTTTGATCGAGATTTATCCAAAATAATTCAGGAAAATAAAATCCTTTTTGAGAGCTCACTCGGTAAGATTAAAAATTATCAAATTAAAATTCATTTTAAACCTAATGCGAAGCCTATACATGTACCGGCGCGTCCAATAAAATTCGGTTTATAAAAAAATGTATAAGCTGAACTTGACAGACTTATAGAAAAAGGGGTGATTTCACACGTGGATCCTAAAAATAGTAACAGAACGGGATCCAGTCCCACTTTTTGATCAGCTGACACACAAATTATCTCATGGAGAAACGTATACAACAATTGACTGAAAGGATGCATATCTGCAATTTGAAATACACGCCGACTCAAGGGAATTCGCAGTTATTTCGACTCACAGAGGTTATTACCAGTACTACTGCCTTGCTTTTGGTATCGCAAATGCCCCGGCTAGTTTTCAAAGGTATTTGGAAAAAAAGGGATACCCAACGTTGCGGTATATTTTGATGATATCGCCATCACTGGCAGGGGCAATCACACGCATTTGGTAAACATAAAAGAGGTTTTACGACGACTACGCGCAGCAGGCTTTCGAGGAAAACTGAGCATGTGCGTGTTTATGCAACCCTCAATCAAATATTTCGGACAAACAATCAGTAAAGAAGGTATACGACCGTCACAATCCAAATTGGCAGCAATTGCAAATGCTTCAACACCAACCAACGTAACGTTGATAAATTTTTATGAACGATTTCTACCTAACCCGCACGGTACGTGAGCAAATCGTCACTCATTAACAGGAACACGACAACAATGAAGGTGGGATCCTGCGGGATTACAGACATTCGAGCACATAAGCAAAAATTAGTTAAAGCTAATATTATCGTGCCGTACGACTTTAACCACCACATAGCGTGTGACGCATTTGAAAAAGGAGTAGGAGCTGTCTTATTTCATAAAACTGGTGTGCAAAGCGAGGAGCCTATTGCCTTTGCTTCTCGCAAACTTACTAACACCAAGTAAAAATATTCTGTGGTCGATTGCGAAGCCTTGGCAATATTTTTTGCAGTAAGAAAATTTGACTAGTTTTTACGAGGTACTACGTTCACGCTAATTACAGACCATAAGCCGTTACTACATTTGTTTGGAGAAAATCGGAATCTGCCGAAATTGGTCAATAGCCGCCTGACTCGGTGGGCGATCTAAGTCGGATCGTATAACTACAACATAGAATATAGAAGAGGAGCTAACAACGTTATTGCAAATTGCTTATCACGACTTCCGAATAATGACGAACGGGCAAGCAGAAAAGAGCAGCGGATTAACAAGATATGCGAGGAATTACTAAGTATTACGACGATATACAACTATCACAAAAGATTCTACAGAAAGCAACAAAAAACGACGCAGTGCTATGAAAAATATTATGGCTAGTACGATAATGTTGGTCTAGCAAAGAAGTAATGAACGAGCTTAAACCGTACTACGACAAAAACGACGAAATCGCTTGACAACATTCTCACCTGATAGGGTAGACTTATCATAGCTAACAAACTTCGCCAAACCCGTGCTAAGACGTTTACACATCGGACTTTCGGGAATAGTTGCTATGCCCGTTTTTATGTCTGGTGGCCACTTATAAATGCCAATATCGACACATTTGTAAAAAATGCGGGCCATGCCAGGAAAAAGGCCGCAATATACTGAACTTTTAGTATTTTCGTAGACCATACGGTAACGATCATGGCAACGAATCCATGTGGACTTTGCTAGACCATACAAGGATCAGCAGTAGCTTGTTGCAGTTGATGTCCTTTCAAAATGGCTCGATATTCGACCTTTCAAACAAACAAGAGCCGAGCATCTATGTGATACGCTAGATGATATTTTTGCCACGTTTGGATTACCGCTAATCATTATATTGGATAACGGGCCACAATTTATATCCGAAAAATTTAAACATTTTTGTAAATCACGATGCATAAACCACTTTAGATTGTCATTATACCATCCCGGGACTAATGGGCTCGTTGAGCGCTTTGTTCAGACTTTTAAAACAAGAACGAGAGCCAGTTAAATGAAAACAGGACAATGCAGCAGCGCCTTAATGAGTTTCTGCCCACATATACGAATACTCCACATGCTGCAACAGGTAAAACTTCAGCTGAGATGATGTTTGGCAGACGACTGAAGGGTATGCAGTTCAAGAGCCTAAGACAAGAGATTGAGTCAGGTACGAAGATACGTGAATCCCAACCAGGGCAACAAGCCTATTACAAGACAAAACTTGAAAAAAATGGCAGCTAGCAAAAGTTACGAAGAGAACACATCAGTACTCCTATCGAATACTAACTCCCGACGGTGTGGAGAGAAAACGACAATACGACCACATGCGCGAATGTAATGAAGACGAAGACATAATAAAAACGACATTCTTCCCGACTTGAAGATCTCACCAAATATACCAATAATCGTTGAAAAGACACAGCCTATTACGGCCAGTACTCTGACATCTCAAGTCGGATCTCAAGAGACTGTGATAGAAAATGTGGAACTACCTCCGCAGAGAGCCAGACCGTTTCAGAGCAGTGCTTACCAATGAAAGTTTGTTACATACTTAATGTATGTTTTTCTTAATATTAATAATTGAATTCATTCAGCTTAAATATTTAGTACTTTCAAAATTTTTTGAATTACATTTGATTTCTTATTTCGCTATTTGCTTTAAATGAATATTGATAATTTAACATAATTGAATATGTGTCGCCTTATGATACGGCGGGAGAAATGTCATGTAAATGTATATGTAATCGTACTATATTTGAAGAGAATAAATTAGTTGCAATCAGAACTCAGACTTGTTTGGTCGTATCACGCTTAACATAACAATGTTCTATTAAATTTAAATTGTTTCTGTGATTAATTTATTTTTCGTAATTCTTTTCATTTCACATATTTCTTAATTGGCTACCTTTGATATATAATATACATGTTTTCTTTTTTAGTTAAAGAGCATTCCCAACTGTCGAGTATTAATACTCATCAATTAAATACTAACTCAATATTTGATTGTTCTTTTAATTTTCTTGCTATGTTTTTCAAATTATAGTTTTCTTTTCTGTTATTTAAATTCAGAATTTTATGTTTTTTAAAAGCAAACTTCCAATTTTTTTCACGTATCAAGTGAAAAGAGTAAGGGATCTCCAATAGATAGTGTCCTAGGTCTTGACGATATTTTCTATTTGCTCGCAGCAATGAAAAGGATAAAAATTAAATAATAAAGCTAAAAATGACAAATTAGTTCGTGATGCAGGAAGGAATGCGGCTACTGTATGTGAGAATTTTTAATGAGCAGTAAAATTCATTGTACCCCATTGAGGTAAGATTTACCGCGAAACCAAGAGAAAAGTTGGAAAAGTGTTTTAAAAAAAATCCAACCTGCACTTGAAAGATTACACTAACCTCGCTGTTTTACATTACTCTTCCTCAAAGTTTCATTGAAATGGAGATCTAGCAAAATATTGATATCCTTTGAACCGATTCTTTACAGTTGGCTGAGAGACAACTCCCGTTGTGGCGCCCAAAATAAACGAAACTTTACTAAACATTAGGCTCTGCGCTGGGGTCAACAGAGTCATAGACCGTTGAAAAATTTGAAAATATTATAAACAAGTTGAGTAAGTAGGAGAGTGCTCCTACCAGAAGGTCTTTGTAAACATCCTAGGGTTAGAAGCAAGTTTTCTAATGGCGTGAATCGATAACATGAATTATTCATCCAATACTTAGATATGAAATCGTTCAAATTTATACAAAAGATGCACAGTTTCTTTCATAAGCACAGTGCAGCCGCCATTTTAATCTAGCTTAAATTATTTTTCTGAATGCTCGGCCGATTGAACATGTTCAAGTTAAACACTATTCCTTAAATTTTCATGAAAATTGAAAGAAAATAAAAGTACCCAAGTCAATTTTAAATATATATAGGGTTTTCCAATAAGAGGTGTTATTTTGAATAGATCTTCTGATATAACACCTTGCGACTTCTTCCTTTGGAGCTACGTGATAAAGAAGGCCTATGCCAAAAGCCCAGCGTCGATTCAAGATCTCAAAGATGAAATTCGTGAGGCTATCGAGGACAGAGGGCAACCACTTTGCGATTTGGTTATGGAAAATTTCATGAAGAGGATATGGTCCTGTAAGCGTGTCGTAGTGGTTATTTGCTCAATGTTAATTATTGCTATTAACGGCATATCTTCTTCTTTATAATGAAATAAACATTCGATCATTTGTATTAAAAATGGCATTTTTCTTTTAATATCAAAATAACACCTCTTATTGGAAAACCCTATATCAACCATAAACACGTGTTATTGTTGGTATAATTTCATATAATTGAAATGGCTATAACTCACTTGATTATGATTCGATCTCAATCAAATTTTGTGAACATATATATCTTATGTTAGTCTATATAATTGTAAAATTTCAAAAAGTTTAAAGGTACCGTTTTGATTTTATGGGCAAAAATGTAAAATCTACAAATCATACTATTATTAACAAAGTTGAGCGAATTTCGATTTCTAAGGTATTTGTTGCCCTTGTACTTATATAGGTCCACGTTCGTGATAATTTTCAGATTTTTCGGCTGAAAGGTGTCCAATCGCAAGGGGGGGGGGGACACAAATTTTGGGTACATTTTGCCTTCCCCTGGACCCCCTAATTCATAAAATGATTTTTTTATTTCAGATTCTAAAAGTTCTAATCAAGACCTTTCATTTGATACCCCACTCGACTACCTTTGATGAAAAAAAATTGTTAAGGGCCAATTCGTTATTAGGGGGGACCCCCCTTAAACATTTCTTAAATTTTTGTTAGTGCCTTAACTTTTTAGAGACCATCACTTTTGACCTTTTCACAAAGTTTGAGCATTCTAGCTTCTATAGTTTCTGAGGAAATCAGCTGTGACGCACGGACAGACGGACAGACGGACAGACGGACGGACGGACAGACGGACGGACAGACAGGTCGCGAAACTAGTAGGTCTTTGTAAAAAAATTTTTTACAAAGACCTAATAAAAGACGAGATAAATTATAACAAAATGTACATATATCAGCCGCGAGCGTTACGACTCATTGAAAATGCACTAAACTTGAAATAATGAAACTGCGTCGATGGAATGATTGAGGGTAAGCGTCCGGCTCAAACAAGTGCTTAGCAACCAGTAGTATAATTCGAAAATATCTTTGGCATTACGCCAAACGATGGTGGCATCTCTGATGGTGAACATACTGATTGCCATCATGCAATTTGTTTAAGATAACAATTGGTTTTAGGCTACAGCTGTAATGTCACAAACGATAGCCAATCGGTATCAAGCTTCACCACTGATATCATCTGCTTGTCAAAATAGTAAATAGTTTCTCGCATTACGGCTGAATTGTCCATCGTTTTAGATTGTTTTTTATTTGTAATCACTCGTTCGTTAATAGAGGTTTTGTAGAATTTAAATTGTTTTTGAACATTGTGTGCAGCCTTGGTGGAATTACTAGCTTAATAAAGGGTTTTCCAATAAGAGGTGTTATTTTGAATAGCTCGCTATTTCGGTAGATGTCACTTTTGAAGCTGTCATTTTTTGACATTTGACAAGTAAAAACTACGCCATTGATAAAAATTGAACGATACACGCTTCAACAATGCATTGAAATTATTAAAATTTAATATAAAAACGATGAGAATTTGGCAGAGACGGTTCGTAAAACTCGAACATTTATGGGTCGTCGTGAAGCACCTTGTCGGACCGCAATACAGAAATACAGAAATTGGTGGAAATATTCAAGCTGTTGGGACAACTTAGTGATGTGAAAAATAAAACCCGTGCACGTCACTCAAGAACAGCCGAGAATATTGCTGCTGTAGCCAAAAGTGCTGAAGAAAACCCAGGTTTGTCCATTCCTCGTCAATCTTTGGAATTAGGCATTCCACAAACTCATTACATCGTATTTTGCATGAAAATTTGGGTCTTAAGGCTTATAAAGTTCAGTTAACACAAGAACTCAAGCCGATCGATCATCAACAACGTCGTGTCTTTGCTGATTGGGTCCTTGAAATGCATGAAAATGATCCGGAATTCCATCGAAAAATCATCTTGAGTGATGAAGCCCATTTCCACCTCGGTGGCTTTGTCAACAAGCAAAATTATCGCATCTGCGGCTCGGAAAACCCAAGAGTTATTATTGAAAAGTCTCTCTATCCTCAACGTGTGACTTTTTGGTGCAGTTTATGGTCCAGCAGAGTCATTGGGCCTTACTTTTTCGAAAATGAGGCTGGAGCAACAATAACGGTGAATGGATTGCGCTATCGAGAGATGATTAATGACTTTTTATGGCCGGAATTGGATGATATTGATCTGGACAACGTTTACTTTCAACAAGATGGCACTACGTGCCACACAAGCAACGAAACCATTGATCTTTTACGGGAAAAGTTTACGGACCGTGTTATCTCACGAAGAAGTGATCACAATTGGCCACCGAGATCTTGTGATTTACCACCTTGCGACTTCTTTCTTTGGGCCACGTGAAAGAAAAGTTCTACGCCAACAGCCCAGCGTCGATTCAAGACCTCAAAGATGGAATTCGTGAGGCTATCGAGGACATAGGGCAGCCACTTTGCGATTTGGTTCTGGAAAATTTCATGAAAAGGATATGGTCCTGTAAGCGTGGTTGCGGTGGTCATTTGCCTGATGTAATTTTCCGCTATTAACGGCATACCTTTCTCTTTATAATGAAATAAACATCAGATCATTTGTATTAAAAAATGGCATTTTTCTTCTAATATCAAAAAAACATCCCTTATTGGAAAACCCTGTATTTCTTGGTGGAACAAACTGTGCGTTCTCGGAACAAAAGTCATTATGTCCTGCTTTTCAAATTTCAATGCATTTATCAAGATTACTGGTATCCTGAATACATGCCCTTAAATTTTACGCCATAATATATCAATTTTAAACCACATTAAATTTTTTGAAATTGGCTCCTCATCCTTGAAAATTTCCACATATGAAACTCAATGGAAATTTCTAACCGTAAAATAGCTGAGTGACGACGATATTATCATTTTTGGTGAAAATGAAAAAGTTTCCATTTCTAAAAACATTTTTCCAGTCTTTCATAGGATTCATGGAATTCATATTAAAAGGAAACTAATTTCCAGAAAATTCATACAACCACATTTTTCGATAAAAGTTTGCCAGGACTTTTTCTCCAAACAGGCGCTTACAAACTCACTTGCGTTTATAGCATTATACCGAATTTTTGACCAACCGTGTCCATCCCTTTGATAAAACTTTGCATTTCGTCTAAATGGACGACCGCAATAGCCATTCGAAATTCACATGTCACTCTTTCTTCTCTATTTCAATTTGGACTGCCAGTGGCCAGGAGCGAAAAAAAGGACACAAAACTCGACAAGGGTCACATTCAATGCCATCTTTTTGGCATTCTAATAAAGATGAACTGACTTTCTCAGGATTATTACGAGCGTATAGTAATGCATGAAATGTGCCAATGTGGAGTGAGGCAAAGAGAGGAGCCAAAGTTGGTATGGAAACCATGAACAGGATAATGAAAGTCTCATTGAATATGAGTGAAGTCATTCTTTTACATCATACAAGGCATATATGTACATACACACATCCTACAGACATATATGCATAGCTCCAGGACACATTGGAATGAATATGATGCGAGTTTAGAGCTTTTCATCTTTTTGTACATGAAAAGGTGCTATTTATGCAAAAGGATGTACGACGACGACATTTCAAGCAGGATGAATGTATATAATGAAAATTTTAAAAATTCATACTAAAAATTATGTGGAAAGTGTAACACGCAGAGGTGACTGCTTCTCAGCCGCTTCTAAGCTTCAGGATAGGAGCTTGAGTCTGATAGTAACGAATTGCTGTAATGATGGCAGGTGCCATGTTGTTAAGCTGGCATGTCCTTTTCATTAATTAATTGGATGAGTTTGTTCAAATGCACCATTTAACGGTTGGAAAATATTATGAAATATTTAAATATGCAATTAAGGTGGTTTTTGAATTTTAAACTTAATGAAAGGAGGATCGTAAATGTCGGGTGAAAAGGAGCATTTAGAATTTAATGAAAAGAGCAAATTTATTTTTATATAATGTGAGTAGATATTGAAGTTGTTTATTATGAAATGTTAAAAGAATTTGCTAGAAAAGAGAGTAATATGATGATGATGATAAGTATGCAACACTATGATGATTTCTTGTAGAAAAACTAGAAAATAACATAAAATCGGAAGTTTGTTATCAAAAACTAAGGGAAATTAAACAACGATAAAAAAAAATTTCCTGAATCGAGCTATCAAAACTATTGGGGATCTTGAGGTGAATACTAAGTTATTGAAAATCTTGATTTGAATAAATGCCTTGGCCTAGATTTGATTCCACCCTGCTTTTTGGCCCTCTGCAAAAGTGAACAGATTAGACCTCTTTGTATTATTTTTAATAAGTCACTACCTAGTGGTATCTTTACTATGCTTCGGAAGCCATCCCTTATAATACCAGTAGGGAAATCAGATTGGTGCCATATACACAGATTTCAGCAAAGCAGTAGACAGAGTGAGCCATGGAATTTTGTTGAACGAACTCCATAGCTTTGGCATATCCGGTTCGCTACTCAGTCTTATTTGAAAAACCGCTCACAATTCGTAAAGTTTCAAGGTCAGCTATCACGTGAGATCAATGTCGCCTCTGGGGTTCCTCAGAGTGGTCATTTCAGTCCACTTTTATTCAATATTTTCATCTCAGATCTTTCAAAAACGCTATTTGATATTCAGCACTTTTTTATGCCGACGACCTCAAACTGTTTCACAGAATACAATCTTTAACTGATATATCTTTTCTCTAATTAAAATTAACCCTCCACCAATGGTGCGATGTGAATTAACTTGAACTTAATTTGGAAAAATGTCTTGTAATAAACTTATTAAGAAAAAAGAATGTTATCATATATAATTATGAAATTAATAACACACAACTGAGAAGAGTTGAAAACGTTGTAGACCTTTGCGTAGTCTTAGACTCCAAACTCAGATTCAACCTTCACTATAAAGTACAAGCTACTAGGTTTTATTAAACGGAAAGCGAAAGAATTTATGAAGAGCTGGGCAACAAAATCCTTGTTCACCTCGCAAGTCCATCTTTTTTCGAATATGGCTGCATAATCTGAGACCCTATATATAAAATCTATAGCCGCAGATTTGAAACCGTACAAAAACAGTTTTTACTTTTTGCCTTAAGGTCTCTGTCCGACTCGACTTCTTTTCATAATGTACCATCTTATGAGGATCGACTTTAGACATTAAACCTGACATCACTCGCTTCCAGAAGAGTCGCTTTGTCTGCATGTCTATAGTATCTTTCGACGTCTTAAAGTGTAATATTCCACTCGAGCCGATGGCAACGATCGAAATACGGGACATTGACTGCGTGACGGATCTGGCCGAGGTAGAAGAGGCCATCAAAAGGGAGTTCCCTAGCGTGGGAAGGATCAAAGCGAGACTGACACCAGAAAACAATAGGGGACAACGCATGGCCATAGTTGACTTGACCGAAAGGGACGCCGAGCAATTCCTGAACAAGGGTAAAGTACGAATAGGGTGGGTTGTCTGTAGGATACGGCGAAGAGCAATGCCTCTTCAATGTTTCAAATGCCTTGGTTATGGTCACGCCACACAAGTATGCAAAGGACCCGATAGGAGTTCCCTATGTTACAAATGCGGTGAAATGGGACATAAAAGAAAGGAGTGTGCGAGGGAGGCACACTGTGTTCTTTGCAAGGATGCTGATCCAAAACCTGATTTTGGACACGTCTTCGGATCAGGAAAATGCCGGGTGTTCCAGGAAGCCCTAGCCAAGGCCAAATCAGAGCTTCGATGACCCGCATCCTGCAGCTAAACCTACACCGCAGTTCAACCGCCCAAAATCTGCTTGAGCAGTTTACGAGGGACAGAAAAGCCGACTTCTTGCTGTTGAGTGAGCAACACCATTATAATAGTCCTGCATTATGGTATTCTGATGAAACTGGTACTGCCGCTATCTGGGTTCGGAACAGTGACTTTCAAGCGGAGAGTTGTGGACGGGGGGATGGTTTCGTGTGGGTTCGGTGCTCAGGGATCACCTTCTTTAGTGTGTACCTAACGCCTAACGAGCCGATATCATCTTTCCAAGCGAAGCTTAATGCTCTGGAGGGCGCTGTCTCGAACGCAGAGGGTAAAGTGCTCGTTGGGGGCGACTTCAATGCTACAACAATCGAATGGGGCATGCCTCAGACGGATCCGCGGGGAAAATGAATCCTGGAAATGGCGGCCAGGACGGCCCTCGCCGTACTAAACTCCGGAAATATGCCGACTTTTCACCGTATTGGCTGTGAGGGAACCATACCCGACGTGACATTCGCCTCGGAGTCAGTACGGAGGATACACAACTGGAATGTATTAGAGGACTACTCAGCCAGTGATCACCAGTACATTCTGCTTGAGATAAGTGATGCTATCTCCCGACGTTCGTGCTCTCGGCCTTCTACAACTGGATGGAACATTGGAAGAATGGACGTCGAGAGGTTCGTCAAGGTTCTCACAGCAGGTGAGCCGCTGCAGGGAGCTTCAGAGGGGACGGAAGAACTGGCAGCTGAAGACGTGGTGAACTCTACTATGATCATAATCACGACTGCTTGCTGCGCTTCTATACCCCGTCGAAGACCCCGGCACGGCAAGCCCCCAGTGTACTGGTGGTCTACTGAAATCGCTGAAAAGCGGAGGGAGTGTCACAAGCTTCGGCGTGAGGCTCAACGGGCGCAAAACCGTGACGAGGCATGCAACCAGGTGGCAGCATATAAGTCGGCCAGGAAATGCCTTCGCAAACTGATCAACAGTAGCAAGGCTCGCTGCTGGCAAGACCTAGTGGACAATGTGAACAAGGATCCGTGGGGCCTTGGCTACAAGCTGGTCATGGGGAAACTTGGTGCCCTACGGAAGCCTTGTATACATGACGCGGAAAAGATGGACGCGATAGTGCGGGGACTCTTCCGCGCCCATAACGTCCGTGGTGACGCTGTCCATGGTGAAACCGCAGTCGAGTGCCCACTCTTCACACAGCTGGAACTGGAGGGGGCAGTCCTCTTATTGAAAGCGAGGAAGGCTCCAGGTCCAGATGGTGTTCCAGCTGAGGTGTTGCGGCTTGTCTATCACCATTGTCCTGACTTGCTGCTCAGCACATTCAACGCTTGCCTACGGGGCGGGGTTTTCCCGGTACGATGGAAGGTGACGAGGCTCGTGCTGATCAGTAAGGGGAAGGGAAATCCCGAATCGCCGTCTGCATACCGCCCGTTATGCATGCTAGACACGGCTGTGAAAGTGCTAGAGAAACTCATCAAGGGAAGACTCACTGACGCGATTCGTGCTGCAGGGGATCTATCTCTTTGGCAGTACGGCTTTAGAGCAGGACGTTCTACCATTGATGCGATTGCAGAGGTGGTGAACGCGGTCGAAAAAGCAGAGGCATATAGTCGCACCAAGCGACGGATCGTTCTGCTGGTGACACTCGACGTCAGGAATGCCTTCAACTCCGCTAGATGGGTGGATATTCTGGACACGCTGGAAAACTCTTTTCAAGTTCCAGAATATCTAATGCGGCTTTTGAGGAACTACCTTAAGGACCGAAGCCTGCTCTACGACACGACACAGGGCCAACGAAGGATGGAAATTACATCGGGTGTTGCCCAGGGATCTATCCTTGGTCCGGACCTGTGGAACGTGTCTTACGACGGGCTACTGAGACTTGAGATGCCAGATGAGTCGCGCTTGGTCGACTATGCGGATGATGTTGCGGCTCTGGTCGCCGGACGCACCGTTGAACAAGCCCAACTTAGGCTAGGTATGCTAATGCGCCGAGTGAGGGACTGGATGACTGCTCGCGGGCTCAGTTTAGCACTGGAGAAAGCCGAAGCGGTCATCTTGACAAAAAAGAGAATCCCTAGAGTAAGGATGATCAGTATTGGAGACATACAAATCGAATCGAAGCCAGCGGCGAAGTACCTGGGGCTACTGATCGACTCGAAGATGAGTTTCTCTGAGCAAATCAGGGCAACGGCTGAGAAGGCTGCTTCGGGAATATCGGCCCTGAGTCGACTTATGGCCAACGTAGGGAGACCCAGCCCATCAAGAAGACGCCTCTTGATGAGTGCTGTAGGGTCAGAGCTACTGTACGGAGCAGAGGTATGGGGCGACGCTCTCAGCAAGGAGGTATACCGAAAACGATTGGCACAGGTACAGAGAAGAGGAGCACTGAGAATTGCATCTTCGTATCCAACAGTTTCCGACTCGGCGGTGAGAGTGATTGCAGGCGTGATACCTGTCGCCCTCCTTGCTAGAGAGCGCCGCGCTATTTACCTGCGCCGAAACGAGGATGCGAGGGAGATCGTTGTCCGCGCGGAGAGACAACGCTCGCTCAACGATTGGCAGCAGTCTAGGGGGAATTGCACGAAGGGAAGGTGGACTGCGCGCCTCATCCCGGATGTGAGACCGTGGCTAAATCGAAGGCATGGTGAGACTGACTTCTATCTGACCCAGCTTTTGAGCGGGCACGGGTGTTTTCAGTCTTACCTGCTCAAGATCGGTAAGTCATGGTCTCCCGATTGTCGGTTTTGCCCAGGAGAGGAGGAAGGTGCCTGTCACACATTTTTTGCGTGTACAAAATGGGACCGGTTCAACTTCAATTGCTGCCTTCACCATTTGATATTGACGTAGCATACATACACCCAGTAGGGTTAAGATAGAGTCACCGATAAACTTTCTTTTGGTTTCGTCTTATTTTGTCTTCTGGATAATAAGGTCTATAACATCTTCTGGAATGCTTTGTTCATGGTGGCTAGGCTATCTGAACATGCCGTGGATGTTAAAGAGCATAATATCCTGAATATTGCCAGAAGAAAAGCTTGCAAATTTTTGTACAGTTTGAATTCGAACAGTTATAATTTCGAATAAAAGCACGATGCCTTGGGTTTTCAAATACATTGTTACTAATTGCGTCAGTTTTACTTTGGCTTCCAGCCAAAACTGACGCAATTAATATCAGTGTATTTGAAAATCCAGTGGTGACCGGCAGTGATAAAATCCACATCATCAATTGGTGCTGAATGAGACTCTGATTTGTTTTCTATGATTGGTTAGCGGATTGTAGTGGAACTGCTTTCAAGAATAATGGGACAATAAGGAGAAGCCTAAAATTACAACGACCATCTCTCCAATGCGGAAACATCTAAATGTCTTTGACGCTGAATATCAAAACCCTTTAGTCTCTCCATGCCTGTGTGGGCATTATAGATACTGAGCCCTTAATTGATGATAAATGGACAAACCAGCAAACAAACGCACAGAGCAAAAATAAAGACAATAAATTAAGGAAAACTTGAAAAAAACTGCAGTGAAGCTGCTCTGTGGTGATAGGCAGTGGCAGCTTCTGATGATAGAGAAACCATCCACATCGTCTGAAACTGCTTGCATTCACAAAGAAATGATGTTCAAATCGAGACAATTGCACGTCAAGTTTCCGTAATTTAGGTAGAGATGAGGGATTCACTTTGGCCACTTTTAACATCCGACAAGAAAAACGACCTGATGCAAAATAGGAGAGACAGAAGCTCTGACGAAGACCCCGGTAGCAGGTACTGCTTGTAAAACCCCAAGATGGTCGATCCTACGCAGAATTGCTGTGGGATATTAGGGGAAACGTCAGGCCTGAAGACACAAATGCAGCCATTAAAGCAGTATGACCAACGTGATCGGGCCACATACTGGTCGAAATCGAAGGATTCTGCGACGCAGTAAAGAATATCCTTGGAGCTGATGGCAATGATCAAGACAGGGAGTTCTGAAGCGTAGGCAGGATCACAGCGAGGCTGGCACCAGGAAACCATAGGGGAAAACGCATAGCCATAACTGATTTGACCGAAAAGGACGTCGATCAATTTCTGAATAAGGGAAAAGTATGAATAGAATGCGTTGTCTGCAGGATACGGTGATGAGCAGTGCCTTGGCTATGGTCAAACCGTACAAGTATGCAAAGGACCCGATAGGAGTTCCCTATGTTACAAATGCAGTGAAATGGGACATAAAGGAACTGATTATACAAAGGAAGCACAGTGTATTCTTTGAGAGGCTGCTGATCCACGACCTGATTTTGGATACATCTTAGGATCAGGAAAATGCCGTTTTTTCAGGAAATCCTAGTCAAGGTAAAATCAGAACTTCGACGACCGGCATCCTGCAGCTAAACCTACACCGCAGTTCAATCACCCAAAATCTGCTTGAGCTGTATGTGAGGGACATGAAAGCCGACTTTTGCTACTGAGTGCGCAACACCATTATAAAAGTCTGGAATTATGGTTTCCTAACCAAACGGGTACTGTCACTACCTGGGTGCAAAAAGTGATTTCCAGGCGGAGAGATATGGACGTGGGGATGGCTTTGTGTGGGTTTGGTGCCTACGGACTACCTTCTTTAGTGTGTACCTAACGCCAAACGAATAGATGTCACCATTTCAAGCCAAGCTGAATGTTTTAGAGAGTGCTGCTTCAAGCGCAGATGGCCACGTGCTCGTTTGGGGAAACTCCAATGCCAAAGCAATTGAATGGGGCATGCCTTAAACACATCCGCGGGAAAAACGAATCCTGGAAATGGCAGCCAGGATGGCTCTCGTCGTACCAAACACCGGAAATATGCCAATTTTCCGCTGTATTGACTGTGAAGGAACCACAATGGAGGACTACTCAGCCAGTGATCATCAGTGCATTCTGCTTTAGATTAGTGATGTTGTGTTCTGACGTCCATGCCTTCGGCTCTCTACAAGATGGGTATCGAAAGGTTCATTGAGGTGCTCACCGCAGGCGCTCTGCTGCAGGAAGATTCGCCGGGGATGGGAAACCTGGTAGCTCAAGCCGTGGTGAACTCAACTATGAGCATCATCACGACTGCTTGCAATGCTTCTATGCCCCGTCAAAAACCCAGTGAACTGGTAGTTAAATGAAAGTGTCACAAGGTTCGGCATGAGGCTCAGCGGGTACGAAACTGTGACGAGGAATGCAACCAGGTAGCAGCATGTAAGACGGCCAGGAAATGCCTTCACAAATCGATTAATAATAGCAACGCTCACTGCTGGCAAGATCTAGTCAACAATTTGAATAAGGATCCGTGTGGCCTTGGCTACAAGCTAGTTATGCGGAAGCTTCGTGCCCCACGGAAACTTTGCCTAGATGATGCGGAAACGTCAGATGAAATAATGCGGGCACTCTTCCCTGCCCATCCTGTCCGTGTTGACGCTGTCCACGGTGGAACAGCAGTCGAATGTCCACTCTTCACCCAGCCGGAACTGGAGGAGGCAGTTTTTTCATTGAAAGCGAGGAAGGCTTCAGTTGATGTTCCAGCTGAGATTTTACAGCTCGTCTATCACCATTGTCCTGAGTTTTTGCTCAGTACATTTAAAATCACATTACTTATCTACGGGATGGGGTTTTCCCAGTACCGTGGATGTTGGTGAGGTTCGCGCAGATCAGCAAAGGAAAGGGATATCCCTAATCTCCGCCTGCAGACCGCCCGTTATGCATGCTAGACACTACAGGGAAAGTGAGAAACTCATCAAGGGAAGACTCACTGACACGATTTGTGCTACTGGGGCTCGTCGGCAGTACAGCTTTAGAGCGAGACGTTCTGCCATTCATGCAATTGCAGAGGTGCTGAGTGCAGTTTAAAGGCAAAGGCATATAGCCGCACCAAGTTAAAGATCGTCGTGTTGGTGACACTTGACGTCAGGAATGCCTATAACTCCTCTAGATGGGTGGAGTTCTGGGATGTCTCATGTGGCTTTTGAAGGACTACCTGGAGGACTGAAGCCTCTCTACGTCACAACACAGGGCCAACGAAGGATGAAAGTTACATTGGGTGTTGCCCAGGGATCTATCCTTGGTCCGGACCTGTGTGAAATGTCTTACGACGGACTACTGAGGCTGGAGAGTGAGTCGCGCTTTATCGGATTTTCAGATTATGTTGCAGCTCTGGTCACTGAACATACCGTTGAACAAGCATAATTTAGGCGAGGTAAGCTAATGCGCCGAGTGAGAGACTGGATGACTGCTCAAGGGTTTAGTTTAGCACTGAAGGAAACTCAAGTGGTCTCTTGACAAAAAAGAGAACCCCTAGAGTAAGAATGATCAGTCTTGGAGACTTACTAATCGAATTGGAGCCAGCGGTGAAGTACCTGGGGGTACTGATCAACTCGAAAATGAGTTTCTCTGAGCAAATCAGTGCAACAGTTGAGAAGGTTGCTTCGGGAGTATCAGCTCTTAGCCGACTTACGGCTAACGTATGTGGACCCAGCCAATCAAGAAGACAGCTCTTGATGAGTGCTAAGGGGCGACGTTCTCTGTAAGAGGTATACCAAAAACGCTTGCCACAGGTACAGAGAAGAGGAGCACAGAAGATTGCATCTTCGTATTCGACAGTCTCTGATTCAGTGGTGCGTGTTATTGCAGGCGTGATACCTGTTCCCCTCCTTGCTAGCAAGCCCCGCGCTATTTACGTGCGTCGAAACGATGAAGATTGTTGTCCGCGAGGAAAGACAGCGCTCATTCAACTATTGGCAGCAGTCTCGAGTGAATTGCAGAAAGGAAGATGGACTACGTACCTCATCCCAAATGTGAGACCATGACTAAATCGAAGAAACGGTGAGACTAACTTCTGTCTGATCCAGCTTTTGAGCGGCAATGGGTGTTTTTAGTTTTATCTGCACTATGTTGGCAAGTCATGGTCTCACAACTGTCGGTTTTGCCCAGGAGAGGAAAACAATGCCTGCCACTCATTTTTTGCATTTTGAGAATGGGGCAGGCTACAAAGGGACCTCTACAGGAAGAAGGAGAGCTCACCCTAGAGAATATAGTCGCGGTGATGCTCAAATTGGTTAACAAATGGAACCAGGCGGCACATTATGTTTGGGCAGTTAAAGATAAGAGGGACTCACAGCAGCCGGGGGCGTTGTTGGTGCGGGATCGCTTGTCTGGCACTTCCTCTTCCCCTCTATCCTCCCGCTGGAAGAGAGACCCCCCAGCTTGAAGCCACCTCACGGCGCAGCAAAACGAGACCTAGCCCGAATTAATGTGTGCCAAACGGTCCCAGGCAGGGTTCTCAAGTTAACATGGGAAGTATGTAGTTGATAGTCCAGTCGCCTTCTTGTGAGCATGGGACCCTCACACTCTGTGCGTAAATGGCGTTTACCTCCCAACCACAAAAAAGCTTCCTTAAGTTTGACACTATGTGTGCTCTCTCTTTTGCCCTTGTAATGCAATGAGCGTCTTCAGAGAAGGAATGGAGGTTTTTTTATTTTATTTGATGTTTGTATTTATTTAAACCTTCCGTGTCCGCTAACCTTGCTGAGACAAAATTTTTGTAATCAAATTTCACCTGGCACATATACCAGGTGATACAATTGTCGTTGACGAATCGCAAATCAATCACCACGGTCGATTGCAAA
Organism: Odontomyia ornata; assembly: GCA_963969285.1. NCBI lineage: Eukaryota > Metazoa > Arthropoda > Insecta > Diptera > Stratiomyidae > Odontomyia > Odontomyia ornata. The sequence continues at coordinate 7,520,132 of OZ017741.1, forward strand.
TTTAGTGCTATAATCCATCAAAAACCCATAAATATGGGATAAAAATTTATAAAATGGGTTCTACCAACTGTTACACATGGTTTAACGCAATATATGCTGGATCAGGAACTATTATAGAAGGTCTTGACAAACCTGGATCTATTGTGGTGAAGCTATGTTTGCCACTTCTAAATAAAGGTAGACTGATTGCAGCAGATAATTACAACGCTAGGATTCCACTTGCAAAATATTCAAAAAATTAAAAAAGATTTATGTGGAACTTTGCGAAAAATCAAGAGAAATCTTCCTGAAGCAGTCACAAAGAAAAAGTTTCAAACGTGGCGATGTCGTGACAAGGCAAATGGATTGTTTTGTGACTGTTTTGAAGTGGCATGACAAGTGAGACGTCTTAATGATGTCGGCGTCCCATGACAATGGAATGACAAACGTTTCCTATTGGAGAGGGGAATCATCAAAACCAAATATGGTTACAGATTACAATGAAGCAAAAAAAAGGGATTAATGTTGCCGATCAGCTGAGTAGCTACTACTCACCACTAAGAAAAAGTCTGTCATAGTACAAGAATTATCATAAATTGCTAATAATGGGGCTAACTTAGTGCGTAGTTCAATGAAGCCCGCGTTACATTCGTCAGTGAGTTCGAAGGCTGCACCCTCGCGGGTGAGTTATTGCAGTAGTTTGGCTATTTTTGAAAATGATAGGATGAACTTGGAAAAATTGGAGAACAATCCTAGGCAGGTCTTAAGTTCCTTCTGGTTCTTCGGTATGGGATATTGCTTGATGACTTTTATATGGGCCTCACTTGAACGCAATTCAGAGGCACTGACAGAGTCACCTAAATACTCGATCTCTTCAAATGAATATCTACATTTTCCCAATTTTAATTCAAGGTCCTTTTCGGTAATACATTTCAAGACTCGATCTAGCAGCTCAATATGGTCTTCAAAGGATGCGGTTGGGATCAGTATATCATTCCTCTAGACGGCAATGGATCCAGACTTGAGCATATCTCTAAATGTTTCGCATATAAAACGCTGGAATGCAGCAGGAGCATTTTTTAGTCCGAGGGGCATCCACAAGTATTCATTCTGACCGTTTAGAGTTACGAATGCTGTGTATGTTACAGATTCAGGTGCCATTCTATCTTGATGGAATCTATTAGACAAATATAAAATTGACAAGAACTTCTTTCCAGCCAAATAATAGATGCAGTCTTTTATAAGTGGCACCGGTAAATTGTCTCGTATGGTCTATTTGTTTAAGGCTCTATAATCCAAACACATTCTCAATTCACCGCTTTTCTTCCTAACTAAGACTATGGCAGAAGCGTATGGGGAATTACTGGGTCTAACTATCCCCTTCTTTAGTATCTCTTCTGTGATTTTTTGTTCGCTCGTAGTAAGTTAATCTTCATGGCGTGCAATGAAAGGGAATGTTATTATTTAGGTGAACTTTCATCTGATAGTGATGGGGCGCGATAATGAGATTCATCGGACTCAAATATTTTTCGCAAATGGTCTTTCTCAGGGCTTCAGTGTGGTTTTTGCTCAGGTACATATTTATTTCTAGGTTTTCTGTGTCATCTGGGGGTAATGTGGTAAGGTTGGACAAAGTTCTAAAGTTGTTGTCAGTTTGATCATTAGCGAGTGCACTAGCGTTTGCCGAATTTTTATCAGTACATCTAATGTTGTCAAGTTCATAAGTGGCTTCCTCAGGAGGTTCATATTTAATACGTGAACTGGTCAATCCTTTATTATTTATTGGTTTGAAGGCACAGAAATAACATTTGTTTTTTTCAAGCGCTTTATTCTTATGACTATACATCTGGGTACTAATATCTTTGAATGGGTGAAGATAAATATTAAATTTCTTTAGGAAATTCCGGCCTAAGATTATAGATAGTGATACTGTTTCATTTGGAATCACTAAAAGAGATGAATCTTTCTGCATTGTCTACAAAATTTAATATAGGTATCGACTTTGCCATACGTTTTTATTGTTGCATTTCCTAAGCCGCAGAGTCTCGTATCTAAGGTTCTCTTGCTAATGAGTAGAGGGACTGCAGATCGTTTTATAAAACTAATTGGATTGCCTGTATTGAAAAGAGACAAAAGTTTTACCATTTCTGGGTATTCTCCCCGACTCTAAGTAAACCCAATACTTACCAGATTAATTGCGCTGATGGCGCTATTAGTTTCATCGTCAGTTATATCACTATCGTTTTCCGGTTCGTTAACGTAGGCAGCGGTGTTGGTATTGCAAATAACTCTCATGGTTTTCTTTGGATTCAGGCAATCTCGGTGTTGATGTCCAATCTCCCAACATTTGAAGCACGAACCTGGTGCACGCTCCTCGTAAAGGTAGGAACTTTGATAGTGGCCTCATCTGGTGCAGTTAAAACAGTGTGGCGTTTCTTCCAGGATAGCGGAAATGACATATTTCGCAGCAGTTGATCTGGGTACCGTTGCAACAGGTTCATGGGAAGATGCAACGACTTGGCGAGAAGTTGCGGTGACTTCACGACTGTGACTGTCACGATTTAATGCGCCTTTTGTGACGCTTAAGTAACTCCTTCAGCTGTCGGACAGTGCATGCTCCCAGAAGTAAGTATGTTTCAGTATTGCAGTCCACGATGAGGTTAACTAATTTGATTTCGATGAGTCGGGCGGGTTTTGCAATTGCTTGCATTTCGAGAAGATATCACTGCCACGTCTCGTTCTTCTGATCCCATTTAAGGGCTTTCAGTTGGCAGTAGACTTCTTGTAGAGTGAACATGCTACCAAATTCCACCATCAGTTTTGTTTGGAGGCTCGCATAGTCTGCGGCATGAGTGGTTCTGAGAAAGGCTTTCGCAGCTCCCGTGAGGAGACGTCGAAGGTATGACAGCTTAAAGTGATCATCTGTCTTGGCGGTTGCCAAAAAGTCATCTAGATCGGCAATAAAGCTCCAGACATCATAGTGGTCATTGCCGCTGAATTTGTTGACCGCATACTCAACATCACTAAAGTCAATATGTCGAGTGTTCGCAGTCTGGGTCAGTTGACTACCTGCTTCGAGTAGACTAATCGCATGTTGTAACATACATAAGCAGTTCCTTCCATTTCTTCAAAATTGCAATTTCTCGTTCAATGGCCTCCTCTTCGGTGACGTCATTAGCCAAGGCTGGTCGTTGAGACAAAACAGTGATTTTAGGGACATGGGTGGTGGTTATAACATCACAGACAGCAGTTGTTTCCGTAGGTGCAACGGTTTCACTGGAAATATTAGTGGCTGCGCTTGAGGACGTTATCTTAAAAATCGGGACATCGGTGTGGATATCGGTTGTAACTGTGCAATCAGTAACTCTAGTTGCCGGAGTAGTCTTCAGGGTGGCAAAAGATGAATCAGAAGTAGCTGTTGTTTACGACATCTTTCGTAATCAAGGTAGGGCAGTCATAATAGCGAGGTTAGGTACACGTGCTGTAACCTCAAATTTTGATTCGGGTGAATGCTTATCTGCAGGTGTGTCATTTGGTTCCAACGAATCATCGCTTTCAGGGAAACTTACGCCGTAACCTTGCTCTAGTGTATCGTAGAGGAGCCTCAGTTGCGCCACTGTGACCGTCGGTGGCGTACCCACAACGACCGTGACGAGTACCTCCAACAGTTGATTCTTTGTGGACTGGATCATCGCGTTATCAAAACTATTTTTTTTTATGTATCACTTTCCGTGGCTACCCCATACCTGAGTTATGATCGCTCCTTTTTTAAATTTTTACAAACTAGCGGACACATAAAAACCCGTCTAGCTAGCCCAGCCGTTGTATTGTGGATTATCTTGTCAGTTTTTTTTCTCCGTCTCTTCTTCTTTCTATTACACATTCCTTTCAAATTTAATTCGCATTACAGCAGTAGAATGGTTCATGCACTGACTAAAAGTTCTTATACAAGCACTAACTAGTGGTTTGTATACAAACTAAACTTTCATTACAAGTAGATTTTTTTCGGTTTTAAATTCGAGGAGATCATTTTGGGCACGTTAGTAATATTCGGGAGTGCGTATTTTTTGTTCAGCGGTTGTCTTTGGTCCTTCTCCTTGGAACAAAGGTAATGCAATTTGAAGTAGAGTCGTTGGAAGGTGTTCGACGCGTTTTAAATTGGGCATTTGAATCAGTGGCTGATTTTTTTATATTTCGGACTTTGTCTACTCGCATAAAACCTGCTAGCCAGCCAGCAGCCACCTGGGAGTAGACTAAGAGTATCCGGACTTGTCGATATGATGGGTACAGTCTGTTGTCACGTTTCAAGACCTCACGTCTAGAACCGATGAGAGGTCGGATTAGATTTCGTTCGGGAAAGCTCTCGAACAAACAAACGAACGAGATTTAAAAATCATTACAATGTAATATTGTATTGAGTATGTAGCAATATTTTATTGAGTATGTAGATATAAGTGCATGAGTGTTGATATTTGTAAATAATGTTTCTAAAACAGTAAATAATTCAACATTTTGTTACAAAAATTGAGCGTAATAAACTTATATCTAAACCACTCGATATAAGTAGAATTTAACATTTTGAGCACTGAAATATTTCAAAAATGTTCACATCTTTGTCGTTTCACAATAAATGTTTGCAATTTAAGGTCCTTTAAAATAATTCAGAGAATTCAATTTTAATCCTCAGAAATAACCCCTCCATTTAATTAGATGGAAAGAGGTAATGCAGGACACGTGCAGTAAATTCAATTTATAGATAATTCCCTTACGAATAATCCAGGACGAATTACATACGTGTTTATGCGTATATCTGAGTACAGTTATAGCCCATCCAAACTATATGTTCATGCATGCCCACATAAATATAAAATTGTGCGTGCTTTAGCTTTGTCGAGACACATATGTATGTACATACTATAAATACATGTAACTTGGCAAATACCGAGAAAATGTGTTGACGAAATGGACGCCAATTTGATTTGCTTGTAAGGATTAGCAAAGTGATAAAGAAGAGATAATACCTTAACTTAGTAAATACACCAAATGATTAGAAATCATTACTGAGGATCAGAGAGAAAGATAAATTCGCTTTGTTGCATTATCCATAAACGAAAGTCTTTATACGAGTATTCTTGGAAAAAATCCAGTCAGGATATTCACTGTGAGTAGATTTTCAACTACAGGATTATTAAGTGCGAGTGTGTGTAAACATACAAAATACGTAGAGTGGGTGAGACTTGTAGGGCAAATTCAAGAGGATAAAAATGCCTGTCACGTTTGCCAATAGTAATAAACTTGCGATTAATCATACCTGATGACAATACAAAACTGGTCGATGTAAGGATTCAGAATTATGACAAGGATAAGTAAATACCCATGTGGGAGACAATAAGGTTTGCTTGAGTATTTGCTAAGTATGGAGGAAATATTTTGAAAGCCCCTTTGTCAGTAACAATACTTTTCAAATCCAACACTTTTAACCTTGATAACATAAAGTATAACCCACATGTGATTTCTAATAACCAATAATTCCGTCCAATATGAATAATATCCTATCACCTGTTTGGTTTTATCATGACATTATTATTGACTCAATTTTATGGAAACAAATTGAGCTTATTATCTGTCACGTTAGGTCAATAAGCATTATGTATGTACATATTCGCGTAGACCTAGCTCACATGCTGAGCTTTATACGCACTTCATATGACAAAATTATGTTAAATTAGTTAATCTGATTTTATTGGTTGAATGCATGCTAAATTATTGACAGGACTAATTAACTTTTCGTGTTCAGTGGTATGCTGGTCGTATATTATGTGGTTAAGCATGAGGTGAGTGGTTAACAGCAGGCTCACCGATAAATCATTGGAAATTCCGGAAAATTCAAAATAATACTTAAATTGAGTGCACCCAATAATTTTGATGGTATTACTGTAGGATAATTATAATTTAATGTGAAATGTCTCTCCGTGATGGCATAAATCAATGGGATGTTAATGAGAGAAGAATGGGAAAGAGCTTCGAAGCTATCAGGAATAGATAATTTAAAAGCTTTGATGATTGATGGTGCGTTATTTAGTTTAGATATTGTCGCGTGTTATGGCTCGCAGCCAATAATTTTAATGTTCCGGGAAAGTGAAAACAGAGTGTCTTTTAAAATAAGTTTAAAAGAGTTTATTTACTAAAAATGCACAATAATTGATTTCACTATTTTACAACTTGTCTATCAGTTTTTACTTCAACTGTCTATCACTTCACAATCAATATCGCTTTTAATTCGCACTCCATACTATCGCAGCTCGCCTTTATATAGGGTCTCTAGTCATTCAATCCATTTCTCGTACATTGGCGAACTACCTGGAATATTGGAGCAGCTTAATGAATGGGGCAGTGACTTTCAGATGTTGATCATGCTTGGTGGGTTCTTGTGGTTTCGAGTACATTCATTTTGTTGATCATGGGGTTTTTAATGGTTGTGAAAACAATTGCGACAGAAGCTCGCAGAATTATTTGTACATGTAACAATATGTTTACATACCACTCTTTATGACTGAATATGCACATGATATTTAGAAACTTTTGCGCCGGATAATTTGAATTTCTTCGTTGACCGAGTAAGACCAGCGTTTCCTCGGTTTCCTTACTGGTCTCCGACATTCAGTCCTCCCAACGAATACCTTTTTGGGTATCCGTTGTTCATCCATATGACAGATATGGCCAGCCTATTGCAGCTTTCGCAGTCTTACAATCGTTAAGACCTCCGGTTCGTCAAACATTTCATACAGCTCATGGTTGTACCGAATTCCCCATAGGTCCCCGTCTCGTTTCGCTCCGATTATTTGCCTCAGGGCCCCTCGCTCAAAGGCGTTTAATATATTTGTGGATGCTCGAGTTAGGGTCCATGTTTCACACCCATAGCATAACACATGTCTTATCACAGATTTGTATACTTGGAGCTTTGTTTTCCTGTGTATGCAGCTGGTCTCCAAGATCTTCAAAACTGAATAAAATGTTTTATTTGCGAGCTGTATTTTTCGGCGTATTACGTCTATTTCATTACCCCTTTTCGTTATTTTGGCGTCTAGATACACAAGTTTGCCCACGTTTTTGATATTGTATTCGCCAAGCGTGATATTTTGGGTGTGTGAGGTATTTTTTCTCGACTGCGTCATGAGCTTTGTTATATTTACATTGATTTGTAGCCCTACTAGTTTTGCTTCGCTATCGATTTTCAGGAAGAGTTCTTCCACAGTTGTTAAAGACCCCCGACAAAATGTTAATGTTGATCAAAAACATCGAAAAAATGAAACCAAAAATAATAACGACGACGCAACCAGCGGTTGCAGCCACGATGTCAACAGTACATCGAGAGCTGTACTAACCACGAAAAAAACGAAGACTAACACGACGACAGTGACGTTAGACGAAAAGCGGAGAACAGAAGACAGTCTGGTTCAGACTGAGATCCCTGCGGCGTTTGGGCGCAGCAAAAAAATTATGCGAACACCCGAGGGTTCTATTTAGGAGAAGCGGGAAACTCTGAAGGATGCTTCAGGTGTTCGAGCAGTGGAAGATAGCATAAAGAGCACCGAAAATTCGATTGTCATCGCTGCGATCGCTACTGAAGCGACCGATGCAAGGGTCACAAAGCCCGACATTGCAACGAAAAATCCAGAAGCAAACGAGGAGATTACGGCACTAAAAGCAAAGAGTGACCAGACACCGCGTGATTGTACCGCCAACGTTAAAAATGTGGCGGAAGTAATGCACTCGGAAACGGAAAGCGGTAACCTCTCCCGAGGATGGTTGCAAGGCACTATTGCGGCCAGCGATATGAAGAAGAGAGGCTACTCCGAAAAGCGGGAGATGTTCTGAAAAGAATACAAGCTGCATGCGACTCCCCAAAAATCAGCAAAGCAGCAAAGGCAGGGTTCCTTGAGCTGGAGGAGCTCCTAGATCGTATAGGGCACTACGCTTGGGGCAAAATCTTAAGGCGACATGCAGATAGCTCCATCATTAAAAGTCAGTAAAAGAATGGCGTCTAGCCCAATCGAAGGAGATCGGGATAAAAGAAGGAAGGAAGAGGCATTTGATGGGCGTTGAGCACCAGACCAGGGGTTCCAGACAGTGCTTACAAAAGGAGCGAAGAAAGCCGCAAAGAAACTCCTTCAAAAAAAGCCAGAAAGTAAAGTTCGTACGGACGCCCAATTAGAAAAAGGACTCGATGTAAAACAGGAGAGGCAGAAGCCCCGAAGAAGACCCCGGCAGTAGGCACTGCTTGCAAAGCCTCAAGATGGCCGATCCTACGCGGAGGTACTTTGGGACATCAGGGGAAACGTAAGGCCCAAAGACACCAATACTACCATTAAAGTAGTACGACCAATGCGGTCGGGCAACATACTGGTCGAATTCGGAGCAGAGGCCGGCAATAAAGAAGCATTCTGCGACGCAGTAAAGAAAGTCCTCGGCAAAAGCGCAACTATAGCCCCGCTCGAGCCGATGACAACGATCGAAATACGGGACATTGACTGCGTGACGGATCTGGCCGAGGTAGAAGAGGCCATCAAAAGGGAGTTCTCTAGCGTGGGAAGGATCAAAGTGAGACTGACACCAAAAAACAACAGGGGAAAACGCATGGCCATAGTTGACTTGACCGAAAAGGGTGCCAAACAATTCCTGAACAAGGGCAAAGTACGAATAGGGTGGGTTGTCTGTAGGATACGGCGAAGAGCAACGCCTCTTCACTGCTTCAAATGCCTTCGTTAAGGTCACACAACACAAGTATGCAAAGGACCCGATAGGAGTTCCCTTTGTTACAAATGCTGTGAAATGGGACATAAAAGAAAAGAGTGTACGAAGGAGGCAGATTGTATTCTTTGCAAGGATGCTGATCCAAAACCTGATTTTGGACACGTCTTGGGATCAGGAAAATGCCGGGTGTTCCAGGAAGTCCTAGCTAAGGCAAAATCGGAGCTTCAATGACCTGCGTCCTGCAGCTAAACCTACACCGCAGTTCAACCGCCCAAAATTTGCTTGAGCAGTTTGCGAGGGACATGAAAGCCGACTTCTTGCTGCTGAGTGAGCAACAACATAATAAAAGTCCTGCATTATGGTATTCTGATGAAACTGGTACAGCCGCCATCTGGGTTCGGAACCGTTACTTTCAAGCGGAGAGTTGTGGACGGGGGGATGGTTTCGTCTGGGTTCGGTGCTCAGGGATCACCTTCTTTAGTGTGTACCTAACGCCTAACGAGTCGATAGCATCTTTCCAAGCCAAGCTTAATGCTTTGGAGGGCGCTGTCTTGAACGCAGAGGGCAAAGTGCTCGTTGGGGGCGACTTCAACGCTGAAGCAATCGAATGGGGCATGCCTCAGATGGATCCGCGGGGAAAACGAATCCTGGAAATGGCGGCAAGGACGGCCCTCGTCGTACTAAATACCGGAAATACGCGGACTTTCCGCCGTATTGGCTGTGAGGGAACCATACCGGACGTGACATTTGCCTCAGAGTCCTTAGTACGAAGGATACACAACTGGAAAGTATTTGAGGACTACTCAGCCAGTGATCATCAGTGCATTCTGCTTGAGATAAGTAATGCTCTCTCCCGACGTCCGTGCTCTCGGCCTTCTACAACTGGATGGAACATCGGAAGGATGGACGACGAAAGGTTCGTCAAGGCTCTCACAGCAGGTGAGCCGCAGCAGGGAGCTTCGGAGGGGACGGAAGAACTGGCAGCTGAAGACGTGGTGAACTCAACTATGAGCATCATTACGACTGCTTGCTGCGCTTCTATGCCCCGTCGAAGACCCCGGCACGGCAAGCCCCCAGTGTACTGGTGATCAACTGAAGTCGCTGAAAAGCGAAGGGAGTGTCACAAGCGTCGAGGTGAGGCTCAACGGGCACGGAACCGTGACAAGGCATGCAAGCAGGTGGCAGTATATAAGTCGGCCGGGAAATTCCTTCGCAAACTGATCAACAGTAGAAAGGTTCACTGCTGGCAAGACTTAGTGGACAATGTGAACAAGGAGCCGTGGAGCCTTGGCTACAAGCTGGTCATGGGGAAACTTGGTGCCCTACGGAAGCCTTGTATACATGACGCGGAAAAGATGGACGCGATAGTGCGGGGACTCTTCCTCGCCCATCCCGTCCGTGTTGACGCTGTCCATGGTGAAACAGCAGTCGAGTGCCCACTCTTCACACAGCTGGAGCTGGAGGAGGCAGTCCTCTCGTTGGAAATGAGGAAGGCTCCAGGTCCAGATGGTGTTCCAACTGAGGTGTTGTGGCTCGTCTATCACCATTGTCCTGACTTGCTGCTCAGCACATTCAAAGCTTGCCTACGGAACGGGATTTTCCCGGTACGATGGAAGGTGGCGAGGCTCGTGCTGATCAGCAAGGGGAAGGGAAATCTCAAATCGCCGTCTGCATACCGCCCGTTATGCATGCTAGACACGGCTGGGAAAGTGCTAGAGAAACTCATCAAGGGAAGACTCACTGACGCGATTCGTGCTGCTGAGGGCCTATTTCCTCGGCAGTACGGCTTTAGAGCAGGACGTTCTACCATTGATGCGATTGCAGAGGTGGTGAGCGCGGTCCAAAAGGCAGAGGCATATAGTCGCACCAAGCGACGGATCGTCCTGTTGGTGACACTCGACGTCAGGAATGCCTTCAACTCCGCTAGATGGGTGGATATTCTGGATACGCTGGAAAACTCTTTTCAAGTTCCAGGATATCTAATGCGGCTTTTGAGGAACTACCTTAAGGACCGAAGCCTGCTCTACGACACGACACAGGGCCAACGAAGGATGGAAATTACATCGGGTGTTGCCCAGGGATCTATCCTTGGCCCGGACCTGTGGAACGTGTCTTACGACGGGCTACTAAGACTTGAGATGCTAGATGAGTATCGCTTGGTCGGCTATGCGGATGATGTTGCGGCTCTGGTCGCTGGACGCACCGTTGAACAAGCGCAACTTAGGCTAGGTATGCTATTGCGCCGAGTGAGGGACTGGGTGGCTGCTTGCGGACTCAGTTTAGCACTGGAGAAAACCGAAGTGGTCATCTTGACAAAAAAGAGAATCCCTAGAGTAAGGATGATCAGTATTGGAGACATACGAATCGAATCGAAGCCAGCGGCGAAGTACCTGGGGCTACTGATCGACTCACAGATGAGTTTCTCTGAGCAAATCAGGGCAACGGCTGAGAAGGCTGCTTCGGGAATATCGGCTCTGAGTCGACTTATGGCCAACGTAGGGGGGCCCAGCCCATCAAGAAGACGCTTCTTGATGAGTGCTGTAGGGTCAGTGCTACTGTACGGAGCAGAGGTATGGGGTGACGCTCTCAGCAAGGAAGTATACAGGAAACGTGTGGCATGGGTACAGAGAAGAGAAGCACTGAGAATTGCATCTTCGTATCCAACAGTCTCCCACTCGGCCGTGAGAGTGATTGCAGGCATGATACCTATCGCCCTCCTTGCTAGAGAGCGCCGCGCTTTTTACCTGCGCCGAAACGAGGATGCGAGGGAGACAGTTGTCCGCGAAGAGAGACAGCGCTCGCTCAACGATTGGCAGCAGTCTTGGAGGAATTGCATGTAGGGAAGGTGGACTGCGCGCCTCATTCCGGATGTGAGACCGTGGCTTAATCGAAGGCATGATGAGACTGACTTCTATCTGTCCCAGCTTTTGAGCGGGTCCGGGTATTTTCTGTCTTACCTACACAAGATCGGTAAGTCACGGTCTTCCGACTGTCGGTTTTGCCCAGGAGAGGAGGACAATGCCAGTCACACTTTTTTTGCGTGTACAAAATGGGTCAGGCTGCGAAAAGATTTTTACAGAGAGACAGGAGAGCTCAACCCGGATAATATAGTTGCGGTGATGCTCGAATCGGTTGACAAATGGAACCAGGTGGCACATTATACTCGGGCAGTCCAAAAATATAAAAGGGACTCACAGCAGCTGGGGCGCTGGGGCTGGGGGATCGCTCTTCTGGCAATTCCTCTTCCCCTCTCCCCTCCCGCTAGGAAAGGGACTCCCCATCTTGAAGGCTTTTCACGGCGTAACAAAACGAGACCTGGCCCGAAGTAATGTGTCAAACGGTTCCAGGCTGGGTTCTCAGGTTGACAGGGGAGGTGTTTAATGGGTAGTCCAGTCACGCATGGGAGTCCCACACTCTGTGCATAAATAGCATTCACCTCCCCACCACAAAAAAAAAAATGTTGTCCGCATGGGCTACTACCTGGCTCAACTTGTAGAGTAATGTACCTCGTGTATCGACAGGTAACTTCCTTATGACGTGCTCCAGAGCCAAATCGTAAATCAATGGGCCCAGGCCATCTCCCTGCTTCAGTTTGATACTTGTGTCAAAGACAGTGGTAAATTGGTTTGAACCCACGGTTTCAGTACAGCCCCCAGGTTAAGATTCCAGCACTTTAACATCTGCACTAGCATCAGAATCTGTAGCATCGATGTAATCCCACTCATCAAACAAAAATCAAATTCCAATTGCTTCTGTGGATGTCGTTACAATAGGCAATTGTATGATGAACGAGTAGAAGCTTCGTGGGTGGACTCGGAGGTATATTTGTGCTATGATTGTTGTCTCATTGCAATCAGTGCATGAAAACAACAAATATCTAAGAGCTAAGATTTGCTTCAAAATAATGGAAATAAATTATGACAAAACAAAAAAATGGAAATTATTTCTTGCGAGAGGGAAAGATAGGGCTATTTTTCGTACTTAAAATTAAGGTCAGAAGTATAATATTAATGATAACAGAAATTTGATTTAACATTTTTATTTAAAAAAATGAAAAACGTATGTGTGCCCTAGAGAATGTGGAAGATAATGCCTATGAAGTTTGAATTTGTGAACCGGAAAATACCGGCGCGGCCGGAATTGGCAACATCATTTGACACATTACTTCAGGCTAGGCCCTTTTTTTCATGTCTCAAAGCGCAATCAGGCTGCAGAGATACCTCTTCCAGCAGAAGGTGAGGGAGTGAGAGACAGCGGTAGAAAAGAGGGCTCTTCAAGTTCAATGAATCCAGGCACTCCTACTTAGCAATTAGAATAGCCCAAACGTAGGATGCTATATGGTTCCATTTTTCAACTGATTTGAGCTCTCTAATTAGACTATCTAAATAGAGCCCTCCTAAAGCTATAACAAGGTCAACGTAGAGCATTTCTCACTCTTTGTGGTAAGCGGCATCAAGCTCTACAGCACAGAAAACACAATCCGCAGACAGTGACTTGCCTATTCGATGCAGATAAAACTGAAACATCCATACCCGCTTTAAAGCTGAGTCAGTTGAAAATCAGTCTCACCACGTCTATAATTTAGAATAAGCTCAAGTCAAAAATGAAGCTTGTAGTCATTCATCCGAGATTTTTTTCCAATCCCTGAGTGAACGTTGCCCCTTCTTATCATCTTCGTTTCTATGCAAGTAAACTTTACGGTGCTCTTTTGCGAGGGTATGGTTAGTACACTTGCAAGCACTAACTCAGAAAGCCAATACGTCTGAAGCAGTTTTATCTGCCATTGCGCTGATTTCTTCATCGAAACTCATTTTTGAGTCGATTATTAACCCGAGGTACTTTACAGATGGTCTCAGCTCAACCAGTACTTCTACGATATTGATCTTTTTTACTCTGAGGATTCTCATCTTTATCAAGATGACCACTTCGGTTTTCTCCAGTAATACAGTGAACACGTGAGCTTTCAGCCAGTTTTTCACCCAATGCATTTGCATACCTAATCTAAGTTGCACCTGCTTGACGGTGTGTCCAGAAACTAGTACCGCAATATCATCCCTATAGCTGATCAAGCATGACTTCTTTGATAGCTCTAGTTTTAATAACCTGCCGTATGATATGATCCATAGCTCTCAACTAACAATAAAACCTTGAATAACACCTGATTTAACTTCCATCCTTCGTCGGCCCTGCATTGTATCATAAAACAGGCCCCGGTCAGATAGTCCCTTAAAAGCCGCATAAGATATTCTGGAACTTGAAGAAGGGTTTTCAGCGCGTCCTGAATATCCACTCATCTAGTGGAGTTGAAGGCGTTCCGAATAAAAAGTGTCACCAACAGAACTAACTTTTATGTTCGCCCACCTCTTGGACCATGCTTACTACCTCTGCAATTCCGTCAATGTAGAGTGACCTGCTTTAAAGCCATACAGCCAGGGAGATAGATATCTAACACCACGAATCGGGGCAGTGAGACTTCCCTTGCTGAATTTCTCAAGCAGTTTCCCAGCCATGTCCAGCATATATAACTGGTGATACGCAGACAATGAATCACAATTTCCCTGCTTCTTCTTGATCAGTACGATCTTCGCTACCTTTTAACTTTCCCGGAAAAACTCCTTACCGCAGGCAAGCGTTAAGTGCACTGAACAGCTAGTTAGGACAATGGTAAAAGACGAGCTGGAATACCGCAGCTGGGAAACATTCTCTTTTAGTTCCAGCCGCGTGGAGAATGGGAGTTTGACTTCTATTTCACCGTGGACAGCGTTATTATGGACGGGACGGGCAAGGGAATGTACCCGCACTATTTTGCCAATCTATTCTGCTTCATATATTCAGAGCTTGCGTAGGGCACCAACATTTCGCATAAAAAGCTTGCAGCCAAGACCCCACGGACCCGTGTTCTCAATATCCATTAGATTTTGCCAGCAATGAACCTCAATTCTGTTAACGATTTTAAGAAGGCATTTCCTAGCTAATTTATATACTGCTAATTGGTTGCACACCTTGTCGTGATTCCATGCCCGTTGAGCTTCACGCTGAAGCTTATGATACTCCCTTTACTTTTCAGCAATTTCAGTCAACCACTACATTGTAGGCTTGCCCAGTTGGGGTCTCCAGTAGGGTATAGAAGTGCTTCAAGTAGAGGTGATGATAGTCATAATTGAATTCACTACGTCTTGTGCTGTTAGTTTTCCAGTTCCCTCTCGACATCTATCCTCCTAATATTTCATAAAATCGTGGAAGGCCGAGACACAGCATCACAGATGTCAAGCAAAATGTACGGATGATCACTGGCTGAGCAGTCTTCTATTACTCTGCAATTGTGTGCCCTCCGTACTAGGGACTCCAAGGTGAGTGTCATGTCAGCTATAGCTCCTTTATAGCCCACGTGGTGGGAAATTGGCAAATTGCTGGTGCTCAGCATAAAAAGTTATGGCCTCTCTACGACTCGAGTTCTCCGCAGATCAGTTTCGGGTATGCCCCATTCAATTGCTTTAACACTGAAGTCTCCGTCAATGAGTATGTGGCCATCTGCATTCAAGACAACGTTGTCCAAAACATTAAACTTGGCTTTGATAAATGCTATTGGTTTCGTTAGTGTCAGATACACACTTAATAATGCATTATTGAACACCGAATCCACACGAAGCCATTCTTCCGTCTATAGACCTCTACTAGAAAATCAGCATTATTTCTAATCCAGGGGGCAACAGTACTAATTTTGATAGGGTACCATGATGATGAACTTGAGTCATAGTGTTGCTCATTCAGTAGCGAAATTTCGGTTTTCATGTCCCTAAAAAATTGCTCTAGTAGGTTTTCGGCAATTGTAGTGCTGTGTAGGGTTACCTGCAGAATACGAGTCATAAAAGTTCTAGTTTTAATTTGGCAAGGGCTTCTTGGAAAGCTAAACACTTTTCTAAGCCTAAGATGTGCTTTGAATTTGGGGTTGGATCAGCAAATCTAAAAAGAATGCAATGTGTCTTCCTCGCCCATTCTTTTCGATTATGTCTTATTTCACCGACTTTATAATATAGAGTCCCTTGCATCCCTGTGCGGTATCACCATAACTGAGGCATTTGAAGCATTGAAGTGGTACTGATCTTCACCATACCCTGCATCTGACCTACCGTATTCTTACTTTTCCCTAACTCAGAAGTTTTGAGTGTCCTTTCCAGGCAGGTCGATGATGGCCATACGTTGTCTCTTATTATTTTCTGGTATCAGTCTCACTTTAACCCTACCTACGCTAGTGAGCCCTGTTTTAATGGCCTCCCCTACCTCGGTCAGGTCCGTGCCGCAGTCAATGTCTCTGATTGCGATCATTGCTATTGACTCAAGCAAGGCTCCAGTTACTCGTTTGCTGAAAAACTTCTTGACTGCATGGCAGAATGCTTCTTTATTATCGGCCTCAGCTCTGAATGTGGCCAGACTGAGTTGGTTACACTGCTTTTATGGCAGTTTGGATGTCTTTGGGCTTCACACTTCCTCTGATCTCCTGCAACACATCTTCGTATGATTGGATATCTTTGGATTTGATGAGCAGTGCCTGTTGCCAGGGTCTTTGTCGTGGCTTTTTGTCTCTTCTGCCTCGCATCTAATACTTCTTTTTGTCGAGCATCTATGAGAGCTTAATTTTTTTTCACATATCGTAGAAGTTTGTTCGTGACTTTTTTGGCTGCTTTTGTCAGCACCATCTTAGATCCCAGATCTAAAGTATCATGCCCAGTAAGTTCCTCTTCTTTCCTCCTCTTATCTCGGTCTCCTTTGTGTGCACTAGAGGCCATTCTTTGGTTGTGTTCGGTGGTTGAGCTATATACGCTTCCTCATTATATCTAGCTCTCAGCTTTCCTTCAGTTTTCTTCTCTCGTTCAGATTTGTACTCTTTTTCAGCCTTTAACCAGCTCTGCCGGTAAAGCTCGACTCGGTCGAGGAGCTCCTGTAGCTCAAGGAAACCGTTCTTTACACCTTTACTGTTGTTTTTTTGTAAGTCACATTTAAATTGAATTATCTTCATGATGGCTCCCACTTTTTGCAAAAACCTTTTCCCTTGATAGCGGTCAATGGCTACTGTTTTTCCGAACCTCTTCTTTAGAGAGGTTTTTTTTTGTGGTAGGCATGTGAATGCCATTTATGCACAGAGTGTGGGACTCCCATGCTCGAAAGAAGGCGACTAGACTATCCACTTAACACCTCCCCTGTCAACCTGAGAGCTTAGCCTGGAACCGTGGAGAGGAGTTACCTGCTTTGGTTTCCGAAAGAAGATGAAGTGGTGAAGTCTCAAGCAAACTATCAACCTCATCGCATTTTCAATTTGGAAAACACTGGTTTAACACAAAGGTGTAAAAAGCAGGTGGATGCTATCACCTCAGCAGAGTGGGTTGTTTTAAGTCCAGTCGTGACTTGTATGGCTGCTGGTGAAAACTTTATTCCCCCTTTTGTCATTTTTCCTCGAAAGAGAATGAAGGTTAAACTGCAAGACGGAGGACCGCCGGGTACAGGATTTGCTTTGCATTTGTCAGGCTGGATGCAATTGGATATTTTTACAGAAAATTTTAAACATTTTCTTAAATTCGCCAAGCCAATTGAAGACAATCCAGCTCTGTTCATTTTGAACAGACATAGCATACATACCAAAAATTTGGATTTTATTGAATTAGCAAGAAAGAACGTGACTACTGTCTAATGCTTATCCCCATATTGCAGCCATAGGCTGCAACCACTTGATGTGCCTATCATGGTTCCTGTGAATAAGTATTACATAAGCGCTGTTAAAAATATCATCACGAAGACAAATAACTGTATTTCAACTCAGCGAATTCTTTGGCGAAGCCTACACGAAGGCAGCACAACTGTCTATTGCAGTCATTGGTTTTCATAGATATAGAATAGAGCCAATGAATAGCTGTCTTCCAAGATTATGATACTTTGGCTACAGACACAACTGATGTTGCTTTTACTGAGCTGGAAACACAACAAAATGAGACTTAAAAAGAGAATGAGACACCTAAAGTACAAGAGACTCCATCAGTTCATCAATTGCCGATGGAGAGCTACACACAATTTTACATTTTTTAAAGATTGCTCTGAACTATTGTAGCTTTCCGGTTTACCGTATAGATGATCAGATTATCAGCAAACGCTACGAATGATCGCGTTCGCAGGATGTTAAAATCAAATCCATTCAATGAATTTTGAGAAAAACAGAGGTGCAGTAACTGTTCCCTGCTGTAGACCATTCAAGACCTTGAAGTTGCACATTGTTGTCAGATTTCCATCAGTTACAACAAATGATTTCTCGTATAATATATTGCACATCATGGCGACAAGGTGTATGAGGAAACTATCCTGAAGGAGTTTAAAAATAAGTCCATCTAACCACACCGTATCGAGGGCTTTCTGCATGTCAATGAGGCACGCTCAAACACATTCCCAGTTGTTTGGTTTCCAATTGATGTCTGAGGTTACTTTCGTTATCGTATGTATGGTCAAATGCCTGGCACGAAAACTAAATTGACAATTCGGCATCAACTCATATTTCTCAATATGGTCGTTAAATGCTTTCTTTAGTATCACTTCAAACACGTTGGTGATGCTAGACAGTATGCTTATAGGGCGATAGCTTTAACGATTCGAAATTTTTGGAAATACCTTAGCCTTTCTCCACTTATTTGGGAAACATGAATTGCTGAACATGTTGTTGAAAAATATGCAATAATTCCCAATAACAAACTCAAGCAAATGTCACAAAAATATATTTGGAATACTGTCAGTACCACGTGATTTTTTATTGTTTATCCTGCCACATATGAAACACAAGTCCTCATACCTGACAAAATAATCAATAAAATTCAAGCTCAGTATGAGGTCAGACGTTAATGTTTCATTGAAATGAAGAATTGATTCGCCATTTAGGCTTGATTCGTCTTCTTCTTCTTAGCACCACATTCTCCCTGAGCCTTTGTTTCCTGCAAATAGTGCCTCCAACTGTCTCGGTCCATTGACCGTGTCCTCCGATTTTGAAATCCAAGCAGCGATGAGCTGTCTTCGTCGACCGAGTCAGACCAGCATTTTCTCGGCTTCCCCACTGGTCTCTGGCCTTCAGTTCTCCGGACGAATGCCTTTTTGGGTATCCGTTGTTCGTCCATACGATTTATGTGGCCAGCCCATTGCAGCTTCCGCAGTCTTACAATCGTTGAGACCTCCTGTTTGTCAAAAAGTTCATACAGCACATGGTTGTATCGGAGTGGCCATCGGTCCCCGTCTAGCTTCGCTCCGATTATTCGCCTCAGAACCCATCGCTCAAAGGCGTTCAATATGTTCGCGGGTGCTTGGGTTGGGATCCATGTTTCACACCCATAGCATAACACAGATCTTATCACAGATATGCATACTTGGAGCTTTTTTTTGCCTGTGTATACAGCTGGTCTTCAAGCTCGTTAAAACTGAATAAAATATTTTATTTGCGAGCTGTATTCTTCGGCGTATTTCGTCTCTTTCATTACTGATTCTCATTATTTTGGCGCTTGAGTACACAAAATTGCCCACATTTTCGATACTGTATTTGCCAAGTGTGATGTTTTATGCATTTGAAGTAACTACACCGAGAGAAAGAGTACTTGTCCCGAGAACAAGAGGAACCTGAAAAAAAAGGCGGACTTGGGGTAGCCTCGTCATTACCCGATGAAGCTCATGGCCCACAAATGAGAGAAGGGCTACCGGGTGGTGATGGAGCCCCTTCGCACCCATCCAACCGGATTTAAATCCATATTTTGTTGCAGTGGCCAGGTATTCCTCTTCTGAGTGGAAAACTCATACAACTTGACTTGTATAAACTTTCCCATAAGAAGGGGAGTACCCCAGTGACCAATTTATGCCATAGAATTATACAATTGGATTGCATAACGCTATGCCATAAAGAGGCACTCTGCTTGGGCCACTCAACCCTCGATGTCACCTGAAACAAAGAAAAAAAAAGGATTAAATTGTACCCGGCGGCTGGCTCATGTTTTTAGGGGGCAGCCTGCCACCGTACAGGGTCCTATACCCGGTCAGAGTTATCGGAAAGGAAAGACCGATTTCATTTGGAAGTTACAAATTCATTTTTTTTATTTCTTCTTCACGCAACAATTTAAAGATATAAACTCGATACTAAATATTCTCACGTACAAGCAATTTCATTTTAAACTCGATCTTAATGATTTACAAACTACTAGTAAATCTAATCTTCTTCTGTTCAAAGTTAACCATAGATATAAAGACTAAAAGAAAAACGCAGGAACAGAAGGGTGTAGGAGATGTAGGATGTAGGAGATTCATTCCCTTTATTAATAAGGAATGACCCATTCTGCCCTTATGAAATTTTTGTTTCCAAAGCCCATTTTCGTTTGTATATGTAAATTCAAGGGTATATCGAATTTGAAATATATATATATAAAACGTTGTATGTATATAAAGAAAGATCAATGTATATATAAAAAATTATTGAAATCACTCAAAAGGGTACTTACCCAGCCTTTCCGACGACGAGCGCTCGTTGACGAGGTGGGGTGCGTAAGTTCTGGCTTTCATACTGAACATTTACGGATATATTACTTAAGTACTGGGCTTGGGACACTCACAAAAAATTATGATAATCCTCTACGTTACAATTATTGGCAGAGCAATTTAAATCAGAATCGCCAGATACGGTCACTAAACAATTATCAGCATATGTTGCTAACGAAACAGCCTCGACATCAAAATATTCCGTGAAGTCAATTTTCGCAAGTAACGGTCCACCTTGCACCCAGCTACATTATGCTGAACCATCACAACATCACTAAAATATGCCAAGTCAGCGAGAACTTTTCCCAGAGAATCGATGTTCCAATTGCCAGAATAACATTAATCACAGCTACAAAACGACACAATGACTCGCCTTGTAATTCAAAATAAGTTTTTGCGCGGGATCACGTCATTCAGTGAGATATTCTACATACGTCATTCTGGAGGCGAGTTGCGAGTTATGTCAACTAAGAAGCAACCAAAGTAACGGTAAACCGCAAAGATTCCACAAATAACACGTCCCAAATACATGAAAAAAGAAACAATCGCAAACGAGTTTTCTTCTTCCTTTCTTATCGCCGCTATGAAGTGCACTTGTAGCAATAATTGCACTCGAACCCAATCAAATAATCATTTTCCCAGAACCACAACATTATATATCAGCACTCTACACGGTCTTTGCACGCATTCGATTCTTAATTTGCATACAGGACGTAAATTTATTAGAGTCGATTAATTTTGTTTATTTTTAACACAAAACAGGGCAAACAAGAAGTTAAGGTATATGACACGGGTCAAAGGAGCGCGCACAGAACAATTGCACAATGTTCTTTTAATGCGCGTGAATCACTGAATGACTTATCATATAAATCGTAAGAATATGCATTGGGATCAGTTTGTAAAATCCAATGTTCTTTCGGAGTTCCTGTTCCTTTAAACACGATGTACTTCCAATGTATCCATCAACCGCTCAGTTTGATTCATTTGATTTCGAGCCTTGCTAAAGGTCAGATGACAATTTCGATGTTCTTTGCTGTAAATAACCGTTGAGAACGCAATACGATTCATTGGCGGTCTCGAGGATTAATGATGCAAATGATTTTCGCTTTCGAATGAAACCGTTGCAGAATGTTTCGCACAAATGTTTAGTTCAGATGAGCTGATCAATTTTCGAACAGACGAAACTCGTTGTCGGTGCATTAGGGGTGACTCGTCTTTATTGATTCAGATTCAGTTTCATGTGATTATTCGACCGAAGATTAAATTTTTCTTGGACTTCCCAAATCGGCGGCAATCACGGGCACAGTGCCCACGCCCACCACACTCATAGCACTTATCCTCCGGATTAAAAGGTTTGCCACGACTTCGTGATCCTCCACGTCGGCCACGTCCTCGATCTTCACGATCGCCGCCGTTACCTCCATGCTTGCCATATTTTCCTGTCGACAATTCTACACGTGCCCGCCGACCACAAACCGTTCGACCATCCAATGCACGTACAGCATCTGCTGCATCGCGAGAATCCTCGAACTCAACAAATGCAAATCCTGGTGGATTCCTTGCCACCCAAACACTTCTCAGCGCTCCGTACGCACCGAAAACATACTCAATATCATTCTTCTTCGCATTAGTTCCCAAATCACCAACATCGACCTTGCGGTCACTTGGATACCGTGACATCCTTTTAGACATTTTGAATTTCGATAAACGAATGCCAGTTAGGTCTAGAAAGTCTTGTAAAAACTCCCAAGATAATTACCAGCTATCGTTTCCGGCTCGCCAGACGACATTTTTCATCCGGTTAAGTTGTTTCAACTTGGTCATCCGCGATGAAAACATTCGAATCAAACAATTCAAGGCTAACATCCTCTAAACTTTCAAAATTATCGAACAGACAAGGATTAGTCAAATCAGGAGTGGAAAAACTGTTCCGTTTTGAGTTGTAACGAGACAAACTCTCGCACGCTGGCTTTTTGAGCCAAACCTACTCGATTACTACAGTTATTAATGCAGACTTGGGCGGCTGTCGACGTCATTGTCATTTTGGTAAGATGGAGGGAAGCTTTGTGTAACTCAAAACAGGATGACAATGAAAAATAATTTAAAACTAAAAAAGATTGAGCTCCTTTGTCAGATTCATTGCTATGTGCCTATTAAATTTGAATAAAACATGAATTCATGAAAAAATAATTATAACATTTTATTGAATCCATACCACTTTACCCGTTTTTTGGATTATATACAAATAGCTTACTTCATCCACCTTGGGTAGGTAATTTGGTTGATTTCCCATTAAATCTTTAAACATATTGTCGCGTGTACGGTTTGCAGCCGATACGTTTAATGTCTCGGGAAAGTGAAAACGCATTGTCTTTCAAATGAAGTTAAAAGAATTTATTTACTTAGAATGCACAATAATTAATTTCACTCTATCTTACAAATCGCATTTTAATTTACATTTCACTTGTCTATCAATTTATATTTCAACTGTCGCCAAATGTATCACGAAAACCTTTTACTTCACCATCAATCAATATCACCTTTAATTCGCGCTATACTCTTATCGCAGTTTTTACTATCGCAGTTTTACTATCACTATTCTATCCCTCATTCATTCAGCTCGGTTTTATATAGGGTCTCTAGTCATTTAACCCA
Organism: Odontomyia ornata; assembly: GCA_963969285.1. Classification (NCBI taxonomy): domain Eukaryota; kingdom Metazoa; phylum Arthropoda; class Insecta; order Diptera; family Stratiomyidae; genus Odontomyia; species Odontomyia ornata. Next base: position 7,543,067 of record OZ017741.1, read on the forward strand.
TTTCTCGTATACTGGCGAATATACTGACGAGAACTACCTGGAATATTCGAGGAATTCTGAATACCCCGCAGTGACGTCACTTTCAGATATTGATCATGATGTTATTAATAGTTGCGGCAACAATTGCGACAGTAGCTCACCGAATTTTGTCGACATGTAACACTTCCTCCACCTCAGGTCTTTTCGCCCCGAAAAGATGTATTGTCAGTTATAATTAAGTTTCCCGGGATGTAATATGGGGCACGACGGTCCGGGTGCACGATTTTCATTTCGGCTCTCGGCTTATGGTGTTCCTATATGCGATATACGGTGTCATTGACTCGCTTTGTAACTCGGTATGGTCCCTCTCAATTATGCGGCAACTTCAGAGACCTACCCTTCCGCCGTCGTGGCTTATATACCCACACTAAGTCATCTTGCTGGTAGCCAGTAGAATTTGCCTTTAGATCATATCTAGTCTTCATGTGGTAAGTAGCCAATTCTAGGTGTTTTTGCACTGTCAGATGTATCTGGTTCAACCGTTGTCTTAGCTCACTTGCGTATTCCGAGATTGTTTGGGGTTTCTTAGGGGGTGTTTTAAATCAGCCGGCAGGCGAATAGTCTCTCCAAAAATTACTTTAGCTGGGGCATTGCCCGTCGATGCATGCTTGGCAGCTCTGTACGCCATCAAGAATAATGGGATGTAACGGTTCCTTTCCCTTTGGTTCTCGTCAATCATCTTGGTAAGGTGTTTTTTGAGTGTGCCGTCGAAACGTTCGACCATTCCATCGGATTGGGGATGTAGCGGTCTTTCCCTCGTTTTCCGTATTCTCAGCAGCTCGCACGTTTGGCTAAAAACAAGTGACCCAAAATTTCGGCATTGATCCGATTGTAGTTCAGTAGGTACGCCGGACAGCCACAATCCCACCGTTGCTCGCATCGGTGTCAACTATCAACATTTTTCGCAATTTTGGATATGCCAGCACGGGTGATTCACATAGCTTCTCTTTCAAGGTTTCAAAGGCTGCCTGGCACTATTCGTTCCAGACATACGGATAACTTTTCTTGGTTAGCTGATGGAGACACTTAGCTGTTTTAGAAAAGCCTTTAACGCATCTTCGGTAGTAGGTCGGCACACCCAGAAAACTTCGTAGTTGGCGCTTGTTGTTTGGTGTTGGTCAGCTTTTCATGGCTTTTTCTCAGGGTCTGTTTTAACCCCTTCCGGTGATACAACATGTCCCACGTATTTTACTTCAGCTGCGAGAAGGGTACACTTATCGGGACTTAGTTTCAGATTCGCCAGTCGCAATCGGGAGAGCACCTCTTCTAAGTTACGCACATACTCTTCGAAAGCTCTCCCAACAACAATGATGTCATCTACGTACACCAAGCAGGCCTTCAAGGTTAGGCCTCATAGCACGTATTCCATCAGGCGTTTGAAGGTGGCTGGAGCATTGCAAAGCCCAAATGGCATCACCACAAATTGCCACAACCCGGTCCCAACTGAAAATGCGGTCTTCTGTCGGTCCTCTTTGTCGATTTCTACCTGCCAGTAGCCACTCTTGAGATCGAGTGTAGAAAACCATTTGGCGTCGGCTAAAGTGTCCATGATGTCATCGATGCGTGGGAGTCGGTAACTATCTTTCTTAGTGACGTCGTTAAGCTGTCTATAGTCGACGCAAAAACGAGTGCTGACATCGTTTTTCTTTACTAGAGCTACTGGCGCGGCCCATGGATTGACAGAAGGGTTGATAACACCTTGTTTTTCCCTGTCCGAGATCAGCGCGCTCACTTTTCCTTGTGTGGTTATAGGAAGACGTCTCGGTGTTTGTCGAATCGGCTTGGCTCCCTGTGTATCTATGACGTGTGCTACCATACTCATTCGGCCTTTGTCATCCGGGCATGTTGAGAAGATTTCGTTCTACTTAGTGACCAGTTCGGAGGCTTGCTTGAATAGCTGCACTAGCGATTTGGTCTGCTTCAATATCGCAGACGTGAATTCCCGGGATTTATTTGTGTCTCGCCTCCTTTTCCAATGATGGTCGTGAGTAGTTTCCAAAGAGGTGATGGTAGAAATGAGCAGGCAGCTGCCGACGACTACGCCCGCTTTGATGCTTATGGTTGAGTCTGCGGTGTGAAGGACTCTAGCCGGCACGTATCCATTCCTTATAGATCTAAAATCGAACTGCGCAATGCCGAAGTCTTCGATGACTCTGTCAGATAAGATCTGTGGTTTCCAGAATCACAATCAAGCTTGGCCCATACAATGCTCTGTCACGGGACACTTTCACACGCGACTTTATAAGCAAGACCCGCGATCTAAAGTTATTATGTACCGCGCCAGCCAGAATTAAAGATTAAAATAAATTTTGTAAGAAAATGAATAGAGTTTTAGAATTTGTAAATCCCTTGTAAGGGTTAGGTTAAGTTGGATTGAGCAGTCCATTTGCGGAACTTCATCAATCGAGGATGCAGAGGAATTCCGAATTGAAGCGGAACTTAAACCGAGCGTGGAAATGGCAAAAATTAAAGGCATTGATTACCCTATCGAATGGAATCCAACAAGATATAAAATTGTTATCCAAGATTAAGTCTTGCTAGACATCCGCAAATATAATTATTTACGATAAGAAGTGCACTTTTATGGTCATCATTTGTTTCTTTAATCAACGATGGCTGTGTGACAAGAACGCCACCTCCTATACCGCGAAATCCAGAAAGTAATGCAAACAATCATGTCATAACTTACAAACAGCCTTTGCCACCCGAAGTTGAACGGCCGCCTATTAGTTCACACGTCAATACCAGCTACAATCAAATGTTCCGTGCGGCAGAAATCTTTCTCCATATGTACCACAACTGTCTTACAAGTGCCACCAGTAATTCGTTATGAACGACGCTGAAGATCCCACCGAAAAGTGTAAACTACGTACTCAATTTATCAACTTTAAGATGATACTCAGCTTGAAAGTACGGCGATAACATGTCCAACGGAGATAGTATGATACATCCTTCTAATCCCTCGAAACCCCGGCGTAATAAATGCGGGTTCTCCGAACTAAAGGCACCTTCTGGTTTAACAATTACGAGGTTCATATACAGAAACAATATTATTATCCGCCGTGTCGAATTGTGCCAAGACATTCTATGCAACAAATGACATGAGTAAACTGTCCAAAACATGGGGATCGCAAAGAGCTTCGGTGATGCCCCATGGAAGCTGTGGAGTGATAATGCAGAACGGCAGTGCCACATCGCCAATTGAAACATCGAAAGCTTGTTGCACCGAGGCTATAAAAGGCCTAGAATTGGGCGAAAAGGGGCGCTTCTTTTTTTTGGTTTGAACATCTGGGGTTGGAGGTTAGATAAACGGAACGAGGTCCAAATATGGCGGAAAAAAGCCTGGAGTTTTGAAAGCAGGTTGGAAGCGGGCGAAAAGGAGAAATGAGGAAGCAGGTGAAGGACGAGGAAGGAGGAAGGGCGAATAGGAAAGCTGGTGCGGAGATCACGCGAAGAATCGAGGTAACGTCGAAGCGTGCCATCGATAAAAGTGGGGCCCCCGATCATATTGGTTAGGTGATTGTTAATAGGTAATTGGTCAAAAGAACAGTAACACATATACACATTTTTATTGTAATTTTATTTTATTTCAATTGAATTGAATTTTTATACTTTGAATATATATGTATTGTACTGAATTCAGCCGGTCTATTCAATGAAAGGAAATAGTATGGAGCCTGGCTCGCGGGTCCAGTTAAATCAACCGTGGTGAAAAATCGGGGTGGCTCAAGACCACCAAGTGAAAGTGTCCCCTGAGAACGTGGAAGCATGGTAGTAGGACTTTGTGGATAGGGTTAGGTTTCGTCACCGAAATTCGGAAGTAGTGTGGGTTGGTCCGGGGAGCCTAAGCTCGCCAATTGGCTCCTGAGACAATTAAACGGGTTGGCGAGTGGCGCTCACCTACCCCGTCTCCACGGGTTAGCCGGGACCCCAAGGTCTCAACCGGAGCACCCAACTAAGGGATTGTGACTCCCAGTGGAAAAAGAAAAAGGTAACAGCTCTCTGAAAATTTCGATATATCAGTGTCGGTTCATACTACCACATACATCTTGGGAAGTCTACAAGCTCTGTTTTGATAATGAAATTCATCCTGAGTACAGTTTATATGATAGTAAAGAAAAATTTCATTATAAAATAAATAATGTGGTACGTCATAGAGTGACCAAATGTTGTATTGAAAGGACTTTCATTTTTCAACTTATTTGAAAACAATCAATGGTGTAGTTCTTGCATTATCTTGACTAATTTAGCGTCTTGTCTTTAATATTCAAGCAATTGAGCTACAACTGATATTATCCCAGGTACGCTGTGAACAACAAGGACTCATTAAGCGGGAAAATTTCCTTTATTCAGTGCTGCCGACAAAAGATTCTTTAATTCAAAATCCCAATCTTTGTTACCTACGATCAAAAGTCTCTTTGTGCCACTTAACAATCACTCCTACACCCATAATCACTTGGGGAAGTACTCACAAACAATAGGACAAGAACTTATTATATTTTACAACTAAAAATTAAATCCTTTCGCGAGCACAATTGATTTTCTCCTCTAATTACTGTCAGGAATGCGAACGTTATTCCAATCTCAACAGCTAACCAACCAATCACCACTTCTGCGAAATATTCTTAGCAAGTCGTTAGCATAATTTGATATCTCCAAAAATAGCCTCCAATTGAAACTTCCTCAAAAAAGGGTCGCGTCTATTGAATTTGTTTTCATCCTTGTTTTTCTCGCGAATTTCATTACCCCGTCTCCACATCAGACTGTGATAACACTTACAACAAATCGATATTCATTTATGATGAGCCACCTCCCTCACTCTCTCTCGACCGGCATGACCTTCCCAGCCGGTGGCGTTCATGTCCGTTCACTGCATTTCCTTGGAGAGTTGAGGAAGGCGTGAAAATGGACATTCCAGTTTAGGCAGAAGACTAATTTGAATGGATTGTATTTCACAGGACGCTGAAAGAGCCTAATGCATATTCATAGCCATTCAATTTGTTATTGTAAGTAACCAATATTTATGTCCTTGCTAATGGATAACGGCATCGCTTCGATTTTCCAGCGGAAATTCAAGAGGAGGAGCGTTTTCCGAACAGGACGATTTCTTTTTAATAAATGAGCAGGCTGTAATTTCGTTCCATCTTATTTCATTCCATTCAGCATAAATATGTAATTATTTAAGACGTTCCTGTGACCTACACAGCAATTTTCTTCGCAATAAAATCATCTCTTGCCGTAATCCTTAACAAGCTTGAAATTCCTCCGGCATACTTCGAGTTACGGAGTTACGGCATCCTTGAGAGAGTGAGCGAAAAAAGTCTGAAAGTAGGACACAGAGCCTTGATATTCATTAATAATTATTATGGAGGATTCGAGGCACATAAGGGTCAAATCTGACGAGTAGATTACACATCATGCTTGCCGTACTTGAGTTTGGTGTCCTTTTTTTCCACCCTTGCTGTTGAGAGTGTATAAGGCTATGAATGATTGCTATCCGGGGGCTAGCTCATTATATAACGTATTTTGCCGTCAGCTATACAAAGACCGTTCGAATAGGGTGTGAAATTGACTAATGGAGTCTTAGGGTGTCCAATGAAGCTTTTTCAAGTGGATGAAAAGCTTTTTAGTATGCCGGCATGAAAGTGGTAGATGGCTTGATTTAGGGGTTCATTGATGCCCTTGAGCACTTTTGCGTTAGTAACGGAAGTCATTTGACAATGTTAAATGTATGTTTTATTGTCTTGAAGCAACCAGGTCAATGATGCATTAAAAGCCAAAAAAATAGGAATTAATTTATCAAGCTTTAAGAACCATTGGATGCAGAATGCCAAGTTTACAATCAATTCAGGCTTGGGATGTTTCAATTTTTACCTAAGGGTATGTTTTAGCTGCAGGTAACTAAGGAAAGCAAATTAGATTTTCTGGCCAGGTCTTGAGGGGTGTAGCGTCATCAGATTGGGGTGAAAACGATTATTAGTTATTTTCATCTGCTACCATCTCCAGCCATAAGGTAGTCTGCTTCAGGACGTGTTAGGAATAGCAAATTTTCAGCCACACATGTTTGTGTAACCTCCTCGAATATGCTCAGGATGTCCAATTAGGTGTTGCGTTGTGTATTTGAAATCTGGAGTAAACAAATTTACCATTGAGACTCGTGAAAGTTGTGTGCTGCTACAGATATGAGACATGGATTGTAGAGTAAAAATAAATGATAAATTGGGCAGGTGCTTACTTGGAAGAAGCTAATGCCTTGTGCAATCATAGCAATATTGGAACAACTCGTTTGGCCCCGAGAAGGTCTTTGTATTCTCACTGTTAATTTGGCTGTAATTTACTTTACTTTTTGTAAGCCTTTAGGAACTGAAAACTATGGATCGCGCCGATACGTCGTACATTTTAGGGGACAGTATGACCCTCATACTGTAAGTATTAATGGCAGTTTGGGGTTACAATATGTGAGCTCTTTAAAACTGGGTAGTTTATCCTTAATGCATTGACAGGCTTTCTTGCACTCATCATCTCGTCATTCAGAGAAAGCTTGTGCAATGGAAAAAATAAATTGATGAGACATTGGTGACAATTTATGGCAGAAATTCATCATGCTTAGAAACGTCTATAATTTTGCTCGGTCCGCTGGCTGGATAGTCTTCATTATGGTGTAGATCTAGTTCTTCTGTAGTTAAAATCCATGGAAATTGATCTTGTGACCCAATCGGCGGATTTATGTCTTGAAGTATTTGACTAAGATGAGGGCTTTTGGCTCGAAGTTGCTGGCTAGCTCAGTTGGTAGGTTATGAGACTCTTAGCCTCAGGGTCGTGGGTTTGTCACTTTAGAAACTGAGGGTATCTAGTGAAATAGGTATCTATTGGTCCGTAAAGGACTGTAGCGATGGTCTGCTGCCTCAGCGGAAGAGGATGGTAAGTTCCGCCGAGATTGTGCTACGGGTGAACATTGAGACTCCATAGCGTTGCTCACCTCGAACACTGCCATATGCGATTTTGTAAGAGTTTAACCTACGCAATACCGAGCCGCACTTTATTTTTTTTTTTTTTGATAATTCGATGATGTAACTATCAGCAAGTAATTTAAATTTCCATTCACGAAAGGACTACTAGTTAAATTACTGAAAGGAAGCCTCATAATAATTTTAAGTGTAATAATTGGTTAAATTACGAACAGGAAGCCACATAATAATTTTTGCTTTGTAACTTTATTTAAGTAAACTCAAGTAGCTACGTCGCTTCCAATTTACACGCCACAACCATGGACAACGCAACCAACAGTAAGCGTCGAAGGTAACCAACGCGAGCTTGAAACGGTAGCGGAAACTTTCGTCATCCAACACAGTTGCATCGTCATAAGGCTTGCACTCTAATCCTGCTCTATTCCAATGCAATGTTGGTGGACTCAAGGAGCTGTGAGCCGAGTTATCCCTGAGAAGCAACAAGTACATCATTCGATTCGTCGGGCTTTGCATAGTAATGGCACGGTTGAAGTTGAAGCTGCTATATACATATGTTAGCGTGCAATTCACAGAACAATCTTGAACATTTGCCATCAGTATGTGCCCAACTATCGGTTGAATGATTGAATTGCTTAAGACCCCGATAAGTATGGAATTACAATTGATTCCAGTCTTACGTCATATGTATCATGACGCGAATACAGCAGCTCTCGTTAAATTCGTATGCTTGACCCTTCTACCAGCGAAAAGTTTTGTTATCGCCATTATTGATTCAATGACCAAATTGTCCTGCGTAACATTAATCGATATTCCAGATCAAGTAAATCTGCTTTTAATCTACACGCGAGATCTAAGAAATCATACACGCTGCAAAGCAACACAAGGACATGCCACACTGCTATTCGCTCGTCGTAACCATATTCGTTAAATAGCTTTGGACCATCGTGAAATTACCTCCATTGCAAACGATACAAAGTCTGTGACTGCCCTCGATTGTGTATTTAGGACAGGGATGATTTTCTGGAGCAAGCAGACTGTGTTCAAAGCAAATAAATTTAACGGGGAAGACTGAGAGGCAGCAACAGCATTACCATGCTTCAACATCCAGTGACCATACATGTCTACCATCCTTACAGACAACCAGATAGTAAAAACTATTGTCAGTCCGTAAATGAACACTGTTCAAATCTTTGCTTACTTGCCCCACAGGCCTAAAACTGATGCTTGATGGCCTAATGTGTGTGAAAGATGCAGTAACACCTTCTAAGAACCAATCAACGTCGTCTAGTAGTAAATCGAGTCATAATAGTTCATCCATATTAAATGATAAAGATAAGATCATGCATGTTGGTGATAATGAGAGAACTAATAAAAGTGTGTTCAATCCATTAAAACAACACAAAAACTACGAACTTTATGGTGGCATTTACCTCTTTCAAATGTGCTTGAACCAGCGTCAATTAATGATTAACAAGACATTCCAATCGTCGAAATCATCTTCATCACCCAACGCATCGATATGGGACCAAATTTTAATCCATCAAAGCTTCCGAGCGCATAGTAATTATAAAATGAATACAAACTCATCCTTCCCGTCAAGTATTGTTCAATCACAACTATTGTCATTCACATCGCTGCCATCATTACAAAAGTCCTCATCATTAACATCATCAGCAATAGCATCATCATTGTTATCATCCGTGACCCCTTCTAATTCATCTTTCATGTCGAAATCATTGATATCAGAAGTTCGTAGTCGTCAGGATGATAATAATACTCATACACAAAATCTAAGCTGGCATTCCTCGTATTGCAAGCACGTCCACTGCCTCATGTTGCGGGCGAACCAATCATCGTACAATCTGGAAGTAATTTAGTTGTTGGAGTTGAAGGTGTTATTCAACATTATGGGAAGTCACCAAGTTCATTCAGAATCAGTTCAACTAACGTTGACATCGCATTTAGTCTCGTAAAAAAAAATCGAATGATGTACTTGTCGATGCGACGTAAACAAATATTACTGACAGGTAGAACTGTCAGTCAAATGCATTCAGCGCGTAGTACACTCGATTGCCAATAGGATCGCCACCAAGTGGAACTTATGATGAGTGGAATCAAGCGAGGGGAATTACTCGCTTTAACGGAACAAAAGCACTCAAAACAAGTTTTCCCGGTAGATGGAAGGGAAAAACGTTAACCCGGAAGATTATTTAAGCCGAGAAGATTGGAAGGTTCTTCTGCCGAGGAATTGGAGCCGGCAGAAAAAAAATATATCAACACACGGAGACGAGAAGACGGTGGAAATTTCGAGCGGACGAAAGCAAGGGGCCCCTTTACTAGGCTAGGGATTGAACGTGAGTGGCTTTCCTTTAATACTTAAATTGTTGAACGTTGTTTTGAAATAAAATTAACGCAGTCTTAATTGATCTTCTTTTTCGTTTTCTTCTTGCGACACAAATACTTAACCTTTTGTTCCCCAGGTGTAAGGAGTGTGGCTCGGGAAATCCCTTCCCGGGGTGGTAACCATGCAGGAAGACCTGGGAAAATTAATTAAGGTGGTTGTGTTCGGCGAGTGTAGTGAACGATAGTGTCGTTTCAGCTTTATCTCGGGGTTTTCGGTGCTAGGAGTTAAGGAGGGCGTAATTTCAGTTACCCTGGTATGGAAAACTAAGAAATTTGCGTGGCGGTGTGATATTCTAACTCGTTCCAAGTCGTAGGGTTCATGGAAGGTGATCCTTGCGGCTAGGCGTACCAGTGATAATTTCACTCCGGACGGTTGTCTTCTCGTTCGAATGACCCGGCGGTGTGATATTCTAACTCGTTCCAAGTCGTAGGGTTCATGGAAGGTGATCCTTGCGGCTAGGTGTACCAGTGATAATTTCACTCCGGACGGTCGTCTTCTCGTTCGAATGACCCCTTGGGAGGCTCGGAAAAGCGGACGAGTCCGGGGAGCCTCCGCCGGAGTAGCCGCAATAAAGCGGTGGCAAGTAGGTGGGAATTAGGGAATTTTCCGGGCAATATTTTCCGCCTTGGGTATTTATCGGGTAATAATTGGCCTTATCTTGGGACGCGTGAATGCGCTGACAGGCTAGCTTTGCGGTGTCGTGGGGCGGGTTCTTTCCCTCCCCAGCACAAGGACCCACTACAAAAAAATTCCGCATTCACGAATTCCTGGGTCACAAAGAGGTCAACCGAAGCCGTAAAGAAGGAGGTAACGAACTAAGGTTTGGAGGTTGCGGACGAAAAAGGACAAACTGGACCTGGGGAAGACAGATGGACTTAAGGGGACTTTGTCATTACTCGACGATTCTTATGGCTCACAAATAAAAGTGGGGCATCCACATTGAGGTGGTGCCTCCCGCACCCTCCCAACCAGATCAAGATCGAAACGTAGACATGGCCATGTGTTTCCCATTTGAGAGAAAAACTCATACAAAAGCACTTTGTATGACTCTTTCCCTCAAATGAGAAGCACAAGCGTAACCAATTTAAGCTATAGAGTTATGCAATGAACTCGTAAAAGCACACGCGATCGGCAGGTCACTCTACCCGGCAAGAGCCCATGTTAAGCGACAAGAAAACGGTGGAGCGCACCTGATGGCTAGCCTATATCAGCGAAAGAGCCTGCCATCTATGCGGGACCTATACCCGGTCAGGTAGCGCAAATGAAAAGACCGACGGGTCCGCTTCAATAATCGATTTTATTTCTACAATTCTTCGAAAAATGTAATGTACAATTCTCCAAATAATTTAATGGACCGGTCATAATTATGATAATAGATAACGATGTTAAAATTTATTTTTATATATCAATTATTAATAAATATTCTAAAAATTTAATCTTTTTATTTCCATCGTAAATTTATTTAATATAGGGTTATCCATTTTACGCTTGGGAAGGTAAAGCTAAAGAAAACACATAAAATACTCAGATGAAAATGAAAATTTTTATTCAATATAAAGATTGAACCTTGCCATTATACGTGAAAAACAACATCATTCAAATGTCTTCCATGAGACCTTTTACAGGCCTCAATCATTTTGGGGTAATTTTCGATGACTTTTCGGCACATTTCCGGCAAAATCTCGGCCATAACTTCACGAATATTGGTCTTCAATTGCTCAAGATTTCGAGGATTGTTCGCGTAAACACGATCTTTCGCATAGCCTCATAAAAAGAAATCCAAAGGCGTTAGGTCGCAGGATCTTGCGGGCCAATTGACATCACTCAATCTCGAAATTACGCGTCCTGGAAATTTCTCTTGCAAAAGTGCTCGATTCGCCTGTGTTGTGTGGCTTGTGGCTCCGTCCTGTTGGAACCACATGTTCTCCAGATCATAATCTACAATTTATCTCCAAAAATAATCGGTTAACATCCGTCCGTAGCGGTCAGAATTGACTGTAATGGCTCTTCCTTGATCGTTTTCAAAAAAATACGGGCCAATAACACCACCAGCCCATAATGCACACCAAACGGTCACTTTTTCCGGATGCAAAGGTCTTTTTGCGATCACCTGAAGATTTTGAGAGCCCCATATGCGGTAATTCTGTTTATTTATGTAACCACTGAGCGAAAAATGAGCCTCATAACTATAGCAAATTTTGTTCGAAAAATCGGTATCAATGGTTGGTTGCTCAATCACCCAATTCGCATACATTCTGCGTTGTGTATGGTTTTGATGCTTAAATTCTTGAGTGAGTTGGATTTTGTACGGATACAGATGCAAATCCAAATGCGAAATCCGCCACAATGAACCGTAAGACAAGCCCCAATGTTGAGCACGTCAAGGGATCGACAAATTCGGATCTTCCTTCAGACTTTGAGCAACGACAGCGATATTTTCAGCAGAACGAATGTTGCGATGATGCACAGACCTTGCAATATCAATAACCGATCCAGTCTCTTCAAATTTTCTCACTGTGTTCGAAATCGTTTGCCGTGTAGGTCGATTATGTCGACCGTAATCGGCTCATAAGGCCCTAAATGTTGATATAGCAGAATCACCATTTTTATAATAAAATTTAATAATTTTAACGCGTTCTTCAACTGTTAAACGATCTGTATTTCTAAATGGCAACCATTCAACTAAAAAAACACGCTTTGGATGACATTTAATTCTGACAGATGTCAAATGGCAGGGTTAAACTTTCCTACCACGAAATGGATAACTCTGTCTAATCAAAACCAGGCATAAACTGCATGAATTGTAGAATAAAAATCGCTGATAAATCGGGCAGGTGCTTACTTGGGTGGAATGTCGAAGTTAATGCCTTGAGCGACCATAACATTGCAACAACTCTTTTGGCCACGAAAAGGCCTCTGTATTCTCATTGCTGATTTGGTTGTAGTTTGCTTTACTTTTCGTAAGCCTATAGGAAGTGAAAGCTATGGATCGTACCGATCTGTCGGGCATTTCAGGGGACAGCATGACCCCCATACCGTAAGGCAAGGCGTCAGTGATGACTATTAATGTCAGTTTGGGGTTACAATATTTAGGCACATTGAAGCTGGATAGTTTATCCTTGATGCATTGAAAGGCTGCCTTGCACTCATCATCTCGTCATGCAGAGAAAATTGTCGAGACATTTGGTGACAATTTATGGCAGCAATTCATCATACCGAAGGAACCATCTATAACTTTGCAGGGTCCGCTGGCTTGCTGGTCTTCATCATGCTGCGAATTTGGTTCTTTTGTAGTGAAAATCCATCGCAATTAATCTTGTGACCCATTTGGCGGATTGATGTCTTGAAATATTTCATTAAGATGAAGGTTTTTCGCTGAAAGTTGCTGGCTAGCTCAGTTGGTAGATTATGAGACTCTTAATCTCAGGGTCGTGCGTTTAGACCCCACATTCGGTGCCACTTTGTCAATGCAGAAACTGAGGGTATTTGGAGTGAAATCCAGCGGGTCCCAGTTTGCTCGTCAAAGATGGACGCAAGTGCTAGCATACTTTTGCCCTGAACCCCCAAGAACCGTCAATGAGTTCACGCTTAACTGGAATGAACTCTTTCCTGCACAAAAGCTGAGAAGCAGTTTTGAACTATAATATCTCAGACTCTCTAAAATCCCAATTATTCACACTACTCTCTGTCGAGAAATTACTGCAACCTAGCCCTACCTGAACACTATCTTTATTTCCCTCCTTTACCAGCAGACTCACGTGGTCCACGACCCATCGGAAGAAAATGAAGATGCAATCTTTAGTGCTCCTTTTTCTCTGTGTCTGTGCCGGTACAGCTCCTTGCTGAGAGCGTTGCACCTCATTTCTCCTCCATACATTAGCATCGGTTTTACGGACCTCATCAAAAGTCGCATTATTGATGGGTTGTGTCCCGCCTACGTTAGCCATTACCGACTCAGGCCCGATGAGCCTGAAGTAGCTATAACTGTTGTTGTCCTGATTTGTTCCACCAAGCTCATCTTCCATCTTACTGATGGTTTCGATTCAACCAATACTTCTCCAATACTGTTCGTCCTAACTCAGGGGACTCTCTTCTTCATCAGGATGACAACTTCAGTTCCCTACAAATTCTAGATTGAACCCACAACCAGTCATCCTGTCACTCACTTAGTTCATTAGCATACCCAGTCTAAGTTCCGCCTACTTGACGGTGCATCCACATCATCTGCATAGCCGATCAGGTGCGACTCATCCGGCAGATTTAGTCTCAGGAGCTCGTCGTGCTATATGTTCCACTGGTTTGGATTTAGGATATATCTTTGAGTAACACCCAATGTAACTTCTATCCTTCGTAGGCCGTGCATCGTATCATAAATCAGGCTTCAGTCCTTCAGGTAGTCCCTCAAACCTGCATAAGATATTCTAGTACTTGAAAAGAATTTTTCAGTGCACCAAGAATAAAAGAATAATAAATGTTGAAGGCATTTCGAACACCAAGTATCACAAACAGCGGGTTCAGTCTAGCACTGGAGTAAACTAAAGTGGTCATTCTGACAAAGAAGAGATTATCCAGAGTAAGGACATCAGTAAAATACCTTGGTTTGCTGATGAACTCGAAGATAAGTCTCTGAACAGATCCTGGCAATGCCAGATAAAGCTGTTTTAGGCTCATCGGATCTGAATCGAATAATGGTCAACATAGGTGGAACACAACTCATCAGAAGGCAACTTTTGATGAGATCCATTGAGTCAATGCTTCTGTAAGGAGCAGAAACATGGATGAACTTTTCAGCAAGGAGCTGTACCGGAAACGCCTGGCACAGATACTGAGAAGACGAGCAGTGAAAATTGCATCTTCATATCCAGCAGTCTCTGAGGTCGTGTGCTGGTCATCGTAGGCGTGATATCTATCGCCTTAATTGCTAAAGAGTGCCGTACTATCCACCTACGTAAAAATTTAGGCAAAGGGAGACAATTGCCCGCGAGGAGAGACAATGCTCACTAAATGTTTGCCAGCAGACCTGGATGAACACAACTAAGGGATTTGAGACCCTGGCTCAATCATATGCACGATGTGGCTGACTTCTACCTGACCCAGCTCTCGAGCGGGCATGGGTGTTTTCCGTCTTGCTTGCACAAGAATGGTAAGTTGTGTTCCCCCGTTTTATGCAGGAGAGGAAGACAACTCCTACTATCTACTTATAGCATGCAAATATGGAACCGCCTGCACCGAAACTTATAAACGGAAAGAGAAGAGCTCTCCCCTAATAGTATAATCTAATGCTTGGATCTATTGACAAATGGAACCAAGTGGCATATTATGTTCAAGCAGTCCCAAAAGATAACAAACCGGGTAGACAGAGCTACGCTTATGTCAGAAGGATTGTGTACTCAATTCACGATATGCACACACCAATAACAAATAAACCCAAGAAAAACTTTAACGCCTTTTAACCATTGTAACTCTACTTTAACCAGCTGCCATTTTGTTTTGATATTACTAGCAACCATTGACTAAATGAAATCTTAAGGAAGTTTTTGTTGCATATTATTTCTCGAAATTCGGTGAAAATTCGATCTAAAGTGCAGTGTATAATGCGATGAAAATCCCACATTGTACTTAGTTCACTCCATATTCTCATTTAAAACGGCCGTCATTTTGGGCTGAGATTACTGATATCATCCGTTTAATGGGTCCTCAAAGATATCCATGATCCCTGTAGGGGGAATGCCGGCCAAAATGAATACTCTTAGAGGCTAGCATTCTTTGGGGAGTGCTGCCCCTACACATCCGAAGAAATACCCGCAGGGGAAGTGCCGGTCACTCCTATCGAGCGGTATTCGCCCTTTTTTGGGCAGTCCCGCCCACCCTTACGGGCCCGAGGATATGGAGGGCACCGTGAGGTTCTCTCCTGGGATGACATGATACGACTCTGACTGAATCTGGACTAATCTTTGGACAACGAACTGGAATTGATGCTTTGGGCTCGTGGTAATGATGGTTCGGACCTAATTGCTTTCCACAGTAGTGCCAAGGTGACACTTGTGCGTGAACAGCTCCAATTCAACTATTATACCGTCTTTGGCGTGGTGAAGCCTTGGCAGGCCTCGAAGTACGTTCAAAGTTCGCACCACTGGGTTGATGGTGTATGTTCGGGTGAGAAGAACTCGCGATTAGGGCTGATCTGGCTCTGAGCACTTGTCCCTATAAGGGCATGTGCCAACTCTCACCTGGCTTCCCTGCTATGCAAAGATAACCATGGGACAGAAAAGCGGTGTCGGGCTTAAAATTATGTGTACCCCAGAGCGTCCTAGAAAGGAAAAGCAGGAAACTCTGCAAGACATGGCAGATGTTCGAGCAATGGAGGAAAATATATATAAAGAATATCGAGATCTTGATGGTTACTGCTAGGATTGCTACCAAAGCGACTGAAGCAAGGGTCGTAAATCACGAAATAATAACGAATAATACTGACGTCCACAAAGAGATCGCCGTAGGAAAAGAAAGAGGTGACTAGACCAATAAAGCACCGGATTTCATCGTACTTGGAAATAGAAACCGATAACCACTCCTAAGAAAGGTGGTTGCAAAATACAATTGCCTCCAAACGACCCAAAGAAGAAAGGCAAATCCGAAAAGCGGGAGATGTTCTGAAAACAATCAAATCTGCTTGCCACTCGCCAAAGATCAGCAAAGGAGTAAAGATTGGGCACATTGAACTAGAGGAGCTCCTGAACTTTATAGAACGTTACTAGAGGAGCTGGTTAAATGTCGAAAAGGACCAGAAGGCTGAAGAAGAGCAGAAAGCTAAAGAAGCGATGAGGGCTAAGCCTGAATGGTACGCGTAGATAGCTCCACTATCAAACATCAATAAAAGAATGGCGTCTAGCCCAATCGAAGGAGACCGTGATGCAAGGAGAAGGAAACAGGCACTTGATGGGCGTGAAATACCAGATGAGGGGTTCCAGACAGTGCTGACAAAAGGAATGAAGAAAAACGCAAAGAAACTCCTTCAAAAGTGCCAGAAAATAAAGTTCGCATGGACGGTCAACAAGACAAAAGATCTGATGATACACAGGAGAGAAAGAAGCTCCGACGAAATCTCCGGTAGTAGGCACTGCTGGTAAAATCCCAAGATGGCCGATTTTACGCAGAAGCGCGGAAGGACATCAGGGTAAGTATAAGACCCCATGATATCAATACTGCCATTAAAGCTATACGACCAACATGATCGGGCCACATACTGTACGAATTCGGAGCGGAGGTTGACAATTAAGAACCATTCTGCGACATAGTAACAAAAGTCCTCGACAAAAGCGCAACTATAACCTCGCTCGGGCCGATGGCAACGATCGAAATAAGAGGCCTGGCCGAGGTCGAAGCGACCTTCAAAACGGAGGATCAAAGCGAGGCTGACACTAGGGGCAACGTATGGCCATTATTGACTTGAGCAAAAAGGATGCCGGAAAATTCGTGAGTAAAGGCAAAGTAAGAACAGGGTGGGTTGTCTGCAGTATATGATGAAGAGCAGTGCCCCTCCAATGTTTCAAATACCTTGGCTATGGTCACGATAGGAGTTTCCTATGTTACAAATGAGGTGAAATGGGACATAAAAGAAAGGAGTGTACAAAGGAGGCACACTGAATTCTTTGCAATTATGTTAATCCAAGACCTGATCTTGGGCACGTCTTGGGAGCAGGAAAGTGTCACATTTTCCAGGAAACCCTTGCCAAGGCAAAATCAGAATTTTGACGGCTTGCATGCCGCAACTAAACCTACACCGCAGTTCAACTGCCCAAAATCTGCTTGAGCAGTTTGGGGGGACATGAAAGCTGACTTTTTTCTGCTAAGTGAGCAACACCAGGATAAAAGTTCTGCATCAAGGTAGCCTGATTGAACTGGTACTTCCGCCACCTGGATTCAGAACAGTGATTTTCCGGCGGAGAGTTATGGTTCCATGTGGAACCGGTTCTCAGGGACTCTCTTCTTTAGTGTAAACCTAACGCCGAATTAATCGATATCATATTTCTGAGCCAATCTCAATGCTTTGGAAGGTGCTGTGTCGAACGTAGACTTCAAAATGTTCGTTGGAAGAGAC
The DNA here is from genome assembly GCA_963969285.1 of Odontomyia ornata. Taxonomy (NCBI): domain Eukaryota; kingdom Metazoa; phylum Arthropoda; class Insecta; order Diptera; family Stratiomyidae; genus Odontomyia; species Odontomyia ornata. The sequence continues at coordinate 7,560,576 of OZ017741.1, forward strand.
TACAGTGCTAATAGATCCGCGGGGAAAAAAATTCTAGAAATGGTGGCCAGGACAGCGCTCGTCGTACTAATCACTGGAAATATGCCGACTTTCCACAGTATTGGCTGCGAAGAAACCATACCGGATCGCATCCACCTCGGAGTCCTTACTACGGAGGATACACAATTGGGGATTATTAGAGGACTATTCAGGCAGTGATCATCAGTGCATTCTACTTGAGATCAGTGATGTTGTCTCCCGACGTTCGTGCTCTCGACATTTTACAATTGGGAAGAACACCGGAAAGATGGACGTGAAGAGGTTTGTGAGGGTGCTAGTCGCAGGTGCTCCGCTGCAGAAAGATTCGCAGCCTTGCATATATGATGCTGAAAAGATAGATAAGATTGTGCGGGCACTCTTCCCCGCATATCCCGTTCGTGTTGACGCTGTTCACGTTGAAACAACAATCCAGTGTCTACTCTTCACACCACCAAAACTGTAAGAAGCAGACCTTCTACTGAAAGCGAAGAAGGCTCCAGGTCCAGATGGTGTTCCAGCAGTCTATTAAAATTGTCCTGACTTGCTGCTCAGCATATTCAACGCTTGTCTACGGGATGGGGGTTTCCCGGTACAATGGAAAATGGCGAGGTTCATGCTGATTAGCAACGGGAAGGGAAATCTAGGACTGCTATTTATATAACCCCGTTATGCGTGCTAAACACTGCAGGGAAAGTACAACAAAAATTCATCATGGAAAGACTCACTGACGCGATTTTCGCTGCTGGGGATCTATCTCTTTGACAGTGCAGCTTTGGAGCAGGACATTCCATCATTGATGCAATTACCAACGTGGTAAGCGCAGCCCAAAAGGTAGAGGCATATCGCCGCACCAAGCAATGGATTCTTCTGTTGGTGACACTCAACTTTAAGAAAGCCTCCAACTCCGCTCGATGGTAGGATGGAAAACCCTTTTCACCGAAACTTGCTTTACGATACGACACAAGACCAACGAAGGATGGAAGTTGCATCAGGTGTTGTCCAGGGGTCTATACTTGGTTCAGACCTATGGAAATCATCTAAGGATGGGCTACTGAGACTGGAGATGTCAGATGAATCACTTTTGATCGGCTATGCGAATGAAATTGCAGCTCTGGTCGGATGATATTGCAGCTCTGGTCGCTGGACACAACTTATGCTAGGTATGCTAATGCACTGAGTGATAGGCTAGATAACTACTCGCTAGCTCAGTTTAGCACTGGAGAAGACCGTAATGGTCATCTTGACAAAAAAGAGAATCCCTAGACTTAGGATGATCATTATTGTAGACATACTAATTGAATTGAAGCCAACCGTGAAGTACTTGGGGCTACTGATCCACTCGAAGACGAGTTTCTCTGAGCGAATCAGTGCAACAGCTGAGAAGGCTGCTTCGAGAGTATTGGCTCTGAGTCGCCTTATGGCCAACGTAGGAGGAACCAAACCTTTAAAAAGACGCCTCTTGATGAGTGTTGTAGGCTCAGTCCTACTGGATGGAGCAGAAATATGGGGCGATGCTCTCAGTAAGAGGGTGTACTGAAAACGCTTGACACAGGTACAGAGAAGAGGAGCACTGAGGATTGCATCTTCATACCCGACAGTATCTGGTTCTAGAGAGTGCCACTCTGTTTTCCTGCGTTGAAGCGAAGACAGGAGGGAGATGTTTGTCTATGAGGAGAGATAGTGCTCAATCAACAATTGGCAGTAGTTGTGGGTGAATTGCGCGAAGGGTTGAATTGAAGGCAGGGTGAGATCGACTTCTATCTGACCCAGGTTTTGAGCGGGCATAGGTATTTTGAGTTTTACCTGCACAAGATTGGTACGTCATAGTCCCCCAACCGTCAGTGATACGCAGGAGTAGGAGACGGTGTCTGCCATACAGTTTTTGCGTGCATAAGATGGGACAGGCTGCGACGGGACCTCTACAGGGAGGCAAGAGACCTCACCTTGGATAGTATCGTTGCGGTGACGCTTAACCTTCTGGTTAAACAAAGTCGCAGCCCGATTTTGAAAGCCTGATTGACGAACATATTTGTAAAAGGGAAACTCAGTATGACGGCTCTTTATTATGACTAAGCAAGGATTTTGTTCTGAAAGATAATCATCAGGGAGCCTTGGCACATTTAAGGAAGCAAATGGGTGCTTTGGTCGTCAACTGAAATAGAATTCAGGATAAATTTTAACTATTCAGCTAAACTTCCGAGTTGAAAAATAGGCGATCGTTGCAGAGGTTGAAAAGGCTTTCTGGTAGGCTAATCTTTCTCCTGAAGACCATTCAGTTCACCGTTTTTTGTGGTTCAAAACGTTAGGCGATTAGAAAAAAGTTATTATCTTGGAGATGATGCGTGTGACCTTTGGCGTTAAGTGTAGCTCGTTTGCTCTTTGTGCCACGTTAAGGAGGCATATAATGGTAGAGTCCATAAATTTGCCAAAAGCATGTGCCATACGTCCTTCTGCCTTTTATATGGATGACTTAACAGTCAGTTTGAATGAATTTGAGGATGCACTGCGCTTATTTTATAAAACATGTGAAATTTTGAACCATGCCTCTATGCTTATTTGCAAATGGCGATCAAATGACAGGCGATTGAACGAAATCCTGAAGTTAACGCTAAAAAAGGTACAAGACCTTTTTTGGTATTTGAAAAAGTATGAATTAGCCGTCAATTTGGAGAAGAGCAGCAGTTTACTAACTATCAACGTTGCTAAACAAGAGATATTAAAAGTGCTTGCACCTATCTACGACCCCATGGGATTGCTATCGCCCTATGTGGTAAAAATAGAAAGCATAGTTAGTAACCATAGGATCAAACTCTTGCTCCAGAATTGCAGACCGAATGGTGGAAACACACTACCGATCGCCACCTATTACAAGAGCTATATATTCAACGCTATGTCTTCGACTCCGAGCCACCAGTGGAACGACAACTACATATCTTTGAAGTACATATCCTGATGGGCACACTTTCGTCTCTTTTCTATGTGCCAAAAATCTAATTTCTCCTCCCAGAAGTAGGGAATCTACGACTATTACTCTTCCGAGGCTTGAACTTACTGCTGACGTACAATCAGCTAAACTATAAAGTTTGAGGCGGAGTGTTTCTGGACAGATTCCATGATCGTTTTGCACTGGATTCCGAGAAATAAATGGAAGTAAATAATTGGCGGCACTGTCCAGGATCTGTAAATCCAAGCAGGCTTTCTAACTCGAGGAATCAACGTTACTGCACTCCTTAAGGCAACGAATTGGTTTAATGACTCAGTTGGCTGTTAAATGAATTAGATTGGCCACCTGATGAAGACGACATATTAGACGTAGGGCTTTTTAATTGTTTTTTTCTGTCAGCGATAGGAAACGAAATTCCTGATAAAGAAAGTTTGCAAACGGTAGAAAATTTTAGCAGTCATCGAAGCTTGTTACGATTAACTGCTTACATGTTTCGTTTTATTGATTGCCTTCCTCTACCCAGAAAATATTTAACTGCTTTCGAAGTTTGACGAGCGGAACTCTACTGATTGAAACTAAGCCGGTTTAACCCATATAAGAGTGAGGAGTCTGGTTTGTCTAGCAATCGAAACTGCCCTTAAAGTTCTCGAATGATATCGCTAAACCGTTTATTGACGACAATGGGGTTTGAAGAGTCGGAAGCTGAGTTCGAGAATCATTGCTCGATATTGACGAGATTTATCCAATTTTAATGCCTGAAAGATCACATTTAACAAATTTGCTTATTATGTACGCTCACAAAAAGGCACTACATGGAGGAACAAATGTTACTCTAATCTTTTTTTGCAAACGATTTTGGGTCATCAGTCCTCGTTAAGCGGTTTATGTTTAATCAATGTATCGTTTGCAGACAGCTCATAGGAAAACCCGCGGTCTAGCCCTTTGCGCCAATACCTAGAGAGCGATTACTTGTAACACTTCCCTTCGAAACAGTGGGGATCGGTTTTGCTGGTCTCTTATACGCTCGATCAGGATCAAATGAATAAACGAATCGAAAAGTAAATATTCTTCTCGCAAAATGTGCAGTAATTTGGGCAGCTCATTTAAAAATAGTGCTCGATCTCACAACGGAATTGTGCATTTCGGCCCTTAGACGATTTCTTGTTAGATGTGGCATACCACGTCTTATCATTTCTGATATCGCCAAAACCTTCAAGTGACCTGCCAAGGAATTCAAGGAGTTAGAAATTATCATACAATCCGAAAGCTACCAAATTTTTTGACCAACGAGCTCATTTTGTTGAAATTTATTGGTAAAAGAGCTGCCTAGTGGAGTGGCTTTTATGAGCGATTAGTCAAAAGCGTCACGGAATCCTTAGAGTTTCAACACAATGAATTGCGCTAACGTTTGATCAGCCAAATACTTACATCATAGAAGCAGAATTTGTTATCAATGCTCGTCCTTTTGTTACGATAGGAATTTATCTAACGATTAGAGAATATTATTGATCCACTACAACATAACTTTTCGAGTAGAACAGAAAATAGAACAGTGGAAACAACAAACTAGTTTCCACAGAAAATAGAACAGTTGATTCAACAACCTAGTTTCCACAGAAAAACGAACAGTGGAAACAACAAACAAGTTTTCATAGAAAATGGGACAGTGGGACGGCGTCGCAAGCAAATTCAACGACAGACCCGGAAGGGCAAGGCGTTCTCACTACGATACGATGGACAAGCGGCCCACGACCAACGAGGCAACACGCAAAACAAAACAGGACGACATCAGAAGTCCAATAGTTATTAAGTTGAAACGTATAAATTGTAAATATAGAACAAAAAACAAAATTTTAGTAAAAAAAGTATGGAGTATGATTTCTTTAACTGGAGCGCAATGAAAGAGACAAAGTGGGAGCTTGATAAAGGTAAGTGTGTTGGAGTGAAGCAATAAGGCTTTATGACTCGAATAATAGGGCCATAACAAGATAAGAATATAACATTGGCGCAGCTGGTAACTTCGGTTTTTAAGTTTACAGCATTCAAAGCTGTTTGAAACTTATGCCGAAAGTCGACCCTATTCAGCCTTACTCCTCACACTTGCGGAAACCCTTTCAACTTGGAGACTACTCCAGTTAAAATAATCATAATAATAATTTTAATAAATCTTTTCACAGTGGACGTGATGAACAATTAAAAGTATAAAAGTGTCACTGGAAAGAAAATAAAAGAAACAAAAACCAAGTCAAATCTAACTATTTGAAAAAAAAAGTGAACCATATGTCTGATAAGCCCTTTAATAAAAACGACCTGTTTCACCAATCGACTCCCAGCAAAAGCACTACCGGTTTAACATTAAGGAGCGGTCGAATACCACAGCCAATAGAAGTAAATCGGAATCATCATTATTAGAAACCAAATTTGGGATCACACAAGACCTCGTGAGCCAGGAATTAACATCTGCTATCAAACCAACAGATACTTCAAACGAAATACACGACAATCGTCTAGAAAATGTGGAACATTTTTGTAGAATCACAGAAGAGTTCAAAGAAGAAATTCAACCAGTCCTCAAGACCTATCACAATCGTTCAAACCAGCCCTTAAGTTAGACTTTAAATTATCGTTCGAAACTCAAAGCACTCTCCAAACATCATATTCTCGACAACACAACCCCATGGTAAACGATATAACGTCAGAAAAATCCATGCTAAAAACTAGCAATATAGCCGACTACTCGAAAGTCGCGAAGTTAATGAGACAAATGATCCCTTTATTTTCGGGGATCAACACTCGTTCTTGAGCTTCAGACTTTTATCGGTTGTGCTAAACTATTGTGGAATTACTTGAATACCCAGGAACATGAAGGATTCATGCAGATTTTTCGTACATGCTTACGAGGTGAGGCTTATCAGCTAATTTCGTTGAATGTCCCTAATACCCTAAACAAAGCAGGAGAATTATAAAATCGGTTTTACCTTCCTAGGGAAACATACCGAGAGCTCGTAAATGAATTGATAATCTTAGACAAGCCCCTGCAGAAACCTTAACAGCTTTTAACTATATCTCATTTACGAAGAACACTTAAATGTTGCAAGGAAGCTGCTGCAAATAAATACTGCAAGAAAGCTATCACAATCGCTAATCTGCAATTAGAGGACTTCGCGAAAGATGCGTTGAAAGGTGGAGTTGCTGACCCGTCAGTACCTACTTAATCTCGAGAAAACAAGTTTCGAAGAATTTGTCCCGAAGGCGTTAGACAGAGAGGGACTGGAACAAGGTGTCCTCTATTTCTAACCAAATTCCATGCAGACGTATGCCCCTTCCCACCAATTCAACCCTCATATTCTTTCAATCCAAACTCAGTTTCATTTCAACCAGCCCCCAATACATTCAACCCTTTGGTTACGCCTTTTCAACCCCAAGTTCCACACACAGTCAATATGAGCTCAGAAAAACCCAAATTCAATAAAAATACTAAATTATTATTATATTAAATTATAATTTGCAGTTTCTGTAATAAACGGTGACACTCGTATTCTGATCATTACAGTCAAAAAAAAATACACCGTTTTGTCCAGATTGTAAGGAATTCGGGCATAATCCAAGACACGGCAAAGCAAAATCTTCGAAAAGAGACTCTAATGAAGCTGCCAAAGTGTACAATGTGCGAATAAAATGTGACCTGTGGTCGCAGAAATCATGCAGTAACCACATGCGTTCAGAAAAAGAAATGAGAAGAAAAAAATAAGGGAAACGAACGGTAGTCGAACCGACAATCACCAACTCGACTATAATTAACATCTAGGGTGATCATAAAAAAATACTAACATTTAAAAATACTAAAAATGAAAAGAAAGCAAAATTAATGGCAGCTGCACTATCTTTTGATATAGGAAAGCTGCCAAAAACAAATTTAACTATCGACACGTGTGCTGAAGTTAGTATCATCAAAAGAACATTAAGAAAAATGCCCAATAAATCAAGAACAAAAAATTACTCTCCAAAGCCCTTTTGGAGAGGGTAAAACCCTTGCAACCAAGCAAGGCAATTTTACTCTCGCCTCAAAACTAACATGCACTTTTCAAGTTTTACAAAAGGTACCTGGAGTACCAAACGATGGATTATTAGGAAACGACTTCCTATCAACAAACTGTGACATACGGGGTCCAAGTCAGTCACTTAGGTTTCCCTCGCACGGAAATCAATTCCAAGGAATTTTCCATTCCTTTAGAGCCTCCGGCAGGTACAGCACAATCACATCAGGCTCTAGTTGTCACGTTGAATAGCACTGAAGCAAGTCTTGGTAAGACGACGCTAAGTGTGACGGAGCTCGAAGGCCAGCATAAGGATGTGAGCTGTAACTCTGACCAGAAAGGAATACTCACTGAGTGTTTGGGGCGAAAAATTTTGCTTGGAGAATCGCTTCGTTCACTGAACTAAAAACTCGAAGGACCACAATGTCTGTTGCTCGCGGAATCGCTTCAATCACCGAACTTTCCACAAATAAAGAAGTTATGGGAAAAAATACAATACTAGAATTTAGGCTTGGTATCTTCTATACATTTTATTCAACAACTCTTCAAATTGACCACATTCTTCCTCGCACAAATTCAAAAAAAATCCTAACTAAACTCTCTCAACTCGTTATCCAACTGCCTTTTATCACTCGAGAGTCCGCTATTTTTTCCATTACATGTTACGGTTGATCGTGGTTGTCACTTCTTGTCATTTTCAGGGTTGGTGTCTTCAATCGTTTCTATATCGATACTTTTCAACCGTTTCTCAACATCCTCCCCCCGCTGGAAAGTATTTTCAGGTAAATTCCTGATTTCTGATCTGGAAATATGATTATTAGTTTGCATGTAATAAGTGTTAGAATATATTATAGTTTATGGCGTTGTTCCCGTTCTGACTCTGGATCTCGAGGATCTGGGTACCAATCGGTACTCAGCGGTATTTCCACCGTGCTGAGAACCTTGAGGCGCAGGAACGGAGGACATTATAGCGCGTCCTACTCGCTCGGGTTGTTTTTTTTTTTTGTTTTCAAATGATTCTTGTGGGGTTTAGAGTGATTTGTAAAGGGAGTGTTTTCAAAATCTTCTTGTGTGTGTTCTTTATGTTTTCTAATGAGTTTTAGTTCGTGATTCGAAGTGGGTTTCGAGGGGTTTGGCGTGTGATTCTAAGTGGGCTTCTAGGGGTTTCTCTGTGTTCTGTGATATTTGTAATTTCGGTAGTTTCGATCTAGGGTGTGTTTAGGGACTTTATTTTTTTTCATGTTCTTATTTGATTAGGTTTTCAGTCATTGCTAATATTTTCTCTTGATCGTGATGGTCATTAATGGGTAGCGGTGCAATTTTTGTAATTGGCCTTTGAAATGACGAATTTTGCGTTTTTACGGTCACGACTCTGACTCTACCATCGACACCAGGTGTGGATCCTTTCCAGTGGCCATTTGTAAGACGGGCATCTATTCTCCTTCACTAGCACCAGATCCCCTTCACGTAAATTGGGTGTTGTTTGGAGCCATTTAGGTCGCTGCTGTAAGCGTGAGATGTGCTCCGAGCTCCATTGTTTTCAAAAATGTTACATAGTCCGTTGAGTGAGTTGCCAACGGTTTAAATGATGAATTTTCAAGTCCAATAAATTGTCTTCCGGTACAGCCAGAGGAGCATCACCAATCAAAAAATGTCCTGGTGTTAAAGCTAATAGATCATTAGGATCTTCTGATAGTGGACATAGTGGTCTAGAATTTAGACAAGCCTCAATCTGCGTCAGCACTGTGTTTAATTCTTCATATGTCATAGTTGTTTCGCCGACTATCCTCTTAAGGTGGTATTTTATAGACTTGACTCCTGCCTCCCACAGACCCCCGAAATGAGGTGCTGCGGGAGGATTGAAATGCCACATAATGTCGTTGGTGACTAGGTCTTCTGCTACATTTCTATTCCTTTCGATGACATTCTTTAACTCAGGGTTAGCGCCTACAAAGTTGGAGCCTCCGTCACTGTAAAGATGCTTGCAAAATCCTCGTCTACTTACAAATCTTTTGAGTGCGGCTAAAAAAGATTCTGTAGTTAAATCTCCCACCAATTCGATATGAATAGCCTTTATCGCTAAGCAAATAAATAAAGCGACATAGCCTTTAATCTTCGTAGTTCCTCTGCCCTTTCCATTTTTAATAAAAATAGGTCCACAATAATCGACTCCGGTATGAGCGAAGGGTCTAGATATATTCGCTCGGGCACTCGGCAAGTTTCCCATTAACTGCGATTGTACTGTAGCCCTATGACGAAAACAAGTAACACAGCGATGAATATGTTGACTCACGACTTGTTTTCCTTTAACAATCCAATATTTCGTTCGTATCAAATTTAGCGTCAATTGCACTCCCCCATGCAACGTCGATAAGTGATATTGTTCTATTATCAGTGCTGTCAAACGACTGTGTTTTGGTAGAATAATGGGATGTTTTTTATCAAAACCTATATGCGCATTTTCCAATCGACTTCCGACTCTTAATATACCTTCATGTAAGAATGGGTTGAGGTTTAATATCTTACTATTTTTCTCGATGGGCTTCATTCTTTCCAAAGCTGACATTTCAATGGCTCGAAAGCGGTTGTCTAAAAAAATTTCATTTGTTCGAACGACGGCAGTTTTTTATTGACAGTAGTTTGCTGTTCCCATAACTGACGTGTCTGCATAGGCAGTCGTTGTGTGGTAACGTGGACAAGCAATGCATTCCATATATCATCTATAGCAAGATTTTCTATTGCCTTGATGGCTTCAAATGTCGTATCTAGCAATTTGCGAATCCCAACCGCAGACTCACCCACAGTGCTTGGATCTAACAGCTTCCGGAGTTGCGTGTCAAGCAAAACTCGTTTATTTTCGAAACGATCAACTAAAACTTGCCAGGCAACAGTAAAATTGGTAGCAGTAATCTGGTATGGTTTTAAAAGTGTCGCCGCTTCACCAAATACACAAGCTTTCAAATAGTGCATTTTTTGCACATCTGATAAATTTTGCTCCTTTATCAGCGAACTAAATAAATCCCTGAACGACACCCAGTCTTCATATGCCCCGTGAAACTGCGGTAGCTCAATTTTTGGTAGTTTTATGCCACTATTAACGGGACACTGAGAATCTGCCACCAGCTCGGTCTGTAAAAATTCATTTATTTCGTTGGCTAACGAGAAATACTTCTCTTCCAGTTCACCAAATATATTTTTTTCGAAATAGGGTATTTCGTCCCCTGCCCACAACTTCAGTATCTCATTGTGAGATTCTTTGGCCGCTAAGTAAGTATCTTCAGCGGATTTACGACGCCTCTCGACACTGTACACTGATCTTTTCTTTTTTCCTTCTTTACGATAGTTAACAGCGGAATTGATCATCTGATTTAAGCGTTGCATTTGTACCGCGACTAGCTTATCCATCTTGACACTACTGTTCTAATAACACACCACTCCTGTTTTATTTTAAAAAAACACACACTCACCCCTTTTTATCTGTTTCAAATATGCCGAATCCTGCTCGACGGACCAATGTTTCGGGCGAAAAATGTTGCTTGGAGAATCGCTTCGTTCACTGAACTAAAAACTCGAAGGACCACAATGTCTGTTGCTCGCGGAATCGCTTCAATCACCGAACTTTCCACAAATAAAGAAGTTATGGGAAAAAATACAATACTAGAATTTAGGCTTAGTATCTTCTATATATTTTATTCAACAACTCTTCAAATTGACTACATTCTTCCTCGCACAAATTCAAAAAAATCTTAACTAAACTCTCTCAACTCGTTATCCAACTGCCTTTTATCACTCGAGAGTCCGCTATTTTTTCCATTACATGTTACGGTTGATCGTGGTTGTCACTTCTTGTCATTTTCAGGGTTGGTGTCTTCAATCGTTTCTATATCGATACTTTTCAACCGTTTCTCAACACTGAGGGCATTACAAATGGGGTGTATAGGATAACTTTAGAGAAGGCTATTACTATACGCCCTCAAACCCAAAATATAGTGAATATCCCACTATGATTGACTGAGGAAATACTTTGGCACAGGAGATTAATGAAGGAGTTTTCCTTGCTAACTGCCTCATAAGCCCATTTAAAATATTTGTCGGTATTCTCAATCCAAGCAATTCTCCAATAACACCAACAGATATTGAGCTGAAACTAGAAACAATTAAGGAATACCACATTGGCCAAATAAACGAAACAAATAATAACGATGAGCAGCTAACAAGTATCACTAGAAATGCAACATTTGAAAGCGTTAATTGCATTACGTCACAAAATAATTAAACCTGCAACCAAAAAAGCTATATAAATAAAAACGACTGAGTTAAAATAATGCGGAATGCAAAATTAAAACAAGTACTTGTATTATACGAGCACATAAACCCTGAAGAAAATGCTGCCATAACAAAACTTTGTCAAGACTATAATGAAATTTTTCATTTACCGCGAGACAAACTGACTTTTACAAAAGCTTTATCCCATGAGATTCCCCTATTAACCAACCAAGCCCCTGTCAATCAGAAGATGTATCGACTGAGTCAGCACCAAAGACAGGTAATTAACGACAGTGACATTCTCCAACCAAGCAAGAGTCCGTGGAACTGCCCGCTTCTAGTGGTACCCAAAAAGGCTGAACCCGATGGAGAGGAAAAATGGCGATTAGTGGTAGACTTCAGGAAACTGAACGAAAAACGATTGGAGATGCTTTTCCGTTACCCCAAATAGAAGATATTCTGGACGAACTTGGGTATTCCCGTTGTTTTAGTACATTGGATCTAGCCAATGGTTACCACCAGGTACTTGTTCAACCAAAAAAACCGGTGTAAAACGGCGTTCAGTACTAATTGCTCCCGCAACGTTCCGAAGACTAATGAACTATAATTCAACAGGTCTTCAAGGATTTGACTGCTTCGTTTATCAAGATTTTATTGTGGTCTATGGAAAAAACATATAAGACCACGTCAGCAAATTACGAAAAACACTTACCAGACTCAGGGAAAATAATTTAAAACTACAACCAGAAAAGTGCTACATTTGTACACAAATAGTAGCCCGCCAGACCCCGCTAAAACAAGTTGTGTTCGCGCTTTCCCCATACCTACAACAAATAAAAGGCTTCAATCCTTCTCGGTTTTAGCAAACTATTACCGCAGAATTGTCCCCGATTTTTCTAAAATATCAAAACCACTTACTAACTTACTCCGAAAAGATGTACGCTTTATGTGGACGGAGAAATATATGGAGGCTTTCCAACAATTCAAAAATTCTTTGATTGTACAACCCCTTTTGGCATACCCCAAATTTAGCAAACCATTTAATCTCACAACTGACGCAAATAATGCGGTATTAGGTGCTGTTGTATCGCAAAGAGGATCAACCCATAGCATATGCTAGCAGAACTCTCAACTAGGCGGAACGTGATTATTTTACCATCGAAAAAGAGCTTCTAGCAATAGTATGGGCTACTAGAAGCTTCCGATGCTATTTACAAGGCCGACGTTTTAAAGTCTGTACTGACCATAAGCCCCTAAAAGGAATTTTCAGTGAAAAGGACCCTACAACCCGTTTAGTCAGATTTCATCACAAACTATCAGATAGAGTACAAACCTGGTAAATACAATACCAATGCCGATGCTCTAAGTAGAATACCAATAATAGAATAGAATATAACACTTTGACATAGGTAGGCGATGACGTTCAGGATCTATCGGCTCTAACATCGGCTCATTTTATGATCGGAGCATTTCCTTTAAGTTTATCTCCATCATCTTTACGAGGAGCCGATCAACAGATACTTATTTTTCAAACGCTTCTGAACCGAATACATAAAATCACCGAAACGATTCTCACGTGAATTAAAAGTAGGCGGTGTCGTAATTGTTCATGATTCTGCTACTACTCGTCTTTCTGGAAGTCTTGGAATAAGGTATTGTGCTGTTAGACTGTATATTGGCACAATCCTCAGGCGACCTGTGCATCATTTTTATCCGTTGGAAACTTCTTGAATTTTTATTTTAAAAATTCGTCAGTGGGAGGATGTTGAAACTATTTCGCCTACTTTTCTCTTGTATTATAACTGTTTGCTATTTCGCTCTCTCATTATCTTTTCTCTCAACAATTGATTTATTCTATATGAAGCAGTCTAAAAGTAGAGTTTGGACAGATCGATCAGACCGTGAATACCACCGCCGCCATTGAGTTATATAGTATTATCCATTTATTCTTATAATACATAGTACTTACAGAGTTGAGTCCGGTGTTTACTTCTTATTTTCACAAACATTATTTTGTTCCTGTAGCCATTGGTGCTGGTGTGTTTGTGTTACTCGCAGAATACATCCCTACGAAGGATATAATAGCAGATATGTTGTTAATTTCAGTGGGTTCGGGTTTTTCAGTTGATAAAAAGTCGAGTCCAAGTTGACAAAATGTTCAATTTTGTTGAAATATGAAACCCACCTCAATGTACTAATAAACTAATGTACCAAAATTGTTCTAAAACTTTTGACACGAGAATAAACTTGCTTAGTTTTTCTTCTTCTACAGTCCGTCGCCACAACCAGACGTGTTTTATTCATCGCTCCTTGTAATAGCCTATTTAAATTCCACTTGCTGCGAACCAGAACAACAGGTTATGGGCCCAGGTTTGCGGAATAAATAGAGTAAGGTGCGGCGTACATTTTAAAAGATAAAATTTCCGTGGCCCAGAAAAAGTGCAATAAACCGACATTTGTTGTCGTCGTAAATTACGAGTTTTTCGGTCATCATTAGGGAAAGCGAAAAAGGTGATTTCACGAAAGTCGCGAAGCTGACAGGCTCAGATAATTATTTATCGTGGCGTCGGAACGCCAGGCTTGTTTTGGAGTGGCACGATCTCGATGGATCCGTGGAAGAAAACGCGACGGACAGTAAATTAACGGCACCCGCTGCAACGGCGGCGGTGGATGTTGCAGTGGCCGCATTGGCGGCTGATTTGGACAATGCCACACTGCTAGCAGCGGTTAAAAGTGCGCGATATGCAGAAAATGCGGCAATCATTCGTGATGTGATTTCAGTAAGTGACCGTGTGAAGAAATCCAAACAAGCCAAAGCAAGATTAATGATGCTAATAGATCCAAAACTACACGATGAAATTGGTGAACATAATACGGCAGCGGATCTGTTGAAAAAGTGTTCAGAAATGTACCGTAATAACAATTGGCTTAACAAAGCAAAGGTTCTTGGGGACTTCACATCGTTGCGGTTATCAAACTTTGACTCAATGGAGACACTTCTGCGCGAACATATAGCCGCGATGTGCCGTTTACAAGAAGCCGGTTATGTGATCGATGACGAAATAATGTGCGGGCTTATAGTTTATGGTCTAACGCCTGAATATGAAGCATTCATCGGTGGACTTGATGGTAGCAATGCCCTCACAAGTGACGGTTCAAGTGGACATCGATTAACATCAGCAACGCTAAAGAGAAGTCTGTTGGAGCATGCGAATTCGAAAGGCGTGTTGAACAGCGAAGGGAATGCCACAGGCGCATTCAAAGCTGCATCCAAACCAGCTACGAGTGAGTCGAAAAGCAAGAAGAAGAAGAAGGGAAGCGGCTCGATCAAGTGCTTCACATGTGGTAAGAAAGGGCACAAGAGCCTCCAGTGCAAAACCAATACACAAAATGATGAAGGCAAAGGCGGAAGCGCCAAACCAGCCTTCTATGCTATGACGGCAACTGGTTCAACGGACGCGTGGTTCATTGACTCGGGTGCGAGTTCTCATCTCACATCAGACAAGAAGATGTTCAAGCAATTCACCAGTAGCAATGAATTCGCTGACATAACAACGGCTGACAACACCCGCTTGAAAGTTGTTGGCACCGGTTCCATCGAGCTAAATGTTGGGGAGCACATAATTCCAGTGAATAACGTATTGCTAGTCCCTGGAATAGCGGCAAATTTGTTGTCAGTATCGAGCATTGTGAAAGCTGGGAACAGTGTGCATTTCGACAGCAGTGGTTGTGTCATTCGAAGCGGTGCGGGTGATGTGTTACTGAATACACCATCCAAAAACGGTACATACAAGATCACGAATTCGTCGAAGGCTAGTGGGCTGTTGGCAGGCAAAGACGAAGACAATCTGATGACGTGGCATCGGAAATTGGGTCATTTGCCGCATGGTGAGCTGATCAAACTGAGTGGAATTGTGAATGGAATCAAAGTTGACGGCGATAAACAAGCGTTGGCGAAATGTATTCCGTGTTCGCAAGGCAAACAAAGCCGACGTCCATTCAAGAAAGAAGGTGCCAAAATCAAGACAAGTCAAATACTGGAATTAGTTCACAGCGACGTTTGCGGCCCGATGGATACGCCTTCAGTTGGGGGCGCAAAATACTTCGTAACATTTATCGATGATTTTTCGCGAAAGGTCTTCGTGTATTTTGCCAAACAGAAGAGTCAGATCGGGAGGATTTTCGTTGAGTTCAAGATGCTTGTGGAGAGGCAAACCGGACTACAAATTAAAATGTTCCGTTTCGATAATGGCAGAGAGTATCTTGGCGAGTTCGAAACCGAATGCAAGCGCAGTGGAATCGTGCATCAGACCAGTTGTGTGTACACACCACAACAAAACGGCGTGGCCGAGCGTATGAACAGAACGCTCATAGAACGTGCAAAGTGCATGCTGTTCGATGCGGGCTTGGAGAAGCCGCTTTGGGCTGAAGCGGTTAATATGGCTGCGTGCGTTACAAATCGTTCACCGAATCGCACGTTCGAGAACAAGGTCCCGGAGCAATTCTGGAGAGAAGGAGCCATCGATCTTTCGTCGATGCAATTATTCGGATCGCTGGTGATGGTGCATGTCACAAAGGAGAAGCGGCAAAAGTTGGATGCGAAATCGAAAAGGATGTTTTTCGTTGGATACACTGATACGCAAAAAGGTTTGCGTTGTTTTGATCCTGAGACTCGAATAGTTCATACGAGTCGGGATGTCGTCTTCAAAAGTGCACCAGAACTGAAGGCAAATGATGACGTTCAAATTAATCTTCTCGATGATTTCATTTTAGGGGAAGTCGAAGAGCAAAAGTCGACAGGAGGGCTTGAAAATCATGAAGTCGAGTCTCCCATGACAGAGTCAGCTGTCGATGGTGCATCAATAATTCGCTCACCAACTTCCCGGAATGAGTCTATTGTGGGCGATGGCGATGAATCAACAACGAATGTCAAAAGTGATTTGTCCTACGGGTTCGACGAAACACTAGCTGAATCGCAGTCTGAATATGGGTCGGACGAGGACTATGTCCCACCTAGTACACTACAAGTTCCAGTTGGGGATGTAAGGCGTTCAACGCGTCCCCCGAAATCAAGGAATGTGGAGGCGAATTTCGTTTTTGTAGCGGAAATCGATGAGCCCGAATCATATCATGAAGCTGTCAAAGGCAACAGGAGAAGGCGATGGCGGAAGAATTGGCGTCACATGAAGAGAACCGAACATGGACTTTGGTTGAGCTACCAGTCAACCGAAAAACAATCAAGACCAAATGGGTCTTCAAGTTGAAGCGTAATCAAGCTGGTGAAGTTGTTCGCCATAAAGCGAGGTTGGTGGCAAAGGGTTGCTCCCAAAAGGCCGGCATAGATTATGAGGAAACTTTCTCGCCCGTTGTACGCTATGGGTCAATTCGCTATCTGCTGGCCATGGCCGCTCAAGAGGGTTACAATGTTGACCAAATGGATGCGGTGACCGCATTCCTTCAAGGGGATCTCGACGAGGAGATCTTCACCGACCAACCCAAGGGATTCAATGACGGGACCAGACGGGTCTGCAGGTTGAATCGTGCGATGTATGGCTTGAAGCAAGCGGGCCGTCAATGGAACCTAAAGTTAGATGCAGCTCTCATCGGGATCGGGCTAACCAAACCAAAGCTTGATCCGTGTATCTACCTCTTGCCATCGCTGGAAGTGATTCTGGCAGTGTATGTGGATGATGCTGTGATTATTTGGAAGCAACGCGACAAGATGGAGGCACTGAAGAAGGCTCTTAGTACCGAGTTTAAGATGAAAGACCTTGGTAGAGCGAACAGTATAATTGGCATTTCCATCGAGTACGTCAAGAATGGAATCGCTATACATCAGCGTCATTATATCGAAACCATTCTCGAGCATTTTGGAATGAGTGACTGCAAGCCAGAGGTTACTCCAAGTGATCCAAGTCAAAGATTGTCAACAGATATGAAGAAGGAGGATGAATCAACGGATAACATTCCATATCAACAAGCGGTCGGTTCGTTGTTATATTTCGTTCAAGGAACGAGACCAGACATTGCATTTGCTGTCAACTACGTGAGCAGATTCAACTCATGCTATGGGTGGATTCATTGGACCGCCGTGAAGTGCATAGTGCGGTACTTGAAGGGTACTATGCATTATCGTTTTGTGTATCGTGCGGGTAACCAACCACTTCATGGTTACTCAGATGCTGGTTGGGGTGTCGACATCGATAAGCGACGTTCCTGCTCTGGATACGTGTTTATGTTGGCTGGAGGAGCAATCTCATGGGCCAGTAAGCTTCAGAATACCGTGGCTCTTTCAACAGCTGAATCTGAGTATATGGCCTTATCGTTTGCTACTTGTGAGGCCATATGGTTGCAAATGTTTCGCAATGAATTCAAGAGAACGGAAGATCCTGTGGTGATCAGATGTGACAACATAAGTGCAATAACGATTGCCGAGGTCGATGCGTTCCGAAAGCGTAGCAAACACATCGATGTAAGATTCCATCAGGTCCGTGAGAAGGTGAAGGCTGGAATCATCGATGTAAAATACGTACCATCAAAGAACAACATTGCAGATTGTTTGACGAAGGCCGTCGTCGGACGGATTTTGAACGTGGGTGTTCATGGAATGAGCATCCAGACAAAACAAGAGATGAAATGATGAAGAATGAACTATTGTAAAATCAATGTTGATTATCGTTTGAAGTAATTTGTCAATTTGATCATTTGAGATAACGTAGAATGGAGTTGATTACTTGAATTAACGTAGAATCAGTTTGCATTTATTTTTATCTATTGAATCAAATTGTCTTTTGTCCGAATGAGTTGGGGTGTTGAAATATGAAACCCACCTCAATGTACTAATAAGCTAATGTACCAAAATTGTTCTAAAACTTTTGACACGAGAATAAACTTGCTTAGTTTTTCTTCTTCTACAGTCCGTCGCCACAACCAGACGTGTTTTATTCATCGCTCCTTGTAATAGCCTATTTAAATTCCACTTGCTGCGAACCAGAACAACAAATTTATTGAACTGGGTTTCAAAAAATACCACAAACTAAACTCCTGAATAAATATTATTATATCGACACACAACTTTACATCAATATATCCAATTAACCAGCGATGTCTTTGCAATTAACCGACACAACTTTTATGCACGAGGAGAACAGACGGAATGAATTATTGTTATAATTTTTTTTTTATATAGCAAAATTCAATTCAAAAATGATTTCCCGACTACTCGTTTTCCATGACAGTAAATGCAAGGTAGGCTGCCAGTTGATCAAATCTCAAAAATATTCTCACATACAGTACACAGTCGAGTATACTTGTGTTACCATTTGGTGTAAACAAAGCACCGTGGTGCGAGTTGTTCAGTTCGTGTTGTGGTTCGAGTCCGAGTAGAAGCGATAGCCATACATCGAGTTTGTTTAGAGACAATCACATATATTGAATTTACTTTGTGTAATCTTTTTGCTGTATCTTTTATTTCGTTTTATAACAAATAAACTTACCTTTTGTTAATACCTAATTCCCGCGCTGAATTTATTGACCTCAACGAGAATGATTATTGGAAAGAAATTAAATGGAGCAAATGTCAAATCACAGCAGCTAGTTTTCTATTTACCGTCCCATGTTGACGGTATTCCATCTACTGGATTTCTCTTTTGATTAAATGCAAAATCAATTTGTCTTTGGTGAATTGAATCTTCATACTTTATTTTAGAAGAAATTTAAAATTTGATTGTGGATTCAAACTAGCAAACGAATTTCAACAATATGTAATTACGGCAAACAGTTATTAATAAATAATTTCTTCTTCAAAAAATGCCTCCTGTTAAAACACACATAATATATTTTAAGCAATTCAAAGTCAACATGTTGGAACAAAGCTGAAATTCTTAACATCCTTTTCCATACTTTACGAGTATTCGCTAAGGATAAAAACACAAAAAGTCACATACTCCAGAAACTCGGCTAGCTCATTACTTTGTTGAGTTAAAGTTGAGTCTAGACAAACATTTCTGAAAACAGAAAGTCTAAAACAGATTTACATACGAAATAATTTATACATACTCCACTCACACGCCATCACATACAAAGCGCAAAAAGCTAAAAAGGACATGGCATATCATCCTAACGCGTAGAAAATTCCAAGCGCGTCAGTATAAGCATATGGTGAAATCAGATACATGTGAGTAGTTCTCAAGGTTGCTTTTTGTTTTGTCGAGATTTCTTTTTAATTAAGCAAAAGGTTTTATCCTTTTTTCGTATCATTTTGGTGTTTGTTGTAAGCTCACACTTTCTGGCTTTCTCTTAAGCTCCGAGTGAATACAATCGGATGCTGAAGAAGTGAAGACGCTCCGGTTTCCTCGCTAGACTTTGTTCAAACACGATTAATTGCATACGGAGGTTTGAAAAACATCAGTCCTTGAAACCCGGATGAATACTAATGAGTTCTTTACGCACTTCCACTTGTTGGTCTAATAAATTATTCTTTCATATCACTGATCCTTTTTTGTCGGGCTCTCAACTCAGCATTCTTGTTGTTCTTGGTTGCTGCTTTGTTTTTGTCGGAGGTTGGAGCTTTCCACATAATTGTACTGGAACATCCTCTGTCAAACTGCCAGCACTGATTGAAGGATATTCGGATGAAGTGGATAGAGAGCAGTGGAATAAAGTAATAGAGCTCTCCATCACGTACAAGTTATTGTGAGAGATCCACGTTCCTTCTCTGGACTCGTGCTATCATCAATCAGTGCTTGTAATTGTACGAGTTTGTCTGATAAAAGTGAGGGCAGAGTCTGAGACCGGGATGGGGATGATGAAGTAAAAAAACAATGATGAAACTTTCAAGTGATTTACTCCGTATTGTTATATTCATGTAGAATTTTCCCCCCGTGTGGGTAGGAGAGGATTGGTTTCATTGCAGGTCCTGGTGTCACTATTGCTTTGATGAGGTTTAAAAAGCCATTGAGCGAAAGTTGAAAACAATTTTGATGAATGATGAGGGTGCACTTAAGCAGTATTAAGGACTCGCCAGTATTGTTTGATTATTTTCATAAGTTGTTCAAGTGTCTCCAAAGTGCGTTATTGAAGTAAAAGTGTAAATTTCATCATAATTACTTACATTTTAGAGGAAGAACCGACAACAAATGCTCCATGAAGCGAAAAGGAAACACTTTCAAAGGTGTCTTGTTACCAACCTTGCAACTTGGGTCCTTCCTTAGAAAAGCTTAATCTAAGTTCTATGCAAGTTTCAGGTTTCAAGTATGTCTAGGATACTTAATTGATATTAATTAAAGTTATCCTACTGACTGGCATTAAAATTCTCTCTTCGAAGTATTAATTTCAAGGCCATATATTTTCATTTAATTTAAAGCTACTTCATTATTAGGGATCAACAGGACTAAATTAGTCGAAATGGTATTATATTTCAAGCTGCTTCTTTTTATCAGGAAATACTGGGATAAGCTAGCAACAACCATGGAGCCTATATATTTGTAATTAATTGCTGATTAATTTCCAAACACAATCCACTTGACTGTAGATAAAGTGATGGCGCTTTGAGGATATTCCCAACAGGATGGTAATTTAATTATGGGAAAGAAGGTCTAACTGGTTGTTATGTTGCCAAAATTGTTATATCAGCTAATAAACTGTAATTAAATTCTATTTAATTAAAGGAAAAAGTAATGAGGAAATGATTTATAGATGCAGAGATGTCCTAGCTTGTTAAGTTATGATTGTGGAAAATTGAATTCTAATAAGGACATGAAACTGAATAGTGAGGATTGGACCTAAAATTTCATAGTAAGTGAAAGTTAATTACAAAATATCAAGCAATATGCTATATGCGTAAGATATCTATCAAAGAAATTTTAGTTTCATAAATATTTGATAAAAATTGTTTAAGCATTTGGTGAGCCCCGATGACATGAGATGGGAGAGGAAGCAATTTTCTAGCATATTTCTTTTCAGGACGAGCCTCTCAATTTATGTAACAGTTTAAGAAGTTCTGAAAAGTTCTCCCCAACAGTTCATTTCTATGGCTTACGAGGGCGGTTCAATAAGTACCCGTGTTAGAAATGAAGACACAATTTTTTCCAAAAATTTCTTTCTTATTTTTCAGCATAGTCCTCTTTTAGAAAAACACACTTCTTGTAATGTTCCTGCTATTTTTTTAACCCCTCCAAAAAAAAGGGTTTGTCAAACTCTCCAAAATACGCCCCTGTCTTGGCGATGGCTTCCTCGTTTGAGCTAAACTGTTTTCCCGCGAGCCATGTCTTTATGTTACGGAACAAGAAAAAGTCACAGAGAGCCAGATCAGGTAAATACGGGGATGCGCCAGCAATTCGTAATGTATGGATGAATGTGCTGGTGCATTATTATGGTGAAACAGCACCTTCTTTTTTGCCAAATGCAGCCATATCTCCTTCAGTTTTTTGTCAAAGAGGCCCAGTAACTTACTGTAGCATTCCCAGTGATCGTTCTTCCTTTTTCTAAAAAATCCATGAGGGTGACGGTGTTTACATCCCAAAAATTCGTTGCCATGGCCTTTTTGGCCGATGCGACCGTCTTCGCCTTCTTTGGAGCAGATTTGCCGGGGGGTAGTCCATAGTCTTGTTTTTGCTTAGTTTCTGGTATGTAATTTTGAATTCAGGTCTCATCAACGGTGACAACTCGACGCAAAACTCCTAAACTCGCTTAAATTGTTCCAAACACTGTTTCAAAGTTAAAAGCCGCATTCGCTTGTTGTCCACTGAGTGCAATCGCGGCATCCAACACACATTTGGCCTCTGCTACTTAGCGTACTTTCATTCCTCGATCAGCGAGAATCATGTTGTAGACTTTTTGAATAATTTCCTTGGTAACCACGTCTGCCGGGCGTCCTGGTCGTTCCTCATCAAAAATGAATGTTTGTCCACGTTTAAATTCGTTGAACTAATATCTAACTGTGGTCATAGATGGCGATGTGTCCCCATAAACAGCATCTAACTTAGCTTTTATCTCCTTGCTTTTTTCTCCATCCAAAAACAAAAAGCGAGTTACCGAACGATACTGAACTATTTTCATTTTAGTGACAATTACGAAACGCGTCTTGAATGGCTGCCAAATCTAAACTACTCGTACCCTATTAATCAGTCTGAAATTTGTTTACCGTCGTTTGATAGATGACAGCATACTATGATAATACCAACTATCTTCAGGAAAGCTCTCTCTCGCCAAACATGGGTTCTTATTGAATCACCCTCGTATTTCACGGCATTACACAACATTCTTCCCTATCACTCAGTACTAATTAATATTTCTTTGGATTCCTGCTGCATTTCATTACATTTCGCTACATTTTTTTTGCGAAATTTATTTTAGTTTAGTGCATATCGGTGATTTTCAGTTCTTTTTAATTTTCGATAATGGAGAATAGTATCCAATGCGAAGTCAGTTTAATGTTGAAGGAAAATTCGATTACTTTCACATAGTACATCTTGGGTTCCACCAATCAATCTTGTCTCCACTTGATACTTTGGTAGTGCTAAGAGAGAGAGAAAGAGAATGAGAAAGTTATGACTTTGTTGCGACCGTGGAAGTTACCGCAGTTGCAGACATTATGTCTCATCAGAGGTGTGAGTAGCCTGGGGTGGCATACTAAGGCTGGCTAGCGCTCAGCCGTGTCGTGGGACTTTCGGGACACCCTCTGCTTGTGCTGAGCCACCTTACATAAGAAATGAAAAAATTATTATTAACTTACAAAATAGTGGCCGATTTATTTGAAGTAAGAAAAATAAACTGAACAATAATTCATGAACAAAAAAATAATAGTATAAAGCAAGCTAACTCCTTTGTTTTTAAATAATTTAATTCAAATTAAAAATATGACAATAAACTATAAGTAACAGAAAATAAAATGAAAAATGTGCAATTTACTCACCCCTAATGATGCTGCAGAGCGGTCGGTAACCGAGGGGGGGGGGGGGGGGTACTGAAATTTGACTCCAATTTGAAAATATTAATACTAGTTAAAATACAACCGAAACCGGCCACTTTTATCACTACGGTCCACCGTCTCAGTCTTCCACTGTTTATATGAAATTGAAGAAAATTCTACGCCCAAAATTTAGTCCTCTCCATAAACCAACAATGCAGTTTAAATAAACAATCAATCTTTACTTCAGGTTTTTCACCGGTTTTCTTAGCACTTATTTGGGTTTTTTTACATAATTTAATAATTTTCACTCCTTTCATCACTCCCAAACTCGCGCCAATTTAATCTTGGCAAAGTAATTAATATTACTAAAACCCAGCACTTTGCTGCAACTTTTATTATCGACGTTACGGATAAGGGAAATTTACTTCTTAACACATCGCAATCTCACCCTAAACTTTTTACGTCTAATCGCTACAGAAAAAATTAATGGTATTTGCACCACAAAACTTCCCTTGAATTCTCTCGTTTTTTTCTTCTTTCGGTCCCAATAATCACAATTCATAATCAAATTTGCACAGTAATTCTCGACACTTCATGAACCACTCCTACGATTCTCCCCAAATATGCACATCCATTACCAACTTGAGATAATTTCGTCAATTCAAACTTTCCTCACTGAATCCAAATCAAGAATTTTCTTATTCTTTTCCCGTCGTCATCGAAAAACTTGCTTAAAACTCCCTCGCCCAAAACAATCCCTCTTATTCACCAGCCAAACCTAACTAACTCTTTTGCCAATCCCAAATTTCACCCTAAAAAATCCAAGCCTGTAATTATTTCTTCCCTAATTACCGCTGCCGCATCTGGGTAACGTCATCGAAGTTCAACACACTTCGATTTCGCTACCCACACATCTTTCTCGCACTGACAAACGCAACAATTTCCATTTTGCATATACGGCAATGTCATATATATATACTTTTGATTTTGCCAATACCCAAAAAGTAGTGCTTTCCTGCGCTCGGGGAACTTGAACCTAGGGTCCCAGTGGATCCCGGTCGAGAATTCACGACGCTACCAACGGAGCTACCTTCTGATGATTTCCCATTCATCGAATTAGCAACTTCAACTATGGTTCTTTCTTGATGGGTGTGGGAATGAAATTTGTTAGTAAGGAAACGTGAATGAATTTTTGTTAGTATGAAAAATAAAATTTGTTAGTGGGAGCTGATGAAGGAAGGAATTAATTTTTGTTAGGAAAAATGTGACGAATGAAATTTTGTTAATGGGAATTGATGAATGGAGTGTTGTTAATGGAAAAATTAAAATTATTATTATATTACTATTTTTTTGTAATTGAATATAAGGGGAAAGGGTAGGGTTGTGATGATGAGGAAATAAAAATTATAGGGAAATCGCCAAATGATAATAAAAATAAATAAATTTATTGAGGAAAAGGATGGATAAGCCCGAAGGAAGGTGGAGATGTTACGGCGGCAATTTGAAGTTGCGAATGGTAGAAAGCCGGTACGCTGGAACTCGCAACAACTTATGACCACTTTGTTGGAACAAACTCGACATTTTATCTAGAAGAGAAGTAGAGAGTTCTTTCTTGTCACTGTTGGGTATCCTAATGAACAATATAAGACCTGCCATCTGTTCTTCATATATGCAATGTATTCAATAATATTTCGGACATTTCTGAGACTGGTATTCAATAAATATTAAGCAATAAATCTTTTCGTATTCTGACACACATCAAAAGTCCCCACTAAGCACAGCTAGATTGCAAGTATTTATTTTTGCTTTCGCAATTCAGCTTCTTTTTGGAGTTTACTCAGAGAGAGTTAGAGTGTCTCATTATCTTGATCGAATGTATTGCCACTCGGGAAGGTGATATTCGCTTAAGCCGTGTGTCTGTCTACCCAGTTGCGAGATATTATAATTTTACACCAATACGTATCATAAATAAATAGGCTTATCGTCCGTTTAACGAATTATTCCAACGAGACTCGTACGAGGGACCTTCAGCATATGGGGTGAGTGTTCTAACCACTACACCGCACGGACTGCGCCTGCAAGTATTTACCAAGCTTGAAAAATTGATAATTAATCTAACTCACGATGATTTGGGTAGTTTTCATGCCTTGAGATTTTATTTCGTAATAAACCCTGAATTCGGAGCGCTCTTGCATAGATCTCGCGGGTTCTGGCCCTGCTTGTTAGAGTTGGGCATTGACACCAATTTGCATTGCACTGGACTTGTGGTGTACCAACAAAGAAGTAGACAATCTACCAGATTAAATTCTCGCATAAAAATTATCGAATTTTGATAACGCGCAGTTTCTTTCCTAGCTTAATAACGATGCTCGGCCTCATGTTTATTGGAAAATTCTACTAGAAGGTTCGCTCTTGGTACTGGAGCTCTGCTCTACAAGCCAAATTTATGATATCTGGCGATAAATCAAATCCCTTCGTACTATCCGTAAAATAAAAGTTTTGCTGCAATGATCTCAGTTCCCGCGACTTTTGCTCCATTAACACTACAACTGAAGCCCCGCCACCACACATATGTACCTACCTCATCGATCGCTGTTCATCTTGCCAAACATGGCGCACTTACGACAGTCGACACTGCAGCCCTCACTAAGCAACCAGCCTTATGTCATTTGCTTGCATGGTGCTCAGACGAGGCGATGATGAAGTACGCATTGCCCCGCTGTGCAACCCAGAACTCTGTCTCTTTCGGGAGATTCAACCAAATATCATCTCATGTTTTCTCGCTGGACCACGACACTATCGCTAAGGTAGCAGATACCATTCGCACGCCACCAGAGTAACTGCACCTACGTAGCTCTAAAAGCAGTTATGAGCTTTTACGTTCCCAATACTCCACTGCCAAGCTCAAGAGCAGACAAACTTCACAACCGATGCAACATATGTGCTCTCTAGCTGGCAGGTGGGTCAGTGACGATGTCCTGCGTGTCAAATGGTTTAACCTATTGCCGCAACAGACGCATCGGATGCTATTACTGATTAAAACTCAGACAACAGAGAAGCTCGCTGGTGTAGGAGAAGCACATTACATGGGCCCGGCATTAATCTCACTACAGAACAATCAGCCACAAG
Organism: Odontomyia ornata; assembly: GCA_963969285.1. Lineage (NCBI taxonomy): Eukaryota > Metazoa > Arthropoda > Insecta > Diptera > Stratiomyidae > Odontomyia > Odontomyia ornata. The sequence continues at coordinate 7,586,881 of OZ017741.1, forward strand.
CTCAACAACACCCACATCTGACCGTTCGTCACATCGCATTTATCTGGACTAGGTCATTATCGAGCCAGCTGCCGTGCACTTAGCAATTAAACTGAGGTTGATCCACGAGATGCTTCAGCAACGACACGTCAGTGCCAATACACAGCACCGCACGAGACATCTATTAAGGGCGAGCACACTCCACAACTCCAAGAGCAGACCCGCGCAGGGAATATTGCTGATATCACAGCAAGCATGAAGCCATGGTGATCCACTACAAGCAGCTTTGCACCTTTCCAGCTCAATACACTGCCACTAGGTACTCAGAAAATGAAATTTGCTGATGGTGTACTTGACGGATACTGGTGGCAATACCTTGGAGAAACGCCTCTACGTTTCTGACCGCCACACGAAAACTCGGTTCTTGGAAAACTCTGGCTCCATTCTCTATCATTCCGAGGTATCTCATCACCGGACCTCTTCGGAAGCAACTTTTTGTGCTGGAGACGGCCAACGGTATGTCAATAATTACCTTTGGCACCCATTAACTCGCCCTAGACTTTGGACTATGGTGCCCATTTTACTTGTTCTTTATCGTAACAGACGTTCAGATGGTTATCTTGAGAGCCGTCGTATTCCACTACCATGCCCTGTTCGTCAACCGACAAAACTGACGTTTGGCGCCGCTCTACGGCATTTGAGCTTGGATCTGCTTTCTCAGTGCATAGCATCAGCACAAGCGCCGTGGTCAAGCCATAGACTTTAGGGGGCATTATTAGAAAGCTATACAAGCAAACCATCATCAAACACGCAAACACATCTACACGATCCGTTGAGTTGACTTCATTCGCTGCCTTATCCGTCCAGCACCAGATAATCAAGCACGATTCACGTATCGCATAGAAAGCCGAGCTTGATTTCCTATTGAAATCAGGTGTCTTTTGACCTCCATCAATTTGAGTGTGGTCGCCTGCAATAGTGCCTAAGGACAAGCTACTGGGATTACCGACTACGTAATGCCCATAACCAGAGGATCTGAACCAGGATGTTCATTACCGAGGATCTGAGCCAGGAGGCCAGCCAGCGGCTCAATATTTTTAGCAGTTAACCTCCAGCATGCTTTATACCAAATGCCAGTCGCTCTCAAAGACATCTATAAAACGTCAGTCACTACGTCTCTTGGTCTGAAAAACACAGCCCAAACAATGCAGCGGACATTTAACCACCTGCTGAAGAAGTTTTAGTTTGCTTGCATGTACCAGGGTGATATTTTAGTGTTCTTGACCAGCCATGACCTTCACCACTGTTACCTTGAGCAGCTTTTCTGAGTTTTATAAGCTGCGAAGCTTCAAACCAACTAGGAAAAGTGGCAAGTCAGCCTACCAGATGTCACTTTTGCCAGATATTAAGTCTACGAGGCACGATTTTGTCCACCAGCTTGAAAAATTTTCGCAAATTGGCTGAATCTTCTCAGCCGACACGTTTCCTTGGGAAAAACCAACATTTATTTGGGCAAACCAATGCTGAAGCTGCTTTTAAACGCTATAAGCAAGGCGTTGTCACAACAACTATTGCAGCCTTTCTTTTGCCTTCGGCACTATGCACCAACGCATCCAGTTCTGTCATTGGCGTGGACTTGAATCATCAGCAGTATGACGGGTTTTTCTCAAGGATACTGAGCAGCACTACCCCACTTACGATTGTGATCTCCAGGCAATTTTTACCACCATCTAGTACTACCAGCACATTCTTGAGAGGAGGCACTTCGTCATCCACATCGACCATCGGCAATTCACCTTTGCTCTGACGCATTGCTAAGATAAAGCCTCGCTTTGCCAAAGCAGGCAATTGGATTTCAACTCATCACCGAGACGATATTACGCGCAGAAACGATTGCGGCATCCGCCAAACTCATTGCTTGAGCCATCAACGAGGCTCAGAGCATAGACGATCAGTTATTGTACTTCTCAGCGAGCTCCTGCTTAAAGTTGCATTCGTTGGTATTGGATGGGTACTCAGTACACTATGTCGAATTCAATAATGCTATCAGACCATCCTTATCAGTCACAGTCCGCCACCAAGCTTTCGACATTATCCACCAGCTCTTGCAGCCAAGTGGGCGTGCACAGCAAAGCGCGTACAGCTGAAATTCTTCTGTTCAAGTTTGTGCAAGGACGTGCTTCGTTGGATCAACCAGTGTGTATGCCGCCAGCTGCCAAAAGTCCGCCGCCACAAACGCGCCAAGCTTGCTAGCTTCAAGACGTCGGATGAGTATTCGGCCATATCCATCTGATTAAGCTTTAGAAGTGTGAGGGTTACGAGAACTACCTCACTATCATCAGCCGTTACACGTACTGGCTTCAAGCAATATTAGTGCGCGATACTAAGGTTAGCGCTATTGAGCGGGCACGGGTGTTTTCAGTCTTACCTGCACAAGATCGGCAAGTCACGGTCTCCCGATTGTCGGTTTTGCCCAGGAGAGGAGGACAATGCCTGTCACACATTTTTTGCGTGTACCAAATGGGCCAGGCTGCGAAGGGAACTCTACAGGGAGACGGGAGAGCTCACCCCGGATAATATAGTTGCGGTGATGCTCGAATCGGTTGACAAATGGAACCAGGTGGCACATTATGCTCGGGCAGTCCTAAAATATAAAAGGGACTCACAGCAGCCGGAGGCGCTGGGGCTGGGGGATCGCTCTTCTGGCAATTCCCCTTCTCCCCTCCCCTCCCGCTAGGAAAGGGACTCCCCAGCTTGAAGGCGCCCCACGGCGTAACAAAACGAGACCTGGCCCGAAGTAATGTGTCAAACGGTTCCAGGCTAGGTTCTCAGATTGACAGGGGAGGTGTTTAGTGGGTAGTCCAAGGGTATCCTCCATGGGAGTCCCACACTGCCAGACTCGGCGGGCATAAATGCCTTCACCTCCCTACCACAAAAAAAAAAAAAAAAAAAAAAAAAAAGGTTAGCGCTATCACCAGGTTATTATGTGACTACTTAGTCTCCATATTTGGCACGTTACTCAACATCATCTCGGGACAAGGCTACCTTTTGGAGGCTGAGCTTGTCGTCCTAGGAGCCAACCACGTCTTTACCACACCGTACTACATAGACCAATGGCATGGTAGAACGGATGTACTACGCTCTCAAATGTGCCATAAAGTGCTTTTTTTAGATATCTTGGCTGCCTGATTTTTCTACCTATGTAATCTTTGTACGCCTAATTATTTTTGTCTAACGCATACTGGCACTCACCAATCAGCGGCTTAATGTCAGATCGTCTATTCTGCCATGATCCTAATAACTGCTTCCAATTCCATCCAGAGTTCGTTGTTTGTGTTTAACAATGCATTTGATGAGATTGGAGCCAGGGGATTGTTGAGGGTCTCCGTGCAATTTTTGGCCACACACGCCGTTTGGAGCCTTTTGATGTCAAATTTTTTGTAGCTGGCTGGCCTTTGCCGAATATACTTCTACATACAACATCGATAGGTTTACTTTGATCAAATGATGATCTGAGTTACAATTGGCTCCTTGGTATGTTTGGACGTCAAGTATGCTCGAGGCCCAACGTTATTGGATCAGAACATGATCATTTGGTTTTTTTTTTTGTTGCCATCCGGTGACACCCAGGTCATTTTATGAATGCATCGATGTGGGAAGCAAGTCCAACGTATGTCTGGATTTCTGCTACAATAAAGTCGATCAGGCGCAGGCCGTTGTCATTTGTTTCATCGAGGAGGCTGTATCCTCTAGTATCTCATTGTCAACATTAGCATTGAAAGCACCCAGAACTATTTTTGTGTCATTTGTAGGCGTGATTGTAGAACGTTTTCTTTGTTTCCTCATCATTTTCTTCGGTCGGGGCGTAAACATTGATTGCCCAGATTTTGAAGAATTTCACTTTTATATAGATCGCACACAAACGTTCATTTTTTGCCTTGAAATCAATAACGTGCGATTTGAACTCCCTATCCACAATAAAGGCCACTCTGAATTCTTGTTTTCCAGTAGGCTTCCCACTTTTGAATATTGTGTGCCATCTCATGTCTTGAATTTCATTGTTTCCTGGGCTGCCAGTATTTTTAATTTATATTGGCTGGCCTGTTGTAAAAGGTCCTTAACAGTGCCAGGGTAATTGAGTGTTCTGACATTTCAGGCTCCACTGCCATAGTCCTTTTTCCAATTGCGAGGTCGTTGCTGTGAGTCTAGTCCATTCCGAGGCCCGTCTGCAGGTTTCGAAACAATGTAGGTTTTTCCAGGGACGGACAGCTAGCCCGTCACCCAACCTCCATTCCGGCGGTATAGTTATACGTCGATTCGTTCACCCCTCTTAAGTCCCCGCTAAGGAGGCTTAGGTAGGATTTAGTAGCAGAGCTGTAGATGTATTTACAGTTATTAGCATTTCTCGGCATTTGATTTCCCATTTAGGGGGTGACAGTAAACCAATGTGCGACCCCGAGAGCATATACTACCATTTGAGCCAGGCTATACTTTGCCCAAATTGGCTACCCAGTTTGTATAGATCCGAGGATCATTGATTCTGATAAGCTGACATGAACCGGCAACAATGCATCTTTAAGATGATTCAGGATTGGCTTTTGACAAATCACTGAAGCCAGCTTGAAGCGCTCTGCAACAGCGTTCAGTTTTCCTGTGAGATGATACTTTCGCTTTTGCTTCTGACTATGATTGGCCTTACCAGAATCTCTTTGCCCATTTTATTCAATGGCTGATTTAATTCTGGGGCAATTTTATATTTTTTCGGCTTTTGTTTGCAAGTTTTGTTTTGTTCCCGACCAATCTTTGCCGTCTCTAAGCTGACTATTTTGCTGATGCGTGAAATAGAGAACGAGTATCTATATACCTATACTTTATTTTACCCAATTAAAGACATTCTTACCCTTATCATAAAATGTATCAGGAAGACGCTCTTGAATCTCTTTAGGAGCCGATAAGATTTCTTCCAGATCCTTTAAAACTGACCAGGTTTCAGCTTTTAAGGATTAAGTGTCTTAAGTGTAGGTGACCTGACGGACTTGCTGAATACGCCGGAAGCAGCTTGTTTATCGTTGCTCGTAGATCACTGGGAGTATGTTTGTACATTTTCTCTCTACAGTCTCAAGCTTTAAAGAATCGACCCAGGGTAAGAGATAGTATTCCAGATGGACGCGGATCAAACTTTGAAACCACTTCTCCCGGATCTCTGGACAGGTTTACCGAAAAAGTACCAGTAGATGATCGAGCAGGTACTTGAGTTTACGTCCTTGTCATCCAAAAATATGATTTTCTCTGAATTTGTTACCGAAACTTAGTTCCTCCTTCGTACTTAAATGGCAAACGCACTGCACTTGAAATTCGGTAGAGGCAATCTTTAGATTGAAAAATTTATGAGCCGAAACTTTGTCTTCAAGGCCAATGTAATAATTGAAGACAACTGCCCTACTCAACAAACTACAAACAAACCAATAAGGGACTCACAAATGTCTTGCACAGCTCGGTAATGAGAAATAATAAACTTTCCTTTTCCCAACACAAAACAGCATCAACAAAATTATTTACACAACTATACAATTCAGTCTGGTGAAACTTTCAAATGATTGCATCTTACAAAACAAAAGTTTCACGCGCCATTTGAATGAATTTAACGTATTTATATTTAAATTCATAAACGCTTTGTTCATACTACAGAAACAACAGCAGCAGCACCACCAGGAGCAGTTCCAGTTAATCAAAAAACTCGAAACTTTGCAAGGAGAACTGAGACTGGTCCTTGAATCTTGGTCCTTGATAAGCGAAATAAATTCATTAGTTGAAACGAGAGTCAGTTGCAGAAGACATTACAAGAGCTTAAACTATTCGTAATCGTCCGTTGAAATTGGATGAAACAAAGTGAAATTATTACAGGAACATTGTCCTAACATTTCATCTTACTACAGGATGAACAGCGGAGCTAGATGACAAAAGTTGTAAGCGATAAAGGATAGTTGGATGAAAGGGGAGATTTTAAGTAATTGGTGCTGTTGATAATGCTATTTGCATGATAACCGTGTTATTCAAAGCGGATGGGTTGAGTTTTTTTGTCGTTGTTACGTTTGTATAATGACAGAGTCAAAGATATCATAATTATGCTACTGATGAGTTTTTTTTAAATAGGGATCTTATTTAAATTTAATTAAATACAGCTCTTATTTGACTGTTAAAAATTATATTGTTGCGCGTGTAAGGTGCGTGGTCCATGATTTACATTTTCAACTAAACCAAAAACTGTCCTCCGATTGGAACAAAAAATTTCAAATGTTAAAATGTTGACTCCTTTATCATCAATTTCTCCAAAAATAAGGTTTACTTTCACAGCTTAATTTTTAAATTTTTACGCAAACCTAAGTGTGAGTAAGTTCACCTAGATGGTAGCTACATCATCAATGTTTGTTGCTGTTGTTTGTTGTTGACAATTATGACATCATGTTTGTAGTGGTGTTGCGGAACGCTCCAAGCCCATTCGAGCTAAGTAATGACTTTATTTGTAATTGCCTGCAATTCACTCAATATTTATATTCCGGCATTAGTAGGAGTTTTACTGGAACATTTTCATTTAATTAAAAATATTTAATTAATTTTAACATTTTAACTATCAAAATTCCTTTAAATTTTAATTATTTTTATTTTTCTATTTATTTCTCTGAGAAAAATTCATATTTCATTTGAAATTTCCTTTATATCAATAATCCGTAAGCATTTCTAGTTCGTTTAGGAATTAAAGCTTTATTTGTGAAAATTCAGGTCGCCGAGTTGGTGTAGACATTTTCTTGCTTTAAGAATAATATTTTTCCGGTTGTTCTTTTTTTTTCTTCAATGTAGAATAAATTCTTTACAAACGGAGAAAAAACTCGCGACCTTAATAAAACAAATACAGTCAAACTTCGTTATAACGCTCTTCAAGGGACCGAAACAAAAGAGCGCTATAACCGAGAAAGCGCTATAACCGGGAATATATTAAATCCTCAGAAAGAAAGCGCTTGCGTTAATATTGTCACATGCATTGCAATTGCTTACGTGATAATCAACCAAAAATCGACTTTTTTATTTTATGGCTCATTTGAAAGCCCGCACATTTCTGATTATAGAAAAGTAAGGGTTGACATATTTCCGACGAATTTTACGGCTCAAATTTTCATCATGACACTTTTCTTCTTTTAACACCAATAATTTATCGGTCATAACTTTAAAAAATATCCCAAACTCATCTGCATTATAAATATCCGGCCGTTTGTATTCGGAAGTGAGGGTCGAGAGACGGGTTTTCCAATTGGTCGCTACATGAGGGTTAACAGAGCTTGACCTGGTTTTAAATCAATCAAGCCTCCCTGTTGAAGCAGTGAAGAGGCAGCCACTTGTCGAGCCTTTTCTTGTAGATTTGGACCACTTACCGATATCTGGGTACTTGTGGCTTGTCCAAACCAATTTTTAAGGATGATTTCTATTTCTTCATATTTTCAGGATGGTATCTTTTAGGTAAATTTCTCGAGAGAAATTTACCTATTGCGGAGAGCATCATATATATATATATATATATATATATATATATATATATATATATATATATATATATATATATATATGGGATATAACGAAATTTGTGACCACGATAGAGGTCGCAATTTTGCTTCGATTTTCACCAAATTTTCAGGAAAGGTGTATTGGGTTATTATCTCGGTTAAGTTCGTGAACCAGCTATATCGGCCGGGCAAAAACAAAATGGCGGCCATTTTAGACGAAAAATCGTGATTTCTGTTCTGACCAAAGTATAGCTCCGATTTGGATGAAATTTGGTACAAAGGTTCATTGCTGTATGTGATGAATCTCACAATAAAAAATCCAAAGTCGGTACGGCAGAAACAAAATGGCGGCCGCTCAAAGGTCGAAAAACGTGCAAATTTTTGTTGTTGTAATAGTGGTCAAAGCTTTCAACCGATTTTCATGAAATTTGATACCTTTATAGAAATTATAAGTATCTAAAGAATTACGTGAAAAAATTGGAGGTCAGGTTGCAAAAAACAAAATGGCGGCCAGTTAAAGGGCAAAATTTCAAAGGCTTTTTAAAGTCGCAATTTTAATCCGACATGTACGAAATTTGGTTTCAAGATAGACATTATTTAGGCCTACAGTCTTTGATATTTTGGTGATCATGCATGAGCAAATTTCAAAATGGCGGCCGTTTAAATATGCGTTTTTTTCAGGTTTTTGTGGCCCTCTAGCGGTCACATTTTCCAGCGGATTTTGATGAAACTTGAGATTATGGATCTCTGTACTATGTTCTTGTATTATGCAGGAAATTATTAAAATTGAATGAAAAATAAAAAAGTCGAAAATTTAAAGCCTAATATTTTTAGCTGCCATTTTCTTTAAAAATTGAATTATTTTGCCCTGTCTAGAGTGAAACTTCTATTTGAACGAGATAGTACATTGATTGATGAGTTCCTAGCATACAAAGATTTAAAATAATCCAAAATAAAATGCATGCATTCAAAATGGCGGCCCCCAAAGGTCAGAAGGCAACCGCAATTCGCTATTTTAGTGCCAACTGAAATAATGAATATTTTTCATGATAACGTTTTAAATGACTTTACTTGATAGAATTTATAAACCAGACCATTTTTAAGATATTGTAAAATCTTTTTAACAATCCCCTAAAAAATTATAAAATCGCGACTTGTCTGTCTGTCCGTCCGTTTGTTCGTGCGTCAAAACAAGTTTTCTCGCAAACCACATGAGCTAGAATGAGGAAATTTTCTACGTAGGTCAAAAGTGGTGCCTCTTGAAACTTGCAGTGCAAGAAAATATTTTAAGGTATTTTAAGGGGGGACTCCCCATACAGGGGGGTGGCATACAATTTTTTTTATTTCTGTAGCAGCCAAGATTCTCAACAGATTCCGTTGAAAGTTATTAACGCAAGTTAATTTAATTTAATTATGCAAATCGAATGACAAATGAAAAAGTCGAAAATTTACAGCTTAATATTTTTAGCAGCCGATTTCAATAAAAATTGAAATGACGGCCCTCATAGTTCAGAAAAAAATTGAAAATGTATATATTAATGGCAACGCAAGTGCTGATTAAACTTTCATGGAAATCTTTTGAAATTAACTATTCGAGCTATTTAAGCCTTTGTGTGGTTACCACTGTGAACTGTGTAAACAGCAAATGCGAGAAGGGCGAAACCGGTATTTATATGTTTACAACAATTTATGATACGCCGATTTTCAATATGTAATCCATACGTATGCAACTCAATTTAATTAGCAAAATATTTGCGCCCCGATAAAAGGTCTCTAAGAACGAACGTGGCCAGATTTTTTTTATGTTAATAAATACCCATGTGGTACTACGAAAATTGCAGAAAGAAGTTGAGTAGTAGGCAAGCCAAATTTTTTTTCGAAGCTTTATGCTACATACGAGAAATTTACCTTTCCGGCTGGTGCTGCCAACGGGGATTTTTTTACCTTTGTTGCCTTCATAGGCCGACAATATTTCAGCTCTTTTTTTAGAGTTGTTCGCAATGTTGATGCACTTTTCAGCTCAACGGAGATTGATCAAATTCTCTTATTAAGAGCAAATGATTCACGCGACATTTGCACAAAAAAAAAAATCGTGACAGAATGGAGAACAAAAAAATACTGAGAAGTAAATCCACTCGTTTATTGTGAGACTATCTAATCTGCTCTCATCCAATTTGTCTGACTGTTTACATTTCCTCCCACAACATTTTCAGCCATTCGTGTAGAATTCATTTCGGAGAAGCATTTCAAACAAAGACACATGAATAAATGAACGAGCAATGAGAATCTGCGTACTCATCCATGTTGGAAGCAAATTTAATACATAAATAACTTATACGAGTAAATAACCTATGCTCTCGAAACTATATGATCCCCTCTGCTTCTTCTTCCTCTTTGTTTCCAGACAGCTTTTTAGGATTTTGTTAAATAATTTAACAAAACCGTACTAGTTTCGCGACCAGTCTGTCCGTCTGTTCGTCTGTCCGTCCGTCCGTCCGTGTGTCACAGCAGTTTTTCTCAGAAACTACTTAAGCTAGAAACATCAAATTTTGTGTATAGGTATAAAATAGTAATCTCTTCAAACGTCAAGTACAAAAAAATTTTATAAGGTATTTAAGGGGGTCTTCCCATATAGGAGAGTGACCCCCCGAAAAAAAAATTTCATTGAAGGTAGCCGATATGGGTATCAAATGAAAGTTCCTGATGAGAACTTTTGAAAACAGGTCTTAGTTTGGCAAAATTTGCTTCGAGGGGCGCACAGGGAGGGGAAATACACGAAAAATTTGTGTCCCCCCCTCGCGATTGGACACCTGTGATCCGAAAAATCTGAAAAAAATCAGGAATGTAGGCCTTGGTGAGTACAACAACAACAAATACGTGAGAAGTCGCAATTCACTCAACTTTGTTAGTAAGAGTATGATATATCGATTTTATGTTTTCTTGATTAAAATCTAAGATTATTCTATCCTGAAAGTTTCATAAAGATTGAATCATATTTAGCGAAGTTATAGCGGTTTGAATTTTCCTGTATTACTATGGAACAATATGCGCTGCATTTATTACTATGGCAACATATGGCTATGGAACAACATGCGCTTTTTACCGAATCAGACACTACAGTTTTGCTAGGATTTGCATGAAAATTTCAGGAATGATAGGTGTCATGAATATCTTTGAGAATCGGTTCAGCTAGTGATATCAGTAATCATAAAACAAAAATGTGGCTGTTTTAAATGTGAAGATTGGAGAATTTTGAGTTATATTTTCCCAACTTCAATGTTTAAGGTGGATGCTTTGAACACTTGATTCAATTTAATGAATGACTGAAGATGAATACCTACAATTAATGCTCATAAGTGAAGCAAGTCAAGGAGGTGGGAGAGAGCTCCTAGCAAAAGGGTTGCGTAACCATTCTAGGATTCGAAAAAATTGGCCATTAATCGATGATAACAGTACAGGAGAGTGGCCCATGAAAAAAATTCATCAAACGTAGCCGATATGAGTATGAAATAAAAGTTTTCATGGGAGCTTTTCAAAACAGTTTTTAAAGTGTCAGTCTTTGCTTCAGTGGGGCACAGGGGGGAAATACACGAAAAATGTGTTTGCTGCGTCGCACATGGACATCTGAAATAATTATCAAGGGAGATATTTATGAGTATAACAATACTAAAAACCTCAGAAGTTGAAATTCGTTCAACTTTTTTAATAATAGTATGATCTTCGTATTTCATATTTTCTCCAATAAAATCGTCTTTGACATGTTTCTTGATTTGATTCGATCTGGTGACTGCATTTTGTAAATTGAATACAAAACCCTTCTGACATGAGCGTAGGTCTGTTTACCCAACTTGTTCTTTTCTCTCTTCAGAAGAATCACTTCCTCCACTAACACTACACCAACAAAATTTCGGTTCACGTGCACAGTTTGAGTACAACACAACAAACGTTCTCTCCCAGAAAACTCGTACGTCAAAGCTGATGAAATTCGTAGAGGCGAGAAAACTCATGTGTCAAAGCCAATGGAAAATTCGCAAGTTTTCAATAAAGAAAGAGAACTAAAGTGCCAATTTCATACATGCGATCTTCAAAACCAAAACTTTTTAAACGCGAACGTGTTTCGGAGAGAATTAGATGCAAAAACAAAAACATAAAACTTCACACAACTTTGGCGAAGCTTGCTAATTGCTTCGGTTCTGGTGACATGTTGCGGATCCAGTACTCTGTATATCTATGATTCCAAACCAAAAGAAATTTATTCAAGCTCGACATCTTCTCAATTTGTAAACAAAATTTGTAAAAAAAAATCTGTACGGGAGAGTGGAAATACAACGAACAAAGAACGTTTTAAGGCATTATGAGAGTTGACAGACATTGAAAACCAAGTTTTGCGTTCATTTGAGCATTAAAAATACATGTCTCAAGCTTTGAAAGGTTGAGGCGTTGTTGAGAAATCTGTATTATATGCTTCAACAAAAGCGGTATATCCGGTAAACCGGGGGGTTATAACGAGATTATTTTCAACAGAAAAAGCTACATTGGGACCAGGGCCAACGAAAATCAGCGCTTTAAGCGGGAAATCGTTATAAGCGGAAGCAATATAACGAAGTTTTACTGTACATACAAGCAGTGGATGCCTTCTTACTTGTCTCCTTGGGCGTAGAGTATATAAAAGAAAATAAGTGAATATGTAAAAGAAAGACACAAGTGTAAAACCTCGTGTGCGCGAAAATAACTTTGTAGTTTACTTGCGCTTGCAAAAAGGACCCGCCCCATGATACCACAGAAAGCAAGCTGCCAGCACGCGTATGCATTTTCAGGCAAAGTCATTCCAGCGTAGTTCGAAATCTTAGCTCGCTGAAGGAGTCAACATTGCTGCTGTCTTTAACGTACCACTAATACACCTTTATATCACTACAGTAGAACCGTCCATCTTCCCATTAATAGAGTCCTGTGCAAGCCCGAAGAATTTTTCACACAACTAATCTCCGTTTTGTTTTCCAAGATCTTCTCCAGACCTTGCCGCATATTTAACGATTGAACGCACGATTGCTTCTTAAAAAATGGCACTAGAAGATGGTATGCCTTAGTAACTTTTTTCAAAATACAATATTATCAACGTGAGTACTGAAAGTAGCTTGATTATTGAAAACAACCCCACATATTTCGTTTGTTACGACTGTTGCACCATTTGCCCATTCAACTTAATTTTAGAATCACAGGTACTCCTTGCACGACGAACCCTTGAATACAATCAATTCGCTTTTTCTTTTTATATTTACCTCAATTCTCGAGTTTTGGTAATATGTTGTAAAGGGTTTCTAGTGTTTTGGAGCCTCTTTCTTGGCAAAGCACAAATTGTATTCAGATAACCACAATTAAAAATTGTTAGCAAAATGGCCTAAATGAATTGCATATATATATATTCATCGCTAACGCCCAAATGTTCCGCAGGGGGTACGCTAGTTGGCAAGAGTATTTTTGGCTATTAGCACTCTTTGGGAGTGCCACCTTCCCGTAATGGAAGAAACAGAGGTTTTCGTAAGGTTTCCTTATGGATAACGACCTGGTGACAAACACTGGACTATGAATAGAATATTGAATTGGAACTCTCATTTTGAGCTAGCAGATATTACAGTTGAGACCTAGTTGCACATCACAGTATCATGAGGTAACACTTAGACACAAATGGCTCCAATTTAAGTATCATACCGTCTCCGACTCGGTAAAATCTAGGCAAACCTCGGAGTACGTTTGTAGTTAGCCCCATTGAGTTGATGGTGTTGGTTTGCTTGAGATGGGCTTCCGTTTAGCGCTTGTTTCGCTCTGAGCACCTGACTCCACCAGGGCTTGTACCAACCCTCGCATGGTCTGCATGCTCTAGAAAGATAACCATAGGATCAATAAAATGACTACACATACGAACAGAAATAGTGGCTCCGTGGGGGAACCCAACAGATATAGCATCTCTGAATCCATCAAAAACAACGAAAATGACTAAGTCATTAAAGATTTTAGTAGACACTAAAGATTCAAAGTGCAAAGACAAATGTGCGATTGAATAAAAAGGCACAGAAAACATATATTGTGTTTGTTTTATCATTATATCCCCTTTCGCAAATTTTCTTAAAGTGTGAGAGTACCTCATTATTTTAATCGTATGTATCGGCACTCAAGAAGGTGATATGATCAGTACTAAATTCCAGTCGGGTACTACCGGTAGAACTGGTTAAAATCCAAAGAAAAGCAGAAAATCAAAGAAGTACAAAAGGCCAAAGAAGGGCTAAGGGCTAAGTCTACTAAGGAAACGCAGATAGCTCCACCACCAAACACTATCAAATGAATGGCCTCTGGTTCATTCGAAGGACAAAGGGATAAAAGGAGGAAAGAGGAGCAACTTAATAGGCCTAAAATGAGAGACCACACGTTACAATTAGTGCTAACAAAAGCAGCCAAGAAACTCACCGAAAAATGCCTTCAAAATATTCACGAAAATAAACACCTCATAGATACTCAACAAAAAGAAGCACCTGATGCGAGGCGGTGGCAGGCATTGTACGTGTAACTCAAGGATGGCCATTATGGGAGGTCAGGGGAGGTGTAAAGCCCTAAGACACCAAAAGTGCTATCGAAGCAACGCGGCTAAATACTGGTCGAATTTGGAGGAGAGGACAATAATGATGAAACATTCTGAGTGACAAATAGAACATGCTATCAGCGATATCGACTGCATCAAGGACCTGGCCGGTGAAGAGTAGGCTGTTAAAAGAGAGCTCCTTCACGTATGTAGAGTTTAAGTGACGTTGATAACAGAGGACAACGTATGGCCCAATCGAGAAGGGCACCGAACAGCTTCTGAGTAAGGGCAAAGTGGGAATATCGTCAGTCATCTGCAGCGTATATTGTAGAACAGCATTGTTCCATTGCTTTAAGTACCTTTGTTATGGCCATACCTCACAGGGATACAAACGACCCGATTGGAATTCCCTGCGCTACAAATATGATGACGTGGGCATTAAAAGAAAAGAGTATATTGAAAAGCACTCTGTATCTTTTGCAAGAATGCTGACCCAAGACCGGATTTCAAGCACGTCAAGGAAGTACTGAATGAGCAATTCCACGACAAAAGTTTGCCATAATTGTACCGTGACAAAATTGGTACTGCCATCTGGGCTCAAAACAGTGCTCACTTTGTGCTGATGGTTTTATGTTGGTTTGCTGATGGTTTTATGTTGGTTTGCTATTTAAGGATTATATTTTTTAGTGTTCAACCAACAGCGAGCGACTCAATATCGTCTTCCCATGCCTAAGTTGATAATTTGGAGTACTCGTATTCGCTGTAGGAGACTTCAATGCTTAAGATATGCAACGGAGCATGCCCCAAATAGGACTGTGGGAAAATTGACTCCTTGAGATGGTGGCCAGGATAGGGCTTATCGTGGTGAACACTGGCGATATGATACTCGATGTGACATTCACCTTGGAGTCACTAGTAAGGAGGATTCATTATCAGTACATTCTGACTGAGATTCAAGGTGCTGTCTTCCAACGCTCATTCTCTTGATCTTCCATGATTGGGTGGAACATTGGGATGATGGACGTCAAAAAGTTCATGAAGGTGGTCACGGAAGCTATCCCGTTGCACGAAAACTCGCAGGAGGCTAAAGGGCTAGCATCTCTAGACGTGGTGAACTTAACTGTGAGCAACATCACGTTTATTGCAGTGCTTTTGTGCTCCGTCAAAGGTCTAAGTGTCGCAAGCCTGCAGTGTACTGTTGGTTGGCCAAAATTACTTAAAAAACAAAGGAATTGTCACAAGCTTCGACGCGAAGCTCAGCGGTCACAGAGTAGTGAAGAGGCATGCAACTAGTGAACAGCATATAAGTCGGTCAGAAAATGTCTTCGCAAAATGATTAATAGGAGTAAGGCTGGCTGCTGGTAAGATCTTTTGGACAATGTAAACAAAGATCTATGACGTTATGGCTACAAGCTAGTTATGTGGAAGTTTGGTGCCCTACGCAAGCCCTGCACATAGGAAGCAGAAAAGATGGGCGAGACAGCACGGGCACTTTTTCCCACCCATCTTGTCCATGTTGACGCTGTCCATGGTGAAAAAGCAATTGAATACTCTCGCTTAACGTAGTTGGAACCGGGAAAAGCAGTCTTATCATTAAAACCAAGGAAGGCTCCAGGTCCAACTGGCATCTAACCTGAGATGTTGCAGCTCACTTATTACTATTGTCCTGATTTGCTCTCAATTCATTCAACGCTTGCTTACGAAATTAGCGAGGCTTGCAACGATCAGCATAGTGAAAGAGAATTCCAGACCATCTCTGCATATCGCCCATGATGCAAGCTAGACACGACTGGGAAAGTTCTTGAGAAACTCATCAGAGGAAGACTCACTCACGCTTTTCATGCTATTAGGGACCTATCTGTTTAGCAGTGGCAGGACACTCCACAATTTATGTGATTGCAGATGTGGTGAACGTGTTCTAAAAGGTGGACATGCATAGTCGTACAAATCGACGGGTGGCTCTGCTGTTGACACTTGATGTCAACAGATGAGACGATGTTCTGGATCCGTTGAAAACTGCTTCTTATGTTCCAGAATATCTTAAGTGGCTTTCAAGGGATACGTGAAGGAACAAAGCCTGCTTTATGATACTATATGCGGCTAACAAAGGGTGGACGTTGCATCAGGTGTTGCCAAAAGATCTATACTTGGTCCAGACTTGCAAAAAGTATTCTACGATAGGCTTTTGAGACTAAGACTACCAGATGAGTGATACTTGATCGGTTTCGTTGCTGGATATACCGTCAAACATTAGATGAAAGACTAGATGACTGCTCGAAAGTTTAAATGTGCACTAGTTTAAACTAAATTGGTCATTCTGATATAAAAGGGAATTCCCAGAATAAGGGCGATTGGTATTGGGGAAATACCTGTTGAATCGTAGTGACCAGTAAAGTACCTGGGGTTGCTAATCAACTCGAAGATGTGTTTCGCTCAGGAAATCAGGCTATCTCAAGCGCATCGGCTCTGAACCAGCTTATGGCCAACGTAGAGGCATCCAACCCACCAGGAAGGCGATATTTGATAAGGTCCATAGAGTTTGTGCTACTGTATGGGACAGAATTATGGGGTGCCGCTCTCAGCAACGAGCTGTACTGAAAAGGCTTAGCACAGGTACAGAGAAGAGAGCACTGAGGATTGTATCTTCATATCTGATATTCTCTGATTTACCGTGTTAGTCAATGCAGGCGTAATATCTACCGCCTTACTTCCTAGAGAGTGCCATACTACCTACATGTGTTGAAACGAAGACACAAGGGAGACAGTTGTCCGCGAGGAGAGATAATGCTAACTCAATGACTAGCAGTAGTCTGAACGTCATGAAGGGAAGATGGACTGCACACCATATGCTTGATTAAAGACTGTAGTTCACTCAGATGTACGGTAAGATTGACTATTACCTGACTCATTTCTTTAACAAACAAGGGTGTTTTCGCTTTTATCTACATGAAATTGGTAAGTCGCGGTCCACTGGCTATAAGTTTTGCAGATGATAGGAACACAATGCTTGCCACATATTTTTTGCGTGCAAAAGATGCCACAAGCTACATCGAGACCTCTGCAAGGAAATAGGAGAGCTCTCTCTGGATTATCTAATTGGCGATTTGCTGAATTGGTTAACAAATGGAACGACGTGGCATATTACGCTCTGGCTGACCTATAAGACCTATAGAACCCAGGCAAATCAGGGTTGGACTATCACTTTTCTAACAGTCCTCTCTCCTTTATCTACATCCATTAGAAGGAGATCCTTCAACTTAAAGGTGTCCTACGGCATAGTGAAATGTAGTTTAGCCAAAAGTAATGTATCAAACTACCTCTTAGGTTGCCAGGAGAGGTATTTAGTGGGTAGTCCAGACGTCTCACATAACGATGATCCCCTCTACTTTGGGAGTGAATTGCCGCTAGCGGGAAAAGATTTAGTCAACGGGACTAGAGTAGATACAGAAAAAGCTGCAGATAGGGGCTGCGGAGCAGGTACGATGACAACAGTGTTCCAAAAATCACCCCAATGGTAAATAGAATGCATTAATGCAAGAACACTTAAGAACCAAATCAAACGAATTCGATCATCAAACTGAACCTGGCTACATCAGTCTTATGACCTGAAGCCATCTTGACATTGGCAGGCGTTGAGTGAGGATACAGACCAAGGTCAGCAATAAGTTTAAGGGCTCTCACTTCCAGATTGCTTATGGCTGCTTCACTGGCTAGCAGATCTTCTTATTTGTGACCCGAAGTGCAAATTTCAGCATAAGTTTGCTTTTTCTTGTGCAATGTCATGATTAACTCAACACATGCTCTTATGAGGGACAATCGTATGATAAAATATTTCCATGACCAGTGAAATCGTGACTTCGATCCTTGACGCTTGGGATGATCACAAGCCATATCACAGAAATCGCTTGACTAGAATTGGACCTCAGTCGGCAACGTCTGTGTGGTAACATCTACAAACCTTGCTGACTGAGCTCAAAATTTATGGAGAGCTTCTTTCTATAAACATTGCTGGATATGGATATGAGACACATCAAATCCCAGCTTGAAATCTGATTGGATGGACCTTCATCTGATAACATGTACCAAAATGAGCCGGGAACTCATCATAAAGTTTGTAGAAATGACTCCACATGGCCAAATAGAATATCAACATTCAGCATTTTTTTAAGCTTTTGCAATGTGGCTTCAATTCAGTGATACTTTTTAACGGGATCTTAGATGGTTGAAAATTTTACCTAATTAAAATTAACACATCCTAATTTTAGCGCAACTCTGTTATGTTTACGATGTGTAGCCCGGTCGCAGACATGCAGCATGGCAAAGTTATTAGATACCCATGTGGTATTTTGAGCCAGATAAGGCTTAGCTGTATCAGGGTTCTTGTTGAGAAAGTTGCTGGCCGTGCTGGGCAAATTTACATGCAAAAAAAAAACTGGGAAAGGAAAAGGAAGATCACATGAGAAATAAAATATATGAATCTTTAGCAAAACATGACACTTTTATTCGAAATGCAGCACAATTTATATATCTTCTCAAAATTATAGTTTTATAACAAGCAACTACGTCTAATTTATTAAATCAAATTAGAAATGACATATAAAGCAAAATTAAATTAAAAGTGTAAACTCAACCTTACATTGGATATTCACGAAAGATTAAAAAACCCCTACACTTGATGTACAATTGCGTCCACTTTTCATTCATTATTACGACGATAAGATCCTATTTCTTCATCGAGAGAGATGCACTCAACTTCTCTTGGATTTTCAGCTAGCCTCCGATACTTAGTTTTTCCCATAAACCCCTTTTTAGGTCCCCACATCAAATGGTATTACGTGCTTTATTGATTGCAGTTTCAGCGTTTTTATCGTCGCATCTCATCGGGCCAGGCTAGACATAATCTCAAACAGCTTTGTGACCACTTTCAACATCCAAGTTAGCGGAATCCTCAGTTCTGCATGGCCCAACATTGCACTCTTGCTCATTTTCTATACGATACACATTTTTTCACTGTATGCGATATCACTGAGTCCATTTCATTGACAGCCGTTAACGAGTGAACACGGGTAACATACATGAAATGTGCATCCTAACTGGGTTCATCTTGAGCCCAAAAATGCATCCTATATGAGTTCTTTCTCCTTGAACTGTCGATAAATGACTGATTGTTTTGAGACTTAGGAGAATTTTTGAGGAGCATCTCATAGGTACGCATTTGTTGCAGTGCGTGTGGCCAGATCATTAGGAATTTTTCACAACTCATGCGTCTTGCTTTCTTTCACTAGTCTTCGCCACCTTTTCATCTAAGACAATTGGAGTTACCTGTTTGAGGACGGCAGCAAGCTGAAGCATATAAACTGATCCATTGATCATTGGCTCTATTCTTGCTTTGTGTTGAAAACTAACAGCTTTAAATAAGGATCGTATTTCAATACTTTCTACGGACTTCAACTTCAAACTACACGCACTAGACAGACACAGAAAAGTTCTGAAAATAACACCATCATTCTAGATTTTCATTCATATTTTCAATATTCTCACGAAAATCAGTTTTCCTTCTTTATTTTAGATAGTATTCAAAATCACGCAACTCAAACAAAGAACCAACTAAGAAAAAAAAAAGGATAATGAAACCCTTGTCGTTTTGTTCTGACCGTTTTCATTATTTTTGTTATTGAATCTTTCGTGCTACCAAATCTCAACTATTCTCTACCCAATTCCTATCTCTGTATCTTCTGTAGAATTTCGTGCCTTAGGAAAATATTTAACAAAACACCCTTGTCACATTATCTTGTCCAGTTGAATCCTTGGAATGAATCCCAACGAGCGACATTCGTTTGTTATGCCTGTCCTTAATTCTGACAAGTTATCTCCACCCTAACTATAGATACTATGATAGTTAGGTACTGCGTTGATACTCGTTATTAGGGTGCAAGTTGGTATGAATTTTCCGAAAATTGTTTATCTGAAATACGTTTGGAGAAATATGCATAATCCTTTCGGTGTCTGAGAAGCATTCAGGAGCTTTCTTGGCTTATTATGTCGCATCGACCCAGATCCAAGAGCGTGTACACATGCTCTTGGCAATGGCATCAAGGACTCAAGTCGTAAATTTTCTTATCATTAAATCGATAGAATAAAGGAAAGCAAGTACAGCTGAGACAATAATTGGTTGGGATAACAAATAATAATTTTCCTCATTGAAGAGTTTAATGGAATCTTAAGTCTAGTCAACGATTCGGTATTTAAGATGATGGCGTGTTGCTGCAATTTGATGTAGCGTTATTTTACGAGTAGTCCTGCTTTAAGTTTCTCAATTGCTTTATTTATGATATCACAAGTAAATGACACAGAAATAAGATGCCCTTGCTGTAGCGTTATTGTCTTGAACAAAAAAAGGCCTTACCATCACCTGCTGGATAACTTGTAGGTAACCGACTTTATGGATGATTCCCTGCAGAGTTTCAGACTCACAACTGCGTTAGTGTAAAAGCCGTAACAGACGACCGGATTTGGTCCGGCCGGACCTACTGAGGTTCGGTCCGCTCTTTTGCAACACACGATCGGACCAGCCAGTCGTTCTTCAGTTTTTGGTGCACGAAGATGGCAAACGAAGTGGGATCGATTATGTCCAACAAACATAAAATCGCTTTTGCGGCAGCAGTAATTGTTGCTACATCGCCTACGCTACGCAACTGATTGCGATTTGTCCGGTCGTTCTGTTCACACACGCAGATTTGGTCCGGAGCGAACCGAGTCGGATTTGGTCTGGTGGAAAATCCATCGAACTCGATCGGACTCAATTTTGGTCCGCGGACTGCTCTCCAGACGACCGGATTTGGTACGGAGCGGACCAAATCCAGTGGTCCGCCCGGACCAAACCCGGCCGTGTATTAGCACTATAAGACCTAGTTCTGGCCTTCATATGGTTGTGATATACAGGTATGTTTAGTATTTATTTTCCGAGTTTATTTCCCCAGGTACTTGCTTAGCGCAACACGTTCGATGGTTTCACAATATGGTACAAGCGCCGCATATTTGCAAGTGTTCTCAAAATTGTGTGCTCCACACATATCGCTTAACATGGAGATGTAAAGGGTGGTCCAACCATAATGCACGATGTTAATTGTGCGTCACACCTTAATTTGACATTTCTTTGTTACAGTGTTTGACAAATTTAACCATGCAAAGGTACACAATTCAGGAGCGTATTAAGGTGGTTGAAGCCTTTTACGAAAAATGGCGTTCAAAACAAAATGTATTTCGTGCTCTTCGTTTGGTCAGCATAATCGACTGAATGCGTCCACAATTGGGAGAATTACTCGCAAATTTCAGCAAATCGGGTCTGTAGGAAATGTGAAATCGCCTGTGTATGCTCGCTAAGTTCGTTCTGCGGAAAATATTGCTGTTGTTTGCGATAGTGTGGCAGGAGAGCCGTCATCCTCAACTCGATGTCGTGCCCAACAATTGAACATCTTACGAACATCACTGATGCAAATTTTGAATAAAGATTTAAATTTACACGCTAACAAGGTTCAATTGACTCAAGAACTGAAGCTTACTGACCATTTCAAGCGTCGGCAATACACCGACTGGTTTGTTGAACAGACAGCAGGAAATGTTGTTGTCAACAAGCAGAATTGCCGCATTTGGGCAATCCACGAGTGATTGTTGAAAAGCCGATGAATCCACAAAGAGTGACTGTCTGGTGCGGTTTATGGACTGGGAGCATCAGCGGGTCGTACTTCTTCGAAAATGAGGACAGCCAAGTAGTGACCGTGAATGGTGTTCGCTATTGCGAGATGATAAGGGACTTCTTGTGGCCAGAAATTGAGATTATGGACATGGACGATATGTAGTTCCAACAGAATAGTGCCACTTGCCACACAGCGAACGAAACAATGGCTCTTTTGTGCGAGAAATTCAATGGCTGTGTTATCTCACGTTGTGGTGATGTTAATTGTCCGCCACGATCATGCGATTTGATACTGGTGGACTTCTTTCTCTGAGGATATTTAAAAGACAAAGTGCACGTCAATAAACCAAGAACAATTTAAGAGCTAAAAGATGAGATAATTCAGCACATTAACGACATTGAACCTCAATTATGTCTTAAAGTCATTGAAAATATGGACCATCGGATAGAAGTATGCCACCGTAGCCGCCATTTAATTGTCATAGGTATTTCTATTATAATAAGAAATATTAACATAATTCTTTGAAAACTTTTTGATTCAGAAGCGGTTGTGACAGAAGCAATAATGAGGGACCAAGCGGTCTATGGCAAATAAAAAATGGCTGTTTGACAATGTTTCACGCTAGTTAAATGTTGCGAGTTTACTTATGACTTCTGTGTACCTTATACAGGTTTCGGGCTTAGCATGACGTTTTGGCTATTGGCAGTAGCGGCTTGCATATCCTGATGGTAATAATGGAGAACACGTTTGTTTGTTTGTCGAAAGAAATTTTAGTAATTGTTGATTCTGTGCACTCGTATATTGCGAAATTACTCATGCGGACTCCAAATCTGCTGTAGCTATGATTGTTTATCGGGGTAAGGTATCTGCACATTTGGAATTAACAGTCAGGAAGACAAAAGGTCCTTATCACCACGTTATACTATCACGCAGCACTATCATGTTACATCTCCACGTCTGCAGAGAAGTTAATGCCAAAGAGCCAGAGAGTTACACTGAAGGAGGCTTTTGATAAAAGTCTAACCCCCGGCCCACGAATCATCAGCCTACATGAAAATGGGGACTGTAAAACTGAGAAGCTCCACATGAGCATCAAAACAACCACTGCAAAGTGCACCAGAGGTGGTCGTCTGATAACGTACCTCAAGCAAGTGTAAGATATCAAATGTCTGGCTCATCAAATTTACTGGCAAGAAGCAGGGAGCAACTTCTGGACCAGCTCCGTCAAATCAAGCAAGAGTACCACCATCAACAACGCTAGATAACTAAGGCTGAGCCCCTTGACCGTTCAAATCCAAATATATCAATAGCAAATGTGTAAAGTTCAATGTATGTGTGAAACTCAAAACACAAAAGCCACAGTTCCAGAAAGTGAAAACCAACCTGGAACTCTTGCGAACTGCAATGTGTTGATACTCAGAATTCAAAAATATTTAAATAAAGCCAAGGGTGGTAGAAAAATTATAGGTCTTGCATCCAAAAGACAAGTCCTATGCATGGTTCATTTTTGGGGAACTGGAAGTCTGTGGAACTTTAAACTTGCAGTTTTTTTGCAAGAAAATCGGTAGTTAAGTACTAGTTGCTGTATTAAAAAGAAAGGGACCAAAGAAGTATATCCCTAAATTTATCATGGTACAACAAGCAAAAAGCAAACTTACAGAAAAATAATCTTTTCAGATTCCTGGTTTTTGTACGAGCATTTTCAAACATGTTGTTTTTTTTTTGTGGTTAGAAAGTGAATGTCTTTTAAGCACTGACTGTGGGATTTCCATGCTCGCAGGTGGCTGTACCACCCACTACACACCTCCTCTTTCAACCCGAGAGCCCTGCCTGGAGCCGTTTGACACATTACCTTAGTGCCAGGTCTCATTCTGTTACGCGCCTTAAAGCTGGGGGATCCCTCTCACAGTGGAAGGAGAGAACGGAAGAAGAATTGCCAGACAATAGATCCCCCAGCCCTAACGCCTCTGGCTGCTGTGAGTCCCTTTTATCTTTTAGAACTGCCCAAACATAATGTGCCACCTCGTTCCATTTATTAACCAATTCGAGCATCACTCCGATTATACTACTCGAAATTAGCTCTCTTGTCTCCCTGTAGAAGTCTCTGCGTAGCCTGTCCCATTTTATGTGAGCAAAAAATGTGTGGGAGGCATCGCCTTCCTCTCCTGCGGAAAACTAACAATCTGAAGACCGTGGCTTACCAGTCTTGTGCAGGTAAAACTGAAAACACTCAAGTCCGCTGAAGAGTTGGGTGAGATAGAAGTCAGTCTCACCATGCCTTTGATTAGTCATTGTCCAACATCCAGGATGAGACAAGCAGTCCACCTTCTCTTCGTGTAATTTACCCAAGACTGCTGGCAATCATTGAGTTAGCGCTATCTCTCCTCGCGAACAACTATCTCCCTCGCGTCCTCATTTCGACGCCGGCAAATAGCGTGGCACTACCTAACAAGGAGAGCAACAGGTATCACGCCTGCAATAGCTCTCACCGCCGCATCCAACCTTGTCGGATATGAAGATACAATTATCAGTGCTCCTCTTTTTTGTACCTGTGCCAAGCGTTCTTGGTATACCTCCTTACTGAGAGTGTTGCCCCGTATTCTTGTTCCATACACTACCACTGACCCTACAGCACTCATCAAGTTGCGTCTTCCTGATGGACTAGGTCTCCCTACGTCGCCCATATGTTAACTCAGAGCTGGTGCGCCTGAAGCAGCCTTTCCAGACATTGTACTGATTTCCTCAGAGAAACTCATCTACAAGTCGATTAGTAGCACCAGGTACTTCATCACTGGGTTCAATTCGATTAGTATATCTCAAATACTAACTATCCCTACTCTAGGGATTGTCCTTTTTGTCAAGATGACCACTTTGGTTTTCTCTAGTGCTAAACTGAGCCCACGAGTAGTCAAACAGTCTCAGCGACCAGAGCCGGAACATCATCTGCATAGCCAATCATGCGTGACTCATCTGGCATTTTCACCCTCAGTAGCCCATTGTAAGACATGTTCCACTGGTATGGACAAGGATAGATTCCTTGAAAATACCTGATGTAACTTCTATCCCTTGTTGGCCCAGTATCGTGTCGTAAAGCAGGCTTCTATTCTTCAGGTAGTCCTTCAAAAGCCGCATTAGACATTCTATCACTTGAAAAGGGCTTTCCAGCGCATCCGGAATATCTACCCATTTGGCAGAGTTGAAGGCATTCCCAACGTCGTGTCACCAACAGCTATATGCCTCTACCTTTTGGACGGCGCTTATCATCTCTGCAATCACATCAATGGTAGAACATCGTGCCCTGAAGTCGTAGTGCCGAAGAGATAGGTCCCCAGTAGCACGAGCCGCGTCTGTGAGTCTACTCTTGATGAGTTTCTCTAGCACTTACCAGCAGTACCTAGCATGGATAACGGGCAGTATGCAGATGGCAATCCGAAATTTCTCTTCCACTTAATGATCAGCATGAGCCTTGCCACCTCACATTGTACTGGAAAAGTCCTGTACCGTAGGCGACCGTTGAATAAGATGGGCACCAAGTGAGAACAATGGTGATGGCCAAGTTGCAATACCTTAGCTGGAGTACCATCTGGACCTCGAGCCTTCCTCGCTTTCATGTAAGGACTGCTTCTTAGTTTCGGCTGTGTGAAGAGTGGACACTCGACTTTCCCGCATCGTGTTTGCAAGGTTTCCGTAGGACACCAAGCTTCCTTAAAACTAGCTTGTAGCAAAGGCCTTAGTGAAGTCTCGCTCAATGAGTACGTTAACGTCTGCATCCGAGACAGTGCCGTCCAAAGCGTTAAACTTAACTTGGAAAGATTATATCGATTTGTTCGGCATTGAGTACAAACTATAGAAGGTAGTCTCTGAACACTAAACCCGCACAAACCATCTCCCCTGTCTGCAACTCTCCACCAGGAAATCACTGTTCTGTTTCATCAAAATATCATGATGCAGAATTTTTATCATGGTGTTGCTCATTCAGTAGTATAAATTCGGCTTTCATGTCCCTCGCAAATCGCTGAAGCAGATTTTGGGCAGCTGAACCGCGATGTAGACTTACCTGCAGGATCGCGGGTCGTTAAAGTTCTGATTTAGTCTTGGCTGGGGCTTCCTGGAAAACGCGACGTTTTCCTGATCCCAAGACATACCCCAGATCTAGGTCTTGGATCAGCATTCATGCAAAGAATACAGTATGACTCCTTCGTAAACTCTTTTCTTTTATGTCCCATTTCACCGCATTTGTAACACAGGGAACTCCTATCGGGTTCTTCACACATCTGTGTGGTGTGACTATAACTAAGACACTTGAAACATTGAAGAGGTGCTGTAATTTGCCTATGGGCAACCCACCTTATTCTTACATTGCCCGTATTCATCCTTTTCGGTCAAGTCAATGATGGCCATGCATTGTCCCTTATCTTTTTTTCTGGTTTCAAATTTGCTTTGATCGTTCCCACGCTAGGGAGTTCCTTTTTGATGGTCGTTTCTACCTCGGCCTGGTTTATGTCGAGCCAATGTCTCTTATTTTGATCATTGCCATCGGCTTTATCGAGGCTGTAGTATCGCTTTTGTTGAGAATTTTCTTTACTGCATTGCAAAATTCTTCTTGATGGTTGGTCTCAGCTCCGAATTTGATCAATATGTCACCCAACCGCGTTCGCCGTACTGCTTTAATGGCAGTTTTGGTGCTTTCGAGCTTTATATTTCCCCTGAGATTCCGTAGCGATTTTGCGTAGGATTGGCCATGATGCGGTTTTACGAGCAGTACCTGCTGCTGGAATCTTCGTCGGGGCTTCTTTCTCTCCTGTTTTGCATCAGGTCATTTTTCTTGTTGGGCGTCCATGTGAATTTTATTTTTTGGCACCTTTTGAAGCAGTTTCTTTGCGACTTTCTCTGCTTTTTTTTTGCTAGCTTTGTCTGAAACCCATGATCTGACGTTCCGGACCCATCATTCCATTCCTTTCTTCTTTTTTCTTGATCTCCTTTAACTAGATGTCATTCTTTTATTGATGTTTGTCGGCGAAGCTACATGCGCGTGCCCTTTAAACTTGGCCCTCAGCGCTTCAATAGTCTTCTACTCTTCTTTGGCCTTCTGGCCCTTTAAGGCCTTTAACAAGCTCCACCTATAATGCCCTATGTGGTCTAGGAGCTCCTCTAGTTGAAGTAGCCCAATCCTTACCGCTTTGTTGATTTTTGGTGCTTCGCGTTCAGATTTTATTATTTCTGCAACATTTCCCGCTTTAAAGATTAACTTTTCTTCTTTATATCACAGTGCGGCAATTGTACTATGCAATCACCTTTCCTAGGAGAGGTTATCGGCTTCCATTTCCGAGTACAGTACTTCCACCACATTTTCGATGGTGGCGGTGAAATGACACAACGGTGCTTTATTTGTCTGGTCCCTCCTGTCTTTTCCTGCCGTAATCTCTTTGTAAACTTCAGGATTGTTGGTCATTATTTCGAGATTTGTGACCTCGCTTGTAGCGGTCGCAGCATTACCATTAAGTTCTCGATGTTTTTTATATTTTCCTCCGCCACTGGCGCGTCCTGCAAAGTTTCCCGCTCTTTCTTTTCGGGATGCTCTCGCATTTGCATCATGTCGTTGCTGCGCCCGAACACCGCTGGTATTTCAGCCTGGACAAGACTGTCTGTTAATTTCAGTTTTTTGTCCGCCTTCACTGTCATTGTATTCATGGTTATTTTTGTCATCATGAGTACCATTCTCGATGTGCTGTTAATATCTTGGCTGCATGTGGAGGTTGTGAAGCCATCGTTGTCGTAGTTTTGGCTTTCTTTTTTCTTTTTTTTTATCTTTTTTTATGGTTTTGGTTGCTCCAGTTTTATTGGGTCCCACACGGAGCTGCTATCTGTGTTTGAGTGTGTAGTCACCTCTTTGGTTCCATGGTTATCTTTGCAGATAAGGGAGGCCATGCAAGAGTCGGCACAAGTCCGTATGGGGACAAGTGCATAGAGCTAGACCAGTGCTAATCGGGAGTCTGTCTCAACCGAACCTATACCACTAACCCAACAGTCCGAGGCCTGCCAAGGTTTTATCGAGATGGAGATAGTATGATAATTAAATTGAAGCCATCCATGCACGAGTGTCACCTCGGCGCTACCGTGCAGAGTGACTAATTTGAAACCATCATACCCGCCAGCCTAAAGCACCACTTCCAGTTCGTTGTCCAACGCGTAGCTCCAAATCTGTCTGGGAACCTCCCGCCATCCCCCATATTTTCGGGTCCGTGGGAGTGGTGCTCCCTGAAAAATGCTAGCCTCCATGAGTGCTTTCATCGACTGGCATTCCCTTTGCGGGAATTTCCTCGAGTACATGGAGTTGGAACTCCCCAAAGAATGCTAGCCTCTAAGAGTATTCCTGTTGGCCAGCATTCCTGATGCATAAGCTTTGAGCTATGGTTGGCAGTCAAGATTGAAGCTTGTGCATTGGTTACTATGAACTTTGTCGAGCTGTCAAGCCTTTTTGTTATCTGTTTAACATTTACACTTTCCCGCAGAAGTAGTGCTGATTTGCAAGAGTATTCTTGGAAATTTGCAATCTTTGGAGGGTGCCAACAAAGAAAGTGGAGGTTTCCGTGAGGTTCATCCATGAACTGCAACGTGGCAACGATCTCTGCATTACGCATAGGGAATTGAACTGATACTGGCGGTTTGAGCTAGCAAATATGATATTTCGGACTTTGTTGAGTTAAACAGTTCCATCTGTGGTAATTATCAGGCACCTCTGGGCTACAACTGCACATGAATGGCTCCAATCTAAGAACTATACCGTCTCCGCCCGAGCAACGTAGTATGTTAAAAGTTACACTGTTGAGTTAGTGAAGTTGGCTTGGTTGAGATGGTCTCCTGATTAGCGCTGGTCCAGCTCTGGGCCCCTGCCGTAGAAGGAAGGGCCCCAACAAATGCACCTAATCGTGGCAGAAAGATAAAAGGCCGAGGAGGTCAAGCGCCGCCATGCAATCTTGCTGACATCGCAACCATAGTACCTGAAGCATTGCACTCAGAAAATTAAGATGAGAGAGATGGCTGGACAGTACAATAGGCCGAGCTGAAAAGCGGGAAGCATTCTGAAGAAAGTTAAATCTATAGATGTGACTCTCAAAACAACATTAACATAAGTACAACAAACCCACTCTGGGAGCTAGGGGAGTGCCCACATAGAACATCGTCAATGGTGCTTTTTGTAGGTGAAAGAAGAGCTGAAGCCCAAAAAAATACCTGAGGGCTAAGTCTACCCAGGAAGCGCAGGTAACTCCATTACCAAACTCTATATAAAGAGAGAGCCCTAGCCCAGTCAAGCATACCAGGATAAAAGGAGGAAGGAATGCTTATTAGATGGGAGTGGAACTTTAGAAATAACTGCCATTAAAGAAGTGTGACTAACCCAATTTTGTCATATACTAGTCAAATTTGGAGCAGGGGCCAATAATTTAGAAGCATTTTATGATGCTGTCAAGGAAGTTTTCGACAAAAGAGTAACTGTAGCCTCACTTAGGCCTATAGCAACCATCAAAACCAAGGACAAAGACTTTGTCATGGACCTATTTGAGGTAGAGGAGAACGTCAAAAGGGAACCCCTTAGCATAAGTAGGGTTAAAGTGAGGCTGACACCAGGTAATGTGATTGGGCTTGATGATTTGACCATAACGATCGTCTAGATCTGCAAGGTTGAGTTGCTTGAGATCGGGTCATTGTCCGTTTGTGATGTTGGTGTATGACAAAGAACCAGAGTTTTTTTAATGATATGAGTCAAGACCTCCAATGATGATGTCAATGGCTCGTGCGATTTTGAAGTCTGGGTTGAAATGAGACTATTGCCCATGATGTTGGTGAATGGCAAAGTTATAGATATTTTTCTAATGATATGTGTAGTGATTGAAAATGCATCTTAATTGAAGCAAGACCCCAATGAAATTGATACTCTTCCATTTGTTTTTAAAGATTACTATCCTCTAGTTCTCAAGATAGTCATATTTGACCGCGGGTGTGGAAATTGCAGACTTTCATCTACTTGCTCAGGGATGAAGAATAGTTGTGGCCCAGTCTAGATAGTCAGCCGCTCTGTATGGCAGAGCAGTGATGTTTTTTTTGTTTTTTTTTATTGTAGCACTACACTCCCTTTCGGGCCTTCGCTTAGAGATAGTTAGAGTATCTCATTATCATGATCGAATATGACTGCAATCTACAAGGTAATATGATCAATATCACGCTTTGGCCATGTATCTGTCCACCCAGCTGCAATATATTTTTGATTTTTAAGCTATGACGTGTCATAACTGAATGGGCTTATAGTCCGTCCGAAGAATCACTCGGACCACGAGTAAATCTCGTTGCCGCCAACTAGAGTCGAACGAGGAATTTTCAGGTTACGGGATGAGTGCCTTAACCGCTATATCGCGTGGACTGACGTTTTCACAGTTGCTAAAGTAGTTGCAAGTAATGTAGGTAAATTTGATGAAACCATTGTGGTGTTAGTTGAAGCTTAGTTGGACTGACGCTGAATTACCGAAGAATGGATTGACTTGTTGAGATGAGATGACTTTGAAGATGAGCTAACTATTGAGCAAATTAAAAATTTCAGCAGTGTGAGTCATGATATGATGCTGATTTGGTGATTTACCCATCTCCTTATGGTATTTATGTGCCAAATTGTAAGATCTGACCTGGTGGTGACCGGGTTGGATCATGAAGCGGATCATGAAGCCTAGTTTGATTTTTGCCATCACACTCCTTACAATTCTCATCACATTAGTAAACCTTACTAAATGAGGTCCAAACCAATTGAAGTATAAATACTTTAAGACAATGATCTACCACCGAGCTGATTTGATGAGGTGCCCTTCTTTGTAAATGCCACATAACCGTTATAGCTACTCTTGATGAGTCTGTTGAAAGACATAATGGGCTACCACTGTTGTACTAGTTTAGTGAACCGTTGATGATTTTTCCATTGAAATAGAGACCACCTCCCCTCCTTCACCAGTTCGTACCCTTACTGAAAGATCTGACTCTATCTATCACAATGAAGGCAGCTCCGTGGTTGTACTCGTATCTCAACTTTCTCGTGATGCCAATTGTTAGTGCCATTAAACTAAGTCTACCAGAAAGCACTCCCATAAGTCATCTTCTCCTCCGAGTATTTATCTGGCCTTAGTTGCTTCAGTAACAATGGTCAGAAGACTGTTCGGAGAAGCTTGAAAAGTGTCGACTGCATATTGTGCAGCTCGTCAAAGTATGCTTGGATGTTGTTTCCTTTGTTCTTATATCGCTGAGTGAGGGGTTCCCAGCTAAACGTCCGGTAGTTAGGTAAAGTGCGGCTTTTTGTAGTCCACCTGAGTTGCTGATGATGTAGTGGTAGAGGCCAGTGTTTGGGGTTCTCACAGTCTCTCAAGCCTGATATACGAGTAGGGTTAATGCGAGAGAGTTGCCGCATGTTTTCAAAAAATCTTGTAGTTCATGCAAATATTTACTGGGGGTAATCTCTGACTGCAATGCGTGAGTTATCTGTGAATTCTAATTTGTCTCATTGCTTGCACATAAACATCCTGGCTCTGCATCAACAACAAGCTGTACTAGAGTTATTGAGCGTACGGAAGCTGAAACTGCAGAGACAACATCTCCATCTATTGAGACAACACCTCTAGCTACCAACAATGTTGTTTCAACAGTTCCAGGTTTCGACGTTAAGAAAAAATGGCTTGGTGTCACATTTGGGTCAAACGAATAAATACACGTTGCCCAAAATCCACTCACAGCATTCCCAACGCAAGCAGCTTTAAGCCATGCTTTGCCAATGACTTCACCAGGTTGATATCTAGTAAAACTTTGACTGCAATGATTCTGCATCCACGTTGATTAAAATAGGCTTTAAGTGACCGAAAAAACTTGGACCATTTCTACGTGGGAGCAATGAGAGTTATAGTCGTCTAAGATTAGTAAACACTTTCCAATTGATTTATGTGGTATGAACTGCCCTATCAGCCAACGTAGAAAAAGGTCTGAATTGATGAATGATGATTTTTTGCCCATATATTTATTGAATTCTGCTGGTGGACCATCAGAAAGTTCCATTAGCACTTCATCATACTACGACAGTTACATTCTCCCCTCGTTCTTTCATAGTAAGTAAATTTTCATTTCGACTTTATAACTTTTCCAGGCATATTTAGAAGCTGCACACCTATTCCAGCCATACTAATTATGTGGGAGGGTTTTTTAAGAGACCATTTTCCGCCATCACTTTTTCCATCATGTCAAAAAAGTCTTTGACATCATCAATATTCATTCCTCTGGCTCGGGAGAGCAAAGGACCTTCTACGTGCCGAAGTGATAGTTCAGAATTCTTCTCTGAAAAAGACTGCAACCAGGCAACTCCGGCCATTGCTGTACGTTCACAAAACTTGTGTCGAATACTTAGCTTTTTGGCAAATTCGTAGACAGTGGCTCTGATAGTTTCCAATCTATAGGCTGATAGCCGTTTAATATGTTCCCCTAATCGCTTTTCATTTGCTTTTTCTAGTATACCTTCAAAATATTTCATTTTGAAATGAAGATAAGTGGAAAATTCACGAAGAATAGGTTTTTATATCAATTTCAATAAAAACAGTTCAGCTAGCCTTGAGGCCCAAAACTGCCTTTCTCCATGTTGCCTGATATCATTTTACGGTTTAATGTTCGAGGTGGTACATAAAATCGCTGTTGAGCTTCTCGTTTACTAATTTCACCCGATTTAACTTTAAGAACCGCCTCACGGAGTTGGCCTTCGGTCCAA
This sequence comes from Odontomyia ornata, assembly GCA_963969285.1. NCBI lineage: Eukaryota > Metazoa > Arthropoda > Insecta > Diptera > Stratiomyidae > Odontomyia > Odontomyia ornata. Next base: position 7,619,473 of record OZ017741.1, read on the forward strand.
ATTGCTCTGCTCATTGCGGTTGATGACCTTTAATTTACACGGAGCGTTCTTTTAAATGAGTTAGACTTGATACTTCTGAACGAAATGAAAAAAATTATTGGTTCATACGTCAATATGGTCCTTCCAATTTGAAGGGAGGACGCCTCATATGGGGCATCTATACCAAAATATGAAGCAGCATCTCTCCTTTTTAGTTGGCACAGATGCCACATGGCTTTTCAAATAAGACAAAATATGTAATAGATTCAAACCCAATCTTATAAATTCACAACGACGACAAATTATTCCCAAAAGCTGTAACTGTACAAAAAAATTCCATGAACGGTGCAAATTCATGAAGAAAACAAATTCAAGGGCAAATTTCAGATACGCAGAACTAGAATGGCACTTCCCGATGCATCAATTGCACTGACTAAATGCTTAACACACGACTGCACTGAGATAGTGACGTGTGCATACTATTTGGAGTTTATGAAGAATATTAATGTTATACCATGTAAACTGGACAAGTTACTTCGTTGAGAGCGTGGTCTTTTCTGAATGCTTCGTTCAACTGAGTTGCCCATACTTCGAAAAATTCGGGAACAGTACTACTCATAAAAATATTAAAGAGTTAATATGTTAGGCATTCAAGTTGTCAAATTTTTGGTCAGCACAACCCAGAAAGAAATATCCGAAACATGTATAATTATTGGATTAATCTGTCAGGATCCATCTTTCTACTTTGTCCTAGCATACTCATTTAACCCTTCCCTACGATAAATCCGCCATATCCCGACTACAAACTTTCATTGCGTGCTCAAGTTAACCAACTTTCATAAAATTATGAGTGACAAAGTGTCGCTTATCGCTCGTTCAATCTCCACCCCTATAAAGTCTTTCAACACGCACACTTTTTCCCGTTACAATCAGCACCTACCTCCCACAGCTCTTCCTATTCCATTCATTTACCTTTTGTTGGACTGTTTTTTAGTTCAAGGTAATCATTGATTTTCACTCAGGGCTATTCCGTCTCGTGCTGAAATGAACGATTTCTTGTCGAACGATTTTCAAAGGTTAAGGTTGGGCCAGGATCAACTCCTGCATGAATTGAATGAAGGAGACCAGGGGGGAGAACTTACAACAAAAACGCCCCGAACTAGAGGCTTCCAATGTTTATACACACAACATTATTTCGTGTCCTTTGTGGTGACGACATTATTGTCGTTGCTCGTGATGGAATAGGTCATCTAGCTCAGTAAGGATATTAAGGAGAGGAGCATAATGCTAATGAAAATCAGACAGCAGACTTTATTGTTATTGGGCTTTAGGGTGTCAGTTTTCATTTTCCCGTCGACAACAGCAAGGAAGATTGAAATCCACGTGAAAATATTATTCTATACTTGGTTGTTTTGAGGTAGGGGAGGATGGACAATTTTATTCTCATTAGGAAACGAGCAGGAACGAAAAAAAAATTAATGTTTTTTCTAAGGATTATTCGTAATTTGCCTTCAAGGCTCAATGACCTTTTTAACTGCTTCATAAATTACTCAATATTTTCCAATGAGCAAATCATCTCAGTCAGTCAATAATGATTGATCACTAATTAGAGCTCTCAAATACTCGTGTCCTTAATTTACATTCATCTATCATACAATGAACAGACTAATAAACAGGACTCCTAATTAAGCCGCATCGACGTTGTATGGCTTTGTAACAAATTTCCCAAAGCCTGCGCCCATTACTTCAGCAAAAAGGCCATAAAGCGCTTTCGCTCTCAAGCCAACACCACAATTATGTTCTGTATCCTTCAGAAAATCATTAAAAGTCTCCTCCTTGATAAATTCATAAACCTTTGATTAAATTCAGTTTAACTCCGTAAGGATAAAGTTTTTGTGTAGACACGCACATTCTTATTTCGTGCTCCTCCTTCTGACTTTATATCCGTAGATAATTAAAGGAAATATGTTACAACAACACAATGGAAATCAATGGAAGGAATGTCTGCCATTATAAAGGATAATTAAGGAGTATTACAACCTAATCGATATAATAAGTAGACGGAATGTATGTGATTAGGAGAACAAACGAAATGTATTTTGTTTTGTTTATATTATATGTTTTGGGAAAATTTGGTTTGTTGATTCGGGGGTGGGTTTTTCGAAGAAAAGTTGAAAGAAGTTTTTCATTTGCGTTCATTGGATAAAATTCAAAGGTTAATATACGTTACACAAAGGAATTGCAAGTTTTACAAATTTCTTTAAATCAACCAGCAACGAAACATTTCATTTTACTTGTAGGTTGTTGACATTCGTCCTAATATTTTTTAAAAGGCCTTATCATACTTTTTGAAGTCTGTGTAGGGTAGTGGTTAGAGCGATTGTCGTTTTCGTAAAGGTGTGCAGGTTCAAAGCTCGTAGGTAACAACGAATTTTTTTTTTTATATATTTGTTGGACTATGAGCCTGCCCAGCTAGAATGCGTACCTACTGAATGAAAAATTTGGTAAAAGTCATAAGTCGAGCGTCAGTATGACTACGGACAAGATATGATCTTTCCTAATAAACCTCAATGCCGAAGACTTAATACCCGCCTGACGAGGACCTAATAAGGTATGTCTAATTTAGACATACGCATAATTAATTCAGCCTAAATGCGATATTCCTAACATAAGCAAGCTTGGAAATTTGGCGTTGGGGATTAATTATTACTATGAATTAAACATACAATTAAACATACCTAATAGCTACTGCATAGCAGGAAAACAAAGCTCCAAGTACTCCAATCTATGATAAGACCAATAGTATTGTTACATGTACAAATAATTCTGCGAGCTACTGTCGCAATTGTTTTCACAACCATTAAGAACATCAACAAATGAATTTAATCGAAACTACGAGAACCCAACAAGCATTATCAACATCTGAAAGTGAGTCACTGCTCCATTCATTCACTGCTGGAATGTTCCCGCTGATTCGCCAATGTACGAGAACTGAGCTGAATGATTAGAGACCCTATATAAAGGCGAGCTGAATGAATGGGGGGATCATTCATTCGACCGCGATAAGAACTGCGATAGTGTGTGGGAAGTGATTTTCGTAATAGTAAAGTGATTTAAAAGACAATTGCGATAAGAAATTTATGGACAAGTGTTAGATTTTTTTTAAAGTGAAAATTAAAATTATTGAAAGTGTTAAACTGATTATTGTGCATTTTTGTAATTGAATAAACTCTTTCAATTTAAATTAAAAGACATTGCGTTTTCACTTTCCCGGAACATTAAATTATTGGCCACGAACCAAATACACGTGACAGTATGATATAAGTATGAAAAATAAACCCTAACCCAAGCATTGGCAAGCACATTGAGTAGATTCGAGAGGTGGGTCCTGAGACAAATAGCCGGAGCAAAGCTAGACGGATACTAGCGATTTCAATACAAACATGAGCTGTATGAAGTTTTTGATGAGCTATATGAAAATTTTGAAGAGTGCGGAAGCTGCAACGGGCTGGCCAGATGAATCGTGTGGATGAACAATGGATACCTAAGATGTTATTCGTTGGGAGAACTGAAGGGCAGAGAGTAGTGAGGTAACCGAAGAAACGCTAGTCGGACCTGATTGACGTAGACGGTTAATAGCAGCTCAGATTTCAAATATGGAGGACACGGTCAGTAGACTGAGACAATTGGAGGCAGTTTTTGTCGGAAGCGAAGGTCCTCTAGGAGCTGTTGTGCTATAAAGAAAAAGAAGAAGAATAGCCGCATGTAGAGTCTTGGCTGCTTTCTCATGTTGTATTTTGGATAGTGCTAAATGGCCAAGTGACCTTTAAACCGGCAATGATCTCTGGAATATAATTTGGTTGGCAGGTATAATATTTTTAACAATGTTGCATAGCACGGTACTGCCATGGTGATACTTGGACGCATTTAGCCCAATCTAAGAATACTGGCCCTATTTCGATAAAAACTTAGCAGGCTACAAAGTACATTCAAAGTTTCCCCCATTCAGTTGGCGGTGTACGTTTGGTTAAGGTAGACTCCTCATCTACACTGGTCTGTCTCTAATCATCTATCGTCATAAGGACCTTTATATGGCTCTTACTCTGAATTCATAACTATAGATCCAATACAATAACTACACATCAAAGTGAAAGCGACTCCAAGAGGGGACCCAACGGCAATGACCTGCCTTGGATATGGACATACCGCAAAACAAGGTAGCTCACAGGATATGTTTGTGCTACAATTGTGGCAAGACAGGGCATTAAAGGAAGGAGTGTGTAGAAGAGGCATGCTATGTTTTTTACTAGGACCCTAATTCAAGACCAGGCAACTTGAAACATATTTCAGGTACCATGAAATGCCGAGGATTCCAGGAAGAGTCGACATTAAAAGAATTACTCAAGATCAGTCAGAGCAGTTTGGAAGACATAAATGAGCTCATTTGCTCCTGCTCAGAGAGTAACATCATTACAGATGCTCACCTAAATATTATCCTCACAAATCTGGCATTGTGACTATCTGGGTTTGGAACCAGATGGCTTCGTTTTGATTCAGTGCTTGGAAACTAAATTCTTTAGTTCATACTCAAAGACAAAAGAAATCTTGCTATCTTTTCACTTTAGACTCAACGCTTTGTAGGACGCTATTTGGAGTACAGAGGGTCATGTGCTCATCGGAGGTAATTATAATGCTAAAGTAATTGAATTGGGCATGCCATATCCAGATTCTTGGCGCAAATGGTTCCTAGATATGGTAGCCAGAGCTGAGTTTGTCATATTTAACCCAGACTACACCCGAGTTTCTACTGATGGAGCTACGTTGGAACTATACCAGACGTGATATTCAATTTGAAGTCCCAGGTACCAAAGTTAAAAAATAGAGAGTTCCAGAGGACTATTCCGCTAGTTATTACCAGTAAATAGGACTTGAGATCCATGATGGTGCTTTTTAACGCCTGTATGCTCAGTATTCTGAGTTTCAGTGGAATCCTGGGTTAATGGGCATTATAAAGTTTGCAGGAGCTCTAACGACACGACCGCTGTCGACAAAAATTACGCTGGGGAGCGTGAACTTAACTATGACAATCATTCTGTCTGCATGCAAGTCTTCCATGCCTTGCTGTAAACCTCAGCATTTACAGCTTCCTGTATACTGGAGGAATTGGTAAAAAGCAAAAAAATTACCAAAATATCTAATGAGAGGCCCAGAAGGTACGAACTTGGGAAGAAGTATGCAACAGATTAGCAACTACTCAGTTGGAATGCTTCCACAGACTCATTAATAGCAGTGTGGCTAGCAGTTGGCTAGATCTGTTGAAGACGTGAATAAGGATCTAAGGCAAGACACTAGTTATGCGGAAGCTTGGTGCCCAAAAGTTGCCCTACTTATTTGACACAAAAAGGATGGAAGAGATTATGTGGGGTCTTTTTAATGTCTACGTTGTGACCGCCCACAATTAAACACCATTGAAAACTTCACATTTACTGAAAGTAAAACTAGAGGAAAAAGTCTTGCCTATGAAGGCGAGAAAGACTCAAGAACCAGACGTGATTCCAGCTATGGTACTGGAGATGATCCATAACTTTTGCCCTAACTTTCTGCGCAGTACTTTCGACGCCCGCTTGTATGAAGGGGTATTTCCAGCACGCTGGAAGGTAGTGAGGCTCATACTTATTGGCAAAAGAAAAGGGAGTCCTGCTAGTTATACATTGTAGACTCGGCTGGGATGGCACTCAAAAACCTCATCATAGGAAGACTCGTCAACGTGATTCATAGCGCTGGGGCCCTATCTAGATGGCAGTATATTTCTGGAGAAGGTCACTCCACTATTGATAAAATCAAAAAAGGGGCTAGTGCTGTTCAACATATAGCAGTTCTACCAAAGGGATTATCCTGCTGGTTGCTTTTGACATCAGAAATACTTTCAACCCCACTAGATGGGCAAATTTCCTAGCAGCAAAGGAAGATCGTTTCCGAGTAACAGAATATCGGATTCGGATCTTGAGAGGTTATCTGATGGACTACTGCCTATCTTATTATATGATTTGCATCTTCATATCCAACAGTCTCTGACTTAGTGGTGGGAGTTATTGCAGGCGTAATACCTGGCCCCCTCGTTGCTCGAGAGTGCCGCACTATTTACCGGCGCCGAAACGAGAATGCAAGGGAGACGGTTGTCCGTGAGGAGAGACAGCGCTCGCTCAACGATTGGCAGCTGTCTTGGGTCCATTTCAAGAAGGGAAAGTGGACTGGGCGCATTATCCCGGATGTGAGACCGTGGCTTAATCGAAGGCATATTGTGACTGACCCAACTTTTGAGTGGGCATGGGTGTTTTCAGTCTTACCTGCACAAGATTGGTAAGTCACGGTCCCCCAATTGTCGGTTTTGCCCAAGAGAAGAGGAAAATGGCTGCCATACATTTTTTTGCGTGTACGAAATGGGTCAGGCTGCGAAGGGAACCCTACTCACTGGACTGGAGAGCTCAGCCCGGATAATATAGTTGCGGTGATGCTCGAATCAGTTGACAAATGGAACCGGGTGGCACATTATGCTCGGGCAGTCCTAAAATATAAAAGGGACTCACAGCAGCCGGGGGCGCTGAGGCTGGGGGATCGCTCTTCTGGAGCTTCCTCTTCCCCTCTCCCCTCCCGCCAGGAAAGGGGTCCCCCAGCTTGAAGGCGCCTCACGGCGTAACAAAATGAGACTCGGCCCGAAGTAATGTGTCAAACGGTTTCAGGCTGGGCTCTCAGGTTGACAGGGGAGGTGTTTAGTGGGTAGTGGCCGAAGGATGGTAGTTACATCGAGTGTCACTCGGGATTCCACACTTGGCCCTGACTTGTAGAACGCCTCATATGATGGACAACTGAAGCTTGAGCTACTAAATGAGCTACACTCAATCGGCTTTGTAGATAAAGTTGAGGGTCTAGTCGCTGGATGCACAGTCAAAAATTTACAGTTCAGATTATGTATCCTAATGCACCAAGTGATAGACTGGCTAACTACTCACGAGCTTAATCTTCCACTGGAGGATACCAAATTGGTCATCCTGACAAAGAAAAAAATCTCCCGAATAAGGACTACCAACATTGGAAAAATGCAGGTTGAATCAAAACAAATAGTGAATTTTAGCGTACTGATAGACTTGGAAACTACTTTTTCGAGCAAATCAGGGTGAAAATCCTAATCATAACTTTTGGTATAATTAAAGACATGGTTAGAATAGTTTATATCTGAACCAACTCTTGAGTGGGCATGGAAGTTTTCGATCTTATCTGGACAAAGTTGAGAAACCACGGTCTCTCGACTGTGTGTTTTACGTAAGGGAGGTAAGCAATGCCTACCACACTGATTTTGGCTATAGGAAATGTAACTAGTAGCCAGCTCAACTCTTCAGCAAAGTCAGAATGTTCTTCCTGGAATTTTTTATCCGAGTTATGCATACATCAGTCCAAATAGAACCACGTGGCACGTTATGCTTGGGGAATTTTGAGAGTCCTGGGTGACTAGGGAGTTTCTGTAGCTTGAAGTGCTTCAAGGCAAAGGAAAACGAGATCTAACCTGAAATAATGTGTCAAACGGTTCCAGGCTAAGTTTTAAGATCGACAGGGAAGATGTTCACTTGGTAGCCTAGAAGCGCTTGGGAGTCCCACACTCAGGGCTTAAACAGCCTTCATCTCCCTTGAAAATAGTTATGAACTCTATTTAGATACAGCATCGACTATCTGCTAATTCAGATGAAGAGTTCCCGTAGTTAGCAAGATGTAGACGTACCCTTTTGCAGGTGATTGTTGCAATGACAAAATTCAATCGTATAAATGAGAAAAAGTGTTTTTCAGTAGTGGAAAGCATGATTAAACACCAGGCGAAGGAAGATCGCCCCAACGAAAAGATACTGCTCGATACTGCAACAAATGTAAGCTGCAAGCTCATCTAGGAGGAATGTGAGCCAAGATGAAAAATGAAGTTTTGGAATTAGAAGAAATTCTAGATTGGATCTGCCATTACAGACAACTCTAGGCAAAAGTTAACCTTCCTGAGAGGCTAATGAACTCTTTTGCCCACTATTCATACCTTGAAAATTTAAAAAAAAAATTGCACTTTTACCCTGAAACCCGAACAAAAAAGGACCAAATACAAATACCATCTTATTACCCCTAGCAACATCAATTACATGGACATTCTCTCTTCTTGTTCTTCCAAAAGTGGCAAAGAAAGTTGCAAAAGAGAGGCAAAATCCAGCTAGGAAGGGAATCATGTTAATCAAAAATAAATACAACGGCCTGAAAGAAAAAAATTAAATCGAAGGACGTGCGTTGTTTAAAAAAAAAGAGACGGGCAGGTTTATGCAGATACATTGCACGAAATTCATAAAGAAGCTAAGCTAGAAGATATGAGGACTGCTGTAGAATTGGTTTAGTTAACTTGATCTCATGGTTGGCTTGTTAAGATTAGGGCAACAATCACAGATAAAAATTCCTTCTGGGATACACTCGACTCCAACTTGGAGCTAAAGATGACCTTAGAATAAGGGAATTGACAGAAAAATAGAAGTCATTGAAAAAGAAGAAACAAAGACATAAGGTTTTTCCAAAGTTACTGCCATGATGATGAACTGATTCGAGAAACTGCAGATGGCAGAAAGAGGCGATCATTGAAATGGTAGAGAAGAAAGCAGCTTGCTTTTGGTTAAGAACAAATTCGCTCTATTTAGTATAAGCTCCCTGTGTTAACATTGAAGTCAAAATAGACCGCAAAAGAAAGAGGTGCACAGATGACACACTCTCTATTTTCTGCAAAGACGATAGCCAAAGACCTGTGAATTTCCTAGGAATCAAAAAGTGGCGGGCCTTTAAAGAAACCATAGCTAACGCAAAGCGATGGCTAGCTCATTATAGTGGAGGGGTCGACTATCGTTGTGGGTTGCATACCCGGTCAGGGTTCATGAAAGGAAAGACCGAGTGTATCTTTTAATTATTCATTTTGTCGTTTTTATTCATCTACATTGCCCTAACTTTAAAGCTCACATGTGAGTCATTCTCTATGGGTGCAGTTCACACTAGATTAATAAATATACATATATATATATATATATATATATATATATATATATATATATATATATATATATATATACATATATATATATATATATATATTTATATATATATATATATATATATATATATATATATATATATATATATATATATATATATATATATATATATATATATATGCATTAAAGAAATGACTAAAACTAGTATCAACAAATATAATCAACTCTTTCTCAAAACTTCTTGATTATTTATATAATTTACAAAAAATCAAAGTGAATGAATAGTTAATAAAAATATACAAACTAAAAGGGTACTTACCCTACATCCTCAATGAGGGCTCGAAGATGGTGTTGGCACGGCACTTATTGTTATATTGGCATACATACTAAGTATTGTTACATGTACAAATAATTCTGTGAGCTACTGTCGCAATTGTTTTCACAACAATTAAGAACATCGACAAAACGAATTTACTCGAAACCACGAGAACCTAACAAGCATAAACAACATCTGAAAGTGGGTCACTGCTCCATTCATTCACTGATGGAATGTTCCCGCTAATTCTTCAATGTACGAGAGCTGAGTTGAATGATTAGAGAGCCTATATAAAGGCAGGCTGAATGAATGGGGGGATCATCATTTTCAACCGCGAGAGTAAACACGGCGATAGTGTGTGGAGTGTGAATAGCGATCAAGTAATAGTGAAGTAATTTTAAAAGACAATTGCGATAGGAATTTTTGGACAAGTGGAAGTTTTAATTTTGAAAGTGAAAATTAAAATTAGTGAAAGTGTTAAACTGATTATTGTGCATTTATGTAATTAATAAACTCTTTTAATTTAATTCAAAAGACATTGCGTTTTTACTTTCCCGGAACATTAAAATTATTGGCCGCGAACCAAAAACACACGACAGTTTTAAATTTTCCAAATGACTTTATGTGACGTGAAAAGTTAACGTAAACAAAAAAAAAAGGAAAAACGATCGGGATTATACTTTAATGGAACTGATCCTTGAATGAACTAATAGTGAGAAAATTGGCGAAGACAACTGGCTCGCAACTAACATGAATGGAAATGAATTGAATGTTACATACCGAAAAAAATGTTTGGATAGTTCATGTAATGAGTCTCAAATCAAATACGTAGAAATGCGTCAGCATCAAATGAGGGACAGTTTGTCGTTGATTGCTAGGGAAATTTATTTTTATGTAGCGCGATTTCAAGTGATCAAAATGTTGTACTTCACACAAATACAAGTACACTTCGTTTAGTTTCTACCGTTTTGGTGCAAATCCGCTTTCAATTTTAATATGGTTCCACTTTCCGTTACTATAAGAAGCACAAAACGGATTGCCTATGAGGATATTCGCGTTCAATATTTACTAATCGTGGGGCTTTAATCAAAATGAAATGCAGAATAAATGCATTTATTCCTAATTGTTTAAACAGTAGTAGTGAATCAGAGATTATGATTTAATCATATGAATCCTTTCCATCATCCACATTGGTCGCATTGTTATCACCCCTTAACATCTGTACACTTTCAAACCGTTATTTTCGGTTGGGCTGCGTATCGAAAATTCGCGGCAAGGAATGTCACCACTCGAAGGAAGTTTAATTTTCCATTGTTTTTACGACACACTACGACTTCTGATGCAACGCCACCTACCGACCCATGCGTGGCGCCTTTCAGTGGAATGTCCGCTCGCTAATAACCAAGGCGCACGGCAATAGCAATAGCACATAACACCTCGATCTCGATAACAGTTTCGAAAAGTCGTAGAAAAGGTCGGGTACTACTTGGGCGTATGCGATCCAAGAACCACGATCCGCTAAAAGCTTGGTCCCAGCACCGAAATCAATCAATTACACCTCGATGCTGAGATACGCGTACGAGCAAGAAGACACTACCGCCACAGTCGCTGCTGAAGCTGTTCCTGTTGCTTCTACTGCTGCTGCACTGTTCTCGCAACGTGTTCGCGGTGACGATCAATTACAGACTCCCCGTTGTTATCAGTCATCTCGTGCTCTATGTTTCGCACCGGGAGTCGACCCGCTTCCCATTCATTCCGCAGCCACCTGCCTTTGCCAACGCAATACGTGCATGTGCAGCGGGAAGAGGTGTTGCCATGTCCGCACTTCAATTGCAGATTTGAATTACTGAAATATAAAAAACAATATTATAGAAAAATTTAAATAATAATAGAAAAAGGTAAATATTATAAAGAATATATTTATAACGAAAGGTTGAAGTAAAAAAAAGAAAAATCGATCTAAAATTTATATTCGATAAAAAATAGAAATATATTTTATGATTTATAACTAAAAAATGAAATAATTGAAAAAAATGTATTTTTTTTTTAAATCTGCAATTAGAATTTTGGATAGGTGTTATGAAGGCTTTCGAGCAGTTTGCTTCGGTGACTGCTTGATTACTACATACTTGAGCTATTGAATGGAACATGCTTCAAAATTTGGAGATTATGATGAATGTTAGTAACATGCCAATTTATCGTTGTCGAGACTGTAGAAGGAATAAACTCAATATACAGTACTAAACAGTACTCAATATACAGTACTAAACGACTACCCAAGGAGTGAGCATCAGTACATTTTCCTTGAGATCTCAAGAATATTGGTCAATCGGAAATTGAGTGATATGTCAATATGCTCAAATTAGATGTATTGCTGCTAAGCAATTTATCGGGAAAAGAAAAAGTGCATGTTAAAGATGCGGTATGCTCAACTACAAGTATATGTACTATTTTATCTTCTTCTAGGCTCTTGAGCAGCAAACGGAGTTTGAAGTTCAGAATCTGGTGACGGGCTCAACAAAATTTCATAATGCTTCGACAACAATCTAGAATTGAGGAGTCCCCTGCTTACATGAAGCAGAAAAAATAATCAAGATCGTGCGAGATTTTTTCCTTGCATGTCTCAATCATGCTGATGCTATGTATGATGAAACAGTAGCAGAGTACTCTCTCTACACGCCCATTAAACGGAAGGAAATAGCCCCGTCAATGAAAATAAGGAAGGCTCCAAGGATATATGGTGTCCCTACTTAGTAGTTTCAGCTGGTCTGTCAATATTGTTTTAACTGGCTACTAGTTTATTCAACACTTGCTGCATATAAAGGTCTCCCGGAAGTATTGAACTGTAATGAGCCCGATGCATATCAGCAAAAGAAAGGAAAAACGTACATCGGCATCTGCATACTACCCGTTATGTACATACACCACAGATGGCTTGGAAAGTGCTTGAAAAATTCTTAAGGGAAAAACACTTCCCAGCATTAGTACAGGGCGTTTCACCATTAATGCGTTTGCCGCGAGTTGAGATTGGTTGAATGAGTAGCATCAAATTGCCATGCCTCCTGAAGTGTAATCTTATAAGTGACTCTTGGTATCAGGAATTCCTTTGAATCAACTAAATATTTTATATGTCTGATGCGGATTCAACGGAGCTATTTCAAAAACCCGAGCCTACTCTTTGACACAAAAGAAGGTCAGTAAAGGGTAGAAGTTACATTGAGTGCTGCTACGAGCCCGAAGAACTGTAGAATACCTACGAAAGGCTGCTGAGACTTCAACAACCGGATGAGCCACACTTGATCGATTATGTGGATGATGTTGTGGCACACTGAATGCACAGTTGAAAAAGCGAAATTTAACTTGTGTAAAGAACTGTATGAATCTTCCCGAATTCAGTCTAGTACTGGAGGAAACCAAAGTGCTCATCTTGGTTGAACCTAGTGATTACCCCTAGAGTAAGTCAAAACGAGTAGTCTGTGTGGCCTAGTGGTCAGAGTATGAACGCATAAGCCGAAGGTCCCAGGTTCAAATCTCGTTGAGAGCAATGTGATTTAGTTCAGGGGATTTTTTGTACAGACTATGAGTGTTCACTCAGTGGGGATATATACTGATTTAATTAGATCATATCATAGCTGAGGAAGCACACGGGAGCATGGTACTGACCAAACCAACTTCCGAAAAAATTAACATGGTCATGAAAAATGAGATTTATTTATTTATTTATTTATGTTGCCATTAACAGAGTTACCTCTAATACAAATGGTGAAGTATATACTAAGAAACACACAAAATTAACAAATTAGTAAACTAATAAGTTTTTGTTTAAGTAAATAAAGAGAACGAGGAAAAGGACCAATTTGTAGACGATCATGATTGCGAGGTAGCCTTAGCAGTGGAGAATGGAAGTATGGGTTAATCCGAGCAAAGGGTACAAGAAAGAAACTAGCATTTCTACCCGAGCGCAGATTTAGCCTATAATAAATTCGAGAATCAAGATTTGTATCCGTAAGGCGGTTACATATTTTAAAGAGAAGACATTCATCAAGTATCAATCTGCGAATTTCAAGAGAAGGAATCTGAAGGAAGGACAGGCGATTTTCGTAGGTCGCATAAGGGATTTTGAATTTGAAAAATAGAAAACGGGTGAACTTCCTCTGGACAGATTCAAGGAGAACAATCAGATAATCATTGTGAGGTGACCAAATTTGAGAACAGTATTCAAGAAGGGAACGTACGATACAGATAAATAGTTTGATAGCAGACTTAGGGTTAGAAAAAATAGAAGTATGCCTAAGAACAAAACCCGAAACACGGGAAGCTCTAGTGGCTAAGTTTATAATGTGAAGGTTAAATTTGAGCTTTGGGTCGAAGATAACCCCTAAGTCTTTCACCTGATCCACTACTGTTAGAGGAGTTTGATTCAGTAAATAGGAATGGGATATTGATGAACTTTTCAAAGAAAATGACATTTTGTGGCATTTTGGTACATTTAAATTCAAAAGGTTAGCCTTACACCAAGAAGACAGAGATAACAGATCGTTTTGGAGAATATGACAGTCAGCAGGCGAGTTGATTACTCTGTAGATCTTCAAATCATCCGCAAATAAGAGACAGGAAGAGTTAAACACTGAGAGATCATTGATAAACATTGTGAAAAGGAACGGACCTAAGATGGAACCTTGTGGAACTCCAGAGCAGGGATGAAATGACTTAGAAACCGAGTCATCAATGACAACTTGGCATGTTCTAGAAGCTAGGTATGAAGTTAACCATGACAAAACGGAGCCACTCACACCATAATGCTGCAATTTGCAAATAAGAATGTCATGGTTGACAGTGTCAAATGCCTTAGAGAAATCAGTGTAGATAGTATCCACTTGAAGACTGTCATTTAAGGCTACCGCCACAGTGTCCGTAAGTTCCAAGAGATTGGTTATGGTAGAACGATTTGGCACAAAACCATGCTGCTCAGAAGCTATTTGGGAACAAAGAGAAGAATAGAGCTCTAGGTGGACAATTCGTTCTAAAATTTTAGAAAAGGATGAAAGTTTTGAGAAAGGGCGGTAATTCTCCACCATGGTCGGGTCACCACTTTTGTGTATTGGAGTAACATTAGCAATCTTCCAGCAATCTGGCATGTGACCTGTTGTCAAACTTAGATTGAAAAGCAATGAAAGTGGAAAGCTAATGGTAGATGCTAATGCTTTAATAAAGAAATTGGGAATGCCATCCGGCCCAGGTCCAACGTTAGGATCAATAGAGTTGATAATAAGTTCAACTTGAAGAGGATTCGTGACTATCGAGGTGATAATAGGCGAAGGCAATACGGAAAAAGAGGAATGTATAGAAGTCTTGTTATATGAAGAAAATGTAGAGGAGAAAAAGGTGGAGAATAAGTTAGAAATTTCAGAAGGGGAAGAAGCAGTCTTGCTATTCCACTGAAAAAAATTTGGAAATGCACTTGAAGATCTTTGAGCTTTAACAAAAGGCCAAAAGGGCTTAGTTTGGTTGGAATGAAGAGACTTTTCGATATTGTCATAATATGCTCTTTTGGCTCTCAGAACCTCCATATTGGCAACTGACCGATACCTAACAAACTCTTGACGATAATCAATTGTTCCATGAGATTTCCACAATTTATGAGCTTTATCCTTATTTTTAATGGCTTCCTTAACATGCCTCGTAAACCAGAGAGGATTAGCGCCTGCTGAGGAGGCATAAAGTGGAGTAAAGTTATGGATACTAATAAATAGAAAGGAATAGAATTTTGATATTGCTTTTTCACAATCCAAGTCAGCAAAGAAACTTTGCCAGTCAATGGTAGAAATATGCGTGGAAATTGAATGGAAATCGGATTTGTAAAAATTGAACCTAGGCCGCGTACGAGTTTTGCATCGTGCTAGATATTTTAAAGAAAGGACCATAGAGAGGGGAGGGTGAAATGAGTCAGTGTCTGCATACGGAACCGCCGACCGAGATACAGAAAGATGTTGATCAGCAACGTTGGAAAGCACTAGATCCAGCAGTTTGTCGTTAACATTATGTACAGAATCAAATTGAGAGAGGGAGCAGTGATTTAAAAAAGTGGAAAGAACGATGGATAGATTATTCGTAGAAGACGGAACTGATGCAGGAAAAGATGACCAAGAAACCGAGGGCGAGTTGAAACCTCCACAAATTAATAAAGGGGAGTCTGGGAAGAAGGAGTCAATGTAAGATGAAAGCTCATCAAAGAACGTTTCATATGTAAGAATTGAAGAGTTACAAGGAACGTAAGTAGAGGCAACAAGAAGAAACTTATTGTGTGAGGTTTGGACTTTTACAAGAATACATTCTATAGGAGAAGATGGAGAGAAATTCGAACAGGCTAAAGCTGACAAAGTCTTCTTAGTAGCTATCAAGACACCCCCGCCATCGATTTTAGAAGAAGCTGTGATGTCTCAATCTCGTCTAAAGATATTGTGTTCAGTCGAGAGTTCATTATTAAGGATACTTCCATTCAACCACGTCTCTGTAATACAGATGATATCATCCGACGCGGTAAAGCAAGACGTATTAAAAATATTTAATTTGGTCCTTAGTCCCCTAACATTTTGATAATAAATTTTAATGTTATTAAAGCTATTATGTACTATTTTCTTGCGTGAACCGAAGGATTGCGGAAAAAATTTGTCTTTTTAACAGGTACGAATGGTTTCACTAGTGTACCAGGAAGCCAGAACTCGGGACGACATACAGAATCAATGCTTGGTAGAGCTGTAAGTTTAAAGGAGGATACTACTCGATCCGGCAGATTTTCCTTTGTAATCTTAGTACAGCTTATGATTCCATTTAGATTTCCAAGTTTCGCTTTAATAAAGTTGAGAATGTCGTCTACCGAAGTCTCATATGCTAGTCTCGAGATGAAAATTTGATTCGGTGGAGCAACAACACGGTATAGTTGATTATTATTAACACCTGCAGGAGACGTTGAACGACCAGGGTCACTGTTATCGATAATTGGAATTACGATTGGATCGCTTCCAGGACCATCAAAAGCAGGCTTACCAATAGGAAGAATGTAGTCAGCATGGCTATTGCTTGGGTTATTAGATCCTGCAGGAGATGGATACATATTTTTAGAATATTTCCTGCTTCTGGTTTAAATTGTTGAGATGACTGGTGACGTATTCTGCACGGCATTGAACTCAGCACTAGCTGGAAATTGCTCGAGATTCGAAGACGAAGATTTGTTCTGCAACAAGCGCTTTGTAGCGATGGATGGTGTTGAACCCAACGTCATAATCAAAATATCACAAGCTACAGATGAAGATGACGATGAAGGGACAGTTGGCTGCAGCAATAAATCTACCTCAGAGAATGCACTCGCGCATTTAATTTGCAGGGTATTGAGTTCCTCACTGAGAGTTTTAATAGTTTGATGGGCCACACGTAGGCCAGAAACATAGTCCAAAGTAGGCTGTCTCCGACAGGTATCGCAGTACCACTGCAGGCCATTGTCCGTTTCGTTTATAAGGTCAGCTATGGTACTTTTAAGCTTCAGACACACCGAGTGAAAGGAACGATCGCAATGCCCAGAACAACGGACAATAGGAGATTTGTCGTTTAGATCCTGTCATTTCAATGAATTACAGGTCATCGTAAGAGAATTTGAAAATAAAAACCAGAAAAAGAGAAACAAACAGATTTCTTTTGGGGTTAAGAGTTTCTAGCGTTAAATTAAGTTAGTTGATTATGTTGCCTATCTCTTGGCGCAAAAAAAATTATAAATAAAAAGTTAAATAAAAAGTTCACTTGATCATTAAAGTTCACTTGATCACTAACAAAGTCAACAAAGTTAATCAATACTATTCAATCCAAATATCAATTTCACTTTCATTGATCACTAAAGTTCACTTGTTCACTAACAAAGTTATAAAAGTTGATCAATATTATTCAACCCAAATATCAAAATCAATTACAGCTTCAACACAAAGGAGAAAAAAATAAAATCAGAATAATGATGATATTAAGAAGCCAATCCGCACGCAGTAAATAATGATCGCACAGAAAAGCACAACGGCTAAAATATCACACGAAAGAGATAATCTTCGACGCAAAAGGTCAAGAAAAAACGTGAGAAATCGCGGAGCACTCTAGCGAACGACCAAGTTGAACGATGAATTTACTATTTACTCTAACTATCTCTAAGCGAAGGCCGGAGAGGAGCTGTAGTGAAACAAATAAGAAGAAGTGAAAACGAGCAGTTCTGTACCTGGTCTTGCCAAAAGATACCAAGACGAGGTTTTCTGAACAAATTAGGGCAGTGACTGACAATGTTGCAACAGGTGTATCGGCATTAGACCAATGATGGCAAATATAAGGTCACACATTTCGCAAAAGGTACCCTATAGTGTCTGACTATATAGAAAAGTTCGATAGGGCAACGCTCTCAGAAAGGAGCCGTATCAAATGTGGCTCACGAGGGTAGGAAGCACTGGACATTGCAGCTGCACATCTGACAGTCTCTGATTTGTCAGTTTTGGTTGTGGTTAGGGTGATAGTTATCAACCTCCTCATTGGAGAGTGCCAAAATATCCACTTGCGGGGAAATAAAGGGAAAGAGGCACTATATGGAGAGACAACGTTTACTGAATGATGGGCAACAATCCTGAGTTAATGACACAAAAGAAAGTTAACGGCTTACCTCATCCCTAATCAATGACCGTTACTCTATTTAGGGCATGATGACACCGACTTTTACTTGGTCTAAAGAGCATAAACGTTTGCAGTCTTATTTGTCCAAAATTATTTAGGGAGATAAACTTCAGTAAGACTACGTTGGTCCACTTGGATAAATTTTTACCATATGATTGATGAAGAGCTTAGAAGAGTTTAGGCAAATCATACATGATTTCCGGCAAATTAAACTTGTGTAAATTATGCTGCGCTCGTGAGATATTATGTAAATTTTCGCTGACCCGAATATGATTAAGAACTTGAATAACATTTATACGATTTTTGTATAACTTTACAGGTCTCTCATCAATAAAATGGAAAAGCTCTCTACAGGTAGTTTGATTGTAGCGATATAAGCAGTTAACAAATGAACCCAGGCAGCACATTAAGTTGAGACAGTTCTGAATGATCCAAAATGCATGCTTCAGTGCCCTTGAAGCGACTGTGGTATCTTGATTCTTGTAAATTCTTCCCCTCCCTCCTCTTTCGCCAGCTAAGGGGTTCTTGAAACTTTATTGTGCTCTTAGGCGTAAAAAATTAGGTTCAGGAAAAAATAAAATGTCAGACGGTCCCAGGTTAGTATCTCTGGTTGACATAGAAGGGGTTTGATAGGTATTCTAGAAGCTTTGCGCCCCTGCAAGTTTCGTCCTTAGCAATTAAACGTTTCTAATTTTTCAAACACAAAAAAAAAATAGCATCATCTACATCCGTAATTCGAGTAGGAATGAAGCTTTCACTACAGGGGCATTTCACGTGAAACGGACACCAAAAAATATGTCTGGTTTTGGATTTTGTTCATCATAAGGTTAATTGTGCTCCTAAAGGATCTGTCAAGCCTAGTTGCCCATTTAGGTGACTTCAAAAAATCGCAAAAATTAGAAGAATGGTTTTTTTCGAAATCTTCTGATGAAGTTAATCAAATGGTTTCAATAATAGGTAAAAAGTGGTTTTTTAGGGACTTTTAGAAATTCATCAAATTCTGGAATTGGATTTTTTTGCATAAAATAAACCGAAAGCAAACATCAGTTTTATATGTATAAAGTTCATGCTTTTCTGGATTATATACGTTCATAAATGTCAGCTGAAGACTTCAATATTCTTTTCACAGTTTTAGTTTTTTGTCATTAGTTATGTTTATTTTATTTGCGATAGTCATTTCATATTTGCTTTCAAAGCTTATCAATCACGTTGATGCCGATTCATAAAAAAGCTTTCGGTTTTCAAAAAATCACTAAGATGGAGCCACAACCTTATATTGAGCATGGATAAAACTCGAATATTGTATTCGACGATAAGGGAGAATAATTTCCAATGATTTCTGGGAAGTGTTTTGTTGGCTGAAAATGAATGCGCCTGAGGATACTGGAGTGATATCCTGATGAAGATTGCAGATACCAATCACTGCAATGGCGATCGCACGTAAACCAAGCACTATGTACTTGTGATTTTAATGGTCTCACTAGATGCTCGAGCAGTAATCAAAATAAATTCTTATGGTTGGTGCACGTAGGGGCAGGTACCAATCGTAGTGCTCAGATTCATGGAAAGGATTGAAGTGTTTGCTGACGTTGATCATTTTTACATGCATAGAGTCGAATGATGGTCCGAATTGACGATGCACTGAGTGTCAATTCGAGTACGGACTACGTATTGATCCTAGCAGAATATCCTCACCTGGTCCACTCATCGTATTGTGCCACTTGACAAGTTATTATTTAGCGTTTGTTTTGCTGCTTCTGGAGGTCCCTATATTTTCTTAACAGAAAGCTTAAATTTTATTCAAACTACCGTCCAAGTATTACAAAACCACAAATAAACTAAGATTGTGACTGACGATTACATCTAATTTAATCTTATGTGGTTCAATCGGTTGAGATGATCTACAGTCTGTTAAGTAAGAGCGTATCAGCTTCAAAGTGTAAACACGTTTTTTCACAAAGCTTCGGCTTGATGTAGGCCCAGAAGTTTTCGATAGGATTTGCATCAGGCGATTGTGAAGGCCAAGCAAGTGTCACAATTCATTTTTCCCGTTTCCATTCAGTAAACAGCCGGCTCCGGTGTTTGGGATCATTATCGGTACTCCGACATTTTACATTGTTTGCGCACAGATGTGCCCGAATGGCGACGTGTGATAACTCGATACCTTTTTGCTTTAATTTCGCTTGTTCTTGATATAAGGACAAGCCAGGATTGCGCGAAAACAGAGGCACGATTCGCTTCTCGTCCTTTTTGGTCACTTTTCCTACCGAACCACGATTTGGAAGGTCATCAACGGTTTTTGACTCTTTAAATCGTTGAACCCACTTTTTGACTAACGATACAGACTTTTTAGTGTATTAAGCCGTCACTACATAGTTCCTTTTTGGCCCTTTAGGGTGTGCGCAAAGGAACACGGCCTCGAAGCGCTTTGCGTAAATGGCACTCATCGCGGTTTTAGTGTTTTGCCGACGGAAGATTGACTTCGACTGAAATTTTTTTTTCAAAGTGCCAAAGACAGAGGTTCTCTTTATCGATAAAAAAAATTTAAGTCGATATTACGAACCGATCGCAAGCTATGCTGGACAAGCTCTTACTTAACAGACTGTAGTATCCACAGTTTCCATTTGCTCTGTGTTGCGCACTTTCTCAGCATTCCCAGGGGCTGGTCAGCTGAGCCGACGCTGGTCAGCTGCTATTTAAAGCATTTGGGAGATCTTCTATTTCTGTTTCTGAGGTGGAAAAATCGCCTGCTTTATTATGATTAGATAATACAGTTAAAAAGATCCCTCGTGTACTTCCATCGTTAGTAGAACCCCTGCTTTAGCGTTGTTAGTCGAAACTGTGTTGGGCAATTTACAGCGACGATATAGGTGTTAAAAGTATTCCTCAAATGCAACGATCTTGTCAGAATGTGCAGTGAAGACTTCATTCTCTCGCTTTATAGAGTATTTTTCAATATTGATGTTGGATTTTTTATGACCTGTGAGTTGATCGATAGTTTTAAATACATCTGAAAATGGTGGCAGTGATATGAGTCTGCTTTTATAGAAGTTGGTGACTTTGGTTTTGATGCGTTTTTGAATATCATGACAAACGCTTGTTATTTGCGTTTCAAGTTCCAAATACTCCTCATTCAGTTGGTTTAAGCTTCGATGATAAATACGCTTAAGCCGTGGGAGCATATGCTTTCGAGTTTTTATTAGTTGAAGAGCCTTCTGAGTTAGACATCTATAAGGCAGGCTGCGTGGTTTCTGGAAGGGGGCATGCTGATCTAGACACATTGTAATAGCAGATGTTGGTGCCGATATATGAGAGTCTATTTCTGCATTCGAGTGAATGATATTTTCTGGTGGGAAATTCGAAAGGAGGTCTTTGAGGTTTTTTGGCCAATCTATGGAATTAAACGGTCTCTAATGAGGTGGGCAAGAGAACTGGTATGTGTGATCTAAGAGTTATGTTAAGATGGAATTTGGAGCAACTAAAAGGAATCTTGGGATCGTTGAGGTCAGATGATATTATGAAGCTATTTAAAAATGAATTCCCTCTGAGAAACGTTGGGACCCGAGCATTTGCTATGGATGCTGAGAGGAAGGCGTCCACTTGGTGCCATTCAAATAGGTAGTTCCCATTGGTGTTCCTTGTGCAGTTCCCCCAGTGTTCATGTCTGGCATTAAAGTCTCCTCTGAGTATAAATGAATCGTAGGATAAGGCTGTTGCGAGTATCTGGTTAATTGCAAACGGGATCTGGGGACGTAGATTGCATGGGAGGTATAGAGAGCCAATAAGAATTTTGGCTGAGTTCCCATTGGGTCGTTTGGTGTTGAGAGTTGCTAGCATACATGAGGAACTATTTTGTTCAAAAGGGATTTGATGGATATCTAAATCATCCTGAAACAGTATCGCAGTACCTCTGCCACTGTCATTACGAAGCACATGGTAGTTCTCCACACGGACATTATGTTGAGAATAAAGAACTGTCTCGTTTAGAAGGAGGATGTTGGCTTGAGACGATTTAACCAAATCAGCAATATAGAGCCTCATATCATGTGAAATTAGGGATATTATATTTAGGGAAAGAATGGTTAATCTATTTGCAACCATAAAGATTGAAATAGAAATTGAGGAGAGCCATTGGCTTCTTTTGATCCGGAGTGGCATCAAAAGATGGGAGGAAAGCCCTGGCCTTGGGTAGGAGTTCACTGGGAGGGACTCCCAGCCACTCCACGGTTATCTATTGTAGGTGCTCGACAGGGTTAAGAGTTGGTGAAATAAAAGTGTGGGTGGAGTTCCGTCTCTTAAAAATTCTGCATATGAGCTCCGGTTAGAAAGAGGAGCAAAGTTGTGTGGGGTTGTAGGGGTTGATGACGTATTTCGATAGCTGAGGAGTGGTGACTATATGATCTAAGGTGCCGTCTGTTTAGTTTTAGCCTTGATTGCTCTGTTCAACAATCTTTTTCGCTTCGGACAGTCGGAAAAATTGGCTGAGTGCCCATGTGTTTTACAAACAGTGCAGAATGGAGTGGTTTCCGGCTTGTCTGTATGTTTTCTGGGGCAACTTTCTGCAGTATGCCCCTCCACACGTGCTACACATTGCATGTTCAATCCACAATTGGTGGAAACGTGCCCGAATCCTTGATATCGATAGCATTTATTTATTTATTTATTTAAATCCATTTAACACATAGAAATCCAATTACAAAATAGACTTAGACAATTAAATATAGTTAAATATAATTCAGAGTAAGACAAATTGATACAACAAATCAAGCAGAAAAAAGTTAATTAAAACATGTAAGAAATGAAGTTAGACTCTAGATCAAAGTTTGAAAAATTGAGTGATAAGGAACATTAATCACTATTCGCAAAAAGTAACGTCTTTAGTTTAATTTTAAAAACAAAGTAGGACGTGGATAGAGAACCAAGCTCGAAGCTGTTATGCATTCTGATCATTCGCGGCATAATTGAGTGAAAATATAAATTTGTCCGGGCGTACGGAACCTCGAGAATGTGATTATACCGACGAGGACGTGCATACAGTCTGTAGTGCAAGTCTGCGCTTAGGGTGGAAGCACTTTGTTGGTGGTACAACTTATAAAGGCAACATTGATCTAAGAAGGTTCTACGGGTCGACAGAGAAGGGAGACGAAGTATGGACAGACGACACTCATAACACTCATAAGCGAAGTTGAGTTTGAAGAACACAACACGGGTTAACTCACGCTGAACAGCTTCTAGTGAGTTCACAAGATATAAATGTCTAGGAGACCACACTACTGAACTGTACTCAAGAAGCGGGTGGAGAAGACATGTGAACAAGGGAACACCGGTAGCAATATTTGCAAACTTATGCAAATGCCGCATAATAAAACCCGAAACTTTTGATGCCTTGGTAATTAAGCTAAAAATGTGGACATCGAATTTAAGCTTGGGGTTAAATATTACACCAAGATCTTTACATGAGTCTGCAGAGGAGAGAACAACATCACATAGGGTGTAATTAAAAGTTAAAGGAACAGTTTTAAAAGTAAAAGTCATTTTAAAACATTTGGAAACATTGATGCGAAGGGAGTTTACATTACACCAGTTATAGAGGTTAAAAAGATCAATTTCGAGTTGCTGAGTCTGGAATACCTTGAAATCATCAGCATACAGGAGACAAGAAGAGGAAATTACAGAGGGAAGATCATTGATAAACAGTACGAAAAGAAGAGGTCCAAGGATTGACCCTTGAGGGACACCATATGTAGGATTGAATGGAAAGGAAATTGTGCCATAGAGATTAACACGACATGAACGGGAGGATAGATACGATGAAATCCAAGAATGAAGGGAACCGGATATGCCGAGCAAAGCTAACTTTTGACAGAGGAGAACATGCTTCACGGAGTCAAAAGCTTTGGAGAAGTCCGTGAATATTGCATCTACTTGAAGCTGTTTATCTAAAGCTCTTGCAATATAATCTTCGAACTCAGCCAAATTCTTAGAAGTTGAACGACCGTTCAAGAATTCATGTTGCTGTGGTGTGACAAATGAACTCAGGGACTCAAGAAGCCTGGTGTGTACAACTCATTCCAGCAGCTTAGAGAAACAGGAGAGGAGTGAAATGGGACGATAGTTTGAGGCAGATGATGGGTCGCCATTTTTAAAGATAGGAACAACATTTGCATCTTTCCAGTACGTTGGAAAGGTGCCAGTACCAAGACTGAGATTAAATATAAGGGATAGGGGAAAACACAAAAAGGAACAAAGTGACATTACAAATATATTAGGTAATCCATCGGGACCAGGACTAACATTCGGAACGAGCAAGTTGATAAGGAATTCAACTTCAGAAGGATCAGTGGAATAGGATGTACTTGATGCTGGATAAGTTTGAATTGAATTTATGGGGGAGTGAGGTATGTCAGAAGAGGAAAAAGTAGAGGAAAAATATTCGCCAAATAGGTTAGACATATCCTGAGGCGAGGAGGCTTCAGTGTTATTCCATTTGACAGTATGTGGGACAGAAGAGGAAGATTTAAGGGATCGGATGTATGACCAAAAGGGTTTAGGGTTATTTGTCAGGAGGGAACTCTCTAAGCTGCTAAAGTAGTTTTTCATGGCCGTTTTGAGCTCTTTTTAAGCCAAAGAGTGCAGTCTGCAGAAATTTTGCTTAGCATCATCACTTCCGGTCAATTTATAGTGCCTATGTCCCTTATCTTTGGCTCTTAAGGCACGAAGAACACTTCGAGTAAGCCAAGGTTTGATTTTCGCTTTGCGAAGAGCTTGGAGTGGAGTATAAAGAGTAATGAGATTGTTGAGGTAATCGTAGAATTTGTTCAAGGAACTATCGCAGTCAAGACGAGAGGAGAAGGTACACCAGTTGACAGAGCCCAGATTGGTTTTAATTAACTCCTAATTTGCTTTAAAGAAATTGTAATGACAAACTAAGGCAGTTCTCTGGGGTTTAAGGGTATCAACGGTTAGTGCTAGAGACAAAGGTGGATGATGGAGATCAGGTTGAATATAAGGATGCTAAACGGGAGCTAAAGATAGACACCCAGTTTTAAAGTTTGACATGAAAAGGTCCAGAAGACGACCATTATGGTTACGAATATGATTAACTGTGAAAAATAACAAAGGGAAAGAAAGGAAGAAAGTAACAAAGAAGGATTATTTGTTGAGGAAACGCCACGTGTTGTTAAGTGGTTCCATTCCACTGCCGGAGATTGAAGTTCCATCAAATTATAATTTTGGAATGTGGATGACGAGCAAGAAGATAGGCAGAGAGATCATCGAAGAAGGCTTCGTACACAGTTAAGGGAGAATTACAGAGAATATACACAGAGGAAATTAATAATGAGGAGTTATGAGGAAGAGGGAGTTTAACAATTACACACTCAATTTTAAGTCAGAACAAACTGAACTATTGAGGGTTTTGCAGACTGCAACCAAGACTCCCCCACCATCAGATTTATTAGTGATGTTAAGGTCACGGTCGCATCGGTAAACTAAATAGTCAGATAATATTTCTGCATTTGAAATATTCTCATTTAACCACGTTTCAGTTAAACAGATAACTGAATCGTTAGTTAATTGGGACACGAGTAGTAAGTCCTCAAGTTTGGTTCTCAAGCCACGAACATTCTGATAGTAAATAGAAATAGATGAACGATTAGGAAGAGAAGAATTACTTACATGTTAGGCGAGCCTTGAAGGTTGTTGAGGCAGTTTGGAGCCTTTTTGGGGACGAAATTGCCGCTTAGGTTGCCTTGTACCGAATGTTTTAACGAGTATCCCCTTGGTCAAAAATCGGAACTAAGTAGGCTGGAAAGTTCAGCTGGAACTGTGAGTTTGAAAGAACTTATAACCTGGTCAGGATGGTGGTCTTTTGTTAACTTTACGCACCTGAAATTACTAGGCGTGTAACCAAGCTTCGATGTTACGTAGTTGGTAAGTGTATCGATATGAACAATTGGAGAGGTGGGGAGACTGCTCGCAACACTCCGTTATCAGCTAACACACTATCTGTAAAGTTTTGTGGTGCTGAAGACATAACGATATTGTTACATGTTTTAAATAATTCTGCGAGCTACTGTCGCAATTGTTTTCACAACAATTAAGAACATCAATAACTTACTCGAAATCACGAGAACCCACCAAGCATCAACATCTGAAAGTGAGCCACTGCTGCATTCATTTGCGCTCGCTCGAATGTTCCCGCGAATTCGCCAATGTACGAGAACTGAGTTGAATGATTAGAGACCCTATATAAAGGTGAGCTGAATGAATGGGGGGATCATTCATTCGACCGCGATAAGAACTGCGATTGTGTGTGGGAAGCGATATTATTCGAGTAGTAGAAAAGTGATTTTCGTAATAGTGAAGTGATTTAGAAGACAATTGCGATAAGAAATTTATGGACGTGTTCGATTTTTAATAGTGAAAATTAAAATTAATGAAAGTGTTAAATTGATCATTGTGCACTTTTGTAATTAAATAAACTCTTTTAACTTAAATTAAAAGACACTGCGTTTTCACTTTCCCGGAACATTAAAATTATTGGCCGCGAACCAAAAACACGCGACAGTGGTGTCAAGAAATAAGAAAGAAAATTTTGGAAGTGAAAACGTTTAAACATTTTTAAAGTGCACAACAGTGTAAATTAACGTGAAAACTGGTGGCAAAATAGCCAAAACAATAAAAATGCCAGGAAACTTACATCTAAAAATTAATCAATTGAGCATATCGGAGCTCAAAGAGGAGTTGGAACAGCGAAATCTGGCCACGCAAGTTACAAAGACCATACTGATTGCACGCTTGCGTGACGCGATCGAGTCGGAAGGCGGGAATCTGGATTCGGGTGAGCTCTCAGATGCAGAAAAAGGCGCAGAAGGTGGTGAAGTAGAAACACCAAAATCAAAGAAGCCAGAAAATGCGCTAATGCAAATGTTAATGCTGATGTCATCCAGTCTGACTGCGAAGCTAGATGAACAGTCATCCAGTTTAACTGCGAAGCTAAATGAACAGTCATCTAATCTAACTGCGAAGCCAAATGAACAATCAGTGAAGCTGGACCAACAAGCGATCGAAATCAAGGCAGACATCAAGGCAGACATCACACAGAAGCCGGAGAAACAGTCAACCGAAATAAAAGTGGAGCTCGGTCATCTGAACAAACAAATCAAAGGCGTCGAGGAAAAGGTTGACCAGGTCGAGGAAAAGGTTTACCAGGTCGAGGAGAGAATTAACCATGAGATCAGCCAGGTCGAGGAGAGCATAAACCATGATATCAGCCAGGTAGAGGAGAGAATCAACCATGAGATGGAAAAAGTGAAAAAGGGCTTGGAAGCAGCGAAGGCAGTAGTAACCGCCTCACCAGCCCCAATTATAACCGCAGCGCAAAGCTCATCTAGAAATGTGCAAGCACCAATATTCAATGGACAAAAGGTCTGGACTATTTACAAAATCCAGTTTGAAGCAGCCGCTAGGATAAATCACTGGAATGAGCAGGAACGAGCAACTGCATTAATTCTTGCTCTAAGAGGCCCAGCTGCCGAGCTTTTGCAGACTATCCCCGTTGAGCTGCATTCAAACCCGGCTGCTATAATGAATACGCTCGACATGCGTTACGGAGACGATCATCTGAAGCAGATTTACCGGGCACAGCTACAGCATCGGATGCAGAAGTCCGGCGAAACCTTGCAGCAGCTAGCACAAGACATTGAGCGACTGGCACTTTTGGCTTACCCAGCGTACGACCCAGAACATCAAGATAACGTAGCAACAGAAGCATTCATCAGCGCCTTAAAGGACAAGGAATTGCAACAAGCCGTGCGGTTAGCTCAAAAGCAAACAGTTAAGGACGCATTGATTTATAGTCCAAACTTCGAGGCAACACAAAATGTGACTCGTACCACTGCCCGGGTCCGTGAGGTAGTGGCAGACGAATGCAGGTGTGAGCGCGTGGAAAATGAGCAAGAGCCGCAGGCAAATGGAGCGCCTAGATGCTGGGATTGCGGTGAGAAGGGGCACCTGCAAAGAGACTGCAAGAAGCGAAGAAGACGGAGCTATTGTCCAGGATGGTGGAGATCCAGACCGTATCAGGAGCCTAGAATGGAGGCCCATCAAACTGCAAGGGCCAACTTTGTGGGGCAAACGTTAGCTAGGAGGATCGACATCCCAAGTACCCCCATCGCCGTGCCAAGGCAACATCGTGGAGAAGCAGACAGATGCCTTCCTGGTCAAGTTGATGAAGAACATTGCACCATAACAAACGACACTGGTGCAACCCGATCGACTATCCGACCAGACCTAGTGAGGCCCCAACAACTTCACAAGGGCAGAGTTCATTGAAATGCTGACGCCCTATCTGGTCATCCATGTCCAGCTAACTGCAAGCATTGCCGGCGGATTGAGGAAAAGGAGCCGACCGTTGATCTGCGAGTGATAACGGCCGGATTCGATGAAGGTTGGTCATCGGAGCAGATTCGAAATGCCCAGTTAGCCGATGAAGACATCGGACCATTGCTCGTATGGAAGGAGACGACTGGGCGACCTGAGTGGAAAGACGTTTCAATGCATGGCGCAACCCTGAAAAGCTATTGGGTACAATGGAACTCCCTTCAGGTGGAGGGTGGCGTACTCAAGCGAAAATGGGAAACGGCGGATGGCAGCTCTTATAGGATGCAAACTTTACTACCCAAAAGCCAAATCCACGATGTGGTTAAGGAAATGCATGAAGGATCCTCGGGAGGCCACCTTGGTGTTAACAAGACCTTAGTGAAATTGCGGGAAAGGTTCTACTGGCTCCACGCTCGAGAAGACGTAGAAGACTGGTGCCGCAGATGCACAATTTGCGCCTCCATCAAAGGCCCAAAGCGACGACTGAAAGGACAAATGCAAACCTATAACGTAGGGTACCATTCGTAAGGATTGCTGTTGACATCGCAGGACCCTTTCCTGAATCCGATTAGGGAAATCGATATACGCTGGTTATAGCCGACTATTTCAGCAAGTGGCCCGAGGTCTACCCCATTCCCAACCAGGAAGCAACTACCGTAGCTAAACAGCTAGTGTTAAATTGGGTCAGTAGGTACGGCGTACCTTGCGAATTACCTTCAGATCAAGGCCGAAACTTTGAGTCACTAGTTTTTTGCGAAATGTGCGAGCTGCTTGGAATACGGAAAACGAGGACAACACCGCTGCATCCCCAATCCGATGGAATGGTCGAACGTTTCAACGGCACGCTCAATAAACACCTGGCCAAGATGGTTGACGAGAACCAAAGGGACTGGGACCGACACATCCCACTCTTTTTGATGGCGTACAGAGCTGCCGAACATGCATCGACGGGCCAAGCCCCAGCCAAAATCATTTTTGGAAGGACTGTTCGTCTGCCAGCCGATATAAAGTTCGGAACACCCCCGGAGAAACCCCAAACGATCTTGGAGTACGCAAGTGATCTAAGACAACGGTTGAACCAGATACATCGGACAGTGCGAAAATACCTCGAATCGGTTACTGACCGCATGAAGACCAGGTATGATCTAAAGGCTAATTCTACTGGCTTCCAGCAAGATGACTTGGTGTGGCTTTATAACCCGCAACGGCGAAAGGGTAGGTCTCCAAAGTTGCAACATAATTTGGAGGGACCATACCGAGTTACAAAGCGAATCAACGATGTCGTATACCGAATACAGGAACATCGTAAGCCGAGAGCTAAAATGAAAATCGTGCATCTGGACCGTGTTGCCCCATATTACACCCAGGGAGAATCGACTACAAATAGCGACACATCTTTTCGGGGCGAAAAGAACTGAGGTGGAGGCAGTGTTACATGTACAAATAATTCTGCAAGCTACTGTCGCAATTGTTTTCACAACAATTAAGAACATCAATAACTTACTCGAAATCACGAGAACCCACCAAGCATCAACATCTGAAAGTGAGCCACTGCTCCATTCATTTGCGCTCGCTCGAATGTTCCCGCGAATTCGCCAATGTACGAGAACTGAGTTGAATGATTAGAGACCCTATATAAAGGCGAGCTGAATGAATGGGGGGATCATTCATTCGACCGCGATAAGAACTGCGATTGTGTGTGGGAAGCGATATTATTCGAGTAGTAGAAAAGTGATTTTCGTAATAGTGAAGTGATTTAGAAGACAATTGCGATAAGAAATTTATGGACGTGTTCGATTTTTAATAGTGAAAATGAAAATTAGTGAAAGTGTTAAATTGATCATTGTGCACTTTTGTAATTAAATAAACTCTTTTAACTTAAATTAAAAGACATTGCGTTTTCACTTTCCCGGAACATTAAAATTATTGGCCGCGAACCAAAAACACGCGACAATATTTTGCTGAAGATTAGTTGATTGTGTTAGGCACAACTCGGATTGGGGCTTAATTTTTTGTTGCTGTTGAAAAGGCAAGATAGACTGCTGCATGCGACTATTTTGTTGTAGGACCGTAGCTTTATTAATAGGAGCCGGAATCGACTCCTGACTACATGCTTGGTGTTGTTGCGCAAGAACACTTCGCGTAAGAGGCCGCTGCTGCCCAAGAGGTGCCACGGTAGTATTTTTTATAATGCTGTGATGGCGTGACAATCCCAGCTCATCATACACACCGGGTGAAAGTAACTGCGGGGACAGCAGAAGATTTTGAGGTGTCGACGGTTGATCCAGAAACTGCTGTAGCTGATCCTCACTCTGCGGCAGACTCAAGAGCAATTGCTGAGGTTGCTGTTGTTGTAAAGCATGCTCAGGTTGCTTTTGTTGTAAAGCAAGCTCAGGTTGGTTTTGTTGTAAAACATGCTCATTTTCAGGTGGAAGGACATTAACACCCTGTTCCAGTTGCTGGTTCATCCGATAGCATTGAACCAGGTTGCGCCTTTTGGGGCGTTCCCATACGGATCGTTAATTCAGAATGTTCCACAGTTTAATTACTCTATTCTTATCAGCTTTCGATTCCACTATTAGCGTAAATAAATCCAGGTTGATCTTATTTGCTCTCAACTATACAGTGGTAAGTGGGCTGACAGACTCGAGGCCTAAAGTCGGGATTTGGCTGGCCATGTCATCTCGAACTGCCTCAGCTCCAAAGTCTGAACTAACACCACGACACACTTTTTTCTTTCTTTGGAAGTGAACGAGTAGCCCACTACTTCAGTTTTTTTAAGCAGGTACATGATGTGGTCGTGGGCCTCAAGCCTGTCCACTGTGACTTTCAGTCGGAAGTTGGGCGAATACCATCGGTAGGGTTGTACCTATCCATGATGGTTTTAAGCACTGTTGCCTTCAGGCTTTCAATTAAAAATTGGTGGGAACCACACATTCTTTGTTCGGTTGTTAGTCGCGTTTGTTATATATTTTGGCTATCGCTTGCTAGTGCGCTACAAGGATTAGTGCTAGGTGTGGGTAGGATTGGCAAAGGAACTGCGGTCTTACATTTTACCACTGATTTACCCTTCGCTAATATAAATTCATTAACTTTACAGTTAATTAGTTTAACGTCTTGGTTAAAGCTTGAATTTTTTGCTGAAGTATCGTCGGCATCCATCATGTCCGAAGGCAGTTCCTTGCCGGCAGCTTTGGTCTTTGGTTGCTTTACCATCGTGTTTGCTTGCTGACAATAACTAGTCCATTTTACCGCCTCTGAAATTCTGTCCACGGTGTAATTGATGAGCGCTCGCCCAAGATGAAGTTTCTGATTTCTTCTGGTCTTCAACTTTCAATCTTTATGTATATGATATTGTGTGATGAGATATACTTATAAATTTACGTTTTCTAATAAATTTTTTTATAATTTCGATATTGATGAACTCCACATGTGTTGACAGTTTCAACGTCCAAACGTCAATCATACATAACTTATCTCCATTGAAGAATTTCATACAATGAAAAAAACTTCCTGTATAATTACTTTTATGAAAACTTTTGTTTGTTGTTATTTATAATTGAGTTGCATTAATATTTTTTATTTGTAAAATAAATAAGAAATAAAAAGTTAGTTCAATATAGTTTCGACGTGTATACTACAATCCTCTTCAGAGCATCACACTATAGACACACAGATGATGCTGTATAAGTATGGCCCCATCAATTTAATTTCAACAAACTTCAATCTGTAATTAAAGCATAAAAGAAATTATCTATGTGGATCTAAAGCTTAAAACTAATGTAACATACAAGGGCGCTAGAATTTATCGTCTTTTTGTGCATAATCAAGGATAATCCGTTTCTGTAAAGGTTGATCATCTTACACAAAAGATGCGCTATCATACGATGTATCTTAAAACTTTCTCTATGTTTCAGC
This sequence comes from Odontomyia ornata, assembly GCA_963969285.1. Lineage (NCBI taxonomy): Eukaryota > Metazoa > Arthropoda > Insecta > Diptera > Stratiomyidae > Odontomyia > Odontomyia ornata. Next base: position 7,651,825 of record OZ017741.1, read on the forward strand.
TCAAAGTTTTCATAAAACTTGAAATTTATCTGTTAAACTTTCCATGCAGTAAATAAAGTTTTTTTTTCACAGAGTTTTACCACACTTTAAAATATTCACCTTAAACCGGAACACTTGATAGCTCTAAGCATTTTCTTTCCTAATTTAACACAACTAATTTATGCAACTTTTTCCTTTTCATTGCAGATAAGGTAAATTTCATCATCGCTTCCTTAATTTCCGTGCAGGATTCTCTCTTTAGTAGCATCTTCATTTCGTCGTAGAATTACGGTAAGTCTTAATTTTCATGCTAATCTCGTAGAAACTGTTGAAAGGAGTTTGTTTGGATTGAATTAAAAAGGATACATGGGATGGAATTTATGATGTTGTGTCTTGGAAAGCTGAATCTGGGATGCTTGAATCATGTCCTTAAATTTACTTAAAAAAGTTTGAAAATAGCACACAACGTGAGGTCCTTGAATTTCACATAGCAAAGAGGATTCTCCTGAAGCAGGAAAACTCTAAAACACATTGCATTCATTTCTCTTCAAATAGCGTGAGAGCTCAAAAACATCCTTCCCGACATTTTCATTGCATCTTCTACAATCTGCACACCGTCCAGCATTCGCTATTCGCGTTATAGTAACCATAAAAGATATTTATTACCGTTCGCTATCCAATTTCACCATGATGTTATTATTGGTCTCGAATGAACTTTTAAGTTCTCAAGTCATGAGCGCAAACACAAATACACCCGAAGCCACACTTTCAAATCCAACCATACGCAAGTACTCGTACATGTCTTTGACTAGAGGATCCTGCAGGCATTGTGCAATGCATACACAACGAGTTGTTATTATTATTTCCTCCCACAACGCCTGAAGGAGATGTATCACTTTGTACATGGTATCGTGTATTTGCTCTGGCAAGGAATCGTTTTGTACGATCCAAGGATGGGTGGTCGAGTACAGGATGTACGAGTATTAGCTAAATGGAAAAGGTAAAATATAAATTTTATTTCAAAATGTGTTTGAAAGGATTTGAACTGTTAGTTCTTGGTGGCTTCTGAGGTTATGTGAGTACATAGTTTAGAAAGTATTTGCATTCAGGATCAAAGCTGAATGATATAGTGGTGAAATTCTAAGACGTTGAAAGGTGAGATGAAACAGTGCAGCAAATCGTTCAAGGAATTTTAAGGAAAGCAACAGCTCTATATTGTGCTCAGTGGAAGACGTAGAGCAAAGTGAATGCAGGATTAGGACAACTGACTGTTTTGGCATCGTGTAATTACGTTTTAAGCCCCGATTGCTACCCGCCTGGAGTACTTGTCAAATCACACAACTTTCACGGAAGAAAATGTTCGTTCTTCACCGAGCCGCTTGCTCGGTCCTTCCTAAAATATTCACAATAGTATTCTTAACAGTCAAATTTCTATTTATTGTAAGCCACCTTCTTCAATCTACAATACCTTCCTCACCGACATATCTTTTATTTTCTTATCGCGATTCTCAAATTGTTATCTTATGTCATTTGGAGATTTTAACTTGCTCAAACTTTCGTGGGATGACAACCAGATTGATTCTGACTTACCTCAAATTTGGTCTTAAATTTTATTTTTTGTGTTTATATGTTGAAACGGGTGGACATTGAGACTCCATAGCATTGCTCACCCCAAACACTACCATACGCGGTTTTGTAAGCGTTTAACCTACGCAATACCGAGCCGCACTTTATTAATTTTGTTGGTAATCTGATAATGTAACTCTCAGCAAGTAATTTAAATGTCCATTCACAAAAAGACTACTGGCTAAATTACGAAAAGAAAGCCGCATAATAATTTTAAATTTAATAATTGGTTAAATTACGAACAGAAAGCTACATAATAATTTTTGCTTTGTACTTTTATGTAAGTAAACTCAAGTAGCTAGGTCGCTTCCGATTTACACGCCACAATTATGGACAACGCAACCAGCAGCAAGCGTCGGAGGCATCAAGAACCAACGCGATCTCGAAACAAAATACACACGGTAGCGGAAATGTTCGTTATCCAATCAACATATGCGGCAGCACAAAACATATAACCCCTCGAAACAATCGAAATTGCGTCGCAAACAAAATAACATGCAACGCTGGGAGGAAATCCAAAGTTGAATCGTTGCTCCCGTCACACGACAAGAGGTGTTTGTGGTATGCGCGATAATCTGCAAGCAGTTAGATCACTACCTCGAATCAAGGTTTCATGCTGGGTGTGGTATCATCGACTCTACGTTCCGCCATAGACTCGCGATGAATTTCGATGCAGTATATAATTCGACTAAGTCAAATTCGGACCTGAGTGCTGAGTGCACAGCCACTGAGCTCTCGGCCAAGGACACAAACACTACGATCCTCCCGCAAACATCTTCACACTCACGCAACTCCAGCAGAGATGCTGAGACAGCAATGACACGTTTACCGCAGGGAGACACTCATGAGTTTCACACATCATTAGTGGCAAAAACGGGACGAGTAAGGTGTAAATTCGAGGCGTAACGCAACTAAAGAAGCAGCAACAAGAAAATGGAAGTGCTAAGGAGGAGGTGGAAGGAGTACTTCAAGTCCTAGAAGATTTGACTGTGAAGTACAATCAACAATCACCAGGAAGCGAGACCACGAAGGAGAAATTCACTGTGGCTCGATATATATAGCAGCAAAATTAAACGTGAAGCTAAAAGTAAATATCGCACAAAATGACTTTAAAAATAACAAACCAAACTCACTTTGGCACATCAACAAACGACCACCGATCACACCAAACTCCAACGAGTGAAGGCTGACAAATCTACTAAAATATACGCAGGAAAAACGAATATACTTGTTTAAAGCAACCAATTTAAATTGCCAGTTTAATGTATCTGCTATCACATTATCCATATCCGTTTGCATACATAACGATTACATATTTACGAATCAAACAATCAACTGAATCAAAAACAAGCTAAACTTCCGTTAATGAAAAGAATCGATAAAATTATTATCAGCCTGAAAATCATTATCAACATCTACTGCCTTTTTCACAATTTACCATGCCCATCAAATTTATACATATGTATGTCGATATTATACTCGCGTCAATATGTATTTACGAGTATTATGGGAATTAACATACAATGGAACATGAATTTGTCATTCAAAGGAAAATTAGCAACCATTCATTTGATTCTTTGATTGAAAATAAATAAAAGCTCTACGAACGTGCCGGAGGAAGTAATATATATACTTATAAGAGTAAGAATGCTGCAACCATTCATAATCTTATGCTATAGTTGAAATTATGGTAATCGTGAACTTGATTCTGATATTTACATTTCTTCTTGGGAATTCGCACTAAATACAATTTATTGTTAACAAGCATTGAGATCGGAGCGTGCTTCAACTTACGGCTACATATAAAAAAGTTCAACTTACGGTTACATAAAACAAATCTACTGAACTCACTGCATCCTGCCACGGAAACCGAAATTAAGGAAGTCGTGCCGTTCCCGGGAAGAGATTTGATGGCCAGAATCAGTGGGAAATGGCTGATAAATACGCTTGAACGACACTTCACCCGTTGACTTGGCGTTTAAACTACCGTCGGGGACAAGAAAGACGCAGCCGGCTCAAGGGAAGACGCAGGAAACAAGGAGTACTCCGAAATTCTTACATTCCGTCGCGACGTAAACCAACATTACTGACAGTTCAAACTGTCAGCCGAATGCATTCAGCGCTTTCAGCGCGTAGTACACTCAATTCTTAATAGGATCGCCACCAAGTGGAACTTATGATGAGTGGAATCAAGCGAGGGGAATTACTCGCTTCAACGGAACAAAAGCACTCAAAATAAGATTTTCCCGGCGGATGGAAGAGAAAAAACGTTAACACGGGGGATTATTTAAGCCGGGAAGATTGGCGCCCTTTTTCTCTTTTGTTCTGTGAAGGTTTTACTTACAAGCAATGGTGGAGCTGTGTGACACCATGTGATAAGGAATCAAAATTGTGATCAGCGACCGTCTTCCTTCTGCCAAGGAATTGGAGCCGGCAGTAAAAATTGAATCGGCACACGGAGACGAGACAACGGTGTTGTTTCAAGCGGATGGAAGCAAGGGGCCCCTTACTAGGATAGGTATTAAGTGTAGGTGTGTTTTTTGGAATAAAATTAACGTAGATTTAATTGTTCATTTTTATTTTACTTCTCGCGACACAAGGGCTAAACCTTTTTGTTCAGCTGTAAGAAGTGCGGCTCGGGAAATCTTCTCCCGGGGCGTTGGCCAGGCCGGAAAACCTGGAGTACTTAAATCAAGTGATAGTGGATAAAACAAGTGGTAGTGTTTGTGGGTGGGTAATTTCGGTTCCTCTGATGTAGGAAAGCCTGAATTTTCGTAGGCGGCGGAACACCTTAGCTCGTTCCACGGGAATAGTTCTCTGTTGTAGGCGATTCTCGCGGCTAAGTGGCGACGAGCCCCCAAAACTATCTGGTTGAGATTTCGCTCCAGACGGTCGTCTTCTTGTTCGGATGCCCCTCCCATTTTTTTTGTGGTAGGGAGGTGAAGGCACTTACGCCCACCGAGTCTGGCAGTGTGGGACTCCCATGGAGGATACCCTTGGACTACCCACTAAACACCTCCCCTGTCAATCTGAGAACCTAGCCTGGAACCGTTTGACACATTACTTAGGGCCAGGTCTGGTTTTGTTACGCCGTGGGGCGCCTTTAAGCTGGGGAGTCCCTTTCCTAGTGGGAGGGGAGAGGGGAAGAGGGATTGCCAGAAGAGCGATCCCCCAGCCCCAGCGCCTCCGGCTGCTGTGAGTCCCTTTTATATTTTAGGACTGCCCGAGCATAATGTGCCACCTGGTTCCATTTGTCAACCGATTCGAGCATCACCGCAACTATATTATCCGAGGTGAGCTCTCCCGTCTCCCTATAGAGTTCCCTTCGCAGCCTGTACGTGCAAAAAGTATGTCACAGGCATTGTCCACCTCTCCTGGGCAAAACCGACGATCTCACATCCGGGATGAGGCGCGCAGTCCACCTTCCCTTCGCGCAATTCCCCCAAGACTGCTGCAAATCGTTGAGCGAGCATTGTCTCTCCTCGTGGACAACCATCTCCCTCGCATCCTCGTTTCGGTGCAGGTGAAAAGCGTGGCGCTCTCTAGCAAGGAGGGCGACAGGTATCACGCCTGCAATCACTCTCACCGCCGAGTCGGAGACTGTTGGATACGAAGATGCAATTCTCAGTGCTCCTCTTCTCTGTACCTGTGCAAATCGTTTTCGGTATACCTGCTTGCTGAGAGCGTCGCCCCATACCTCTGCTCCGTACAGTTGCACTGACCCTACAGCACTCATCAAGAGGCGTCTTCTTGATGGGCTGGGTCCCCCTACGTTGGCCATAAGTCGACTCAGGGCCGATATTCCCGAAGAAGCCTTCTCAGCCGTTGCCCTGATTTGCTCAGAGAAACTCATCTTCGAGTCGATCAGTAGCCCCAGGTACTTCACCGCTGGCTTCGATTCGATTTGTATATCTCCAATACTGATCATCCTTACTCTAGGGATTCTCTTTTTTGTCAAGATAACCACTTCGGTTTTCTCCAGTGCTAAACTCAGCCCGCGAGCAGTCATCCAGTCCCTCACTCGGCGCATTAGCATACCTAGCCTAAGTTGCGCTTGTTCAACGCTGCGTCCGGCGACCAGAGCCGCAACATCATCCGAATAGCCGACCAAGCGCGACTCATCTGGCATCTCAAGTCTCAGTAGCCCGTCGTAAGACACGTTCCACAGGTCCGGACCAAGGGTCGATCCCTGGGCAACACCCGATGTAATTTCCATCCTCCGTTGGCCCTGTGTCGTGTCGTAGAGCAGGCTTTGGTCCTTAAGGTAGTTCCTCAAAAGCTGCATTAGATATTCTGGAACTTGAAAAGAGTTTTCCAGCGTGTCCAGAATATCCACCCATCTAGCGGAGTTGAAGGCATTCCTGACGTTGAGTGTCACCAACAGGACGATCCGTCGCTTGGTGCGACTATATGCCTCTGCCTTTTGGACCGCGTTCACCACCTCTGCAATCGCATCAATGGTAGAACGTTCTGCTCTAAAGCCGTACTGCCAAGGAGATAGGTCCCCAGCAGCACGAATCGCGTCAGTGAGTGTTCCCTTGATGAGTTTCTCTAGCACTTTCCCAGCCGTGTCTAGCATGCATAACGGGCGGTACGCAGACGGCGATTCGGGATTTCCCTTCCCCTTGCTGATCAGCACGAGCCTCGCCACCTTCCATCGTACCGGGAAAACCCCGTCCCGTAGGCAAGCGTTGAATGTGCTGAGCAGCAAGTCAGGACAATGGTGATAGACGAGCCGCAACACCTCAGCTGGAACACCATCTGGACCTGGAGCCTTCCTCGCTTTCAAGGAGAGGACTGCCTCCTCCAGTTCCAGCTGTGTGAAGGGTGGGCACTCGACTGCTGTTCCACCATGGACAGCGTCAACACGGACGGGATGGGCGGGGAAGAGTCCCCGCATTATCGCGTCTATCTTTTCCGCGTTATGTATACAATTCTTCCGTAGGGCACCAAGTTTCCCCATGACCAGCTTGTAGCCAAGGCCCCACGGATCCTTGTTCACATTGCCCACTAAGTCTTGCCAGCAGCCACCTGGTTGCATACCTCGTCACAGTTCTGCACCCGTTGAGCCTCACGCCAAAGCTTGTGACACTCCCTCCGGTTTTCAGCGATTTCAGGAGACCACCAGTACACTGGGGGCTTGCCGTGCCGGGGTCTTCGAGGGGGCATAGAAGCGCAGCAAGCAGTCGTGATTATGCTCATAGTAGAGGTCACCACGTCTTGAGCTGCCAGTTCTTCCGTCCCCTCTGGAGCTCCCTGCAGCGGCTCACCTGCTGTGAGAACCTTGACGAACCCCTCGACGCCCATTCTTCCAATGTTCCATCCAGTTGTAGAAGGCCGAGAGCACGGACGTTGGGAGGTAGCATCACTTATCTCAAGAAGAATGCACTGGTGATCACTGGCTGAGTAGTCCTCTAATACTTTCCAGTTGTGTATCCTCCGTACTAAGGACTCCGAGGCAAATGTCACGTCCGGTATGGTTCCCTCACAGCCAATATGGCGGAAAGTCGGCATACTTCTGGAGTTTAGTACGATGACGGCCGTCCTGGCCGCCATTTCCAGGATTCGTTTTCCCCGCGGATCCGTCTGAGGCATGCCCCATTCGATTGCTTTAGCATTGAAGTCGCCCCCAACGAGCACTTTACCCTCTGCGTTCGAGACAGTGCCCTCCAAAGCATTAAGCTTGGCTTGGAAAGATGATATCGACTCATTACGCGTTAGGTACACACTAAAGAAGGTGATCCCTGAGCACCGAACCCACACGAAACCATCCCCCCGTCCACAACTCTCCACTTAAAAGTCACTGTTCCGAACCCAGATAGCGGCAGTACCAGTTTCATCAGAGTACCATAATGCAGGACTTTTATTATGGTGTTGCTCACTCAGCAGCAAGAAGTCGGCTTTCCTGTCCCTCGCAAACTGCTCAAGCAGATTTTGGGCGGTTGAACTGCTTTGTAGGTTTAGCTGCAGGATGCGGATCATCGAAGCCTTGATTTTGCCTTCGCTAGGGCTTCCTGAAACACCCGACATTTTCCTGATCCCAAGAAGTGTCCAAAATCAAGTTTTGGATCAGCATCCTTGCAAAGGATACGGTGTGCCTCCTTCGTACACTCTTTTCTTCTATGTCCCATTTAACCGCATTTGTAACATAGGGAACTTCTATCGGGTCCTTTGCATACTTTTGTGGTGTGACCATAACCAAGGCATTTGAAACATTGAAGAGGCGTTGCTCTTTGCCGTATCCTACAGACAACCCAACCTATTCGTACATTGCCCCTGTTCAGGAATTGTTCGGCGTCCTTTTCGGTCGAGTCAACTATGGCCATGCGTTGTCCCCTGTTGTTTTCTGGTGTCAGTCTCGCTTTGATCCTTCCCACGCTAGGGGACTCCTTATGATGGCCTCTTCTTCCTCGGCCAGATCCGTCACGCAGTCAATGTCTCGTATTTCGATCGTTGCCATCGGCTCGAGCGGGGCTATTGTTGCGCTTTTGCCGAGGACTTTCTTTACTGCGTCACAGAATGCTTCTTTATTGCCGGCCTCTACTCCGAATCCGATCAGTATGTGGCCCGACCGCGGTGGTCGTACTAGTTTAATGGTAGTATTGGTGTCTTTGGGCGTTACGTTTTCCCTGATGTCCCGCAGTATTTCCGCGTAGGATCGGCCATCTAGGGGCTTTACAAGCAGTGCTTGCTGCCGGGGTCTTTGTCGGGGCTTCTGCCTCTCCTGTTTTGCATCAGAACCTTTTTCTAATTGGGCGTCCGTGCGAATTTTATTTTTTGGCTTTTTTTGAAGGAGTTTCTTAGCGGCTTTCTTCGCTCCTTTTGTAAGCACTGTCTGGAACCCCTGATCGCTGGGACGCTGCGCCCAAACGCCGCAGGAATCTCAGTCTGCACCAGACTGTCTGCTGTTCTCCGTTTTTCGTCTACCGTCTCTGTCGTCGTGTTAGTCTTCGTTTTTTTCGTGGTTGGTACAGCTCTCGATGAACTGTTGACATCGTGGCTGCAACCGCTGGTTGCGTCGTCGTCATTATTTTCGGTTTCATTTATTGGATGTTTTTGATCTTTTGATTTTGTTTGCTCCATTTTATTGGGTCCCCCCTCGGAGCCGCTATCTCCGTTCGTGTGCGTAGTCGCCTTTTTGGTCCCATGGTTATCTTTGCAGAGCAGGAAGGCCATGCGAGTGTTGGCACAAGCCCTTATGGGGACAAGTGCTCAGAGCCAGACCAGTGCTAATCGTGAGTCCGTCTCAACCAAACCTACACCACCAACCCAATGCTGCGAATTTCGAACGTACTCCGAGGCCTGCCAAGGTTTTACGGGGACGGAGACGGTATGATAGTTGAATTGGAGCCGTTCACACACGACTTTCACCTCGGCGCTATTGTGCAAAGCAACTAGGTCCAAACCATCACATCCGCCAGCCCAAAGCGTCAATTCCAGTTCGTTGTCCAAAGCGTAGTCCAGATACAATCAGAGTCGTTACCTGTCATCCCACCTCACGGCACTCCCCAAAGAATGCTAGCCTCCAAGAATGTTCTTGTCGACTGGCTTTCTCCCTGCGGGAATTTCCTCGGGTACGTGGGGGCGGAACTCCCAAAAGAATGCTAGCCTCCAAGAGTGGTCTTGTCGACTGGCATTCCCCCTGCGGAATTCCCTCGGGTACGTGGGGGCGGAACTCCCCAAAGAATGCTAGCCTCGAAAAGTGCTCTTGTCGACCGGCATTCCCCCTGCGGGATGGCCCCCCTTGAGAGGCTTAGAGAAACGAACGAGTGGCACCCAGCCCGTCTTTGGGTGAGCTAGACTGAGTCGGTAGAGCCTCCGCAGGAGTAGCCACAATAAAGCGGTGGCAGTTAGGGGGAATTTCAAAAAATTTTCCGGTAATAAAGTCCCCTTGCTCAATTTAACCATTTTCTCAACGTTAATAACAATATCCTAGACTTGTTCTTCTGTAATATGGAGCAATCAATGTTATCCTCATCTCCTAAACTTTTTCCTTATCTTTCTCCTGATCCTCATCATCCCCATTATGTTTTGAAATTTCATATATTGCCTCTGTCCGTTATCATCAAAAAGGGCATCAGCAATATAACCTTTATATGTATAACAAATTATGAGCAACCCTCCGAAACGATTCGCTTCTTTCTATTGCGGACTAGGTTTGTTACACCGAATTCTATGATTTTTAACGTTACTATATTTCTGACTTGAACCCGCTTGGGAATATAAGGAAGTCTTCTGACTGTTCCTGGTTTACTCTCGATGTTAGGTAAGCCTAGAAAGCCAAAGATCGAGCACGTAATCATTTTTCACGTATAAGATCTCCTGAGTCAGATCACTAAGGCTTTTTATTTTCGTAGTATTCAAGTTTCTTTGAACTCAAATCACTTTTTTTGGAAATATATACACTCTCTTTAAAATCCTCTTCCTGTATTCCATCTTCCATTTCGCTATTTAATAATTTCATTTGTCGAGGTTTGGGAGATTTTTAGAACCAGTTTTATTGTATTTTTAATGCTACTCTCAGCAATGGCCCCATCATGCGCACGCTATCCTCATTTCCTTTTATTTGCTATGCAGAAGAAATTATGAAGCTTATTATAGAGCTTGATGACTCTGTCAGCCCAGACCATGATGATATTTCTAATCACTTAATGAAATTATTAGATACTTCTATTTGTGTTCCCCTTTGCTTACTTTTCAATTCTAGCTTATCTTCAGGCTCTTTTACTTCGTGTTGAAAAATATCCTATATTACTCGTATTTTTAAAAAAGGTAGCACCTCAGACAGTACTAAATATCAGCCAATCTCCTTGTCACCTTGCTTTCCAAACTACTGGAGAAAATTGTCTACTCGTACCTTTTTTCACTCACTCAGGATGTATTAGTTCCTGAAGAATATGGTTCATTCAAAAATCATTAGAGTTGCCTGAAAAGCCTTAGAGGACCGTTTATAAGTCGAAACTTTGTATTTGAATTCCTTTGAAGCCTTCGACTCAGTAAATCACAATATTTGGTTAAACAAACTTAAATTTCTTAGTGTTCCTGAGTATTTCCTCCACTGGGTATCCTCTTCCTTATCCTTTAATGTAGGCTAGGTATCTTTTCAAGGCTGTCTTTCCACCCCATTCTATCCGTCTTCAGGTGTTCCTCAAGAATCCATTCTTGGTCCACTATTGTTCACTCTGTTTATGAATTACTTGCTACCTGTTGCCATCTACTCCTCATGTCCTTTATATGCAGACGACGTCAAAGGTTTTAAAATAGTGTCATCCAACGATGACTGTGCTCTGCTTCAAGAAAATTTGGATGCCTTTTTATTTTGGAGTTCTTGTGACCAGCTTTTGTTAAATGTTTTTGTACTCATCTTTCATTTTCCGATAATTCTAGTCCTCCAGATTTTCGATTTTTCTTAAATAATTTTTACCCAAGCTCAGTATATAAGTCGAGCCAAGTAGTAGTCTATGCAAGTGACATCAACATTTTGTCACGGTCATTAACAACTGCCAAAGAACTCTTCCTGAAACTCGACAGTGAAGCAAAACTAGTAGGGCTACAAATCAATGAAAATAAAACAAAGCTCATGACGCAGTCGAGGGAAAATACCTCAAATACACATAATGTCACACTTGGCGAATACAATATCAAATATGTTGGCGAAAACGGGAGCTGGTGATGAAAGAGACAAAATACTGTAATGAATCATGTGACGCCGCTGGCGACCACTACCAACACACATTGCTGCTAGGTGGCTTGTCATTTCATGTTGATTGTTACGGGCGCATATCCCACGTCAATTTTGTCGTGGGATGTCAAGGTGAATTGACAGCCACATGTCAGTGGAGTGTGTGAGTGGTGGCCGTCACCCAAGAGCTGTCGCCGATTTTCTTAATTTCGCGAGTGTGCGCAACTAGTTTGTGTAGCTCAGAAAATAGTTACTTAATTGTGTACATGGGCGTTCTGACAAATTAAATATTCCTGACGAAACCGCTCGCTGCAAAACAAAAAATAAACACTGGTTTGGGGAAGTGCCGAACAGGAAGCATGTCTGGTTGCGATTCGTGATTTTCCATAATCATTTAATCAGGTATTTCAATACTTTTATTTTCCTTTCTCTATTATGAATTGCGTTGACATCAGGTCCATGGAACAATGTGACTTCAAAGAACCGCCGAAATCGAACCTGCCGGGAAAATTAGTATTTCCTAGTTATCATAATAGTGGACATTTTTCAATGCTCGGTTTAGGTGATATTGTGATGCCGGGACTGCCACTATGTTTTGTAGAACGATGCGATGCATATAAAAGGTCACAGGGAATTACATCAGATTCCAGTCGGTGCCGCAAAAAAAGGAATGGGATCGAAATTAACGTATTTTCATTGGTCCTTATTATGATATTTTCTGGGTTTATTAATGGCAACTGTAAGTTCGGAGATCTTCAAAGCAGCGCAACCTGTACTATTGTACCTTGTACCTTTCACGCTCCTGCCCTTACTGACCATGGCATACGTAAAAGCTGATTTGAGACGGATGTGGAGTGAACCTTTTATAACACAACCAACTTCCAAACAGTTGGAAGTTTTGAACGGGCATTTATTGGTGGCTGAAAATTGTAGATGAGCGTAATCCATCTGGAGACCCGCGACCGAAACCCTCTCCGATCTAGTTGGCCGACAAGCAGCCACCGCGAAAATGGATTACGGTGCACGGATTGGTTGACCGGTTGGTACCATCCGTTGGCACTACTCAGACTTAACGTCTTGAACCGATGAGAGGTCAGTTCCTCGTTCGGAATTAGACAGAAAATCATGACAATACGCCGAAGAATACAGCTCGCAAATAAAATATTTTATTCAATTTTGACGATCTTAAAGATCAGCTGCACGGGAAACAAAGCTTCAAGTATACAAATCAGTGATAAGAGCTGTATTATGCTATGTTTGTGAAACCCAAACATCCGCAAATATATTGAATGCCTTTGAGCGACGAGTCCTGAGGCAAATAATTGGAGCGAAGCTAGACGGGGACCGCTGGCGAATTCGATACAACCATGAGTTGTATGAACATTTTAACGAGCCGGAAGTTTCAACGATTGTTAGACTGCTGTAGCAGCAATGGGCTGGCCACATGAATCGCATGAATGAACAACAGATACTGGAAAAGGAATTCGTTGGAGAACTGAAGGGCGGAGATCAGTCTGGATACCAAAGAAACACTAGTCTGACTCAGTCGACGGAGACAGTTCATTGCTGTTCGAATTTCGAAACTGGAGGACGCGGTCAATAGACTGAGAGCGTGTGGTGCACTTGTTGCAGGAAGCGAAGGCCTAAGAGGGGCTGTGGTGCTACGAAGAAGAAGAAGAAGTACTTGTTTTTATACATATTAAAATTTGTCAAGGATGCATCTAAACATTCATGTTTTGAGCATTGTGCTCTGCCAATTGGCTTTATAGATGAAAATACCAGGTTTAAATACTTTTATAAGCCACACTTAAATTATGAATTTTAAATTTTTTATCGTTCTAGGTATTTTGGTCCATACAAAGTACATACTTGTTTGGTCAACAAAATCATATTATCCTACATTTTGCTGCATTCATATTTATTTCAAGTTTCTTATTTTTCCCCCAAATCCCTGTTATTGCAAATTTGTAGGAATAACTCAAAAAAATAAGCAATGAACTGCCATAGAAAAAAAACTCAGCTTTTTTAATGTCATCGTTCGAAAGAACCGGGGACCCGCATCGATAGCAGGAACCTCCGCTAACCCAGCCATTAGATTGTGGTTTTCATTTTTCTTGTAAGGACTCCCATAAGGGATGGGGAGTCCTTGCACGTGGAATCCGCCATCATGACCTTAAGTCGAGTTTTGAATTGACGAAGAAAAACTGTCAACACCAAGCAGAAGCCATAAACAACGCAAGCAAAAATCAACAAAATTCAACATGGATCCAACCCAATTCAACCAATTCGTGAAAATCCAACAGGAACTGATGAAGGCAATTATAAACCTACAGCAGGACACGTTAGCAACTCAGAAGGCTCTCACCACTGTTCAACTGAAAAAAAACTCCAGCAAAATAAAAAAATACAGTTTTGATACCCAATTTTTAAAATGTCGATGCTAGAAAGAATCCTTTCGAAATTATAAATTGAGATTTGAAAATATATCAAAATTAAGGGAATTTTAAAAATCAGGAATATTGTGCAACACTCCTTCTCAATTCAATTGGTGCAGAAAACTCAACATGATCATGGAACGAGCAGCTCCAACTCTTCCAGGAGAACTAGATTACAAAAATCTGATGGGAATTCTCGAAAAACACTTGTCTTTGAAAAAAATCAACATTGATTTCTGGCTCAACATTAATTTCTCTCAAAGCAACAAGCAGAAAATCAATCAATGGCAGATTTTGTCGCTCTACAATGAGAAGATATTGGCGATTTTAAGTTCTTCTGCTCATCCAAAGCGTCAGTAGTTACAGACATTTTTCTGAGCCCAGTTCATCCGAGGGCTTCGCGGCAATTTAATCAGGGAGAAAATTCTGCAACCTGAAGCACTCGACTTCAGCGTGATCGTCAACAAAGCAATAGCGCTGGAGGCATCAAAACTCGACTTAAGGGAGTTTTCTCAGAAATCTTCAAATTCTTCGACGACCACGCCACCAACATCTACGAACATCAACAAAATTGACAAGAAAAAATTAAAAAACGATAACTGCGAAAAGAAGAGCCAAAATCACCAGTTCCAGAAGAACAAACCCCAATACAAATGCAGGGTCGACTTGTCTGCTTTAGATCTCAATGGAGCGTGCCTTTGATGTGGCCATCACAACCACATAGTGAACGATTGTAGGACTGATTCCAGGAACCTCAAATGCTCAAGCTGCAAAAAAACAAGAATACGTCAAGAAAGTCTGCATCTGTATGCTTCTTGAGAAGAAAAAGAAGCATCAGCAATTAACTTATCACATTTTGACCATAATTGAGCCAGGATTACGGTACTTTCCACGTCTAAGACGTCCTCCAAAACCATAACCTATCAAAAGACAACGAGCGATTTATCGCTATGGTAAAAATAGAAGGAAAACCAATAACCTTGGAAGTGGACTCCTGTTCAGACTATATATTTCTACTATAGACTATATATTTCTACTCCATCAATCCAAATATTTTGACCTCAACTTTTTCTCTACAACCAGCACCCTACACCCGATTTTTATTCATGCGTAGATAATGGTCAAATCAAAATCAACGTGAAGTTCGACAGAAAACAACAGAAGAAAAAATTTTCGTTGTTCTGGATGAATATTCTGGACTCCTGGGTGGAAATTGGATTCGATGCTTCAAGATTGACTTGAATTTCATCGACAAGACTCTCGAAAAATACCAAGGAAGCTCAATTCAGTGCATCGATGATAGTGAAGTTTTTTCCGAATTCGCAGACATTTTCGAACAGAAGGTTGGCTGCATTCCGAATTTCAATGTTTCACTAAAACTACGAGAAAGAGCCAATCCTGTGTTATCTGGGAAAGAAAAGTCCCTTACGCACTAAAGGACTGTGTTGATCAAGAACTGCAGACTCTCGAGAAAGCTGGAATCATCACCAAAGTGGAAACCAACAAATGGAGTCACCTCTCGTGGTAATTCCCAAAGCCAACAACTAAGTACGACTATGCGTCAACTACTGAACCGGGTAGAATGAATGGCTCATTGAGGTGCATTACCCATTTCTGAAAATCAACGACACTCTCAACAGTCTCAGGGACTCGAAGTATTTCTGCAAGTTGGATCTCTACAAAGCCTACCTACACATCCTCGTAGATGAAGCATCGAGCCAAATCCAGACAATATCGACTCACCGCGGGACGTACAAGGTCAACCAGCTCTCCTTCGGCATCAAAATAGCGCCTTCCGAACTCATTCGAGTTATGGACCAAATTCTGCAATAAATCCCAGAGACTGAGGTGTATTTTGACGACATTTGCTTTCGGGGGAGGACCAAGAGTGAATGTTGTCCAAGGCTACACCAAAAGTCGAAACAGTTTTGAAACTGTCGAGACCCAAATCGGCAACAGAAATCAAAAGTTTTTGGGACTCACTACTTACTACGCAAAGTTCATCCCAAATTCATCAACCGTCACAGCACCTATACGAAAACTTTTACAAAAGATTCCAAAGTTCAAGTGGTTAGCCCAATGCAACGCTTCCTTCATCAAGCTCAAAGGAAAAAGTGCCAGCGAGCGCGTGTTGGTGTCCTACAATCCAGCATTTCCAGTTCAACTTCCGTGCGACGTCAGCCCCTTGGGAATTGGCAGAGTACTTTTACACATCATCATTGGCCAAGAGAGAACAATATCTTTTGCATCCAGATCTCTGACAACGGCAGCAAAAACTACTCGCAACTCGATCGTGAGGCTCTGACCGTAGTTTTCTCTGTCGATCATTTTTTTCAATGCTTGTTTGGCCACAAATTCAAGTTGGCGACAGTTAATCAACAGTTAGCCTGAATTTTCGACCATCATGTTAAATTGGCAACTATGACGGCCATTGAACTGTAACGTTACGCAGTGTTTCTTTCTGGTTTCAATTACCAGATTGAATGTTAAAAAGAGCATCTACAACGGCAATGCTATTGCTTATCTAGGACTTCATTCAAAGCACGAGAGCATACCGACAGCTTGATTAACGCTGAAATCCCCCAGACTTGCAACCTCATGGTACAAGTTGTTTCAACCCTGACACTGACATCCAAATCGACTCGCGAGGAAACATCGAAGGAACAGTACCTGCAACAACTCCTGAAGAAGATGGACAACGGAGACGACCTAGACCTGGATTTTATCGTAGACCACGACATCATCTTGAGAGGTCGGCGCGTCGTTATTCCAACATCTCTGCAATCAGCTGTACTCCAGAAAAGAGGCCGTACAGACTTGCGCGTTACGAAGATGAAACGGCGCACGACACGCCCTGTATACTAAAAGGGAAACAACAAGGACATCGAACATCTCATTAGATCCTGCACCAGCTGAATCAGTGCTCGACACAGCCCTTCAAAAGCACCATCGCATCCATGGAGCAAAGCGGAAAAAACTGGTAACGAATTCATGTCGACTACGCCTGTCCGCTCCAAGGTCATCAGTTTGTGATTGTGATTGATGCCAAATCGAAGTGGACAGAAATTGGATCATGTCGTTCGGCTCCAAGATCGATATCTACAATCTTAATCTTAAAAGACATTTTTTCTCAGGACGCATTTCTAAATGTTATAGTGCTCGATAATATAACAATTTTCGCCAGCCAACATATCCAAACATATTACAAATAATCCAACATTTTTCTGAAATTCATAGCACCTGGGCACCCGGCGAGGAACAGTTCAACCGAAAAGAATGTTAAGATGTTGAAAAATCAAATCATAGCCATGAAGGATGACCCGGCGCCAATGAATGACAAACTTCACGAGATTCTACTTCGCTACTGAGCAACACTGTTGAAATTTGGACAATCACCAGTCCAAATGTATTTGCATGAACCCATCAGAATTCAACTGAATGCCTTGAAACTAACAGTTTTTCAAAAACTGGCAACTTTGGATAGAGCAACTCGACAACTCAGCGTGGAAGAACGAGTCCAGGCACGGTACTACAGCAACAACAAACTGTAGAAACCAGGCGCTATTATCGCCGAATCCGGTCAACTTCACTACCAGGTCTGATTTGATGCCGGATATACACTAAAACGACCCATAAACCAACTGCGCACCTTCAGGGTGAAACCATCCAGGTAACCTAGAAAAAAACTTTAAAATTCCTGACAACACAGAATCCGAATCAGAGAAACTCGGAAACCGGTTGAATACCCTTATCTTGGTGATGTGGTCAACATACCTGGTACCGGAACTCCCATACATGACGAACAACCGGCCCAGTTGGCATCCATGAGCCAATAGATTTTGAAGAGGAAAGACATCGAGAGATTGCACCAGATCCAGAACACCTATGGCGATCCAACAGGCAACGTCGGCTACTTCAGATTGCTTATGGCCGATTTGCTTGTTGAACTGTCTCCTTCTAATCGGTGGAGACAAATGAGCCCTTTGAAGCATAAGCGTTCCGCTAATTCCTTCAAGAGTCATAAAAAATCGCGTCCCCTTCGGGGTGCAGTAATTTCCTGCAGAAAGATGAGAAACGCGGCAATTCAATAAGCCAATCGGCGGAAAACTGCCACTGTGCAAGCGGAAGCGAAGCGTGCACTGCACGCGAATTGCCGCGAGTTTCCTTAACTTTTGTCTGCGGAAAGGTGCTCGGTGGATAATTGAGGAGTTTTACACTGCATCCGATTTCCCGGCTGTCGCATTGAACTTTTATTTAATACTCAACAATTGGTAAAACGAGGTGTCATCCAATTTCGCCACTTTGTCACGAACAATTTAATAATACACCGCCAAATACCCGCAGTAATTATCGGCGGAAAATCACATTCCCTATCTTCTACGTTTTTTGCACTAATCCCGTCGCTAGCTTTACCGCACTTCCAACTCATTCGCACCCGAAAATTCTCCATGTGAAAATTTTCTTGCTATTCCAAATTGCCGTACAGAAAAATTCACCGTGGAGGCTCTTTCATAGTCGTCGTTCCTACCCCCCGTTTTCTGTCCCCCTTTTCCGTATGATCGGCGCTTTTTACACTTCGCCGCCTGACCTCAGGACACTTTTCTCTGTTTTTCACAGCTAATTTCTCTATTTTCCATTCAAATTCACTGCCACTGCAAGGCTTTTTTTACCATTACAATCCCTCTGCAAATCTACTAAATTTCGCGTTCGAAACACAAGGTGAAGGCTTTCTTGTGTTGGCTTCTTCCGAGACGTCCACCACAAGAAAACTGCACCCACTTATTCTTTCGTAAATCACTAGCGACCGTACAACATTTCGACTTAGAAAACGATTTTGAAAATCCAACTTTCGACTAATCTCCGCTTGCACTTGGACACTTGAACAATAACAACCACTGCCATCATCTGTCAACTGTAGTTTTCCTTGCGGGCCAATGCAATTCATTGGTAGGTTGCTTTACAAAGGGGCTGCCATGCCCAAATTTTCAATTTAAATATTTTTTTTTTCAATTTACGATGAAAATTGGAGCAGCATTATGTTGGTTTTTCGAGCAGTTTGCCTATCCAAGTGCTCGATTACTACACCAAGCTAAGTTAAGAAGCGCACCAAACTGCAGCCGTGTAATCTTTTTTGAACGGTTATTGGTCACGTACTTTGCGCAAGCAGAATAGTAGTTCATTTTTAATGATTTGAAGATAGCGCGATCTTATGGCTGAAGGCCTAGTTATTGCCTTCAGCCATTAGATACTCATTAAAATTATTTGATGATTTTCTGAGAACTCTAGCACCTCAATGCAGCTAGTGTGCGATGTATGTCCATCTAAAAGAAGAAGTACCTTTCTTGCTGTTATTCTTGGAGGAAAATGGTTTTTCAGCCAATCAAAAAATAAATCACTATTCACATAGCCAGACTTTGGAAACATTTTTACTTCAGCACCAGGAAGCTAAGCGTCACAAAATTCCTGTTTTAGATTCTTTCCTTTCATTATGCAAAAATGTGGCAAGAATATATCCTCTCCATTAACACATGCCAATACTGAGGAGTTTTCACCCTTTTCTACCGAAGTAAGAGAAGTCATATTCTTAGAGCCTTTCAAGGCAACAACCTTCGCAGTTTTATTATTCAGCTGCAAACCGGTTTCATCCATGCTGAAAATGTTTCCAGATTTATCCGTAACCCCGCTTTCTTTCAAAAAATTCTTAAAGATGTCAAAATACGCTTTGAAATATATTTTGTTTAGACCATTTACTCTCGCAATATATACTTTTTCTGATTGCTGGATCGGAAGTTCAAGATTTCACACAAGAAATGAAGCAAGCCCTAATTGTTTAGTTTCATGATTGAAATTATATTTCAATTGCAGGTTTTCAGCTAAATAATAAGCCATGAAACAAATTGAGTCTCTAGTCAGGATAACCCACTTGATTGTAATTCTTTTAATTGTCCAACGATTTTTTTTTTGTTTTCAATTCCCAGCAATAAGTTTTTCCCATGGAACCTTTATTGAAACTTTGTGACTTGATGCGTATCTTTAGCGTGGTTTTCGGTTTGCCAAACGCTTTCGTTGCAGCATTCACTCCCATTTCCATATTTTCAACAGCTTTGACTGAATTTTTTAAACTATATTCAGACCATTCTTCTCTCCCAGACGTACCTTTTCTGATATAAAAAGTAGGCAATTTTCTAAAATGTAAAAAAACCAATGTATGAGCACACAATTTTATGTTCACAATAATTTGTTTATCATTAATTTGTTTATCATTTAATTTACATAAGAAGGAAGGTCCTGATAGGAAAATTGGAACAACTATTCTATGTTTTTCAATTGGACCAAATATCCCAATTTTCACTGATCTATATATCCCAATTGTCAGGGATAGATGGACCAACTTCTCGTTCGGACAAACAACGCTATTGACATTTTAGGTTAAGATCATGCTCAACTATACACTTGAGTTATATCACTGATCTTACGTCAAAATAATTTAAACCAACACTTAAAAATCAAATACAGAAAAAACTTTTCATCTCACCAAAAGAAATAAATGAAGTTTTTTCCCTAGAAGACATATGAAACTTATGAGCAAAGCAAAGCTTGTTTACATCTGCTCAAGTAGAAAACCACTACTTAGTGAATGCGGCGCTGCTGTGAGCGACCAGCAAAATATTCGAATGATCCGTCTATACCGGTGGTCTATCTATCACGGATTTACCCTATTAAAAGAAACGTCAAAGTCAAGTCAAAGTCAAAGTCAAAAGCGCTTTATTTAATACCAATCGTTATAAATTTTTAAAAGAACATAAAGCAAATTCCAAACAATAAAACTATGAAAAACTTAATGGCCCGAATGGCTCTCTAAATTTATACGTTATCACAAAAACACAAAAACAGAAAATAAACACGAATAATTTAGACATTGTCATTCAGCCACCAATACCTAGATTGCTCCATCTCAGCTCGACCAGCCTCAACGACGCCGTCAGAATCAAAAACATATCGCTTCATGTCCAAATACACGAATGCTTCTGGAAGAACGAAACCAGTAGTGACGCAAGTCACAATATACCCGTCTGTAGGGTGGAACGGCTGTGAAATCCAAGGGTTTTCACACATAGTTACAGATCTTGCGATATGATTCCGAAGAAGTTTCAATATGAAGATATCGACTCTTGTCACTTGAGCGGTTTGCTAAATGTTTCTATTCGATATATAGTGCTTCCAATCCACCTCAGGCTTTCTGTACAAACCAGTACATGCACGAAGACATTTCCTTTCGAAAACTCTTAATTTTTCCATAGTACTAGCACTCTGGTTGTAGCAGATCTGGCATCCGTATGTCAAAACTGGCCTACCCAGGGTCTTGTAACAAATAACTTTGACTTTTTGATCAATGTATCTGGAATGAAAGAGTCGCCGAAGAGCCATGGCTACTTTGAGTGCTTCACTGAGCATGATTTTGACATGTTCAGTATAGGACAGATACTGATCGAGATGAACACCGAGGTATCGAACACAGGATTTATGTAGAACCCGTTCTGAACTACCCTCACCAGCCATAATGTGGAAATCCTTCCAATTACGTTTCAGGTCTGACTGACCCCCTGCAGCGTTGTCTGAAACAAAATTGTTTCGCACTTCTGTGCATTGATTTTCATTCGCCAATTGTCGGTGTAGAACTGCACATCATTAAACATTTTTTGAAGATTGCTCTGAACTATTGTAGCTTTCCGGTCTGCCGGATAGGTGATCAGAGCATATGCAAACGCTACCAATGATCGTGTTGGCGAGACATTAAAGTCAAAGCTGTTCAATAGCTTGCGAATGAATATTGAGAAAAGCAGGGGCGTAGTAACTGTTCCCTGCTGCAGACCATTCAAGAACTTGAATTCGCGCATTGTTATCAGATTTCCATCAGTTACAACAAATGATTTCCCGTATAACATATTGCACATCATGGCGACAAGGTGTCTGGGGAACCTGTCCTGAAGAAGTTTGAAAACTAATCCATCTAACCACACCGTATCGAAGGCATTCTCCATACCAATGAGACATGCTCCAACACATTCTTTGCTGTTTAGTTTCCAACAGATGTCTGAGGTAACCTTCATTGTTGCATATATGGTCGAATGCCTGGCACGAAAACCAAATTGGCAATTCGGCATCAACTCATATTTTTCAATGTGGGCGTTTAATGCTCTGTTGAGTATCACTTCAAACACCTTGCTGATGTTAGGCAGCAAGCCAATTGGGCAATAGCTTTTCGGGCATGAAGATTCTTCTCCTTTCTTCAAGATCGGAAGTAACTTAGCCTTTTTCCACTCATTTGGGAAATATGAACTGTTCAACATGTTGTTGAACAATATGCAATAATTCCTAATAGCAACCTCCGGCAAATGTCGGAGAACTACATTTGGAATACCATCAGTACCACATGATTTCTTGTTGTTTACCTTGCGAAATATGAAACACAAGTCTTCATAGCTGACAAAATAATCAATAAGATTCAAGCTCGGTATGAGGTCAGATGTTAATGTTTCATCGTAATGAAGAACTGATTGGCCGTTCAGGCTTGATTTGAAGTTGGAAACTTTTGCTTCAACGACCTCTGAAATTATTTCATTCCCTCTCTCTGGGTATGGCAGATGAACCAATTCAAAATGTGTTCCAATCAGGGCAAATTTCTGCAATCCATCACATATAATCCTGTTTCCATTTCTATCCGGAGTCGTACTATCAATTTCGATACTAGCACTATCGAGACGATTTATCTCATCACTAGTGACTTCAGGTACGATACCTTCACTCGAGACTTCTTGCGGAATATGCTTTTCACTTTCACGAAAATGCCATCCGGGTCCTGTGGCCTAATACCCCTCAGTTTTTCCGCCCATTGATTGCTGACCTTACTCCTGAAGTATGAACGGATTAAGTTCCGGACATTCTTCAGGTGTAATTTCAACAAAGCTAGCGAGGGATGGTTGTAGTCCGAAAATCGTCGATAAATATTGTTGACGCGTGTGAGAAGAATGCTTTTCAATCTTTTCAACCTTGCGATAGCTGGTGTTTCATATCCTTCCATATTGTTTCGATGTTTAATCTTGGGAACTACTTTCTCAATCGTTTTCAACGTCAGCTTCTCTAACTTCGACAAATAGAGATCTATTTCATCGTCAGTTAGATTTCTGTTATTAGGAACCATTGAGCAAGCGTTGCCATCATCAGAAGAGGGACATTGCTTCTGGTACTCCCGGTTAGACTTCTTTTGAAACTTTCCCGAGTCTGTTTTTTTTTTAAATTCAACCGATGGTTTTCATGTTGAACTGGAATGAGGAAGAAACAATCTCTTTGATGATTGATTTCCGCTACGATTGCATTCTGGTCGCTATCGTAAGGAAGCACCTGCAGTTTCCGTTGAGGATTATTAAAGCTGAATTCAAGTCTTGCGTCAGCAATGCAGAGGTCCAAATATGAATTTGTCCTAGGGTATGTTGGGAACTCCCACTCATATAGGTTGCACCTGTATTCAATTTGGTTCTCTGTTATCCACGATTTCAGAAATACACCTCTTGGATTATTGGTGGCGTTCAGCCATGATGTATGCTTGGCGTTCGGGTCACCAGCAAGAATATAATAGCTATGCAGCCTGTTCAATTTGAGTATTTCAAACAAGAAATTGAGCTCCACCTTGAGCTTGAGAACAGTTCCACCAGTTGCATAGGCAGAGATAACGAAGAGGTTATCCCCACCTTGCAGTGAAATTGTGATGACGGACACTTCAAGAAATTCAAAGTTTTTGAATTCGACTTTTTCAATATTGTTACATGTACAAATAATTCTGCGAGCTACTGTCGCAATTGTTTTCACAACAATTAAGAACATCAACAAAAACGAATTTACTCGAAACCACGAGAACCTAACAAGCATGAACAACATCTGAAAGTGAGTCACTGCTCCATTCATTCATGCTGGAATGTTCCCACTAATTCACCAATGTACGAGAACTGAGTTGAATGATTAGACACCTTATATAAAGGCGAACTGAATAAATGGGGGCATCATTCATTTCGACCGCGATAAGAACTGCGAAAGTGTGTGGGAAGCGATATTTTTCGAGTAATAGAAAAGTGATTTTCGTAAAAGTGAAGTGACTTAGAAGACGATTGCGATAAGAAATTTATGGACAAGTGTTAGATTTTTAATAGTGAAAATTAAACTTAGTGAAAGTGTTAAACTGATTATTGTGCATTTTTGTAATAAAATAAACTCTTTTAACTTAAATTAAAAGACATTGCGTTTTCACTTTCCCGGAACATTAAAATTATTGGCCGCGAACCATAACACGCGACATTATTTTGGAAACAATAGGGTCTTCGAACCAATGTCCCGGTGCCACCTCCCCCATCACCTATTACCCTATCGTTTCTTACGAGTGCAAAATCTTTGAATTCCATGGAATGCCATGAATTGAGGTGGGTTTCAGTGATAAGTATGATGTCAGGCTTTTGCTTAACAAATATTCAAGGAGATAATCACGTCGATGTATAACAACGATAGAGTTGACGTTGATCGATATGAGGCAAAGCCTATCCATGGGAATATGACTGGATGACAAGTTATTATTAGGCATTTGAAAGACCTAAACGCTGAAAAGCAAAGTTAATTTTTGAATCTTGTTTGTCGATTCTCTCCGATAAAGAATTAAGTTGCTGGTAGATTTTGAGAAGCAGCTCATTATTGCCACTTATATTATTTACATTATTTCCAGCATTTTCTGCTGGTCCTCTAGCGGCGAGTGCAAATGATACTCCGGGCTTGACGAAGTTGGAAGGTATGATATTACGGTGTACTTGTGTTTACTTTGGAGCAAATTTAACTTTTGCATCTTGATATCGGGAGCATCCTCGATATGATGCTGGGTGACCAAAAACACCGCAGTTAACGCAGTATAATTTTTCCTTAGGCTTCGTCTGAGCCAATTTGCACTCACCGGGAACATGAACGTCTTTGCATTTAACGCAACGATAGTGCATAGCACAATTGCTAGCCGAATGTCCAAATCTTTGATACCGGTAACACTGGTTGACTTCTCTTTTCTGGAGGCATTCCCACCTCACCACTCTGAAATTCAAGTACCTTATTTGTTGAAGGGGACTTGGACTGCTCTTATTTGCAATTTGTACCAGGTAAAGTGGTAAATTCTTCCTTTCTATGGTCGACCTTCTTGTCGCAAAGACTTTGACTGAAACAAAATCAATATCTGGTGCAGCTTCCTTGAGCACCTGAAGAAGATCGACCGTATCCTCTCCGCTGTCCAAACCCTTCAACAAGAAAGTCTGACTCTTTTCACTTTTTGGGGTATAGGTGAAGTGTGGAATCTCCCCAGAAATCAGCGCATCTTTGGCTGGCTTGAAATCAACCAGTGATTTCATCCTTATAGTTAATTTTTCGGCATTAACTCTTTTGATTTCGAAATTGGCCAGTTTATTTTTGGCTGCCAATAGCCGAACCATATCTTTCCCGGTTTGTCCGAACAAGTTTGTTGGCGGAACTTTTTCTGTCTTGTTGGAAGCTTTTTCAGAGGAACCAGCAGAACTGCGGGCTGGTTTTTTCTCCTTATTTTTGTTCTTTAAATATTGAATAAAATTTAATTCATTATCTTGATTAAAATTACCTGCGATGTTTTCTTCGGTTTCCATATCTTCGGTTAATCCCTCCAGCGCTGCAAAATAGTTTTGGCTCTCGTTGGTGCCACCAGCACTTAGAACTTCTTCTGGAATTGCTTGCTTTGTACTTTTCTTCGGCTTTGTTACCTGTTGCCGTTGATTTTGCGGCTGCGTCTTTTGAGGCTTCATCCCTTTCTAGAAGAGATCCTTGAGGGTTCATCATTTTCTTTTTGCAATTTGGCCATTTGTTGGTTGTCCGCTATTATTTGCAGCTTGCACCCTCTATCTGCGGAGTTTTCTTCGTTATGTTTTCTTTTGGTGATTATTGCCAGTTTCGTATTCGTCGTTTCCCCAGGTTGCCGCAACGATGGGAAGCGGTTGGGCTCCTCCATACCAGCGGCGAAGTTTTCTTTGGTCATTTGTTTTTCGTTACCAATCGAAGTAAAAATATTCGATAGAAATTTCCTGAGTCGATTACTTCGACATATTTTTTTCGGTAAAAATTAACTTCGGACTAACGTTTTAAAATATTAATTTAATTTTTGAAAACTTTTGACAGGAGCGATTTAAAAGACATCTATACGTAAAGACTACTACAATCCATCCTCGTTAAAAGAAACGTCTGTACACATCGAATGGTAGACATAGAGTTTTACTAGGAAATTAATTGAACAGGTAACCTATTAGAAATGAGGAGTCAAATGAAAAAATAATACTGTGCCCTTAATAAGAGAATCCAAAGAAACGCGGCAGTTGCTTACGCTGGACCAATAATTTGGTATTCGAGTGAGGTATAGGAATGGTATATGGGCATGCGAACTTTGACCGAAGCTAAGTAATGTATGTTAATGATATCTCTTCCTTAAGGAAATTTATAAGACACATGATATGGAAGTAAAATACCATTCTTGTCTATACACGTACGTACTTTAAAAATCCATTAGCTTTAAAAACTTCTCTTACAAAAATGTTTATGCTACACGTCTTTCTATCTCCACAACCCATACTTAAAAGAATAATATTAGCAAATAAATGCAAAGCTATCAACATCAACCTGAACTTGCCTCGTGGCATTTTTGCCCACTTCCCTTATTGCTGTGTCAACCATTGTCCTTAATAGCTGATTTTACAATGCTAAATGCCACCAACACCGGCACCCGACTACCACCCAACTCACCGAGCTGGCAATGTTGTGATACCACTAAACGCTGACATTCTATGACGGCACAAACCGCGGCAAGTAAGAATATCCCAAGGACATAACGTTCTTTTCAATTTGATTTTGATCGTTTTATTATTTTGCAAAATGTCCTTTTGTGACGGGTTAATGCTTCGCTTACGCTATTTGTTGTCGTCATACTGTGCCCCGGCATTACACCACGCTATGACGACAGGAAATTTACTTAGAAAAAGAAGAAAACACGCGCAGCAGGCTCGTCCTTCTCTTCTCCAGCTGTTGAGTGGATTACGAAAAGAGACCTCTTACAAACATGGGGGCATGATGGTTAGTTTGGTTGGCGGACAAAATGGTGATGGTAAGCACAAAGCGTGTTATGTATAATATTCCTCGGGAGAATTGTAACGTATGTTGTCACCCCCAAATGAGAAAAAATATTTGGAAAATGTTGAATATTTGCAACCGGATGACAGCATAAGGAAGGATCATGTGGGAGATTGGGGGGGGGGGGCTAATGCTTGTATTATGGTAGAGTCAAGTGCTCTAAAAGGCTTTTGATGTTTCTTAAAAATTTAATGTGGTCCTGTTGACTAAAGTGGCTTTATTGAGCTTTTAATGTGATTGTTTGGTAGACATTGATTTGTTTTTAGGAAGGATACAAAGTAAAGTCTGTGGAAAATGATTTTATGGTTGAAGTTCATCGTTTTAAAGTGATTTTTTTACTGGATCTGTACTTTATTGTCGGTATTACCAAATAATTCTGCCAAACAAAATGAATCTCCAATACAAGGCAGAAATTTTTCATCCCTAACCAGACAATTCTCTCCTGGCGAACGAAGTGAAATTCCTTAGTGGTCATAAAAGTAATAACTTAATACCGTATCAAATACTCTTTTGATATATCTCTTATTTCCAATTCCAGCCAGTCTAACTTTTCAATACGTTCTGGTTTACTGCACAATATCGTCTCAAAGCTACCAACGAATCTCCTCTGAACCGTTCATACTGTCCTGGGAGCGGCAAAAAAATAAACGAAACTTATTCCAGCACTAACCTCAGTAGTGTCGTACATCAAAACCATTTTCCCTCTTTGGTATTTCCAATATATTCCCAATTGCAATCCTGCTTAAGTTTTATTGTATCGTTAGGACGAGTAGAAAACATAAAGTTCGATGCCATAAGAGGATTTCTGGTTTTTGAACAAGATACTTTTATGTGAAATCCTTGATAATTCCTTCCACTCGGCTACCTTGGCTATTGATGTGCTTATGGCATTGGAATTGGTAAGTTTCAGGAATAGTTTGGGCAAGGAATGGTATGAGTGGATTTAATGCAGGGTTGTTGGGAAGATTTTCTGCAATTCTCAAAGGATATTTGGGTTGAAAGTCTGTTAACATTGAATTTTTAATGAAGTATTGTTTTTCACTGAAAGTATAAGATGTATATCTAAATTTATAACTACATTGTCCTTGATACAGAATATCATGCATCATACTGTTTTTTTTTTTTGTGGCTAGGGATGCACAAAGTGTGGAACTCCCATGCACACAAGAAAGTAACTGGACTACCCACTAAACACCTCCCCTGTCGTTTTGCTACGTCCCTCTTCTAGCGGGAGGGGAGAGAGGAACAAGAATTGCCAGACAAGCGATCCCTCAGCCCCAATGCCCCGGCCACTGTGAGTTCCTTTTATTTTTTAAGGACTGCCCGAGTATAATGTGCCACCTGGTTCCATTTGTCAACCGATTCAAGCATCACCGCGACTATATTATCCAGGGTGAGCTCTCGCGTCTCCCTGTCTCCCTGCTTAAACAAAATGCATTATCCGTATGTGTACAAAAATTGTAACCATCTTTCAGTTGCCAATCAACCTTCTTTCTAGCAGGTAATGGCCCTAGTCCCAGGAGAGCTCTCAGTTAAGATTTGTTTTAGTCGCGTT
Organism: Odontomyia ornata; assembly: GCA_963969285.1. Classification (NCBI taxonomy): domain Eukaryota; kingdom Metazoa; phylum Arthropoda; class Insecta; order Diptera; family Stratiomyidae; genus Odontomyia; species Odontomyia ornata. Next base: position 7,680,329 of record OZ017741.1, read on the forward strand.
TTTTCGAATTTCGGGATTGACTTCAATTTCGATGAATCGTACCTGTATATTGATTCTCATTTTTGTAAACCCACATGCAGCAATGACCGCGGAAAAACCCAAATGCAGTTGAGCAGCGACAAGTACTTCAATTGGAGTTTTCGAGCTGAATTTTACCTACGATAAAAGGGCTTGTGGTATGTTATTCTCGATAGTCTTGAACCGCCAGATGCATTTACGATAATTGCTTGTTTGATCGATGACTCCCAAATTCAGCCGACACGATCCTGCGATAATGCAAAAACAGCATAGTTGGCGTTGAAAGGATACAATCAGCAAAATATTCCTGTTAGGCGAGTGAGCATTTTGTGGAATATCATGCAATTGAAAGTGGGAGCCGCTCTGGGAAGAATTTCAGAATTGTTTGCGCTACCTCACTGGGCCAAGCAGTAAGAATGGGTAGATAACCACTTTGGAGATGCGTAAAGACCGACTAGCGTTTTTTTTTGTGGTAGGGAGGTGAAGGCATTTACGCCCGCCGTGTCTGGCAGTGTGGGACTCCCATGGAGGATACCCTTGGACTACCCACTAAACACCTCCCCTGTCAATCTGAGAACCTAGCCTGGAACCGTTTGACACATTACTTCGGGCCAGGTCTCGTTTTGTTACGCCGTGGGGCGCCTTCAAGCTGTGGAGTTCCTTTCCTAGCGGGAGGAGAGAGGAGAAGAGGAAATGCCAGAGGAGCGATCCCCCAGCCCCAGCGCCTCCGGCTGCTGTGAGTTCCTTTTATATTTTAGGACTGCCCGAGCATAATGTGCCACCTGGTTCCATTTGTCAACCGATTCGAGCATCACCGCAACTATGTTATCCGGGGTAAGCTCTCCCGTCTCCCTGTAGAGTTCCCTTCGCAGCCTGACCCATTTTGTACACGCAAAAAATGTGTGACAGGCATTGTCCTCCTCTCCTGGGCAAAACCGACAATCGGGAGACCGCGACTTACCGATCTTGTGCAGGTAAAACTGAAAACACCCGTGCCCGCTCAAAAGCTGGGTCAGATAGAAGTCAGTCTCACCATGCCTTCAATTTAGCCACGGTCTCAAATCCGAGATGAGGCGCGCAGTCCACCTTACCTTCGTGCGATTCCCCCAAGACTGCTGCCAATTGTTGAGCGAGCGTTGTCTCTCCTCGCGGACAACCATCTCCCTCGCATCCTCTTTTCGGCGCAGGTAAATAGCGCGGTGCTCTCTAGCAAGGAGGGTGACAGGTATCACGCCTGCAATCACTCTCACCGCCGAATCAGAGGCTGTTGGATACGAAGATGCAATTCTCAGTGCTCCTCTTCTCTGTACCTTGTGCCAATCGTTTTCGGTATACCTCCTTACTGAGAGCGTCGCCCCATACCTCTGCTCCGTACAGTAGCTCTGACTCTACAGCACTCATCAAGAGGCGTCTTCTTGATGGGCTGGGTCCCCCTACGTTGGCCATGAGTCGACTCAGGGCCGATATTCCCGAAGCAGCCTTCTTGGCCGTTGCCCTGATTTGCTCAGAGAAACTCATCTTCGAGTCGATCAGTAGCCCCAGGTACTTCACCGCTGGCTTCGATTCGACTTGTATATCTCCAATACTGATCATCCTTACCTAGGAATTCTCTTTTTTGTCAAGATGACCACTTCGGTTTTCTCCAGTGCTAAACTCAGCCCGCGAGCAGTCATCCAGTCCCTCACTCGGCGCATTAGCATACCTAGCCTAAGTTGCACTTGTTCAACGGTGCGTTCAGCGACCAGAGCCGCAACATCATCCGCAGAGCCGACCAAGCGTGACTCATCTGGCATCTCAAGTCTCAGTAGCCCGTCGTAAGACACGTTCCACAGGTCCGGACCAAGGGTCGATCCCTGGGCAACACCCGATGTAATTTCCATCCTTCGTTGACCCTATGTCGTGTCGTAGAGCAGGCTTTGGTCCTTAAGGTAGTTCCTCAAAAGCTGCATTAGATATTCTGGAACTTGAAAAGAGTTTTCCCGCGTGCCCAGAATATCCACCCATCTAGCGGAGTTGAAGGCATTCCTGACGTCGAGTGTCACCAACAGGACGATCCGTCGCTTGGTGCGACTATATGCCTCTGCCTCTTGGACCGCGTTCACCACCTCTGCAATCGCATCAATAGTAGAACGTCCTGCTCTAAAGCCGTACTGCCGAGGAGATAGGTCCCCAGCGGCACAAATCAAGTCAGTGAGTCTTCCCTTGATGAGTTTCTCTAGCACTTTCCCAGCCGTGTCTAGCATGCAAAACGAGCGTAATGCAGACGACGATCCGGGGTTTCCCTTCCCCTTGCTGATCAGCACGAGCCTCGCCACCTTCCATCGTACCGGGAAACCCCCGTCCCGCAGGCAAGCGTTGAATGTGCTGAGCAGCAAGTCAGAACAATGGTGATAGACGAGGTGCAACACCTCAGCCGGAACACCATCTGGGCCTGGAGCCTTCCTCGCTTTCAAGGAGAGGACTGCCTCCTCCAGTTCCAGCTGTGTGATGAGTGGGCACTCTACTGCTGTTTCACCATGGACAGCGTCAACACGGACGGAATGGGCACTATCGCGTCCATCTTTTCCACGTCATGTACACAAGGCTTCCGTAGGGCACCAAGTTTCCCCATGACCAGCTTGTAGCAAAGACCCCACGGATCCTTGTTCACATTGTCCACTAGGTCTTGCCAGCAGCGAGCCTTGCTACTGTTGATCAGCTTGCGAAGGCATTTCCTGGCCGACTTATCTGCTGCCACCTGGTTGCTTGCCTCGTCACGGTTCCGGGCCCGTTGAGCCTCACGCTGAAGCTTGTGACACTCCCTCCGCTTTTCAGCGATTTCAGTAGACCACCAGTACACTGGGGGCTTGCCGTGCCGGGGTCTTCGAGGGGGCATAGAAGCGCAGCAAGCAGTCGTGATTATGCTCATCGTAGAGTTCACCACATCTTGAGCTGCCAGTTCTGTCATCCCCTCTGGAGCTCCCTGCAGCGGCTCACCTGCTGTGAGAACCTTGACAAACCTCTCGACGTCCATTCTTCCGATGTTCCATCCAGTTGTAGAAGGCCGAGAGCACGGACGTCGGGAGAAAGCATCACTTATCTCAAGCAGAATGCACTAGTGATCACTGGCTGAGTAGTCCTCTAATACTTTCCAGTTGTGTATCCTCCGTACTATGGACTCCGACGCGAATGTCACGTCCGGTATGGTACCCTCACAGCCAATACGGCGGAAAGTCGGCGTATTTCCGGAGTTTAGTACGACGAGGGCCGTCCTGGCCGCCATTTCTAGGATTCGTTTTCCCCGCGGATCCGTCTGAGGCATGCCCCATTCGATTGCTTTAGCATTGAAGTCGCCCCTAATGAGCACTTTACCCTCTGCGTTCGAGACAGCGCCCTCCAGAGCATTAAGCTTGGCTTGGAAAGATGATTTCGACTCGTTAGGCGTTAGGTACACACTAAAGAAAGTGATCCCTGAGCACCGAACCCACACCAAACCATCCCCCCGTCCACAACTCTCCGCTTGAAAGTCACTGTTCCGAACCCAGATAGCGGCAGTACCAGTTTCATCAGAATACCATAATGCAGGACTTTTATTATGGTGTTGCTCACTCAGCAGCAAGAAGTCGGCTTTCCTGTCCCTTGCAAACTGCTCAAGCAGATTTTGGGCGGTTGAACTGTGGTGTAGGTTTGGCTGCAGGGTGCGGGTCATCGAAGCTCTGATTTTGCCTTGGCTAGGGCTTCCTGGAACACCCGGCATTTTCCTGATCCCAAGACGTGTCCAAAATTAAGTTTCGGATCAGCATCCTTGCAAAGGATACAGTGTGCCTCCTTCGTACACTCTTTTCTTTTATGACCCGTTTCACCGCATTTATAACAAAGGGAACTCCTATCGGGTCCTTTGCATACTTGTGTGGTGTGACCATAACCAAGGCATTTGAAACATTGAAGAGGCATTGCTCTTCGCCGTATCCTACAGACAACCCACCCAATGCGTACTTTGCCCTTGTTCAGGAATTGTTCGGCGTCATTTTCGGTCAAGTCAACTATGGCCATGCGTTGTCCCCTGTTGTTTTCTGGCGCAGTCTCGCTTTGATCCTTCCCACGCTAAGGAACTCCTTTTTGATGGCCTCTTCTACCTCGGGCAGATCCGTCACGCAGTCTATGTCTCGTATTGCGATCGTTGCCATCGGCTCGAGCGGGGCTATAGTTGCGCTTATGCCGAGGACTTTCTTTACTGCATCACAGAATGCATCTTTATTGCTGACCTCTGCCCCGAATTCGACCAGTATGTGGCCCGACCGCGTTAGTCGTACTACTTTAATGGTAGTATTGGTGTCTTCGGGCCTTACGTTTCCCCTGATGTCCCGCAGCACCTCCGCGTAGGATCGGCCATCTTGGGGCCTGCTGCCGGGGTCTTCGTCGGGGCTTCTGCCTCTCCTGTTTTGCATCAGGTCCTTTTTCTTTATGGGCGTCCGTGCGAATTTTATTTTCTGTCCTTTTTTGAATGAGTTTCTTTGCGGCTTTCTTCGCTCCTTTTGTAGGCACTGTCTGGAACCCCTGATCTGGTGCTCCACGCCCGTCAAGTGCCTCTTCCTTCCTTCTTTTATCCCGATCTCCTCCGACGCCATTCTTTTATTGACTTTTAATGATGGAGCTATCTGCATGTCCCCTTTAGATTTTGCCCCAAGCGCCTCTTGAGCCTTCTGTTCATCTTCGGCCCTTAACCAGCTCCTGCGAAAGTGCCCTATGCGATCTAGGAGCTCCTCTAGTTCAAGGAGCCCTTCCTTTGTTAATTTTTGGGGAGTCGCATGCAGCTTGTATTCTTTTCAGAACATCTCCCGCTTTTCGAAGTAGTCTTTCCTCTTCGTATCGCTGGGCCGCAATTGTACCTTGCAACCATCCTTGGGAGAGGTTTTCACGTTCCGTTTCCGAGTGCAGTACTTCCGCCACTTTTTCAACGTTGGCGGTACAATCACGCGGTGTCTGGTCACTCTTTGCTTTTAGTACCGTAATCTCCTCGTTTGCTTCTGGATTTTTCGTTGCAATGTCGGGATTTGTGACCCTTGCATCGGTCACTTTAGTAACGGTCGCAGCGGTGATAATCGAATTTCCGGTGCTCTTTATGTTATCTTTCACTGCTCGAACACCTGAAGCATTCTGCCGAGTCTCCCGCTTCTCCTTAATAGGACGCTCGGGCGTTCGCATAATTTTTTTGCTACGCCCAAGCGCCGCAGGAATCTCAGTCTGCACCAGACTGTCTGCTGTTCTCCGTTTTTCGTCTACCGTCACTGTCGTCGTGTAAGTCTTCGTTTTTTTCGTGGTTAGTACAGCTCTCGATGTACTGTTGAAATCGTGGCTGCAACCGCTGGTTGCGTCGTCGTTGCTATTATTTTTTATTTCCTTTTTTGGAGTTTTTTGGTCTTTTGATTGCTCCAGTTTTGTTGGGTCCACCCTCAGAGCCACTATCTCCGTTCGTGTGTGTAGTCGCCTTTTTGGTCCCATGGTTATCTTTGCAGAGCAGGGAGGCCATGCGAGGGTTGGCACAAGCCCTTTTGGGGACAAGTGCTCAGAGCCAGACCAGCGCTAATCGGGAGTCCGTCTCAACCGAACCTACACCACCAACCCAATGGTGCGAACTTCGAACGCACTCCGAGGCCTGCCAAGGTTTTACCGGGACGGAGACGGTATGATAGTTGAATTGGAGCCGTTGACACACGAGTTACACTGACTAGCGTTAGAACAGGTTTGATGAAAAATCGTGGAAGAACTCCACTGTAGGAAAAAAAGATACGGTTGCTACAGTGACGAAGCAGACTTTTTGGGGCTGGATGGTAGGGGCAATTTATGCCCTGATTGTAGTGTAGTAACAGGCTTTTGCTTAGGATAGGTTGCGGAAAGCATAGGCACAGGCCTTCATTCAATATGGGTTGGGGCAATGGCAGCCAATCCTGTAGCTGTTAACTCAAAGACTAAAAGTCAGTTGTCGGTTATTCAGAAAATTTTTGGTGTAATTGACACAGGAATTGCAACCGACGGATTTTAAGAGTGAACGACGACCAGCCATCATTGATGCGGGAGGATAGCAAAATTCCAGATCATTACAGCAGGTTGGCGTCAAATTCAAAGCTGTTGGTTCTGAGGCGCGTGAAGTGCGTCGTGACAGGTTATTTCTGCATAAGAAAGTCCGACACTCGGTCGACAAAGGAGGAGTTTGTTGTGTGCAATTAAATTGGCGAGAGTGGAGTATAAAAGCGAAGCAGTCCAGCGGAAAAGTGTTAAGTTTTCACGCCTTTTTTCTTGCGAACAAAACATACACACTCGTACATTTCGAGTCCCTTCTTGTCGTTCTCTCAAAGTGTGTAATGTCTTCGGCCCGGTGCAATTGCAATTGGTATCCCCAATTGCACACATTTTCATGACTGCAAGGAAATCAACAGTACCTGTAGCATTGTTGCATCCCAGACAGGAAAGTGTGCTGTTACGCTGTAGTGTAGTGCGAACGCATTTTCCTGGTGTGCTTTCTCGAGAACTTAGTAGAGTTTAAAAACATAGAAGGTACCGCCACTCGAGATATAATTTTGGAAACGAATATCGCTGATGGATTGCTATAGCTTGTTAATGAGAATATCTATACCGAAAGAAAAATGTATCGCCTGCATTTCAAAAAATTCAACTGCTCTTGCTATCGAGTGAATTAGCTGATGCATTTTCTTAATTAGCTGGTATTTTATTTGAGGTATCGTAAAGTCCACACGGAATTCTAGATATAATCCATTTAACAGGACATTCCTGAACACTGTCAGAAGCGCACTATTTACCCTTAGTTATTATATTCAAGCATACACATGACATTATCTCTTAATTCACTTACCTCCTTCACCTCCAGAAATGAAACGGTTTTGCCTCAGTCGAAAGGTTTTTTTTAGACATATATACTCGTATAAGTTGGTGAACTGTTTTGAGATTGCCTGCATGCTATTCGAGTTATTTTTTCTTATCCGTTATTGTAGTAGGAGTCATACGTAGGTTAAATATAATTATATCTAGAATTGTAAAACGTAACTATACGAAATAACTTATAGCCAGCATCTGTTTTTTGGAAATTTATTGTGAGGCATGGAAGACGTATGGGTTTCTGAACTTTGTAGTGAATAAGTAATTTTCAACTGTCCGTAAAGGACTGCAGTGATGTTCTGCTGCCTCGGCAGAAGAAGATGGAGGTATCTGCCGAGAATGCCTTCGTCTGGGGACGCGTGAATGCGCTGGCAGGCTAGCATTGCGGTGTCGTGGGGCGGGTTCATTTCCCCAGCACGAGGACCCACTACAAAAAATTTCGCACTCACGAATTTTTGTGGTCAAACTAAAACGAAGCGACCGAAGTCGCAAAAAGTGTAGGTAACTACACCGAGAGAAAAAGTACTTGTTCCGAGAACAAGTGGAACCTGTAACGAGGGGCGGACTTGGGGTAACCTCGTCGTTACCCGACGAAGCTCATGGCCCACAAATGAGAGAAGGGCAACCGGGTGGTGATGGAGCCCCTTCGAACCAGGAGAATCAGGGTTCAGAAGTGCTCCCTCATCCGCAAGTTTTTACAAGTTACAACTTGTCAGCCCAGGGTTGAATTCTGATCCACAAGCAGCGCGTGTCTTGTCATGGATAGTCATGGATTAGCTAATCAGCCAATCACATGAAATCAAAATCCATGTAATGTAAGACACTTAGGCACCGCTGGTTTGGGGAGCGGATCAGAATCCTCCGCAAAATGAATGTTGAGATAATAATTTCCGAATACAAATAGGGATTCTAATATCATTTGGCCTTACTAGTCATACAATGGTGGTAAACCACCAAAGTATAATTCAAAAGCAGGACCAAACGATATTGATGTCCAAAGACAACACACGCTCGGAAGTTACTAGACTTGCTGGGGCACGATTAGTGCAAAAACCCTCGGGAGTTACCTACCCGCCAATAACCTTGACACCTTGTGGGGACACCTAGAGACGATGGAATGTCTCGTGCTTACGATTGATGATACAACCGGGCATTTCGGGGCCCCACGTTGGGCGCCATTTGTAGTGAACAAGTAATTTTCAAAAGTCCGTAAAGGACTGCAGCGATGTTCTGCTGCCTCGGCAGAAGAAGATGGAGATATCTGCCGAGAATGCCCTCGTCTGGGGACGCGTGAATGCGCTGGCAGGCTAGCATTGCGGTGTCGTGGGGCGGGTTCATTTCCCCAGCACGAGGACCCACTACAAAAAAATTTCGCACTCATGAATTTTTGTGGTCAAACTAGAACGAAGCGACCGAAGTCGCAAAAAGTGTAGGTAACTACAACGAGAGAAAAAGGACTTGTTCCGAGAACAAGTGGAACATATAAAAAGGGGTGGACTTAGGGTAACCTCGTCGTTACCCGACGAAGTTCATGGCCCACAAATGAAAGAAGGGCAACCGGGTGATGATGGAGCCCCTACGCACCCACCCAACCGGATTTAAATCCATATTTGTTGTAGTGGCCAGGTATTCCTCTTCTGAGTGGAAAACTCATACAACTTGACTTGTATAAACTTTCCCATCAGAAGGGGAGTACCCCGGTGACCAATTTATGTCATAGAACTATGCAATTCGATTGCATAACTCTATGTCATAAAGAGGCACTCTGCTTGGGCCACTCAACCCGCGACGTCACCTGAAACAGTAGAAGGATTAAAGGGTGCCTGGCGGCTGGCTCATGTTTTGAGGTGGAAGCCTGCCACCGTACCGGGTCCTATACCCGGTCAGAGTTCCAAGCAATGAAAAGACCGAAGGTTATATTTTAATTCGACATTTTCGTTCTTTTTATTCTTCTCTCAAATACAAAATGACGTCCGATCACTAACAAACTGATAGATTTGAGTACGTTACACATTAATTTGAATTCAAATACTCGCTCATTCAGACTCTTGTAAGTTCAAAATCTTCACATTTTTATTATTTTACGGATTTTTAATCTTATCATACTACTTGTGTATAATATAGTCAACAGGATTCTATCAACATACTTTGACTTGTTCATCACGTGATGGAGAAAATATTTAAATAATATATTGATATATCCGCTTTGATTTACACGATCTTCGAATAAAGACGAGAGTAAAAACGAACTTCGTTTAAGGGTCAAAGCACCAAATGTATAGCGGAAAATCTTTCAATTTACAAAATATAATAAGAACATGCAAAAAGGACATTTTTCTTTGTTTTTTTGAACAAAAGAAAGGGTACTTGCCCCAACCCTCCTCCTACGAGCGCTCGTGTTCGGGGCGGGTAAATCCTGCAAATTTTGTATTATTATTATTTTGTTTTTTTTTTTTTTTATTTATAGTAACAACTTCGCGATTTTTCTGGGTCAACTAATTTTCAGCGACACGTTTACGTATAATTACGACAACAAATTCACGTTTCATATTATAAATCTTGACAGTAATGCGATCTAATTCGGCCTCCCGAATACTACTCATGAGCTATTTGAGAGCTTTAATCAAAAATTATAAACAGAAGTCTCATAAATCCTTTTATTCAAAATCGCCTGATAATCCCTTAACCAAATGATATTTCATGTGCAATGAGAATGAGTTGTGTTCCCGTTAGCATTCCATCGAATTGTCAACCACCGGTTTGGTTTCCGATACTTGATTCGCTTTCGAAATTTGCATGAATTTGCCTCAATGATTTTTTCCGATTGTCGAGGACTAGAGGATGATACGAAAGATGCATAGGCGAATAGATTCGCGCTTCCAAACTCGATATCTTGCACTTTGCTGCCCACACGGAAAAGTGATTTTCATCGATGAGAAATTGAATGGGAAAGAGAGAAACTTTATCGAGAGATGACCGGAGCACTATGTTTATGCACCAAATTCACTGTTATTCTCGTTATAATTGCGAATTCTGCGGCACTCTGAAGATTCACCGAGAGAATATTGGAATGGCGTGCACTGCTTAGGTCGCGACTTCTTAGTTTATCACACGAATTTCGACTATCGCGAATTATTCGGCAAATTACTTGGCATAGGAAATACTGACAAATCCTAAAATATGTTCAGTGGCGGGTTACGGGTTGATGTTTTTTTAAGGGCGGTGACACACACGCACACACGGGACGTCAACCAGACTTTTTGATCCCCTATATTCTGACGGCTTTCCGGCCACCCAACGGGTTTCATTCAAAGAGATATTCTTGTCCACAAAGGTTTGAAACGTTCGCACAAAATAATACACGGGATATCCGCACTTATAACATTTCACAAGCTTTGTTTATTCTCGTTGTCAAGACGATCCAAAATGACAATCCTCCCGCGGATTCGACCACATGCGCCCCCCTGTCAATTCAAATTGTACCAGATCAATCTTAAAGGGCTGTGTTCGTTGTGATGAAATTGGAGGGAAATTGATGTCTCATACAATTTGTACAAAGCAGCTGGATTTTAGTTTGATTAGTTGATCTGGGACATATTATGCCTGAATTTCCTTTAACCCTTTGCCGGCGCCGAATAATCAAGCAGTTTTGGTTGTGCGGAAAAAAATAAAAAAATTAAATAAGAGAAAAAAAAATCTATAAATTGACATAAATAAAATTTGAATTCTATGTGAATTTATCAATTAATTTAATGAAAAAAAAGATAGTAAATTTAACTAACTGCTCGATTACTATCACTTTTTAGTGACTCGCTCAATAACGCTCCATATGTAATAGTCCAGAGCGCTTAAATCTGGGCTGCTGGGAGGTCAGAACCAGATGCAACCCGTAGTTTCGTTCTTCAGTGAACACAGAAGCAAATTACACTGGTAATTCTTTTTGTTTTAGCAGCCTCGGACAGCATCTGTCGCACCGTGTACCCCAGGTCCTCTTCGGTGATTCGACCCATAGAACTCAAGCTTACACCCAATATGTTTATCATTTTTCTGAGCGAACAGCCAGGGTCCTCTGAAATGAGGTCTTGGGCCCTTTGAACAACTTCCGGTGTCCTTACTGTATTTTCCTTTACATGAGTTTTCCTTGCTGAACTAGGAGATTCTCCCTCATTGACAATTTTCCGTGGCAGCATACTTCTGAGTAATATCGTAAACTGTGGGTTTCGGATACCCGAAAAACCTCATAATTTCTGTGGGCGACTGTCCAGCGTGAAAATTTTCACTTCTCTTTGATTGTATTCCGCACTTGTTTGCGCTAACTCTGCCGTTTAAAATTCACGGACGAATACACACACGTCTACTCAGCTGAAATGACAAAAAAGGACCGCTTTCGTTGAGATCCACTACAGCGACAAATTAATGTTAAGTTTCTCCGCATTTCACTGTCGTGCCTTTTATATTATATATGATCATATATATTTATCCACTTTTGCACGGTTCAAATTCTGATTTTTGTAGGTGCAAGCTCTTAGTAATAATAGAATTATCCAGTTTAAATACCATAATTATAGATGAATAACATAATATAAAGCCATTATTTTTTGAAAATAAATAAATCATTTATGGCTTGACAGAAAAATGCTGGACTTTTCCTCTCCCATCACAAATGTGGCCCACAACGCTGGCAGACTCTTTCGAGAAATGAGCTACCAATCGGTCGTAGCTCCCTCTCTTTTGTTGCTTCACGGGCTCTATGATTGACCTTCCACTCCTAACACGGCTGAGTCATAATTTTGATCTTCCATCTGATTGAGAAGGGTGCGACGGGACACCACTGCCACCCAGATGCTTCACTCTTTTTGTAGGCTGCAAATATCCGCGTCCACGACGAATTGCTGTCGAAACTCATGGCAAGTAGCTCGGAAAAGTCATCGGGTTTCATTATTGTTGTATCCTTTCGTCGATACCTCGGGCTTTGACACCTGTCGAATGTATACACTGCCACGTCGCAAAAATCGTAGGCGTGAAATTTTCCCGTAGTGGATCCTTGCGTTGGCGGTACAAATACGTCCCAAGACACCGTAACGCTAGCTGCCAGTACGCTTACGCGTCGCCAGCAAGGCCATTTCAATTGGGCACTGATTTTTCGCTCCACTGCTGCTGTCTTAACGGATAATATAACATTACTTTCAAAAACACTACGAAAGGTCTCCCAGACGTGCAAGACGTCTAAACACCTGCCTTGTCAATCCGACACATTATTTCGGTGTTACGTACTACAATTATAAATCGGTCGGTGTGCTGTCGTTCATCTCTATGTATTTATTTATTACGAGTCGTAATCAAACCATCTATGGGCGCGGCCGTCGTTTCATGAATTAGCAGAAGTAGCAGTGTGTGTATTCATACTCGTATTTAGTATCAAACATATAAACACAGGAGTTAGTTACAGACATGCGCTATTAAGCAAATCGAGCGAAAGCTTGAGCTTTGTGATTGCACCAGTCACCGAGAGATGGCGGTTAAAAAATAACAACGGTAGCGACAAGACAAAAGTAGCTCAGGTATCGTACAGAATTTCACCACTACTGTAACGAAGCGCTGTAATCGTTTTAAGGAAAAAGCGATAATTTCCTTTTTCACTCACACACGAATGCTCAACATCCTTCCTTCTATCGTCCCCCATATTGTGAGCGTCACTTTTTATAATTAAAAAATAAAGTTTTTTTATTTATTGACTTTGGGATTCTTTTTTTTTCGAATGTTGTCAGAACCCCCATAGTGGTGAATTTCCGACGTGATATTAAATCTTTTCGAGCACTGACTCAAGCAAAGTTCTCGCTGACCCCGTTAATTGTCGAAAATGGCTACCAGACCAAACAATACCGTGGGAACCCTGAAAACTTCAAAGGGTCCTGGTGTTAATTTACCGCCCATTGCACCCAGGCCTTCGACAAGTGCGAAGCTTTTTGTAGAAGCATCGCGAATAACAAAATTCCCGGCATAGTTTAAACCCCGAGTTTTGGTTCAAACAAGTGTAAGCCACATTCCACATGCATGGCATCACGCAGGATGAAACCAAATTCAAGTACGTGATACAATACGCCGAGCCAGAATTAGTACCGCATATCATTCCCATCACAAGAAACCCACCGTTGAAAAACAAATGTAATCCTGTTAAGGAGCGTATATTAACAGTGCTCGGAGAGTTCAACGAATCGAAGCTGAGACGCTTATTTCAAGGACAAAATCTAGATGGAAGGAAGCCATCACATTACCTGTAACATCTTCAAAATACTGCAGGACAATAGATAACAAACGCCCTGTTACGATGGCTTCTTTTACAGCAGCTACCAGAAAATATCCGGGTTGCATTGGCTATTTCAAGTGAGCCCGATATTGACAAACTCACAAAGATGGCCAATCTGATGATGAAATTACAGCAGCCACTCACTTTTGCATATATACAACATAACATAAATAAATAGCAACATAACATAAATAAATAGCGAAGTGCTACAACAAATATTGAATCGTATTGACCACCTGGAGCTCCACACGCGATCTCGATCAAAAACAACGCCTCGCAGAGCAAGGGGACGATCAAAGTCTAGATCAGACGTCCGATTCTGCTTTTACCATAAATGCTTCGGATAACGCGCCAGAAATTGTCGACAACCATGTCAGTGGACAGTCGAAGAAGGAAACTAATTTTGTCGTCCCGAATTGCGGCGAGCGAGGATGACCAACTACATAATAATCACCGACTTATAATTCCATATTGACACTGGAGCTGACAGATCAGCCCTTCCACGAGACAAATATCAGAATATTCCCACGAAGCTCCAATTGCATGCTGCAAACAATACACCAAGCGAAACGTACTGCCACAGAATTATTTCTTTTAATTTCGGATTACGACGACTATTTAAATGGAAATTTGTTGTTGCAGACGTACGGCAGCCGATAATCGGAATTGATTTCCTCCAACATTGTGGTTTAATAGTGGACCCACGTAGGAAAAAATTAATGGACGTAAAATCAATCTGGACACGACAATACTATGTATGGATGTACATGTATCTCGACTTTAAACCAAAACGTAAATTATCAAGACATCCTTCAAAAGTTCGTCGATGCCACAATTGCTTCCGATACCCAAAAGGTTGCTCCACATGGGACTTACCATCATATTCTAACGCAAGGACCACCTGTCTTTGAAAAAACAAGACGCTTATCCCCAGAAAAGTTGCGTGAAGCTAAGGCCGAGTTTGAATATATGCTTCAAAAAGGAATTTGCCAGCCTTCGAGCAGCCAGTGGGCAGGCCCATTACATATGGTGCCTAACAAATCTGGACAATGAAGACTCGACGGGGATTATCTCCGCCTCAATGCTATTACTATCCCGGTACCCTATAGGTCACGTGAGTGATTTCACTCACAACCTTCACGGATGCACCGTGTTTTCAACCTTGGACTTAATGAGGGCATACAACCAAATGCCAGTAGTACCGGAAGAAATTCCCAAAACAACAATGATAACACCGTTCGGACTGTACAAGTTTAATGTAATAACAGAGACAGACATTCCAACGATACATTGATAATGCTCTACGTGCTCTAAATTTTTGTTATGCATATATTGACGACATCCTCATCGCGTCAAAGTCAAACGATGAACACCGTGAACATTGGAAACTTGTGTTGAACAGATTTTTAAGGAATATGGAGTGTCGGTCAACTTAAGCAAATGCGTTTCAACCGTTCAATCCTGGTTTACCTTACCGATAAATATGGTATAAAACCTCTTCCTGACCATGTAGAAACGATATTAAACTTTAAAAAGACATTAACCATATCGGAGCTCAGAAGATTCCTAGGAGCAGTCAGTTTTTACAGGAAATCGCTGAAAAATGCAGCATCTGTTCAAGCACCTCTACACGAATATCTGATTGGAGCAACGAAAAAAAAACAAACGACCAATAATATGGAATCCACAGCGGGATCGGCTTTTGAGGAATGTAAATGGCAAATTGCCTATGCAAGATTATTGTACTATTCCATCGAAACGCTATTCTTCCGATCAAATCTGACGCATCCGGTTCGGCAATGGGAGCAGTCCTCCAGTAATTAAACGGTCATTCTTGGGAACCACACGGATTCTTCTAAAAAAAAGTTCTGCAAAACGCAATGTGAATATAACACGTATGACCGTGAACTGCAAGTGATTTATAGCGCAGTAAAATATAAGCGAGGGACGCCCGATCATCATCAAAACAGACCAAAAGCCAATCATTTACGCGTTTAACCAGAAGTCTGATAAAGCATCTCATCGTCAAATAAGACAGTTAAATTTTATTTGTCAGCTTTCGACAAACATTTTCCACATCACTAGAAAAGAAAACGCGACAGCGGATGCACGATCTCGAATTGATAGTATCTTCATGACATTAATGATCACCGTTGAGGATTTGGCAAAAGCTCAGGAGGATGATGAAGAATTAAAATGTCTACTCCAGGCTAACTCAAGCATCAACTTTCGGCAAATTAGATTGACCGGCGATAATACATCGATCTATTGTGATGTTGCAACGAACGAGATTCGACCATACGTTCCAAAATCACTAATTCGGAAGGTACTAGGGCTAACGCATAACCTTTCTCATCCCAGCGGACGTTTAACGAAGAAAGCAATAGCTAAGTAGTATGTATGGCCTAGTGTGTCGCAGCAAAATAGGAAGGCATGCCAGACCTCCGTTCGGGCAGATAGAAACTCCTGACGCAAGAGTCAGTCATGTCCACATCGACATTGTTGGACCTTTAAAACTTTCAAAAAGATATTCATATGTTTTGACAATGATTGATCACTTCAGAAGGTGGCCTGAGGCAGTTCCGTTAAAGGCAATAACTGCTGATGAAATTGCTGCTGCTTTCTACTGCAACTGGATTGCCCGCTTTGGAGCATCTATTTTGCTAACATTGGACCAGGGATCACAGTTTGAATCCCTCATTTTTAATCACTGACGCATTTAGTGGGCTGTAAAAAAGTTCGAACAACTGTGCATCATCCTGCAGCAAACGGCATGGTGGAGCGTTGCCGACGATCACTTAAAGCTGCCATTATGTGCCATTATAACCACGAACGGATGGACATTTTACCAAGAGTCTTAGTAGAACTTCGCACAAGCATTAAAGAAGACATCGGAGCAACATCTGCAGAATTGGTCTACGGAATAACGCAACGAATCCCCGGAGAATTCTTTTTCGAGGAAGATATGCAAACGGAAACAAACTTGTATGTTCAAAAGTTTCGCAAGCATATGAAGGATCATCCGTGCAATATCTGCATTGCGCCACAAGAAGCGGAAAGTATTCGTACACCAAGATATCGCAACGTGCTCACATGTATTTTTGCGTGCAGACCGTGTGAGAAAACGTTTGGAGCCTCCATATGACGGACCATACAAAGTTCTGGAAAGAGCACAGAAAGCATTTAAATTGGCAATTAACGGGAAAGAAATTAATCTGAATGCACTGCTAATCCAGCAATACAGCCACGTATTCAACAAAGTCAACCTCCAAGAAAGTAAACCGGACCAAAAGTTAAAAATCGAACTAGCAAAGTGACATTAGACAAATAATATTTCATGACGATTTCATATTGATACTTAGAAGGGAGTACTGCAGTGACAAGACAATAACCACTGAGGTGTCGTTCAGAATTTGGGCGCTACCGTAACGAAGCGCTGTAATCGTTTTAAGGAAAAAGTGATAATTTCCTTTTTCACTTACACATGAACGCTCAACGTCCTTACTTCTACCGGCCCCTATATTGTGCGTGTCACTTTTTATAATTATAAAATAAAGTTTATATATTTATTGACTTAGGGATTCTTTTTATTGTTGAGTGGTTTCAGAACCCCCACATAACTGGACTTTAACAATGGAGTAATTTAAATTGTCTTCGTTATTATGGTTGGTAAGTAACTCAGTCAGCATAATTATGTTATGAACGTAAATTGAAGAAGTAGGAAAATGGGGAAGTATTTCTCCATCCACTGGCTCAAGGCGTATAGTATGCCCGAGCTTAGTATATTCCAAGGCACTTAGCCCGGGACATCGAACCAGAATACATTGAACAGTGTAGCAATTATGCCCGGGGCCTACAATTGAGCTAAGAACTGATTGATTTACCAATCCAACTGCATACTCGAGGCATCACTCTGAGTATTAGTGTCCCAAGGCATTACTTCTGGAGCCAGAAGTTGGATTATTAATTGATTGATTTATTCATTAACATAACAGCGTACTCAAGGTATCAGCCCGATTATAAGCATCCTAAGGTAATTAAAACTGGGGTCCTCCAGCTATAGCCTTAATTCCGCTTGCAACAAATCGTCTATCTCATACTATTTTTCTTGTTCTTCGTAGCACTACAGTCCCTCTCGGGCCTTCGCTTCCTGCAAATAGCGTCACCTACTGTCTCGGTCTATTGACCGCCTCCTTGATTATCAAACTCCGAGCAGCGATGAATTGTCTTCATCAACTGAGTTAGATCAGCGTTTCCTCGGTTTTCTCACTGGCCTC
This sequence comes from Odontomyia ornata, assembly GCA_963969285.1. Taxonomy (NCBI): domain Eukaryota; kingdom Metazoa; phylum Arthropoda; class Insecta; order Diptera; family Stratiomyidae; genus Odontomyia; species Odontomyia ornata. The sequence continues at coordinate 7,697,804 of OZ017741.1, forward strand.
CAGCCTTTCGTTTCCTCGACGAATACCTTTTTGGCATACGTTGTTCGTTCAAACGAGTACTGTGTCCAGTCCATTGCAGCTTCCGCAGTATTACAATCGTTGTGACTTTCAGCCCATTAAAAATTTATAGCTCCTAGTTGTTTCGAATCTGCCATTGGTCCCCATCCAGCCTCGCTCTGATTATTCGCCTCAGGACCTGTCTATCGAAGGTGTTCATTAACTTCGCGGATGCTTGGGTTAGGGCCGATGTTTCCAAGCCATAGCATAGCACAGGTCTTATCACGGATTTGCATTCTTGGAGCTTTGCTCTCATGTGTATGCAGCTGGTCTTCAGGATTCTCAAAACTGAATACAATATTTCATTTGCAAGCTGTATTCTTCAGCGTTTTCGTTTCTTTCGTAACAGGGTTCTCGTTATTTTGGTGCCTAAATATGCAAATTTGCCCACATTTTTGATACTGTGTTCACAAAGTATGATATTTTGAGTGTATAACGTGTTTTCCCTCGACTACGTCAAGAGCTTAGTTTTATTCTCATTGGTAGTTTTGTTTCACTGTGAAGTTTCAGGAAAAGTTCTTTGGCAGTTGTCAACAACTGTGACAAAATGTTGATGCCATCCGTATAGGCTACCACTTGGCTTGACTTGCATAGTAAAGTTCCTCTCGTTCCTCCTCTTTTAATTGAAGTCATGACTTATTTTACTTTTTTAGAAAGTAGTTCATCTTATCAAGTACTTCCTTGAATCTTGCTTGAATTTATCTTAAAAATTTGAAGTATTTTTAGCCTGGAGATCCAGGAGAAAATTAAGTATCGTCAACTCATCGCCATTCTTCATAGCATACCAAAACAAAGTAAATTATGAGTGAAAATGTCCTGAGGGCTAAATCAAAGTAAAATTTTTCACACAATCTCATTTTGATGCTAGCAACAGCGTCTCTTCTTGCTACTTAAATTTTTTTTCTCCTTAAATGCGTTCGTCCTTCTGACTGACAAGACGTTCATACACTTCAGATTATCCTTGAGGCTACTTATGCATAGATAAGCAGCATGAAAGCGAAACACCACCCATCAGACGCTCTCCATCTTATGTGCAATTTTTCTCATTTCTACTTGCTCCCTTCTGCTTGTCTACTTGTGTCCTTTTTACACGTCCTTGCACTTGCTACTATGACTACCAACAACGGCTGCGAATCATTTACGACACGCTTTACATCCATCCTACTATAAAATACGGAAAATGAAAAATAAAAAGTTGGTAAAAAAAAGAACTTTAACGAAGAAAATGCCTAAAGAAATCAGTGGTAGAGTGTCTAATTGAATTTTCTTGAAATTTCATTTTTAGTCTGCTTTGTTGTCTATCGTTCAGGATGTAAATTATTTGCGGATGTGATGGTGAGATTTCGGGAAAATAGATAGAGAATGAAGTAAATAAAATGTGTCCGAACAAATGATGTAGCAGTAAAATTAAATTTTCCATGAAAATGTTTCGGTTTCAATAAAAAATTTCGTTGTTATTGCAATAATTATCTGTTGGCCACTTTCATTTTTTTATTAAGGATCTCAGGAAATGAAATATTGTGTTTGGCTTGCAGTGAATATTTTGAGGATTATATGAGTTATTGGATGCGCCTTAGATAATTGTGTTTAGGTTGTAATTTTGTGCTTGTTGTTCGTTAATCAAGACAAATTTCATAGGATGGAATTTGAAAAATTTTCAAAAAAAACTTTATTAAATTGACAGACAAAAGTTACGTTCCAAAATTTTACAAATGACTGAGCTGAATAATGCAAACATGAATTAATTTATATTGTTACATGTACAAATAACTACATGTACAAATAATTCTGCGAGCTACTGTCGCAATTGTTTTCATCATCATTAAGAACGTCAACGAATGAATTTACTCGAACCCACGAGAATCCAACAAGCATGATCAACATCTGCAAGTGACGTCACTCCATTCATGAACTTGCTCGAACCTACCAGGTACCTCTCGGTAGAACTTTCGCCAATGTGCGAGAAATGGGTGAATAGGTAGAGACCCTATATAAAGGCGAGCTGAATGAATGGGGAGAATCATTCATTCGACCGCGATAAGAACTGCGATTGTGTGTGGGAAGTGTGTTTCGTAATAGTGAAGTAATTTAGAAGACAATTGCGATAGTAAATTTATGGACAAGTGTTAGATTTTTTTTTAATAGTGACAATTAAAATTAGTGAATGTGTTAACTGATTATTGTGCATTTTATTTCATTAAATAAACACTTTTAACTTAAATTAAAAGACATTGCGTTTTCACTTTCCCGGAACATTAAAATTATTGGCCGCGAACCAATAACACGCGACAATATAATTTGAATGCTTATGTTGCACTTTCCTGGATTATGGGAAAATCTGGTGAGTGCAAGTTCCCATGGCGAGAATTTTGCTGACGGTGGTGTTGTATGTCCGCTTGGCCAGGTAAATTGCTTAGCTTGTGGGAATGTGTTGTTAGCTTACATCTTCGAAAATGAGGACGGCCAAGCAGTTACCATGAATGGTGTTCGCTATTGCGAGGTGACTTCATGTGGCCAGAAATTGAGGTTATGGACCTGGACGATATATGGTTCCAACAGGATGATGCCACTTTCCACACAGCCAACGAAAAAATGGCTCTTTTGCGTGAGAAATTCAATGGCCGTGCTATCTCACGTTTTGGCGGTGTTAATTGGCCCCCACGATCATATGATTTGACATCGTTGGACTTCGTTCTCTGGGGATATTTAAAAAAAATGTGTACGTCAATAAGCCAAGAACAATTCAAGCGCTAAAGGATGAGATGATTCAGCACATTAACGACATTGAACCTCAATTATTTCTCAGAGTTATTAAAAATATGGACCATCGGATAGAAGTATGCCAAGCAAGCGAGCATTTGGAGGATATTTGTTTTATGCATAATTGTCATAGATCCTTCTATTATAATAAAAATTATCAACATAATTCTCTGAAAACTTTTATTTTTATTTACAGTTCACATCGTGTGTTTTAGTTGGACCACCCTTTTTTTTTTGTTTGTGGTAGGGAGGTGAATGCTATTTATGCACAGAGTGTGGGACTCCCATGCGTGACTGGACTATCCACTAAACACCTCCCCTGTTAACCTGAGAACCCAGCCTGGAACCGTTTGACACATTACTTCGGGCCAGGTTTCGTTTTGTTACGCCGTGGAGCGCCTTCAAGCTGGGGAATCCCTTTCCTAGCGGGAGGGGAGAGGGGAAGGAGAATTGCCAGAAGAGCGATACCCCAGCCACAGCGCCACCGGCTGTTGTGAGTCCCTTTTATCTTTTAGGACTGCCCGAGCATAATGTGCCACCTGGTTCCATTTGTCAACCGATTCGAGCATCACCGCAACTATATTATCCGGGGTGAGCTCCCCCGTCTCCCTGTAGAGTTCCCTTCGTAGCCTGGCCCATTTGGTACACGCAAAAAATGTGTGACAGGCATTGTCCTCCTCTACTGGGCAAAACCGAAAATCGGGAGACCGTGACTAACCGATCTTGTGCAGGTAAGACTGAAAACACCCATGCCCGCTCAAAAGCTGGGTCAGATAGAAGTCAGTCTCACCATGCCTTCGATTTAGCCACGGTCTCACATCCGGGAAGAGGCGCGCAGTCCACCTTCCCTTCGTGCAATTCCCCCAACACTGCTGCCAATCGTTGAGTGAGCGCTGTCTTTCTTCGCGGACAACTATCTCCCTTGCATCCTCGTTTCGGCCTAGGTAAATAGAGTGGCGCTCTCTAGCAAGGAGGGCGACAGGTATCATGCCTGCAATCACTCTCACTGCCGAGTCGGAGACTGTTGGATACGAAGATGCAATTCTCAGTGCTCCTCTTCTCTGCACCCGTGCCAAACGTTTCCGGTACACCTCCTTGCTGAGAGCGTCGCCCCATACCTCTTCTCCGTACAGTAGCACTGACCCTACAGCACTCATCAAGAGGCGTCTTCTTGATGGACTGGACCCCCCTACGTTGGCCATAAGCCGACTCAGAGCCGATATTCCTGAAGCAGCCTTCTCAGCCGTTGCCCTGATTTGCTGAGAAAAACTCATCTTCGAGTCGATCAGTAGCCCCAGGTACTTTACCGCTGGCTTCGATTGGATTTGTATGTCTCCAATACTGATCATCTTTACTCTAGGGATTCTTTTTTTTGTCAAGATGACCACTTCGGTTTTCTCCAGTGCTAAACTCAGCCCGCGAGCAGTCATCCAGTCCCTCACTCGGTGCATTAGCATACCTAGCCTAAGTTGCGCTTGTTCAACGGTGCGTCCGGCGACCAGAGCCGCAACATCATCCGCATAGCCGACCAAGCGCGACTCATCTGGCATCTCGAGTCTCAGTAGCCCGTCGTAAGACACGTTCCACAGGTCCGGACCAAGAATAGATCCCTGGGCAACACCCGATGTTATTTCCATCCTTCGTTGGCCCTGTGTCGTGTCGCAGAGCAGGCTATGGTCCTTAAGGTAGTTCCCCAAAAGCCGCATTAGATATTCTGGAACTTGAAAAGAGTTTTCTGGCGTGTCCAGAATATCAACCCATCTAGCGGAGTTGAAGGCATTCCTGACGTCGAGTGTCACCAACAGGACGATCCGTCGCTTGGTGCGACTATATGCCTCTGCCTTTTGGACCGCGCTCACCACTTCTGCAATCACATCAATGGTAGAACGTCCTGCTCTAAAGCCTTACTGCCGAGGGGATAGGTCCCCAGCAGCACGAATCACGTCATTGAGTCTTCCCTTGATGAGTTTCTCTAGCACTTTCCCAGCCGTGTCTAGCATGCATAACGGGCGGTATGCAGACGGCGATCCGGGATTTCCCTTCCCCTTACTGATCAGCACGAGCCTCGCCACCTTTCATCGTACCGGAAAACCCCCGTACCGTAGGCAAGCGTTGAATGTGCTGAGCAGCAAGTCAGGACAATGGTGATAGACGAGCCGCAACACCTCAGCTGGAACACCATCTGGACCTGGAGCCTTCCTCGTTTTCAATGAGAGAACTGCCTCCTCCAGCTCCAGCTGTGTGAAGAGTGGGCACTCTACAGCTGTTTCACCATGGACAGCGTCAACACGGACGGGATAGGCGGGGAAGAGCCGCACTATCGCGTCCATCTTTTCCACGTCATGTATACAAGGCTTCCGTAGGGCACCAAGTTTCCCCATGACCAGCTTGTAGCCAAGACCCCACGGATCTTTGTTCACATTGTCCACTATGTCTTGCCAGCAGCGAGCCTTGCTACTGTTGATCAGCTTGCGAAGGCATTTCCTGGCCGATTTATATGCTGCCACCTGCTCGCATGCCTCATCAGGGTTCCGCACCCCTTGAGCCTCACGTCGAAGCTTGTGACACTCCCTTCGCTTTTCAGCGATTTCAGTAGACCACCAGTACACTGGGGGCTTGCCGTGCCGGGGTCTTCGACGGGGCATAGAAGCGTAGCAAGAAGTCGTGATTATGCTCATAGTAGAGTTCACCACTTCTTCAGCTGCCCGTTCTTCCGTCCCCTCCGAAGCTCCCTGCGGCTCACCTGTTTTGAGAGCCTTGACGAACCTCTCGACGTTCATCCTTCCGACGTCCATTCAGTTGTGGAAGGCCGAGAGCACGGACGTCGGGAGACAGCATCACTTATCTCAAGCAGAATGCACTGATGATCACTGGCTGAGTAATCCTCTAATACTTTCCAGTTGTGTGACCTTCGTACTAAGGACTCCGAGGTGAATGCCACGTCCGGTATAGTTCCCTCACAGCCAATACGGCGGAAAGTCAGCGTATTTCCAGAGTTTAGTACAACGAGGGCCATCCTGACTGCCATTTCCAGGATTCGTTTTCCCCGCGGATCCGTCTGAGGCATGCCCCATTCGATTGCTTTAGCGTTGAAGTCGCCCCCAACGAGCACTTTGCCCTCTGCGTTCGAGACAGCACCCTCCAAAGCTTGGAAACATGATATCGACACGTTAGGCATTAGGTACACACTAAAGAAGGTGATCCCTGAGCACCGAACCCACACGAAACCATCCCCCCTCCACAACTCTCCACTTGAAAGTCACTGTTCCGAACCCAGATGGCGGCAGTACCAGTTTCATCAGAATACCATAATGCAGGACTTTTATTATGGTGTTGCTCACTCAGCAGCACGGAGTCTGCTTTCATGTCCCTCGCAAACTGCTCAAGCAGATTTTGGGCGGTTGAACTGCGGTGTAGGTTTAGCTGCAGGATGCGGGTCATCGAAACTCTGATTCGGCCTTGGCTAGGGCTTCCTGGAACACCCGGCATTTTCCTGATCTCAAAAAGTGTCCAAAATCAGGTTTTGGATCAGCATCCTTGCAAAGAATACAGTGTGCCTCCTTCGTTTACTCTTTTTTTTATGTTTTTTATGTTCCCTCTGTTACAAATGCGGTGAGCATTTGTAACATAGGGAACTCCTATCGGGTCCTTTGCATGCTTGTGTGGTGTGACCATAACCAAGGCATTTAAAACATTGAAGAGGCGTTGCTCTTTGCCGTATCCTACAGACAACCCACCCAATTCGTACTTCGCCCTTGTTCAGGAATTGTTCGGCGTCCTTTTTGGTCAAGTCAACTATGGCCATGCGTTGTCCCCTGTTGTTTTCTGGTGTCAGTCTCGTTTTGATCCTTCCCACGCTAGGGAATTCCCTTTTGATGGCCTCTTCTACCTTGGCCAGATCCGTCACGAAGTCAATGTCTCGTATTTCGATCGTTGCCATCGGCTCGAGCGGGGCTATAGTTGCGCTTTTGCCGAGGAATTTCTTTACTGCGTCACAGAATGCTTCTTTATTGCCGGCCTCTGCTCCGAATTCGACCAGTATGTAGCCCGATCGCGTTAGTCGTACTACTTTAATGGTAGTATTGGGGTTTTCGGGCCTTACGTTTCCCCTGATGTCCCGCAGTATCTCCGCGTAGGATCGGCCATCTTGGGGCGTTCCAAGCAGTGCCTGCTGCCGGGGTCTTCATCGGGGCTTCTGTCTCTCCTGTTTTGCATCAGGTCCTTTTTCTAATTGGGCGTCCTTGCGAATTTTATTTTCTGGCTTTTTTTGAAGGAGTTTCTTTGCGGCTTTCGTCGCTCCTTTTGTAACCACTGTCTGAAACCCCTGATCTGGTGCTCCACACCCGTCAAGTGCCTCTTCCTTCCTTCTTTTATCCCGATCTCCTTCGATTGGGCTAGACGCCATTCTTTTACTGACTTTTAATGATGGAGCTAGCTGCATGTCGCCTTTAGATTTTGCCCCAAGCGCCTCTTTAGCCTTCTGTTCATCTTCGGCCCTTAACCAGCTCCTCTGATAGTGCCCTATGCAATCTAGGAGCTGCTCTAGTTGAAGGAGCCCTGCCTTTGCTACTTTGCTAATTTTTGGGGAGTCGCATGCAGCTTTTATTCTTTTCAGAACATCTCCCGCTTTTCGAAGTAGCCTTTCTTCTTCGTATCGCTGGGCCGCAATTGTACCTTGCAACCATCCTTGGGAGAGGTTTTCGCGTTTCTTTTCCGAGTGCAGTACTTCCGCCACATTTTCAACGTTGGCGGTACAATCACGCGGTGTCTGGTCACTCTTTGCTTTTAGTGCCGTAATCTCCTCGTTTGCTTCTGGATTTTTCGTTGCAATGTCGGGATTTGTGACCCTTGCATCGGTCGCTTTAGTAACGATCGCAGCTGTGACAATCGAATTTTCGGTGCTCTTTACGTTATCTTCCACTGCTCGAACACCTGAAGCATCCTGCCGAGTCTCCCGCTTCTCCTTAATAGGACGCTTGGGCGTTCGCATATTTTTTTTGCTGCGTCCAAACGCCTCAGTCTGCACCAGACTGTCTCTGTTCTCCGTTTTTCGTCTCGCGTCACTGTCGTCGTGTTAATCTTCATTTTTTTCGTGGTGAGTACAGCTCTCGATGTACTGTTGACATCGTGGCTGCAACGGCTGGTTGCGTCGTCGTTGCTATTATTTTTTATTTAATTTCCTTTTTTTGGTCTTTTGATTGCTTCAGTTTTGTTGGGCCCCCCCTCGGAGCCGCTATCTCCGTTCGTGTGTGTAGTCGCCTTTTTGGTCCCATGGTTATCTTTGCAGAGCAGGGAGGCCATGCGCGGGTTGGCACAAGCCCTTATGGGGACAAGTGCTCAGAGCCAGACCAGCGCTAATCGGGAGTCCGTCTCAACCGAACCTACACCACCAACCCAATGGTGCGAACTTCGAACGTACTCCAAGGCTTGCCAAGGTTTTACCGGGACGGAGATGGTATGATAGTTGAATTGGAGCCGTTCACACACGACTTTCACCTCGGCGCTACTGTGCAAAGCAACTAGGTCGAAACCATCACATCCGCCAGCTCAAAGCGTCAATTCCTGTTCGTTGTCCAAAGCGTAGTCCAGATACAATCAGAGTCGTTACCGGTCATCCCAGCAGGGACCTCACGGCACCCCCCATATCCTCGGGTCCGTGGGGGCAGCACTCCCCAAAGAATGCTAGCCTCCAAGAGTGGTCTTGTCGACCGGCATTCCCCCTGCGGAGTTTCCTCGGGTACGTGGGGGCGGAACTCCCCAAAGAATGCTAGCCTCCAGGAGTGCTCTTGTCGACCGGCATTCCCCCTGCGGGACCACCCTTTAGATGACGCAGCAATGCAAACGGCGCGTAGACTAGTTTAATTTGAACATATAACAGGTTTCAGACAAATTCACAACAATAACTCATAAATTTACTGCAAAATTAGTCACATGACTACTCATTAAAATAACTTTTACATGTACTATTTACGAACTCTTATGTCCGTTTTTAATATAAAGTTAAATACTTTTCCCATTTATTTCAGATTATTCTGGTCCCCTAACCACCTGAATAATTACATTCACTCTCCTTTCATTCAAATGCAATCCGTCTCCATTTCCATCAGCCTTGTCATTGTATTGTATTAAAATATCAATTTCTCTCCAATTCAATCATTCAATTTTCTCGCCTCCCTACCAAATCACTTCAATTGTGTCAACTTTTCAATCTGTAATTAACCTAAATATACAATTTTTCTCTTACAGCTGTGCCAGCAAGCTTAGGTCAACATTACAACAACAGCTAAAATAAAATCGCATCACGTGGACAACTTTCAATTGCGAAATTGTGGTGCAGAGTTTATCAAAAAGGATCGCAAAGGAGGGAGAAAGAAAGAAACAGAAAAGTGAAAAATAGCAATCCTGGAAAAATTCCGCCACTGAATAAAAGCAAAATGCCAAAATGAAAACAAAGTACTACGCTGTGGCAACGGAAAAAATGAAATCGGCCCTACTGTATCCTTACGGGCCGTTGACAGGAACAGGATGTTGTCGCATGCTGCATGCCAAACATATCGCCATGACCAGTGCTGTGTATACTTTGGTAAGTGTAATTACATTTAAGTTAGGTTCGCTGGGCGGATATATTTCAGGATTGTGTGAAAATGTGTTTATTCAATGCAATTGGTATCCGGTTGATTGAATTGGGATATTTTGGTAGCCATAGGAATTACTGTTTTATTGCAGATGTAGGTCGTTAGCGGTTAGGATTTGCGGAGCTTACTGAATGGAGAAAAAAATTATAGGATACTCAGATGTTACCGTTTACACTACAGGATTAAAATATTGGTGTCTAAAAAGTATTGAGCCTTTTTTGTCATTTTTCGATTGAGGATTTCTTTTGTTTAAAATGAATTTTATTTAAGTACATATTGTCCATTATTATCTTTAATCTTTTGCTATTTTTTAGGTAGAGCCATCATTCCATCTGTGTTGAACTTCTGTGGTTTATCGGCGAAAAACTTGGCCAAGTGATTTTCACAGTCCCTTTTTTAAGTGAATTTCTTTTCATTAAGGAAGTTTTGCAGATACCGAAACAAACGGGAGTCTGGTGGTGCAAGCTCTGAACTATACAATGGATGCATCAAAACTTCCCAGCTAAGCTCTGTCAATTTTTGCGGAGTCATCAATGATGTGTGTAGTCTGACATTGTTATGATGGAAAACAACGTCCTTTCTATTGATCAATTCTGGCCGGTTTTTGAATTGCTTGTTGCAACCTGGTTAATTGCTGACAACACAGAGCCGAATTGGGTGTTTGGCTAGGTTCTAGCACCTTTTGATAAACCATTCCCTTGCAATCCCACCGTAAACACAGCATAACCTTATTTGGCGTCAATCCTGGCTTTGGAATCGTTACTGATGATTCATCTCTTTTGACCATGATCTTTTTCGAACGACATTCTCGTATCTTATCCATTTTTTATCACCCGTAATGATTTGCTTCAAAAATGGCTTGATTTCGTTTTGTTTTATTAGCATTTGGCAAATGGAAATTCGGTCGATCAAATTTTGTTGTGTTAATTCATCGAGCTTCTTTGTGTATCCAGCCTTACGCAAATGGTTCAAAGCTGTTTGTTGATGGATATTCAGTTCCTTAGTAATGTCATGACTGCTTATATGTCGGTCTTCTTCAATTTTTTGTAAGATTTAATCGACTTTTTCAGTGATTGGTCGACCTGAGCGAGGTGCATCTTTGACATCAAAACTTCCAGAACAAAAGCAAGCGAACAATCTCTTGGCTGTGGCTTTTGATAAAGTATCTTGACCGTAGACACCGCAAATTTTTTTACGAGCCTGTGATGCATTCTCACCTTTTTTTGTGGTAGGGAGGTGAAGGCATTTACGCCCGCCGAGTCTGGCAGTGTGGGACTCCCATGGAGGATACCCTTGGACTACCCACTAAACACCTCCCCTGTCAATCTGAGAACCTAGCCTGGAACCGTTTGACACATTACTTCGGGCCAGGTCTCGTTTTGCTACGCCGTGGGGTGCCTTCAAGTTGGGGAGTCCCTATCCTAGCGGGAGGGGAGAGGGGGGGGAGGAAATGCCATAAGAGCAATCCCCCAGCCCCAGCACCTCCGGCTGCTGCGAGTCCCTTTTATCTTTTAGGACTGCCAGAGCATAATGTGCCACCTGGTTCCATTTGTCAACCGATTCGAGCATCACCGCAACTATATTATCCGGAGTGAGCTCTCCCGTCTCCCTGTAGAGTTCCCTTCGCAGCCTGGTCCATTTGGTACACGCAAAAAATGTGTGACAGGAATTGTCCTCCTCTCCTGGGCAAAACCGACAATCGGGAGACCGTGACTTACCGATCTTGGGCAGGTAAGACTGAAAACACCCGTGTCCGCTCAAAAGCTGGGTCAGATAGAAGTCAGTCTCACCATGCCTTCGATTTAGCCATGGTCTCACACCCGGGATGAGGCGCGCAGTCCACCTTCCTTTGCATTCTCACCTTGACCGTAGTGATATTGTAAAATATAGTGAAGTTTTTCAGAAATTACACTCATTTTTAGGGCTTTGTACTAAAATACAAAACCCTATTGCAATCACGACCTGTGTCCGTCTGTCCGTCCGTCCGTCTGTATGTCACAGCACTTTTTCTCCGAAACTATAGAGGCTACAGCCATGAAACTTTGTGAAAAGGTCAGAAGTGGTGACTTCTTGAAAGTTCAAGGGTGGAAAAATTTTTCAAAGGGGTTTAAGGGGCTCTCCCCATATAGGGGGGTGACCCCTCAAAAAATATTTCTACCATTGGTAGTCGAATAGGGTGTCATTGGAAAGGTCTCAATGAGATCTTTTCAAAACAAGTCTTAAAATTGCCTTATGAGTACCGAGGGGGCAGGGGAAGGGGAAATGTACGAACTTTTCGCGTACCCCCCCTCGCGATTGGACACCCATCCGAAAAATCTGAAAAGAATCATGAATGTAGGCCTTAATGAGTACAACAACAACAAATACATGAGAAGTCAAAATTCACCCAACTTTGTTAGTAATAGTATGATTTATCGATTTTATTTTTTCTTGAATAAAATCTTCATGGTACCCTTAAATTCAATTGAATTTAGCAAACAGATGACTATTTATAAGATTGATCTTTTCTGCAAGTTTCATAAAGACCGAATAGTATTTAACGAAGTTATAGCGATTTGAATTTTCCAGTATTACTATAGAACAATATGCCCTGTATTACTATTGAAACATATGGCTATGGAGCCATATGCGCTTTTTGCCGACTTAGACACGACAGCTTTGCTAGGATTTGCATGAAAATTTCAGGAACGATAGGTATCATGAAGATGAGTACATACAATTGTTGAATAGGTAGGAGAGAGCTCCTAGCAAAATGGCTTTGTAACCATTCTGAGATTCGAAAAAAATGGCTGGGGCTGGGGGATCGCTCTTCTGGCATTTCCTCCTCCCCTCTCCCCTCCCGCTAGGAAAGGGACTCCCCAGCTTGAAGGCGCCCCACGGCGTAACAAAACGAGACTTGGCCCGAATTAATGTGATAAACGGTTCCAGGCTAGGTTCTCAGGTTGACAGGGGAGGTGTTAAGTGGGTAGTCCAGTCGCGCATGGGAGTCCCACACTCTGTGCATAAAAAGCATTCACCTCCCTACCACAAAAAAAGAAAAATAAAGATAGTTTTGTAAGGCCAATTTGAATGTGGATGAAAAATCCATGCTCGGATGATACATTCCATCGTCGAATTTATGCATTAGAACTGCTCGCATGTCATATTCGGAGGCATCCATTGAGAGAATGGTTTTCTTTGATGGATTAAAGCTCGTGTTCTGACTTGTGGTGTTGTGTTGCTGATTCCACTCGAACTCAATGTCTTTCTTAAGAAGCTCATCGGGGGAGCCTCTGAACTCCCGCATACCTTTGATGAACTTTCCGTTAGAGCTCACGGCTCCAAAGAATGATTTCGTCTGCTGAATATTCATTGGGGCTGGAACGTTATGAATTGATTAGTTCTTGCCAAGATGTGGTTTGATGCCATGATGATTGATCGGTAAACACAAAAATTGACTTTGTTAGACAGCCAAATTTTTGAAACCTTATTTTTTATTACCAACGTTAGCTTTGGCATAGATCATATCATCAATGTAGCCAAATACGTTGATTCCGCTGAGCATTGTGTCGGAAATCTATCAAAAGCTTTCTGGAGCTGTTTTGATACCTTGTTTAAGCGAATTTACTTTGAAGAGACTGAGATGAGTGTTGATTGTCAAAAGATTTTACATTTCTTCGTCAGTAAGAACTAAAAAGTACAAGAATGGTCCGATAAGTACTTAGCCTACAAAAGAAAAAAAAATTGGAAAAGAGGCGATTTATTTCGCAACATAATCTCCTCTTAGCTAAATACACTACACCCAACGCTGCTTCAATTTGAAAAATACGTTTGCTCGAGGTCTGCAAAGTAAGCCTCTGTGGTGGGGATGGCCACTCCATTCGACTTTAATTTCTGCTATGGCCAAATCTGGAGAATAAGTTGGATGGGGTAGCTGTACGTAGCCCAATTTAACTAATTTGGCCGTGGTGACGGCAAGCGTGTTGACCGATGCATTTCCATGGTGGAAAAGTGCTTTTTCTTCGCCAAATTGGGCCTTTTTTTCTGCAATTTGGCATCAAATTGGCCTAATCATTTGGCATAGTAGAGCCCTGTGACCTTTTTGCCCTTTCTTTGGTAGTTGATGCAGATCACGCCTTTTGAATCCCAGAAAACGGTAGCCATCACCTTTCTGGCCTATAGGATAGCCTTGGCCTTCTTCAGATCACGTTTGACGGGTGGACTCCACTGTTTCGACTGCTTCTTGGTCTCTGGTATGTACGAGTTGAGCCATGTTATGTCGATGGTCACAAAACAATGGAGAAACTCCTTGGGATTTCACTTAACGTTTGACGGGTGGAGTCCACTGTTTCGACTGCTTCTTGGTCTCTGGTGTGTACGAGTTGAGCCATGTTATGTCGATGGTCACAAAACAATGGAGAAACTCCTTGGGATTTCACTTAAATTGCGTTAAACACTGCTCTGAAGTGGTCTTACTGTTGCGTTTGTTGTCCGGAGTCAACACACGTGGCAATTTTTGCGCCGGCAGCTTTCTTACGCCCAAAATTTTATGCGGAATATGACCCACGCGGTCTTTTAAGATGCCTACTGTCCCAGCTATCTCGCGCATCTTCAATTAGCGGTCAACCAATACGAGCTCGTGGATCTTTAATCCGTGATGGCTATTTTCGGGATACCTGGGCGTGGGTCATTAAACCCGACGTGTAACCACGTTGAAAATCATTAAATCAATGTTTAACGTTCACCATTGCAAGAACAGGGTCACTATATACAGCATTCAAGCGCTCTTTGATTCCGCTGGGTGATTTGGTTTACAAAAACAAGAATCGAATCACCAATCAATATTACTCTTTTTCCATTTTTCTGAAATCAGCGAACACGGTCGCTTTCACATGCGGTAAAAACAAAACTACGAGTTCGATTTGGCTAAAAGCAGCAGCTGTCCATGAGAACGTACTTCATGAGAGTGAATCTCTCTTGCAAAAGTAGTGCCATCGGGTGATGAGGCTAAGTATTTATAAGACCAGCCTTGTAAGTGGCTGAAAACTCCATTAAGCTGAAAACTCATTTTGATGAGCTTCAAGAAGATTTTATTTGGCATAAGCAGTGAATACTAGATAGATTGTAGGCTATTGTTGATGACCGTTGAATATTCAGCGCAAATGTGAATTTTCCGTTTATTTTCTTAACGACAAAGATTGGCGCTGTAGATACTGAGTACTTCATAAGTTGTAATGGTTCGTAGGTCTCGTTTGCTCGTTCGAGAGATTTCTCATCTCAACTGACCTTTCATCGGTTCTAGACCCATTGGGTCGACAAGTTCAGACATTCTAGTCTACTCCGAGGTGGCTGCTAGCTAGTTCGGAGTGGAGTTTTGGTCGCAGATCTTACGCGAGCAGAGTAAGTCTGAAGTACAAAACTCAGCCACTGATTTAAATACCCAATTTCGAACAACTTCAAATGATTCTATTTCAAACTACGATAGCTTCGTTTTGATAAAAAGGAAGAAAGACAACCGCTGAACAAAGAAACGCGCTCTCAAATTTTACTGACGTAGTGCCCGAAATATTCTATTCGAATTCAAACCGGAAAAATTTACCTTAACAAAAAAACACAAAAGTCAAAATATGGCGCGGCATACCAACCGCATCATGAAACCAACCACTTGCGGATTACAGGAACCCTAACTTCTCGGTGGCATACTCGCGCCAAGACTTCGAGTCTGCAATCACAGTTAGTTAAGAGGAGTTAAGCCGTCGTTGAAAGAGCCACTTAGGAGCGGTCTTAGATGTAAAATAAAATCTCTTATGCTGGAACTGGAGCGAGGCGTTTACTATTACGTCCGCATTGTAAAGATAATTGTTCGGTGGTCGTAGCTTCATAAGGAGCTATTTCTTGGACAATCTCGGGTTCCTTCCATCGCATTCCAGGAGTCATGGAAGAAGTTCTTGACATAAGTCGGCTGCAAGTTTTTGTGCTTGATCGATATTCTTCTGTTGCGTATTAATTTGCAAATCTTCCGTAGCTTAATCCTTCTTCATTTTTTGTATGGTCAGCAAACGCAGAAATTATTTGGTGGAAGGTTTCTTTACCTGTATCTTTACTAAAGATAATTGTAGCCTTCTGTTGCACTTTGGAAGTCAATTAGAGGTTATGTTTATATACGCGTGGGAAACTTTCATGAATACATATTGTTAAATGTACAAAGAATTCTGTGAGCTACTGTCGCAATTGTTTTCACAACCATTAAGAACATCAACAAAATGAATTTACTCGAAACCACTAGAACCCACCAAGCATGATCAACATTTGGAAGTGAGTCACTGCTCCATTCATTAATCTGCTCGAATATACCAGATACCTCTCGGCAGAACATTCGCCAATGCACGAGAACTGCATTGAACGGATGGAGACCTTATATAAAGGCAAGCTAAATGAATGGGGGGATCATTCATTACAACCGCGATAAAAAAACTGCGATATACAGATAGTGGAACGCGAAGTAAAGGCGATTGATTGTTTGAGTGCGAAGTGATTTTAAGAAGACAGTTGTGAGAGGAATTAGTTGACAAGTGAAAGTTGGATATTAATTAAAATTGTGTAATAGTAAAATAAGTGATTGTGCATTTTTTATCGATTTAATAATCTCTTTTAATTTAATTTAAAAGACATTGCGTTTTCACTTCCCCGGAACATTAAAATTATTGGCCGCGAACCATAACACGCGACAATATCTTTCTCGGAGTATACTGTTTTGATATTCGTAGAATGGTATAATGTACGCATTACTGTGACAAGGATAAAGATAGTTATTATTCACACCGAACAAATCCACAGTTCGGCGATTACACAAGATGTTGGAAACGTCACTTACTTGAAAGCTGCGAAGAGTCACAAAAACCACTTTTATCTCTTGTATGGTTTCCACTAAAACAATATCAGGCTTGCTTCCATGCTACTCGATACTGATAATGATTGTAAAACTCACCTCCGTATCAGAATTCAAGCTTTGGAATTCGGCTTTTGTGATGGATTTGCATGCGAGCCCATTGCAAGCCAAGAACTCTGCCAATTCATCAATTATCTCGCGAAATTTCTTATGAATTTGTGACTACAATCAAATCTTGTAAGATATTGTAGTGACGGCAGCTATTGTGGTTCACTCCAACTGGCGAGCCGTTTCGAAACTATGCGCCGCGATTGTAAAAAAAGTAACCAGTGCGCAAGATACGCTGCAATCGCGAGTTGATGACGATAAATCAAGCTGGAGGTGCTATTTAATGTTTTGCTGGGTAATCAGCAGCTCAAAAAGACTTGCATCAAATAAATGTTGCACTGGGTTTTATGCTTAACTTGAGAATATTCGAAATGAGCCAGTCCAGTGGGCTGAATGAGCGAAGGCTTCGCTGGGGCACAGAAACTTGTAGTTGCTACCCTAGTAGCTGGTTGCGACACTAAATTACTAAAAGAAAGTTCACTCTAATTTCAATTGTTTGCACATTATGTGCTTGGTACACACTTCTTTATTTCAGAAATCTTCACCTTTGACTTGATAGCAGTCTGTCACCGATTTGATCGACTAGAACCAGAGACCTGTCAACCAACCTTATCAGCTGGTTGGGACATTTATATATAGGGGTGACAGATCTCGGTGGACTATCGATCCGCGTGATCGAGGTTATCACAAGGTGAAATGACTTTTGTGTTATTGTTATTCCAATTCAGCTGCGAATATGGGGGTTGTGGTATGAAGAGTTGGTTGAGCGTCTTAATATGAGCACTTAGTACCTTGTTTGAGTGTCAACGATGCCGTTGCCCTGGTGCAACAGCCAAATCCTTTGGAGAAGAGGAACGGAAACTTTGCTTTGACTTCTGTGGTCAAGTTGTTTTCCTCGGTTCACACAACGTTGCAGAATGTGTCAATTTGACTCGTCTAAAGATAAATTGATAGCTGTGATCGAGTTATGCCAAGCAAATTGAGTAATAAGGAAGGGATGTAGCATTCATCATTCTTCTCGTTTCCAGTGACTTTCATAACGGAGGGAAAACTATAAAAGAGGTTGATTGAATTGCCAGAAGGGCTGCCAGCTTTCTTGTTCTTGTTTCATTGAGCTTAGGCTCGACACACAATGAGTAAAACTGCTGTCTTCCCATTTGTGAATTTGTGCACAACAAAGCACATCCATATATTCCTGACTAGGTAAGCATGAAAATAAGTATCGAAGTACAATTAGCTTCCTTGCTCCTCATTTTTTGATTCTATTTGATCCTTACATGAAAATAAATCCTTGATAATAAGAAAAATTCAGTTTGAAAGCAATTAAGAGTAAGTCGAATTTATTTGAATCGTTTACAATTTCCCGAAAAATTAAATTAAATTTAAATTTTTTTTTCTTTTCTTTTTTGTGGTTGGGAGGTGAATGCAATTTACACACTAAATGTGAGGCCTCTATGCTCACGATCGACTAGACCATCTACCAAAAGCTCCTCTATTAACCTAGCTTCGAACAGTTTGACACATTGCTTTGGACAAGGCCTCGTTTTCCTATGTAATGAGGTGCCTCTAGCGGGAGGGGGGTGAGAAAGAATTGCCAGACAAGTGATCCTCCAGCCCTTCCAGCTGCTGTGAGTCCCTTTTATATTTTAGAACTGCCCAAACATTATGTGTTATAAAGGAAAAGCGGGAAACGCTGCAGGACGCGCCAGATGTTCGAGCGGTGGAGCAAAATATAAAGAAACTCGAGAATTCGATGGTCACTGCTGCGGTCGCTACCGAAGCGATTGAAGCAAGGGTCGTAAGTCCCGAAATGATAAAGAACCACGCTGAAGTCAACGAGGCGATTACGACAGGAAAAGAAACGAGTGACCAAGTAAGTAAAGCGACGATGTGTGATTTCATCGCCAACGTCGAAAAGGTAGCGGAAGTGCTGTATTTGGAAACAGAAGCCAGTAACATCTCCCAAGGACGACGGCCGCAAAGTACAATTGCCTCGCAGTGACATGAAGAAGAAAGGCTATTCCGAAAAGCGGGAGTTGTTCTAAAAAGAATACAGTCTGCATGCAACTCGCCAAAAATCACCAAAGCAGTAAGGATTGGGCTCCTTGAACTGGAGGAGCTCCTAGACCGTATTGGAAACCATCAGAGGAGCTGTTTAAGGGCCGAAGAGGACCAGAGGGCCGAAGAAGAGCAAAAGGGTAAAGAAGCGCTAGGGGCGAAATCTACAGGGCACGTGAAGACAGCTCCACAATTAAAAATTAATAAAAGAATGGCGTCCAGCCCTATCGAAGGTGATCAGTATAAAAGAAGGAAGGAAGAGGCACTTGATGGGCCCGCAATACCAGATCAAAGGTTCCAGACAGTGCTTACAAGAAAAGCAAAGAAAGCCGCTAAGAAACTCCTTCAAAAAGTTCCAGAAAAAAATCGCGCGGACGCCCAAGAAGAAAAAAGACCTGATGCAAAACAGGAGAGAAAAAAGCCCCGAGGAGGGCCCAAGCACCAGGCACTGCTCGTAAAACGCGGAGGTGCTGCGGGGTATCATGGGAAACGTAAGGCCTGAAGACACTAAAATTGCCATTAAAGCAGTACGACCAACGCGATTGGGCCACATACTGGTCAAATTTAGAGCAGAGGCCGAGAATAGGGAAGCATTCCGCGACGCAGTAAAGAAACTTTTCGGCAAAAGCGCAACTATAGCCTCGCCAATGGCAACGATCGAAATAAGAGACATTGACTGCGTCACGGATCTTGCCAAGGTGGAAGAGGCCATCAAAAGGGAGTTACCTAGCGTGGGCGGGATCAAGGCGAGGCTTACACCATTAAACCATAAGGGACAACGCATGGCCATAATTGACTTGACCAAAAAGGACGCTGAATAATTTCTGAATAAGGGCAAAGTACGAATAGGATGAGTTGTCTGCAGGATACGGCAAAGAGCAACGCCTTTTCAATGTTTCAAATGCCTTGGCTATGGGCATACCACACAAGTATGCAAAGGACCCGATAA
The DNA here is from genome assembly GCA_963969285.1 of Odontomyia ornata. Taxonomy (NCBI): domain Eukaryota; kingdom Metazoa; phylum Arthropoda; class Insecta; order Diptera; family Stratiomyidae; genus Odontomyia; species Odontomyia ornata. Next base: position 7,717,239 of record OZ017741.1, read on the forward strand.
AAGTTTCCTGTGTTACAAATGCGGTGGAATGGGACATAAAAGAAAAGAGTGTACAAAGGAGGCACACTGTATTCTTTCCAACGATTCTGATCCAAGACATGATTTTGGGGACACGTCTTGGGATCGAGAAAATGCCAGGTTTTCCAGGAAGCCCTAGTCAAGGCAAAATCAGAACTTAAATGACTCGCATCCTGTAGCTAGACCCACATCGCAGTGCAACCGCCCAAAATCTGCTTGAGCAGCTTGCGAGGGACAGCCGACTTTTTGCCGCTGAGTCAGTAAAACCATGATAAAAGTTCGTTATCATGGTTTGAAACTGGTACTGCCGCCATCTGGGTTTAAAATAGTGATTTTCAGGTGGAGAGCAATGGACGCGGGGATGGTTTTGTGTGGGTTCAGTGCTCAGGGACCACCTTCTTTAGTGGGTACCTAGTGTCGAAAAAATCGGTATCATCTTTCCGAGCCAAGCGTAATGCTTTGGAGGGCGCTTTCTCGAACGCAGACGGGAATGTGCTCGTTGGGGGGGACTTCAACGCAAAAGCAATCGAATGGGGCATGCCTTAAACAGATCCGTGGGAAAAACGATCCGTAGAAATGATGCCCAGGATGACGCTCGTCGTTCTACACACCGGAAATACGCCGACTTTCCACCGTATTGGCTGTGATGGAACCATACTGGACATGACATTCGCCTTGGAGTCCTTAGTACGGAGGTTACACAGCTGGAAAGTATGAGAGGACTACTCAGCCAGTGATCATCAGTGCATTCTGCTTGAGATAACTGATGCTGTCTCCCGACGCCCGTGTTCTCGGCTTTCTACAATTGGATGGAACATTGGAAGGGTGGACGTTGAGAGATTCAACGAGGTGCTCACAGGAGTTGCACCGGTGCAGGAAGATCCGGAGGGGACGGCAGAACGGGCAGCTCAAGACGTGGTGAACTCAACTATGAGCATCATCACGACTGCTTACAATGCTTCCATGCCCCGTCAAAAACCCCAGCACAGTAAGCCCCCAGTGTACTTGTGGTCAACTGAAATCGCTGAAAAACGACGGAGTGTCACAAACTTCAGGGTGAAGTCCAACTGGCGCGGAACCGTGACGAAGCAAGCAACCGCGCAGCAGCATATAAATCAGCTAGAAAATGTCGCTGCTGGCAAGATCTAGTGGACAATGTGAACAAGGATCCGTGGGGCCTTGGTTACAAGCTAGTTATGCGGAAGCTTCGTGTCCTACGGAAACCTTGTATACGTGATGGGTAAAAGATGGACGAGATAGTGCGGGGACTCTTTCCCGCCCATTCCGTCCATGTTGACACAGTCCATGGTGAAAGAGGAGTGAAGTGTCCACTCTTTACGCAGCCGAAACTGGAAGAGGCAGTCCTTTCGTTGAAAGCGAGGAAGGCTCCAAGTCCAGATGGTGTTGCAGCTGAGGTGTTGTGGCTTGTCTATCACCATTGTCCTGACTTGCTGCTCAGCACATACAAAGCTTGCCTACGGGACGGGGTTCCCCAGGTACGATGCTGATCAAAAAGAGGAAAGGGAATCCCGAATTATGCATGGTAGAAACGGCTGGGAAACTGCTAGAGAAACTCATCAAGGGAAGACTCACTGACGCGATTGGTGCTGCTGGGGACATATCTCCTTGGCAGCACGGCTTTAGAGCAGGATGTTCTACCATTGATGTGATTTCAGAGATAGTGAGCGTGGTTCAAAAGGCAGAGGCATATAGTCGCATCAAGCGATGGATCGTCCTGTTGGTGACACTCGACGTCAGGAACGCCTTCAACTCCGCTAGATGGGTGGATATTCTGGATACGCTGGAAAACTCTTTTCATTTTCGAGAATATCTAATGCGGCTTTTGAAGAACTAGTTAAAGGACCAAAGCCTGATCTACAATTCAATACAGAGCCAACAAAGGGTGAAAATTACATAAAGTGTTATCCAGGGATCTATACTTGGTCCGGATCTGTGGAGCGTCTCTTACGACGGGCTACTGAGACTTCAGACGCCAGATGAGTCGCGCTTGGTGGGTATGTGGATGATGTTGCGGCTCTGGTCGCTGGCCGCACCGTTGATACGGCGCAACTTAGGTTAGGTATGCCGATGCGCCAAGTGAGGGACTGGATGACTGCTCGCGGGTTCAGTTTAGCACTGGAGAAAACCGAAGTGGGCATCTTCACAAAAAAGAGAATCTCTTGACAAAAAAGAGAACCTCCAGAGTTATCTTGACAAAAAATAGGATCTCTGATCAGTATTGGAGGCATGCAATTCGAATCAAGCCATCGGTGAAGTACCTGGAGCTACTGATCGCCTCGAAGATGACTTTCTCCGAGTGAATCGAGGCAACAGCTGAGAAGGCTACTTCGGGAATATTGACTCTGAATCGACTTATGGCCAACGTAGCCCATCAAGAAGACGCCTCTTGTGAGTGCTATAGGCTCAGTGCTACTGTACAGAGCAAAGGTATGGAGCAACGCTCTCAGCAAGGAGGTATACCGAAAACGTTTGGCACAGGTCCAGAGAAGAGGAGCACTGAGGATTGCATCTTCGTATTCGACAGTCTCTGATTCGGCAGTGAGATTTATTGCAGGCGTGATACCTGTCACCCTCCTTGCTAGAGAGTGCCGCGCTATTTATCTGCGCCGAACCGAGGAGACAAGAGAGATGGTTGTCCGCGAGGACAGACAGCGCTCGCTCAACGATTGGCAGCAGTCTTGGGTCAATCGCATGCAAGGAAGGTGGACTGCGCGCCTCATCCCAGATGTGAGACCGTGGCTAAATCGAAGACCTGATAAGACTGACTTCTATCTGACCAAGCTTTTGAGCGGGCATGGGTGTTTTCAGTCTTACCTGCAGAAGATTGGTAAGTCACGGTCCTCCGATTGTCGGTTTTGCCCAGGAGAGGAGAACAATGCCTGCCACACATTTATCGCGTGTACAAAATGGGTGAGGCTGCGAAGGAACCTCTACAAGGAGACGGGAGAGCTCAACCCGGATAATATAGTCGCGGCGATGCTCGAATCGGTTGACAAATGGAACCAGGTGGCACATTATGGTCAGGCATTCCTAAAATATAAAAGGAATTTACAGCAGCCGGATGCGTTTGGGCTGGGGGATTGGTTTTCTGGCACTTCCACTTCTCTTGTCCCCTCCCGCTAATAATGGGATCCCCCAGCATGATGGCGCCTCATGGCGTAACAAGACGAGACCTGGCCCGAAGTAATGTATCAAACGGTTCCAGGCTGGGCTCTCAGGTTGACAGGGCAGCCCAGTCGCCTTCTTGCGAGCATTAGGTAAATGACATTCACCTCCCAAACACAAAAAAAAATTATCAATCAAACCCTCAGGAATCAAAAATTCTAATCCATTCAAAATCTTTAAGTAGCATCTTTTCTCAAAGCTCTAAGCACTCCCAGGTATCATTATAGAAATAAAACAATTATCCTGACATACAATTCAATTTCTTATCTTTTCCACTTAATCCATTATTGGTTTTCCCTACGGATAAATTCCAAATCCATTTCCACAACACTACTCCATCCGTAATGAAAAACTACCACAATAATCCACCTATTAAGTTGAAGGCATAACCCTACGAATCAACAGTGGAATCCTTGCAAAAAGGACTTTCCCTCAATCCAAAGCAATTCAAAAACCGAAACATAGATCTTACGTTTGCGTCACTAGAAATTGTATCCATTGTGTTAATGGTTTGAACTAGGAAAACTGGATCATTAAGCAAATTAATCGGCCATTAAGATATCGCACTTTAGATATCATCGTAGCGATAGGGAATTCCAGTGAAAGATGGTGCAAAGATGTCCGGAATGAGAATGAGGTAAATCCTTTTAGGAACAGTGTGCGGTTTGGATGGCATTTCAAGGGGAGTGTTAACGGAGATGATAGTCTCGGGGTAGCATGGAAAGGATTCACTTGATGGATTGAGTCGTTTGTTTATGGAATTTTCAATCTAAGGACTAAATTGTTTTGTGGGAGGTTTGTGTGCAGTCATTTACGATAGGTATTAGTGGTTTTTGCATGGCAAGGTGACATTGTGCAGGATTCATAATTTTTGTGATAACTACTGAGTTTGGAGAGAAGACCAAAAATCTTCAATCGCAATAAGAAGTAAGCTGACAGTGGAGTTCAGGAGAAAACTATTCAAGAAAGATTGCGGAAGTATTTCAGATGAAAAGGAACGGGAATTCCGACGAGACTTTATTTTGTAGACTGAGTGTTGAAGGTATCACAAGTTAGATTATGCTTTTTGCTTTTTTTACTTTAGCACCACAGCCCCTTTTGGCCCATCGCTTAGAGATACGAGTAGTAAGAGTATCCCATTATCTTGATCGTATGTGTTGGCAACTCGGAAAAGGGATATGGCCGGTACCATGCTTTCACCGCTAACCCATCTACCCACCTGCGACGCATTGGTTTTAAACCAATACGCATCGTAACTGACCGGGATTAAAGTCTGTCTAAAGAATCACTCGAAACAAATCACGTTGTCACCAGTGGGACTCGAACCAGAGACCTCCAACTTATGCAGTGAGCACTCTAACCACTACACTTCGCAGATTAACATTATACTATGAATGAACCCATAAACAAAAATCTATGGTGTATTTCCTGATTTTGTTTTCTTTTTTTGATTTCGAAGTTAATTTTGCACAACATTTTTCAACGCTAGTCCATTTTCAGGGTTTTATAAATAATTTTACAAAACCCTACTAAAATCGCGCCTGTCTGTTCGTCCGTCCGTGTGTCACAGCACTTTTTCTCGCAAACCATATAAGCTACAAGCATAAAATGTTGTATACAGGTGTAAAGTGGTACCCTCTTTAAAGTTTCACTACAAAAAAAATGTTATATGGTGAAAAAAAAAATTTTCATCAAAGGTAGCCAATATGGATATCAAATGAAAGGTCTTAATGAGAACTTTTCAAAACAGGTCTTAAGCTGGTACTTTTTGTTTCAGGGGGCGCACAGGAAGGAGCAATACACGAAAAATTTGTGTCCCCCCCCCCCTCGCATTTGGACAGCTATGATCCGAAAAATCTGAAAAAAATTATGGAAAATAGGTACTTATGAGTACAATAACAACAAATACCTTAGAAGTCAAAATTCGCTCAACTTTGTTAATAATAGTATGAACATAGAATTTCACATTTCCCCAATAAAATCGTATAGATACCTTTGAATTCAATGTAAACCAAATATCTCAATTAGAACTAGAGTAGCTAAAATCTCGCACCGCGTCGATATTTAAATCGGTAACGTCCGAGTTCAATTTTGTTGATTGGTTTGAAGCAGCGTAAGGTCTGAGATTTATTTATTTATTTAAGTATCAACAAACAGACAGAAGTCCAATTGCATGTTGTGTATAAATTAGAACTAACGCTAATATTAAAGGAAATATCCCTGCAGGGGGAATGCCGGTCGACAAGAGCACTCTTGGAGGCTAGCATTCTTTGGGGAGTTCCGCTCCCACGTACCCGAGGAAATTCCGCAGGGGGAATGCCGGTCGACAAGACCACTCTTGGAGGTTAGCATTCTTTGGGGAGTTCCGCCCCCACGTACCCGAGGAAATTCCCGCAGGGAGAAAGCCGGTCGACAAGAACATTCTTGGAGGCTAATATTCTTTGGGGAGTGCCGCCCCCACGGACCTGAGGATATGGGGGGTGCCGCGAGGTTCCCTCCTGGGATGACAGGGAACGACTCTGATTGTATCTGGACTACGCTTTGGACAACGAACTGGAATTGACGCTTTGGGCTGGTGGATGTGATGGTTTGGACCTAGTTGCTTTGCACAGTAGCACCGAGGTGAAACTCGTGTATGAAAGGCTCCAATTCAACTATCATACCGTCTTTGTCCCGATAAAACCTTGGCAGGCCTCGGAGTACGTTCGAAGTTCACACCATTGGGTTGGTGGTGTAGGTTCGGTTGAGACGGACTCCCGATTAGCGCTGGTCTGGCTCTGACCACTTGTCCCCATAAGGGCTTGCGCCAACCCTCGCATGGCCTCCCTGCTCTGCAAAGATAACCATGGGACCAAAAAGGCGACTACACACACTAACGGAGATAGCGGCTACGAGGGGGGACCCAACAAAACTGGAGCAATAAAAAGGCCAAAAAAATCCAAAAAAGGAAATAAAACATAATAGCAACGACGACGCAACCAACGGTTGCAGCCACGATGTCAACAGTACATCGAGAGCTGTACTAACCACGAAAAAAACGAAGACTAACACGACGACAGTGACGGTAGACGAAAAACGGAGAACAGCAGACAGTCTGGTGCAGACTGAGGCGTTTGGGCGCAGCAAAAAAATTATGCGAACGCCCGAGCGTCCTATTAAGGAGAAGCGAGAGACTCGGCAGGATGCTTCAGGTGTTCGAGCAGTGGATGATAACATAAAGAGCACCAAAAATTCGATTGTCACCGCTGCGATCGTTACTAAAGCGACCGAAGTAAGGGTCACAAATCCCGACATTGCAACGAAAAATCCAGAAGCCAACGAGGAGATTACGGCACTTAAAGCAAAGAGTGACCAGACACCGCGTGATTGTACCGCCAACGTTGAAAATGTGGCGGAAATACTGCACTCGGAAACGGAACGCGAAAACATCTCCCAAGGATGGTTGCAAGGTACAATTGCGGCCCGGCGATACGAAGAAGAAAGACTACTTCGAAAAGCGGGAGATGTTCTGAAAAGAATACAAGCTGCATGTGACTCCCCAAAGATTACCAAAGTAGCAAAGGAAGGGCTCCTTGAACTAGAGGCTGGTGACATCGTGAATAAGACTGAAAACTCTCGCGGAATGAGCAAAGTAATGAGCGTACAAAAAGATTTCAAGAGAACTGGGTTAGAAGATCGTCTTCTGAAATCTGGTGGCCAAAAACCAGTTCTCTCTTGTGCAACACGCTGGACAACTCAACGGAATGCAGCCGAATCATTTTTGAAGAATTTCTCCACTATGAAATCTGTTACTGCCGCTTGTGAAACGGAAGGAGAGTCTGATCCAAATGCAATAGTACCAAAACCAGCCGTTTCATCTATTTTCTTCGATAGAGAGGGGCGCTTGGGGCAAAATCTAAAAGCGACATGCAGATAGCTCCATCATTAAAAGTCAATAAAAGAATGGCGTCTAGCCCAATCGAAGGAGATCGGGATAGAGAAGGAAGGAAGAGGCACTTGACGGGTGTAGAGCACCAGATCAGGGGTTCCAGAGAGTGCTTACAAAAGGAGCGAAGAAAGCCGCAAAGAAACTCCTTCAAAAAAAAGCCAGAAAATAAAATTCGCACGGACGCCCAATTAGCAAAAGGACCTGATGCAAAACAGGAGAGGCAGAAGCCCCGACGAAGACCCCGGCAGCAGGCACTGTTTGTAAATCCCCAAGATGGACGATCCTACGCGGAGGTGCTGCGGGACATCAGGGGAAACGTAAGGCCCGAAGACACCAATACTACCATTAAATTAGTACGACCAACGCGGTCGGACCACATACTGTTCGAATTCGGAGCAGAGGCCGGCAATGAAGAAGCATTCTGTGACGCAGTAAAGAAAGTCCTCGGCCCCGCTCGAACCGATGGCAACGATCGAAATACGGGACATTGACTGCGTGACGGATCTGGCCGAGGTAGAAGAGGCCATCAAAAGGGAGTTCCTTAGCGTGGGAAGGATCAAAGCGAGACTGACACCAGAAAACAACAGGGGACAACGCATGGCCATAGTTGACTTGACCGAAAAGAACGCCGAACAATAACTGAACAAGGGCAAAGTACGAATAGGGTGGGTTGTCTGTAGGATACGGCGAAGAGCAACGCCTCTTCAATGTTTCAAATGCCTTGGCTATGGTGACACCACACAAGTATGCAAAGGACCCGATAGGAGTTCTCTATGTTGCAAATACGGTGAAATGGGACATAAAAGAAAAGAGTCTACGAAGGAGGCACACTGTATTCTTTGCAAGGATGCTGATCCGAAACCTGATTTTGGACACGTCTTGGGATCAGGAAAATGCCGAGTGTTCCAGGAAGCCCTAGCCAAGGCTAGCCAAGGCTGACCCGCATCCTGCAGCTAAACCTTCACTGCAGCTCGACCGCCCAAAATCTGTTTGAGCAGTTTGCGAGAGACAGAAAAGCCGACTTCTTGCTGCTGAGTGAGCAACACCATAGTAAAAGTCCTGTATTATGGTATTCTGATGAAACTGGTTCTGCCGCCATCTGGGTTCGGAACAGTGACTTTCAAGTGGAGAGTTGTGGACGGGGGGATGGTTTCGTGTGGGTTCGGTGCTCAGGGATCACCTTCTTTAGTGTGTACCTAACGCGTAACGAGTCGATATCATCTTTCCAAGCCAAGCTTAATGCTTTGGAGGGCGCTGTCTCAAACGCAAAGGGCAAAGAGCTCGTTGGGGGCGACTTCAACGCTAAAGCAATCGAATGGGGCATGCCTCAGATGGATACGCGGGGAAAACGAATCCTGGAAATGGCGGCCAGGACGGCCCTCGTCGTACTAAACTCCGGAAATACGCCGACTTTCCACCGTATTGGCTGTGAGGGAACCATACCGGACGTGACATTCGCCTCGGAGTCCTTAGTACGAAGGATACACAACTGGAAAGTATTAGAGGACTACTCAGCCAGTGATCATCAGTGCATTCTGCTTAAAATAAGTGATGCTGTCTCCCGGCGTCCGTGCTCTTGGCCTTGCATAACTGGATGGAACATCGGAAGGATGGACGTCGAAAGGTTCGCTGCAGGGAGCTTCGGAGGGGACGGAAGAACTGGCAGCTGAAGACGTGGTGAACTCTACTATGAGCATCATAAGACTGCTTGCTGCGCTTCTATGCCCTGTCAAAGACCCCAGCACGGCAAGCCCCCAGTGTACTGGTGGTCAACTGAAATCGCTGAGAAGCGAAGGGAGTGTCACAAGCTTCGACGTGAGGCTCAACGGTAGCGGAACCCTGATGAGGCATGCAAGCAGGTGGCAGCATATAAGTCGGCCAGGAAATGCCTTCGCAAGCTGATCAACAGTAGTAAGGCTCGCTGCTGGCAAGACCTAGTGGACAATGTGAACAAGGATCCGTGAGGCCTTGGCTACAAGCTGGTCATGGGGAAACTTGGTGCCCTACGGAAGCCTTGTATACATGACGCGAAAAAGATAGACGCGATAGTGCGGGGACTCTTCCCCGCCCATCCCGTCCGTGTTGACTCTGTCCATGGTGAAACAGCAGTAGAGTGCCCACTCTTCACACAGCTGGAGCTGGAGGAGGCAGTTCTCTCATTGAAAACGAGGAAAGCTCCAGGTCCAGATGGTGTTCCAGCTGAGGTGTTGCGGCTCGTCTATCACCATTGTCCTGACTTGCTGCTCAGCAGATTCAACGCTTGCCTACGGTACGGGATTTTTCCGGTACGATGGAAGGTGGCGAGGCTCGTGCTGATCAGCAAGGGGAAGGGAAACCCCGGATCGCCGTCTGCATACCACCCGTTATGCATGCTAGACGCGGCTGCGAAAGTGCTAGAGAAACTCATCAAGGGAAGACTTACTGACGCGATTCGTGCTGCTGGGGACCTATCTGCTCGGCAGTACGGCTTTACAGCAGGACGTTCTACCATTGATGCGATTGCAGAGGTGGTGAGCGTGGTTCAAAAGGCAGAGGCATATAGTCGCACCAAGCGACGGATCGTCCTGTTGGTGACACTCGACGTCAGGAATGCCTTCAACTCCGCTAGATGGGTCTCTTTTCAAGTTCCAGAATATCTAATGCGGCTTTTGTGGAACCACCTTAAGGACCGAAGCCTGCTCTGCCACGACACAGGGCCAACGAAGGCTGGAAATTACATCGGGTGTTACCCAGGGGTCTATCCTTGGTCCGGGCCAATGGAACGTGTCTTACGACGGGCTACTGAGACTTGCGATGCCAGATGAGTCGCACTTGGTCGGCTATGTGGATGATGTTGCGGCTCTGGTCGCTGGACGTACCGTTGAACAAGCGCAACTAAGGCTAGGTATGCTAATGCGCCGAGTGAGGGACTGGATGACTGCTCGCGGGCTCAGTTTAGCACTGGAGAAAACCGAAGTGGTCATCTTGACAAAAAAGAGAATCCCTAGAGTAAGGATGATCAGTATTGGAGATATACAGATCGAATCAAAGCCAGCGGTGAAATACCTGGGGCTACTGATCGACTCGAAGATGAGTTTCTCTGAGCAAATCAGGGCAATGGCTGAGAGACTGCTTCGGGAATATCGGCTCTGAGTCGACTTATGGCCAACGTAGGGGGGCCCAGTCCATCAAGAAGATGCCTTTTGATGAGTGCTGTAGGGTCAGTGCTACTCTACCGAGCAGAGGTATGGGGCGACGCTCTCAGCAAGGAGGTATACCGGAAACGTTTGGCACAGGTGCAGAGAAGAGGAGCACTGAGAATTGCATCTTTGTGTCCAACAGTCTCCGACTTGGCCGTGAGAGTGATTGCAGGCGTGATACCTGTCGCCCTCCTTGCTAGAGAGCGCCGCGCTATTTACCTGTGCCGAAACGAGGATGCGAGGGAGATAGTTGTCCGCGAAGAGAGACAGCGCTCACTCAACGATTGGCAGCAGTCTTGGGTGAATTGCACGAAGGGAAGGTGGACTGCGCGCCTCATCCCGGATGTGAGACCGTGGCTAAATCGAAGGCATGGTGAGACTGACTTCTATCTGACCCAGCTTTTGAGCGGGCACGGGTGTTTTCAGTCTTACCTGCACAAAATCGGTAAGTCACGGTTCCCCGATTGTCGGTTTTGCCCAGGAGAGGAGGACAATGCCTGTCACACATTTTTTCGTGTACAAAATTGATCAGGCTGCGAAGGAAACTTTACAGGGAGACAGGAGAGCTCACCCTGGATAATACTCGTATAATTGCGGTGATGCTCGAATCGGTGGACAAATGGAACCAGGTGGCACATTATGCTCTGGCAGTCCTAAAATATAAAAGGGACTCACAGCAGCCAGGGGCACTGGGGCTGGGGGATCGCTCTTCTGGCAATTCCTCTTCCCCTCTCCCCTCCCGCTAGGAAAGGAATTCCCCAGCTTGAAGGCGCTTCACGGCGTAACAAAACGAGGCCTGGCCCGAAGTAATGTGTCAAACGGTTCCAGGCTGAGTTCTCAGGTTGACAGGAAAGGTGTTTAGTGGGTCGTCCAGTCGCGCATGGGAGTCGCACACTCTGTGCATAAATAGCATTCACCTCCCTACCAAAAAAAAAAATATATATTAAAGGAAATATACATATGAATTTAGTGGAATAATACATATGAAGGAAAGTGAAAAAAAAGGAATCCAAGAAATAGGAAATAAAAGAAAACTGTGCAATCACTTTGTTACTAACTAATACATGAAGAGAGAGCATTTATAAAGATGACCAAGATTAATAATTGTAGTTGTAAATTTTGCTTTTAAGGCAAGTTCTAAAGGCGGCAAGCGACTGTGGTAGAGGACCAAGACATAGCTGGTTATGCAAACGGGGCAAGCGTAGTAAGGGAGAGTGGAAGAAGGTGTTAGTGCGTGCAAAGGGAACAAGGAATTGATCGGAAGATCTATTAGGGCGACTGCATATGGTTTGGGTAAGTGACCGTGATAAAGCTTGTACAAGATACATTTATCAAGAAAGCATCGTCTAGATTCAAGGGAAGGGGGTTTCAAAGTATGAAGACGGTCACTATAGAGGACATAAGAGAGGTTGAATTTGACAAGAAGAGACCGTGTAAATCTGCGTTGAATCGACTCAATAGCATCAATATGATTCCTGTGGTAAGGGCTTCATATTTGGGAGCAGTATTCCAGGTTACAGCGAACAAGTGAAAGGTAAAGGCACACATTGGAGGTGATATGCTGAAACGAGGAAGCGGTTCTTAAAATGAACCCTGAAAGGCGGGAGGCTTTGTTGATGACTTGGGCTATGTGGAGGTCAAACTTTAATTTACAATCAAATACCACACAAAGATCCTTAAAAGAAGTTATACTGCACAATGGGGTTCCAACAAGGCTGTAGGTGGAGAGAAAATGATTTTTTTTACAGGAGAATGTCATCTGGTGGCATTTGGAAACATTCAAGGAGAGATGGTTTGATTTGCACCAATCACTTAGATGCAGTAGGTCACTTTGCAAGTATCAACATCACATTGTGAGTCAATTACCCGAAAGATCTTAAAATCGTCAGCATAAAGCAGGCAGGGAGAAGTGATAACAGAGGGAAGATCATTGACAAATAGTAGGAATGAAATTGGGCCAATTATGGATCCTTGCGGTACACCTGAGCTGGGGCAAAATGTAGAGGAGAAGCAGGAGTTAACAGTGACAAGACAACGACGATCCCAAACATAGGATAGAAACCAGGAGTACAGGAAATCAGGAGTTTGGAAATTTTTAAATTTCTGAAATAAAAGTGCATGATCTACAGAATCAAACGCTTTAGAGAAATCCGTGAAAATAACGTCTATTTGTTGCTGGCAGTCAAGGGCTGCAGCAATGTGGTGTATAAAAGAAAGCAAGTTAGTGAGAGTAGATCTACTTCTGACAAAACCATGTTGTTGTTCTGCTAAGGATGGCAGTTTAAGGGGAAACAGAGTATCGAGAACGATCTTTTCAAGGATTTTCCCAAAACAGGGAAGGAGAGATATCGGACGATAGTTACAAACGGAATTGCGATCCCCAGATTTGAAGATAGGAAGAATATGGGCAATTTTCCACTGGGAGGGGAAAATCCCAGTAGCTAAGCTCAAATTATAAATAATTGAAAGAGGAACACAAAGAGACGAGGATAGTGATTTTGCAAGGAAGTTTGGAATGCCGTCTGGGCCACCACCGGTACTAGTATCAAGACTCCTTAAGAGCAGTTCAACCTGCAAGGGATTGGTACGAAGCACGGGAGAAGAAAAGGAAGAAGAAGAGGAGTAGAAAGAAGGAGAAGTATTTGAAGTGCGGAAAAAGGAAGAAAAGAAAGAAGCAATAAGTTCACAGGACTCCTGAAGGGTAGATGATGTAATGCCATCGTAGCTGAAACTAGCTGGTGTATGATGAGAGCTCTTTAGAGATTTGACATAAGACCAAAAAGCGCGAGTTTGATTTGGTTCAAGTGAAGCTTTGACATGATTGACGTAAGCACGAAGAGCAAGCTTTGCCATTTTCTTAGCGTCAGCTCGTAAGCGGCAAGGTCATTAGAAAGGCCACTGGAGAGGAATTTTCTTCGGGATGCATCCTTCACCTTAATGGCTTTGGCAACACCTGAGTTAAACCAAGGAGCATCTTTAGGCCTCTTTGGGGGAAACGAAGGAGTGAATTGAGTGATTAAGGATGAGAGAAACAGATAGAACTTATCAACGCACTCTTCAAGGTTCAGGTTGCTGAAAAAAGGATACCAGTTAACTGCGTTAATATGAGAATCTATGCTGCAAAGATCCGCTTTTAAAAAGTTATAGCGGCAAGGTGATGTATTGCTAGACAAAGGTGGAGATGAGATAGAAAGCTCTAAAAAGGGAGGTGGATGGTGAGGATCTGGCTTAATGAAGAGTGAGAGTGAGGTGGATGCAGCAAGAGAAGAGGCTGGCAACTTAGAAAAAACAAGATCAAGAAGTTTATTATTGGAGTTTGCACTAGTATTGAATTGGGTGAAGGAGCATACGGAGAGAAATGAGGAAAGGGCAAACGACAAGTTACCTCCGGACAGTATGGAAAGATACTCGCTATCCCAAGTAATGGAAGGGATGTTGAAATCTCCACAGAGCTATACAGGGGAAGATGGGAAATGAGTTAGGATGTAGCTGGAGAATTCCACAAAGAAACGTTCATACACCATAGCAGAGCTGCTACATGGGATGTAGACACACGAAATGAGAAGGGAGAGAGCATCAGAAAGAGAGACTTGCACAATAATACACTCCACTGGGAGCGTAGGTAAAAAATCCTCGCAAGAGCTGCTATTAAGAGAGGCATGTACACCCACAAGAATACCCCCACCATCAGATTTGCCAGTGGCAACACGATCTCTATCTCTGCGAAAAATTAGATGATTGGGAAGGAGTTCACTGTTATAAATATCATTTGTCAGCCATGTCTCAGTTAGACAGATGATCTGATGCGGATATATAATTGAAGAGATACGAAGTTCAGATGTCTTGGTCCTCAAACCATGGATATTTTGAAAATAACAGGACAAAGATGAAATTGTACAAAGTTTACGATGCAAGGAGGTGCGAGGCGTATTACTTGTTTCTCCTGTTACGAAAGGACACAGTGTTGTTACGCTTCTGATTGGCAGAAAACTGTTTTACCAGTACTCCAGGAGGCCAAGATTCTTTTTCCAACAGGCAATTGAGATTGGCTGGAACCGTGATTATGTATGAAGCGATTAAACGGTTTGTCTGCCCGTCTGGAGTGAGTTTCGTACACTGGAGCAAATCAGGTATAAAATTCAATTTAAACTTGATGTGATTGATGATGTCTTCAATCGGTGTGTTATAGTCCAATCTTGATATGAAGATTTGCAAGGGCGGCGAAATAGCACGCAGTGGGTTGCCAGGTTTAATTGAATTATCATTCGCTGCAACACTAGGCGAACTTAAAGTTTCAGTGTTGTTCCGGGATGGCGATTGTGCTCCAGAGGTTGAACCATTAGATTGAAGCGTCGTCTGCTTCTTGTTATGACGGTAGGTTTCAAATTATTTGAAGTCGTGTTGGCCGCACTTGAAGGGCCAGCAAGGTTTACATCGGAAGTCGATGAAGGAGGCAGATCAACTCTGGCATGCTGGCTTAGAAAAGATATTTCTTCCCGCGCTGAATCTAGCTGGTTGCGCAGCGAATTGAACCCAATGACTAAGTTATCGATTATTGTTCGCGTTTGGTTCAACTTATCCACGAGTGATAACATAGGAGAACCACGGCACTTCGGACACGGCCAATAAAGACTGAAATTCGGGTTGTTAATGTTGCATGGAAAGTCAGACCGCAAAGGCCACCACATGTAATTATGGGTGTTTTGTCCTGCTTATCAATGCAGGAAGGAGCCAAACAATTTGCCATGTTCAATTATAAGATAATAATAACCAAATAAATATAATTATAAAAATTGTCCAATAAAATAATGTCCAAAAAAAAAAGAATTGTCCAATAAAAAGGAAAAGTAAGAGACTTACGAATAATTCGCAAGAATTGATCACAATATAAGATATGTGCAAAGTATATGAAACGTAAGCACTCTTGGTAATCGCAAACACAAACCGAAAATAGCAGACCTTTAGCACGAACCACTAAACAATAGCGATTTAGTATACTATTGGTTGAGGGCGTAGATACACTAAGGTAGGAGTATAAGGTGACCACGAATACGCGATAAAGCAGGAAAAGAAAATTATACAGGTGGCACTACAAAAGTTGAAAGCAGCGCAGCAAGCTCGATGCACATCCGGTTTGAGTCTTAGGTAAGAAGTTCAAATGATAAAAAGAACAACAGGGGTCTCTAAGATCTAAGAAGAGCAATTGAGTCAAGAAGAGAATACGGCTCCGCAAGCTTCCGAACAAAGAAAATGAATATTGTTTACTTAAGCGCACGGAATAGTTGAAATGTTTAAAAAACAGAGGGAAATACACAGTTGTAAGTTGTAAGAATACCGACGCTGTTAGGATAAACTTCGAGCAAACACGTAAAAAGAGTGTTCGAAGTCGGCGGAGTAAAGCACACGTCCACGTCAGTCAAAAGCTCGTGGTTATATATATGAGATAACGTAATGGCGAAATTCTTTCTCCAGAAATAGTTGAACGTGTTTTAGACGGGCATTCAAATCGGTGGCTGAAAGCTTGTACAAGTATATGCGCTTAGTCTAATAGCGTAAGGCTCCGAACTAGCTAGTCTGCAAGCAGCTTCCTCGGAGTAGACTAAGATTACCCAGACCAGTTGACGTGTAGGGCACAGTCTATTGGCACGTAGCGAGACTTCGTGTTTTTAACCGATGAGATGTCGGTTTACATTTCTTTCGGGGAGTTTTTGACGAACGAAAGAAGTAAAATGATTACATATTTTTGTTGAAATAATTGGTTGAATAGATTGATTAATTACAATTGGCATCAACGATTTCGAGTTTTCGAGTGCATGTTTGAATAAAGATCTTATTTGCATGGCTTGGACTCTACAATGCGACAGGTCAAAGGATCGATCAATCGATTCTGCATACAACTGTACTGTGAGTGGTCTAATCCCAAGGAACATTTTCGTTTTATAACAATGTTGGATTAAAGCTGTATTTATCAAAAGTTAAAATACCATTTTTCTGTCTAATTTCAAGAATCGTACAAATTTTTTCACTTTTATTTTTCTTTGGAAAACATTCCATTCACATCTCGGTAGAAATATCACTCCAGCATAATGCCAAGTTCTCATACACATCCTGGAAACTTGTCCATGAGCTACAGTCTCATGTGCTTGTTCATTTGGCTGCTCCAGTTAAATATTTAATTAGGATTCATTTAAATCCAGCATTCTCGTAGCAGCATGTTTGCATTAATTTTGCAGAATTTCAGGCTCGACAAATGTATGCAATATCCGTTTGTGTTCTGGATTTAAATTGAAATTCACCACACATTGGACTGAAAAATTGGTTTTCACTAGGATACAAGCACAGATGTTACCAGATTATCTGAAATTTACGGGTGTGGGTTTTATAAAGTCAATTTTAGAGATATTTTAATGGTTTTATTCCTGATAACAATAGTAAATATTTTTGAATATATAGTAGGGATGCTCTCAATAACTTTTAATATTTTTATTGAAGATCTTATACAATCTATCAAACCCTTATTACTTACTCCAAAAAAAATTTACAGCTTGTTTACAAAGTACCATGAAAATATGTCGCAGAAATCAAATCACAAGTACGTAATTTTCCTCTCCATAGAAGTATACAAACGCGAAAAGAAGATCCGATTACTATGCAACTATACGAGTACAGGGAAGAAAGCGAGGAGTAAAGGAAAAAATTACCTGATATTAAATTTTTATGATACTTGGAATTTCATATTGCATGAATCCTTACAAAGTCACTTTACTTCTTAACCAGGGATGCATTCCCATCTAACGTTCATATGCAGCCATATGTACTTAAGAATAAATAAAAATATCTTTTGCATGAGGAAATATGTGTGCAGAGAGGTTGCATTTCAAAGATGTCATAAATGTTCCTTTATGGGATTAAGGACGTATTACAAATAGAAGTGGAATTCAACCTTGTGGGGGAAATGAATTCTACAGTGAATTTTTATCGGATAGGTCAGATAGAGTGAGTTAAGATTGAAATGAATGAGTTATATAGAAAAATAATGTTTATTATTATTTTATTTTAAATTAAATCCTGCTGGTATAAGATATTTTATAGCGGCAACGATATTTAATTAAACAAACTTGGATAATGATCGCAGTCCACGTAGTTTAGTCGTTAGAGTCCTTGCTGTGTAAGTCGGAGGTCCCTGGTTCAAATCCCGTTGTTGACAACGAGATTTGCTTTGAGTGATGCTTTGGACAGACTTTAAGCCCATTCACTTATGATGCGTTTTGGTTTAAAATCAGAATGTACCGCAGCTGGGTGGACGGGCATACGGCCAAAGCATGGTACTGACCATATCACCTTCTCTAGTGCCGATAATTTTGATCAAGATCAATGAGATACTACAACCATCTCTAAGCAAAGGCCTAAAAGCGGCCGTACTCCTAAAAGCAAGAGCAAGATAAGGTTTATAGTTATTTCTTTAAAATGGTTCACCATATCTGGCTTTTAAAATTGGCTATACTGACCAATAATAACCTGATGATTCCAGCAGGGTTATTAGCAAATCTTTTTTGTAAAATCAGCACTTCTGAATAATTTCTGTGAGGTATTCTTTAAAAAACCTAGTTACGTTACTCTCCAATATTTCTCATTAAAAACAACTTATTTGTTGATACATTCCCGTGAGTTGCTATCGGTATGGTTAGAGAGGCTACCTAGTTGCTTAAAAAAAATAAGTGCTAGAGAAATAAGTGTCTCACTATTTCGGCTTTTATATTACGTTACATTTAATTGGAAAAGATAACAGTAACAACAGTGGATTATAAAAAATTACTTATTTTTAATATCCTCCGGGTGCCGGCTGGACACATCGGCAGTTACCTCTAACGGATAAAAAGCCTGCACGAGTCGTCTAATTCTTCCTCCTTTTGGCATCTTTACTTATTCGTTTTGCGCTTGAAAGACTGCCATTGCTGAAAACGAGTACACGCATGTAGAAGGAGTTTTTCAAAATATCACATGTTTCTCGATATTTCGACTCGTACTCACTCAAATGCTCCAGAATAGTAGCCGACAACAAGAACGGACGACATGTAACGCCAAATGTAACTCTCGTCATCCTGTACTGCTAGTACGGCGGCAAATCCTCAGTACAGTTAAGAGCGTCAGCGAACCAAACGAAACAATGGTCGCGAAGCTTTGTTGTATCTTTGTTCTCTCGGTAAACTGGTCTATGTGGCATATAATTAAGACGTTCACCAGATACTACGTTAGTATCTACCTTTTCAGTAAATCCGGCTGCTAACAGCTCCCTGATAGCGACGTTATATCCTAGCAGCAGGTTCTCTGGATAATTTTCTTGTCAAACTCGAAAGTCGCTGCAGATCTATGTGGCAATTGTCCTCCAGTATTAAATTGAGATCTTGCCATAATAAGGAAGCCACATATTTATGATTTCGTTTCTTAATGTTATGCTCTACGGTGTCGATGATGAAATTGTACGGCTTATTGCAAACTCGTTCAATTTTATACATGTTTCAGGTGATTTCACAACGCCCAAAGGTGATTTCATGACGTCCAAACATATTTTTGGCACCCCAATAGCTTCAAAATAGACAAAATTACTACCATATTGGTTGTTAAAATACATACTGACTAGGTTAAAGGTACTGTTCGTATTATATTCAGCTGCTGGGTTGCAAAGACGGGTAGCTGCAACTTAGATGATACGGCCTGCTGAAGAAACAACATTTGGCTTCCTCTATCAAATATTAGGCAAATGACACCATTTTTTTCGGTATTAGTTTTGCAAATTGCAACAGCTGTCTGAAGAAACGTTCTTTTGACAGGTCCACTATTTACCGCTCACAAATTTTATGACAGTTGTGATGGATGCGATGAACGATGTCCGTCTTCTTCCTTCTTATTGGAATTATTTTCGCCTTACCAAGGAATGCTGAATTAGACACAGATCTGGCATGCTTTCTCTTCCAAGTTTTGCATACAATTTTAGCTTTACAAAATTTCGCCGAATGGCCACTACTGACTAAGGTACCGAAAACATCGCCTATCTCATTTCGGCATTTCTTTTTCCTGAATGAGAGATAACTTTGCCGTGCATGAATTTGCCTTATGATCCGATGACTTGCAGAAGAAACACAGACTACTAGTATCAAGTGTCATTAAGCCAGTTGCGGTTGCCACGACTTTAGCATTTATTGCACTCACACTACGCGACAACTCTCTCATCTCGAACAATTTCTCCAGTGAAGTTACTTCTCGTTTTGGGAATTTAATAATGGCGGATATATGGCTATAGCCATGAATTTTTAATCAGGGTGAACTCTTCTCTGCTAAGCTTGCATCAATTTCTCTTTCGATAGTGTGGTCAAACCCGGCGTATTCTTTTTCTTTTTCTTGGTACCGATGAAAATCCACTCGAATTTCATCGGGCAAGGACTTCAATAAAATGCTCTTCAACATTAGACTGTAGTTGTTCGCTGGAACACTAAGAGCAGTAAGAGAACGTATAGATGAAGTGACAACATTATGTAAGTTCCTCAGTCCCACAATATCGTCTTTGGGACTAATTTTTGGGAACCAACAGGAATGCGTGATCGATACTTTTATCGCAATCGCCAAACTACTCCAATAAGAGCGCGACGGCTCCGTCATAGCATGTGGATAGAGGAGTAACTCGGGCTAGGGTAATTGCTATTTTTCCAGTTAAGAGTGACTGCAGATGGTGGAACTTATTTGCGCTTGAAATAGAGGTGTTTTCATGTATCGTGCTCTTATACTACTCTCAAACGAAAGCCATTCTTTCGAATTTCCAAAAAATTTTAACAAATTTAATTTCGAAATTTTCACGGAATTAATACACATGTCACGATTTGTAATAGGCACCGAAGAATTTACTTGAACTCTAAGACGTTGTCTTCCTACTGCATAGTCGTGGTTGCTTTCAGTCCTATTTCTTTGCCTAATTTTTCGATCATTCTGTGTTCCAACTTCTATAAAGCTGTCTAGGCGATTGATCCATTACCCCAGCATCGATTCTTTTCCCAGTGATTAGCGTGTGTTCATTTCATTCGCTACTTTTTGCCATCATAAATCTTCTAAAAAGTGCTTTGTGTTGGATTTAAAGATCTAGTGGGTGAAAATATTGTTATTTGGCAGTGTTCAGTGACGCAATTTCTCTCAATGATTTGATCACAAGAACCTCATTATCCCTAACTATTGTTGATACAAACCAAGTTTGAATACAATAATCTAAGTGTGGCGAATTTTTAATCATTCCCTCTGCTGATTGTGGCGCCATCGCTCTGTCAGTAGCTATATTTGCATACCAGTCCATCATCTTTGGTGCCTGTGCTAAGTTCATCAAAAACTTAAACCAAGTGCATGATTTGGTGCCTGAGCTAACCACAATAATTTTCATTCAAATCAAACGTAAGTCGGTTTTATTTAAATTTAGTATAAAATGACAACTTGTACTGCCTCGTCATGCATGGACAAGGCGAATAAAACGTCTCTAGTGTATTGTTCGGGCTCCTGTGGCTTGCACTTCCATACAAAGTGTGTGAATTTGACAAGTTCCGTGTGCGAATACGTTTTGAAACGGAACTCTGGAGTACACTGGTTCTGTGAAGCTTGTAGAAGGTGCACTTTATCTGTTCATGCGACTTATCTGCAAAGTGCGAAGCGCACTGTAGATACTTTGGCAAAAGAATTCAAGAAGCTGCAGCAGAAATTTGACAATTCAAAAAGTATAATCAATGAACTACTAGTAGCGGCCACAAACCAGCCGCCAACTTCGTCCAAAACGAAAGGTAAAAAATCGGATTCTAATGTGGCTTCACCAAAAATAACAACGCGTAGTATGGTTTCGCAGCTGGAGCAGCTTGGCCCTCAGACTTGTTTGACGCCTTCTGGTCCTATGAATTCAGCCACTTTTGGCGTTGTGGATCCAGCTCCTCTCCCACAACCTGACGAGCAAGTTTCAAATCCCATGCGTGATTGCATTGAATGTGAAACATCATTGCACCATTAAAGGCCCCATGATCTGCAGGCGCCTGACATATGTATAGTGAAGCCGCCGATCCAGATTTTTGTTTCCCGCATTGCATATGATACCTCGGAAGAGCAACTTAAAGCATACGTTGAGGTTAAGCTCAATAAACTGAATAAGCATGGTGTTATTAGCTGCATTAAACTTACGAAGGAGAATATACCGAATCGGATTGTTGCTTCTTTCAAATTAACTGTGCCTGAGGAGTGCGCGTTAGTTGCTCAGAGCAATTTTTGGCCACCTGGGACTTTGGTGAAAAATTACACGCCTCTTAGAAAGAGCTTTCGTGCAGCAGAGCAACGTCTCACCAACAACTAAACCTGTTAGGAACTCTACATATCAATCTATTACCATGTACTATCAAAGCGTCAGGGGCTTAAGAACCAAGCTCGAGGACTTATCACTTTCCTGCCAACTAGCAAATGACTCTGTCATTTGTTTAACTGAAACATGGCTGAATGGAAATATTTCCAATTCAGAATTTCTGCCTGACCATATAGTCTACCGGTGTGATCGTGACCCTGGTGCAACAAATAAATCGGATGGTGGTGGGGTTTTAATTGCTGTTTGTAACTCCTTTGTAAGCTCACTATGTGCTGGCTTCTGTTTTGCTCGTGCTGTTGAATGTGTAATTGTGAAAATTCTCCTTCCGCATAATACATCCTTATTAATTTGTACAGTGTACATTCCCTGCAATTCTCCTTTAGTCGTGTATGAATCCTTCTTTGATGAACTTTCCTCCTATCTTCTTGTTCGTCACCCTCATTCAAAAATCGTAGTTTGTGGGGATTTCAATCTACCCTCCGTTAAATGGGACACTCACACAATTCCTTCTATTTCTTCTACAAATAATATATCTTTGCTGCTTTCTTCTTTTCTTTCCCCATGTTCTTGTTCACAATTTAACCATATCCGTAACCCTAATGGTCGTCTACTTGACCTTGTCCTTTCAAATGTCCAAGCTCATCGTATCTCTGTCTCTCATGTTGTTTCCTTATATAAAGCCAGACCTTCATCATCCACCTTTGTCTCTTGATCTAGCGATTGAAACCTTCCAACCTCCGAGATATGCCACTGCCTTTCAGTTCAACTTTTTCAGACCTAATTATGAGGCGATTAAAACTAATATGGACTCTGTCGACTGGTGTGCCTTTTTCTCTGGTCTTGACTGCGATAGTGCCATAGGTAAATTCTACGAATACCTCAATAATTTGATTACCGAACATACTCCTCCGCAATTTTCTCGTAAGGCTTAAACGAAGCCTTGGTTTACTAACAGAGTTATATGTGCCTTAAAAGCAAAAGACAGGGAGCATCAGCGCTTCAAACTTACTTGATCTGAAGAAGCCAGATCTGAGTTTTGTAGACTAAGATCCATTGCTAAAGGCGAAATAAGGACTGCCATGAAGAACTACTTCAGCAGCTTAGAGACCTCCCTTATGACAAATAATGTCAAACCGTTTTGGTCCTATATCCGATCCTTAAAACCTTCCTCTACTATCCCCTGTAATGTTACATGGAACAGTATTGAAGCATCTTCTCCACAGGATATTTCAAACCTATTTGCTCAATTCTTTTCCTCAGCCTTTTTACCTCACGACACAATATATTCTTCCACCAACTCAAATGAAGCCAGTCCAATCCTTATCGCATCCTACTCTACTAATCCTCTTGAAGTCGAATCCCTTATTAATTTAGTCGATTCTAATGTCAGTCCCGGTCCTGATGGATTGCCAAATAAATTTGTGAAATCACTCAGTTCCTCTATATGTTTTCCCTTATCCCTTATTTTCAACCTCAGCCTTAGCTCTGGTATCTTTCCCAATTATTGGAAAGATGCAAACGTTGTTCCAATCTTTAAAAATGGTGATCCGTCTATTGTTTCTAACTATCGTCCCATATCTCTGCTCTCCTGTTTCCCTTAACTGCTTGAACGCCTTGTCCACAACAGACTTTCAGAATCATTGAGCTCAGTTATAAATCCGCAGCAACATGGCTTCCTGAAAGGCCGTTCCACTTCATCAAACTTAGCTGAATTCACAGACTATATCGCAAAAGCTCTGGACAAACAGTACCAAGTGGATGCCATATTTACTGACTTCTCCAAAGCTTTTGATTGTGTGAACCATTGTATTCTTTGCCAAAAGCTAGCCATGCTTGGTATCTCCGGTTCCCTACTCGCCTGGATCTCGTCATATCTCTCCCATCGTTTGTGCCGTGTTGTTCTTAATAGAACAGCTTCCTCTCCTTTTTCCCCATCTTCCGGTGTCCCTCAAGGGTCAATCCTCGGGCCTCTCCTTTTCCTACTGTTTATTAATGATCTCCCCTCTGTAATATCCTCTCCTTGCCTCCTATATGCTGATGATTTCAAAGTGTTTCGTATAATTAAGACTCTTGACGATTGTCAGTTTCTCCAAAAGGACCTACTTAATCTGTGTAGCTGGTGTTTGTCAAATTCCCTTTGTTAAAATGTTTCGAAATGTTTTAAGATGAGTTTTACTCTTAAAACAGTTACTTTAACGTACAACTACTCCCTTTGTGATGTTATTCTCTCTTCAGTGGACTCATGCAAAGACCTTGGTGTAATTTTCGATACCAAGCTCAAATTCGATATCCATATCCTTAGTATAACTGCCAGAGCATCGAAGACTTCCGGATTTATTCTGTGACATCTCCATAAATTTGGAAGCGTTCCTACCGCTGTTCGTTTATTCGCCTGCCTTGTTCGCCCACTTCTTGAGTACTGTTCAGTTGTGTAGTCTCCTCGACAACAGTATTTAGTGACCTCACTAGAAACTGTCCAGCGAAAATTAACCAGGGTTTTGTTCTATAAATTTAATTTGCCGTATGAATCCTATGATCGTCGGTTGTCTATACTTCGTCTTCCTTCTTTGTCGTCACGTAGAAAGTTTTTAGATCAATGTTTCCTATACAAACTGTACCACCATCATATTGCATCCGCTCTTAGCGACGATTTGCACTTCAGGCAGATTGCACGTACTGCCCGTTCCAGTAGTCTTCTTGAGGTTCCGTATGCTCGGACAGAACTATATTTTCACTCATTAATGCCGCGAATCATCAGGAAGCATAATGAGCTCGAGCTTGGATCTTTTTCCTTATCTTACTTTGATTTCCAAAATAGATTACGAACTTTGGTAATAACGAATTCCATTTAATTAATAATAATACTGTTTGTAACTTTTAAATTTTAAATTATTATATTCTATTTTCATATTGTTTCTTTGCAAGGAATAACATTTCCACTCAATTTTGCACTTACTTTCTTCAAATTTATTAAGTTATTAGTCTTTGTAATTGGACTTCTTAGTCTGTGAAATGGATCAATGAATAAATAAATAAAACGTATATTTAAACGTGCCGTGATTGTGACTGCTTTATTTTTGTATTCAGTGGCGATTTCACATTTCAAGCTCCTCATCTTTAATTTCCAATAGAACAGCGTCATTAGCCTTTACTAAATTGGCGTTTGCGACGTTGATGCGTTCCGAATAAGAAAAAAAGTATTCTACTTCGTCAGCATTTTCTTCTATCAAATTTTGAAGACGGTTGTTGCTGCAAGTATTCAGTAGCCCTATTTGCTAACTTCGTTATTTGCCGACGATAGACCGCGCGACATGAGGCTTCCATTTTGTACACCGTTATCACTATAATTTATTGTTTTCTTCTTCCCGGGTTTCGGCACCAATGTTAAAATATTACACTTTTAACTGAATAAAACATTACCCCGTTTGAAAAACAATATTAGTTTAATATATTTCGTAATGTTGTGCACAAAAAAATGAATAAGCTTTTTAAAATGTGCAGAAGGCAAAAATTTCACAACCGACCGAGTTGATATCGATTCATTCAGCGATAGATACACACTAAACAAGGTGCTCCCTGAGGACCAAACACACATAAAACCATCCCCCAATCCACAGCCCTCCCCTCTGGAAATCACTATTCTGAACCAAGATAACGGTAGCACCAGTTTTGTTAGGATACCATGATGAAGAACTTTTATCGTGTTGTTGCCCCCTCAGCTGCAAGGAGGCGACTTTCATGTTCCTCGCTTACTGCTCAAACAGATTTACCTGCAGGAAACGGGTTTCATTTTGCCTTGACTAGAACTTCCTGGAAAACCCGACATTTTCCTGGTCACAAGATATGCCCAAGGTCTAGTCTTGGATTAGCATCCTTGCAAAGGGTACGGTGTGCATCCTTTATACACTCTTATCTTTTATGTCCCATTTCACCGCATTTGCAATATCAGGAGCTCATATCAGGTTCCTTTGCATACTTGTGTGGTGTGACGATAATCAAGGCACTTCAAGCATTGAAAAGGCACTGCTGTTCATTATACCTCACAAATAATCCACCCTATTTTTACATTGCCCTTGTTCAGAAATCGTCCGGTATCTTTTTTTTCAAGTCAATGATGGCCATGCGGCTTCCTCTGTAGTTTTCTGGCATCAGCCTCCCTTTGATCCTGCCTGCGCAAGGGAGCTCCCTTTAAATGGCCTCTTTTACCTCGGTTAGGTGCGTGCCGCCGTCAATGTATGTTTTTTCGGTCATTTTCATAGGCTCAAGGGAGGCCACAGTAGCGCTTTTGCCGGGGACTTTCTTCACTGCATCGCAGAATGTTTCTTTATTGTCGGCCTCTGCTCCATATTCGACCAGTATGTGGCCTGACCGGATTGTTTGTACTGCTTTAATGGCAGTGTCGATGTCTTTGGACCATATATTTCCCTTGATATCTTGCAACACTTTTGCATAGGATTGACCATCTTGGGATATTGTGAACAGTGCTTGCTGTCAAGGCTTTGTCGCGGCTTATTCTTTCCTGACTCGCGTCAGGTATTTTTTTGCCTGGTATAGTACTCCAGCCATATTTTTGACGGCTTTGTTGAAACATTCCCTCCTTTATTTTTCTGCCGTGATCACTTTGCGGATCTCAGGATGGTTCGTTATTATTTCGAGATTAAAGATCGTTTCGTTTCATAGCAGTAATTATCAAGTTTTTGACGTTCTTCATATTTTCTTGTACCACGTGATCATCTGGCGTTTTGATAATTTTTTTTTTGCTACGTCCAAAGCCACAGCGATTTCAGTTTGGACAAATCTGTCCATTAATCTCCATTTTTCTCCCGTCTTTAGTGTTATTGTATTCGTTGTTGTCGTTACCATTCTCAATGTGCTGTCAACATTGTAGCTGTAACTGTTGATTCCCTTGTTGTTGTTGATATTTTTACTTATTTTTTAGAATTTTTAATCTTCCTTAAGGTTTTTTAGTTGAAATTTCTCCAGTTTGATTGAATGTCACCATGGAGCCGCTATCTCCGTTTGTGTGTGTAGTCACTTTTTTGGAGGCCATGCAAGGTTTGGCACAAGCCCTAATAGGGACAAGTGCTCAGAGCCAGAGCAGCGCTAATTGGGAGTCCGTCTCGACTCTTCTTCACCAACCCAACGGTGTGAATTTCGATCATCCTCCGAGGCCTACTAAGGTTTTACCGAGATGGAGATGGTATGATAGTTAAGTTGAAGCCCTTCACGCACGAGTGTCATCTTGAAGCAACCGTGCAAAGCAACTAGGTCCAAACCAAAGCAGCGATTCAAGTTCATTGCGCAAAGCGTTGTCCAGACTCAGTCAAGGTCGTTCCCTGTCATCCCAAGAGGAACCTCATGGTGACCTTCATATCCTCAGGTGTGTATAGGCGGCACTCCCTAAAGAGTGCTAGCCTCCAAGGGTATTCCTGTTGACCGGCATTCCCCTTGCGGGTATTCTCACCAGGTTAGTTTACTTTCTAACCTCATAGCCAGACACTTACCCGATGTGCTCGTCTAAACCTTGATGGAACTGACTGCTATAGCTTTGATGGTTGGTATACTCTGCTTTGTCAGGATAACGATTTCCATTTTTGAACCTGCCACCGAGAGCCATGCTCCGTTATCAAACACTAGACCCTCCTCATTACTTGGTCAAGTCTGATTTGGCAAGGTTACTCGTTCTGGCAGTGATTGCCGCTGCATAATCATGAGTGAACTTTCCATACTGGTAAAGATAGCGTTGCTACAGAATACGTCATTTGTTGAGCTATGTTCCATCTGGATGCTCCAAATAGCTCTCGGTTAATGTTTTTAAATATCTCTAAGCCTGCTAAGGGATTTCAAAAGATCACAATCCAGTGTGGTATGTTTGATGCCTGATGAAGCTTGAAAGCTCATACTTACGTTGGCTTAGTTTACACTTCTGGTTAGATTTCTGCTATATAAGTAGGTGTCAAATCAGGTGTTTACCATATAACGAGAGCTGTACTTTTTGGCAGTCGACCCGGTCTTAGTGAAAAAATTTCACAAGATATAAGGCACTTATTTTCTCTAGATCTATTGCCTGAAGCCCATGAAGTAAGTATTGGAGCTACTGATTTAAAGCTTTTTGCATAAAGCTTTTCATCTCATAATGATGTCTGAGAGAGGAATTAGAGGCCTTGTAAGATATTATATATATTACTATTGCTCTCATAATATTCCTTTCTGAATCGGTACTAATTTGAAATCCACTTTAATTAATAAAAGTTGGAGCAAAATTAATCATACAATTTTGTTTTTGAATAACTTTTTTACTAAATAAAACAAAAATAATTTGGACTGATGGGAATCTTTATATGGACCTTTATATTTTTTTTGTTGAATGGAAAAGATTATACCCATCAAGAGTCTACTACCAGCTTTGATACATATTTTTGCCCGTTATATCGCATTTTCCATGACTTTCCGCAAGATTTGCGGTGATAACTGTTCACATTCCTAGCGAATATTCTTCTTAAGGCCTGGATTGTCTGAAACGTGTTGTCCTGAGCCCGAGATTTCAAGTAGTCTTAAGGAAATAATTGTGGGGTGGTTGAATCGGGCGATTTTTCTGGCCACACACAATTGCCAAAACGGGAGATTGCGCGACCAGGAAACGCTTCCTTCGAATATTCATTTTGGCTCGTGTTGTGTGTGCGGTTGCGCCATTTTTTTGAAACCACAGGTTCACCAAGCCTGGCTTAAGATTACGGCTGTAAGAAGTCATTTATCATGGCCTAATAGCATTCATCAGTAACAGTGACAGTGTTGCTGATGGCGTCTTCTAAAAAAAAATTGGCATCATCAGGCCCCTCGTGAACGCCGCTTCACACAGTGGCTTTGTAATGGCTGTCTGTGGTTCACACGCGGATTTTCTGTGCCGCAAAAATGAAGATTTTGCTTTTTGACGTTACCACCTAAGTGGAAATACGCCTCATTGCTCATGTTGATTTTCGATACACCACCGACCGAAATTGGTCAAAAAAATCGACACAATTATTCCACGCTCTTGCAAAGTATAGCCCTCCATTGCTGGTCTGCTTGTATACTGCAGCTGTCTAGTTCACCAATATCATATTCCTGATTGATTACCGGACGACGCTATTTGCAAAAGTTATAGCATGTTCCGATAGGGTTATTTATTTTGCTCCATCCTGTACTACCAACAGCCAACTGAAATGCTATCATAGGAGCATTGACTCGGTTTACAAATTTTTCTGTTCAGTTTTGACCAAAGCTGGTTAAATGCGGTATTCACTCATTTTCTACTACGTCAAAAGTTGTCTCGATATAAAATATTGAACACAAAGATCAACTCGCTCTCCAATTGTACCTCATTTTAGTGGTAGCTTTGATATTTCTATTAGATAGATGATCTTCCGTGGTGAAGGAAGATTGGATCATTTCTAACTTATAGTTGGCAACTTCAAATGACTTTTATTAGACGACTCATCTAATTTACTTTGCAATATATTACCATTCTCTTAACAAGAGAATGCTTCCTCTCTTGACTCCTCACGCATTCTTGGTCATGTTCTATAAAATTCAAAGGTCATAAATATGTAGTGATTTGAATGGGATATGTATGATGACCTTAAAGGACTGCAGCGATGGTCTGCTGCCTTGGCGAGAGAGGATGATGGGGTTCGCCGATATTGACCTTGTCCGAGGACGCGTGAATGCGCTGGCAGGCTAGCATTGTGGTGTCGTGGGGCGAGTTATTTTTCTAGCACAAGGGTCCACTAAAATAAAATTTCGCATTCACAAATTTGCAGGTACAATGCGGATGCCCAGGAAACTGGGCCTGGCAAAACAGACGGACTTGGGAGGATTTCGTCTTTACCGATGATACTTATGGCCCTTGAATAAAAGTGGGGCATTCAGATGGAAGCTGTGCCCCCCTGGCAACCCTGATCTGGATCAAGATTCAACGTAGACATGGCCAGATGTTTTCCATTTGAATGAAAACTCATGCAAATATAGTTCGCATGAACTTTTCCCTCAAATGGAAAACATCAACGTAGCAAATTTATGTTATTCTCTTATGCAATGGAGTCACATAATACAATACGTTAAAAAAAAGGCCAAAGCCAACTATTCGCGAAAGATGCACGGTGGATACGCGATTGAATTTTACTCTCGGCACGTACACTAGACGGTCGTTTCGTTACTTAGCTGCTCGATACAAACACTTGACACTCATCAATTCTTCACCATGCAATGCTAAGCGGATGAATTCTCGATTGTTAACCCACTCGTACATGTAATGAAATTCATTGATTGTACCTAATATGAAATCCCAATCATACGAGTGCCCGCACACTATCTTTAAATTCACTTTCGTATTCAAAGTTTCGTTGGACAATTCGGTGAACAAGTGCTTTCCGTTCAAATACTCGACAAGAACTCCTTCCTAGCATCCACCTTCGCTTATTTTCCCGGTTCGGAGCTCTGTCACTTTCATGATTCCCTCATCCGTCCAAGTAGACTCGTTGGAATAGAATTATTTATTCGATATCGTTAACGAGTTTCTGTGGTAAATCATGGCCTGAATGATGGCGGCATCTCAAATAAAGCACACGTATCGACAATATGCAAATAAGCCAATCAATAGCAGGCTATTTAAACTAAGCAACGAGTAAACAAGAATACACTTGATAGAGACCAATGAACGTTCATTATGTACTCACTTCTCAAAGTATCTTTTCCTCATTTAACGGGCTCAGTTTAATGTTACTTCTGCTTGATTCACTGGACGTATCAGATAATAATTTCACATCTCCTATGGTGGGCAAATCTTTTTGTTTTGAAATCACACTTTCTTTTAAAGTCTTTGAATAGGTTTTCTTCAAATCAATACGTTCGTTTTCAGTCTTCTCCTCTTCGCAGTCTTCCGGATGGATCAGGCCATATTCAAATTCATCATTTTTCTCCTTGGGCGTTATTTTCACAGCTACGCCTTCTATGGATAAAACAATCTCCTTCATGACTATCAATATTAAATTCAAAAATCTAATTTCCTTGGTTTTTTCCTCCTAAATCCGATGGCCCATCGAAACTGCAATCACGCTTTCTGGTTTTTCCCAAATCACTTGGCAAAACACCCACTTCAGACATGATATTATGCCTTTACGAGGTTAAAAGTGGATTCACTCACGTATTGTTTAAAAGGGACCGTCAGTCAATATTTTAGTATTGCTTTTCAATCTCAAGTGCAGCCCAAAATTAAAACTTTTTCACTCGCCGTTTTCGTTTGCCGGCGCGGTTCTCGACGCGTGCGCTGTGTGTGGCGATCCATAAGAGACTCCCGGATTCACCCAAGCAGATCTGCCTACTTGTTGCGATCAGCCACCGTACAGTACATGTCACAACAAAGGTTTGTGACGAGCCCACTTATCTATCCAATGAAGATAGCATTGCGGCAATGCAATTCAAAGATAAACTGCGTTAAAAAGGGGCTGTCGTGCCTGAATTTCTATTGTAAATTTAAATAATTATTTTTTTTTAATTTATAATTAACATTCGATCAGCATTATGCTAGTTTTTGAGCACTGCCTGAGTACTATAAATACCTGCAAAGACATGAGGTCAAATGAAGAAATAGATAAGGAAACTCTCCTGCAATCCACCTATAAGAACGAAATTATTAAATTGTTTTCTCTTTGGATTCCATTTAGAATAGGTATTTCAAAATTGGAAAATCGTTTCAAAAAAGAGAGCTTTTTAAAACTCTATGATTGTTGCGAGCGAACACATACAACATACTCGGATATATTTCCGCTTCATAACTGCAGTAGTAGCGAGCAAACAACACCTATGTACTCGCACTTCGCCAATGAAAATTAGCCAAAGAAACACATACGCAAGTAAAAAGCGAGCAGTCAAGTAAACGAGAAAGTTCAACCCACAATGATATTCACATCGTCAACGAACGGGGTGCTTCAAAGATAGGTAAGCGGAAAGGAAAACCAAAAGTCCCGGCATAAACACTCTTTCGTTCAATGTCTCCAGTTTTGCTATTTCACCTCGAGAGATCTAAGCTTAAGCGAAAAACACTCTTTCGCCCAATTTCCCCAGTTTCGCATATTCACCAGCCGAGCAAGCGAGACGAAGCGGGGAGGAAAAACTTTCGTAGAACGAGAGCGCACGTGTTCAGCTACTCAACACCTTTAAAAAGAATTTGATTGAAAGCTCACGAAAGAAGAGTATTTAAAGATCTTGGGCAAAGCATACCAGTCAGTCAGTATTCAAGTCCAAAAGGGAGCGGGCTGCTACCTAGTAGTTTAATCGTACGTGCAATAACGCGATTCAAGTACGAGTTCGAAGTGCTGTCCAGTATACGAAGAAATGGTGAGGAGTGAGGCATTGGCTTGTGCCGCGGTCCTCAATCGGCCTTTTGGCGTTTCACGCCGTATGGCCACCCTGATCCATAAACTCGTCCAGTTGTTACCCTCTTCAGGCTGGCTGATATTTAGAGTTTAAAAAAAATTCAACAAGTGAAAATGTAACGAATCATTTTGGTATTAACTTATAAATGTTTTAATAAAAATTAACAATGCAATAAAAATAATGCTTTAAAGTGAACTCTCGACTTATTGTTGATTTGGTTTAAATGGACAGAGTAGCAGGTAAGTGGTGCCACAGCGAGTTCTCTCCCCGGAGCCTTGATGTTGTATATAGAATCCGCATCAAATTGAGCTCCCAGTTTGTACCAGTATACATAGGGTATACTGGTTATGTAACATGATGACTGTTCATCTCTACCAAAATTTTTTCAACAGCAAGTCCCTTCCAGACATTTCATATGGTTCTAAGAAGAATAAAATGCACAGAGAATACATTTGAAGTACTCGAACAGTGCAGTTTACGACAATCCTTACATGAACTCTTTTAAAACGTTTATTGCAACAAGTTATTAGGGCATTTCGAAAAAGGATACTCTTCGAGGGTATCGTAAAAGTTAAATTGGATTCGTAGTACTTAGTGTTTCACTAGACCAAAAGAAAAGCTTCCTCGTCCTTTGAGTGCCACGTGCTCGTATGATTCTCTTGTACTGGTAAAAATCCATTCACAAGGGAGTGACTTTTCTGCTATTCCAAGTATTTCTACTTTTCTGATGTAGATGTTGAAAATACATTACTCCCGTGATGTGTGAGAAAAAGGAGTTAGTGCTGAAAAGTTTGAAAACAACAGAAAGCGAAGATGATTATGTCGTAACGTTAACGTTATTTGATTTTGTTGATTTTATGGTTAACAGAGAACATTTTCCTTTTACGAAAGAATATTTACTAAGCATTCGTATTGTTTTTGATGGATATGGGTATACAATTAATCTCTTTCACGAATTGTTTCAAGGATCTTCTATGTCTAAAGTGTTTCAAATGCTCTGCAGTCGACAGTAAAAGGGATGATTTTAGATAGAACTCTGTGCCTTTAATATAGAATGTACAGAATATCCTTTATCATAGCGGAGAGAGAAAAAGCTAATACGCGTACATGAGAGCTGAGTAGGTTTTGAGTGATGAAGTCAAGAATGTCAGACAAGCGTAATAGCGAACCATCAGTCAAAAGATTTTCCGCCTTATTGCGTTTCGTACCAACTGTTACTTCTCATAAAAGCTAATTTATTCATACTCATATTAGAGGCAGTGTATTATAATGATCTTTTGTTTTGACTACTTTAGGAAACTTCAACCAGAACTCAGCGTTATTTCATATTAATCATCCCCAGTTCCAAGAAAGAAGAGACAGAGTTATTCAAAGATAGTAGACAATCATTCAGATTAACATCCTCCATGGAACGGATTCTGAGAACTAGAACAAAGTAGAATAGACTCCTTGAATCCCTTTACAAAGAAATGAATAAGGAAATCGTGGTGAGAACTTGAAACGTTTCCTCTAATTTTATTTTACCCACATTTAGCACCAACGGCAACTAGTCTCGTCAAGAGAGCCTTTTTATGTCTTTTCGTCTCAAAAACTTCCTTTTAATTTCTTCACACAAAGCATCATGTGTGGAGGATTGTTAACATGGTTTCAACCAACTAAATAAGTGGTTCAGGCACTCATGCACAAACATGACTTCATTTCCATATTCTGCATCACTTGTGCTCAAAAAAAGTTTCCTACATTCATTTACAAGTACGTTTCATTCTCTTTGTGACATATGTATGTAGTAACATATGTGTGATTTTCCTTTCTGGTACGTATGTATGAAAAGTGCTCCAATATTTACGGCTATTTTTGGGACAGATTTTCCGGTGCTTGTGAAAATCAAAAGTCTACTAGTTGCAATTTGTTTGTGGTAAATTTTGAAAAGCACAATTTTTGGTGCTTTGTAATCATGTCTAAGAAATGTCAGATATGTGACTTTGAATTTATGAGACGAAAATCAAGAACGAATATTTTAGAAACCAATTCTTCAAATAATTTAATTTCCACCCATCATTCTGTGTTTCATAGCACTTTTCCTTAAGTTCGAATGCATTTTATTGATTCAATACTTATAAATTTTATAAAAACATAATACAAGTTTGAACTACATTAAAGTACTCAAAAAAATCAATGGCATATAGGGTACTTTAAATTTAAACAGTATTGAATAAAAAAAAAATTATTCAAAAATAATACCAATTGTTTCTCGCCAGTGGTTCTTTGTAACTCCAACTCCCTCCAGTCTGCATCATAATCTGAGATAGAAAAGCTATTTATCTGATAAACAGCAGAAACCACGAATCCTGGTCACATTTTCACCTAAAACTTCTGTATACAAAACTTGTAAAAATATGAACAATGATGATATTTTAAACTGAAAATGTCAATGTAAATGTCATAAAGAGATCGTTATTCAGAATAGTAGACTTTAAAACATAAGAATATCTAACATTCACAATGACAATCATGGTAAATAAGTAGATAGAGGCAACTCAATTAACTAAAAGAAAAGTACCGAAATCATTTGTCTGAATTGCTTTCTGCTTGTGAAGCGGTATGACGACAAGTATGTGTTGCTAAGCGCACAATTTAAAAAAATATTAGCGATTAGTAACGCAATTGAGTCTGCATCCTCGAGAAAAAATTCTCGATTGTACTTAGGTAATAGATAACCTGGAGGTTGAGGACAATTGGGAGGCAATGTTGGTACACTAAACATTGCAGCGAGTACCATTTGTTACACGCCAAATTTGGGAAGAGCAACGAGTAGTAGAGTCTGGAAGAGAGTCATTCGGGAAGTTAAAGAATTTTTTTTTGCGATTTCGCTTCAGGGCTCTAGAAGCTGCTGGGATGAACAAGCAAAGGGCCAGCAGAGCTTCACATAGTATGTTGACGACGAAGGGAGAACATTTTGTGCAAGGGGCCACACCATTTGAGACGATGTACCGGGTTCCTACAATCTGAACGCTCAGACAAATTTTATGTTAAGAAAAGAAATGGTTTGTGTCTCAATTGTCTGAGCAGAGGAAACTTAGTTGGAACGTTTCCTAGTACGTCGAGGTACTTCCATTGCAAAAAAGCACGTCACTTACTCCTTCACAAACTTGCCAAATTAAATAATGGAAAAAATCATCAATCGTTACTTTTGTCTGAACATAGGGAGTAATCAACGAATCCAGCGTCACATAATAACCAGTCTTCATCAACAGTATTTAATCAGTATTCTGCGGCGGCATTCTCACACTCTGGGACAAATGTCTACCATATCTCTTTTCGATCATGGGCGATCGAACTCATCGTCAAAAGCTGCTATTAGTAACGCTAAACAATCGATATTGCTAGCGACAGCTTTATTATAAGTTGATGCTTTTTAGCGGGCGTGTGACTCTACGTTCGTTGCTGAATCAAGGGTCACAAACATCAATCATCACTGAGAACGCAGCCCAAAGATTGCGACTTAAAAGAAAGCCTATCAATATTACTATAGCTGGAATTGGAAAAACGAAGGGTTTCTCAACTAATGGAAACTTGCAAATTAGACTACATACTAGAACAAACGAATGTTTGACAATAGACGCTCTCATGGTGAGCAAGTTAACCAACTTTGTTCCATCACAGACAATTTCCACATCGCTGCGAGAGTACATTGGAAATTTAGATTTGGCTGCTCCCCACTTTGATCAGCCAAATAAAATGGATTTCCTATTGGGTGCAGATGTTTATGCCCAAATTATACTCGGAGGAGTTCGAAAATTGAAACTTGGTTCCGTTTTGTAGTGCACTTAGCTAGGCTGGATAATATCAGGGAAAGTTGATGGTGATGATGCGCAAACAATTCACACTTTCAAAGTAGAAATAAATGAAAACGTGGAAATCAGCAAACAGCTAAAACGATTCTGGGAGTTAGAAGAAATTGGAGTTGGCAAAGATATAATGCAAGAGGAGGAAGCCTGCGAGCAGTATTAGAAAGCAAATGTGCAAAGAGAACCGAACGGGTAGTACTAAGTTCGATTACCTTTCAAAGGTCCAGAAAGCCAACATGGCAAGCTTATTGCATCTGGAAATACATTTTGCGGGAAAGAGAAACCTCCGGAAAGAATATTTGGCAGTAATTCAAGAATACATAGATTTGGGTCATATGAAGGAATTTTCTCATTGTGAGGAAGTGACGTATGACCACGGAATACCCAATTCTTCGCCACATCATGCTGTATTTAAAAAGAATATGTCAACAAAGTTGCGAGTGGTATTTGACGCCTCATGGAAGACAAGTACCGGTCTGTCCCTCAACGACACGTTATTTACTGGACCGACCATCCAGAATAGCACGACATCGATTATCAGCAATTGGAGACAAAAGCGTTTCGCAATGATGGCTGGCATTACTAAAATATACCGGCAGGTGAATATGCATCCTCAAGATTCAAATCACCGGGAAATTGTTTGGGGGCCAGAACCAGATGAACCAATTAAAGATTATTGTTTTAGCACTGTCACTTTCAGAACAACTTCTGCCCCGTTTTTTGCAATCCGCACAATTGGCAATGGACGAAATGGAAAAGTACCCTGTCACAAGTAAGTCGGTTTTAAAGGAATTGTATGTGTATGATTTATTGTCAGGGGGATACAACCTACAAGAAAGCGTGGATAAAAGAGGTGAGTTGATCAAACTTTTGAAATCTGGTGGCTTTCTATTAAGGAAATGGATTGCAAACGACTAGCAAAAACAACAAAATCTCCCTGCTGGAGACATTGAAATGAAAGATTTAATCGATTTTGGATTAGATAACGGATATAAGTCACTAGGAGTTATGTGGTTCCCTCCAAAGGATTATTTTACATATCGATTGAAAAAAGGGAACAATCAACAATACTCATAAAATGCTCAATTTTTTCGGAAATGGCTTATCTGTACGACCCGTTGGGATGGATAGCACCTGTCATGATAACAGCAAAAATCCTAGTTCAAAGCCTATGGTTATCTGGGCAAGATTGGGATCAACCAATACCAAATGCAATAAGTATAGAATGGGTGAATCTGTTGGAACTATTAAATGATATTGGAGACACTAAAATCCCAAGATGAGTCACATACCAACAAGAGTCTGCAGTATCACTCCACGGGTTCTGTGATGCATCTCAACGGTCGTACGCAGCAGCAATTTATACAGTGGCGCAATCAGGGTCATCGATAAACAGTCATCTGTGATATGCCAAGAACAAAGTTGCACCAGTGAAACCAATTATTGTTCCCCGTCTAAAATTATGCGGTAAAGCCTTGCTGTCACAACTACTGATAGATGTCACGAGGTCATTCGAATTCGAGGAAATATCTACCTGGTTGTGGATCGATTCTAAAGTTGTTCTTGTATGGTTGAAAAGGCATCCGACTCGGTGGACGGCCTTTGTGAGCAAAATAACAGCCCATATCTAAGAAAATACTGGCAATATCCGGTGGCGTTATGTCCCGTCCAAATGCAACCCAGCCGATGTAGCATCGAGGGGAGTCAAACCCCGGGACTTAATGAAAAATCTATTTTGGTGGGATAGACCAAGTTAGCTAGTTGAAAGTAGCCATGGATGGCCTAAAATTAAAGAGATCCAATCAATTCATATCGAGAAGTGGAAACATATAATGGTTAATGTCAGCTGGTAAGCAGAAAATTTCCTGAACGGGCTGGTTGAAAGGTATTGAACATTGACGAAATTAGAAAGGGTAACGGCATATTGCGTTCGTTTCATCAAATCAAAAGCAAATCAGTCGGGCAGTTGTACATACTTGACCAGCGATAAATTAAGGCAGTCTTTCGAATTCTGGATCAATTATGCTCAGCGAACTGAATGCTCACAAGAAACAACGCATCTTATGAAGTCACATACGCATCTTCGGTATTAAAGTTAACTGGCTAACTTGAATACATTCCTGGACGCAAAAAGAATCATGCGTATTGGAGGGCGGTTCCCAATTATTCTTCCACGGAATGGAAAACTCACCGATCTAATACTACATCAGATTCATCAGTCGACTTTACTTGGACAAACACAGCTGATGCTGGATACGTTCAGAAGGAAATTTTGGCTAAAAGATGGCCGCAATTGCATCAAGCGATCTATACATAGGTGCATCCGTTGTTTCCGTGCCAAAGCAATCACATCAACACAATTGATGGGAGATTTACCACAACCTCGAGTGACCGTTTCCCGTCCATTCACTCATACGGGAGTTGGTTTTGTGGACCCTTTGATATAAAGGACAGGCAAATAGGAGGAAGCAAGACCACAAAAAGATATGTGGCTATATTTATTTGTAGGGCAGTGTAAGCCATACATATTGAAGTCGTCAGTGATTTGTCCATGCCCGCTTTCCTTGCGGCCTTACGAAGGTTCATGGATAGAAGCGGCTACAGTGAACATATGTACTCTGACTATGGCACTAATTTCGTTGGTGCAGCTGCTGAGCTAAAGAAGATGTCGGAAATCAGTGTTATAGCGGCCAAAGCTCTGGCGCAGGATAGAGTAACGTCACATTTCGATCTTCCAGCTTCACCTCATTTCGGAGGGCTTTAGGAAGCTGAAGTCAAGTCCATAAAATCACATTTACGTCGTGTCATAGGTAATGCATCGTTAACCTACGAAGAATTGACCATTGTGCTCGTTCAAATAGAAGCTTGCCTTAATTCCCGACCATTGTGCCCCCTTTGTGACAACCCGATGGATACCACAGAACTAACTCCTGCTCATTTTTTTAATCGGTGACACGATGATAGCTGCTCCGGAGATCACGTTGGAAGAAGTCAATATTAATCACTTCGACAGATGGCAACTGGCACAGAAAATCACCCAAGATTTCAGAAAATGGTGGCTCATGGATTATTTAAGCCGTCTACAACGCTGACCGAAGTGGATCAAAAATGAAAATAACGCTAAAGTAGGTGAGTTACCTTATTGAAGGAAGGAAGAACTCCACCTTGCCGATGGCTTCTAGCCAGGATCATTCAAGTCCATCCAGGACATGATGCGGTAGTACGAGTCATAACGGTGCTTTCAAACGGCAAACTCTACAAAAGAGCAATCACGAAAATTGCACTTTTGCCAGGTCAAACCAGTGCAAAGTAGTGCACGAAGTATCATATCACCAACCTTATTCTTCCTACTTCACCTGCTACAACGCTATCTCCGTGACCTGTGTACCTTTCCCAATTACCTAACACGATTGTACCCTAGAACATAAAATTAGTTAATCTAAAGATCCTATATTTCCTTTGTTTTTACTGGGCTCTGACGTCAGACAATATATATACTAATGTTTAACAAATTTCGAATTTTAAAAAGATGTAGGTGGACGTCCAGCATAAGGTGGGACAACTTCACCATGCCAATATCACGCAACAAACCACTGGGAACAATTGGAACCACGTAAAGCCCAAAGCGATATGACAAACAAACTCTTCACATGGTGAACGGAAGCGAGACAATAAGAAAACGACACAGAAAGTATAGCAAGTAAAACCTAATAATTAACCACTTTACTTACAGGACGATTCTCTTTTTCAAAATAAAGTTGTGTGTATTAAAATCCAGGGAAAGTACTACTTGTGCTCATTTTAAAGAAACGTGTTTTTTAGAGCAACTTCAATTTTTATCAAATGAAATTTACTAAATAATCGTATCACCAATTAATTGGAAAAAGAGAGAAAAATCCAACCAGCTCTGTAGTGGAATGGATTGCATAAAGATGCCCGTAAAGGACTGCAGTGGTATCATGCTACGTCAGCGAGCCAAGTATCGGTATTCGCTGAAATTGATCTAGTCGAGGGACGCATAGATGCGCTGACAGGCTAGTGTCTGCGGTATCTTTGGGTGGGTTTTTTCTTCTAACATCAAGCCCCACTATAATTTATTTCAACACCAGCCTGGGAGTGTCTATTAAAGCATGAAAGGCCTACGTCAGAATCGAAGGCTAATATTGTCCTTCCTACCTACGTCAGTCGTGCAACCTCATCTGTGGCAAGAAGCATTGTGACCCACGACAAAAGACGGGGCTTCCTGGTGAGATTAGTGCTTCCTCGTAACCCTCCCAGCCAGATTCAATGTCAAAATGGTACGAGAGCCCGCCGCAATAAAGAAAAAACCATAGCCCGATAGCTGGGTGAGTGGACATTAATGACCATTGTTGTGGGTTTTATACCCTTTGTTCGTTCATACGATTTACATGGCCAGTTCATTGCAGCTTTCAAAGTCTTACAATTGTTGAGACCATCGGCTCTTCAAAAATTTCATACAGCTCATGATTTTATTGCAAGGCATTCAATAAATTTATGGATGAGTAAAAATTAGTTTAGGCAAGCCTAAACGGACATTGGGGCATGATGCGGAAACAGCGGAGCTTGCCTAAGTTGGTGGGCCTTATGGGGGCCTACTTAGGCACGCCTTACTTAAGCAATTTTTGAAATTATGCATTTTATCGAAACCTGGAGAGTGAAAAAAAGATTCAAGTGAAAATTTTGCAATTGAAAGTGAGATTAGTAATTTTTCATATTTTGTCAGTTTATACATGCCTCATGTGGACCTAATAGGGCATGCCTAATACGGGCCTAATGAGGGCTTAGCTAGGTAGAACTAAACTTATTCGATTTAAGATTTGTTTAGAAAATCCCCATTAGACCCTAATGTCGAATGTAATACATTACCCCATCAATTCCTTAACACAACGTTCTTAGACACTGATGGGGCTTTCCGCATTAGGGCCGAATGGGATTTTCCTAAAAAATTCCTAAACAGAAGAAGCTTTGTAGTGAGAAATATAAACAACACTAAAATGTCTAAGTAAGAACATTCATCAAAAACGATAGTTTAACCAACATTTGTCAAAAACGATAGTCTTACGAGCATTTGTCAAATACGATAGTTTTACGATAGTTTTGCAATATTTTGGCGATAGTTTTACAGTAGTTCTAAGATAGTTTAACGATAGCCCAATGATGGTTTTGCGATGGATGTACGATAATTTTATACTAGTTTTAAAATAGTCTTACGATGGTTTTACGCTCGTTTTACGAAAGTTTTTCGACAATTTTGATTGTGTTACGATAGTTTCATGCGATTTTCATGATCGTTTTATGGTTTA
This sequence comes from Odontomyia ornata, assembly GCA_963969285.1. NCBI lineage: Eukaryota > Metazoa > Arthropoda > Insecta > Diptera > Stratiomyidae > Odontomyia > Odontomyia ornata. The sequence continues at coordinate 7,758,512 of OZ017741.1, forward strand.
TTAATAAAAAATTCATATCCTGGGAAACCACATTCTCCCCTTTACAAATAAAGTTCCAGTTCAGGCGATGATGGGGCTTGCCTAAATACTTCCTAATTAAGACAGTGATGGGGCATGCATAAACATTTCCTAATTGAGGCGGTGATGAAGCTTGCCTAAACTATTTGTAAACATAATTTTTTTTTTGGGTGAATACAAACAATCCTAAAATTCATGGTAAGAGTTTAAATATTTACAATTTTCTGCACTTTAAAAAAAAAATCATTTAAGAAAGAGATGGGGCTCGAATAAACAGGGCCCTAACAGATATTTCCAGAGGAGCTGGATAAAGAACAAAGAAAACCAGAAGGCCGAAGAAGAGCAGAAAGGGCACGTGCAGATAGCTCCACCATGGAACATCAATAAAAGAATAGCGTCTAGCCCAATCGAAGCAGATCGGGATAACAGAAGAAGGAAGAGGCACTTGATGGGCGTTGAACGCTAGACCAGGAAAAAGAGTGAAGAAAGCTGCAAAGAAACTTCTTCAAAACATGCCAGAAAATAAAATTCACATGGATGTCCAGTAAAAAAAAAGACCTGATGCAAGAAAGGAGAGGAAAAGCCATGACTTAAACCCCGAGAGCAGGCACTGCTCGAAAACTCGAGGATGGCCGATCCTACGCAAAAGTGGTATGACTCGAAGACATACACACTACTACTAAAGTAGGACGACCAAAGTGGCCGGGCCAAATACTGGTCGAACTTTGAGCAGAGACCGACAATAAAGAAGCATTTTGCAACGCAGTAAAGAAAGAACGCGGCAGAAGTGCAACCATAGCCTCGCTTAAGCCGATGGCAGCGATTGAAATAAGAGACGGATATGACCAAGTCAGAAGAAGCCATCACAAGGAACCTTCCTAACGAAAGTAGGATCAAAGCGAGGCAGACACCAGAAATCCATAGGAGACAATATATGACAGAAAAGGATACCGAAAAATTTCTGAATAAGGATCAAATGAGAATTTCTGAATAAGGATCAATGTTTCAAATGCCTTGGCTATGGTCACACCACACAAGTATGCAAATAACCCAATAGGAGTTCCTTATGCTAAAAATATGGTAAAATTGGGCATAAAAAAAAGAGTGTACAAAGGAGGCATGATGTGTCCTTTGCAGGGATGCTGGTCCAAGACTACATCTAGTGCACATCTTGGGATCAGGGAAATACTGAGTTTTCAGAGAAGCCCTAGCCAAGGCAAAATCAGAACTTTGCTGACTCCTATCTATCAGGTAAACCTACGCCACAGTTCAACCGCCCATAACCTGCTCGAGCAATTTGCAAGGGACATAAGAGCCGACTTTTTGCTGCTGAGTGAGGAACTCCACGATAAAAGTTCTGCATCATGGTATCCTGATGCAACTAGTACTGCCGCCATCTGGACTCGAAACAATGATTTCCGGGGGGGGACTGTGGAGAGGGAGATGGGTTCATGGAGCGTTGGTGCTTACGGACCTTGTATTTAACGTCAAACGAACTGATATCATATTTCTAAGCTATCCTTAACGCTTTGGAGGACGCTGTCTCGAATGCAGATGGCAACGTAGGGGCAGACTTCAACACTAAATCAATCGAATGGGTTATACCTTTAATAGATCCGCGGGGAAACAAATCCTAGAAATAGTGGCCAGGACGACAATTATCGTACTAAGCACCGGAAAAACATAAACTTTCAGAAGCAACCATATTGGACGTGGCATTTGCCTCGGAGTGCTTAGTACAGAGAATACCAAAGAGAAGAATAAAAGAGGACTACTCAGCCCGTGGTCATCAATACATTCTGCTCGAGTTTGACCTTGTACAATTGAGTGGAACGTTGGAGGGATGGACGTTAAGAGGTTTGCCGAGGTGCGCATGGTACGTCCTCTGCTGCAGGGCATTCGCAGGGGACCGAAGAGCATCATCACGTCTGCTTGTAATGCTTCTATGCACCGTCAAAAACCCTGGCATGGCAAACTTCCAGTGTACTGGTGGTCAACAGAAATCGTTGAAAAGCAAAGGGAGTATCACAAGCTTGGGTGTGAGGTTTAATGGGACGGGACCATGACAAAGCATGCAAACAGGTAGCAGCATAGAAGTTGGTCAGGAACTGCCTTCGCAAATTGATAAACAACATCAAGGTCCACTATTGGCAAGATTTATTGGAAAATGTGAATAAGGATCGGTGGGACCTTGGCTACAAGCTAGTTATATGGAAACCTCGCACCCAACCAAAACTAAGACTCCCGTCACAATCCCGCCCAAACTTGCCCAAAAATCCAACCCAAACCTGCTGGTACTACACCCATTATGGACCAGACACCATAAAACGCCGACTGGCATACAAGTATGGCAAACATAAAAAACAAATGTCGTCCTCTCCGCAGCAACCAGCCGGCACGCTTTCAGTGCATCGCTCATACGTTTGCGCAGATTCCCAGTTGCATCAAGTTGCATCGCTTATACATTTGGCGCACTACTAATCGACACCAGCGTAGACGTATCCGTCATCCCATCTACCATCCGAAATCGAAGTAGCCCAGAATCTGGCACCCGTTTGTTAGTTGCTTATAGTTCTGTTACTCACACCTTTGGGAAGAGGAAGTTAAGACTAAGTCTCGAGCTCCCGAAGCCTGTTACTTGGACATTCATTAAAGTGGGTGTTGGCTCCCCAATCATCGGGCCGATTTGCTTGAGCATCACGGATTACTTTTTGATATTAGAGAAGGAAAGCTTATTGAACGACTAATTACAACTGCTGCTGAGATGAAAGCCCCATCCAAGGACCAACCACTTGCGGTTTCATCGACATTTGCAACGATCGAATGTGAGTACGCTGCAATTCTAGCAGAGTACCCCGAAATCGCATCGACAGCAACTCGTCGCAACATTAATTGCACGACGACGCATCACATTGTGACAAAAGGCTCTCCAGTCAACGTGAAGGCACGCTAATTACCTCCCGACAAACTTGCCACTGCAAAACCCGAGTACGAACTTGATGCAACTGGGTATGTTGACCATCCAAAAGTGCATGGAACAGTCCTCTGCATATGGTACGTAAAGCTAATGGAGATTATCGGGAGCTCAACGCATGCACTATTCCGGATCGATATCCAATATTATTTCTGCAAGACTGTACTGCCACCTTACACGACATGAAGGTCCTCACTGTGATCAATCTACAGAAAGCATTTCATCAAATTTCAGTCAAGCCAAGTGATGTCCCGAAGATAGTGATTATCACGCCGTTTGGACTGTATGAGTTCGTCTTTATGTCTCTTGGCTTATGCGACATGGGCCAGACCTTTCAGCGCTTTATGCATGAAGTGCTGAGAGGACTCAGCAGCGTATGCGTCTACATAGATGACATATTAGTGTTCTCTCTGGACCAGCAGACTCATCAATAGCATGTGTCGGAGGTATTGGATCATCTATGCCAATACGGACTCTCGATCAACATAGACAAGTACCAATTTGGACTTGATGAAGTTTGATTTTCGGGACATCCAATTTCATCTGGTGGATTAAAACCTTTACCTGAGAAGCTACAAGGCATATCCACGATCACGAAGCCCAGAATAGCACTGCAGTTAAAGTCATTCTCAGGAATGATTAACTTATATAGAAGATTCCTGCCGCATGCTTCCAAAACCAACGTCCGCTTCAACAGCAAATACAAGGAAACAGAAGGTGCGAAAATACGGAGCTTAAATGGACGAACAAGGCATCAGTAACATTCAAGAGGTGCAAGTCAGAACTGAGCAGAGTTCCATCACTCGCTCATCTTGATCCAGTGGCTACATGGTCCCTAAATGACGCTTCAGACGGTGGACTAGGTGCTATCCTAAACCAGACAACGAGCACTGGAACAGAACCTTTGAGATTTTTCTCACGCATGCTGAACGACACCCAGCGAGACTACAGTGCCTGCGAGCGGGAGTTTCTAGTTATTCACGAAGCAATCAAGCACTTCCGCTGCATGTTGGTAGGCAGAGTCTTCATAGTCTTTTCTGACCACAAGTCATTGCAGTTTGCGTTCCAGCACCGACCAAAAATAGCGTTACCAAGGCCACAACGTCAACTGAACTTCATTTCCAAGTTCACAGTTGGCATCCGCCAAATTCCGGGCTGGAATGATTCCATCGCGGATTACTTGTCTCATGTAAGTACAATTTCTATGTTTAACCGAGCTCAAGGCTTTTTAAGAGGACTGCACAAATCAGCTCAAGTGGAAGAAGCAGGAGCTTGCTGATTCTGCTAGGCCACTGCACTGCATAATCAGCGACAACAAGATAAGAAGATAAAAAATCATGCAGATGATATATGGCCTAGCCTACTCCGCCATACGAGTAACTAGATGACTCAACCGCACCCGTTTCTTCTAGCCGGCCATGAACAAGAAGATCAATAGCTTTGTATAAGGCTGCATGCCCTGCCAACGCAATAAGATCGGGCATCACGTCAAGTCACTGCTCCGACGATACACCAAGCTGGATACCAGATTCAAGCATATTAACATAGACCTCATTGGACCACTGTCCTGGAACAATGGTTACCGCGATTGTCTAACCATCATTGACAGGTTCACGCGTTGGCCTGATGCCGTTCTGCTCCAGAATATCACCGCAACAATAGTTGCTGAGGCGCTAATCAATGCACGGATTATCCACTTTGGACTGCCAGCAAGAATCACTACCGACCTGGGATGCCAGTTTGAAAGCCAGATCTTCGCTGAGCTGACGCGTACTCTCGGAATCAAGCACCTGTGACCACCCTGTACCATCTTTCCGCCAGCAAATCATCGAAAGATAGCGTCGCACAGTCAAAGCTACCATCCGCTGCCACAATACAGTCGAATAGATGAAAGTTCTTCCTCATGTGCTTCTAGGCCTGCGCGCCGGATTAAAGGAAGACATCAATGCTGAACCCGCAGACATTGTCTACGGCACTAGCTTACAGTTTTATGAGGAACTCTTCACGGCATCGCAGCCAACCATCAACGAAACGGACTTCCAGCGCAATCTCATTACGACCTCAAAACACCGCGCATCACATCATCACCCTGAGGTTCATACACTGAGCATTAGGCAGCAGTACGCACGTCTTCATATGGAACGACAAAGTTTAATCATCGCTCACATCACCATATGACGGTTCATACCCTGTTCTGAGCAGGAAGGACAAATATTTCAAGGTTAGCGTCAATGGACATCCTGCCTCAATTTCAATCGGCAGGCTCAAACCCGCATTCTTCGCACCCGAACCTGCTACAACGGTCAAGCCCTTCATCAACGAACCGACAAGAAAGAAGCGCAGTGGGCGTCAGACCCGGCCATGTGCGCGCTTCGAATGATGGTATCGTGGCCAAGCTACTGCGGGGGGACTAATGTGGTGGCAACACTAGCGTTGTAACATTGTCCACGATCAATACAACGTTGTGTTCAAGCAACGCAGCAATATCACCGGTTGATTGTAATTGAGTTGCAGCGTTGATCTCAGGCGCCTATCGTTTCGCATGTTGAGAACTCCACTTGCCATGTCTTGTGGTCTCGCGTGTGCATGGTCAACAGTTCATAGTACGGGTGGGACGTTCAGCCGGCAATAAATAATACGTTCAAGATAAGAAGAAAGCAGTGCAGTCTTTCGTGAGCGAAAAGAACTTCGACAAAATTTTTATAATTGACCATATCGATAGGGCACCCAGGGATAGATTAACTTAATAATAACTTGATAAATAGACGTAATAAATAATATTATCGCGTTTGCATCTGAGGACCATACTACCGTGCTATGAAACTTGTCACGGAAACCATTAGCACCTTCATGTTTTTTTCTTCTTTTCTCAGCGGTTGTTGAAATACCACCCGAGCCAAGGTTAATATTAAAAAAAATTTTTTTAAATTATAAAATAAATTGTTAAAAGATTAAAATATAACTGTAAAGTAAAAATAGGCAAAAACGAAATGTTAAAACATTAAAATAAAAATGTAAAGTAAAAATAGGCAAAACAAAAAGAAAACAAAATCCGATTACCATCACTTACAACTGATCGCTTACTAATCCGGAGCCCGGTTTATGTATTATGCGATATAAAAACGTGCTAAAACAATATCAAGGAACGAATCAATCACTGAGCAATAGTACAGGGAACTTGCCGTCTTTGAAAGATTCAGAATCGAAATCGCGGCGCAAACATACTAACACGCAACGATGGGAGAAAATCCGAAATTTGATTAACCTTCAGTACCCTGTTCGGGCTGCTTGAATTCTGTCGAAGATCCTGAATATGTATCCACCTTAGGACAAGAATGTCATACCACCTTTACCATCGATTGATTGCAATACACATGATAGCCGTAGATCGGGAAGTAAAGAACCAGCTGGGGATACTGGTGGCAGTAATAATATACTTTCAAAACAGGGAAAGAATGTTTATACAAACGAGTAACATCTACAAGTCTTTTATACCTACCGAAAGTACAACCATCAGAGGCCACCAATCGTTATTGTATTTAACTTCACATGACCGCGTTATGGCATTCATTTACACATTACCGCGTTATGGCGTTCAACTATACATTACCGACGAATTTAACGACATTGGGAACAAGACGCGACAACGATTTCTATTTTCCCAAACCCAAAACATTTTGCACGAAATAAACAAAACATAACACTGACAGATTGTCAGTCACTTTGACATTTCACACCTGATGGGCGAGTGTACTAAAAAGGGAAATTTGGATTTCAATTATCCGATTGAATATTGAATCGCCCAGGGAAAAAGTTAACGGCTCGCCGGTTGAAACCGAGCCGATGAAAAATCAGAAAAGAAGGAACGGCTCTTTCTCTTTTCAGGCAGGTACGAGTCAACAGCAAAGGACTAAGCGAGGATAGCGCACTAAGACTTTTGGGAAATCCATCGAGGGAAAGAATTGCGACAGCAGAAAAATTTCAACAGTGATCCAATTGAGGGAGATTGGCGACATCAAGGAACAATAAGCGCGCTGGCAGAAGATTCCAACGCAGATTACTTCGAGGGGCCCCCATTTAGGTAGAGTAAGTGAAATTTAAAATTTCAATTCAGTAACGTTATAATTTTGAATTTCATTTGAACTTTGCAATTAAATATAAAGTGAAAAAGTGGAAGTTTTTTGTGTGATTAGCTAAGAAAAAGTAGGGTTGCCATGCAGGTTGATTGTACACCTGGCTCGGGTGTGTTCGAGGGTAAAGTTCCTTATGATTTATTCCGGAATTGCTTTTAGCGCAAGTGTTTCTTTTCTTAGCTTTTTGCTCGGTGCGATCGGGAGTAAATTACCAATCCAAACTATTCCTGGATTGTTTAGCGCGGGTGTGTACCTCAAATTTTTGCTCGGTGCGAGTTAGGCTGGAAAATCTGAGCCCGGCAAGCTGTGCAACTGGTCACCCGGTGAGCCTAATCCTCCCCTGTTAGGAAAGAAATTAGAGAGTGTTAGTGCGAGTTGTGTGGGGGTGTTTGGCGGCCGCGTTCTCGCTTGGCGGCTTTTTAGGACCGGATAAGTGAGTGGCGCCTCCTACAACCGTCTCCGACGGCAAGCCGGGTTCGAGGACCTTAGCCGAATGGATGGTTTTCATTCGAAAATAATTTGAACGCAGTTGCTCACATACATTTGCTTTTATGCCTTCAAAATAAAAGTACTATATTTAGCACATAGGTACCCACACTTTATAGAAAAAGTTCCTCTCACTGAACAAATTACCTTAACTACAAAGGACCTTCCGTTCCCCTTCACAATTCACTTTTAATTTATAAACTTTTCACAGTTTTACGCTTTAAAAGTTTCTCTAGTACTGCTATAGTTTGAGCTTACTATCAAACCCAACTAGGCATATCCTGTAATTGACTAACTTCACTCCATTCCGTGAACTTCCACTAAGCCAATTGCATTGCGGTTCTCAGTGCCTATTCCTATTCAAAATCAACAAAAATCGTTTAAAATACTTAATGTAACTTCTATGTTACTTTTAACCATTTTCTCCCTCTCTCTCTCTGCCTTCGTCTCACTTGAAACAAATTTCGAATTTTCCTCACCTTTACACGACAAACGGTGCCCATACGTGGGCATGCGAGTATGAACACACAAAATCACCATATGTATGTGAAGTAGGTGCTATGTGTGTTGAGATGGGATTATCCTTGGGAAAATAGTTCAGGCGAGTAGTTTTAAAAGTGGGAAAATTCACTCTTTGTAACGGTACTCGTCAAGCCTATGTTACGTATTAGCTTACAATTTTCACACATGTGTGTTCCGTTACGACATATGAAACTGTTGGAATGTGTAGTATAAAGGTGAAAGTGGCATATTGTATGCTTGAAACAGGACTTGAATATCTATACGTATGGTGTCGGTGTGTGTAGGCGGGATACGAGTGTATATACAAGCTGGCTGTTCTGTTCTGTTATGCATGGCAACTTTGTGGGAGCGAGTGCACTCAACTGAATAAACAGAAGAAAAAAGGATTTTTTTGGAGTGCCTTTCAAAGTGCACTATCCTGCAAAGATTCTCTTTTTATTTGATTGCACTTGAACGCCTCTTAGCACAAATGGAGAATTTAATTTGATTAAAACTTAAATAAAACTTAGTGAGCCATATTTTGTGTAGAGTGTGATGCTTCGGGGTATTGTGAATTTCGCAGGAAATCGGCAAATAAAATTTGCTGCTGGTATATTGAGGTCAACAGTTTGGAAATGTAAAAGTTTACGGGTTGTGATTATGCTTTTCACATAACGCAATCACATTTTCATTGAATTGCTGGAAAATCTTATAAATCATCGTAATCCTACAGTGAGCCCACATGAGAAATATTTTAACATATTCATATGTAATCAAAAATCCATAAAAAACATTCCAAGAAAATTATAACGTTTCAATAAAACGCAAAAATTCAGACAGAAAATCTGTTTTCAACTGATAAAACAAAAACAACAAAAAGAGAAATCCATGAAATGAGAAAAAAATAAGAAAAGTTTCAATGTCTTACTCACATCCTTTCGAACTTGTTCTACAAATTTTTTTCACTTGTATCTATGGTAACTTTCTCGTTAAGACTTTTTTATTCGTTTTCAAATGATTTATGGCACAGTTGTCTATTTCAATTTACATTGAAATTTTATTTATTGAATATATGTTTTATGTCTTCTTCTTCTTCTTTTCTCTTTTTCAGAATATTTCAATATTGATTGTGCTGTTATACGCGTGGCGAATAAGTGTGAATGTGAAACGGTATGGTGATTTAGAAGATGTTTATTATGGTAAGTGGAGCAGGTTTTATTCAAATTTTCATGCATGTAATTTTCTTTGCATGGTACTTAAAAATTGATAAAAAAATATTTCTTTTCATGCATTAAAATTTTTGAATTAAAAAAGAAGTGAATTTTATTTGCTATAAATCTTGAATTTAAGGGTCAGGGTAGATTTAAATTACATTATAGATGAGCGCTTTTGATAGTACAAAAGAGCATCTTAGATTGATTTGAGGTACCATACCTCCACTTATGTAAGTAAATGTAGCGGCTATAGTACTCGCTGCGATCACAGACATTGCAAACGGCAGAATGTCATTAACTCCCCGGTAGTATTTCAGCCAGTGCAGTTTATCTGGGAGGGTTCTCTGTCCGTGACAGGCTACCTACATAAAAATCGAAAAAAATAAAGGAACGAAAGAGTGACGGATACGTATACTATCGTACGATCCGCGAAAACAGACGTGTTCCATTATCGCTGTGCCTTTATTTAGATATTTCTCGTATCCTTCGCGTTTATTTTAAGACAAACGTATATGGTTCGAAGCCAAGTTTTCGGTGTTTTCGGGTGGTGTGCTTCTCAGATCACGCGTCAGTACTTTCTTTGTCTAATAGTATTTTTTCTACAAGACAAAGACAATACTAACTATTTCTTACAGTCTTGTTGTGGCAGCGCTGAATCTTTATTAATTTTCTGCCAGAGGCGTTTCTGATGTTAAGTAGTTTTGAAGATGAAAAATGTCTTTTCAATAAACGTTTGTCAACTGGAAAGGTTCGCATTTGAATTTCTTCGCTCTTTTAAAAGGAATATCCATGAGCACAACGCCACAGATAATTGGTGACCCCAACGCAAGTTACACTGCGCACAACGAAATCAATTTTACATTGAAATCATGCCACTTGATCGTTCGCCGGAACGTGCATTAAGTGCTGCAAATCCAGTTCCCGACACACTATCCCAACAAGCCGCCACCAGTAGCCGCCATCATTCAGGAGAGCAAATCGATGCCAACCGTGTCGTAAAAGCACCCAAAGTTGCAGCTTTTTGGCCGACAGATCCGGAATTATGGTTCGTGCAGGCCGAAGCACATTTTCACGCATACGGAATATCCACTGACGTCTCGAAGTATTATACGGTTATTGCAGCTTTGGGTGCAGCGACCTTGAAACAAGTCTCCGATCTCGTGCGCGCACCACCGGCAACAGGTTTGTACAATGCATTAAAAACCAAATTAGTTGAACGTCTCACGGAGTCGGAGGACAAAAAACTGCACCGCCTCCTGACAGATATAGAACTCGAAGATAGGAAACCGAGTCAGCTGTTAAGGGAAATGAGAACCCTTGCAAATGAAAATCTTGCGGACGACATCCTCCGTGCGCTTTAGATGAAACGTATGCCTGTAAGCGTACGGTGCATCCTGTCTGCAAGTCACGGCATTGACCTAGACCAATTGGCAGAGATAGCTGATCGAATAATTGAAACTTCTTCATCGTCCCATGTGTCAGCTGTAGAATCCGTGGCAAGCGTGAGATCAACAGCACACAGTAGCTTTACCGAGAGATTAAAATCCCTTGAAGAAAAATTTGAGGAACTCATGACGCTTGTCAAGGAACAAAAACGTTTCAAATCAAGATCGCACCGTTCTAGCTCACGCTCTCATTCAACAAATCGTAATAAAGATATTGGTTTTTGTTACTACCACCACCGATTTGGTTCAGCGGCAACTAAATGCACCAAGCCGTGCGCGTTTAAGCCAGCGCAGGTGTGCCAAACGCCGGAAAACTAATATCGCCATCCGTACTCTGTCCGGTGTACGATGGCATACAAATGCAAAACCGGCTCCACATACAAGAACGAACAAGAGGAGTGCGTTTTCTCGTCGACTCAGGCGCCAATGTCTCTGTCATACCTCGCAAAATTGTTCAAGGACCTTTTGCAGTAAGCACTGTCAAACTTTTCGCGGCTAACAACACGCCTATTAATACTTATGGTGTTAAGTTATTAACTCTTGACCTAAATCTCCGACGTTCCTTCCCGTGGAAATTCGTGGTAGCAGACATTCCGACACCAATCCTTGGAGCGGATTTCCTTCTGAAATACGATCTCTTAATCGATCTTAAAAGACAGCGTCTCATAGACCATGCAACGGGAATCACCACAAAGGGAGACATACTCAAAACCACTGAATATGGGATCTCCACACTAGACAACAGCGTCGAATGGAGTCAATTCCTACATCAGTATCCTGATGTCACATCCACCTCACGAGCGGCCACTTCTACGTGCCATAACATCGTTCGTCATATAATAACACAGGGGCCGCCCGTTGCAGCTCGGCCTCGACGTCTCGTCGGAGAAAAATTAAAAGCAGCAAAAGCTGAGTTTCAATATATGGTCGACCAAGGTATTTGCCGACCCTCACAGAGTCCCTGGGCCAGTCCGCTTCTTATGGTACCCAAAAAATCAGGGGAGTGGAGGCCTTGCGGGGACTATCGTCGGCTAAACGCGGCTACCGTACCCGATCGGTACCCTATTGCCCATATTGAAGCCTTCACTAACATCCTCTGTGGTAAAACGATTTTTTCTACGCTAGATCTAATCAGGGCATACCACCAAATACCGGTGGCGGAGGAGGATGTGCCGAAGACAGCAGTGACAACGCCTTTTGGCTCATTCGAATTCCTGACCATGCCTTTCGGTCTGTGCAACGCTGCACAGACCTTCCAAAGGTTCATTGATACTGTGACACGTGGATTAGATTTCGTCTACTGCTACCTCGACGACATCCTGGTGGCATCTGTGGACATCAACGAGCACCAACAACACCTCAAGCAGTTAATGGAAAGACTTTCATCGTATGGCGTAACCATCAATCCAGCAAAATGCGTATTTGGCGCATCCGAAGTAAATTTTCTGGGATACACTATTTCGAGCGATGGCACAAGTCCACCCCCGGAACGTGTAGAAGCAATCCTCAGCTACGCAAAACCTCAGACAATCAACGATCTTCGAAGATTCCTCGGGATTATAAATTTTTATCGTCGTTTCATCAAGAACGCAGCTAAAATTCAAGCACCACTCAATGCTTTCCTCAAGGATTCGAAGAAAAATGACAAACGCCCCATACCCTGGACCGAACTTGCTACGATCGCCTTCGAAGAATGCAAAAAGAGTCTAGCAGAATCTGGTGACACAGAATCCCTCAGGCTTACAACCGACGCCTCAGACAGAACAATAGGGGCCGTGTTGGAACAACAACAACCCGATATGCAATGGAGACCCCTGGCTTTCTATTCAAAGAAGCTTAGTTCGACCGAGCAGGGTTATAGCGCGTACGATCGCGAACTATTAGCGATTTACGAGGCCATTAAATTCTTTAAATATTTCCTTGAAGGCCGAGATTTTGTGATACGCACCGATCATAAACCACTGATTTATGCATTTGCACAGAAACCGGAGAAGGCAACACCCCGCCAGTTGCGCAATTTAGAATACATTTCACAATTCTCAACGCAAATCGTACATTTATCTGGAAGCGAGAACTTAGTCGCGGGTGCGTTCTCTCGTTTGGAACAAATCGACATGCCAACAGTCGTTACAGCACAAGAATTGCGAGAGGCTCAGCAAGAAGATCAGGAGTTGCAAACCATTTTGGAATCCAACACATCTCTAAAACTCCAAGAGGTAACCGTTGATACAAGCGAATCTTTATATTGCGATGTGTCAACTGGTATTATACGACCTTTCGTTCCCCAACAGTTACGAAGAAGAATTTTCAATGCGTTTCATAACCTTTCTCACCCTAGTGGAAGGGCTACATACCGCACCATACAACAAAAATTCGTCTGGCCAGGGAGGAGGAAAAATATTCCGGAATGGACAAGAGCTTGTCTGCCATGCCAAAGAAGCAAAATTCATCGCCATACAAGAAACGCTCTACAACAATTTGCTGTCCCCGCTAACCGGTTCGAGCACATACACCTCGATATAGTAGGCCCGCTTCCACCGTCACAGGGATACCGATACCGATCGATCGGTTTACGCGTTGGCCGGAGGCTGTTCCCCTTAAGGAAATCACCGCTGAAGCCGTAACATCAGCATTCTATGCCAACTGGATCGCACGTTTCGGTGCACCACGGACAGTCACAACAGATCAAGGAGCACAATTTGAAGCAGCGTTTATCAAAGCGTTAGCCAATCTAGTGGGAGCAAAAAAAACCCGCACGACCCCATACCATCCGGCATCCAATGGAATTTTGGAACGCTGCATTTATGTGCCACAACTCAAAATCTTGGACTGACCTTCTTCCTACAGTTCTTCTGGGACTCAGAACGGCATACAAAGAAGACTTGAACGCCACAGCAGCCGAAATGATCTACGGTGAATCTCTCCGAGTTCCGGGTGAATTCATCACACATGATAACTGCGATCAGGACCCTCAAATTTTCGTTGACAGTTTCCGAGGACAGATGCGAGAATTGCGCCCTACACCTACGGCCCGCCACGACAAGCGAAAAATCTTCGTACACAAGGACTTACATAAGTGCTCGCACGTATTCTTGAGGGACGACACCGTGCGAAAACCGTTACAGCCACCATATCTGGGACCTTTTCCCATCGTCGGACGAATGAACGATCATCTTTTCACCATCCTCGTCAACGGCAAGGAAACCAACATATCTACAGAGCGGTTAAAACCGGCATACGAAATTAGTGAAAAACCAACTATTAGCGACGATGTTGATGACCGACGTCCCCTGCGAACATATGATCGGAAGAAAGTGACATTCACACCTCACACACTCGGAGGGGGTAGTGTGGCAGCGCTGAATCTTTATTAATTTTCCGGCAGAGGCGTTTCTGATGTTAAGTAGTTTTGAAGATGAAAAATGTCTTCTCAATAAACGTTTGTCAACTGGAAAGGTTCGCATTTGAATTTCTTCGCTCTTTTAAAAGGAATATCCGTGAGCACAACGCCACATTGTCAGCTATTCAGTGCCATCTGTGAGTGAATCGCCCCATTTGATCGAATACTTTGCTGTGTAGTGGATCCTATTTTGTGCTTAACGGTTGATGCCTGTACTATCTTTTGAGTTACGTTTGTTGGGATGTGGAAATAACAACGCCAACAGTTAATTGACAAACTTGTTTAATTAACACATAAATACAATATCGTTTAATTTCGAATTTATGATGAGTGCGTCTGCGTTTCGTTGTCGATGGTTTGGCGGCTTGTCACAGAAGAGATCGAGAATGATAAGATGCATAAGGTGTCTTCTAAGCGGGTGGGTGGCGCCAGTAGTAACTCGGTGGTGAACTCCGTAGGTCGCTACAATACTCCCTCCTGAATGGGACTGTCGTCGGGAAACTGTTGATGATGTTCAACCATTATTTATGATTGGTTGACTTAAGCGTTTCGATGAATGCGGCAAATAAGTTTTTTGTATATGCGATGGACGTGGATTGATCGGTGTATTAATTAGGCTCGATGCTGCTTGTCATTGTACATTTGATGACGATGCTAGAGACGTTTGAGGCGTTGGTACTCGTTCTAATGGCTGTGAGGAGGAAACTGATTTCTTTGTCTTATTATGTTCTGGACTTAATTTGTTCAAAACGTTCGGCTGACTGGTAGGCGTGGGTAATGTCGGTTGTGAAACTGGTATTGTGGTCGATCGTGAACTTAATGATGTCGATGTTACTGGGTTCTCTGTGTCAGTCGGTAGATATGCTGGTTTCAGTCTCTCGATAGAAATATTGACTTTCCTGCCATTTAGGTCTATTGAATAAACGGATGCTGATAGTCGTTCGATGGTTCGATGCGGTCCTGTGTATGGTTGTGTTAGTGATTTCTTTACAGAATCTACCCTAACAAACACATGAGAGCAGGAGTGCAGGTCTTTATGTATAAATGTGGTCCTGTTTGTGCGATGCTTTATAGGCCTTGGTCGTAGCTCCTTCATATGTTGTCGGATTTTTCTAACGAATATGTGCGGCTCACATTTTTCAGTGTTGAAATCGGCAAACCACTCTCCTGGTAATCGTAGGGGCGTACCGTAGACCAATTCGGCTGAGGAAGCATTGAGGTCTTCCTTATAACTGGTGCGTAATCCTATTAAGACGGTGGGAAGGACGTCGGTCCACTGAGGATTGTCTTCGTGGCACATAATTGCTGCCTTTAATGAGCGGTGCCACCGTTCGATTGCACCGTTTAATGCTGGATGGTACGGAGTAGTGCGAGTTCGCTGGCACCCAAGTAGTTTTCCAAGAGCGTTGAATAAAGATGATTCGAATTGCGTTCCTTGGTCAGTGGTAATTACCAGAGGTGTTTCATAGCGTGAGATCCAATTTGAATAAAATGTGTTTGCGATCGTCTCAGCTGTTTGGTCCGAGATGGGTATCGCTTCGGGCCAGCGCGAGAAGCGATCCAACATGGTTAAACAGTATCTGTAACCTTTTGACAGCGCTAAAGGTCCTACGATGTCTAGGTGGACATGTTTGAAGCGTTCGTCCGGTACCTTGAATGGTTGAAATTCGTTTTTCACGTGTCTACCGACTTTTGACCGTTGGCAATTAATGCAGATGCGTGACCATTGTCGTATTTCTCGTTTCATGTTGAGCCAAATTAGTTTCCTTTTAATAGCTTTGAGAGTTGCTCGGCTGCTGGAGTGGTCAAAGCGATGATAAGTGTCGAAAATCGTCTTCCTCAATGGTTCAGGAATGAATGGTCTGGCTACTTTCGTAGAAGTGTCGCAGTATATCGAATGGTTGTCCAGTAATACTGGAACTAATTGCAATGATGTCTGGTTTGGTGAAATCCATTGTCGTAGCTCGCTATCTTCAGCTTGCTCTTCCGCTAGGAGTCTTGTGTCAATCCTTGATGGCATCGAAATCGCCTCCAATCTAGATAGAGCGTCTGCCACTATATTATCTTCACCAGTGATATGCTCAATTCTGGTTGTGAATTGTGAGATGAATGATAACTGTCTGCTTCGGGTCGGTGACGCTATGTCAGTTCTCTGATGAAAGGCATAAACTAATGGCTTATGATTGGTTTTCACCACAAAATCCGAACCTTTAAGGATGTGTCGGAAATGCCGAATACTGGCGTAGACAGCTAACAGTTCCCGGTCGTATGTGCTATATCGTTTTTCTGCGTTTGAAAGTATTCGCTGAAAGTATGCTATGGGTACCCAGCTATCACCGTGTTTTTGTTCCAGCCCTGCACCGACTGCTACGCTGGATGCGTCTGTTACCAGTGCTATGGGTGCGTTTGTTCGAATGTGAACGAGCAATGTTGCGCTCGCGATAGAATCCCTGCATTTGTTAAATGCTGTTTTGGTTTTTACGTTTGATAGTTAGTCGTTTGACGGCGCTTGTAAGTCCGCTGCTTTTGGGATAAAACGACGGTAATAGTTTAGCGTTCCCAAAAATCTTCGTAGCTCTTTCACAGTGTCGGGTCGTCTATAGTTTTTAATAGCTTCCACCCGTGAAACCGGTGGCGTTATTCCGAATTGATTTATGCTGTAACCCAGATACTCTATTTCGCTGGTTCCAAATACGCATTTGGCCACGTTGACCACCACGCCGAATTTGTCAAGACGCTCAAATAATAATCGGAGGTGCTGTAAATGTTGCTCCTTATTTTCCGATGTCACTAAAATGTCGTCAATATAGCAAGTACAACAGTCCAGTCCTCGGAGTACCTCGTTCATAAACCTTTGAACGGATTGGGCAGCGTTTCATAATCCGAATGTCATTACTGTGAATTCAAATAACCCGAAAGGCGTAATCACTGCTGTTTTTGGGAGTCTTGTTCAGCTACCCGGATTTGGTGATACGGTCTTAGCAGGTCGATTTTCAAAAGATTTTTTTTCCTTCCAATCCGGTGGTAATATCTTGTATGTGGGGCATCGGATAGCGGTCGGGCTTCGTAATTGCATTCAATCGTCTGTAATCTCCGCATGGTCTCCATGAACCATCTTGTTTCTGAACGAGGTGCAAGAGACTTGCCCAAGAACTTTTTGAAGGGCGACAGAACCCTTTTTCCATCATAAATGCAAATTCTGTTTTCACGATAGCCAATTTTTCTGGCGTGAGGCGTCGAGGTTTTTCCACTACAGGTGGGCCAGTCGTTTCGATGTAGTTGCGAACTTCGTTTTTTATAGCTTTTTGCTGCACTGGATTGAGAATGTTAGGGAATTCTTTTAATAGACTCTCATAACACGATGTGTTTGCAATTAATGCGATTCCCGAGTACTTATATTCACTGATAGTTCCTTTTGACGTTATTTCAGTTTCGGGGTCTCGTATACAGCGGTTTTTAATATCCACCAATAATGCGTGGTGTCTCAAAAAATCAGCACCAATGATCGGTCGTGTGGTATCAGCAATCCAAAACTTCCAGGTAAACGCTCGTCGCAGGTTTAGGTTTAATGTCAGCGTTTTAAGGCCATATGTATTGATGATCGTTCCATTCGTGGCGTAAAGCTTGAATGGCGTCGGTTTGCACTTGTGTTGGTTGTTTTGTCGAGGGACAACAGAGACATCTGCGCCTGTGTTGATGAGGAAATTTAATCCCGTGGCATTGTCGAAAACGTGTAGTCGGTTTAGTGGTGCGCTTCTACTGTCAACAGGCGTATTTGATTGTAGCGCACTCAGTTTTTTGCTTGTTGATCTGCGTGCCAAGTGCATGGGTCGTGGCATCGTCGCGCCTTTTCGCCGTAGGTGTTGTGGTAATAACACCAAGACGGATTCTCCTTTTTCTGCGAAGGGGAACGGGTTCGGAATGGTGCAGAGTTTCGAGTCTGCGATCGACTTCGTTGAATTTTTTCCAACGATTTTCTTATAAAAACTAGCTCCTTTTCCACGCCAATTTGCGTGGATGGCAAAGAAACGGCTGCGATGTTTCGTGGCTCGTGCATCATTAGAATTTTGTCTGCCATTTCGGAAAGTTTGGTCAGGTCAAACGTTTCAGCTATGCTCACAATCTGTTGCACATTTACGGGAAGTCGTTGGAGCCACATTGTTTTCAGAAAACGGTCGGGAATTCGGTCGGCTGCCCTGATGTGCATCACCCGAAGGAGTTGGGACGGCGTCCGGTCACCCAGTTCGAGGCCAGCCAGTAGTTCCCTATTTTGCGCCTCTTCGGACATTGCGAGCGTGCTAAATATTCTTTGTTTAAACGTTTCGTATTTGTTTTCCGCCGGGGGTTTCTCAACAATGTCGGCGACTTGCTCTAAAATCTCCGAATCCAGCTCTTCTATGACTTTGTCGAATTTCTGGTCGTCCTTCGTAATGCGGTGATTACGAAATTGGGCCTGGAGTCTGGCAAACCAGACCGCTGGTCGATTCCTCCAAAAAACGGGAATTTCAAAAGATAAAACGGAACTTACTTGCGCGTGCGTGCTATCGACGGCGTCGGCAAAGTTTTTTTCTTCCGCCATTTTCCAAGCGTTGATTTTGTTTCTGCGTAATTAACTTGCTGCTTGCTTGTCCGTTTGATTTAGGGGTCACCAGTTGTTGGGATGTGGAAATAACAACGCCAACAGTTAATGGACAAACTTGTTTAATTAACACATAAATACAATATCGTTTAATTTCGAATTTATGATGAGTGCGTCTGCGTTTCGTTGTCGATGGCTTGGCGGCTTGTCACAGAAGGGATCGAGAATGACAAGATGCATAAGGTGTCTTCTAAGCGACGGTGGCGCCAGTAGTAACTCGCTGCACGTCAATACCAATATCGTTTTATAAACACGTAATTAACCCTAAACACAAACCTAAATTGTGAACTATGGTGTACTTGCTAATAATTGGGTTTTAGAAACACATCTTAGCGTGAACACCTTATTTATTATTGGTTCAACCCTGAAGTGAGTTTGATTTGTACTTGTAATATTTGAAGTGAGTAAAACTTTTATGCAAATATATATTATACATCCCCATTCGTGAACATTTAACGATTTACAAAATGTCGACTTACGCAGTCAGTAACTGTGTTGATAAAAATAATAAAACCACGTTGGTCACTTGTTATGGCTTCTGTGGCATGCCATTTCATGCCAAATGCGTGGAATTGTCAGGTCCCACCGCGGACGTTATTAAAAAGAAGAATACTAGAGTCTACTGGTATTGCGATAACTGTCGCAAATATAATATTGCCGCCTACGTTACCCGACTTCAAAAAGCGAAAGCAACTGTTGACACGCTTTCATCCTCCGTTACAAAAATGAAGGACATGCTGGCAAATGAAGAAGAGGAAATAGCACAACTTTTACCAGTTGATGATGTGGAACAACAGCCACTTTTTCCTCTGAATCGCAGCCTTTCAAATCCATTATCATTATCGGGTTCGTATGTTAATGTGGATTTCGCCGAGACTAGAGACTTTTGTAACTCTCCAATTGCCGCATTAGTCCAATCTTCCTCACAGCACGTACAACGAGAAGCAAATCGAACCCGCCAGTCAAAAATGGAAATAATCAATCCGTGCCAGTCACTAATCGTCTTGTTCAAAGCGAAATGAACCAAACATCAATTCAACACCATTTGCTTAGCGCCAATTACAATTCAAAGGAGAACATTCTGCAAGCTCCCAATATTCCGCTAGAAAATGCAGAACAAACGTTTCCTTGCTCATCGAACTCTACACCAACCTTACGTTCTGGTCTCTCGTCAAGAGTGGTGTCACCTCCGCTTCAAATACTTATATCGCGTCTTGCTTTTGATACTCCCGTATCTGAAATTACAGAGTATATTGTGACGCAACTAGGTTGCTCTCCGCAGTATTTGCATTGCAAAAAGTTAACGCGAGATAGCCAAACAAATTGTATCGTGGCTTCATTTAAAATTACGGTTTCATCTGATATGCAGATTTTGCTTAGCTCTGACTTTTGGCCTCCAGGAATTCTTGTGAAACGTTTCGAACGCCAGTCGCGGAAAAATTTTCGGTCGTCCAGCAGACCTCAAGCGAGAACCTAAATAACCACACTTTTAATAATTACGTTAATTTTTATTATCAAAATGTCAGAGGTACAAGAACAAAGCTGGACACAATCAACCTTGCATCCCTTCTGGCTAATCATGACATCATGGGCTTAACCGAAACCGGGCTTAATGACGAGATCGTGGACAAAGAAATCTTTCCTCAACACTTAATTTTTAGATATGACCGGAATCGATCTACTTCCGGTAAACGGGATGGTGGAGATGTGCTAATAGCTCTAAATAACCAGTTGCATTGTAGACTCGTCAGTACTTTTGCTCCGTCACGACCAATCGAAGGCGTAGCAGTTCAAATTTCTCTTCACAACTGTTCACTGTTTGTCGTCTGTATTTACATTCCCTGTAGAACTCACTTAAGATCGTATGAAATCCTTTTTAGTGAACTATTGAGCTTTATAATTAATGCCAGCTCCTCCTTGCAGTTTTTAATCTGTGGGGACTTCAATGTGCCTCTCGTTAACTGGGATGCAGAAACTAAATCCATTGCTTCTTCTGATGACCTTTCTATAGCCTTATCCTCGTTTTTATCCCTCTGTAGCCTAAAACAATTAAACCATGTAATGAATGCTTCCAAACACATTCTTGACCTAATTTTCTCTAACAACCCTGCTGCAGATCCTGTTTTCCCTGCTGCTTCTCCTTATGTTAAGCCGGACCCTCACCATCCTCCTTTAGTGATCCGATTATCATTGGATCCAATACGTGGCAAGCCTAAAGAGAAATCAAGTTGATTTAACTTCTTCAAGGCTAACTACGAAGGCTTAGCTGCTGATTTTGACGTCATTAATTGGCAAGCCGCCCTCAATCTAGACAACCCAACCTCGCAACGCAGCGATTCTATGCAGTGCTTAACAGCATTATCCCACTGCATACACCAACCACACGACCACGCAAAAATCTTCCATTGTGGTTCACGAGAGAAGTTGAATTTGCTTTGTCCTTGAAGGACTCAGCCAGGAAACGCTACTTACGTTCAAGATCAGAACTGGACCTCTCCAAATTTTGCCACCTACGTACTTATACAAAAAAAATTGTGTAAATCCACAAAGTCATCTTATTTGAGAACAATTGAAGCATCATTTGCTAATAACACTAAATCCTTCTGGTCTTATGTCAACTCATTAAAAGACTCGCGTCGGTATATCAATGCATTGTCATACCAGAACCACTTAGTCTACAATGACCAGGCCATATGCGACATGTTTGCTGACTATTTCTCCACCGTCTATAGCTCCCCGACCTCTACTTCTGATGAAAACCCTCAATCCACTCCAGACTTAATTGTTGATTTAAACACTAACTCCTTAGAGGTCACTGAGTAATTTAGTCCCTGAATTCTAGCAGCGCAGTCGGCCCTGATGGAATCCCTAACATTTTTATCAAATCCCTCTCTTCATCCTTATGTATTCCCCTCGCCCATATCTTTAATTCAAGTCTCGAAAAGGGTACTTTTCCAGACGTTTGGAAATGTGCAAATATCTTCCCCATCCATAAAGCGGGTGACCACTCCCAGGCCTCTAATTACAGACCCATTTCACTCCTATCGTGCTTTGGACAAACCCTGGAACGCATTGTTCACTGTAAACTTTATAATGTTTTGCACCCCAACATATTCGAAAATCAACATGGATTTGTTAAAGGACGTTCTACCGTAACCCACCTAGGGGAATTTATCAACACAGTTGCAACCACCCTTGACTTAGGAGTTCAAGTTGATGTGATCTACACTGATTTTGCGAAAGCATTCGATAGTGTGGATCACAACATCCTGATCAACAAGCTCCACCCTTTCGGCATTCAGGGATCTCTTCTTTCCTGGATTCACTCCTTTCTCTTTCATCGTTCCTGCACGGTTATCTGTAATGGATCTTTGTCACACTCTTTCGCCCCAACCTCTGGTGTTCCACAGGGATCAATTTTAAGTCCACTTCTTTTCAACCTCTTTATTAATGATCTCCCAGCTATCTTCACATCCAACCCCTTTCTATATGCTGATGACCTGAAGATATTTCGAGTCATTAATTCAATTCAGGATTGCCAAGCTCTTCAGGATGACTTAAACTTTTTGTCCTCTTGGTGTAGTAGAAATCGACTACAACTTAACATATCTAAGTGCCTTTCCATGACCTTTACCAATAAAACTTACCCCATTCAATTTTCATACTCTATCGAAAGCTCAGTTCTCGTTTCGGTTGAAAGTTTCAAGGATTTAGGTGTGACATTTGATTCTCAGTTGGAATTCAATGTTCACGTTTTGGAAATAACCAAGAAAGCTTCTCGGATCGCGGGCTTTGTCCTACGTTGCTCTCATAGATGTTTCAGCTTTCAAACCTGTGTTCGGTAATTCGTCATGTTGGCTCGCCCAATTCTTGAATATGCATGCCAGATATGGTTCCCGCATCTTAATTATCTCATGGTGGTGGTTGAATCTGTGCAGCGTAGGTTCTCCCGCACACTTTTCTACAAATACAACATCCCGTATCGCCCTTATGACAATCGCCTGAATTTCCTTGGTCTACCTGCACTGCAGGTAAGGAGGCAATTCCTGGATCAATGCTTCTTATTTAAATTATCGAGAGGCATGTTATCGTCGAAATTATACAACGCCATTAGCATACGTCCCCCTTCTCGCACTAGGTCGTCGCAATACTACGCTATACCGTTTGCCAGAACCGTAACTTACAGTCACTCACCGATGGTTCGTATGGTAAGAGACCATCTTAACCTCCAGCTTGGTCCTCCTTGTGGCTCATTTGATTCATTTAAAAACATGCTGCGGAGAGTACTCTACGAGCAATAAATTCTTTTGTCGTTAATTTCTGTCACTAATTAATTGTTAACTTTTGATTATTTCTTACATGATATTTATATTTTAACCTTAACACGTAATCTAGTAGTTCTATTTTATAATTGGGATTATTAATTCTGTAAAATAGTGATGAAGTAAATAAAAGTAAAATTAAACAGATACTTTGAGGAGTGAAACAGCATGTAAAAAATTAAAAACGTATTAAAGAAAACTTCGGCACACAGGCCTAAGCTCATGTCAGAAGGGTTTTGCACCCAACTTACCAATTGCAGTCACCAGCAACGAATAAAGTCGAGAATCACTGTTGGAACCACGGAAGTCACCACAGTTGCAGACAGTAAGTTTTAGCAGACGGGTGTGTAGCCCGGGGTGGCATACTGAGGCCGGCTAGAGCTCAGTCGTGTCGTGGGTCTTCCGGGATACCCTTGGCTCGTGCTGAGCCACCTTACATATAAAAACTAACAAAAGGGAAAAGGACGGGAAAGCGGGGGTCATCTTGAGAAATGAAAGATGATGGTTTTTAGTTGATCTCCGAAGGCTTGACGAAGACAAAAAAAAAGAGTGTGGGCCACTGGAAATTAACTTTTAAATTAATTTGAAAATTCTATCAATAAAAAAATCAAGAAACACGCAACGGCCACTTATCGCGCTCTCCGATCCATCGTTATGGCTTGCTCGTAGAAAGGAAAGCTTTAATTCCGGCACCTGGCCCTCTTTAATACCCAACAAAACAGTTTTTTTTCTTGCTTTCTTTTTTAAGGGAAGATTGCTCTCAGCACTTTACTTTACTTCAATTATATCGACTTCAAACTTGCACCAACTTTATTCCCGGAGAAAAACCAAAAATTCTTCTCTCTCACTCGTATTTGCACATGAATCATAAGTTATTCCACAACTACTGTAATTTATTGTTTCTTACTTCACAACTATTGTAATTTCTTGCTTTTTATTACACAACTAATGTGGTTTCTGGTTTCTTATTTCACCACTTATGTAATTTCTTTTGCCCTTCCTCACACCAAATCTTTCGCCACTCAGCTGCGCAATTAATTAATTCAATTTCTTCTTCCGTCACCAAAAAAATTAATCCCACATACTTCAAATTCAGATCTCTTTATATTTTTTTCCAACTTAAAAATTAACACACTTCAATATTTAACCCCCAATCCCTACATTGAAAAATTCGTCCAATACTCACTATCTCCAATTCAAGACCCAATCTCATATTTCACCTCCATCAAATCCGATCCCGTAATCTTTTCCATCTTTCATTAGCACTGCCGCATCTGGGTAACGTAATCAAAGTTCATTACACTTCAATTCCGCTACTCACACATCTTTTCGTACCGAAAAATGTGATAATTTCCATTTTTTAATGTATGGCAATCTGCATAATCAAAGAAGCGTTTGATTACATGCAAAGTGTCACATATACATATACGGAAACTATTGATTTTGCCGATACCCCAAAAAGAATGCTTCCCTGTGTTCGGGGAACTTAAACCCAGGGTCACAGCAGCCCCCGGTCAAGAACTCGTGACGCTACCAACGGAGCCATGTTTTGTTGATTTCCCATTCATCTAATAAGCAACTTCAACTATGCATCTGGGTATAAAATTGAATTTTGTTAGAAGGGAAACGTGAAGTAAAAAAAATGAAATTTGTTAGTGGAAGCTGGTGAATAGAATTAGTTAGTATGAAGGAAGGAATTAGGTTTTATTCGGGAAAATGTATAGAATGAAGTTTTGTTAGTGGGAATTAATGAATGGAATGTTGTTAGTGGAAAAATTAAAGTTATAATTATATACTTTTTTTTGAAAAAAGGGAAAAGAGTAGGATTGTGATGATGTGGAAATTAAAATTATCAGGAAAATTGTTAAATTTAAAAACAATATTAAGTAAATACATATGGAAAAAGGTACAAGCGCCCACAGGAAGGTGGCGAGGTTACGGCGGTAATTTGAAGTTGCGAGTGGGAGAATGTCGGTACGCTGGAGTTCGCCACATCACGTCACAGAGATGTGAACGTTTAAAAGAAAATCCATTGTTTCCCCATTGTCAACGGTCGCCATTGTTTTGCGAACTAACAAAAGTTAATCAAATAATGTGTTACTAAAAAAATTGATAGTATTGGCTTTATTTCAAAATTTTAAGAAGATCAAACCTGCAGGGGGAATGCCGGTCGACAAGAGCACTCTTGGGGGCTAGCATTCTTTGGAGAGCGCCACCCCCATGGACGCGAGGACATGGGGGGCGCCGAGAGGTTCCCTCTTAGGATGACAGGTTACGACCCCGATTGGATCTAGACTACGCTTTGGAAAACACACTGGAATTGCTGCTTTGGGCTTTCGGATATGATGGTTTGGACCTAGTTGCTTTGCACAGTAGCGCCGAGGTGACATTCGTGTGTGAATGGCTCCAATTCAACTATCATACCGTCTTCGTCCCGGTAAAACCTTGGCAGGCCTCGGAGTACGTTCGAAGTTCGCACCATTGGGTTGGTGGTGTAGGTTCGGTTGAGATGGACTCCCGATTAGTGCTAATTTGGCTCTGAGCACATGTCCCCATAAAGGCTTGTGCTAACCCTCGCATGGCCTCGCTGCACTGCAAAGATAACCACGGGACTAAAAAGGCAACTACACACACGAACGGAAATAGTAGCTCCTAGGGGGGACCCAATAAAACTGGAGCAACCACAAACATATAAAAAAGATCAAAAAAACCCAAAAAACGAAATAATAAAAACCACGACGATGCAACCAGCAGTTGCAGCCGCGACGTTAACAGTACATCGAGAGCGGTACTAAGGATGACAAAAACGACGATACATACAATGACAGTGAAGACGGATGGAAAACGGAGATTAGAAGGTAGTCTGGTCCAGACTGAGGTTCCTGCGGCGTTCAGGTGAAACAAAAGAATGATGCGAATGCCAGAGCGTCCTATAAAGGAAAAGCGGGAAACTCTGCAGGATGCTTCAGGTGTTCCAGCGATGGAAGAAAATATAAAGAACATCGAAATTCGGTGGACACAGCTGCGATCATCAGCGAAGCGACCGATGCAAAGGTCGTAAATCCCGACACAATAAAGAATCACCCTGAAGCCAGCGAAGAGATTACGGCAGGCAAAGAAAAGAGCAACCAGGCAAATGAAATGACGTTGTGTGATTGCACCGCCAACGTCAAAAGTGTGGCGGAAGTACTGCATTCGGAAACCAAAAGCAATAACCTCTCCCAAAGATGGTCGCAAAGTAAAATTGTCGCCCAGGCACACGAAGAAGAAAGGCTATTCCAAAAAGCGGGAGGTGTTCTGAAAAGAATACAATCTGCATGCAACTCCCCAAAAATCAGCAAAGCAATAAAGATTGCTCCTAGACTGCATAGGCCATTATCGGAGGAGTTGGTTAAAGGCCAAAGATGAGCAAAGGCTAAAGAAGCGCTGTAGGCGTAATCTAAAGGCCACATGCAGATAGCTCCACCAGTAAAAATCAATAAGAGAATGGCATTCAGCCCAATTGAAGGAGATCGGGATAAAAGAAGGAAGGAAGAAGCACTTGATGGGCGTAAAGCACCAGATCATGAGTTTCTGACAGTGCTTACAAAACGAGCGAAGAGATCTGCAAAGAAACTTCTTTAAAATGTGCCAGAAAGTAAAGTTCGCACGGACGCCTAACAAAAAAAGGACCTGATGCAAAACCGAAGAAAAAGACCCCGACGAAGACCCCAGCAGCAGGCACTGCTCGTAAAATCCTGAGATGGTCGATCCTACGCGGAGGCGGTGTGGGGCACCAGGGGAAACGTAAGGCCCGAAGATACTAACACTGCTATTAAAGCAGTACGACCAACGTGGTCGGGCCACATACTGGTCGGATTTGGAGCAGAGGCTGAGAATAGGGCAGCATTTTGCAACGCAGTAAAAAAAGTCCTCGGCAAAAGTGCAACTATAGCCTCGCTCGAGCCGATGGCAGCGGTCGAAATAAGAGACATTGAATGTGTACCGGATCTGGCTGAGATTGAAAAGACCATCAAAATGGAGTTCCCTAGCATGGGCGGAATCAAAGCGAGGCTGACACCAGAAAACCATAGGGGACAATGCATTGGCTATAATTGACTTGACCGAAAAGGACGCCGAACTATTTCTGAATAAGGGCAAAGTACGAATAGGGTGGGTTGTCTGTAGGACATGGTGGAGAGCAACGCCTCTTTAATGTTTCAAATGCCTTGGCTATGGTCACACCACACAAGTATGCAGAGGACCCGATGCGGTGAAATGGGACCTAAAAGAAAAGATTGTACGAAGGAGTCACACTGTATTCTTTGCAAGGATGTGTAGCAACCACGGAAGTCACCGCAGTTGCAGACATTAAAAATTAGCAGAGGGGTTTGTAGCCCGGGGTGGCGTGCTGAGGCCGGCTAGCGCTCAGTCGTGTCGTGGGTCTTCCGGGACACCCTCTGCTCGTGCTGAGCCACCTTACATATAAATACTAGCACATAGGGAAAAGGACGGGAAAGGGGGAGGTCATTTTGAGAAATGAAAATGAGGTTTTTAATGTGTCATGGCCGTTTTATTTACAGAAATCCAAAAATTATATCACAAAACCATTCACAAATTTTACAAAAATAAGAGAAAAAAACTAATTGTAATCAAATCCGCCCCTTCGAAATTGGATTTAAGCCCATAAAGAGAAAATCAATGTTAATTTAAATATACAAAACTAAATAAAATCAAATAATTTAAAACCATGCAAAAAGTAAGAAAATAAATTTAAACTCACTTACTTTCCTGCAAGACTCCGAGCGCTCGGGGAAAGGCCAAGAAAGAAGCGGGGGCTCTGAAAACCAAAAAGGAAAAAAAAAGAAACAATAAAAATTCAAGCGGGATGGTAAAACGGCCACCTTTTGCAATTTTCACACTGGCACTATATTGTTATTTCTCTCCACTTTATATTAGAATTTGTTTAAGTTCAAAGTCTTTTCGTTCTTCCTGATTTTCTTTTCACTTCTTCTTAATTCTTTCGATTATCTTTAACTCTCAGTTAATTCACCACACAATTTGAAGTAGTTTGTGTCTTCGTTAAAGTTTCACTTTGTCACTTAGCTTTCTACTTTCTGTTCTATCATACAAATTCAACTATTTTCCCCCAAACTTCACCCAACACCAACACTGGAAATCCCAACCCCACATTCAATCTCCAAAACGCAATTTTAAGATCCACTTCTAATTCACTAAAAACTCTTCTTCCTCCGGACAAAGAACTTCCACTTGTTAACTTCCAACGGACTTGCAAAACCGAAAAATTCACTCCCCAAAGCGTTCAACCTTCTTTTTCCACGTCCAATCCTGACTGCCCAATTCCAACCACCTCATTTCCACATTTCACCTTTCTCCCATCCGATCCCGCAATCCAAATTCTTTTCCAATTACCGCTGTCGCATCTGGGTAACGTAATCGAAGTTCATTACACTTCGATTCCGCTACCCACACATCTTTTGGTCCGTATCGACAATCACAATAGTTTCCATTGACTTGCATATATGGCAATTTACATCCCCAAGAATCGCTTGATTGAATGTAAAGTGTCACACATGCGAGTACATTACGAAAACTATTGATTTTGCCGATACCCCAAAAAAGAGTGCTTCCGTGTGCCCGGGGGAACTTGAACTCAGGGTTCCAGCAGTCGCACGGTCGAATCTCGCGACGTATCCAATGGAGCTATGCCTTATCGATCTCCCATTCGTCAGATTAGCAACTTCAATGATTCATTTGGGCATGGGATTGAATTTTGTTAGTCAATTCATTTTTGTTAGTATAAAAATATAAAATTTGTTAGTGGGAATGGAATTAGTTAGTGTTAAGGAAGGAATTAGGTTTTGTTAGGGAAAATGAATAGAATGAAATTTTGTTAGTGGGAATTAATAAATGGAACGTTATTAGTGGGAAAATTGAAATTATTAGTAGGTATTATTTTTTTGTAGTTGTTAATAAGAAAAAAGGGTAGTATTGTGATGATGGGGGAGTAAAAATTAAAGGGAAAATGGAAACATGTAAAAAAAATAAATAAATTTATGGAGGAAAAGGTAGGAATGCCCAAAGGAAAGGGACAATGTTACGGCGGCAATTTGAAGTTGCGAATGGGAGGAAGTTGGTACGCCGGAATTCGCAACAGATGCCAATCCAAGACACGATTTTGGACACGCTTTGGGATCAGGCAAATGCCGGGTTTTCCATCCTGCATCCTGCAGCTAAACCTACACCGCAGTTCAACCGCTCAAAGCCTGCTTGAGCAGTTTGCGAGGGACATGAAAGCCGACTTCTTGCTGCTGAGTGAGCAACACCATGATAAAAGTCCTACATTATGGTATTCTGACGAAACTGGTACTGCCGCCATCTAGATTCGGAACAGCGATTTTCAGGCGGAGTGTTGTGGACGGGGGGATGGTTTCGTGTGGGTTCGGTGCTCAGGGACCACTTCTTTAGTGTATACCTAACGCCTAACGAATCGCTATAATCTTTCTACGCCAAGCTTAATGCTCTGAAGGGTGCTGTCTCGAACGCAAAGGGCAACGCCCTCATTGGGGGTGACTTAAACGCGAAAGCAATCGAATGAAGCATGCTTCAAATAGATCCGCAGGGAAAGCGCATCCTGGAAATGGCGGCCAGGATGGCGCTCGTCGTATTAACCATCGAAAATACGCCGACTTTCCGCCATATTGGCTGTGAGGGAACCATACCAGATGTGACATTCGCCTCGGAGTCCTCAGTACGGAGGATACACAATTGGAAAGTATTAGAGGACTACTCAGCCAGCAAGTGATGTTGTCCCCCGACGTCCGTGCTCTCGGCTTTTTACGATTAAATGGAACATTGGAAGGATGGATGTCGAGAGGTTTGTCCAGGTGCTCACAGCAGGTGAGCTGCTGCAGGGAGCTTCGGAGGGGACGGAAGAACTCGCAGCTTAAAACGTGGTGAACTCTACTACGAGCATCATTAAGACTGCTTGCTGCGCTTCTATCCTCCTTCCAAAGCCCTGACATGGCAAGCCCCCAGTCTACTTGTGGTCAACTAAAATCGCTGAAAAACGAAGGAAGTGTCACAAGCTTTGACGTGAGGCTCAACGGGTGCAGAACCGTGACGAGGCATGCAACTGGGTGGCAGCATATAAGTCGGCCGGGCAATACCCTCGCAAACTGATCAACAGTAGCAAGGCTCGCTGCTGGCAAGACCTAGTGGACTATGTGAACAAGGATCCATGGGGCCTTGGCTACGAGCTAGTTATTCGGGAGCTTGGTGCCCTACGGAAACCTTGTATACATGACGCGGAAAAGATGGACGCGATAGTGCGAGGACTCTTCCCCACCCATGCCGTCCGTGTTGCCACTTTCCATGGTGAAACAGCAGTCGAGGGTCCACTCTTCACACAGCCCGAACTGTAGGAGGCAGTCCTCTCATTCAAAGCGAAGAAGGCTCCAGGTTAAGATGGTGTTCCGGCTGAGCTGTTGCAGTTCGTCTATCACCATTGCCCTGATTTGCTGCTCAGCACGTTCAACGGGGTTTTCCCGGTACGATGGTAGGTGGTGAGGCGCTTGCTGATCAGCAAGGGGAAGGGAAGTCCCGAATCGCCGTCTGCATACCGCCCGTTATGCATGCTAGACACGGCTGGGAAAGTGCTAGAGAAACTCATCAAGGGAAGACTCACTGACGCGATTCATGCTGCTGGGGACGTATCTCCTCGGCAGTACGGCTTTAGAGCAGGACGTTCTACCATTGAAGTGATTCCAGAGGTGGTGAGCGCGGTCCAAAAGGCAAAGGCCTATAGTCACACTAAGCAACGGATCGTCCTGTTGGTGACACACGACGTCAGGAACGCCTTCAACTCCGCTAGATGGGTGGATATTCTCGATACGCTGGGAAACTCTTTTCAAGTTCCCCGAATTCCTTGCACTCCAACATTTTATCCGGAAGATCACCAAGCAACCACTCCACGCGCGGAAGTATTGGTGAGAAGGATTAAAGTAAGGTTAGGATAAAAGATGTAAATCATTAGCATTAAGTAATGTTAGGGATTCAGTATTAAGTGGAAAAAGAAGGATACGTATGTAAATGCAACCTACATGAGTGACAAACAAAACAAAGTCAGCAGTTGTCTTTTCTGTTATGGTCCTTGGAAGAAAGGATATTTTAATTGAATTCTATCAGACTGAATTGTCGTAACAACATCGGAAACAGCACGTAAATTATACCGCAGTCGATAAGGTCATTAAAAAGTGTTAGTGCTTGACGTCCGGATTCCAAATCAAGATATTTGCATCATTGCAACATTGATTCAGTGTTATAAACAAACTTAAAAAAAAAATCAAATGGGAAAAAAAATAGACATCAAGCTGGAAGGGATATTAACACAAATATCCGAACACGATATATTCTTTTTCATGTATAAGAATTTTCTCACCATCTTTACCATAAGCAACTAAATTTTGGCAAACGGAACATGTATTTCCATCATCTGAACAACTACCGAGGCAAGTTTCGTTGCAACATTTTCCTTGACTAGTACAAGTGCGACTCCCACATTCCAACGGGCATATTTTTTGGCAGTGATCGTGATTCCAGCAGAAGCGTTTGTTACCGAAGACAGGACAATCACCGCTGTTAACATCACCTTTTATGCTTCCTAAACCACACAATGGACATTCGTTGGTAGCCTTGTTGTGCTTAAATATAAGCGCCTCCGGCATTGCATTCATAGCAATACAATTCCAATCAACAGTCACAAAACATAAAATTGGATTTTTCTCGACTCGCACACCACCATGATTGATTGTCACAAGTGATGTTAAACCGATTTCTACAATATTGGCATTTTCAAATATGATCAATGCAAATCCCTCAAACAACGTATTGCCCCGAATCACTTGGAAATGTGGAAAAAGTTTTGCCAAGGATCGAATACTACTAACCTGATTAGGAAATCGGTGATTTGCGTCAACTCCGGAAATGTATGATTCTCGAAATCCGTTTGATTCAATCCATACATCAAAGTTATCACCAAGACTCCTTCAATCACTCCTGTTAGAGTTTGTAGCTGTTGTGTTCTGCTACGTATATCGATACTTGGACAAACTCCTGATGATCCTGACGTGACATTTGTATATGCGGCAGAGACAACCATTGATATTGTGAAATCCAAAAGCATCACGGTGGCAATGAACCATAGAATGCAGTTAAAGGATGTAAAGGAAGCCGATGATGTTATCCGGCAAATGTTACCTAAAAAACAAGATGAATATATTGTAGGACCAAACATCCATGCTAAAGCTTGCGATGGGATATACTTACGTGAAAAAGAAGCACTGAGAAATGCATCTTCGTATTCGACAGTCTCTGATTCGGCGGTGAGAGTTATTGCAGGCGTGATACCTATCGCCCTCCTTGCTAGAGAGTGCCGTGCTATTTACTTGCGCCGAAACGAGGATGAGAGGAAGATGGTTGTCCGCGAGGAGAGACAGCGCCCGCTCAACGATTGGCAGCAGTCTTGGGTGAATTGCACGAAGGGTAGGTGGACTGTGCGCCTCATCCCGGATGTGAGACCATGGCTGAATTGAAGGTATGGTGAGACTGACTTCTATCTGACCCAGTTTTTGAGCGGGCATGGGTGTTTTCAGTCTTACCTGCACAAGATTTGTAAGTCACGGTCTCCCGATTGTCAGTTTTGCCCAGGAGAGGAGTAGAATGCCTGCCGCACATTTTTTTGTGTACAAAATGGGTCAGGCTGCGAAGAAAACTCTACAGGGAGACGGGAGAGCTTACCCCGGATAATATAGTTGCGGTGATGCTCGAATCGATTGACAAATGGAACCAGATGGCACATTATGCTCGGGCAGTCCTAAAATACAAAAAGGACTCACAGCAGCCGGGGCGCTGGGGCTGGGGGATCCTCTTCCCTCCCGCTAGGAAAGGGATCCCCCAGCTTGAAGGCGCCTCACGGCGTAACAAAACGAGACCTGGCCCGAAGTAATGTGTCAAACGGTTCTAGGCTGGGTTCTCAGGTTGACATGGGAGGTGTTTAGTGGGTAGTTCAGTCGCCTTCTTGTGAACATGGGATTAAATAAAATTTGGGTTATGAAGTGGTCCAAAGTGGCTCCAAATGGTTCGTGTAATATTACACACGAGTGCTGCTCGCCAGTTCTCTTTTCTTGGCTCGAGACGCTAATGCGTATCTAGATAAGTACGATAAGTGCGAGTGCATAGATATTTAAACTGATCAAAACTGTCGACCACCAAAGCATAACATACTAAAACCGTCTAGATAATTTTCGAGACTGAAATTTAAATTTAACCCTTGGATTCGTTTTCCTTGGAGCTGGTGCGATTTAGCACCCTAGCTCCCTTCTATCTGTGAGCAATAATTTGCCCACCATTGTTAACGAGATTGTGCTATTCTAATTACTGTCAATTAAATTTTTGTTGAAGTTAGCGCGGATAGTTGGATAAGTTTCTTTTGGTAGTGCCTTGCGTTTTAGGATACCCAGGGTAGTGTTAGGATGGTTGTCCACTTTGTCGAGCAGTTTGAGTGCTTTGTCACGTACGAATATGTCAACAGGTTCTATTCTAAAGTCTTTGTATATGTCCGTATTTCTAACATACCATGGGATTCCGAAAATTTGCCGAATGCTTTTGTTTTGGATGGATTGTAGTGCCTTTTTGTTGGTCTCTGTCGTCTGGTAGAAGGCTGTACTACCATATAGTAGCGTCGGTCGTATTATTTGTTTGTAGATCAGCAGTCGGTTCTTGATGTTGAGTTTCTTGGCCTTAAGGAGTGGAAAGAGTTGGGATAGTACATTGTAGCAATGTCCTCGTTTGTTGCGTATGTGGTCGGTCCAGGAGAGTTTGTTGTCGAATGTCAGTCCTAAGTATTTGGCTGTTCTTGACCAGGCAATGTTTTCGTTTTCTACAGTCAAAGTTTTCGGTTGTTGTTGTCTTTTTCTTGTTATAAATAATGCCTGGGTCTTGTCTGAGTTTAACTTGATCTTCCACTTGCGAAAATACTTCAAAAGTATGTCTATGGAGAGTTGCAGTTTGGTGGTGATGACTCTTGCTTGTCTGGATGAGTATAAAATACAGGTATCGTCGGCATATAGGGACTTGTGGACATTCAAAGGCAGCCGAGGTAGGTCTGCAGTAAAGATGTTGTATAGTATGGGAGAGGTGGGTGATCCTTGTGGGACTCCAGCTTGAATTGGCCGCATGGTTGAGAGGTGGTTGTCAATTTTGACACGAAATGATCTGCCTTTTAGAAAGGAGCCAATGATTTGGATGAGCTGCAGTGGCATTTGGGATTCATGCATTTTGTAAATAAGTCCTGCATGCCAGACTTTATCGAAGGCTTTGGCTATGTCAAACATAACCAAACCCGTTGATTTTCTGCGGTTTAGCCCTATTCTAATGTGTTGGACCACCCTAGTAAGCTGGAGTTCTGTGGAGTGTAGTGGCTTGAAGCCAAATTGTTCTTCTGGAAGTATTTTTTTTTCGGTAACAACCTCAGTTAGTCGATTTAGTAGCACCCGCTCTACTATTTTCAACAGAGAGGATAATAGGCTAATGGGTCGCCAGTTTTGTGGGAACATGAGGTTTTTACCAGGTTTTGGAAGAACAATAACTATTGCCGATTTCCATATTTTGGGGTATTTTCGCAAGCGGAAAATTTCGTTAATTATCGCTGCTATTGCATCGAGGATATTATCCGGGAGCCATTTTAACATGGTGTTTGATATTAAATCAAATCCCGGTGCTTTCCGTCTGTTCAGTACTTGTATGATGTCTTCAACCTCTTGAAGACAGGTGCTTTGTATTAGATCGGAGTCTGTAATGTCTGACCTCATGAGCCTGTTGGTCAACCGATTGACGTGGTCTTCGTGTTCGTCAAGGTCCTCCTCATCGGATGAATTTTCACAGAACTGTTGTTCTAGAGTATCTGCGAAGGCCTCCGCCTTACCAGAACTGTCGAATTTGATACCGTAAGGGCCGTGAATTGGTGGTATTATAAGTTTGTTTTTAATACGGAAATATTTGGAAACCCTCCAGAAAGCATCGCTCCCAGGCTCCAGACTTTGCAAGAAGCTCTCCCATTGTTCATTGCGGAATTTTGATATCCGATCACGTATTTTGTTCGTAATTTGATTTGCTTCCTGGCGTAATCTAGGATCACCTGTGTTCCTAGCCCTTCTCCGAAATCGATTCCTCCTCCTTATTAAATTTTTGATGTCGTTAGGGAGTTCATAGGGGTTTGTCACCCTTGTCAGAGTTGTGAGTGTGTTGTCCTCTTTTGCCTGTATTATTTTGTCTGTGATTTCTTCTATCATTTTCTCTGTGTCGCTGGCTGTTTCAGGTGTTTGAATAATGGTTTCTTTAGCCAGTGCGACTTGGAAAGCTTGCCAATCAGTTTTCTTCTTTACTTGTAGGGGTTCGTCTATGTATATTCCTCCTATTAAGAAGAGCACCGGTTTGTGATCGGATGAAAGTTCGTCGAGGACTTCGATGCGTACATCGTGTTCAAAGGTACGTGATATACCAATATCGAGAGGATAACTATTTCGGTAGCCGTAATGTGTTGGTTCGTTGGGGATATGCAGGCTTAGTGGATTATCTGTGATGAATCGGTTTAACTCAGTCCCAGCACGATTGCTTCTCACAGCTCCCCAGCTTCGGTGATAGACATTGAAGTCTCCGGCAAGGAATATGGGACCCTGAAAGTCCAGAAGTTTTTTGATATCTTCAATGAGCGTAGCTGCCTTCGGGTGGCTGTATACCGAGACTACCATGAATTCAAAAGAATCCGTCCGCACTTGAATTGCAGTAGCTTCTAGTGTTTGTAACGTAGGTGTCAATACGAGATTATGGTTCACATTCCTTCTCACAAGAATGGCCGTTCCGCCTCCTCTGCCTGTTGTTCTGTCATTTCTGTACAGAAAATAGTTAGGGAAGCGTAGGCGGTTTCCAGGCTTCAGAAAGGTTTCCTGGATGAGAATGATGTCAAACTTATAATCAAATATAAGTTGAGTCAACTCACCAGTCTTATGAAGCAGGGAATTTGCATTCCATGTGAGAATGGTTAAATGATCCATAAAGCTCATTATTGTTTCTTTGTCAGTGTGCTGTTGAAACTGTTTTGTGATGCAAACATTCCCTGGATCATTTTCGCCATCATGTCTTGCATCATGGTTTGGAATTGTGTTTGCATGGTGGCAAAGAGTGTGTCCATGTTGTTATTTGTGTTTAGTGGAGTTTTTGCTTGTTTTTGTTTTTGTGTGTTTTTATTTTGTTGTTGTGTAGGTGTTGTGGTGGTTTTGTTGTTATTAGCAGCTGCAACTTGTGCGAACGATTTCCTGACATTCACTGGGTTCCGAGGACATCCGCCATAGTTGGCTGGATGTTCTCCACCACAGTTTACACATTTTGGCTTTTCCTCTGCTTTTTTAACGCATTTGGAAAAATGGTGGAGCCCATCGCATTTAATACAACGGGCCTGAGCGTGACAATTTCTGGAGGAGTGTCCAAACTGCTGACAGTTGTGGCACATAACTTGTCCTGTACGGGGGCGTTGCGCTTCAACAGTGCATATGAGGTGACATATTGCCCTTATATTGTATATGTCAGTCTCGCTTTTGGGAAGGAGGACCTTCACCAACCTGGATGGCCCATCGCGTAACTTAATATAGTGGATTTCAATGGGGTGAAATCCCTGGCTCTCCGGATCTTCTTTGATGTCGTCAATCGACAGTCCATACAGACCCCTGATTACCACATTTAGATTCCTTTCTTCAGGAAGGATATATGTATGGTATTGTATCGTCATTTCCGTCAAGTACATTGTGAGTTTTCTGTGGTCTTGTGGTGTCTCTGGGACTATCTGGATCCCTAAGTAGACCCTTTTGGCGGATTCATGTTTTATTCCGAGGTCTTTCATGTCCTTTAGGACCTGGGTCCACTTTTCAGGCTCTCGGAGGATGACAGGTACTGTTGTCCGTTTTTTATCGTCGTCTGGGGATTTGGATGTGGTGGGCGCTGTGGGAGTGGTCTTCTTTTTTGGTGGGATGGCCAGCTCTGGTAGAGCCATTGAGGGACCCGGCGGTGGCAGAGCAGGAAATTCCTCATCCTCCTCAGCAGAGTCTTCCTGCATCGACTCATTTTCTTCCTCTTCTAGGATTGCTTCCTCTTCCATCGCTTCTTCTCCTGAAGAAGGAGGAGAGGGCGGCGGGCCCTCTGATGAGGAAGATGAAGACTCCACTTTTCTCTTTTTGTTTTTGTTTTTAGTTTTCTTTTTTGATTTGGCCAGCGCCAAATCCCTCAACTGCTCCATGAGCTCTTTGTTAACTCGGCGTTGTTCTGCCAACTCCGAGTTAACCTCTAACAATTGCTGTTGAGCCTGCCTCAACTGCTCTATGACTTCGTTAAGCTGTGCCTGCACAGCTTGCGAAGCTTGCAATTGTCCGATCAGCAGAGCGATCTGCTGATCTTTGTCCATTGTGGATATGTCTGTCATATCCACAATCCACCCAAACTAAACTCACACACTAAGAAACCTATCCAACTATTTTTACAATTTCTGTTCGGATGAATAACAGTAATTAAAACAACACGCCCTCGTAAACAAGGAAAGCAAATATCACTCACCCAGAAGAATCCGTGCCTCTTCGCCAGCTTGTTATTTTCCTGGTAGTTGGAAATCTTCCCTCCTGTTCGCACTTTCACAGTTTATTCACTAACTATATAATCACTGCTTATATAAACTCACTCACTAATTCACGAATTCGACTTTCGAATGTCCGCAACGATGCACGGCTTCCACAAGGGTGGTGATTTAAATTTAAATCTAAAACCCCAATCATATTTAAGTTCATAACATTTTTCAGCTTTCCACACAACCTATACACCGATAAAAATTCAACTTATTCTATTTACCCATAAATTATCCACTTTTCTAGTCAAAAGTCATCTTATCAAATCCTAAAATTCAATTTATGTTCACTAAAAGCACAAAATATTGGAAGCCGAAAAAAAATGAGGAAAAACAAAACTTTCCTTTCCTAGAATGAAGATAGTACCTCTGTCACACATGCTCTCCGAACCGTTAGAACAATGTCATGTATATATTCATGACATGTAGGTTGGTGTTTAAATAATACATCGCTTAAGTTTGGATATAAATATTTAAGCTTGTGAAAGCTCTAACGGTCTCGTCGTCGTAACGTTTAAGGACAACGTCTCTTTTAATGCATGTTTGTCTTTTTCGCTTTTCTCTTTGATTTTGTCATCTATTTCGTTTTTGAATGTGGACATATGAGTATGAGGATTCAGTTCCTTAACAACTAAAGAATATATAAGTAGAAAGGTCGTAGTCTGTTTTATACTATATATGTACTCTTATCTAGACATTTTTTATTTACGCAAACATTTTTTTATCTCGTTTCAGGAGTTCAAATCGCATATTTTGCCATAATCGGGACGCAAATGTCAATGATAGTCCTTAGCATTATGCTAATGTTTGGGATTTATAGGGTAAGTAATTGAAAAGAATCAAAATAAATATTTATTTTTATATTTTATTACGATAGGGAGCATGAGGTATTTCCTAGACTAATTTATGAAAAAACTGGACGTACGACAGTCCTTTCCTTCTTCATATTCCACTTACCAAAGATGAAGACATAAATAAAATTAGATTCTAGTCCATTTCGCTGCTTGGATAAGTCACAAACCCTCCTTAGTGGGTATGATTTATGGGAGCTATAATCCTGAAAAGGAAATTAGCTACGATATATTGAATCTTCAAGGAGGGAAATTGACTGGCCACATATTTCATACTTATAATTCGATTAAATCAGATCGTATTATTGGATTTTTATGGTTGGGGTAGAGCTTAAAGTTGGAAAAGAATGCAAGAATTTGTCTATTTTCTTTTTTGAGGTCTGGAGGGAAGGACATTTTAATAAGTGAAAATATTGTCGCGTGTTATGGTTCGCGGACAATAATTTTAATGTTCTGGGAAAGTGAAAACGCAATGTCTTTTAAATTGAATTAAAAGAGTTTATTTAATTACTTAAAAATGCGCAATCAATTATTTAACTATTTCACAATTTTAATTTTCACTATTAAAAGTCTTACTTCTACTTGTCCATAAATTTCTATCGCAATTGTCTTCTAAAACCACTTCACAATCACTTTTCTATTACTCGAGCAATATCGTTTTTCTATTCGCTCCACACTTTCGCAGTTTTTACTATCGTGGTTCTAAGGAATGATCCCCCATTCATTCAGCTCGCCTTTATATAGGATCTCTACCCATTCAACCCATTTCTCGCACATTGGCGAATGTTCTGCCGAGAGGTGCCTGGTATATTAGAGCAGCTTAATGAATGGAGTGACGTCACTTTCAGATGTTGATGATGCTTGCTGGGTTCTCGTGGTTTCGAGTAAATTCGCTTTGTTGATCATGAGGTTCTTAATGGTTGTGAAAACAATTGCAACAGTAGCTCGCAGAATCATTCGTGCATGTAACAGTATGTTAAATTCGTATTCATGCACATTTTACTATTTTAGGGAAGACAAAAATAGTTTTTTTCTTAGAATTTGGGAAAAGCAACTCATTTTCCCCATCAAATTCGTATATAGACAGTAATTTTCTCTGTACATGAAGTAACTGAAAATTTAATAATTAATATTTCTGTGAGCTTTGAGCTTCACGCAGTAACGCGCCAACGGATTTTATTTAGTTTCAGTTACGCAGTACGTGGCTTCTACTCTCGTTGATTTCAGTCAGTACTTGATATTCCTCGATTTATCAGAGAACGTACTTTGAGAAACAAACGCAACAACATTCACAGTACTGGATTCTCTTAAGCGGCTCAACCTTTACGTAATAACGTTTTGAGAATTTTTTGTGATTGGGAGGCTAATGCCATTTACGCAGTGAGTGTGGAGCTCCCGTACTCGCAAGTCTCTATACTACCCACTGCACACCTCCTCTGTCAACCCGAAAATCACATTACTACGGGTCAGGTCTCGTTATGTTACGCCGTGTGGCACCTTCAAGCTGGGGGCTCACTCCTCTAGCAGAAGGGGAGAGAGGGAAACGAATTGCCAGACAAGCCATCCTGCAGCCCCGACATCTTCAGCTGCTGTGAGTCCCTTTTATGTTTTATGACTGGCCAAAACATGATGTGGATAAAAACGACAATCGAGGTATCGCGACTTACCAACCTTGTGCAGGTAAGACTGGAAACACACATGACCACTCACAAGCTGGGGCAGATAGAATTCAGTCCCTCCATGCCTTCGATTTGATCATGGTCTCAAATTCAGGATGCGGCGATTCACCCACACCTGCTGCCAATCTTTGAGTGAGCGCTGTCTCTCTTGACGAGCAACCGTCTCCCTCGCATCCTCGCTTCGACGCAAGTAAATAAAGCGGTGCTCTCTAGCAAAGAAGGCAACAGGTTTCATGCCTGCCGAATCAGAGACTGTTGGATATGAAGAGAGAGATCTGTGTCAAGCATTTTCGATACACCTCCTTACTGACAACGCCGTCCATGTTTTTGCTCCATACAATAGCACCGGCACTACAGCACTCATCAGAAGGCGTCTTCTTTGTGAGCTGGGTCCCCCTACGTTGGCCAAAAGTTGACTCAGGGCCGATACGCCTGAAGCAGCTTTCTCAACCGTTGCCCTGGTTTGCTCGGAGAAACTCATCTTCAAGCCGATCAGCAGCCCCAAGTACTTCACCGATGGCTTCGGTTCGATTAGCATGTCTCCTATACTGATTATTTTTACTCTAGGGATGCTCTGCTTTATCAAGATGGCCACTTTGGTTTTTTCTGGTGCTCAACTGAACCCACGAGCATTTATCCAGTCTCTCACTTGGCGCATTAGCATACCTATTTTAAGTTGCACTTGTTCGACGGTGCGTCTAGCAATTAGAGTCACAACACCATACTCATAGCTGACGAAGCGAGACTCATTTGACATCTCCAGTCTTTGTAGCGCGTCATAAGACACGTTCCATAGGTCTGAACCAAGTGTAGATCCATGGACAACACTCGATATAACTTCCATACTTTGTTGGCACTGCGTCATGTTATTTAGTCCTGCAGGTAGTCCCTTAAAAGCCGTATGAGATATTCCGGAACTTGAAAAGTGTTTTCTAGCGTATCCAGAACATTCGACCATCTAGCGGATTTGAAGGCATTCCTAACGTTGAGCGTCACTTGGTACGGCTAAATGTCTCTGTCTTTTGGCCCACAGTCACCACTTCTACTATGGCGTCAGTGGTGGAGGATCTTGGTCTAACGCTGTACTCCCAAGAAGATAGATCCTCGATATCATGAATCGCGTCAGTGAGTCTTCCCTTGACCATTTTCTCTAGTACTTTCCCAGCCATGTCTCGCATGAATAACTGGTGGTATGCAGAAAGCTTTGCTGATCAGCACGAGCCTCATCACCTTTCATTGTACCAAGAAAACCCCGTCCCGTAAGCAAGCTTCAAATGTGCTGAGTAGCAAGTCAGGACAAAGGTGATAGATAAGTTCCAATACCTCAGCTGGGTCAACTGGGCTGGAGTCTTCCTTATTTTTAATGATACGTCAGTCTTTTTCAGTTCCGGCTGCATGAAGAATGGGGACTCAATTGCTGTTTCACCCTGGATAGCGTCAAAATGACGGGGTGGGCGGGAAAAGTGCCTGAACTATCTCGTCCTTCTTTTTCGCTTCGCTTATGTAAGACATTTGTACCATGCTTCCACATAACTAGCTTGCCGTGTCCTACAGGCGACCCACCCTATTCTTACTTCACTCTTATTCCGAAATTGTTCAGCATTCTTTTCGGTCAAGACAATAAGCCATGCGTTGTTCCCTATGGCTTTCTAGGGCCAGCCTCGCTTTGATCTTGTCCACGCTAGGGACACGCTTTTTTTGTTGCTAGTTGTCCGTGCGAACTTTATTTTTTCGCTCCTTTTATGAACACTATCTGGAACCCTTGATCTAACGTTCCACGTCCATCAAGTGCTCCTTCCTTCCTTCTTTATCCCAATCTCCTTCGGTTGAGCTAGTCGCTCTTCTTTTATTGATGTTTGATGGTGAAGTTATATGTGCACACCCTTTCGGCTTAGCCCTCAGCGCTTCCTTAGCCTTCTGCTCTTCTTCAACTTTCTGGCCCTCTTCAGCCTTTAACCAGCTCCTTTGGTAATGCTCGATGCGGTCTAGGAACCCTTCTAGTTCAACGGACTCATTCTCTGCACATTCGTTGATTTTTGGCGAGTCGTTTGCTGATTTTATTCTTTTTAGAACGTCTCCTGCTTTTTGGATTAAGCTTTTTCTTTGATGATCGCCTTTCATGGGAGAGTTTATTGTTTCCGTTTCCGAGTACAGTCCTTCAGCCACATTTTCAACGGTGGTGGTGAATTTACACAACGGTGCTTCATTTTCTGGTCACTCGTTTCTTTTTCTGCCGTGTTCACTTTGTGGACTTCAGAATGGTTCGTTATTATTCCCGCAGCAGTAACCATTGAATGCTTGATATTTTTTATATTTTCCCCCACCATGCAAACATTTGGTGTGTCCTGCCAAGTTCCCCACTCTGACGTTTGCATCAATTTATTGGTGCGCCCAAACGCTGCGACAATTTCAGTTTCGACGAGGCTGTCACTTGTTCTCCGTTTTTTGTTTGTCTTTACTGTGTTGATTTCGTCATCTTTGTTGATATTATCACTTATTTTTTAGGGCTTTTTGAACGAGTCCCCCCTCAGAGCCACAATCTCCGTTCGTGTGTAATGTCGCCTATTGGGTCCCCTGTTGTCTTGGAAAAGCAGAGAGGCTATGCGAGGATTAGTAAAAACCCTTATGGGGAGAAGTATTCAGAGCAAGACCAGCACTAATCACGAGTCCGTCTCAACTCAACTTACACCACCAACCCAATGATGCAAATTTCGAACGTACTTAGAGGCGTGCCAAGGTTTTATCTGGACGGAAACGATGTGATAGTTGAATTGGAGGCATTCACACACGAGTGTCACCTTTGCGCATCCGTGCAATGCAACTAGGTCCAAACGATCATGTCCACCAGCCTAAAGTATCTATTAATATGGAAATTCATTGAACGCACTCATTGCGGTTTAGTTTAATTTGACATATTTGAGTGACCCAGTTGAGTCATACCAGCACACACCTACTAATGTGTGTGCTGGTATGACTCGACTGGTTCACTCAAAATGTCAGAGTAATTTGATTTTTAACAGCGAACAAATAAAAACGCTGAATTCAGGTTTTCACTATATTGCATCAAACACCGGCATTCGTATCTTTATTTGTTATCTTCAACAGCAAACAAACAGAGAATAGAATAAGTTCAACAGGATTTTGTGATTTTCTTCTGGAATATCGATACAAATTCAAAGTGAAACAAAATGGATTGCGATCGAGCGATCATAGAAAAATTGAAAGGTGGCGCCAATTGGCTAACATGTAAATTTCAAATGTGGCAAGTGCTAGAGGCCAGTGAATTGTTCGACATAGTGAATGGTACAGATTCAAAACAAAAAATAGCAGATGAAAATTATGCAACAAAGATTGTGCCATGGAAAAGGCCAGACGTGCGGTTTCGACGGCGTGTTAAAAGCAGCCATTGCTTCAAATTATGAAACGGCAAATGAAATGTCGACGATGCTCAAAAGTACATAGGAGCAAGCACCGAAATCAAATACATTTTTTTACACCAAAAATACTACACTTTCACAAAGGGGCTGGGCGATGACGTTGCAACATGTATTTCGAAGCTCATGGAAGTTGTGCCAAAAAGAGGATATTTCCGACGCGATGGTTATGATAAAGGTTTTAATGTCTTTCCCAGCAGAATCTAACCATTTTCACAGTGCGTAGGAATCGAGAGTGTAGAAATCAAAATATGGCGGGGAGCTTCGATTGAAACTGCAGGGGCAAGTCGAAAGTGTTCAAGCATTGATGGCTAAGCGACATTTTTCGAAAAAAAGGAATTTTAACTCGAAAGAGGGTCATTCGTCAAGGCAGAGTCGCACACAAAAGGGGATGGGTGGAAACAGCAAGCCAAAAGGTGTTTGTTTTTCATGCGGCGAAAGTGATCATCGAAAGCCGCAATTGTACAGAAAGTAAGAACAATTCGGACAACAACGAAAAACAGGAAAATGCACCGGTGGATGCATTCGTGTGTCATGGCTCAACATCGACTGGAGACAGAAACTTTTTGGTGTCGGATTCGGGAGCCAGTGACCACATGTGACATCGACGTGAATGATTCGAGAACTTTGTGGAGGCATCGTCACACATAACAATTGGAAATGGTGACATCAATCTTCTTGCGTTTGATCGAATTTGCAGACGCATGGTGAATGTATTGTAGGTACCAGAAATTTATGTGAATTTATTTTCGTCTGGAAAGGCTATGGATCGTGATTAACGATTGCAGTTGAATAACAAGCGCTGCAAATCGGTGAAAGATAGAGACATCTTTCAGTGGCTATTTCGAATGCTGTTCAAAGTTGAGGAATCATCGT
This sequence comes from Odontomyia ornata, assembly GCA_963969285.1. Taxonomy (NCBI): domain Eukaryota; kingdom Metazoa; phylum Arthropoda; class Insecta; order Diptera; family Stratiomyidae; genus Odontomyia; species Odontomyia ornata. The sequence goes on from OZ017741.1 coordinate 7,803,209, forward strand.
TCAAAACAAATTAATTATAGATTCTGGGTGGAGGCTATCAATTTGCCAGTGCATGTGCTGAATCGAAATGGCATGAGCACTATTCCGCATAACTCACCGAATGAATTGTGGTACGACAAGAAGGCGAAAATAATTTGCATATTTTTGGTTTGAGGTTTTCGTACACATTCTGAAGGAGAAGCGACAAAAGCTAAATCCGGCAGGTTTTCGTACACATTCTGAAGGAGAAACGATAAAAACTGGATTCGAAGGCAGCCAAATCTGTGTTCCTTGAATATGACAATCATTCGAAGTCGTATCCAGTGTGGAATCCGGTGGCAAACTTAAAGTCGATGAAAACGCAAGCATGTCAGATGGTGAATTGGAGGGGGACGATACAGAAACAACGCCGGAACAACCAATAGATCGTGGTGCAATATTCAATCTCGAGAAAAGGAATATCATCGAAAGGCGTTCGCGTGATTAAAACATCATTCTGGCGGCGCGACGTTTATCATATATCGCATCGGCTGACCACGTTGCCATGTTGGCAATCAGCAAAGAGCCAAGACCATAGGAACAGACAATTGAATCGGGCGATCACAAGCCGTCAGAGCAAGCAATGAACGAAGAGTACGAAATACTCATCAAAAATCATATAATGAATTTGGTCAATCCACCAAAAGACCAAAAGGTATTGATAACCGCTGGGTCTTCAAATTTATGCAGAATCCAGATGGGATTAATGATCGCTACAAAACGCGATCGGATGTGCGGGGACTCCCATAGGAGTATGGCATCGATTATCAAGAGACGTTCAGCCCTATGGTTAGATTTACATCGATTCGGGCGATTTTGGCGCTGGTGACGTCAAAACGAATGCAACAACAATAGTTCGATGTGAAGACAGCTTTTCTGAAAGGCGATTTAGAAGAAACGATGATGGCAGTGGACTAGTATGCAAGCTGGTTGAGAGCTTGTAGGGTTTGAAACGGACGTCACGCTGCTGAAATAAGAAGTTTACGTCGTTCATTGGCAAATTCAATTTTGTGGCCGGTGTATAGGATCCATGCATTTTTGTATGCAATGAAAAACATGGCATGATGATACTCGTGGTGTATGCCAACGATCAATTAGCAGAGGTAAAAGAAGCCCCTTTATCGGTAATTGAGAAATTGCGCAAAAAGTTTGGAGTGAAAATGTTCGGGCTCAATTGTTGCAATCGGGTGAATTGATTCATGTGAATCAGCAGGCGTATACGCAAAAGGTACTAAACCATTTTGACATGACAAACTATTTTGCTGTGGCAACACCATGAAACCAAACACATAATCCTGGGATTTTTGGTCTGGACGGAGAAACAAATTTTTCGTATCGTGAGGCAGCCGGTAGTTTGATGTATTTGGCAGTAGCACTGCAATCAGGCAGCAGTTTTGCTGTTGGCAACGCATGTCAACATTGGAAAAAGTAGCAACGGTGCACGTGAGTCCGGTAAAACGCATTTTAAACTATATCAAGCGAACAATGGGCATTCGATTCGAAAGTGGTATCAAGTTGGATCTGTGCGGATACAGCGTGGTATGTAGGAGACATCGAAACCAAGGGACTGACGTCCGATATGTATTCATGTTTGGCAACGGTATTATCAATTGGGGCTCGGAACGTCAAAAATCATTAGCGCTACTAACAATGGAGTCCGAATACATGGCGGTGTCATATGCGATGAAAAAATTGGTGTGGCTGCATCAAATATTGTCCGAAATGTTGTCGGCGGATTCAGACAAAACAAAGTTTCTTATGGTCAATCAAAGCACAATTCGACTCGTGAAGAATCAAGAATCCCATAAGAGTACAAAGTATATCGACGCGCGATATAATTTCATCCGAGAGAAATATGAAGACAGGCGGCCGATATAATGGCCAAGGCTTTGCCAAAGAATAAGCATCAATATTTTTGAAAATTAATGGGTCTTGCACCAAAGAATAATAATCATTAACGGAGTTTCTTTTTTTTTTTAATAAGGGTTTTTTCGCATTAAGTAAAGTAAAGTAACTTGTATCTAAAAGCGGGAGTGTTGAAATTCGGTGAATGTACTTATTGCGGTTTAGTTTAAGTTTGACACATTGCATTAGTATATGTATGTGTGCTGGTATGACTCGACTGATTCACTCAAAATGTCAGAGTCACTTTCATTTTTAACAGTAAACAAATAAACACTTTGAGTTCAGTTTTTTCTAATATTGCATTAAGCACCGGCATTCGTATCTTTATTTGTTATCTTCCACAGCGAACAAGTGAAGAACAGAATAAATTCAACAATTCAAGCTCTTTGTTCAAAGCGTCGTCCAGATTCAGTAACGGTCATCACCTACTATCCCAGGAGGAACATCACGGCGACTTCCATACCTCCGGTCTGTGGTGGTGGCACTCCCTGAAAAATGCTAGCGTCCAAGGGTATTCCTATCGACCGGCATTCCCACTGCCTGGCAATTTGACTGTTTGGAAACAAATTCAGCAGTTGGCAGAGGCTATTCACCTTTTGCTGAAGAGCAGCACCTATTGAATTGTCTAAGGCATCTACAAATAACGCCAGATGAGCACCAGCTTGACGAATTGCCAAAATTGTAGAGTCAACTAAATGCTGTTTGGTGGTTTCAAAAGCATCCATAACTTTTGGAGACCACTCAATCCCACAAAACGCTTTAGGACAAGTAAGCATTTAAAATTTTATGTTGATATGCAGCATTAGGCAGATGTTTTCTGTAAAAGCTTAGCATTCTCAAAAGTCTAGTTAACTCTTTGACTGTTTTGGGTCTTGAGAAGTCTGCAGTTGGGTCTTGGGAAGTCTGCAATTGCTTTACCTGGAGCTGATTTTATAATTTCAGGTTAATGAAGCGGCCTAGAAATTTACATGTTTTAACAACAAGAATAAGGCCGGAATAACGAATTCGTTGAAAAATTCACTTGAAATGAACTAAATGTGTGGACTCGGAATAAGAAATAACCGAAACTTCATCCGGATAGATGCAACAAATGTCTAAGTATTGTAGTGTTGAATGGATGAATATCTAAAAGATTTGCGCTGCATTGCACAGTTCGAAAGTCATCCGTGTGAACTCATAGTTCAAGAGGTGTATAAATCGCCATCTTTAGAATATCTTCAAGAGCTATAGAGATTTGATGATGTACCTTAGCAAGATCTAAGGCTGAAAACAAGTTGTGGATAAGTGTTGCGCAAAATTATAGATAAGAGGTACAGGGTAGCAGTCTTGTTACATATCCAGTACACCCTATGTATACTGGCATGAGCTAGGAGCTCGATCTGATGTGTATCCTATATACACCATCAAGGCTCCCGGCGAAAGATCTCTCTATACGACACTTACCTGCTACTTTAACCATCCAAACTATAACAACAAAGATGAAAGTATATTTCAAAGGATTTAACTTGATTTCACTGGTAATTTTTTTAAAACATTTACAAATTACATTTTTACGTATTACCTTATTGAAAGCCTCCAACGATCAGTATTGAGTGAAGCACTTTTCACGTTCACCTTGACTTGTCACGCTTCACAGGTGAGCGCCAGCCTGTAGAGAGAATCAACTAGATCGCGGCTCAAGCCAACACCTTACACCTCACTTTTTCGTTGAACACTAGACAACACCCCCGTCTAAAACTTAAACCGCGGATATTCAAACGTTGTAAATAAAAAATGGGTAGCTGCACACTCTTTACTAGACTCGAACATAAACTGCCTACCATGCTTTGCCCAAGAACTTTCAATATCGTTCTTTCGTGAGGTTTAGCCCAAATTCTCCAGAAAAGTGCCGAGTAGCCGAACCCATGCGCTCTCGACTCACAAAAGTTTTACCCCCCGCTCCGTCTCGCTTGTTCGTATGATGAGAATCAGTAGACAAATATGCAAAACTGAGGAAATTGAGCGAAGGAATGCTTTGCGCTTAAGCTTTCGGCTTGCCCACGATCTTTTGGGACAATGAGCGAGAAAGCGTTTTTGCCTGAACTTTTAGCTTTCCCTTCAGCTATCCTCTCTTGAAAGCACACCCAAAGCTTGTCGTCCACGATGTGATAATTTGTGTCAAGCGCATTGCGGGTTAAACTTTTTTGAAGTGAAACTTATTTACTAGGGGGTAAACATTTTCAGATGTAACGAAAAAGCAGAACCGTTTACACTCCGGGCGGACAGCGCCACGGCATTTGTGCGACAGTCTGTATTCAGTAGGAGTTTACACATGCTGCGATATAAATTTCCTACTAAATTATCGCATTCCGCCCGAACCCTTATTGGTAATACTAAGGTAGTTTCTTGGATTGGTTGGTGGTTGCCTAGTATGCATGTTTGGTGGTGATGGATGATGGCTCAGCGATGGATTTTCATGAGAAGAAAATGAATGAGGGTCGGGTAGAAGTTCACTTCGTTGTTAGGTGCTAGAACCAATTCCGCTAATTTGCAATGAGTGCGATTGGCGATAGTGGGCCATTGTCAGTTAATGAACATTACTTTTTTTTTATAACACCAATGCCGCCGTAGGCAATGTATTAAGGTGGTGAGGACGGATGGCTATTGGTTGTTGTTTGGGGACCATGGGCAAATAGATGATGGTACGGCAGTACCCGTGCTTTCAATATCTTGAAATCACGACGACGGATGGTCGTTGATGGGTGTTTGGGTGCCATAGGCGAATGTATGGTGGTTTCGCGGTAGACGTCTTTGGTCCTAGCACTAATGCTTTCGGTGTGCAGTGCATTAAAGTGGTGACGACGTATGATAGTCGATGGGTAATCATGAGTGAATGCACGATCTTTTGTTGGTAGCCGTGTTTGCTCCTAGCACCGATGCTGCTGATGTGCAATATGTTATATTGAAATTGCGACGACGGATAATAGTTTGTGAATTATTAGAGACTATGAGCGAATACATGATGGTTTGGCGGTGACCTTCCTTAGTCTAAGAACCGATGCCACCAATGTGCAATGGTTTTTGGAGACCATGGGCAAATGGATGATAGTGCGGCTGAGGTGCGATGATTGTAAGTGGTGACAATGTGGTGCGTATTTGGGCATCATGGGTAAACGCATGGTGTTTCTGCACTCACCGTGCCTCCTCCTAGCACCGATGCTGCCGATGTGCAATATATTGAAGTGGCGACGACGGATGGTTCTTGGTGGGTGTTTGGGAATCATGAGTGAATGTATGGTGATTCCGCGGTAGCCGTGCTTGCGGATGATGGTTTGTGGGTCGTTAGAGATCATGGGCGAATATATGATGCCTCGGCGGTCACCATTCATTGTGTTAGCAATGATGCCAGCAATGTGGAATATATTGAAGTGGCGACGACGAATGATTGTTGGTGGGTTGTTGATGAACACGAACGAATGCATGATCGTTCGGTGGCAGCTATCCTTGGTCCTAGCAACGATGCTGCCGATGTACAATGTACAGAAATGGCGACGACGGGCGATGGATTATGAGGCATTAGGGATAATGGCCGGATGCATGGTGGTTTGGCGGTCATCATGCTTGCTGGTAGCACCAATGCCGCCGATGTACAGCGTATAAAAGTGGCGAAGACGGATTATGCTTCGTTGGTAGTTGGAGATTATTGGCAAGCTCTTCATGGTTCTGGGTCCTGTCTCCTAGCACCCATGCCGCCGATGTACAATGGATTGAAGTGGCGATGGTGGATAAGAGTTTGAGAATGTTTGATGATCGCAGGCGAATGTATGATGGTCCGACGGTAGCCGTCCTTGGTGTTCATACCGATTCCAGCGATATGCAATTAATTGAAGTGGCGACGGCAGATGAGGTGAAAGTTGTTGTATTTGCTTATGACCTGAAAATATTTAAGAGTAACGGAACCATTGCCCATTCACGAAGACTAGTTAGGTATGTTGTGGGAAAAACGGTAGCGGTAGAGAGTACCATTCATAGGATGTTAACTTAAAAGAGTTTATTCAATTTATCAAAAAAATGGACAATCACTTATTTTAGTATTTCACAACTTTAATTTTCACTTAGTCTATAAATTTGTCATTCAACTGTCCACTTAACATCACTTCGCACTCAAACAATCAATCGCCTTTACTTCGCGTTCCACTATATCGCAGTGTTCTATCGCGGTTGTAATGAATGATCCCCCCATTCATTCAGCTCGCCTTTATATAGGGCCTCTAATCATTCAACTCAGCTCTCGTACATTGATGAATAAGCGGGAACAATTCAGCAGCGTAATTAATGGGCAGTGACTCACTTTCAGATGTTGATAATGCTTGTTGGGTTCTCGTGGTTTTGAGTAAATTCATTTGTTGGTGTTCTTAATGATTGTGAAAACAATTGCGACAGTAGCTTGCAGAATTATTTATACATGTAACACTGCCCCCACCTCAATTCTTTTCGCCCCGAAAAGATGCGTCGCCAGTTGTAGTCAATTCTCCCTGGGTGTAATATGGGGCAAGACGGTCCAGATGCACGATTTTCATTTTGGCTCTCGGTTTACGGTGTTCCTGTATGCGTTATACGACGTCGTTAATTCGCTTTGTGACCCGGTATGGTCCCTCCCAATTATGTTGCAACTTTGGAGACCTACCCTTTCGCCGTTGGGGGTGATATAGCCACACCAAGTCATCTTGCTGGAAGCCAGTAGAATTCGCCTTGAGATCATACCTGGTCTTCATGCGGTCAGTAGCCGATTCGAGGTGTTTTCGCACTGTCCAATGTATCTGGTTCAACCGTTGTCTTAGATCACTTGCGTACTCCAAGATCGTTTGGGGTTTCTTGGGGGGTGTTCCGAACTTTATGTCGGCTGGCAGACGAATAGTCTTTCCAAAAAGGGCTTTGGCTGGGGCTTGGCCCGTCAATGCATGTTCGGCAGCTCTGTACGCCATCAAAAATAGTGGAATATGTCGGTCCCAGTCCCTTTGGTTCTCGTCAACCATCTTCGGCAGATGTTTATTTAGCGTGCCGTTGAACCGTTCGACCATTTCATCGGATTGGGGATGCAGCGGTGTTGTCCTCGTTTTCCGTATTCCCAGCAGCTCGCACATTTCGCTAAAAACTAGTGACTCGAAGTTTCGGCCTTGATCTGAATGTAGTTCACAAGGTACGCCGTACCTACTGACCCAATTTAACACTAGCTGTTCAGCTACGGTATTTGCTTCCTGGTTGGGAATGGAGTAGACCTCAGGCCACTTGCTGTAATAATCGGCTACAACCAGCGTATATCAATTTCCCCAATCGGATTCAGGAAAGGGTCCTGCGATGTCAACAGCAATCCTTTCGAATGGCACGCCTAAGTTATAGGTTTGCATTTGTCCTCTCAGTCACCGCTTTGGGCCTTTGACGGAAGCGCAAATTGTGCATCTGCGACACCAATCCTCTACGTCTTCTCGAGCGTGGAACCAGTAGAACCTTTCCCGCAATTTCGCTAAGGTCATGTTAACACCAAGGAGGCTCCCGAGGATCCTTCATGCATTCCCTTAATCATATCGTGGATTCGGCTTTTGGGTAGTATAGTTTGCATCCTATAGGAGCTACCATCCGCCGTTTCGCATTTCCGCTTGAGTACGCCACCCTCCACCTGAAGGGAGTTCCATTGTGCCCAATAGCTTTTCAGGGTTGCGCCATGCATTGAAACGTCCTTCCACTCCTGTCGCCCAGTTGTATCCTTCCATACGAGCAATGGTCCGATATCTTCATCGGCTAGCTGGGCATTTCGAATCTCCTTCGATGACCAACCTTCATCGAATTCGGCCGTTATCACTCGCAGATCAACGGGCGGCTCCTTTTCCTCAATCCGCCGGCAATGCTTGCAGTTAGCTGGACATGGATGACGAGATAGGGCGTCAGCATTTCCATGAACTCCGCCCTTGTGAAGTAGTTGGGGCCTCACTAGGTCTGGTCGGATCGTCGATCGGGTTGCACAAGTGTCGTTTGTTATGGTGCAATGTTCTTCATCAACTTGACCAGGAAGGCATCTATCTGCTTCTCCACGATGTTGCCTTGGCACGGTGCTGGGGATGTCGATACTCCTAGCCAACGTTCACCCCACGAAGTTGGCCCTTGCAGTTTGATGGGCTTCCATTCTAGGCTCCTGACACGGTCTGGATCTCCACCACCCTGGACAATAGCTCCGTCTCCTTCCCTTCTTGCAGTCTCTTTTCAGGTGCCCTTTTTCCCCGCAATTCCAGCATCTAGGCGCACCATTCACCTGCAGCTCTCGCTCAATTCCCACGCACTCACACCTGCAATTATCTGCCAGTACCTCGCGAACCTGGGCAGTGGTACGGGTCACATTTTTGGCTGCCTCAAAATTTAAACTATAAGCCAATGCATCCTTGACTGTTTGCTTTTGAGCTAACCGCACGGCTTGTTGCAATTCCTTGTCCTTTAAGGCGCTGATGAATGCTTCTGCTGCTACGTCATCTCGATGTTCTGGGTCGTACGCTGGGTAAGCCAAAAGTGCCAGTCGCTCAATGTCTTGTGCTAGCTGCTGCAAGGTTTCGCCAGACTTCTGCATCCGATGCCGTAGCTGTGCCCGGTAAATCTGCTTCAGATGATCGTCTCCATAACGCATGTCCAGCGCATTCATTAAAGCAGCCGGGTTTGAATGCAGCTCAACGGGGATAGTCTGCAAAAGCTCGGCAGCTGGGCCTCTTAGAGCAAGAATTAACGCAGTTGCTCGTTCCTGCTCATTCCAGTGATTTATCCTAGCGGCTGCTTCAAACTGGATTCTGTAAATAGTCCAGACCGTTTGCCCGTCGAATATTGGTGCTTGCACATTTCTAGATGAGCTTTGCGCTGCGGTTATAAGTGGGGCTGGTGAGGCGGTCACTACTGCCTTTGCTGCTTCCAAGTCCTTTTTCACTTTTTCCATCTCATGGTTGATTCTCTCTTCGACCTGGCTGATCTCAAGGTTGATTCTCTCCTCGACCTGGTATACCTTTTCCTCGACGCATTTAATTTGGCTGTTAAGACTACTGAGCTCCGCTTTTATTTCGGCTGACCGTTTTTCCAGCTTCTGTGTGATGTCTGCCTTGATTTCGAACGCTTGTTGGTCTAGCTTCGCTGATTGTTCATTTAGCTTCGCAGCTAAACTGGATGTCTGTTCATTTAGCTGCGCCGATTGTTCACTTAGCTTCGCTGATTGTTCATTTAGCTTCGCAGCTAAACTGGATGTCTGTTCATTTAGCTGCGCTGATTGTTCACTTAGCTTCGCTGATTGTTCATTTAACTTCGCTGTTAAATTGGATGACTGTTGTCGCCGCTCTTGCTGCATCAGCATTAACATTTGCATCAGCGCATTTTCTGGTTCCTTTGGTTTTGGTGTTTCTGTTTCACCACCTTCTGCGCCTTCTTCTGCATCTGTATGCTCACCCGAATCCAGATATGCATCTTCCGATTCAATTGCGTCACGCAGAGGTGCAATCAGTATGGCCTTTGTACCTTGCGTGGCCAGATTTCGCTGTTCCAACTCCTCTTTGAGCTCCGATATGCTCAATTGATTAATTGTTAGATGTAAATTTCCTGGCATTTTTATTGTTTCGGCTATTTTCCCACCAAACATTAATTCTTACTATTGTGCACTTCAAAAATGTTTAATCGTTTTCACTTCCAAAATTTTCTTTCTCACTTCTTGACACCATTGTCGCGTGTTATGGTTCTTGGCCAATAATTTTAATGTTCCGGGGAAGTGAAAACGCAATGTATTTTAAATTAAATTAAAAGAGTTTAATCAATTAATCAAAAAAATGCACAATCACTTATTTTAGTATTTCACAACTTTAATTTTCACTTAGTCTATAAATTTGTCATTCAACTGTCCACTTAAAATCACTTCGCACTCAATCAATCGCCTTTACTTCGCGTTCCACTAGATCGCAGTGTTCTATCGCGGTTGTAATGAATGATCCCCCCATTCATTCAGCTCACCTTTATATAGGGCCTCTAATCATTCAACTCAGCTCTCGTACATTGATGAATAAGCGGGAACATTCCAGCAGCGTAATTAATGGGCAGTGACTCACTTTCAGATGTTGATAATGCTTGTTGGGTTCTCGTGGTTTTGAGTAAATTCATTTGTTGGTGTTCTTAATGATTGTGGAAACAATTGCGACAGTAGCTCGCAGAATTATTTGTACATGTAACAATACCATCACTCTAGCTTATTTAGTTCGCCTGCTATGTCGTGTTGAGTAGACGTGTGCTGGTGGTGCTCGTCACAAAAATGGAGACACGAAATCAAGAGTAACGCGTTGCGATAAAATTTTGCCCCAGATTGGACGAAACAGCTTCGGAAACGTACGCTGAAATTTTAAAAGTGCATTGTGATAGTGCTCTTGGTCGTGCCTAGACATTTTGATGGCATTAAGAGTTTAAGGAGGGTCGTGAAAGTTTGGAAGACGAGGCGCGGAGAGAAAGACCAGTCGAGGTGCGGATCTAATGTTCCTAGTTACAATTTTGGGTGAAATAACATTTTCAATGTTGAGTGAATGAACGTTACCATATGTTACTTGCACGCGTACATAAACCAGATGATTTCCAGTTGAGCACCAATCCTTGGCTCACTGAGGCATCATGACACCACTGCACTCTAGTAGGGACGACTTCGTCAACTTTGAAACTACAACATTTTTTGATGCGACTGGTTGAAAAATTACCTTAAGTTGGATTGTGTTTTGATTAAGAAAAGAATGGATGACGAATTGTTTGCTATTGCTCCATGAAATTCGGGGTGTATGAACGCATGTTTATTGTAGTTTACTGTATATTTCCGCTCAATTCTAAATTTCATAAATTAGTATGAAGAAAGAATACCACATGACGGGTATATTATCCTTTTCAAACTCTTTAGGCAATTCTTCTTTTATATTTAAAAAATGACATTCCTTTCGCAGAACTTTTGAAATGTTTCATAATTAATATTCAACATCAATACCAATTCACTTAGAAAAAATGTCCACCCGTGAAATATATCAAAATTTTACCTGGATCAAAAGTCGAATAAAATGAATGAAAATGTCTCTGTATAAGAATAACGAAGAGGAAGGATCCTATTCATTTCATTTAACTTCTTCAAGTGACTTTCCACTCATACACGACACCTAATTTGCTTACAGATAGACTACTTATCATCTTTTCATAAAGTTAATTTCCGATTTTCAAGTTGATTAATTTGGGGAATGCCGGACGACTTTGAAATGAATACATTCCGTAGGCAATTTCGACAGAATAAAGAAAATGACATAAATTTGCTAAGTATCTTATAAATATAAATTTCAAAATAAACGATGTTCGAAAAAGAACTTAATATAAGTCTTACCCTCTTCATTTTATAGTTTGAAGAGGATGAGAATGGGAGGGCAAAGCAAAGAATAAAATGGAAGTTTTATTTAAATTAATGTCCTTGTTCATGTCTTATTTGGTTGTACAAGGAAAATTGAAAGGTTTTCATTTGTTTAACATGAAAAAAGGAGGTAGGTGTGTCATAGTTCTTTATTTTGAATTAGAAATTGATTTTGACGTAGAATGACATCTATTGAACCCTGAAATATTGTAAAAACTTATTGATTGAAATTTTTATATATTTTCATCTGTTTCTCTCTGTCATAAATATTGGCTTTAACAAATTTAACCAGCTGTTCCCGGTAACTTCTAAGTTTTATTATAATTAATTACTAGCTAAGTTTTATGACAATTAAGTTTAATCTTAATATCTTTAAATGAGGATAATTTTCTTTTCTGAGAACCAATTTCTTCTTAGCACTACAGCCCCTCTCGGGCCTTTGCATGCTGCAAATAGCGCCTCCAACTGTCTCGGTCCATTGACCACGTCTTCCAATTCCGAAATTTGAGCAGCGATGAACTGTCTTCATCGACCGAGTCAGACCAGCGTTTCCTCGGTTTCCTCACTGGTCTCCACCCTTCAGTTCTCCCAACGAAAACCTTTTTGGGTATCCGCTGTTCATCCATACGATTCATGTGTCCAACTTGTTGCAGCTTATGCAGTCTTATAATCGTTGAGACCATCGGCTCAGGACCTGCTTTGTTTTCCTGTGTATGCAGCTGGTCTTCAGGATCGTTAAAACTGAATAAAATACTCGTCTTTTGTTTGCGAGCTGTATTCTTTGGCGTATTTCGTATCTTTCATTACTGGTTCTCATTATTTTAGCGCCTAAATACACAAATTCACCAGCATTTTCGACACTGTATTCACCAAGTGTGATATTTTGTGTATTTAAGGTATTTTTCCTCGACTGCGTCATGAGTTTTGTTTTATTTTCATTGATTTGTAGCCCTAAAAGTTTTGCTTCGCTGTCGAGTTTCAGGAAGAGTTCTTTCGCAGTTGTCAGTAACCGTGACAAAATATTGATGTCATCCGCCAAAGCTACTACTTGGCTCAAATTGAATAGTAATGTACCTCGCGTATCCACAGGTAACTTTCTTATGACATACTCCAGACCCAAATTGAATAGCGATGGGACCAGCCCATCTCCCTGCTTTAGTCCGATATTTGTGTCAAAGGCATCGGTGAGTTGATTATTAATGCATACTTGGGAGGTCGTCGATGTTATATTCATTTTCGTAAGACGAACTAATTTGGCTGGGATGCCAAAGCAAAGCATTATTTGGTACAATACGTTACGATCAATTCTGTCGTATGCTTGCTTAAAATCAATGAAAATGTAGTGTTCGTTTATGTTGAACTCCCAGCATTTTTCAAGTATCGGTTTGACTGTCAACGATAGGTCTGTTGTTGACCTACCTGCTCTGAAACCACCTTGATACTCCCCAATGTTGTCCGATTTTATTTTCTAAGATTTTAGGAAATATTTTGTACGCCGTATAAAGTAGTGATATGCCTCTATAATTTTCGCACTGTAGCTTGTCACCTTTTTGTGGATAGAGAATATAATTGATTGGCTCCACTCTTTTGACATATGCTCTTGTTACCTAATGTGTTGTATGACTTTGTGAATAGCTTTATGAACATTGCTGCCACCATATTTGATGAACTCCACTGGAATTTCATTTATGCCCAGCACTTAAGCATGACCGGATGTGTAAAGAAAGTATGCGAGTCGATTCCATCAAAATCCCAGTGCTCAAACTGCTGCAACGGTAGTTGTTCAAGTTCAAGATGTAGACTCACATTTGTCATCGCATTTCATACAATCGCAACAAGAACAACATATGCGTCACTTTGCCACCATAGGAGCAGCTGCAGCTATCCATGCTGCCACTCATGCCGGAGGAAATATGCACGTGCAGCACACACTTTCGTCGCCCGGCCCACCATCGTACACTAAAACATTCGATCCGAATTTAGAACATCACTTTGGTGAAAAAGAGACAACTGAGTGGAAAGAGAAACAATGCTGGGGTTTGAACTTTGCAAGGTAGTTGAACGGCCAAGTCCCGGCAGAAGAAGCCACAAGGTGGAGAAATTCTATTTTGGCGAAGACATTTTGTGGTAATTTAAAGGTCGAATCTCGCTCGCCTTTTATAATTGGCGTAGGTGGTGTAGGAAATGCTGGCAAACTTTAAAGGGACTGAAGTCTAGAAAAAAGTTCTCTTTGGCTTTCAATTCTCTTTCAGGGCTCTTTGTTAGGAAGTTTTCAGGTTGCGGGAAGAGCTAGTCATTTCATGAGCGTTTTGTGTCTTCTCGTGAATTGTCTTCTCGTTTTCCAGGAATATGCGAGGACGATGTCTCCTGTGAGCCGCAAACTCACTCGGCGGTTCTTGGGGCTATCATGGTGAGTGAAAGGGGCCTGTGACCTGTCCTCTAGGAAGCTAACACCCCCCCCCCCCCCACCAGAGTAACCACCTTCTTGCAAGGAAGTGATTCTTCAACTTGCTCTACACGTGTATGTAAGCCCATTTTGACAATCTACCATGTTGTGATTTTGAGATTGGAGAAGGGTCAAATGCTCATCTTGTAACCCATCATTCTCTCCAAGGGTTTTAGCAGAAAGCAGCTCAGATATATTGGTCAGAATCCTTGAACTTGGCATGCGAACCTAAACCTGATTTAGGTATGAAGACAATTTTTGTGTTCCACCAGCTGTTGGGAAAATATGCAAGTAAGAAGTAAGCATTGTAGATCGTTAGAAGCCAGAAAGAAGCTAGTTAAAGGCAGATGAGGCCAAAAAAGAGCAGAAGGCCAAAGAAGCGCTGAGGGTTAAATCCAAAGGGCACGCGCAGATAGCCCCGCCATCAAAAATAAAAAAAAATAGCATCTAGCCTAATCGAAGGAAATCGGGATGGAAGGAAAAAGGTAGAGGAGCTTGATGGACGTGGAATGCCAAACTAGGGGTTCCAGACAGTGCTGAAAAAGGAGTAAAAAAATCCGCAAAAAACTTCCTCCAAAAAGTGCCGGAATATACAGTTTGCACAGACACCCACCAAGAAACAAGACCATGCGAAAGAGGACAGAAAGAAGTTGCGACGGACACCGGCAATAGGCACTGCTAGTAAGATCTCAAAATGGCCGATCCTGCGTAGAAATGCTGTGAGATATCAGGGAAAATGTAAGGCTTGAAGACACCAACACTGCCATAAAAGCTGCATCACGGACCTGGCTGAGATAGAAGAGGCCATCCAAATTAATATCTCTAGTGTTGGCAGGATCAAAGCAAGGCTGACACCAGAAAACCATAGCGGATAACTCATGGTCATTATTGTCTTGACCGAAAGGGGCGAATAAGGCCGAAGTAAGAATACGGTGGGTCATCTGCAGGATACGGCAAAGAACAGCACTTCTTTAATCTTTCAAATGCCTTGGCTATGGTCACACCGCACAAGTATGCAAACGACCCGATAGGAGCTCCCTATGTTACAAATGCGATGAAATGGTACATAAAATAAAAAAGTGTGCAAAAAGGGCACTCTGTATTCATTTCCTTGATCCAGGATTGGACCATGGGATCAAGGAAATGTCGGGTTTTCCAGAAACCTTTAACCAAGGTAAACTTAGAACTTTGATGACCGGTATCCTGCAACTAAACCTACATCACAGTTAAACCACCCAAAAACCTGGTTAAGCAGTTTGCGTGGGACATGAAAGCCGACTTTTTGCAGCTGAGTGAGCAAGACCATGATAAAAGTTATGCATCATGGTATTCTGATGAAACTGGTACTGGCACCTTCTGGGTTTTGGAGCTGTAATTTCAAGGTGGAGAGTCGTGGACCGGGGGATGGTTTCGTGTGGGTTCGGTGCTCAGAGAACACTTTCTTTAGTGTGTACCTAACGCCGCACGACTTGATATCATCTTTCCAAGCCAAGCTTATTACTTTGGAGTTCGGTGTCTCGAAAGCAGATGGCAACGTGCTCGTTGGGGGAAACTTCAACGCTAAAGCAATCGGATGGGACATGCCTCAAACAGATCCGTGGGAAAAACGAATCCTATAAATAGTGGCCATGGTGGCGCTCGTCCCACTAAACACCAAAAATACGCGGGCTTTCCACCATATTGGCTGCAAAGGAATCCTACCGAACGTGACATTTGCCTCGGAGTCCTTAGTACGGAGAATACACAATTGGAGAGTATTAGAGAACTGCTTAGCCAGTGATCATCAGTGCATTCTACTCAAGATTAGTGATGGTTTCTTCCGACGTCCATGCTCTCTATCTTCTACAATAGGAAGGAACATTCAAAGGATGGACGTCAAGAGGTTTATTTTTGTGCTCGCAGCAGGTATTCCACTGCAGGGAGATTCGCAAGGGATGGAAGGATTGGCGGCTTAAGACGTGGTTAACTCAACTATGCTTCTATTTCCCATCTGAAAGCCTAAGCATAGAAAGCCCGCAGTGTAGTGGTGGTCGACTGAAATCACTAGAAAGCAAAGGGAGTGTCACAAGCTTCAGCGTGAGGTTCAACGATCGCAAAACGTTGACGAGACATGCAACTGGCTAGCAGCATATAAGTTGGCCAGAGAATGCCTTTCTAATTTGATTAGCAACAGGAAGACTCACTGCTGGCAAGATCTAGTGGACAATGTGAACAAGGATCCGTGGGCTTCGGTGCCCTACGGAAACCTTGCATACATGATGCGAAAAAGATAGTCGAGATAGTATGGGCACTCTTCCCCGCCCATAGCGTCCGTGTTGAGGCTGTCCACGGCGAAGCAGCAATCAAGTGTCCACTCTTCACGTAGCTGGAACTGGAAGAGACAGTCGTTTCACTGAAACGAGGAAGGCTACAAGTCCAGATGGCATTCCAGGTGAGGTGTTGCAACTTGCCTATCATCATTGCCCTGAATTGCTGCTCAGTACATTCAAACCGTGCCTATTAGACGGGGTTTTTCCGATACGATGGAGAGTGGCAAAGTTCATACTGATCAGCAAGAGGAAGGGAAATCCTCGATTGCCATCTGCATACCACCCGTTAAACATGCTAGATTCTACTGGAAAAGTGCTAGAAAAATTCATCAAGGGAAGTCTCACTAATGTGATTCATGCTGCTGGGGGCTTATCCCCTTGGCAGTATGGCTTCAGAGCAGGACGTTCTACCATTGATGTGATTGCAGAGGTATATAGCAGCACCAAGCAACGGATCGTTTTTTTGGTGACACTCGACGTTAGGAACGCCTTCAACTCTGCTAGATAGGTGGATACGCTGGAAACACCTTTTCAAGTTCCAGAATATCTCATGCGGCCTCTGAGGGACCGAAGGATGTGAGTTGCATCGGGTGTTGCCTAGGATCGATTCTTGGTCCAGACCTATGGACGGGCTACTGATACTTTAGATGTCAGATAAGTTGCAATGAATTGGCTATGTGGAAAATGTTGCGGCACTGGTTGCTAGATGCACAGTTAAACAAGCGTAATTTGGCTAGGTATGCTCGCGGGTTCAGTTTAGCCTTGGAGAAAACTGAAGTGGTTATCTTGACAAAAAAGAGAATGCCTAGAGTATGGGTGATCAGTATTGAAGACACACCAATCGAATCGAAGCCAGCAGTGAGGTACCTGGCGCTACTGATCGACTCAACAATGAATTTCTCTGAGAAAATCAGGGCAACGGCTGAGAAGGCTGCTTCGGGAGTATTTGCTCTGAGTTGACTTATGGACAACGTAGGGGGCACCAACCCATAAAAAAGACGCCTCTTTATGTTTGCTACTGTACGGAGCAGAAATATGAAGTGACGCTCTCAGTCAAGAGCTGTACCGAAAACGCTTGGCACAGGTACAGAGATGAGGAACACTGAGGATTGCATCTTCATATCCGATAGGGATTCAGCGGTGAGAGTTATTGTAGGTATGATACCTGTTACCCTCCTTACTAAAGAGTGCTTCTATTTACCTGCATCGGAAGGAGTATGCGAGGGAGATGGTTGTCCGCAAAGGGAGACAGCGCTGACCCAACGACTGGCAGCACTCTTGGGGGAATAGCATGAAGGTAAGGTGGACTGCACCGTTCACCCCCATGACTTCTATCTGAGCCAGCTTTTGAGCGGGCATGTGTTTTCAGTCTTATCTGCACAAGATTGGTAAGTAACGGTGACTAGATTGTCCATTTTGCCCAGAAGAGAAAAACCATGCCTGCCAGACATTTTTCGCGTGCACAAAATGGGTCAGACTGTGGCGAGATTTCTATAGAGAGACCGGGAAGCTCACCCAAGATAGTATAGTTGCGGTGCTGCTTGAATCGGTTGATAAATGGAACCATGTGGCACATTATGTTTGCGCAGTCTTTATAGATAAAAGGGAGTCACAGCAGCTGGGGACGTTGGGGCTGAGGTTTCGCTCCCGCTGAAGGAGGGATCTCCCAGCTTGAAGCCACCTCACGCTATAATTAAATGAGACTTGGCCTGAAGTAATGCGTCAAACGGTACCAGACTAAATTCTTAGGCTGACAGGAGAGGTGTTTAGTGGGTAGTCTAGTCGCTTATGAGCATGGGAGCCCCACACTTAGTGCGTAAATGGCATTCACGTCCAAACTTTTAGACAAATGGAGGAGAACAGAAGCATATGTTGTCCTAGGTTGATGAAGATTGATTTAAAGAACCTTTAACCATGTTTGAAATGATAAAGATATCAAGATCTTCCATGATGGAGCCAAACATTGAGGTAGATAGTCCTTTTCTGATACAAGGTCCAGATATTCGAGGCAGCCACCTAGCTCAGAGTTCATACCAGTACTAGTTTTCTCTTCTGAATCAAGCACTACTGAGCAGTCTTCAAGAGGATCAGAAAATTGCTTTTTGTAGCTGCTTCTTCTGCAACATATTCACTAGAAGCTCAATTCTCCAATTGGGGGAGCTTACAAACATTTAATCTTTTTTAATCACACACTTAGCCAATGATAACTTCGAAATGGGTAGGAACTCCTTGTTAATTATAATAAGGACTTTGCGTTGGTCATCCGATAGCTGGTTAATCTTCGCTACCTTTCATTCACTTACTAGAAGATTGGAACAACTAATGAGTGCTAATGTAGCTTTATCTGGGAGCCAGGCTCTTGATCTTGGCTTGCTGGGGTTTCATTCTTTTGTACGGCACCCAGCTTAGAACATAGATATATTTGACCAAGTTTTGCTACTGCTAGCTTATGTAGGTCCCCAAAGCTTTAATCATGATAAACGTTCAGCTTATCTTGGCCCTCATGTCAGCCAGAAGATGGCCCAGAACCCGCTTTTAACAAATCAGTAAATCCAGTCAAAAAGACACTCTGCAGCAACTTTTAGTTTTTCAGTGTGATGGTGCTATCACTTTGGCTTCTGTCAATGACAGCTCTTCTTTATCGTATTGTACACCCTTGAGTAATTTCAATATATGGCCGAGTTAATCCTGGAGCAGTTTCACATGTACTTTTTTGTCTCCTGTTTGCAAGGTTACTGCTTAGCTAATCCTTGCCATTTCTGAGCTGCCAATTTCACTGGAGCTTGTTTTAGGGGACGATTCCTATTTTTTTTTTATTTTGCTGAATTAAGAGCATTATCTTAGAAGAAATGGTTCAAATCTCTTCAGGATACAAGAAAAATTCTTCCAGATGCTATAAAGTTAAATAGAGTTTTGAAGTTTTGGCGTCCAAAGTTGAGGCGGCACCTAAAGTACTTGCCGATGACACCTGGACTAGCTTGATTGCCGTTATTTGTGGATCACTTGGAGTATATTTAGGTATCTTATTTCTGAAATCTTCAACTTGCTTGCTCTAAGACAACAAGGAATCGAACAAGGAAAATATGTAGTAACTTCAGATGTACGTGGAGTAGACTTTGAAGCCACTTCTCCCAAACCTCTGGGCAGAGTTATAGCAAAGGTGCCACTAGACCATAGAGCAGAATGTCTAACCATTTCTCCTCCAGTTGATAATAGAGTAAGTTTTCCAATACTAAATTTGAACAGATTCACATCATCATCTATGGTGTGACAGCTCAAGCTAGGGCTTAGCCTCCAGGGCTAATCTCCTCTTACAATCCCAGCTATGCGAGCTAGTTTTCTAGCTGATCACTCTCAGCAAGGATCTGCTGTCGGCTTCTATCGATTCTTTTCATCGAGTTCTTAGTCTTCTGGTGGGACGTCTAACTTATACTCTACCTTTTAATGTGTTCGTTTGGGTAGCCTTTTCTTTTTACGTGGCCCACTAATTACAATTTTCGTAACTCTACGCACGCAGATACAGGTGATTCGTTAAATAGTTCATACTATTTATCATTGTAACTTAGTCTCCACCAAGTTTCTTCTTTCACTGAGCCGTCGGTTTTCCGGAGCAGTTTGCTTTCAAATATGTCCGCTTTTTTTGGATTCACTTGTCAGAGCTCATGTTCCACTTCCATATAACGCACACACAGAACAGAACAGTTTCATATGTTCGTTGTAAATTTTAACTTTGTGAAAATAATTGAATTTGATTTCTTGATACTATACTTTTTACTTGAAATTTCTTTTCTAATTCATTACTGTTGTTACGGGGTAGCGCCATGTAGGCTGTATTCGCGTCGAACACGTAGGAATCTTGGCACGACTTTACGCAATCAGCCGCAAATAAACGCAATCCCCACGAGCAGAAAGCGTAAAGTAACGTACACCAAAAATATCTTAGATATTATGAATTTGTATCTTCTAAACTCAACATACACAAAGGAAAGCGTAAAGTAACATACATGAAAATGTATCAGGTATTATGAATTTGTACTAGGTGAACTCAACAAATTCTTAGAGTGGCTGGCCCGAGCGTTGTTGGCTGGAGCTGCAAGCGAGAATGGCTCAGACAAGAAGACTTGCGACGAGGAGAGTCAGAAGGGGCATTTCGGCTAGGTGACCTTCAGGAAGATTTTCATCCCTTACATTGTTCGACAGAATGAGAAGTACAGCGCCATCTGAATGGTGAAGATAAAGATACTGAACAAATATTTGAGATTCTTGCATCCCAATATCTCCAGTAGTTGTACCTGCGTACGGTGCTACTACATCACGGAAGCGGAAAGTCGGCTCTTAAATGAGATCAACCATAAGCACTGTGATGCCCAGTTTGGGAGGGAAATATTCACGTTGAAGGACCTTGTGGTGCGATTGAGTGACGTAAACAAGTTCTACCAGTTCTTGGATATTTGCTACAGAAAGCTGGTAACAGGCAGTAAAAGCCAATGGGACAAATGTGGATTCATAAGAATAAACAAGGAGTCGATCGTGCCATATACGGTACGAGGGAACGAGTAAATTGTGCTGCTCTTCTACTTTGAAGGTGCGACTGAAAGCCTGAGGCAAAAGGTGGAACTGTTGTCAAGATTGGATCTAGCCTACCTGCAATTTTGTTGCGCGGTTCAATGCATTTGTAATGAATTGTTCTCTAGTAAATCTGTAGCTTTGATTAGTTTGACTGATATCAAAAGTAACTTTCCCACTGGAATGAAATTCGAAGACTATTGGCCGAGCAAGGTAGTTGATTCAAACTTGTTGAAAGCGTCAAAGAATATTAGTAATTCGGTTCATTGGACGAGACAACCAACAGCGCTACTGGTGACTCCAAAAATTTTGAATACTGTACCAAAAGGAGGCCAGCAGCAGCAACAAAAGCAACAAATCAGAAAGAATGCTCATCAGACAGGGATGCAAAATTAAAATAATGTCCAAAGAATGCATCAGACAGCAACTAGAGCTCTCTAGCACCAGCAGCTGTTCAGGCTTGGTCTCTAGCATATGTACAAGGAGTCATGAGAACTGCTGAAACGATTGCGCAAAACGATGCCCAACAGCAAGTTCAAAGAACTTATAACAATGCAAACGTTCAAAACATACATAACTTGAAAATTTAATGACGGTTTGTCAACAATACACAAATTACAACCCACGAGGGATGCAAATTCCGACAATAAACAATTGTGCTCAGTCGCAACATCTTCCACCGCTTGTCCGTTCAGCAAATTAAAATCAGCAGTACATGTCGAATGCCGCCACTAATATTGTTCTTCAGCGACAACAGCAAAAAAAAAACCCGAACTGTCCGTAAATTGTCTTACTAACATTTCTCCAAACTCGCTTAGCAGCAGTGAGATTCCATGAACACCCAAAAGCACAGATTCTTGTGGTGGGAAACTTAATAGCCAACACACGTAGTGGGATTTTTAAGGTCCTCAGATTCCTGTGGTGCTCGAGCGCAGCAAAAAAATTATGCGAACGCCAGAGCGTCCTATTAAGGATAAGTGGGAAACTCTGCAGGACACTTCAGGTGTTCGAGCGGTGGAAGATAATATAAAGGGCACCAAAAATTCGATTGTCACTGCTGCGATCGTTACCGGTCCGACCGATGCAAGGGTCGCAAATCCCGACATTGCAACGAAAAATCCAGAAGCCAACGAGGAGATTACGGCACGAAAAGCAAAACGTGACCAGACACCGCGTGATTGCTTTGCCAACGTCGAAAGCGTGGCAAAAGTACTGCACTCGGAAATGAAACGCGATAACCTCTCCCAAGGATTGTTGCAAGGTACAATTGCGGCCCAGCGATACGAAGAAGAAAGGCTACTCCGAAAAGGAGGAGACGTTCTGAAAAGAATACAATCTGCATGCGACTTCCCAAAATTAGGAAAGCAGCAAAGGTGGGGCTCATTGAACTAGAGGAACTCCTAGATCGCATAAGGCACTATCAGAGGAGCTAGTTAAGGGCCGAAGACAAACAGAAGGCTAATGAGGCTCTTAGGGTGAAATCTAAACGTGACAGGCAGGTAACTCCATCATTAAAAGTCAATGAAAGAATGGCGCCTAGCCCAATCGAAGGAGATCGGGATAAAAGAAGGAAGGAAGAGGCACTTGATGGGGGTGGAACACCAGATCACGGGTTCCAGACAGTGATGACAAAGGAGCGAAGACAGCCGCTAAGAAACTCCTTCAAAAAAGACAGAAAGTAAAGTTCGCATGGACGCCAAATTACAGAAAGGACCTGATGCAAAACAGGAGAGGCAGAAGCCCTGACAAAGACTCCGGCACCAGGCATTGCTCGTAAAGCCCCAAGATGGCTGATCCTACGCAGAGGTACTGAGGGATATCAGGGGAAACGTAAGGCCCAAAGACACCAATACTACCATGATAGTACTACGACCAGCGTGGTCGGGCCACATACTGGTCAAACTCGGAGAAGAGGTCGGCAATAAAGAAGTATTCTGCGGCGCAGTAAAGAAAGTCCTCAGCAAAAGTTCAACTATAGCCCCGCTCGAGCCGATGGCAACGATCGAAATACGAGACATTGACTGCGTAAGGGATCTGGCCGAAGTAGAAGAGGCCATCAAAAGGGAGTTCTCTAGCGTGGGAAAAATCAAAGCGAGACTGATACCAGAAAACAACAGGGGACAACGTATGGCCATAGTTGACTTGACCGAAAAGGACGCCGAACAATTCCTGAACAAGGGCAAAGTACGAATTGGGTGGGTTGTCTGTAGGATACGGAAAAAAGCAACGCCTCTTCAACGTTTCAAATGCCTTGCCTATGGTCACACCACACAAGTATGCAAAGGACCCGATAGGAGTTCTCTATATTATAAATGCGGTGAAATGGGACATAATAGAAAAGAGTGTACGAAGGAGGTACACTGTATTCTTTGCAAGGATGCTTATCCAAAACCTGATTTTGGACACGTCTTGGGATCAGTAAAATGCCAGGTGTTCCAGGAAGCCCTAGCCAAGGCAAAATTAGAAATTCAATGACCCGCATCCTGCAGCTAAGCCTACACCGCAGTTCAGCCACCCAAAATCTGCTTGAGCAGTTTGCGAGGGACAGGAAAGCCGACTTCTTACTGCTGAGTGAGTAACACCATAATAAAAGTCCGGCATTATGGTATTCTGGTGAAATTGGTACTGCCGCCATCTGGGTTCGGAACAGTGACTTTCAAGCGAAGTGTTGTGGATGGGGGGATGGTTTCATGTGGGTTCAGTGCTCAGAGACCACCTTCATTAGTGTGTACCTAACGCCGAACGAATCGATATCATCTTTCCAAGCCAAGCCTCAGGCTTTGGAGTGGGCTGTCTCGAACGTAGAGGGCAAAGTGCTCGTTAGGGGTGACTTCAACGCTAAAGCAATCGAATGTTGCATGCCTTAGACCGATCCACGGGGAAAACGAATCCTGGAAACAGCGGCCAGGACGGCCCTCGTCGTACTAAACTCCGGAAATACGCCGACTTTCTGCTGTATTGGCTCTGAGAGAACCATATCCGACGTGACATTTGTCTCGGAGCCCTTAGTACTCAGCCAGTGATCATCAGTGCATTCTGCTTGAGATAAGTGATGCTGCCTCCCGACGTCCATGCTCTCGGCCTTCTACAACTGGATGGAACATCGGAAGAATGGACGTCGAGAGGTTCGTCGAGGTGCTCACAGCAGGTGAACCGCTGCAGGGAGCTTTGGAGGTGACGGAAGAACGGGCAGCTCAACGCGTGATGAACTCTACTATGAGCATCATTAAGACTGCTTGCTGCGCTTCTATGCCCCGTCGAAGACCCCGGCACGCCAAGCCCCCAGTGTACTGGTGGTCAACTGAAATCGCTGGAAAGCGAAGGGAGTGTTACAAGCTTCGGCGGGAGGCTCAACGGGCGCGGAACGGTGACGAGACATGCAACTGGGGGGGGCAGCATATAATTCGCCCAGGAAATGCCTTCGCAAACTGATCAACAGTAGCAAGACTCACTGCTGGCAAGACCTAGTGGACAATGTGAACAAGGATCCGTGGTGCCTTCGCTACAAGCTGGTCATGCGGAAGCTTGGTGCCCTACGGAAGCCTTGTATACATGACGCGGAAAAGATGAACGCGATAGTGCGGGGACTCTTCCCCGCCCATCCCGTCCATGTTGACGCTGTCCATGTTGAAACAGCAGTCGAGTGCCCACTCTTCACACAGCTGGAGCTGGAGGAGGCAGTCCTCTTATTGAAAGCGAGGAAGGCTCCAGGTCCAGAAGGTGTTCCGGCTGAGGTGTTGCGGCTCGTCTATCACAATTGTCCTGACTTGCTGCTCAGCACATTCAACGCTTGTCTACGGGACGAGGTTTCTCCGGTACGATGGAAGGTGGCGAGGCTCGTGCTGATCAGCAAGGGGAAGGGAAATCCCGGATGGCCCTCTGCATACCGCCCGTTATGCATGCTAGACACGGATGGGAAAGCACTAGAGGAACTCATCAAGGAAAGACTCACTGACGCGATTTGTGCTGCTGAGGACCTATCCCCTCGGCAGTACGGCTTTAGAGCAGGACATTCTACCATTGATGCAATTACAGAAGTGGTCAGCGCGTCTAAAAGGCAGGGGCATATAGTTGCACCAATCGACGGATCGTCCTGTTGGTGACACTCGACGTCCAGAATGCCTTCAACTCCGTTCGATGGGTGGATATTCTCGATACGCTGGAAAACTCTTTTCAAGTTCAAAAATATCTAATGCGGCTTTTGAGGAACTAACTGAAAGACCGAAGCCTGCTCTACGACACGACACAGGGCCAACGAAGGATGGAAATTACATCGGGTGTTGCCCAGGGATCTTTCCTTGGTCCGGACCTGTGGAACGTGTCTTACGACGGAATACTGAGACTTGAGATGCCAGATGAGTCGCGCTTGGTCGGCTATGTGGATGATGTTGCGGCTCTGGTCGCTGGACGCACCGTTGAATAGGCGCAACTTAGGCTAGGTATGCTAATGCGCTGAATGAGGGACTGAATGACTGCTCGTCGGCTCAGTTTAGCACTGGAGAAAACCGGAGTGGTCATCTTGACAAAAAAGAGAATCCCTAGAGTAAGGATGATCAGTATTGGAGACATACAAATCGAATCGAAGCCAGCGTTGAAGTGCCTGGGGCTACTGATCGACTCAAAGATGAGTTTCTCTGAGCAAATCAGGGCAACGGCTGAGAAGGCTTCTTCGGGCATATCGGCTCTGAGTCGATTTATGGCCAACGCAGGGGGACACAGCCCATCAAGAAGACGCCTCTTGATGAGTGCTGTAGGGTCAGTGCTACTGTACGGAGCAGAGGTATGGGGCGACGCTCTCGGCAAGGAGGTATACCGAAAACGTTTGGCGCAGGTACAGAGAATAGAAGCACTGAGAATTGCATCTTCGTACCCAACAGTCTCTAACTCGGCGGTGAGAGTTATTGCAGGCATTAAACCTGTCGCCCTCCTTGCTAAAGAGCGCCGCACTATTTACCTGTGTCGAAACAAGGATGCGAGGGAAATGGTTGTCCGCTAGGAGAGACAGCGCTCGCTCAACAATTGGCTGCAGTCTTGGGTCAGTTGCACGAAGGAAATGTGGACTGCGCGCCTCATTCCGGATGTGAAACCGTGGCTGAATCGAAGGCATGGTGTGACTGACTTCCATCTGCCCCAGCTTTTGAGCGGGCATGAGTGCTTTCAGAGTTACCTGCACAAGATCGGTAAGTCAGGGTCTCTCGATTGTTGTTTTTACCCAGGAGAGGAGGGCAATGCCTGTCACACATTTTTTGCGTGTACAAAACGGGTCAGGCTGCAAAGGGAACTCTACAGGGAGACGGAAAAGCTCACCTTGGATAATATAGTTGCGGTGATGCTCGAATTGGTTGACAAATGGAACCACGTGGCACATTATGTTCAGACAGTCCTAAAATGTAAAAGGGACTCACAGCTCTTCTGGCATTTCCTCTTCTCCTCGCCCCTCTCGCTAGGAAAGGGACTCCCCAGCTTGAGGGCGCCTCCACGGCGTAAGAAAACGAGGCCTGGCCCGAAGTAATGTGTCAAACAGTTCCAGGCTGGGTTCTCAGTTTGACAGGGGAGGTTATTTGTGGGTAGTCCAGTCGCGCATGACTCCCACACTCTGTGCATGAATAGCATTCACCTCCCTACCACAGAAAAAAGGTCCTCATTCTACCCGAAAGAGCGGTTGGCCTAGAATCCAATAAAATGGGGACAGAGGGATGTCCCATTCTTCTTTCTAGCAGAAAAAATCATGTGCGGAAGAGTGCAAGTGGAGACAAGAATCTACCGGAAAAAGGCGATCGAAGAAATTGGCAGGGGGGATCTGGAAATAAATCAATCAGTGAAAAAAGCAAAAACCAATTATCTGGAGAGACCTGGAAGTGAATCAATTAGTGAAAAAAGCAAAAACCAATTATTTTGGGATCCCCACATCAGCGGCAGTGGAATCACCGTCGTAAGTGTTGGCCAACCGTTTTTCATTTTTCGCAATATGCCATTGTATATTTTCTTGTGAAATTTTAAAGTATAAAGTTAAGGATTAACTGAAGTGCATTTTTTTCGGTAGTTTCTTTTGATGTTTTTATTTTTGATTTAGCTGCTCATATTGTGAACATTCTGCTCGGGAGCGGGAAGATATCTTTTTTTTTCAAGAAGGGAATTTACTGGCGTCATTTTGAAGTCGCGAGATTGCCAGGCGCCCGTCGTGGTCAGGTCGCGCTTAAAGTTTCTTCCTGGCTTTTCCAACGTTTTATTCAGGTGTTGTAGGGGAAGACGATTTGGTAGAATCGGATCTGAGGTAGGTGGGATTCTACTCTTTGTTCTCCGAGGTGCCGTAACCTCATTCGGCGGCTCCAATCGGGCTCCAAGGGCAGACGAGTAGCGCCTGTGCCGTCTCTGACGGAGCTATCCGAGGCCAAAAAGAGCCTGACCGGAGCATCCCTTGGAAAAACGGTAATATTTGGCGCCCAATGTGGTAATACCGTTTTATTTGAATTCATTTTTAGGGCTTTGTAAAATAATTTTACAAAACCCTACTAGTTTCGCGACCAGTCTGTCCGTCTGTCCGTCTGTCCGTCCGTCCGTCCGTCCGTCCGTCCGTCCGTCCGTCCGTCCGTCCGTCCGTCCGTCCGTCCGTCCGTGTGTCACAGCAGTTTTTCTCGGAAACTACTTAAGCTAGAAACATCAAATTTTGTGTGCAGGTGTAAAGTGGTGATGTCTTCAAAGTTCAACTACAAAAAAATTTTATAAGGTATTTAAGGGGGGTCTCCCCATATAGGGGAGTGACCCCCCGAAAAAAAAATTTCATTGAAGGTAGCCGATATAGGTATCAAATGAAAGGTCTTGATGAGAACTTTTCAAAACAGGTCTTAATTTGGCAAAGTTTGCTTCGAGGGGCGCACAGGGAGGGGAAATGTACGAAAAATTTGTGTCCCCCCCCCTCGCGATTGGACACCTGTGATCCGAAAAATCTGAAAAAAATCAGGGATGTAGGCCTTGGTGAGTACAACAACAACAAATACGTGAGAAGTCACAATTCACTCAACTTTGTTAGTAATAGTAAGATTTATTGATTTTATGTTTTCTTGAATAAAATCTTAACGGTACCCTTAAATTTAATAAAGTTCAGTACGTAGATGTCTATTTATAAGGTTGATCTCTCCTGAATGTTTCATAAAGATTGAATCATATTTAGCGAAGTTATAGCGGTTTGAATTTTCCTGTATTACTATGGAACAATATGCGCTGCATTTATTACTATGGCAACATATGGCTATGGAACAACATGCGCCTTTTACCGACTCAGACACTACAATTTTGCTAGGATTTGCATGAAAATTTCAGGAATGATAGGTGTCATGTATATCTTTGAGAATCGGTTCAGTTAGTGGTATCAGTAATCGTAAAACAAAATAGTGGCTGTTTTAAATGCGAAGATTGAATAATTTTGAGTTATTCTTTCCCAACTTCAACGTTTAAGGTGCATGCTTTGAACACTTGATTCAATTTAATGAATGACTGAAGCTTAGTACCTACAATTAATGCTATAAGTGAAACAAGTCAAGGAGGCGGGAGGGAGCTCCTAGCAAAAGGGTTTTGTAACCATTCTAGGATTCGAAAAAATTGGCCATTGATCGATGATAACAGTACAGGAGAGTGGCCCCTAAAAAAAATTCATCAAACGTAGCCGATATGAGTATGAAATAAAAGTTTTCATAGGAGCTTTTCAAAACAGTTGTTGAACTGTCAGTTTTTGGCATAGTGGGGACACAGGGGGGGGGGGTTGTAAATACATGAAAAATGTGTTTTCTCCGTCGCGGATGGACATCTGAAATAATTATCAAGGGAGATATTTATGGGTATAACAATACCAAAAACCTCAGAAGTCGAAATTCGTTCAACTTTGTTAATAATAGTATGAGCTTCGTATTTCATACTTTCTCCAATAAAATCGTCTTTGACATGTTTCTTGATTTGATTCGATCTGCATGACTGCAGTTTGTAAATTGAATACAAAACCCTTCTGACATGAGCGTAGGTCTGTTTACCCAACTTGTTATATTTAATTGAAAGTATATGTTTCAAAAAATTGCTAAAAATCAATCGGAAAGCATGCTATACATCGTTCTCCCTAACGTGTAACTCAACATATGCATGCATCACTCAATGCTCCACATATTCTCAAACATTGCATGCAGGTTTCATTCTTCATATCATCAACGGTTTTATATCCTCCAATATCCATACCTCCCCTTCCGTTCATCATATTTATTGTGATTATTCAAATTCCAACTGAATGTTTCTAATTTTTCATTTTTCTTTTCCAGGAAAATCCCGGACTCGTAGTGCCTTGGATAATTGGATTCATTACGTTTATGGCTTTAGAAGCAGTTGCCATGGTGTATTCAAATGTCCTTCGGGATCATGTAAATAAGGTAAGTTGCTATACTTGCACTGGGGTACCATCAGCACAGCCAAGTGCCAGAGAAATGATAGTGAATTAAAATGCTAAGTCATGAAGTTTTCCGGAAGGAACGTACAGGAGCATTGTTCGATCTTCCTCTTCTGTTTTCCACTCTCAACGTCTACTGGTCCTTCCGGTCTACCCCAGGGGATTTACTGGGCCACTTCACTTTCCTGTAGATTTGCCTTGTTGCTTTTTTTCCATTTAATTTACATTTCCCAGAGCTTGAGTAGTTCGTGGCCGTGACGATAAGTTAAATGGTTGTACGAGAAGGGGAATGATGTGTTTAGAGTTACATCAGAGTTAATTTTTTTAATATGATGACATTGATAATTCGATTTTGGATAATTTTTCAAACCAAGAAAAACGTTAAATTCGTAACGTCTTCGATAGGAATATTAAATTTAATTACATAATTGATTCTATGAGTGTCACTTTAAACTACGCTTTAATTAATATTGTCATTTGATATTAATTTGTATCTTGCATCAGTTCAGGTGCAATCAAACACTTATAGCCTCCAATCATCAATATCAAGGATCCTTTACGTAATGACAATCGTTCCTGATTGGAGTTTCAATGATGCAATTACGTTGAGTGGTTTTACAAAAGAATTCTCTTGATCCGTTTCTTGTGGAGCTTTTGTCTTTTTATTACCAATTCGAAATTGCAAGTTGAATCTAATAAATATTCACCAAACGAATCATTTGTAATTATTTTTGTAACGTCCATCGATGGACGAAATCATTCTCCAGGGAGCTAAGGATAACAATTGGAATGAGAATGATGCAAGGGTAATAAACGAATTGCAAACCTTTTAAGGATGAAATTGGTTCAATTGAGGATATTTGGGATGAGCGAATAAATTGGACAATTTGTTAAATGGAATCCATGATTCTGATGAGAAACTTGATTCAAATGGAATAGTTTTTAGATATCATTCAAGAAAAATGGTTTTGAATATTCATTCAGTAGAACTTTAAGGAGACCATTAGCAAAAAATGTAAAGAACACAACTGAACATTAATTTTTTGTATTTACTTTATTTTTAAATATTTCTTTCTATGGTCGTATTTATCAAATATGCTCTATATATTCTACTTCTCAAGATACACTTTAATCGTATGTCATTTTGAGATCTCAAGCGAGCTTTTAGCTTTTCAAATTCGCACTGCTTCACACATCGATTGCGTCAATTATGACGCTAAATTAATTATGAAATCGAAGACGAAAACAACTTACTCCCGAACTGTATATTTGTCGAGAAAACACAAGAGGCGGCTCAAATCCGATGGAGACAAACGCTGTAGATGGCGAGCATGTATGTTTTGAAGGTCGTGGCTTGAGTATCTGATAGCTGGGTCCCTCACAAACAGTGTGGGGAGTGCATGTTTCACGCGCGTGCTCCGACCATGAGTAATCGTCAAGTGCCAATCGCCGTTGCGCAACGTATCGTCATTCGTTTCTTAGTGTGAGAAGGCGTTAAAAACATGGAAATTTCGCTGCGTTTGCAAAATCACAGCAGAACGAAATCTGTTAGAGTCACCCTATAATCCAAATGCTCATTGTCATACTGTTATTTATCTTTTATGTACTTCATAACCTATTTCAAATAAAATGTCACTTCTGTCGCAGTCACCAAGCCGACCACATGCACTATATTTTCCTTCCTGCTAATAGGTCATGGGGCCCTTGCGAAAAAATAAAAGTTCTGAGAACTTTTCGCTTTTTAGCTGAACTTTCATAAAAGTTCAAATATGTTTAAGTCCGAAAATAGTGCTAGCAGCATTTCAATTGATAATCTGCTCGATAGGGAAAACTACCCGACATGGAAGATTGCTGCGCAAGTGTTCTAAGATTTGGATGATATTTGGATAACGACAATTGATTATGAACTCGATGTAGAAGGACATCCGAAACCCACTGTTGATCCTAAGAACCATCGACGTACAAAAAGTAAGTTGACTTTAATGATTGATCCTACCTGCTTTGTCCATATACAGGGTGCAAAATCAGCCAAAGAGCTGTGGCAGCAGCTAGCAAATGTGTACGAAGATAGTGGGTTAACAAGCCGAGTAGCACTTTTGCGTAAGCTCATTACAACGTCACTTGCAAATTCCGGTTCCACGGACATATATATATAACAAGGAAAACATTACCACAGCTCAATCTCTTAGCGGCATTGGATTCCCTATAAATGAGGAATGGGTTGACTACTTACTGCTTGTTGGACTTCCAGAGGATTATCGCTCTACGATAGTAGCTTTTGAAAATTCAAGCACAAGAATTAAGGGTGATTTCATAAAAACAAAATTATTGCAAGACGTACGTCCCGGTAGTGAAAGTTCAGCTTTCTGCCAAAAAAAAATCAAGTAAAGTGCTCAAGAGCAGAATATGTAACAATTTTGTCCAAATTGCCAAAAACTGCCGCTCAAGAAATTACAGCAACGCAAAAAAAGCAAAAATTTTGATGAGCAGATAATCCAAGAAACAAAGACGCATGACACTTTGACTTAGGGGCCACATCACACATGAATTTTAACGAAAACATGCTGGATTGTGTATCTAAAGATGTTGGCACAGTGATTGATGCAAACCAAAGTAAAATGAAGGTAAAAGGATGTGAAACGGCTACAACTAAGACCAGCATGCAATATTTCTGCACTTAAAGTCAATGATGTGAAGTTAATTCCTGATTTATCCATCAATCTTTTGTCTGTTGGTCAAATCGTAAAACAAGTTCACACCATAGAGTTCAACAAGAAATGTGTCAAAGTTATATCTCACCCGCAGGGGGAACGCCGGTCGACAAGAGCACTCTTGGAGGCTAGCATTCTTTGAGGAGCGCCACCCCCACGAACCCGAGGATATAGGGGGCGCCATGAGGTTTCCTCCTGGGATGACAGGTAATGACTCTGATTGGATCTGGACTACGCTTTGGACAACGAACTGGAATTGACGCTTTGGGCTGGCGGATGTGGTGTTTTGAACCTAGTTGCTTTGTACAGTAGCGTCGAGGTGAAACTCGTGTGTGAACTATCATACCGTCTCCGTCCCGGTAAAACGTTGGCAGGCCTCGGAGAACGTTCGAAGTTCGTACCATTGGGTTGATGGTGTAGGTTCGGTTGAGACGGACTCCCGATTAGCGCTGTTCTGGCTCCGAACACTTGTCCCCATATGAGCTTGTGCCAGCACTCGCATGACCTCCCTGCCCCGCAAAGATAACTATAGCTCCAAGGGGCGACCCAAAAAAAGTGGAGCAAACAAAATCAAAAGACCAAAAACATCCAAAAAAAGAAACAAAAAACAATACAAACGACGACGCAACCAGCGGTTGCAGCCACGATGTTAACAGTACATCGAAAGCGGTACTAACCACGAAAAAAGCGAAGAATAACACAATGGCAGTGAAGGCAGAAGAAAAATGGTGAATAGCAGACAGTGTGGTTCAGACTGAGATTCCTGTGGCGTTCGGGCGCAGCAAAAAAAATGATGCGAACGCCAGAGCGTCCTATTAAAGAAAAGCAGGAAACTCTGCAGGACGCTTTAGGTGTTCGAGTGATGGAAGATAATATAAAGAGCACCAAAAATTCGATTGTCACTGCTGCGATCGTTACCGAAGCGACCGATGCAAAGGTCGCAAATCCTGACATTGCAACGACAAATGCAGAAGCCAACGAGGAGATTACGGCACAAAAAGCAACGAGTGACCAAACAGCACCGCCAACGTCGAAAATGCGGCGGAAGTATTGCACTCGGAAACGAAACGCGATAACCTCTCCCAAGGATGGTTGCAAGGTACAATTGCGGCCCAGCGATACGAAGAAGAAAAGTTACTCCAAAAAGCGGGAGATGTTCTGAAAAGAATACAATCTGCATGCGACTCCCCAAAAATCAGCAAAACAGCAAAGGTGGGGCTCCTTGAACTAGAGGAACTCCTAGATCGTATAGGGCACTATCGGAGGAGCTGGTTAAGGGCCGAAGACAAACAGAAGGCTAAAGAGGCTCTTGCGGCAAAATCTAAAGGTGACAGGCAGATAGCTCCCCCATTAAAGTCAATAAAAGTCTAGCCCAATCGAAGGAGATCGGGATAAAAGAAGGGAGGAAGAGACACTTGATGGGCGTGGAGCACCAGATTACGGCTTCCAGACAGTGCTTACAAAAGGAGTGAAGAAAGCTGCTAAGAAACTCCTTCAAAAAAGCCAGAAAGTAAAGTTCGCACGGACGCCCAATTAGAAAAAGGACCTGATGCAAAACAGCAGACACAGAAGCCCCGACAAAGACCCCGGCAGCAGGCACTGCTCGTAAAACACCAAGATGACCAATCCTACATGGAGGTGCCGCGAAACATCAGGGGAAACGTAAGGCCAAAGACACCAACGCTGCCGTTAAAGCAGTACGACCAACGCGGTTGGGCCACATACTGGTCAAATCCAAAGCAAAGGCCGACAATGAGGAAGCATTCTACGACGCAGTAAAGAAAGTCCTCGGCAAAAGCGCAACCATAGTCTCGCTCGAGCCGATAGCAACAACCGAAATAAGAGACATTGACAGCGCCACGGATCTGGCCGAGGTAGAAGAGGCCATCAAAAGAGAGTTCCCTAGCGTGGGAAGGATCAAAGCTGACACCAGAAAACCGTAGGGGACAACGCGTGCCCATCACTGACTTGACCGAAAAGGACGCCGAACAATTTTTGAACAACAGCAAAGTACGAATTGGGTGGGTTGTCTGTAGCATACGGCGAAGATTAGCACGTCTTCAATAATTCAAATGCATTGGCTATGGTCACACCACACAAGTATGCAAAGGACCTGATAGGACTTCCCTATGTGACAAGTGTGGTGAGATGGGACATAAAAGAAAAGAGTGTACAAAGGAGGCACATTGTATTCTTTGCAACGATGCTGATCAAAGACCTGATTTTGGACATGTCTTGGGATCAGAAAAATGCCGGGTGTTCCAGGCAACCTGAGCCAAGGCAAAATCAGAACTTAAATGACCCGCTTCCCGCAGCTAAACCTACACCGCAGTTCAACCGCCCAAAATCTGTTTGAGCAGTTTGCAAGGGACATGAAAGCCGACTTCTTGATGCTAAGTGAGCAACATCATGATAAAATTTCTGCATTACGGTATCTGGTACTGCCGCCATCTGGGTTTGGAACAGTGATTTCCAGGCGGAGAATTGTGGATGGGGGGATGGTTTCGTGTGGGTTCGGTGTTCAGTGACCACCTTCCTAAGTGTGTACCTAATGCCAGATAAATCACAACCATCTTTCCACGCCAAGCTTATTGCTCTGAAGGGCGCTGTCTTGAACGCAAAGGGCAACCTGCTCGTTAGGGGAGACTTCAACGCTAAAGCAATCGAATAGAGCATGTCTGAAACAGATCCGCGGGTAAAACGAATCGTGGAAATGGTGGCCAGGATGGCGCTCGTCATACTAAACACCGAAAATACGCCGACTTTCCGCCGTATTGGCTGTGATGGAACCATACTGGACGTGACATTCATCTCAGAGTCCTTAGTATGGAGGATACAAAATTGGAAGGTATTAGAGGACTACTCAGCTCGTGATCATCAGTGCATTCTGCTTGAGATAAGTGATGTTGTCTCCCGACGTCCATGCTCTTGACTCTCTACAACTGGATACAACATCGGAAGGATGGACGTCGAGCGGCTCGTCGAGGTGCTCACTGCAGGTGAGGCGCTGCAGGGAGCTTCGTAGGGGTCGGAAGATTTGGCAGCTCAAGATGTGGTGAACTAAACTATGGGCGTCATCACAACAACTTCCGGCGCATTTATGCCCCATCGAAAACCCCTGCACGGCAAGCCAGCAATGTGCTAGTGGTCGATTGAAATCGCTGAAAGTGAAGGGAGTGTCACAAGCCGCCCATTATGCATGCTAGACACGGCTGGGAAAGTGCAAGAGAAACTCATCAAGGGAAGACTCACTGACGCGATTCTTGCTGCTGGGGACCTATCTCCTCGAAAGTATGGCTTTAGAGCAGGACGATGCAATTGCAGAGGCACATAATCGCACCAAACAACAGATCGTCCTGTTGATGACACTCGACATCAGGAGTGCCTTCAAATCCGCTAGATGGGTGAACATTCTGGATACGCTGAAAACCTCTTTTTAAGTTCCAGAATATCTAATGCGGCTAATGAGGGACTAGCTAAAAGACTAAAGCCTGCTCTATGATACGACACAAAGTCAACGAAGGGTGGCAGCCACATCGGTTGTTGCGGTATCTATCCTTGGTCCAGACCTGTGGAACATATCTTACGACGGGCTACTGGGACTCGAGGTGCCAGAAGAGTTGCGTTTGACCCACTATGCGGATGATGTTGTGGCTCTGGTCGCTGGACGCACCGTTGAATAAGTGCAACTTAGGCTAGGAATGCTAATGCGCCGAGTGAGAGACTGGATGGCTGCTCGCGAGCTAAGTTTAGCACTGGAGAAACCCAAATCGGTCATCTTGACAAAAAAAAAAAGAATCCCTAGAGTAAAGACGATCAGTATTGGAGACATACAAATCGAATCGAAGCTAGCAGTGAAGTATCTGGGGCTACTGATCGACTCAAAGATGAGTTTCTTTGAGCAAACCAGGGCAACGGCTGAGAAGGCTGCTTCCGGAATGTCGGCTCTGAGTCAACTTATGGCATACTTAGGGGGACCCAGCTCATCAAGAAGGCGCCTCTTGATGAGTGCTGTAGGGTCAATGCTACTGTACGGAACAGAAGCATGGGTTGACGCTCTCAGTAAGGAGGTTTACCGAAAACGCCTGGCACAGGTACAGAGAAGAGGAGCGCTGAGGATTGCATCTTCGTATCCAACGGGCTCTGGTTCGGTGGTGAAAGTCATTGCAGGCGTGATACCGGTCGCCCTCCTTGCTAGGGAGTGCCGCTCTATTTATCAGCGTCCGCGAAGAGAGACAGCGCTCGCTCAACGATTGGCAATAGTCTTGGGTGAGTTGCACAAAGTTAGGGTGAACTGCGCACCTCATCCCGGATGTGAGACCGTGGCTAAATCAAAGGCATGGTCAGACTGACTTCTATCTGATCCAGCTTTTGAGCGGGCATGGGTGTTTTCAGTCTTACCTGCACAGGATTGGTAAGTCACGGTCCCCCAATTGTCGGTATTGCCCAGGGGAGGAAAACAATGCCTGCCACACATTTTTTGCGTGCATAAAATGAGACAAGCTGCAGAGAGCTCTCTACAGGGAGATGGAAGAGCTCACGTTGGAAAATATAGTCAAGGTGATGCTCGAATCGGTTGACAAACGGAACTAGGTGGCACATTATGTCCGGGCAGTCCTAAAAGGTAAAAGGGACTCACAGCAGCTGGGGGTGTTAGGGCTGGGGGCTCACTTTTCTGGCACTGCCTCTTCCCCTCTCACCTCGTGCTAGAAGAGGGATCCCCCAGCTTGAGGGCACCTCACGGCGTAACAAAACTAGACTTGGCCCGAAGAAATGTGTTAGACGATTCCAGGCTAGTTTCTCAGGTTGGCAGGGGAGATGCTTAGTGGGTAGACCAGTTGCCTTCTTGCAAACGTGGGAGTCCCTCACTCTGTGCGTAAATGGGAATTCATCTCCCTACCACAAAAAAAGAAGTCCTACCAGTCGTTCGTACTTTTCTTTGGTTGATGCCCCAAAAGCTCTTCAATCGCTTCTGTTACCGCATCTCATGCTATTTTCCACATGCTTGAATGTCATCACCCATTTTTCCTGCCTTCGGTGATATGTTCATACGGTTTTGCATCGTTGATATGCATGTGGATGTTACCGAGCTATCATTTAGCTTGTATATTTGATGCCTTGGGGAAGCCTTGTTTACAGCTCTTGAAGATGTGGCATCAGAACTTACCCTTATAAAGTAGTGGTCTGAGCGTATATTGCAAATTATGGCGGCAGCCACTCATTTCTGTATAAGATGATGGTCGATCTGGTTGACCGTCTGACGTTGCGCAATTTCTTTCGTGAATGTCGCGATGCCGAAGTGTATAGAGCTTACTTTGAAGCTTTTGCTAGAAGCGAAGCCTATCAGACATCATTCGTGGTCACAGATCTTCACATGGAGGCTGTCTCCTCCAGTTGTTCTCTATACACCATTTCTTTACTGATTTTTACGTTGGCTATCTGCAAAAAAATTTTAATGTCATTCAACGGCAATGTTTTGATGATATGTAGCAGGATGCTGTCAAATCTGTCCATGGTTGCCTCCTCTTTGTCCCCTAATGACAGTTGACCATCCAGACACTAAAGAATTTGGTATTGACACGAATCTCACTAATCACCGTCTCACTGTGATTTAAAGTTTGTGATTCACTCATTTATCCGTGGCACGACAGCCCAAGTCAGGCCTTAGCCTCCAGGATTAATTTCCTGCAATCATCGCAGTTTCGCGAATTTCCCCGCCAGTGGCTTACTCCCAACAAGTATCTACTTTCAGATTCTAACGTATCTTCCCATCTAGTCCTCGGTCTTCCGGCTGGACGTGCTCTACCCAACAATGTTCTTTTGGGCAGCCAGTTTTCTTTCATTCTTTCTACATAAGCCCCCCCATTGCAATTTACGTTGCTTTACGCAAGAGGGAATAGGTGGATCGTCAAAAAGGTCATACAACTCATGATTGCAAGGAAGTTTGCACTCTGTTCTTTGTTTCACTGGGCCGTAGAGTTTCCGGAGAACTTAGCGTTAAACACGTCCACTGCCCTTTTAGATTCACACATCAGGGTTCATGTTTCATCTGCATATAACAGCACAGGCTTGATTAGTGTTTCGCACAACTCTGGACCTTAGAATGGGAAGTAACGAGTAATATGCTTTATTTGACGTCCAATCTCGTCTTTATCACTACCTTTTTAGATTCACACATCAGGATTCATGTTTCATCTGCATATAACAACACAGGCTTGATTAGTGTTTTGCACAACTCTGGACCTTAGAATGGGAAGTACCGAGTAATATGCTTTATTCGGCGTCCAATCTCGTCTTTTTCGGAGCCTGTTCTATTCAGATTGGCTCTAAGAAACACATAATTATCCACGCTCTCAAAGTTTTAGTAGTCCACGGTCAGATTCTGTCGAACTGGAGTTTTCTTTCTCGTTTGAGTCATGAATACAGTGTAAGTTTCATTAACTCGTAGGCTAATTCAATTTGTTTCAGATTTTGGATTCAGAAATGCTCCTTGGGCAGTAAAGATTGCACGAGCCATAATATTGACGTCATCAGCATATGCTCTAATTCTGTGGACTTGAAAATTAGTGTACCCGAGGTTTCAACTGATGTTTCCCCATGATATTTTCCAGCACAATATTAAAGAGCATTGGAGCAAGCCCATCCCCATATTTTAAGGCTAATATCATTATAAAACTTTCAGTTAGCTCACGTTCGACTTGACCTGGGACTCTGTGCTTAGCATCGTGACCTTGACTATGCAGACTAGTTTTGTTGACGCCAAATTCAAGCATTATTTTACTACAGCGCATTTCTGTCGACACTGTCATACGCTTGCTTGAAGCCTACAAAGAGTTGATGCACGTTGATGTTATATCCCCAGCACTTTTCGAGTATCTGCTTTACTGAGAATATTTGGTCTATTATAGACCATCCACTTCAAAAGCCTCCCTGATAGTCTTACATAATACTATCTTAGTACGGCTTTAACTTTATTTCTATTGTTTTGGAGAGCACTTTATAAGACCTGCACAGTAGACCAATGCCTCTTTCATTTTCACACCTTAATTTGTCCCCCTTTTTGTATATGGGACATATACCTTTCCACCAGTCTTCTGGCGATTGCTCCTCTGACCATATTCTGCAAATCAGTCGATGCAGAATGTTAAGCAGATTTGGATCCCCATCCGTTCTACTGGTATCCGATCTTTTACAGGAGCCTTATTTTTCTAAGGTTCCGTACTGCTGCCTGCACTTCATCTCTGGTCGGTGGCAAGACAAGCACCTCTTGCCTTGCTTCTGGAATGTTCACAGCTTCATTCGTTGTTGGGGACGCTGTAGATACCTTCTAAAAATATTGGAGCATCTGTTTTAAATTTCGACTGGGTCATCTATGATTGCTCCTTATATACGTTTGCAAGGACTTGTTTGAGGACTGAAGCCGTCTCATAGTAATTTGATAGAGGCATTTGCCGATCTGACCATGTAGGGTTATGTTTTCGTCCATCTGTTGGATCTTGGTGTTGATTATCAGTCGTTTCTTTTCTCGGCAGTTTTTTTTTCACTTGACGTCGAAGGCTTTTATATTGTTCTCCTTTGGCCCGAGTGTGTCGCTTTTTTTTTGTGCAGCTGGTTCCTTTTTTCAACACTTTCTTGCATGCTTCGGTGTACCAGTTGTACCTACTTTTCTTTGCCTGGTGCCCCAAGACCTCCTCGGCTGGTTCTGTCTCCGCATCTCTTATTATATGTAGTACGGTTTTGATATCATCATTACTTTCTCCCGCCTGTGGGGATATATTGAAACGATTTTCCAGCGCTGACATGTATGTGGACATTACTGAGCTATTGTATTATTTAGCCTGTGTATCTGGTACTTTGGAGTAAGTGAAGTCTGAAAATTTGTTCAAATGTGCTTCCTTGCGATTTTCCGCTTTTTAATACCATGTGCGTTTGCATGTCAAATGTATCTTCACTATATCATCTAGTTTCTTTCACTACGATAGTGTTGACTCCATAATTCTTTCCCAAAAGAATAGTCCCTTATTCGTTGCGATAGTTATTGCCGTTTATCCAATCCAATCCAAGGCCGCTGTCCTAGTTCCATGACAAGTAAATACTAAGTGGAGCGTTGTTAGTACTTTGACTCAGTTGGTTGGGGCACCCTCTATTTACCGCCTGAGGATGTGCCAAATGGGAGAACGAAATCTCCACATGAATGAATTTTTTTGGGTAACTACAAAGTAGATAACTGCAACGATCTGATACAAGAACTACTTTCAACATCTGACCCAATTTAACACTAGCTGTTCGGCTACAGTAGTTGCTTCCTGGTTGAGAACGGGGTAGACCTCGGGCCACTTGCTGAAATAATCCACTTCCACTCAGATCTACTTCTCATACGAGGGTGGTTCAAATATGATCGAGACAAATGTTCTGACACGTTTATTTACCATCGAAAAAACTTACAGTTTTCTAGGTACTCCTTCTTACAAGTTGAGTCCCTCATTAATTCACTTAATCCTAATATATCACCTGGTCCTGACGGCTTGCCGAATATTTTTGTCAAGTCATTAGCGTCTTCACTTTGTATCCCTCTGGCATTTCTCTTCAACCTCAGTCAAAGACTGGTGTCTTCCCCACTTATTGGAAAAGAGCAAACGTTGTTCCTATTCTTAAAAGTGGTGATCCTTCTTCTGTGCCCAATTATCGTCCTATTTCCTTAATTTCCTGTTTCCCAAAATTACTTGAGCGTCTGGTACACAACCGGCTTTCAGTTTCTTTGACCCCTATCTTGTCGAAAGAACAAGATGGGTTTCTCAAAGGTCGCTCTACGACCTCAAATTTAATTGAATTCACCGATTTCATTGCTAAGGCGCTAGACAATCGATTGCAGGTTGATGTAATCTTCACTGACTTCTCGAAGGCATTTGACACGGTCAAGCATAAACTTCTCTGTTATAAACTGAAAACTTCTGGGGTTGTCGGCCCTTCCTTATCATGGATGGACTCCTACTTGTCTTCTCGTATATGTTGTGTTAGTTACTGTGGAACTACCTCAATTCAATTCTATCCGTCCTCTAGTGTTCCTGAAGGTTCCATTTTAGGTCCCCTCCTATTTCTATTGTTTATAAATGATCTTCCTTTGGTTATCGCTTCCAATTGCCTACTGTATGCCGATGATTTTAAAGTCTTTCGAGCTATCAGGTCTGTACAAGATTGTCAATATCTTCAGATGGACCTGATTTCACTAAGTAACTGGTGTTCGTCTAATTACCTCTGTCTTAATGTTGCCAAATGCTATTTAATCTAATCCGTTCTCCGCTGACTTTCACCTATATGTTGAATGAAGTCCCACTCGCTGCTGTGAGCTCTGCTAAGGACCTTGGCGTTACTTTCGATCCTAAGCTCAATTTTGATGCACACGTTCTAATCGCGACTACTACGGCCTCGAAAATATTGGGACTTATTTTCAGGCATGCTCCTAAATTTAACAATATATCTACCCCTGTCCGCTTGTTTATCTGTCTTGCCCGTCCTATCCTCGAATATTGCTCTGTAGTTTGGTCTCCCCGACACTCCTACCTCATTGACTCGTTAGAGAATGTCCAGCTTAAATTTAGTCGTGTCTTGTTTTACAAATTCAAAATCCCATATCAACCCTATGACTGCCGTTCATCCTTCCTACGTTTGCCTACTCTGTCATTCCGTCGCATGTATCTAGATCAGTGTTTTCTGTGTCAACTCTGCCACAATCAAATTTCATTGACATTGTTTACAGACCTACGTCTTCGTCAATCATTGCGTTCTTCTCAGGCAAACAATTTTTTCGTGCCACCGTATGCCCGTACAAATTTATATTTTCACTCTCCTATTGTACGAATGGTAAGGAATCATGATAAGCTTGAGCTTGGTCCTTTTTCCGACTCATACCTAGTTTTTAAATTGAGGTTAAGAAGCCTGATTCTTAAAACTCAACTGGAGTAAATATTAGACTTTATTTTCTTTTTTTGTGTGCTTTAATTTAATTTTACACGCATATTTATTGTTGTTAGTAACATTGAATTTTTTTTTATATTAACTTTAACACTTAATTCTAATTTTCATTAATTTTCTTTTCTGTTTGTTTTGTTTCATTTTGTAATTGGATTATGTTCATCTGTTAAATGGAATTTAAATAAATAAATAAATAAATAAGTCACGCATTTTGTCTAACTTTCCGGAAGATTTTTGATGTGGGTATCGAAGAATTCCTTGGGCAACTCCAACAACCATGTGCACACGAACTCCTCTACCTCATCGTCGGTGTTGAATCTTTGACTTACGAGGGCTTTTTTCAGTGATCTAAACATGTGGTAGTCACAGAGTGATGAACTCGGACTGTAGGGAGGGTGTGCCAGTACCCTCTATCCCAATTACGATATTGTTTCGAGCGCAAGACGTGCATTACGAGGACGCGCGTTATCCTGGAGAAGTTGAACAGTTTAGGAACCCATATTTTGCGATATTGGAGGCGTTCGTGGATGATAGACTCTACACTACCAATATTGATGCCGAGCTCAGTCAAAATGTCTCAAACATTCATCCTACGGTCCTCCAAAATGAGTTGTTCTACGCGACAAATATTGTCTGGTGTGATGCTGATTCGTGGTTGACAATCATGTGGCTCATTCTTGACGGCTCAGGCACTCACTACCCAACTGATTTCACAAACGCAGAAAATTTACCCTATTTTTGACGCCTTTCCACACTAAAAAACGAACGGCAATACGTTGCACGATGGCGGTCAGCACTTGATGTTCACTCATGGTCGTAGCACACGCGTAAAACATGCACTCCCAATGCAACCTATGCCACACTGTTTGTAAGGTAACCAGTTATCACATACTCAAGCCACGACCTATAAAACATACATGTGCGCCATCTACAGCGTTTGCCTCGATCATATTTGAACCACCCTTGTATATTCACACCTCACCTTTTTCCCCCGAGAACATGGAAGGCTTCAATGATGAAAATTGAGAAAAGTTATATTAGAAAATTTCCAGCATAGTGAAACGCTACCAAGGTAAATTTAGGACCTCTTATGTTGGCAGATTGGCCTAGAAAATATCAGCCACACGGATAATACTAGAGGAAATCGTAAGTAAAATTTCACTATCCTTCCTTAGTCCATACCTGTAGAACGTGATTTGGAATACCAGACGAGGCGCACTTGATCGGCAGTGCAGATGATGTTGTGGCTGCAGTCACTGGACGCACCGTTGAACAAGTGTAACTTAAGCTAGGTATGCTAATGCGCTGAATGAGAGGCTAGATGACTGCTAGTGGTTTAAATCTAGCATTAAAGTGTTCATCTTGACAAAGAAGAGGATCTCTAGAGTAAATACAATGAGTAATGGAGACATACTAATCGAATCAAAGCCAGCGGTCAAGTATGTAGGGCTACTGGTTAACTCGAAGACGAGTTTCTCTGAGCTAATCTGAGCAGTGACTCAAAAGGCTACTTGGTGAGTATTGGCTCTGTCGCCTTCTACCTAACGTGGGGGGGGGGGGGGGGGGGGAGGAAAGATGGACTGCATGCCTTATCCCTGATCAGAGGCTATGTTTAAATCAAAGGCATGGTGAGAATGACTTCTATCTGACAGCTTTTGAGCGGGAACGGGTTTTATTGTTTGGAATTTGCTCCATATCCGTTCAAAATTTATAACCGTATTGAATCAAGCGCTTTTGACTTTGACTTGACTTTAGAGGTTTTCAGTCTTACCTGCACAAGATTGGTTAGTCACGGTCTCCACCTGTACATTTTGACCAATAGTAGTTAATGTTTATCATACCTGTTTTCCACCTAAAAGAGTCAAAAGAACCAAAAACTTTCTTATTTTATCGATCCGTGTGGAAAACCTATTAAGCCCCTGCTATTAAAACTTAAAATGGCCAAACTTTGGCTATTTATTTGCCTATTATATTAAAAAAGGGAAATAAATGTTGACTTGAATTTGTTTTTTTTTCAGCAATTCGATGCAATGTGCAAAGCAGAAGTGGCCTTCTTTATCGCTAGAGCGTTCATAAATGTAAGTAAACTATATTTGGAAGAAAAAAACGTTAGTCATATATTTGCATCGAAAGATTTTTATTTTTTATTCTATAAATTTAAAACATAAAAACACTTTTTCAAAATACTTTTCATTCCTAAAAATTTAACAATCATACTTTAATCAATGCTAAATTTTGTGTATCACCATTTTGAATTGCTTCTTCAAATACACTTTTGACACAATGAACAAATGCCCATGCA
The DNA here is from genome assembly GCA_963969285.1 of Odontomyia ornata. Lineage (NCBI taxonomy): Eukaryota > Metazoa > Arthropoda > Insecta > Diptera > Stratiomyidae > Odontomyia > Odontomyia ornata. The sequence goes on from OZ017741.1 coordinate 7,847,287, forward strand.
ACAATGAAGACCAGATACGAAAGGACCGTCGAACCGGTCAAAAACTCATCATCCATTATCAGGTCCAATCCCCATAAGGCGAGATCAATTCCCAAACTTACTCCTTGCACGGTTAAATAAGGGAGGAGAAAGGGTGGGTACATCTGAAAATCGTGATAAACGATTAGAGGAATCAAAGAAATCCTTGATTAAATATTGTATGTCATACCATTATTACACCAAGCAACATTAGTAGATAGAACTTAGCCATAAATGCTGCACCAATTAGTCTTGAATTTCGCCGAAATACTCCTGGCAGGACGTAGAACCTACGACTCCGAAACGTTGAGAGGCATTTGTTACCGTGGTAGACGGTAAGGAACTCATAAATGCAGCTCACCTGAAAGGAAACATGAGATGTCATTCAGGATCAAAAATGTTATAACTACTAAAAATTTGACCAAGTTATGCAATGAATGTAATCAATTCTAGCTGAGTTAAGGCTGTCTTCAATAAAAATAAAGATATATAAGACAAGTTGAATTAGCAGGAGGAGACTCCTACCAGCAGGGATTTGTAAACAAATATCGATAATTTGCAACTGTTTCGAATTTGCAAAAATGCATTGAGAGTTCAAAGATTATTTGCATTGCACACATCCTAACTTTACATTCATTTCCTCACCACCAAAGCGGTAGAATGCATGGTGCGTCTTTTTTCCATGGTATCCCCAGTAGGCCTCATCCATGTAACTACAAAATTTGATTGCTTTTTATTTTATTTTTATTTATATACTTTATGTATGATAAAATAAGTCAGATTTAAGATGGTGCTTCATGAGACTGAAAGCAAAATTGTCCTGCTTGTAAGCCATTGCTGCATTGGATGTGATCAAAGAGCTTTGTGATAGCTAAAAAACGTTTCTAAAATATCACCAGTGATAGGAAAATTCGCAAAAATATTGTCGATGAGGGAGTTACCTCTAGTTGAGGAAGCTTGGTCTATCAAGGGTTGCATTCTATGCTTTTCCATAAACCAAGTAATTCGGCATTTTCTCCTTTGCAAAAAATTTTCATTGAAATCACCAAAAATAATAGTCTTCACAGATTTGCCATGTTCTGAAGAAAATAATTGTGCCTCTAACGTGTGAATAAAGAGGTTCAGAGGGCATTTCGGTGATCGGTATGTGGTCACTAGTCGCACTCCATAAAGGTAAAATGAAATTCCCTCGCAATGACCACGCTGATCATGCTGTACTGAGAATGATTTTATATTTAGGTCTTTTTGACAAGTTTTTGAAGCTAAACTTCTTTTGATAAAGGCAATACAACCATATCCCCTATTCGAAGTTGACCGAGATGGCCCATTTGTTCGACCTATTTCTCCAAAATTGTCAAAATGAAATACGTCAGATTCTGTACTCCAAGCTTCCACGAATAAGATAATGTCTGATGCTTGAATTGCTGGATCTACAATAATGTCAGCTAAATGTTTTTTTAAGGACTCAACGTTATGGAAATAAATTTGCCTCTCATTTTGCGCCCTCTCTTCTCTTAAAAACCTGAAGGTGGGAACCAATAGTGATTCGCGTAGTCTTCTCATTTCCAAAACCACGGAGTTATTATTTCCAGGAGGAGGGGGACTCTTGAAGCTCGTATTAGAGACAATAAACAACCCTTGTGAAGTAGTTGCTCGAGAACATGCAACATACATAGCAGATCTGGTACATTTTGAAGACAAATGGACAACTACTTTTTCCATTGTTGAACCCTGACTTTTGTGTATAGTTATTGCCTCTGCTGGAACTAAAGGAAATTGGGTGCGGCGCACTTGCAAATTAGAAGATTTCCACCGTTTGATTATAAATGAAACGTAATCAATTGGAGACCAATGATTTTCTAGTCGCGATCGAAAAGCACCTTTCAATTGAGCACTATTTGATCGTTTACTCTTTGCGACGTTTAGATCGGAGAATAGCAGCCATAATCGAAGGGGTCTACGTTGCCCAGAACGTTTATTTCTCCCAAAATCAATGGCTTTTAAAATCCCAACAGCTCCATTCACAAGCCCATCAGCTAAATCGATATTCATTGTCACCATATATCGGGCACCAACTTTAAGGTGGAGCCTTTTTTTTTTTGTTTTTGTGGTAGGGAGGTGAAGGCATTTATGCCCGCCGAGTCTGGCAGTGTGGGACTCCCATGGAGGATACCTTTGGACTACCCACTAAACACCTCCCCTGTCAATCTGAGAACCTAGCCTGGAACCGTTTGACACATTACTTCGGGCCAGGTCTCGTTTTAGTACGCCGTGGGGCGCCTTCAAGCTGGGGAGTCCCTTTCCTAGCGAGAGGGGAGGGGAGAAGATGAATTGCCAGAAGAGCGATCCCCCAGCCCCAGCGCCTCCGGCTGCTGTGAGTCCCTTTTATATTTTAGGACTGCCCGAGCATAATGTGCCACCTGGTTCCATTTGTCAACCGATTCGAGCATCACCGCAACTATATTATCCGGGGTGAGCTCTCCCGTCTCCCTGTAGAGTTCCCTTCGCAGCCTGGCCCATTTGGTACACGCAAAAAATGTGTGACAGGCATTGTCCTCCTCTCCTGGGCAAAACCGGCAATCGGGAGACCGTGACTTGCCGATCTTGTGCAGGTAAGACTGAAAACACCCGTGCCCGCTCAAAAGCTGGGTCAGATAGAAGTCAGTCTCACCATGCCTTCGATTTAGCCACGGTCTCACATCCGGGATGAGGCACGCAGTCCACCTTCCCTTCGTGCAATTCCTCCAAGACTGCTGTCAATCGTTGAGCGAGCGCTGTCTCTCCTCGCGGACAACGATCTCCCTCGCATCCTCGTTTCGGCGCAGGTAAATAGCGTGGCACTCTCTAGCAAGGAGGGCGACAGGTATCACGCCTGCAATCACTCTCACCGCTGAATCGGAGACTGTTGGATACGAAGATGCAATTCTCAGTGCTCCTCTTCTCTGTACCTGTGCCAATCGTTTTCGGTATACCTCCTTGCTGAGAGCGTCGCCCCATACCTCCGCTCCGTACAGTAGCACTGACCCTACAGCACTCATCAAGAGGCGTCTTCTTGATGGGCTGGGTCCCCCTACGTTGGCCAAAAGTTGACTCAGGGCCGATATTCCCGAAGCAGCCTTCTCAGCCGTTGCCCTGATTTGCTCAGAGAAACTCATCTTCGAGTCGATCAGTAGCCCCAGGTACTTCACCGCTGGCTTCGATTCGATTTGTATATCTCCAATACTGATCATCCTTACTCTAGGGAGGTGGAGCCTTAGAGGCAGCCCAAACGTTTTTGATAGTGGCTGAGACTGTACTGATTTAATAGCTTTTTCCTTTGCCTCAGAATTTGGTTCTCCAAAAACTTCATCCAGTGCATCTACAATAGCGCCTTCAGAAACCATTTTGGACAATATCCTTTCATTATGCTCGTCAACTTGTTTGTTACTATAATAAAGATTGACAGCATCGAAAGCTTCAGCAGGAAGATTTTTTTCAGAAAAGCATCTTGAACTGATGAGAGAAACATCACTTTCAGTCATTGTCCCACCCGCCATGTTACTTAACGCTCTGGCAAATGCAGCATCATCCTTCTGTCGCATTATTTTGTTGAGCTCAAATAGTTTGAAGAGCTCCCATAATGGAGCACCACCTAAATTAGCTAAAGGGTTTCGGCTGGAATTGGGCTGAACGACCCAATTATCACCTACTGGCGTGAGTTGCCTTAAATCACCAACAGCTAGGATTGATATCCCACCAAATAATTCTCCACTCCGAAATATTTGCTGAAGCCGTGTATGTACCTGATGCAAAGTGCGTGATCCAACCATCGATATTTCATCGATTATTATTAGTTTAAGGCCTGATAACTTTGAATGTAAAGTGTTTGCCATACTTGCAGATAGTACTGGCATAGAAGAACCAGCCTGAGAAACAGGCAATAGGAACGCAGAGTGAAGAGTCTGTCCACCTATTCCATACGCAGCCTTCCCAGTTGGAGCACATAGCACTATTTTTATTTCATCAGGGTTGGAGCCCGGTTCTCCGTTAAAGTGTATACTAAGACTTTGAAATATTGCTTTAATGAGAACACTTTTTCCCACACCTGCTCCACCACTAATAAATGTATATATAGGTGGAGTCACAGAGCTCATGGTCTGAAGGAAGTGGATTATATGCAATAAATAATCTCGCTGGTCAAGGTTTAAAGAACGCGTTAGTTCCATATATGCTTCATTACTTAAAGTGGTGGGTTGCCGGACGAACTGAACAATATTCTCTCCAGCATCAATCATTGGCTTTGCTCCTGGTATCAGATCCTCCATCACATCACCCAGTTGTGGCTCATATTCAAAGTCCTTTAGTGGCTCATTGGCGTTATCTATTTCTTCCCCTAAATGTTCTGCATTTTCTTCTGCCTCACGAACAAAATCAAGAAGGCGCTCAAATTCTTCAGGTGTCCCTATGCGGTTAAATAGTTGACTATTGGTTGATATTATGTCTATATTTTCCTGAAATTTTCTATTAAGATCTACATTCAAATCTAATAGCTCGATGTTTTCATTTCTCCATGGGACGTAAAGCATTAATTGACGGCGATAGAAGTCAACATGATCTTCAATAACGGAAAACTTACTGAAACGTATAACACGAGGTTTTTGACGGCACCGAATGAACCCCAAGCCCCCCAATAGTTTCACCCAGTTCCCACCATTTTGATTGTTTGAGTGAAGTGAATCATTATCTGATGAATCATTTTGATTGGGTTTTGATCCAGTTTTGGCGTGCTTTGTATATGTGTAGAAAGCAGCAAAATATGCCAAATACATATTTTCAAATTCTTGATTTTTAGGCCGATTTATATAACGGTCCAGCGGACCTGCTTGAAAAATGTCAGTGCTGTTAGGATCCATGCTTTTAACCACTTTTACACTTTTCAGCATGTGTACTCTTTTATCGAAGGGTTAGTGTTTATGAAAATTTCACTAGCTCTTGACATAGACAAACCAAGCAAGGAATAAATGGCTTCTTGCGCCGAAATTTCAGAAGCATTCAAAAATACGTTTGATATACTTCGAAGTGACTCACGAATACCTTTATTACCTTGTTTTGCTTCTTCAACAGTAGCTCTTAGCAATTTGGACATGCTACGGTCAGCTTTGTTTATATAGTTCACTATATATATAGAACAAGCAAAAGGGTCGAGAATATACTGAATGTCCATATTTGCTCTATGAAGTGTTAAAATTTTTTCAGAATATGCATTTATCATCACTTCTTGTGGGCCGCGCTTGAGTAGAATTTTTGGCTTTTTCAATAGACTACGAATAGCCATAATATAATCATTGTGAGAAACATTTAGGAATAGTAAAAAATCATCAAACGTTTCTATTTCAATGGGAATTGCTTCCAATTTGTCGCGAACTAGTTTCCCTAACTGCTTCCACTTCTTCAATTCTGGCTCTTCAGAGTCTAATTCAGTTAAAAGCTGAGTTTTATCAATTGGATGAAAGGGTATATCAAATCTGCAAGGACGCCCCGGCTTTGGATGACAGGCATGAGTGTGCTTATGGGTTTGTAAGTCAATGAGATCTTGGGGTAATTTCGTTTTGCTACATGAGATTATTTTGTCAACAAAACTAGTAATATCTTCATACGATGAAATTTCATGAGGATTAAAGGTAGGCGCATTTTCAAGCCAAATCATCATATGGACATGTGGTGATCCACGATGTTGAAATTCTACTCTGTAATAGTAGTGGCTGATTTTATAATGCGTAAATGGACCAGCGGAACTTGACCAAGTTTTTCGGAGCTCTTGAAATCGTATGTCGAAATAAGTACTGCATATAAAAGGATCTGCTTGAATGAGCCTTGCTTTTTCTACATAAGAAAGATTACTTGCTTCTGCTTCAGTGACCGTTTCACCATCTACGACAAATTTTAACATTATAATCAGCTCTGGCCATTTTGTTTCTGCAGCAGAGAGAGTCAAGAACAAAGTTGGTACCCCAAATTGCCTAACCATTGCAAGAAGTTTCTTCTTTTCACATTCCCAATGCGATGGCGAATTTCTAATGGCTGACAAAACTTTATATCCATCATCGTGTTGGATGAGGTTGTTGACAAATTCAATATTTAAAATATTAGAAGCTGTAACGGTTTCTCCTTGAATGGTTTTTTTTCTCAGGCAAATAGAAATTCTATTTTGTATGCAGAGAACTTGCTGGTTTTTGAGAGCAGTGAACAAATAATCAACTCTCATAGCTTTCCTATCTTTTCTTGAAATTTCTGATTTAATGATATCTGAATGAGATAGTTTCACTTTAAAAATACGATTTTTACCACAATGTATCTTTTTAAATGCTAACTCTTCCATATCTTTGTCGTAGAGAAGTGATAACGGTCGTTTACCTTCACCCGGAGCCATCATCAATGTAAAGTCCCCTTCCAAATCCAAAAATGTTTCTCCCCCACCAGGATTTAGATTTTCTTCAATCTGTTCATCTGCTTCGTGGCAAGTACAGGGTTCATTTATATTGGCATCTTCATCATGTCGGTTATCGTAATCGTCCCATTCTTCATTCAAGAATATGCCTTTTTCTTGAAACCATTCACAATTGGTTAAATAGCGTGCTGCTCGACGGACAACTTCAGGCCGAATTCTTTCTTTGCGGCCATGTTTGTAGCACATTTTTCGCTTAAGCTCAACTATGATTATATGGTTATCTGTACTTGATCTAGGCAATGCAGATACCATGCTTTTGAGCTCAATGGGAACATTAATTACATTGCCCACTAAGGCATTTTGGAAGCCCAACCCAAACCCTTTACGGACTATTTTCAAAAAAATGTGTCTTGGTGATACGAGCCTCTCTTCCAGAGGAGAAAGGTTTTTTAACTCATCGGGAATGGGTGGAAATTTTAACCCATTGCATTTCGCTAGTTTGGGAACTTTTTTTACTAAAAATACTGATGCTACATGTCCTGCAGAAATTACCAAAGCTTTCAATAAAATGTTCATCAAAGATATTTTCCAGAAAATTTCTTCCGCGACTAATATCATTTGCAAATTTATCTTTAAGCGTTCGTTTACTTATTCCCTTCAAAGAACGCTTAGGCCAAAGTCTTCCACAACAAAAGCAAGGATTAATATATCCATCCTTAATATTATTGAAGTAAACCTGGCAAATACCGAGCCAACCGCTACTCTGTCTATTCTTTCTAGACTTTTTTCGAAGATTTTGACGGGACCGGCGACGAGCAACTTTATCACGCAGTTGCTCTGCCCTCCTCAATGATAAAATTGACCTTCTCAAGCGATGAGCAGAAGTGTTTCGTGCCTGCTCCACCTTTTTAGACAACAAATCCTTCCGTCTATTTCGATGCGAGGCCTGGTCACGTTTGCGTTCTAAATCCCGATATTGTTTAAGTGTTCGCGCAGTTCTTCTAAGTGATGAATTACGACATTGCTCGAAAGCCTTATAAAAATTTGATTCACGTGCAAGACGTCTCGCACGGGAATCCCGGTTTCGCTCACTAGTCCGGAATAAAAGATTTGTCCGAGCTAAACGATGAGCAGGGGTATTCTTCATTTGCTCCAAAGTTCTGTATAATTTGCTTTTACGAGCAATTTGACGAGAAATTGTATTTTGGACTTGTTCTTGGGTTCTATAAGATGTGTTTTTACGAGAAAAACGATGAGCAGAGGTATTTTTATCTTGTTCTAAAGTCCTATATAAGATATTTTTACGAGCGATTTGACGAGAAATCGTGTTTCGCACCTGCTCTCGGATTCTATAAGATGCCTCTTCACGAGCAGAAAAATGAGCAGAGGTATTTTTAACTTGCTCTAAAGTTTTATATAAGATATTTTGGCGAGCAATGCGACGAGAAATCGTATTTTGAGTCTGTTCTTGGGCTCTATAAGATGCCTCCTTACGAGCTGAACGATGAGCAGAGGTATTTTTAATTTGCTCTGAAGACCTATATAACACGTTTTCACGAGCAAGTTTACGTGAGCAAGTATTACGTTTTTGCTCTTGTATTCTAAATGAAGTATTGGCACGAGAAAGGCGGTGAGATGTTGTATTTTTCATCTGTTCCAAAGATCTGTACAACATGTCTTTCCGAGCCAAATACCGAACAACACTGTTTTTCCGTTGCTCTTTTGATTTATACAAAGAATTTTTTCGAGCTAAACGGCGCAAATTTGTATTTTTTTCCTGCTCCTGGGCTCTTCTTAGTAAATTTTCTCTAGCTAACTTATGGGCCTGTTTATTTTTAGCTTTCTATTGGCAGTGTTGTTTACTTTGCCTTTCAAGCTCCATCCACAGCTTATTCCGCTGTTTTTCTTTTTGACGAACAAGGATTCGTGATCGCGACCGACGTTTACGTTCTAAATTTGATCGGCGAACCTCATCGGTATTTTTTGCGGAAGAAGAAATAGGAGAATTTGTCTGAATTTTGATCAGCGTTTGATCTTCAACTGCATTTTCTTGAGAATGCTTTGATCGTTTATGCTGTTTTCTACGTGTTTCCCTTTCTACATATTGTGACCTGCATGTAAATATATTCTTTATTGGGTTGCCTTTTGGACGACGATAAACAGAAGGAAATGGCAAAAGTTCTTTGGACTGCAAAACTCGAAGCAAATGAGGTCGCATTTCCTCAAGAATGAAAGTCTCAAATGCCGGATTCTTTTTAAGTGCCAAACTAGTAGCAAACGCAATCGCAAATACCCCACAATCATATGAATTTGATTGCTTTTGAACATTAACGAATTGCGTTTTGTACTCAAAGGGAAAGAGACGGGATACGAAAATTTGCTGTGTTTGAGAAAAATCCTTAAAAAGAAGGCTGTCGTAAATACGCAAAATTTTCTCATTGTAGTAAATACAAGTCCAATGACCAACTTCTCCTAACATACCCCGGTAAATAATTTGCATATGACTTTCGCTTTCTTGGACAGGTTCAATCAATTCCGGAGTTAAAATATAATCGAGGGGTCTGGGATTAAACACTGTCTTATCCAAAAGAATGGAATGAAATGCCCGAATCACATCATCTTCCAGACATTCAGGCATGAGAATAGATTCAAGGTTATAGTCAAATGTAACTAATTTGTTATCCATTTGATGGGCAGATATGGGCTAATTTTATGTTTATCAAAAATATTCGAAAGACTAAGTACTTTAATTGCAACCCAACACTCTTAGCAAGATCGCTGTACATGTATAGATATGTAGATATATTGTATGTACAAATATATATGTGTTTGTAAAGATAAATGTTAATTTAATTTTTTTTAGTACATATTATTATATATTTATTTATTATTATAAAATATAATTTTCTATTCAACTAAAACTTACGTGGTGCTACTTCCAGTTGAAAAGTTTGTTCCACCGAACTCCACAGACGAGTATTATGTTCACATTAAATTCAAATCGAATTTCACTGTTTTTAATTTTGCGTGAAATACAAGGAGCACTCAATGTTAACAGTAAGCGGAACACTTTCTATTAAGTCTACACCACTAGAGATTAATTGTATTTAAATTTCAAAATTTGAAAATATATTAGTATGCTTTCAAACAGATACACAAAGGAAGGAAAAAACTGTCTTTTTATACACTATTCCACTGGTTTTTGAAAAGGTAAATGAAAAAATCCACCTTTGGGCACAAGCAAACACACAAATTAATACAAAACAATTCAAAAGAATAGAGATGCGTTGTTTTTCATCACTTATGCACTTTTCAAATAACAAAAAATTCAATTAATCAAGAATTAAATTTTTTTAAATTCACATGTATAGAATTTCTTTTTAAAAAAACTTCATATGATTATCGCGTTCAATTGTTCTTCAAGAACCGAATGTATGTTATACATATAGATTAATATACATACGGATCTTCTGATTTTAAAAAAACCCAAAAACTAATGCGACTCCTTGGATTTTACCCACTAATTACTAGCCATTCATAAAATATCATCAATGAGATTGTAAAAATATTTCCCTCAGTTGCTAAACAGAGCATTAAGCATGCATTTAGATCCTTGGCGCCTCGATAGATCATATATTCATTGTATATGCCCATAATGTAGTGCAAATTGCATTGGATTGCATATACGGGCAATATACTCATATGTCTATTCGTTTTGATATTTGGTAAGGATTACGTTCCTTGCAGATACCTACAATTCATTGACGAGTCTGTTAAGAGTAGTAATAGGCGATCGCGAAAAGGAATAATTAGGGAAAACACACAATTAGGTGTGAGTTGATGCAGCCCATGGATATGTTTAACTAGAATATTTAGTCAATTAGATTCATTAGACGCATTGCTTGGGATGTAGCATTAAGAAATCTATGGGTTTCTTGAAAAACTGTAGTCTGTTCTTGGAAGGCATTAAAACCGTTATAATATTTTCGTTCATCAGGTCCTTTCTTCTTTGTATCTTAATACGGCATTGTTTTATTGTGGTAGTTCTTTAACGAGTTCACTTTCAATGAAGTATTTTATTAATATTTTCTTCCAAGCGTTTCTCGTTTTCTTTGTTGCGATTATCCGATTTTGAATCGACTCTTTATATGTGGCTCGATTTTTAATAAATTTTCAGGATAAATGCATATATTACTAATACATTTAGATGTTTATTGCTCATGCAATTATAAAGACATATTTGCATGACAGTAATCGCGGAATTTATATCAAAATTCCTGCATATCTATGTTTTAAACCTATATTACGTGGTGTTGTTTCTGCAATTGTTAAATTTTCAATCGGCTGTTTCTTCGTTTTTGTGAAATTTGAAATATATGTTCAAATTTTTGGTGAATTAAACGATCTCTTTTGGGTTATATAGTCGAAAGCGTAGAATCTATATAATGTAGTATTTTTAAAAAAGTTGATCGAATTTTTACTACCGACGTATATGTTAGCCTTGCACTCATAAAAGCCTGCTTTCTTGACAACAAAATTTTTTCATATGTTTCTCCTCGCTATACCCCTCGAAGCAAATAAAGCCAATTCAAGACCCGTTTCGGTAAGTTCTCAGCACCTTTCATTTGATATCCATATTGGCTGCCTTTGGTAAAAAAAATTGTTTACGGGTCACTCCCCGTTATAGTGAGACCCCCCTTAAAACCTTATAATTTTCTCTCTACAGCTTTAATGAGGACGCTATTTTTCGCCTACGTACAAAAATTTGCATTCCTAGCTTATGTGTTTTCCGAGAAAACTTGCTTTGAAATGGTTTTACAAAACTCTAAAAACAAGTTAAAGAGATGTACATTTTTAAAAAAAATCCATTGCTTCTCCATTTTCAACGGTCACCATTTTGTTGCAAACTAAAAAAAATCACTCAAGTGATGAATTCCCAAGAACGTCTTATCTTATCAGAAAAGTTTAAGAAGGTTAAATCAAAACTGCAGTGTCTGATTCCATGGAAAGTCCATAAAATACCGAAATCGTGTGTTATTGTTGTTTTAAATAGACAAACTTCAAATGGGTATAACTTCCGTGAATATGACCCGATTTTCATCAAACTTACAGAGTTTAAGGTACCAATAAAAAACTACTTAAATATTGAATTTCGTTGAGTTTAAGGGTGTCCATACAATTTTATTGGGGAAAGTGTGAAATTTGAAGATCATACTATTATCAACAAAGTTGAGCGAATTTCGACTTCTAAGGTATTTGCTGTTGTTGTACTCATAAGCACCTACTTCCATAATTTTTTTCAGATTTTTCAGATCACAGGTGTCCAATCGCGAGGGGGGGGGACACAAATTTTTCGTACATTTCCCCTTCCCCTGCACCCATTGAAGAAAAAAATGTCAGTTTAAAACCTGTTTTGAAAAGTTCTTATCAAGACCTTTCATTTGATACCCATATCGACTACCTTTGATGAAATTTTTTTTTTCGGGGGCCACTCCCCTATATGGGGAGACCACCCTTAAATACCTTTTAAAATTTTTTTGTAGTTGAACTTTGAAGAAATCACCACTTTACACCTACACACAAAATTTGATGTTTCTAGCTTAAGTAGTTTCCGAGGAAAACTGCTGTGACACACGGACGGACGGACGGACAGACGGACAGACTGGTCGCGAAACTAGTAGGGTTTTGTAAAATTATTTTACAAAACCCTAATAATCTAGCTCTAACAGAAGAGCAGTAAATTGTCGCCTAGACAGATTCCTTTCTTTTACTTCAACAAAACTCTCAAAGAAATGTGGTAAATCTCAAATTTACTCAACGTGATTGCCCATTCACACAAAAATTGTACGAACAGACATTATTAACCCAATACAAAGGTCAAAAGTAAAAAGAGACATAAATCACCATTAAGTTCTAGCTTCTGTTCAAAATCAGACACTTTCAATCGCACATAAATTTTACAATTCGCACTTTTCCCCAAATGCTCCAAAAAGAGCGAAGGAGAGAGTAACAGAGCAAATATATTATAAAATATCTGACAGTGGATGCCTACATCCTGACCTACTTCTTCATGAAACACAAAAGCGTTAATATTTTCCCGGACCAAATTGAGTCTGCAAAATTTATAGATATCACTCCTCCTATCTTCCTCTTCATTTAAGGCCATAACCTTTGCTTTATTCTCCATTTTAACTCTCTCAATCGACTGGCTTTACTGTTTCTGCTTCTCAAAGAGCTCTTGCGCTTATTTGAAATTGCCGTTAAAAATCAAAGGCAACGAAAGACATCCTGTTGGAACTAATTATTAGGGTTGCTTGGGTACATTTTATTGTCATGAACTTGATGACATTCACATCCACCCCATTCCAGGAATGACTTTGAAATTCTTATCATTTGGCATTCTAATTTTATCTTTAAGTTTGGCACAACTGAATGGAAATGTTAAGGCACAAACAAGAATTAGAAGAAGAGAGCGATGGAGAGAGCATTTGGATGTATACACAAATGAGAAGAAAATTTGGCTTTTAGACATAAGGCTTGCAGCCTTACAAGGAAAACATTCAACGCTTTACTGAACTTTTTGGGAAGTTTTAATGAAAACTTTGCCGGAAGTTTCAAAATGAATGACAACAAACAACGAAGGCTGAATCACTCGCTCCTTGTTATCAAACTTAGGAGAAAGTTTTATTATGTTGAGGCCAGGTGTGGTGGTTACAGTGAACATTTCGATTGTTCCGATGGTTCAATGAAACAAGAAACACCAGCGATGAATATTTGAGGGAGTTTTTTGAAGAGGAAATTCTCTTTGACTTTTATGGAGTAAGGAATAATTAAAGACAAATTATTGGTCACTTAGAATCATGCAATTCAAATCAACGATAAAGCCTGTTATAATTCTTTATATTCTACGGGACATTCATACTTAAATGTTTTCAAGTCCAAGCAGTTAGTTGACTTATATCAGTCAAAGCTAATTTAGTGAGTACCAAATGTTTGTCACATGCTTGGCAATCTCCAGCAAAAAGGCTGAGCCAGCTGATTTTGTTTTGTAGTAGGGAGGTGAGGTAGGGGGTCTCTTTCCTAACAATCTCTTCCCCTCCCTCCCTTCCCGCTGGAAAGAATACTCCTGCAACCCAAAGGCAGTCCAGGTTAAGTTGTCAGGTTTATAGAGAGGGGAGTTTAGTAGATAGTCTAGGAACAAGGTTCAGTTGGGCGTCCACACACCAGGCGTAAACAGCTCCTGGACCATCCACTAAACGAGTCCCTCTATAATCCTGACAACCTAACCTAAAGCGCCTTCGGGATGCAGGAGTCATCTTTCCAGCGGTAAGGAAGAGAGCGGAAGGGACTAATAGGAAAGAGACCCCTACCCCCGATGCCTCCCGGTGCTGGAGCGTATCGTGTTTATCCGTCAGAAATGCCCAAAAATTATGTGCCACTCGGTTCCATATGTCAAATGATTCAAGCATGTCTCCAAATTTAATTTCTGAGGATAGCTCTCAAAGTTCGATAGAGAGTTCATGCTGCAGCCTATCCCATCTTTTGAAGATAAGTAATGTTTGGTAGGCGCCATGCCCTACTCTTCGACAAAGCAGCGGTGACCAGTGCATGCTGACTCGGGAACAAAAGTGAGAACATCACTGTACGAAATCATTTTTTGCCTCCTGATTGCTTAAACAATTTCCTATAACCTGAACTCATATTAGCGTCATCATATTTTCATTTAAATTCTTGTAAGCTTATTTTCTTCTAAACTCACTGGAATGTGCACGTAACATGATGCATGTTTTGTCTAGCGCGCACCCATTTATGAATTTACCTTGTGCGCGTCGAAAAATTCCCATAGCGAGCGCAACGTGATCTATGTGTCTATAAGACACATGAATTATGTGGCACTTCAAAATTTGTGGGAACCATATTCAGATGAGTTTAGCAATTCGAATAGTGAAGTAAACAATTGTAGATTAGATATAAGAAAACTTTTATGTGAAATACAGTCAGTCAAGTTTGGCCATCAAAGGAGACAAGTTGGTTTTATTCCTTCTGCATATATTGAATTAGTTGATACAAGCATCGGCTAAAGTCAATTTAAATGAGTACTTTTGGTTGTCTCAGTACAAGAACTGAGGCAACAGAGCTTTGGTATAGAGCCAAAGTGAGCGCAAAAAGCCTTGAGCTTAAAGTAACATTTATTATGAGCAGCATATTTAAATAAATTGTCATCGATTTCAAGCTTGTTAACGGAAAAATCTGTGCAATTTGTATGAAGGCCTAATGTTTTAATGTCTGGCTGGTCTACGATCATCCACGTACAGAAGGCAAGGAAGAAGTAATCAAGGACAGTGCATTGGAATGTATACTTAAGTATACTTCTCATACGGAGATATCCCATAAGAACGTGGGAACCTCTCGACTATTGCACATTTACCACATTTTGATGCAAAAACAAGCGGCCACCAGAGTTCTCAATACATACTTATTCGCAATTTAGAGTACTACCTTATAAGTGTCAAGTCCCGATGCCATATCTCCAAGAGCTGTAAACAAGAAAAATCAGTTAAACCAAGATATCAGGTATACAAGCCAAACGAAAGCTCAGTACCGTGTACATACATACTTAGGAAGAAGTAACGATGAAAACAAAACTATGTGGAGACAGTAAGAGATACTGTAACAGGTATTAACCAAAAGAAATGAGCTGAATTATATGATGTCAAAAGCAAGGAAGCAGTTGAAAAAGAAATGAAATTTACAAAAAAAAAGCATTCAACAACCAAAAAGGGGCAAAGAAGAACACTATTATACCCTCAGAAGAGAAGCTTTAAAAGTGTTCCGAAGGAAGTAACAACTGACCATCAACACCAAGATTCAACAAATAAGCAAAATATGACTATATATGAAGTCAGATTGGCATATTCCTCTATTTAACATCTAAAAGATCGTTTCAATCCACAATCAAGTCCTCGAAAAAGTGCACAAAGATCAATCATAGGTAACCCTGTCGAAATCAAAAACCAATGCTGCAATATTTCCAGAAGTTATTCACAGTGCCCCTGAAAACCACTTCAGCTATGAAAATTTCAAGAGCAGAACAAGTGGTTTCGATTCGACCACCAACAAGAGATCAATAACAAGCAGCAGGTCTTGCTCTTGGAAAAAAAATAAGGCTCCTAGAATAGACGGAATACCAGTAGAACAATTTATCGAGTATTTGGATTATACTTGCGAGAAAGTCAAAAAAGAAGAAACGTTTTTTCACCGGGGGTATGGAGGAGCCCGACGGCTTCCCAATGCTGGGGGACCCAGGACCAAGCATTTCTAATACAATGAATAAAAAAATCATGAAACGGAAAAACGATCATGACAGCTGTAAGCATGGCAAGCGTATTACGCTTTCAAATGAAGAATACGAAAGAGTAACCAGAGAAAACGCAAAGGTTACTGAACAAAATTATGAGATGAAACTCCGTATATAACGTTTGGAGGACATGATCCGGACATTAACAATACAAAAGTGATGAAGCCACAGAATACGTCCAGCAAAGAAGAAGCGATAACAGATAAGAAGAACGAGAAAATAGGAAGCGACAACAAGCAAGACCACACAAAAAGCTCAAAAATATAAAGTAACATTACAAGATACGAACAAGACATCAATCCATGATGCTGAAAACATACTAAGGGTAGGAGGAGCACACGACAGCGCCAATTACTATGTGATACTGTCTGCGATGAATGACGAAATGGACATCGAGAAAGAGTGCCAAGATAACATAGGCAATATTAATGATTGTAGTAATAACTTTATTGAATATTTAAAAACGAAAAATAAGGAGAAGGAGAAGAAGCCAACTGGTGTGTCTGCTGGTTTTCCTATTGAAAATATTAAGATAACTGAGAAAGTTCCCTCGGTTAATGTCTTTGGGCAGCGTGGAGGGGATATGGTTCGGCTATTGGCAGCCGAACATAAGATCGGCAATTTCGAAGTTAAGAGAGTGACCACTGATGAACTCACAATCAAGACAAAAACATTGGCTTCAAGCTACCGAAAGATACTCTTAATAGTGTCAAAGCTCGCCACTTCACATATACGCCAAAGGCGGAAAAAAATCAGACCTTCCTGTTGAAGGGCTTGGACTGTGGGGAGAATACAGTTGATCTCCTTGAAATATTACAGGAAGCAGCACTAGCTGCCAAGTTCATCAGTGTGAAAAATTTTGTTACCAGGAGATCAACTGTTTTACCTGTATTACCATTTTATTTAGCCCCGATTTCGAACGATATCTGTCCAAGTGCCCTCCAATAGGTAATATACTTAAACTTTAGAGTTGTGAGGTGGGAACACCTCCAGAAAACTGAGGTCAACCAGTGTTACAGGTGCCAAAGATTCGGTCATTTGGATGCCAATCGTGCCATGCGCTATCGCTCTGTTCAATGCAAAGATATTCACGCCCCCGGTGAATGCAAATTGGCTCAGATAGAACTTAAAGAAAAACTATATCGTGTTAACAGCGGTATATTTGGTCATCCAGCATCATATCGAGGATGTCCTTGGTATCAAGATGCAAGAGTTAAATTTTCTCCAAGACAATCCCAAGTACATCGCAATTTGTTACCTCCCAAGTTCATCAAACCTGGAGTATCATTTACACTTGCTACCAGAGGACCAGCAGAAAAATATGTAAATAAAATAAATAATGCAAGTGGCAATAATGAGCTGCTTCTCAAAATTTACCAACAGCTTGAATCTCTTTCAGAAACAATAAGTAAACAAGACCAAAATGTAAATTTCGTTTTTCAACGTTTAGACCAACATGCTTCAAATTAGTTTGCCATCCTGGTAAGGATTCATCTCATCTCGATCAACGTCAACTACCTTGTTGCTATACATCACCGTGACTGTCTCTTGGAGTTCTTGTCAAGCAAAAGCCTGACATTATACTTCTCACTGAAACCCACCTCAATTCATGGCACTCCATGACATTCAAGGATTTTTAATTCGTAAGAAACGATAGGGTAAACAGTGATGGGGGAGGTGGTATCGGGATATTGGTGAGAAGACCCTATTGTTTCCAAAATATTGAAAAAGTCGAATTCAAAAGCTTTGAACCTCTGGAAGTGATCGTTATCAAAATTTCACTGCCAGGTGGGGATAACATCTTCGTTATCTCTGCCTATGCAACTGGTGGAACTGTTCTCAAGCTCAAGGAGGAACTCAATTCCTTGTTTGAAATACTCGAATTGAACAGGCTGCATAGTTATTATATTTTTTCTGGTGACCTAAACGCCAAGCATACATCATGGCTGAACGCCACCAATAATCTATGATGTGTATTCCTAAAATCGAGGAGAACAGAGGTCCAAATTGAAAACAGGTGCAACCTATATGGGTCGGAGTTCCCAACAAACCCTAGGGCAAATTCATTTTGGACCTCTGCATTGCTGACGCAAGACTTGATTTCGGCTTTAATAGTCCTCAACGGAAACTGCAGGTGCTTCTCTATGATAGCGACCATAACGCTATCGAAATGGAAATCAATCATCAAAGGGATGATTTCTTCCTCATTCCAGTTCAACACGAAAATCATCGGTTGAACTTAAAAAAAAAACTGACTGGGGAAAGTTTCAAAAGAAGTTTAATCTGGAGTACTAGAAGCAGTGTCCCCCTTCTGATGATGGCAACTCTTGCTCAATGGTTCCTAATGACAGGAATCTAACTAACGATGAAATAGATGCCTATTTGTCGAAGTTGGAGAAGCTGACGTTAGAAATGATTGAGAAAGTAGTTCCCAAAATTCAACATCGAAACAATATGGAAGGATATGAAACACCAACCATTCCAAGGTTGGAAAGATTGAAAAGCATTCTTCTCACCCTTTTCAACAATATTTATTGACGATTTTTCGACTACAACCGTCCCTCGTGGAATTTGCTGAAATTACACCTGAAGAATGTCTGGAACTTAATCCGGTCATACTTCAGGAGTGAGGTCAGCAATCAATGAGTGGAAAAACTGGGGGTATTAGCCCACAGGACACAGGACACAGGCGTTTTCACGAAAGTGAATAGTTTATTCTGCAGAAAGTCTCGAGTGAAGGCATCGAATCTTAGAACCGCTAGTGGTGAGATAAATCTTCTCGATAGGGTTGGTGTTGAAATTGATACTACGACTCCAGGAGAGAAATGGAAACAGAATTATATGTGATGGATTGCAGAAACTTGCCCTGATTGGAACACATTTTGAATTGGTTCATATACCGAACCTAGAGAGAGGGAATCAAAGAGGTCGTTGAAGCAAAAGTTTCCGACTTCAAATCAAGCTTGAGCGGCAAATCAATTCTTCATTTCAATGAAACATTGACATCTGACCTCATACCGTGCTTGTTTTTGCGCTCGTGTTTCATATTTGGCAGGATAAACAACAAGAAATCATGTGGTATTGATGGTATTTCAAATAAAGTTCTCTGACTTATGCCTGAGGTCGCTATTAGGAATTATTGCGTATTGTTCAACAACATGTTGTGTATAATAGGAAGAAACAACTGACCATCAACCCCAAGATTAAACAGATAAACAAAATATGACTATACATATATGGTCAGATTGGCATATGCCTCCATTAAACAAAGAGCGATCATAGGTAACCTAGTCGTAATCAACAACCGATGCTGCAATATTTCCAGACGTTATTCACAGCACCCCCAAAAAACTACTGCAGCTGTGAACATTTCAGAAGCATATTTTGAGGTCCTGGTTTCATCACCAACCGGAGATAAATAACAAGCAGCATTACATACCCTCAGGAAAGATCAGCGTCCTAGAATAGATGGAATACCAGTAGAACTGCTCCAGAGGAGGCGTTCCTAATCAAGTAACTTTCTCCATCGACTAATATGGAGAATATGTTCTACGGAGTAATTGTCAGAGGACTGTAAAAAAGTATGTGTCCTGTACACAAAAAGAGAGACAAATAAAGGTGTGAAAGCAATGCAGGATGTGCTTCACTGTGTGCGTCATATAAATTGCTCTCCAAAATAATAGGGAGAAAATTAAAGTCTTTATTTATCAGAATAATTCCAATTACAATATAGAGTAAACAATAGCACGGATAGGAGAAAGAGGAAAAAACATGCAATAGTAAGACAAGGCAATAAAACCAGCAAAAATTAAAAAAAAAATTACTAAGAGTGAGAGGGCGTATCAAGGTGCCTTTTGGGCAGATAGATCAACGATAGACCAATTGCTTACAGTCAAACTGGTACCTGAAAAATGCTGAGAGTTCAACATTGACGTACACTAAATTTTCGTTGAGTTTAAGCAAGGACATGGCAGTATTGATCGTAATGCACTGTACCAAATAATGCTTTGCTTTGGTATCCCAGCTGAATTAGTCCGTCTTACCAATATGACAATGACGTTGATAGCTTCCCGATTCCACATCAGTAACCAAAACACCAACACCTTTGACACAAATATTGGACTATTGCAGAGCAATGGGCTGGCCCCTATGCTATTCAATTTGAATCTGGAATATGTCATATGAAAGCTACCTGTCGATACAAGAGGTACGTTATTATACAATTTGAGTGAAGTAGTAGCCTATGTGGACAAAATCAACATTTTGTCACGGTTATTAACAACTGCCAAAGAATTTTTACTGAAACTCGACAACGAAACAAAACCAGTTGAGCTACAAATCGATGAGAATAAAACAAAACTCATGACGCAGTTGAGTAAAAATACCTCAAAGATTCAAAATATCACACTTGGTAAATACATTGAAAAATGCGGGCAAATTTGCATATTAAGGTGCTAAAATATTAAGAACCAGTATGGAAGGATACGAAGTACTTCGAAGAATACAGCTTGAAAATAAAATATTACTTTCAATTTTGACGATCTTTTAGACCAGCTGCATACATAGTATAACAAAACTCCAAGTATAAAAATCTGTAATAAGACCTGTGCTATGCTATGGAAACATATTGAACGCCTTCGAGGGACGAGTCATGAGGCAAAATATCGGAGTAAAACTGGATGGGGACCAACGGTGAATTTGATACAACCATGAGCTGTACGAAATTTTTGACGAACCAGAGGTTTGAACGATTGTAAGATCGCAGGAGCTGTAATGGACTGGTCATATGAATTGTATTGACAAACGAAGGATATCCAAAAAGGTATTCATTGGGAGAACTCAATTGTGGATACTAGTGGGGAAACCGGGAAAACGTGGCCTTACTCAGTTGACGTTTATCCCTGCTCGGATTTCGAAAGTACAGAACCAATGGATTTATCGATAGTGCCCTCAGACCGGGAACCAAACGCGTCCCCAGGGTTGCGGATTGCAAGGTTCGCTGCGAATAACCAATAAGCAGCCGTGGACAATGGTCGGCAGTGAAGGAAGAGTCTCAGGACAAATACCTGAGTGTCAATGATCTTCACTGTGACATGACGAAATATATGGCGTCATCAATTATCCATATATCCTGGCAGTAGGTGAAATGCTATGGGAACGGAAACCCAGACAGAAAACCAAATCATGAAGGTCCACAAGGGGAACCAAATAATGGTGCAGGGGGTCGGATCCCCAGTACCGGCGGCAGAGGGTAGTGAGCGAGCAGGCTCCCGGCCGTCGTCATCCAGCGACTGCAATGTTAAAGAAGTGGTGAACTTGGCTTCTGTAACAGATATAACTTCAAGCAAACAGGACGCTAGCACGGAGAACCCTTTCAGGCAAAAACCGCTGTCGGCAAGAACACCGATAAAACAAGTCACCGATTGCGGGGGGAGGCAGCAAACCCCAGAAACACTGTCAAAGTCAACATCACAGGGTAAATCATCGGAGACAGACCACAGACGGACTAACGAACGAAAGAAGGCAGAGTGCGTTGTGCAACCTGGCATCATTGCGGCCTTTGGGCGCAGTAGAAGGACTATGCGCACCCCGGAGCGTCCAGTGCAAGACGTACACAATCCGGATCAAGCTGCACCACCAAAAGAGGCCAGTGTAAGACTGGGGGAGGGAGAAGCTTTGCCATTGGCCGACGCCACTTCAAACGCGACCCAAGCGATAGAAGCAAAAGGGCTAGGAAACGGGCCTGTCCCAAGAGGTGGCGCAAAATAACACAATCGCCCTTGACCGCGCCGAAGAGGAGCGGCTTACTCGGAAAGCGGGGACTATCGTCAAACAACTGAGGGCTGCCTGCGAAGTGCAGAAAAACATAGGCAAGAGTGTCAAGAATGGCATTCTTGAACTGAAGGAGCTTTTTTGCCGCATAACGCACTACAGGCGGAGGTGGCTTGCAACCTAAAAGCACCAAAAAGACACGCTCTCCCTCGAAGCATCAGTGGGTCCTAGCAGCAGCAAAAGAATGGCCGGTAGCCCAATTGAAGGACCGTGAGAAAAGGAGGAAGGACGAGACCATAAACGAAGTTGACACTCCAGGCGAGGAGTTTCATGTGGTGCGAAACAAGGCAGCGAAAAAAGCGGCCGAAAAGCTACTCCTAGAAAAAACAGACAAAGAGTTCAACCACGAAAAGAACAAAGAACCCCCCGATATACCGCAGAAAACAAAAAGCAAACCGCGGCGCAAACCCTTGCGAGAGGCAGTGCTTATTAAACCC
The DNA here is from genome assembly GCA_963969285.1 of Odontomyia ornata. Taxonomy (NCBI): domain Eukaryota; kingdom Metazoa; phylum Arthropoda; class Insecta; order Diptera; family Stratiomyidae; genus Odontomyia; species Odontomyia ornata. The sequence continues at coordinate 7,869,359 of OZ017741.1, forward strand.
ACTAAGGGCCGAACCTACGCAGATGTCCTCCGTGAAATTAAAGGAGCGGTCAAGCCAGACGACACCAAAACTGCCATCAAAGCAGTTCGACCAACCCGGACTGGTGGCCTGCTGATGGAATTCGGGCCAGTGGCCACAAACAAAGATGCATTCCGTGACGCGGTTCAAAAGGTTCTTGGAGATGCGGCAAATGTTGCCTCGCTCGAACCAATGGCCACCATGGAAATCAGGGACCTCGACTGCGTCACGGACAAAGCTGAAGTAGAGGATGCCATTAGGAGGGAGTTCCCCAGCTTAAGTGAAGTCAAGGCAAGATTGACACGCGAAAACACAAGGGGGCAACGCATGGCTATTGTTGAACTAGCTGATAAAGACGCCCAGCAAATCCTGGTGGAGGGCAAAATTAAGATAGGTTGGGTGATCTGCAGGATACGGAGAAGAGCGATCCCTATTCGCTGCTTCAGATGCTTCGAATACGGACACACCGCGTATGGCTGTAGGGGACCCGACAGGAAATCTCTGTGCTACAAATGTGGTGAAACGGGGCACAAAAGGAAGGAGTGCACGAACGAGGCAAAATGCATTCTTTGCAAAGATGCGAAGCTAGCACCCGGCGACCTCAAACATGAGCCGGGGACAGGGAGATGCTGGGTTTTCAAGGAGGCCCTAACTAAAGCCAAATCGATACTCAAATGATCCGTATCCTGCAGGTCAATTTGCACCGAAGCACAAAAGCCCAGGACCTACTTGAGCAGTTTGCGAGGGATAAGAAAGCTGACCTCCTGTTGCTGAGCAAGCAACACCATAAAAAGGACTCGCAAGCGTGGTACCCTGACAAATCTGGTACCTCGGCCATCTGGGTTTGAGACAGCGCCCGCCTTCAGGTGCAGGGCCATGCACGCGGGGATGGTTTTGTGTGGGTGCGGTGTTCAGGGATAACATATTTCAGTGTTTATCTGTCGCTTAACGAAGCAATGCGATCTTTTCGAACTAAACTCGATGCCCTGGAGGACGCTGTCTCCAACACAGAGGGCCACATGCTGGTCGGGGGAGACTTCAACGCTAGAGCCATTGAATGGGGTATGCCACAATCCGACCCCAAGGGGAAAGCAAATATTGGACATGGCGGCAAGAACAGCGCTTTTTGTCCTAAATACTGGTAACACCCCTACTTTCCGCCGATGGGGTTGCGTAGGAACCATACCCGATGTGACACTCGCTTCGGAGTCCCTGGTATCTAAAGTACACAACTGGCGAGTACTAGAGGACTACTCGGCTAGTGATCACCAGTATATAGCGGTTGAGATTCACGACAGTGCCACTCTGCGTGCATATGCCCAAACTTCAATCCTCGGATGGAGGACTGGGAGGATTGACGTTAAGAGGTTCACTGACGCGCTTACGGCGGGCGCACCGTTGCTGGGAGCTACGCCAGGGAGTGGAGGGCCTACAGCCAAGGACTTGGTGAACTCAACTATGAGTACCATCATCGCTGCTTGCGAGTCTTCCATGCCCCGTCGGAGACCCCGACACGGTAAGCCTCCAGTATACTGGTGGTCAAACGAGATCGCCGAACAAAGAAGCGACTGTCACAAACTTCGGCGAGAGGCCCAGCGGGCGGGAACACGGGAGGAGGCAGACACTAGGCTCGCAGCATACAGGTCCGGCAGGAAATATCTTCGCAGGCTTATTAACAAGAGCAAGGCCCGATTCTGGCAAGACCTCGTGGACGATGTAAATAGGGATCCGTGGGGCCTTGGCTACAAGCTGGTCATGGGGAAATTTGGTGCCGTACGGAAGCCTTGTATACATGACGCGGAAAAGATGGACGCGATAGTGCGGGGACTCTTCCCCGCCCATCCCGTCCGTGTTCACGCTGTCCATGGTGAAACAGCAGTCGAGTGCCCACTCTTCACACAGCTGGAACTGGAGGAGGCAGTCCTCTCCCTGAAAGCGAGGAAGGCTCCAGGTCCAGATGGTGGTCCAGCTGAGGTTTTGCAGCTCGTCTATCACCATTGGGTTTTCCCAGTACGATGGAAGGTGGCGAGGCTCGTGCTGGTCAGCAAGGGGAAGGGAAATCCCGAATCACCATCTGCATACCGCCCGTTATGCATGCTAGACACGGCTGGGAAAGTGCTAGAGAAACTCATCAAGGGAAGACTCACTGACGCGATTCGTGCTGCTGGGAACCTATCTCCTCGGCAGTTCGGCTTTAGAGCAGGACGTTCTACCATTGATGCGATTGCAGCGGTGGTGAACGCGGTCCAAAAGGCAGAGGCATATAGTCGCACCAAGCGGCGGATCGTCCTGTTGGTGACACTCGACGTCAGGAATGCCTTCAACTCCGCTAGATGGGTGGATATTCTGGACACGCTGGAAAACTCTTTTCAAGTTCCAGAATATCTAATGCGGCTTTTGAGGAACTACCTAAAGGACCGAAGCCTGCTCTACAACACGACACAGGGCCAACGAAGGATGGAAATTATATCGGGTGTTGCTCAGGGATCTATCCTTGGTCCGGACCTGTGGAACGTGTCTTACGACGGGCTACTGAGACTTGAGATGCCAGATGAGTCGCGCTTGGTCGGCTATGCGGATGGTGTTGCGGCTCTGGTCGCTGGACGCACCGTTGAACAAGCGCAACTTAGGCTAGGTATGCTAATACGCCGAGTGAGGGACTGGATGACTGCTCGCGGGCTCAGTTTAGCACTGGAGAAAACCGAAGTGGTCATCTTGACAAAAAAGAGAATCCCTAGAGTAAGGATGATCAGTATTGGAGATATACATATCGAATCGAAGCCAGCGGTGAAGTACCTGGGGCTACTGGTCGACTCGAAGATGAGTTTCTCTGAGCAACTCAGGGCAACGGCTGAGAAGCCAGCGGTGAAGTACCTAGGGCTACTGATCGACTCGAAGATGAGTTTCTCTGAGCAACTCAGGGCAACGGCTGAGAAGCCAGCGGTGAAGTACCTGGGGCTACTGATCGACTCGAAGATGAGTTTCTCTGAGCAACTCAGGGCAACGGCTGAGAAGGCTGCTTCGAGAATATCGGCACGCTCGCTCAACGATTGGCAGCAGTCTTGGAGGAATTGCACGAAGGGAAGGTGGACTGCGCCCCTCATCCCTGATGTGAGACCGTGGCTAGATCGAAGGCATGGTGAGACTGACTTCTATCTGACCCAGCTTTTGAGCGGGCACGGGTGTTTTCAGTCTTACCTGCACAAGGTCGGGAAGTCATGGTCTCCCGATTGTCGGTTTTGCCCAGGAGCCAAGCTGCGAAGGGAACTCTATAGGGAGACGGGAGAGCTCACCCCGGATAATATAGTTGCGGTGATGCTCGAATTGGTTGACAAATGGAACCAGGTGGCACATTATGCTCGGGCAGTCCTAAAAGATAAAAGGGACTCGCAGCAGCCGGAGGTGCTGGAGCTGGGGGATCGCTCTTCTAGCATTTCCTCTTTCCCTCTCCCCTCCCGCTAGGAAAGGGACTCCCCAGCTTGAAGGCGCCCCACGGCGTACTAAAACGAGACCTGGCCCGAAGTAATGTGTCAAACGGTTCCAGGCTAGGTTCTCAGATTGACAGGGGAGGTGTTTAGTGGGTAGTCCAAGGGTATCCTCCATGGGAGTCCCACACTGCCAGACTCGGCGGGCGTAAATGCATTCACCTCCCTACCACAAAAAAATGGACTGAGACAGTTGGAGGCGCTTGTTGCAGGAAGCAATGGCCAGAGAGGGGCTGCAGTGCTACGAAGAAGAAGAATAAGTTTTATAGCCAGTGTGGCCTCCCATCATATTTCGAGATCAACTTTGATCTCTCTATAGTCGAAGCTCCTAAGCACAATGGTAGAATTTTCCCCAACTTCAGTATTTATGCGAAGTTGGGAGCTTTCACGCTATTTATGGCATCTTTGGCTAACTTTAAATCAACCAGTGGGTTCGTTTTTATTGTTTTGTCTGATTCACTTCTTTTACTTCAAAATTGTTAATCTCATGTTTGGATTCCCATAGCCAAGCCCTACCTTCCACCCTGCCTATAGACGTGAGTCGGTAGAAATTCATCAATATTCTTATTATTTTTTACAGAAAAACCAGCAGACACACCGGTTACCTTCTCCTTTCTTTTAAATTTAAATATTCTATAAAATCATCATTAGAATCGCAATTTTTATTATTAACTTTAGTCTCGACAATCCATTTCAGTACCCAATGCAGAACGCACTGCATAATAATTTGCACTACTGTCACTCCCTCCTCCGCTTATTATATATTTGGTATCTAATATTGCTGATTTTCTCGCATCTTACATTGCTGGCATCTTTATTGTTTGTACTTTTTGCGTGTATTATTTTTTGCACTTGGGTTATCGTTGCATGGCTTCTTTTAAGGGTGTTGTAAAATAATTTTACATTTGCCTACTAAAATAGCGTCCTGTCCTTTTATAAGGTTCTTAAGGGGGATGTCCCCACATAGGGGAGTATATGGATATCAAATGAAAGGTCTTGATGAAAACTTTTCAAAACAGGTCTTAAACTGACACGTTTTGCATCAAAGGGTGCAAGTAGAGGAGAAATATACGAAAAATTTGTGTCCCCCTCTCCAGCCTCCACGCGATTGGACACCTGTGATTCGAAAAATTTGAAAAAAAATCTAGAAAGTAGGCTTAACAATTACAATCCCAACAAATACCTCATAAGTTAGTATTCGATAACTTTATTAATAACTGTACATTTCGCAAATTTTGCATTTTCGCCTATGAAACTGAAAGATTACCCTTAAATTTGCTTGAAACAGGAGTTTTAAAAGCACGTTTGTACGTTACGAATGCTGGATGTAGAATCCATTTTTAAATTCATTTGGATAGTCAGATAGTCTGCACCTAATACCCACTCCAGTATCAGTTAAACCTATCATCCGACGATCCAAAATGCTTATCAGGCTTTAGGTAGAAAATATGGGACTACCCTCTTGAAATCGGATTTGCGTGAAAACAACAATAAGCCTCACTGGCTTTAGTATTTAGGTTAACTTAAACTAACTCGAGTAGTCCGCGTGGTGTAGTGGTTAGAGCACTCACCCCGTGAGCAGAAGGTACCTGGTTCAAATCCCGTTGGCGGCTATTAGATTTGTTTCGAGTGATTCTTCAGACGGGCTTTAAGCCTGTTTAGTTACGATACATACTGGTTTAAAATCAGAACGCATCGTAGCTAGGTGGAAGGACACATGGCCAAAAGCGTGGTACTGTCCATATCACTTTCCTGAGTGCCAATACGTTCGATCAAGATGATGAGATACTCTAACTACCTCTAAGCGAAGGAATCAAAGGAGCTGTACTGCTTAAGCAAAAAACTAACTTGATTCAAAGTTTTTCATCTATGCACCCTAAAGCGGATCAAACAAATAATTTATGCGGTGTCTACTAAATTTTCAAGGGAAAGCTAATGGGTTTTAAGCACTCAGTGCCTATCATGATAGAGAAGCATACCGAGAGTGGTCCGATTACTACTTATCCTACAAAAGAAAAGCGAAAATTTTAGAAAAGTGGTAATTTAGTTCTCAACATAATCTCCTGTTTGCTCGGTACACTTCGCCCGGGAATGCTGCGACTACTTTCACCAGTCTGAAAAATACGTTTTCTCGAGGTCTGCAAAGTAAGCCACCGTGGTGGCAAAGATTTACTCATTCGACTCAAAATTCTGCCCAGCGGGTGACTTTTTCAAGTTTAGAAACAAAAAAGTTGCACGGGGCCATATCTGGGGAATACGGTGGATAGAGTAGCAATTTGCTGCCCAAATTTGGCCATGACGATGGTGAAGGTGTGAGCGTTTTCTCTGAGATTCCGCATCGAGTTGGCCCAAAATTCAGCATAGTAGAGCCCTGTGACCGTTCGCACTTCCCCAGGTAGTCGATGCAGATCACACGTTGTGAATCCCAGAAAACGGTGGCCATGATCTTTCAGGCTGATAAGACATTCTTTCTCTTCTTCTAAGCACGTTCGCCTGGTGAACTTCGCTGTTTCGACTACTCCTTAGCCTCTGGTGTGTACCAGTGTAGCCATGTTTTGTTGGAGGTCAAAAAACGACACAGAAACTCTTTCGCATTCCACTTAAACACTGTTCTTAGGTGGTCTCACGGTTACGTTTGTTGTCCGGAGTGGGCAAACGCGGCACTTGTTTGGCCGACGGGTTTCTTATGCCTAAAGTTTCATACAGGATGTGATGGCTCCGTGGTAGCCGTTTTTGGAGCACGTAGGCGTGGCTCACCAAAAACCGAAGTGCCACCATGTGGAAACTCGTTAAAACAATTTTTTCGGGTGGCCATCGTAGGAACAGAGTCACCGTATACAGCATCCAAGCGTTCTTTGATTTCGCTGCGCGATTTTCCTTACAAAAGCAAGAATATAATCACCAACTGATAATGCTCTTTCTACATTTTTCTAAAATCCGCGGACAAAACAAAACTACGTGTCCGATTTGGCGAATTTTTGAAAGTAGCCGTCTATGAGCATGTACTACATGATAGGCGGTGAAACTAAGTACTTGTCGGACCAACCCCTGCAGAGAACAAGAGGTAATGACCATTGTAAACTCATGTGGAGCATATTACATAGTGCCTGTCCTCCTAATTACAATACTTTGCGTCTATTTCATTGAATCCTTCCTAAAAATATCCTCACAATTCTACGAACAATCATTCTAAATCTTCGAGTCAATAATGCTAATAGCCACGCAATGATTCGTGATCAATGTAGAAATATTTTCAACAAAAATCCCATCTCCATTTACTCCAATTTCGAAATGATAGCGCAAATATTTTCATAGTATTTCAACCATCGACATTTTCCAACCTCCACTTGGAGCATTTCAAATTTCACATTTCGCATTTCACGTTCGCAACGTAACAAAGAGCTCCCTAATCACTAAACGCTTTGTATCCTTCCAAATAGAGCATGGATGCCTATTTTAGCGCGCCACGCGTCACGTTGTATCACCTCACGTTTTTCGAGGCTAATATTGAATTCCACAAGACTATTCCCTACGGCTGCTACCAGACGATAGCGCAAAAAAAGAGGAAGGAGCCGCCGATGAATCCTGTCGGTGAAATTCATTTGAAAATAGGGCAGGCATGTTGGAAAATATCTAGACGAAATTAAACAGGCATGCAAATGGTACAAAGAGTCTAAATTAAATTTAATAATCGTTATTTGAAAAGTTTGCGCCAAAACCGTTTTTCTTCAATTGCACACTTTTCAGATTATTGTTCCATGTATTTTCCAATTTGACTTTGATGGAAGTTTCGACATTTCAGGAAACTTTTCTGAAGGATGTATAATAAAATTTAATTGACGATGTAAGCATTTAAAAGTTTTTGAATGCGAAAGGTGATTACAAATGAGGAGGAATTTTGGGGAATTATTTTAGTTTATGAGGCAATTTTATTCAATTAAACTTTTGAGAAGAATACAAGAAAATACGTAATTGTTGAGAAATAAGGTGGCTTCGAAAACAGAAATATTCTGAAAATCGTTGCTTGAGTTCAATTCAAATATCTTCAACGTCATAATTATTTAATTTGAGTAGTTTACTCACCGTTCCAACAATTGCAACACAAAATACTGTCCAATAAATTAATGGAAATATTTCATATGTACATGGTGACACGGAATCGATAATATGCTGCAATGACCGACCATAAGGCACTGATCTCAGTCCCCATATTGAGTATTTATTGCAAACTCTCCGATCGTAGTCTATGTGATTGCAGAGGTATTTTTCAAAATAACGTAATTTATACATAATATTTGGAGACTGATAAGTTGACACTTAGTTAGAATTAGTTATATTTCACAAATACACAAAAAATGAAACACCAAATTTTAGGACAGATAAACACAAACATTTAACTAGTAGCGTTCAGTGTCAAAAATGCCATTCAAAATTTGACGTCGTGAATGTACTAACTGTATAGGTATCCTTTGACCTTTTTTTCAGGTTTGATTAGATATGTTTTCAATAAAGGACAAATGCTTTTTTGTTGTGTTTGTTGTGTTGCATTTACGCACAGAGTGTGGGACTCCCATGCTCACAAGAAGGCGACTAGACTACCCACTAAACGCCTCCCCTGTCTACCTGATGGCCTAGCCTGGAACCGTTTGACACATTACTTCGGGCCAGATCTCGTTTAGTTATGCCGTGAGGGGCCTTCAAGCTGGGGGACCCCTCTTCTAGTGGAACGGGAGAGGGGAAAAGGAAGTGCTAGAAAAGCGATCCACCAGCTCCAGTACCTCTGGCTGCTGTGAGTCCTTTTAGGATCATTTGTCATCCGATTTGAGCATCAGCACGACTATATTATTCAGGGTGTGCTCTCCCGTCTCCCTGTATATGCAGCCTGACCCACTTTGTGCACGCGAAAAATATTTGGCAGGCATTGTCTTCCTCCCCTAGGCAAAACCAACAATCGGGGAACCGTGACTTATCAATCTTGTGCAGGTAAGACTGAAAACACCCATGCCCGCTCAAAAGCTGGGTCAGATAGAAGTCAGTCTCACCATGCCTTCAATTTAGCCACAGTCTCACATCCGAGATGAGACGCATAGTCTACGTTCCTTTCGTGCAATACACCCAAGACTGCTGCCAATCGTTGAGCGAGCACTGTCTCTCTTTGCTGACAACCAACTCCCTCGCATCCTTATTTTGGTGCAAGTAAATAGCTCGGCGCTCTCTGGCAAGGAAGGCGACAGGCATGACGCCTACAATAACTCTCACAGCCGAATCAGAGACTGTCGGATACGAAGATGCAATCCTCAGTGCTCCTTTTCCCTGTACCTGTTCCAGGCATTTTCGGTATACCTCCTTACCGAGAGCGTCGCCCCATACCTCTGCTCCATACAGTAGCACTGAGCCTACATCACTCATCAAGAGGCGTCTTCTTGATGGGCTGGGTCCCCCTACGTTGGCCAGAACTCGACTTAGAGCAGATATTCCCGAAGCAGCCTTCTCAGCCGTTGCCCTGATTTACTCAGAGAAATTCACCTTCGAGTCGATCAGTAGCCCCAGGTACTTCATCGATGGCTTCGATTCGATTCGTAAGTCGCCAATACTGATCACCCTTACCCGAGGGATTCTCCTTTTGTCACGATGACTGCTTCGGTTTTCTCCAGTGCTAAACTGACCCTATGAGTAGTCATCCAGTCCCTCCCTCGGCGCATTAGCATACCTAGCCTAAGTTGTTCAACGGTGCATCTAGTGACTAGAGCCACATCATCCGCATAGCTGATCAAGCGCGACTCATCTGGCATCTCAAGTCTCAGTAGCCCATCGCAAGACACGTTCCACAGGTCCGGACCAAGGATGGATCCCTGGGCAACATCCGATGTAATTTCCTCCCTTCGTTGGCCCTGTGTCGTGTCTTAGAGCAGGCTCCGGTCCTTTAGGTAGTTCCTCAAACGCCGCAACAGATATTTTTGAACTTGAAAAGAGTTTTCCAGCATATCGAGAATATCCACCCATCTAGCGGAGTTGAAGGCATTCCTGACGTTAAGTGTCACCAACAGGACGATCCGTCACTTGGTGCGGCTATATGTTATGCCTCTGCCTTCAGGACCGGGCTGAACATCTCTACAATTGCATCAATGGTAGAACTTCCTGCTCTAAAGCCATACTGCCGAGGAGAAAGGTCCCCAGCAGCACGAATCGCGTCAGTGGGCCTTTCCTTGATGAGTTTCTCTAGCACCCAGCCGTGTCTAGCATGCATAATGGGTGGTATGCAGACGGCGATTCGGGATTTCCCTTCCCCTTGCTGATCAGCATGAGCCTTGCCACTCTCAATCATACCGGGAAAACCCCGTCCCATAGGCAAGCGTTAAATGTGCTGAGCAGCATGTCAGGACAATGGTGATAGACAAGCTGCAAAACCTCAGCTGGAACACCATCTGGACCTGGAGCTTTCCTCACTTTCAGCGAAAGGACTGCCTCCTCCAGTTTCGGCTGTGTGAAAAAAGGACACTCGACTGCTGTTTCACCATGGAAAGCGTCAAAACGGACGGGATGGGCGAAGAAGGGTACCCGCACTATCTCGTCCATCTTTTCTGCATCATGTATACAAGGTTTTTGTAGGGTATCAAGCTTCCGCCTGACTTGCTTGTAGCCAAGGCCCGCGGATCCTTGTTCACATTGCCCACTGGGACTTGCCAGTAGTGAGCCTTGCTGTTGATGATCAATTTGTGAAGGTATTTTTATGCCGAATCATATACTGCTACCCGGTTGCATGCCTCGTCATGGTTCTTTTCCCGTTGAACCTCATACCGAAGCTTGTGACACTCCCTTCGTTAACGAGCGGTTTCAGTTAACCACCAGTACACTGGGTGCATGCCGTGCGAGGTTTTTTACGTGGCATAGCTGCTTGTCAAGCAGTCGTAATGAAGCTTATAGTTGAGTTCGCTACGTCTTGAGCTGCCTGTTCTTCCACCCCCTCCGAATCTCCCTGCAGCGGTGCACCTGCTGTTAATACTTCGACGCACCTCTCGATGTCCATCCTTCCGATGTTCCCTCCAATTGTAGAAAGCCAATTTCACGGACGTCGGGAGACAACATCACTGACTTCAAGCAGAATGCGCCGATGAGTAGCCCTCTAATAGTCTCCAATTTTGTATCCTCCGTACTAAGGACTCCGAGGCACGTCCGGAGTGGTTCCTTCACAGCAAATACGGTGGAAAGTCGTCGTATTGCCGGTGTTTGGTATGACGAATGTTGTCCTGGCTGCCATTTCTAGGATTCATTTTCCCCGCAGATCTGTTTGGGGCATGCCCCATTCGATTGTTTTAAAGTCTCCCGTAACGAGCACATTCCCGTCTGCGTTCGAAACAGTGCCCTTTGAAGCCTGAAGCTTGGCTTGGAAAGGTGATATCGATTCGTATGGCGTTAGATACACACTAAAAACGGTGGTTACTGAGCACCGAACCCACACAAAAACCATCTTCCCGTCCACAGCTCTCCACCTTGAAATCACTATTTCGAACCCAGATAGCGGCAGTACCAGTTTCGTCAGGATGCCATGATGCTGAACTTTGATCATGGTAATGCTCACTCAGCAGCAAAAAGTCAGCTTTCATGTCCCTCGTAAACTTCTCAAGCAGATTTTGTGCGGTTAAACTACTGTGTTGGTTTAGCTGTAAGATGCAGATCATTTAAGTTTTGATTTCGCCTTCGCTAGGGCCTCCTTGAAAAACTGGCAATTTCCTGATCCCAAGCGTGTCCGAAATCATATATTGGATCAGCATCCTCGCAAAGAATACAGTGTACTATCTTCGTTCACTCTTTTCTTTGATGTCCCGTTTCGCCACATTTGTAGCATAGAGAACTCCTATCGAGCCCATTGCATACTTGTGTGGTGTGACCATAGCCAAGGCATTTGAAACATTGAAGAGGCGTTGCCCTTTGCCATATCCTACAGACAACCCACCCTATTTATACAATGCCCTTGTTCAGGAATTGTTCAGCGTCCTTTCTGGTCAAGTCAACTGTGGCCATACGTTGTCCTCTATTGTTTTCTGATGTCAGTCTTGCTTTGATCCTTCCCACGCTAGAAAACTCCCTTTTGATGGCCTCTTCTACCTTGGCCATATCCGTAACGCAGTCAATATCTCTTATTTTGATAGTAGCCATTGGCTCGAGCGAGGCAATACTTGAACTTTTGTCGAGGACTTTCTTTACTGCGTCGCAAAATGCTTCCCTATTTTTGGCCTCTGCTCCGAATCCGAACAGTATGTGGCCCAACCACATTGGTCTGCTTTAATAGCAGTGTTAGTGTCTTCGGGCTTTACGTTTCCCCTGATGTCCCGCAGCACTTCCGGGTAGGATCGGCCATCTTGGGGTTTTACGAGCAGTGCCTGCTGCCGGGGTGTTCGTCGGGGCTTCTGTCTCTTTTGTTTTGCATCAGCTCCTTTTTCTTGTTGGGCATCCGTACGAACTTTGTTTTCTGGCTTTTTTTGCAGGAGTTTCTTGGCGGCTTTCTTTGCTCCTTATGTAAGCACTGTCTGGCACCCGTGATCTGGGGCTCCACGTCCATCAAATGCCTCGTTTTTCCTTATTTTATCCCGATCTCCTTCGATTGGGCTAGACGGCATTCTTTTGTTGATGTTTACTGGTGGAGCTATCTGCATGTGGCCTTTAGATTTCAGCCCCAGCGCTTCTTTGGTCTTCTGCTTGTCTTCGGCCTTTAACCAGCTCCTCTGATAATGCCCTATGCGGTCTAGGAGCTCCTCTAGTTCAAGGAGCCCAATCTTGACTGCTTTGCTGATTTTTGAAGAGTCGCATGCAGATTACATTCTTTTAAGAACATCTCCCGCTATTCGGAATAGTCTTTCTTCTTCATGTCACTGGGCGGCAAGTGTACTTAGCCACTATCCTTGGGAGAGGTCATCGCTTTTCATTTCCGAATACAGTGCTTCCTCTACATTTTCGACGTTGATTTATTTGCCTGGTCACTCGTTTCTTTTCCTGCCGTAATCTCCTCGTTGGCTTCAGGGTGATTCTATATTATCTCGGGACTTACGACCCTTGCATTGGTCGCTTTGGTAACGATCGCAGCAGTGAGCATTGAATTCTCGATGTTCTTTACATTTTCTTCCACCGCACGAACAGCTGAAGCGTCTTGCAGAGTTTCCTGCTTTTCCTTTATAGGACGCTCTGGCGTTCAAATCATTTTTTTGCTGCACCCGAACGCAGCAGGAATGTCAGTCTGGACCAGACTGTCTGCTATTCTCCGTTTTTCGTCCGTCTTCACTTTCAATGTATTATTCATCTTTCTTGTCATCGTCAGTACCGCTCTCGATGTACTGTTAACATTGTGGTTGCAACCGCTGATTGCGTCGTCGTTATTATTTTTTATTTCTTTTTTATAAGTTTTGGTTGCTCCAGTTTTATTGATTCTCTCCTCGGAGCCGCTATCTCCGTTCGTTGTGTGTAGTCGCCTTATTGGTCCCATGGTTATCTTTGCAGAGCAGGGAAGCCATGCGAGGGTTGGTACAAGCCCTTATGGGGTCAATTGCTCAGAGCCAGACCAGCGCTAATCGGGAGTCCGTCTCAACCGAACCTACACCACCAACTCAACGATGCGAACTTCGAACGTACTCTGAGGCCTGCCAAGATTTTACCGGGATGGAGACGGTATGATAGTTGAATTGGAGCCATTCACACAGAGCATCTATTCTAGTTCGTTGTCCAAAGCGTAGTCAAAATCCAATCAGGATCATTACCTTTCATCCCAGGAAGGCTCCTCACGGCACCCCCCATATCCTCAGATCCGTGGGGGCGGCGCTCTCCAAAGAATGCTAGCCTCCAAGAGTGCTCTTGTCGACTGGCATTCCCCCTGCGGGAATTTCCTCAGCTACGTGCGGACGGAACTCCCCAAGAATGCTAGCCTCCAAGAGTATTCGTGTCGACCAGCATTCCCCCTGCGGGGGGTGTGGACGTGGTTGTCGCCCGAAAGGCGGCCGATCTGATTCAGGAGGTCGGATTCAAACTAGCGCGCTTGGTCCGATGTGATCTCCAGTGGCGAACCAAATATTGATATCCAGTGGTCGAATAGTGCCCTCGCGACGGTGCTGGCTCTGATGTCATGCACTGGCACTGCTTGAGGCCACCGTGTATAGCCGTCGATAATGGTGAGACAGTTCCCGTAGCCTTCACATGGTGGCAGCTTGATCAAGTCGATATGAATGTGGTCGAAGCGTCTGCTTTGGTGGGGTGAGGCTTTGTCCGAGCGTTGCGTCAGAGCAAATATATATGACCGGTGGTCGGTATAGATGATAAAGTGTCTTCCTTCCAAGATGCGCTGAAAGAACTTGATGGCAGCAAAGATTGCAAGGAGCTCGCGGTCGTGCGTTGAGTAGCGTTGTTCAGCTTCAGAGAGCTTCCTCGAAAAGAAACTCAACAGTACCCAAGTGCTATCGCCCCGTTATTAGTCCAAGGCCGCGCTAATGACAGTGCTGGATGGGTCAGTGTGGAGTGCCAATGGGTGCAAAGGCGAAAAATAAACTGACGTGGTTGCCTCGGCGATGCCTTGCTTGCAGCAATCAAAAGCCACTTCAGCATCGGGTGTCCAGGTGAGTTGTGCTTTCTTTTTGTACAACCTTTTAGCAGTTCCGATAGTGGCACTTGAGATTCAGTAGCGTGTGGCATGCAGCGGCGATGAAAATTCAGCATCCCGCGAAAATGACTCAGCTGGGATGAGTCGGCCGATTTGGGGAAAGATACGATTGCTTCCAATTTAGGGGCTAGTGGTCGAAATCTAGTTTTGCAGACTTGGTATCTAGCAAAGACGACTTCAGGCTGACCAACTTGGCATTTATCAAACTAAGCGTGGAGATTCTTCGCCTGCAACATGGAGCGACATTGCTCGAGGTGGCACTGGTGATAGTCGTGGCTGGCGGAGAAAACTAAGATATTGCCCTGATAGACCCGGACGGAGTCCAACTTCCTCAGCAGATGGTTTAGAGCCCGCTGCAACGTTTGGGCTGCGTTGCGTAGACCCAAAGGTATCCCCAGGAATTCACACAGTCCAAAGAGCGTGGTGACTGCCGTCTTACATACGTCTTCAGGAGCAACCGGAATTTGGTAGAAATTACGCTGAAGGTCGATTACTGAGAAAACAGTGCCGCTGGCCTTCTAAATCTAATCTAATCTAATCCTCGATGATGTGTAGTGGGTAACGGTCTGGTCGAGTTTGACTGTTGAGTTGACAGTAATTCCCAGTAGCTCGCCAATTGCCACCGTCCTTGGGCACCATGTGCAGAGGATTGGCCCACTGCCTCGTGCCAGCAAGAAAGCGAACTTGGCTTTGATTGCGGTAAGGCGACGGGGTCTCTTGAAAACCGGTGGACCATTGGTGATTATCTGGTGGTGGACGTGTAGGTCAGCGACAGAGGCTAATTTTCTGGGTTGTACGGGTGCATCTGCATATTTGGTGATTATCCCTATGTACCAGTCTCCAATGGTGCTCTTCACTTTAGTGACGGCGCTAATACTGTGTATAGCTGGAACTGGACTAAGGGCGCAGGCTGTGGAGAGGTTAGTGAGATCACCCAAGAGACGCTGGTTGCGCAGATTGGCTCCTAGAATCGCTGTCTGGTTATCTGCTATCAAGAAGGACCAATGGAGTGGCCGGCGTAGCCCGAAACCTAAGGTGAGCTGCTGAGATGCAAAGGTTGTGATGGGCATGCCATTTGCTGCCTGTAGCACCAGGCTCTGCTTACGAAGAGGCCTGTCGATGGAATGCCTCGGGATGATGGAGAGGGCGGAGCCGAATTCTACCAAGAACCTGGTTTTTTTTATGGTGTGGTCGGAGACATGAAGGCGTCTCTTCAAGGTGTTGTCGGCGGTGTCTGCTGAGTAGAACGCCAACATACTTAGTTTTCCGAGCGCTTCGTAGTTGGCTTGCAGTGTGTTGGTGTAGGCGTGTGGTTGCTAAAGTGCCTCTCGTGTCAAGTTTGTTAGCTGCATAATTGCTAGATGCAAGGCAGCTAGCTCGACACTGACATGGTCAGAAGAGGAAGAATGCGGTGAGAATAGCCCAGATGAGGGTGTTATTGGGCGCGTATATGATTGCACTCATGCGGCCATCACTCCCGGACCCATATCTTGTGCCTAGTCTGCGATAGCATCACGCTCCTCTATCGTTTGGTTTTTTATGAGTAGCAGCTTGCGGCGCTTTGCTGAGGCAGTAGGTCAAGCCATCTGACATGGAGGACATCGTAGCTAACCCTTGTGCCAAGGGAACGCATATGCCCAAGGATCTGCGAAGGGCTCCTGTCTCCAAGCTCAACGCCTGTGAGCAGCTAATGTAGCTGTGCATCAGGTGAGTCTGTGAGGCGGGTGACGAAAGCTGCTTTGAGCGCTCCGTATCGGTCAAGCTCCGGCGGCGCACGGATGACGTCCGCTACATCTATGATGGTTTCATGATCCAGTAATGATACCGTGAGATGGTACTTACCGCCTTGTGCACCTCGAATTGTGATTCCACCTGGAAGAACCACAACTCAGAACTAGCCCGCCAGAAGGATGGTAGCCTGCACTGGCTGACTACGTTTACGTCCAGAGCCGGTGATAAACTCCCGGCTGCTGACGCCATCGTTTCGCCTGACTACCATTATTGTTGTGAGCTGGGGTCACCACTTTGGAAGTAAAAGTTATGATCTTTAGCTTTTACTCTATATTTAATTTTTACTCTTTGAAAATTACAGAATTTATTAGTATCTTTTGTTTACAACGAGGTAGGTGGCCACGACAATGAAGATGATGAATGATGATGTCGTTGTTGTCGATGATGAATGATGATGTCGTTATTGTTGATAATGATGATATAGTTATTGGTTATTGGTGATAATGTCGATGATGATGGTGGTGATGTCGATGATGATGGTGATGATGTCGATGATGACGTTGTTGCTGATGATGTTGAGGATAATGTTTACTACGTACCAGTAGTGGCGTTTGCCTAGGTTCTCTCATGTATGTAATTCATGAGGAGCAAGACAAGCGTCTAAAGCCAATTCCATTTTCTCGAGGGAATCGCTTGCGCCGCTGATATGCGGAACGGGCTGGCAGGCGAAGATTTCTCATGAAACGAGGATATTTTTGCACTATAAAGCGAGCGCCAACGTTGGGACGTTCTCAGTCACCACACAAGCATTAACTAGTGGTTTTTATACAAACCAAATTTTCATTACAGCTCGGCTAAACTGACTAGTTAGTCAACCTCGACTAATTGTCAAAATACGAAAAGCAAACTTAAAGCGACAATTCGGATTTTCCCCCTCTTTTCTAAGGTTACAATATGAAAAGCAAATTTAAAGTGACAATTCGGTTTCAAAAGGGTTTGTGTTGCTTTGTTGTGCTGTGGTCCAGTTCCCTGCGAAAGCCACCTACGTATTCGCGAGTATTCTACGATTCCGTCATAAGGCAACTGAGTCAGTTGACAATTTTTGATGTCTTTAATAACGCATCGGTCATTTGGTCATATTTTGTGTATAAGGTAAGGTCCGCGGTATTTAGAGATTAGTTTCTTATTCGTAACAACAGTGATATCCACGTGACGAACGACGACACATTCTCCTACATTAGTTTGAGGTGGATTGCTGTGTTGTCTGGAAGTACTGGAGGTTGTAGTCTTGTGACTTCTGAATGGCGGATGCAGTGCGTACCCTGAGATCATCTACGTTGCGATCTGAGTCCTCACCTGTCTTCTTGCTTAAATATTCAGTTAATTCGTCCACAATTTAACCTTTCTGATCCATCCCGAACAGAATTTTACTAGGAGACTGTTTAGTGGTACTGTGGATGGTATTGCTAATGCCATACTCAATCTGGGACAAAAGGTTAGACCAATCGGCATGATTAATGGGCTCATAACTTTGGCGAGGATAGGTTTTAAAACTCTGTTTACCCTTTCCACTTGCCCGTTGAATTATGGAGAGGTGACGGCAACTTTCACATGATCAATGTTCTGTTTGACCAACGTATAACAAATTGAATTTAGTTATCTTGAAATCTCTCTACTTTCTAAAAGCTCAAAAGAAAATTCTTAACTACTCGTTATACAAATAAACATTGTTACGGATATCCAGCTTTCACCCGGAGTCCACACCACGACCACTAAGGAGATCGGGATGCATGTCATTAATACACCCCAACCCCGCTTGAGCGTCGAGGTAAGAGTTGACCCATTGTATTTTTGTTTTAACTTTAACACAAATACTTTGTTTAACTTTAATACAAAAGAAAAATGGTATTGTTGTATAACAAAGCTATGTAACTCATCAGTCGAGCTGGAGTAGGGCGTTTAGCTTAGGTATGAAGCAAACGGCAGCAACGGATGACGAACGACATCAGAAGGGGGCCGGTCGACCATCACTCTTCCCAACAAGGATAGCCTATGGAAACGCATCTAACACAAGCGCTCCACAAAGGCTATCACCGACTCGGAAGGCGTTTAAGGGGCCCACTCTTGGTCACCGCACCAGATGGATCAACACAACCAACATCAGGACAGTAAAAAAATCAAAGCCGAAACCAAATGTAAAATAACCATCAAAACCGTGACGGGATGCATCGCGCAAACAGTAACATCAACATGCGAGGTTATCGCAGTCGTGGACGAACGCAAAATCTTACCTCAAAAGAATTGTCGGCTCCAATTTACACTTCCCTGACTGTGTCTCCGGTGCGACACCAAAACGTGGCGACTTCCAAGTTGGTCAATATTCACGACAAAATACAGGCATCACGACCAGGTACAAAAGACACATGTACTGCGCTCAAGACGACCGACATCCGGAAATCCCTAAGCCATTTCACCAAATCCTGACATGCAACTTGTTGTGACGTGCAAACCAAACACTCGCAACATATTAGTGATGACGCGGCGAAATGAAGCGGACAAACATCTCTTTTGGGGACACTATTTCATGACAAGCGATTGAATGCAGGACGTGCAACTCTTGCGACAGTCAAACGTTCTCAGGATGGAAACACAACTTAAAGGGCGCAAGCTAATTGATCGGAACTACTAGAAATCCCTTTGTATTTACTTTTCACTGTCAACTCGAAATGTCATTCTTCGATGACATTCTGCGATGTGACCCATATATTGGGACTGCTCAGCTGATCCGAAATAATGGGTAATGCAGACCAACTCACATACAACGACCATGGGTGCGGAGCTGAGGCAGTGAAGATGGTTGGTAGCCGCGCTACGAACCGCGCCAAAAGCAGAATGGAAGTTCGTCGTACGAATGGGAGGCCAACCACCTCCAATGCAGCGGCCGTCCGTTAAGGCGAGCCAATTTAAAGGGCTGAGGGATAACGGAGGCCCTCTTTTTTGGACTTGGAACGAGCAAGGGAAGATCGAGGAAAAATCAAAGTTTGGAAGCGCAAGAAAAGGATGCATCAGCCTGGAAACAACATCATCAGCGTTATCACGACGCTCATCATACCGCGGTGCAACACCTGTCGCACGGAAGAACGATTTTGGGTGGAAAAAGCTCATCTGAACGAGAATCCGGCTCCCGAGGTTGACGCCAGTATCCACGGACGATTGTTTGCTGGGGCCCCAGGGTAGGGTTAGCTTAGCGATTATTAGGAAAAAAAAGGTACCTTTTCTTACTATCATTTTTGTTCTTACATTTACTTGTTAGAATCCTCTTGTGTGAATATAGTGTTTTAATTAACAACAAAAATATACTTATCATTGTTAACGGAAAATAACCTGGACTGTGCGCGGCGCTCAAGCGGCGGGTTCTTCTTTTCCCTTTTTTTCAGACTATCATTTTAATTTCAGGAGGTCGTGGGGTGGACAAAAAGGGTAAGTTGGGGGAGGTTTGAAATCTAGTGTGAGAAGAGGAGGTGAAACTTTTGTTCTTTTTAGTGTTTAGTTCTCGTGCGCGCGCTGTCGGATCGTTTACTCGTGGACGATCTTATTTTTAAATCTTTCCAGCCTAGGGACAGCGAGTTGGCGCCTGCGCCGTCCCCGACGGAGCGAACCGGGCCCGCAAGGCTGAACAGCGCGACAACCCTGGAAGTGGGAGGGTAACAACATTTACTCGTATTAATATAGGTATGTTTATTAAAAAGCAACAAAACTTCTCGAACATAAATTAGTTTCAAGTTGAGCTTAAACCAGTAACTAGAACTAAATGAAATTAATTGAAAGTTAAATATTTTGTCGCTAATTAATTATCGAAACTCTTCAGACATTTCAAACCTAAAAGGACAATTTCCTATAATTTTAACAGATCAAAACAATGCTTCTAGGAATTTGTTATTAGCAGAATGAACGATTTCGCATTAAACCTCACACCTGAAACCGTTATCTTATTCCTTAAAACAAAAACTTCCCCAATTAATCAGCATTAGGTTAAAAGATAGAATTGAAATAAATCAGCACAAGCTATTGGCTTTTAGAAACGGAAGTAACAAGAAATATTTAAATGATCAGGATCCATAAAAATCATCAAGTCATTCAATCAGATGAAAAGATATGAAATCAACCGCAAAATTCTTTGAAATTCCTTCGAATTAATTTGTCTTCACCCGAAATATTATTCAGGTTAGTAGCTATAATTTGCGTGACCTCTTTCCCATCCAATTGAAGGTTTTTGTTTTTCACAAGGGAGTGAAGGATTATTTAATGATGAAATCGGATAGATAATAAAATAATTTTACGGTCTTTGAGGACATAAAAGGACTATAAAGATAGTTGTAAATGATCGGTGAAATGAGTTGAATAAACAAATAGTATGGGAGATTTAACTCTGAAGGAAATGTAAGGAGCATTTATAGGCTGTTAGATTTCCCTCAGGTTTAGTTTCAATAATTCATTTTGTAAGGCAATGTATTCTACGGACATTGGTAGCGATTCTCATTATTTTTTGCTTCAATGTTAACTTCATTAAAAAGAATGAAAAAATTACTAAGTGTTGCAGAAAGCAAAAAATAAGCAGTGAAGCTCGGTATAAGGTTTTTTTTTCAGAAAATTTACTTAGGTAGTATGGAAAATGCTGATACGTTTTTGGTTCGTTTCCTTAGCTCATTCAGATCTATTTTTTTTGAATTTTCAGATTCGGCCTACTACATTACGCTTATTAGGGAACTTATTTGATTATTTAATCACTGACTTTGAATAAAGTTTGAAGACTATATGTATAGCTGCAACTATTTATATGCAAAGACCTCGTCATCACTCCCGGAATAAATCGATTTATTAATGAAACATTTAGAGCTTCGCTTAAATAAACTCAAGGATGAAATGAACTGTATTCAGGAGCTTTCAAGTTTGTGCAAAAACTAAAATGTGTAATGATTTTACTTTGCACACGTCTCGAACGTCGAGATTTCCCGAACCTGAACCGACCTCTAATCGGCTCTATACGTGAAGTCCAAGTCATGCCAACAAATGGTATCCAATCGGTCAACCAGTCCGTGCACTCGTAATCCATTCCGCGGTGGCTGCTTGTCGGCCAGCTAGTTCAGAGAAGATTTCGGTCGCAGGACTTTTAAATGAATTACGCTCGATTACATTAATTCGGCCACCTTTTCGTGCCCGTTTTAAACGCGTCTAAAATTCAACCATACGGAAAAGAAACTTATCTCTATTGTATTCCGTATTTACCTTCAATTCAGTCAAAAAACAGCAAAAAACTTGATCAAATTCCGCGTTCCCGAAATTTCTTACTTTTTTTCCCGACGCGGTACCGAAAAATATACTACTCTAATGCAAACTTCGAAATATTCTACTCTAATAAAAAAAACATCAGAACAAACTATGGTACCGTATAACGACCACGACGCGGAACCGGTTCGGAGCGGGTCCAGCGTTATTCCGGAGTCCGCTTCGTTGTCATCGTTGGTTCCGTAGTGGTAATAGAAAGTATTGAAAAAAACTGCTCCTAACTACAAAAAAACTTAATCAATATTTTAAAGTGGCGAGCTAAGTGATCTGTAAAAAAAAATTATTTGTTGAACTCTTTCCTTTCCAGCAGCGCCAGCTCCTCCATAGGGAAATGAGAGTGAATGGTGGTCTGCAGAAAAGAGGATGCTCCTGGCTGATTTTAAAAACTTTTCCCACCCCAAGTACATTACAGAAACCGTCTCTAATCTACGTTAATTGATTCGACGAGATGAGTGATAGCGTCACCGTAACAGTTTTGTACGCGGTCAAAAATCCCGACGCGTGGAAGCATTCCAAGATTCGCAACTCCAGCATACGACACCGAAAGTCGAACCGAAACCACTCATCTATCACGCATAAAAAGGTGGGTAGAATCCTTCCACAATACAATGGCAAGGTAACCTTCTATTTCCTTGAGAGCTCAGGCAGATAGGAGGAGTCCATCTGGCTGACAGTTTCTATCAAAAAAATATAAGGTCTTTACGGGTTTTACCCTGGGGCGACATATCGGAAGGAATCTGTCGCGAGGAAAAAAATAAAACAAAAGAGAGCGGAAGCTATAACTTCCGTGAAGTGGCTGAATGGGTGTATAACACTACTCCATTACTCCTGTCCATGGGGCTCGAGTACCGAGGTAACTTACATCATCTGTAAAGAACCAAATTGTCAGAAGACGCTAATCTTTTTCCCCTTCAGGACGCTTGTGCCCCATGTTGAGCACCATTTGTAATGTTTTACTTTTTTTTTTAAATAAAAGTTAAGAATTGTTAATTTCAATGTTAAAATTCTTCACATCAAAGATTGGATTTCACCCAGCAAGTTTTTGTGAAATACAATTGAAAGGCATTACTGAATATTTCTTTTTACAGTAGATAAGATTAGAAATGGTTGTAATCAATGCACTGGTTCCCTTTGACTGACTATGCCTGATTGAAATATGCATTATATTTAGTAGTATTCATGATAGAGATAAGGATCTGTACAATCCCATAACCATGTCCATAGGAGCCCAGTGAAGTGAGGATGTGTTTTTAGAAACTACTTGAAATACGGAGCTGCTACGTCGACAATCGCTTGCCAATTGGAACAGATTATAGAGACGTATCTGAAAATTTTCAATTTAACCTAGAAGAATGTCATCTGCTGTCACTACTTCTATGTTAAAAAAAAGAACGTATCCTTTCACGGCCTTTAAATAGGGCCACATCAATTTTTTACTCCAGTTAATTTCTGTCAAGTTCTATGTGACTACACTAGGATTAATAAAGAACTTACTTTCGCACACCTCCGCACTCAATTTGTCCTTTTTAAATTTCCATGTGTCACTATCATGGTTGAAAATTAATGCCAAAATGACCGTCGTTTACGAAAATATAAGCCAGTTGCCGAATAGCCCTTTCCTTTGCACTTAAGGACCAACTCTCCGTTGTACGAACCGATGATCAGATACAAATTTCACTGTTGTGTTGTCGATGAGGAGTTATCGGGTGCTCGTTCGTATTCCTATCACAAATCTCAACAGATTCGCTCTTGTCCTGAACCAGCGATCCTAATTCTTCTTAGTGTGTTGTGATTGCGTTTAATCTCAAGTTAGAAGGCAGATGACATCCAGTTAATTTAAATGTTTCCCTCGGGTAATAGTGAGCTATTTGCATCAGGACATAGTTGGCCACGTTATGGGTGTAAGCAAAAGAAAGGCCCTCGAGATTTTCCACCATGAGACATCCCTCGCTTACTGCGTATCAGTGGGATATGTCCAACTCCACCACGTTACTTTGATGTAATGTCAGCGCGTCCACGTTAACTATTCACACTTCAATAGTTTCACTGCGCTTCCGATTCCGTTGGGGAGCCTCCGTTGGTGGCCAATAACGCTGGATTTGAAAATAATCAAACGCTGTAATAAAAATCTACTATGGGACTTTCTTGCAACGTTAAAAGGACTCGCTTGTCAAGAGAAACTGCAGACGGTATAGGTGGAGGCACAGTCATTCGCAATCCGGGATGATGTCCGGCAGCATCCAACTCGAGGCGGCTGCCGCTGACACTCACGTAGTTTGTTGCCGATATTAGATTCCTGAGGTCTTGCAACATGAAATTCTGATCCCGCGCGAACCGGACGTACCCTTCTTCCTTTTGACACCTGTGAAATTGCGGCTCAGTGGCAGCGAGTAGTTAAAAGGTCGCTCCCAAATCGTTGACGTAGCGTAGGATACTGATCGGCGTCAGTGGCGTAGAGCTAAGTTTTACAAATGTTAATAGATATAAATATTTACCTGCTTTACTATATTGCATACAAATTCCTTTAAATACCCTTCACCATCTTTCTCAAAACTTCTATTTCCTGAGGAAAGAGTAGTATTTGAATAAAGTTGAAAATATTTTTTTCCTATGAGTGCTAAAAATGTGCTTCGATCTCCTGTCAAATTTAACAGTCATTCGCATTCTTCTATGGTACTTCCATTGCCTGGGCCGGTTAAACAGCATAAACATAAGCAACTCTAATGCCCGCGTAGCGTCTTCACAGTTAATTAGTTCAATTTAATCGTGACGCTGGTTGTCTGGTCAACTTCCTCTTGAGAAAAACGCAGCTCATTAGTTCAGTAATTGAGTTCATAATTTTGCACTTTGAATCAAACTGTATGTGTGGGTCACGAGCTTAGTTTGCCTTTTCAAGCCCTCCGCCCATATTTCGGTGATTGTTAGCCCCAGAAACAGTGATTACCTCGTGTCAAAGTGTAGTGTGGTCTAGCACGTATAGACGCGCATCAAGTAGCCAAGTACAATCGCTGACCCACGTTGGTGGGAAAGTGTGTACCTATTTATTGGCAAGCCGAGTGGTCTCCATTTCAATTATTAACCCCTCGTAAGTCCGCTTATCCAGTGCCGCTATCACGCACCATGGTTTTGGATAATGATGAAGTACCGAAAGACCCAGCGGACCATGAAGCCCAAGAAGATGAGAAGCACAGCATTGAGCTAAAGGAAGCGAAGCACGTCTAGAAGCTGAGCAAGAGAATTAGCGTCGTAGAGTATCATCCAGTCTAATTCTGTGTCTGGGCATCAGGCTACATTAAGCGTAAGTGCGGTAAGTATATGTAAACTGCCGTCCTTTTGTTGGGTGAGCCCGGAACTGTGGTTCTTTCAAGTCAAATCACTGTTCGAGTACCATATGGTTATTGCTATGTTGGATCATGAAGCCACCGCTGATATATCCGATATAATATGTTCAGTGCTGGCAATGGATAAATAACAAGGCCTAAAAGCAGTACTACTCACCCCCTCCTAATCGATTCGTTTGACACGCAATTACACAAGCTTCTCACAGGAGCTGACAAACGTCCCTCATAATTGCTACAATATATGCGCCTACCTGCACCGCTTATACATCGTGGACTGTATTTTTAACCATCTGACTTTTGATTGGCTCCGGGTTTGCCATCTCTATCCTACTTAACCACATTATTTGAATGCAACTCACCAGACGATCTCTTGCACTCCAAGCAGACAACGTATCACCGATTGCTACATTTGTCAGCCAAAGCATCACCCTAGATCTAGAGCTTTTCCGGCCGCTTACCTGGATATTTGTCGTTGGCGATATCCAACCCATCATTCTTAGAGCTGATGATATCAGTTGGCGTGAGCTTATCATCAATTTGATAGTGTAATCGCTTTAGCTGCAGGTCGCATCCTAGGCCCAATATCCGAAATGCATTCAGTTTCTCTGCCACTCAGCCTGCTGGAGGGGCCTTTTAGTTATGACTATGAAAATGTTATCGCCAGATTCACTCAGCTTATCGCACACCCAGGAGAAATGGCCTTACTGCCTGATCCGCTAGTCCAGTATCAGATTGTTACTAGTATACTATCAGTTTTTGCATGTGTATCAAAACACAACAGTCGTAATAATATTCATACGTACATATCTTTTGCAAACATATGTACACATTCATTCACTTACTATAATAGTAGATTGAGTTCACATATCATGAACAAAAACAACAATCGTAATAAGATCCATACGTATATATCATAAGCAAACATGTATTCACATGTTCAATTGTACATCATTCAATTCATTTGCTTACTAACAAAATTCATTTGTTTACCAACAAAAGTCCAACCTAAGCAAACAAAAAGACAACCATGAAATATCAATCCTATCGCATGGCTACATGTAAACATACCAGTTGCATAATCATACAATGCGATTTCTTTTACACTCATTCTAAATATTGAGTGTATCCATAACACGTTGCATTTCGTTCATAACCCATCACGTGTGGAGGTATTTCTTGACCACACTCAATGCACAGTAATTGACTTACTCATCAAGGGGTTAGCGACCATACCCAAGTGATGCGTAGGAACAGGGGTTATTGACATATGAGTGCATGTATAATGTATGGAATATGGACATCTATCCATCGAACGAAATAAGTGGACTTTGGTAATATCGAGACGCATGAGTTTTTGTCCATTAGGCGATAAAATCAATTTAATGGAAAGCATAGGTAGAATTATGTCAAATAATCAATTTTTGCTTACACTTGTAAAAAAAAGGAGAAACACAAATTAGCTGCGTTAGACATAAGTTAAATGAAAGAAAAGTGTATAAATACTGAAGTGTGATTGAATAAAATCAAGATTTGTGATTGAATCTACTAGGCGTTTTCATTGTAAGTCTTCCCTCCTTGAAGTTATATTTGCGGGCTTTGAAATTGCAGCGTTGTGGACAATATCCTCGCCATGTTCTCTGCTGAGCAATTCCCCGCTTGCGTAGGTTTAGGTAAAAATTAGAAGCAAACATATTAACCGATTTTTCACCCTAGAAGCGAAACTCGGAATAATGATAAACCATATCACACGTCCTCGACGTTTTCAGGAGATTGGCCCGCTGTCGAAAAATAAGAGTTTAAAAACCTCCTCAAGAAAGGTGTTTAATGACTCTCGTCCAGCAAATAGTCTAGTCTTATTCATAAATCGCCCAAAACTGGAAGAAGTTGGTGGATCATCGGTAGTTTTTGCTTGCTGACTACGAGGGTGGTCTGATAAGTACTTAGCCTTACTATCCGATGGCACCACTATCGGAAGGTAGATTCATTATCGTGTAGTATGTTACATTCGCATAGATGGCTACTGTCAAAATTTCAGCCGATTGGATGTGTTGTTTTGTTTTGTTTTTATCGCGTGGGGAAGCAGGCGTGTCTGCGGGTTCTAGAATGATGGAGAAAGAACAAAATCTGTTACTGATTCGATTCTTGTTTTTGGAAAGAAAGTCGAGTTCTGAATTCAAAGAACGCATGGACACTGTGTACGGTGACTTTGTTTATGCGATGGTGACCTTAAAAGCGCTGCGGGTGCCGCGTTTGCTCACTCCAGACAATCAACGCAACCGCGAAATCACATCAGAGTAGTGTTGGAGCCCGTTTAAGTGCAACCAAAGGGAGTTTTTGCATCATTTTGTGACCGCCGACAAGACATGGCGCCACAAGTACATACCAAAGTCCAAAGAGCAGTAAAACCAGTGGACTTAACCGAACGAATGTGCTCCAAAGAAGGCAAAGACTGTCTTTTTGGCCGGAAAGGTGAGGGCCACCGTTTTTTGGCAATTCACAAGTGGTGATCTGCATCGACTACCCGGAGAAGGCAAAATACCCACAAGGCTCTATTATGCTGCATTATTGGGCCGACTAGATGCGGAATTGCAGTAAAAAGGCCCCATTTGGCGAAGAAAAAGTGCTTTTTCACCATAACAGCGCACTGGCTCACACTTCTGCTGTCACCACTGCCAAATTGGTTGAATGGGGCTACTAACTGCTACCTCATACACCGTATTCTCCAGATTTGTTCTCGTGCGACTTCTTTTTGTTTCCAAACTTGAAAAAGTCACTCACCGGGCAGAAATTTGAGTTAAATGACGAGATCATCGCCGCGACGGAGGCTTGCTTTGCAGACCTCTGGAAAGCGTATTTTTGAGAAGATGGAGCATCGCTGGGTCAAATGTATTGAGCTAATAGGATATTGTTTTGAGAAATAAATTACCACTTTTCCAAAATTTTCGTTACTCTTTTGTAGGCTAAGTACTCATTGGACCAACCTGGTATGTACGCCACCTGACCATCATCCACTGCTGATAATTGAAGATCTACTTCAAGAACTCAAAGGAAAATCGCTATTGTCAATGTGCCTTTTTTCAAATACCAATGGCAATGGAGTATGTACCAAGGATACGGCTGACGAGGTTTCTCAGCGCATCATTAACAGCTCCACTGCAGCAGTCACTGCCGCCCTCCTGTTGCCATCAGAGTAACTAGCCCTGCATAAAAACACAATCAATTTACCCCTCAGTTTTTTCGTTAGGAAGTTATCTCCCAGATTCAATAGAGAACTACTTGCGGTGTTTGCAGCAGTAGAACGCTTTTAGCAAACTCCGGAAGGCAGAGAATTCACGATATACTCGGACCACAAGCTTCTTTCGCTTGCACTAGCATAGAAATCGGACAAATTTTCGCCAAAACAGTTCAGGCTATTAGATTTCATTGCTCAGATCAACACATCAATCCAATATCAGCCAGGGGAGGTGAACATTGTTACCGACGCCCTTTTTTGAAGAATCCATCATCATACCATTGTACTGGACGCAGGTACAATCGGCATGAAATAAGTAACTAACAAGCAGTTACCATTCCTGCTCAACAGCTTGTCACGAAAATGTTTGAACGTTCTATAGGGGATCACGTTGGGTAGACTCTTGGTCCCAGAAATGCTCGTTAGTGATGGTTGTGGGCACCACATTCACTGGACTGGGGATCCAGAGAGTCATGGAGTGAAGACAAAACTTACTGACCTTTAGGACCCAACCATCCGCCACAGGAGGGAGGGTCATAAACACCACTCAGGGTTTTATCTCCCGGGTCGTGACTCCACAGAGCCAAAGTCATTCGCTGAACATCTTCTCTGAAAAACAGCACGCATGTGGCCACGAACAAGTTAAGTAACAATACACAAACTTTGCCACGAGTGCTACATTACTGCAAAAATTCAACTGGATATATGCTAAAAGTTATAAAAGCACTTCTCCGCCATCATGCTAACGTAAAATTCTTTCTTTGATCACAACTTTTCCAAACGAAAAAGTATATAGTTCAAACACTGAAGATAACTCATAGGAGTCAAATTGCATCTGCTCACACAAAAAGCCAGGCTGGGGTGCCAAAGAATCAAATGGTAGAGGTGATTCGTTTGACAAACGCCCAGGCTAAGCCGCTGGCTGGATAATTGTGGAATGCCCAGGCTAAGGCCAAAGAAGCGTTTTGGCTGGATACTCAGGCTAAGCCCAAAAGCGTCTTGGTTCAGATACTGGTGGAACGCCCAGGCTAAAGGAAGCTGTTTGGCTGGATACTGGTTGAACGCCCAGGCTAAAGGCCGAAGAAGCATTTTGGGTGAGTACTGGTAAAACGCCCAGGCTAAGGCCGAAGAAACGGTTGGAAGGATACTTGAAGAATGCCCAGGCTAAGGCCGAATAAGCGTTTTGGCTGGATATTGGTGGAACGCCCAAGCGTTTGGTTGATCACTTACAGAACGCCCAGGCTAAGGCTGAAGAAGCACTTTTTGGAAGTGTACGCGTTGAACAGCAGCACAAAAAGGCGCCGATCCCAAAATCCACTTTATTGATAATTTCCCATCCAGGAAACTGCTGATGTGCAATTTCCTAATCAGTGGAAATCCATGCTGAACAATGTCTCTCTAGTAAATTCCATGCAGATAATTTCGCAAGGCGTGCTTTATTTGGGTTCAATTGTTTCCTACCAAAGCTTGCTTGTTGTTGCATTTTAATTCTACTCAGCAAAAAATTGTCAATTCCGTAAAATTCGTTTGCATTAGGCAATTTTTAACCTGAGAGCGATGACAATGTTAATTGTTTTGTGGGTAATATTTGATGTTAAACCAATCAGGAGTTCATCACATTGATTAAGTGAATTGATTGTTTGATATTTAGCTAATCAAGATTATATTGTATCTGATAGTTGGCTACTTGTAGGCGAAGTGAGCTATTACGCTTAATTATCTGATATTTGCACTGTTTTGCTTAATTTTCTGCTAATTGGCTAGGTAGAACTATATTATATTTGATTGTCTGTAAATGTGCTAGACATTTGTCTAGTGACCACTGTCGTCGTCACCCGTAACACATGGATGTCAACATAGCCAGCAAGATATCCTCCACAGACCAGCATTCCTGGAGACAAATTTAAGTCACCGGAGCTGGAGAAGCAGTGAACACCACACTAGGCACCCGCATTCAGCAAGTGCCCGGACCTATTAGCAGCTACTCCACCAGATTCAGAGTAAACCGTTTCGAGTCAAATCACTATGCCGGTAGCCTGGTCAGCTACCTCTTGCGAAAAGCGCAGTTGATCAGTTCAGTATTTTAGTTTGTAATTTTTCACCTTCTAATAAATCTTCCAAACCCTCCGCTATTCCGTGAATTGTCAGCCCCAGAAGCGATTGAACTTCAATATTTTCCAGATTAGTTTTTTTTTAAATCCATTAATCATATTTCATAGCCTCATTGCTAACTTTTATTTTCTTTCCTTTACTTGCAGGTCCTTGCAATGTGGGGTGTTATGCGCTTTTATAATCTCCTGCGAATTGGCATTACATGGAAAGGTCCCGAGGTGATAGAACTATGATATAACCTAAACGATTCCGATCGCACTCAAACTACCAACACATCGTCGCGAGGGTATGCCGTAGGAGTGAGTGTAGGTGGCGGTACCGGAAGTGATAGCGAATGTTTTCTCAACGAACATTTCGACGAAGAGGATGACGATAGTCTCGACTACACAACATCCGATATTGAAGACTGTGATACTGATTTAGCAAATATCGATACCGAATATAATAGTCCAGCGAATCGTAGTAGAAAATATCGCGTACGATCGCAGCTAGAAGTGATAGATGAACTCGAGAAAAGTGCAAATAGTGCTAGCGAAGAAGACGATTCCCTGTTGGTTGCATACGACAGCAATTCAATGGGATCAGTTTGACAAAAGGAGGAACAGATACGAAATATCGTTCAGTGGACTTGTATGGGTCTCCTGATAACCGTCGAAATATACGCTCAACTAGTGATTGTATTTTAAGAATGAATTGGTGGATCAATGAAATTATTTTTAAGATATTTAAGTGAATATTTAGCTAGATCGCGAAACAGAAAAACAAAATAAAAATGCACAAAAATCATGCTAAATTGTAAATAATGCGAACTTTTTGTTAGCTTAATTTTTGTAAAAATTCAGGGAAAAAGAAATACAAGCATGTAAATAATTGTTGAGATATTAATAATAAGAACAAATGAAAAAATCTAATATTGTATATAATGCTTACAGGATATATGCAGCGTAAAACAGATATTGAAAACAGCTAAAAAATGTTCCAATAATAGATTTTAAGTCAGAAATATTGGTTGCCATTGACGCCATACTCATGTGTATCAGTTTTGTTGAAATTTCAAGCAGAAAGTTTTTAATTTTCCACCAAAACTATATGGTAAATTAATAAATAAGTCTTCCAACTTGTAATATGTAATGCTACCTCATTTATAACAAAAATTAACGTTTATAGAAAATTTAAATATTGATTTGAATTTGCTTAATTTTTTGTATTATTCAATCAATTCCACCATTTCTCCATTAAACTTTTTCGTACAATAATCTTAAACTGAAAATTTTATGTAAAACAAAGCAAAACTTTAAAATAATTTTCATATTGAAGTAGCTTCTGACAAAGCTGAATCAAATTATGAGCCAAAGTTTTGGCCACGGTTTGCACCGTCTTCACAGGATAAACTGCGTTCTTTTTCCTGTGTTGACATTCTATATTGGCTAGGAAATTCTCTAACCAGGCTGGTGTAATAATTTTGTTTAAAAACCATCTCGTACACGTCTCAAATGTCGAGATTTCCCGAAGGAATTCTGAACCGACCTCTCATGGGTTTTAGACGTGAAGTCTTGGGACGTGACAACGGACTGTACCCCTCTGTTCAACAAGTCCGGAAACTCTCAGTCTACTCCGAGGTGGCTGCTAGCTAACTAACTAGTTCGAAAAGGAGTTCGGTCGTGGGTCTTACGCGAGGAGACTAAGTACGAAATACAAAAAAATTCAGCCACCGGTTCATATGCCCGATTTACGAACGCGTCAAAAATACCACCATACGGAAACGAAACCTATCTTTACATTCTTCCGTATTTAGCTTCCAGTCAGTCAGGCAACAACAAAAACTGGACCTAATTCCGCGTTACCGAAATTACTTTTTTTTTTTTGATGCGGTACCGAAAAATATTCTGCTCTAACGCGAACTTCAAAACAACCTACTCTAACAAAAAAATCTCAAAACAAATTATTGTACCGCGTACCGAACGCGACGCGAAAACGGCCATTCGCGGATTACCAGAATCCTACGCTCGTAAGGGCATACTGATCGCTTGCCGACATTCCTGCTGGAAAAAAAGTGCTTAGCTGGAAAGGAAAGAGATGACTATCCTAACCATTCATTTTATTCATTTAGATGCCAGATGAAGACTTTTAAGAAATCATACTAATTGTCTACAAACATTTATTTAATTTTAATTACAATCGTTTTGTTTTCCTTTTTCCTCTATTTAATTGTAAATTTCATATTCATTCTATGTCAACAAGCCAACTCCTGATTGAAGATGTTGCAATATCTTTTGCTAATTTTTTTGTGCTAGATCATATTTAAGATTTTAATTTTATTGAATATTAATTTAAGTTATTTATAAATATTAAATTATGTATCAAGCTACAAGACTAGTTAATATTATATCATCAATGTTCTTTGAGTTTTTTTTTATTTCGTATTATTAAATACAATACAAATCGGCAGT
Source organism: Odontomyia ornata (assembly GCA_963969285.1). Classification (NCBI taxonomy): domain Eukaryota; kingdom Metazoa; phylum Arthropoda; class Insecta; order Diptera; family Stratiomyidae; genus Odontomyia; species Odontomyia ornata. The sequence goes on from OZ017741.1 coordinate 7,901,716, forward strand.
CAAGCAGTCAGAGAATTCATTTATGTCTCCAATCTGACGTAGGGTCTTTTATTCGATTTTAAAATTCCTTAGAGGTTTCCACTTTATAATCTAAACTAATATTCTTTTTTGTTACTGCAGATTGCCTGTTTTTTTGGCTTATTATTCTGTTTCATTTATAAAGATTGATTCTGTTTTAATCAAGAAAAAAGTACAAACAATATCTAATATTTCCTGTTTAATGCTTTTGCATATTTTTCACAATATAAAAAAAACGACCTAGTAAAAGCTTAATAAGAAACTATTTGTCTATACAGAAAGTACTAAGTGTAAAATGTATATGACAACAACTGACGTTTCAAAACTCTTTTTCGGGAGTCACAAATTTTTCTAAATGATATGTAACCTCATCTTGTATTGGGTAGTCCACAAGCAGTAGGTACGTTACACCTCGATTCACACTCACCGTAAATCTAGAGTCTCGAGCACCTATAATTCGTAATAACGCGATGAGGAAGAGTCGCGCAATTGCTCAAATCAGTTTTATCGATAGGCAAATCCGAAAGGGGTCAATAAACTTGTCTCGAAATATAACATTGAAATAAAAAGGCTGAGTTGTTTGCTAGGGGAGGCTTTACGACCGACGGCGATGCTTGATTGTGACAGAGTTCAGTAAAGGGTTTCTCATAAATGTTCGGGAAACCAAAGAGTTCATTAGAATTCCATTTAAAATAGAGTCTTAAGAGTTAGCGTTTCTTTGTTTAAATACCTTCCAATAATCCCCAATGCTGTTCAAGACCTTGATCTGGGATCGGTGCTGCTGATACATTCGATAGTGGCGATCACGTGGGCAAGAGTTTGCCAGTAACAGAAATAGCTGTTGCATTTGTATAAGCTGTGCCTGTTGCTAACGCTGCCATACTCGCTGGTCTAAACAGCATGCGTGTAACACAGGTCACAATTATTCCGCACAAAAGCAGCAACAAGTTTTTGGTTCGCATCACTTACAGTAGGTAGAATACCGCACCCTCATTGATAGTCCAGCAGCAAGCAATTTTGTAATACAGTTGATCCTGCTCTGACTATTAGCGAGTTTATATAGCCCTGCGGCAAATTAACGCCACAAAGTTATAGACTTAAACATTTCAACGGAGGCAATCGCGTGGACGAGAGCTCGCCAGTAGAAGAGATAGCTGTCGCCTTGTAAAACCAGTGCCTGTCGCTAACGCTGCCGCCCTCGCTGGTATTTGTGTTGACAGTTCTGGATCTGGCGAGCTTCGAAGGGACTGTTCTTGAATGTTATATCCACAATTGCGGCTGTTGCACGTCCGCCTTAGGTCCGATATTGTAATTTTACAAGATCGTTGAAATTGCTCAAAATTGCGTGGCTCCAACTGAGAAAGCACCACTCGTGGCGATAACGGAGACATTGATGAAAATGCTTTGTGGGCGGTGGCGGTCATTTGATCTCAAAACCGGTCCTCGGTCACTTTTACAACTGTTTTGTTTCACATGAAAACGCCATAATTATTCTGCTAAAAGTTTCATTGAAAATATTAACGAATATTGTTAAAAAGCAGCGTTCTCATCAAAAGAATAATCCCAAAAGAAGCATGCATTCACCTCCGATCTATGTTGTGCCTTGAATCAGAAATAAACACCCTTAAGATCTATAGCCAAATTAAGGCAAGGATAAGACTTACAAGTTGAACTCAAACTACACTATCGAAAACGATGCCTCAACATGTCTAATTAATTTAGGCGGATTTGATAAAGCCGCGCGAGCACTTTTTGAAAATCCTGAAGATATTTTCCATGGTTGCCAAATTCCTTTTCTTGACAAATGTCAAATGCGTTTTAGTGTCAGCGAGTCGTTAGAGAGTCGCACCCGAACCGTTGACGTCAATAGCGAGCGTTGTCAGTGGCGTAGGGCTGATTTATTACACAACGTCACGTACTTATAACTATAAACATGACAAGAAGGAAAAAGAAAGAGAGCGTTCATCTTTAGAAATCAATCGATTGTTTTTAACTTTTCCTCGCAGGTGTACAGGTATTCATATGAAATTCAACCTATAAACCATTAATATATATAGAGGGTGTTTCTTTTAGAGACAGGGAACCTTAAAAATGGCAGCACTGTTCTCGGTGACAGCTGATGTCACTGATGTCAAAGCTCTTGGTTATTTTGAGGTTAGTTCTGTTTGGAAATTTATCATCAATAGACTCACGCTGCAGCGACGTATTCAAATGCTCTAATTCATTTTGAGAAGCACGGTTCGATTTTTTTATCAAATTTTCTTCAGGGATGAATCACACTTTTGGTTAAATGGCTACGTCAAAAAAAAGAATTGCCACATTTGGGGATAATACACAAGCAGTTATTAAAACACCACTACATCTAGAAAAAGTCGGCGTTTGGTGCGTTTTACGAGTCGGTGGGATGATTGGTCCATATTTCTCCAAAAATAATGATGGTCACAATATTTCAGTTAACGGTGAGCAGTACAGCGATATGATGACTAACTTTTTGATACTTAAATTAGAAGGCATTAATTTTGCTGATATGTAGTTTTAACAGAACGGCGATACATCCCACGCAGCACGTTTTATAATTAATTTAATGACAGATAAATTTGACGAACAATAATTTCACGAAACGGTTTTGTTAACTGGTCACCGTGTTTGTGTGATTTGACACCGTTCGATAAATTTATTTGGGGATATGTAAAATAAAATGCCTACGCCAATAAACCAGAAACAATTGACCACTTGGAAGCCAACATTCGACACTTTATTGCCGAAATACACCCTGATTTATTGCAAAGAGTGTATGAAAATTGGAACTCCAGATTACGCCACGTACATACCAGTTGCGGCAGTCACATGCGTGAAATGATCTCTAAATATTAATACGAAAAAGTCTCTTTCAAATAAAGCCAATTTTTTGGATGTTAAAAACATTTTTCTTGGTTTTATTTCAAATTAAATTTCTCCGGGTCTACGATTTTTAGCTTCATGGTTATGGATACTTTTGGCTTATTATTCAGACTATAAAACTTCGCCAATCTTCTCTATGCTTAATGTGGCCAAATATCTTTGGGAGCACTCATCTTTGGAATGCAATTTTCTTCTTCTATGTCTTGTTAAGTATCTTTTTTTCACAATCAAAGGCTTCTGAGAATTTCGTACAGTTTTAGTTTACTTTCCTCAGCAGTTTCTTAGATCACATCAGAGAGTGGACTGCAGAGTATACTTTATCTGCTGTTAATATTCGCCATTGAATTTCATCTTTTTCGCCTCCGTCTTTTGAGCGTGGGACCCTGAGTTACTACATTGAAATACCTTCAAATAATTATAAAAACGCTTAACAAATTTCGAGGAGACCTTGAACCAAGATATCAGAATCATTCTTGTTCTATCAAATGTTTCAGTTAGTTACTTATCTGTATCTCAAGCCGTACATCCGTACGTTCCTCCTAATCGGCACCATCCACCTCTATCTATAGATCTTATTGTCGATGAAATTAAATTTAACAAACCTCATCCTACTCCAAAACTTACTTTTTCAAAGCTAACTATGAAGCTATTAATACAGAATTACTTTCAGTCAATTGGCTAGATTTTTTTAGAGGCCTAAATTGTGATGCTGCTTTGGATAAATTTCACATATATATTTATAATCTTATTCGCAGTTTTACGCCTCTTCAGACATCCCGTAAAGCAAATCAAAAGCCTTGGTTTACAAAGCGAGTGCTTAGTGCCTTAAGAGCAAAAGATAAAGCACATCGTGTCTTTAAAACACTCGGCACTATTGCCAAAAAAGAGATCAGATATGCTCTGAAGACTTATTTCAGTAGTCTGGATAAGCTCTCTTGTGGTTAATAGTACAAAGCCTTCTTGGTCTTATATAAAGTCGCTGAAATCCTCTCCTTCCAGTCCTAGTAAGGTCCGTTGGAATAGTGCCGAGGTTTCTTCTCCTCAAGAAGTTACTGACTTATTTGCCCAATTTTTCTCTTCGACATTTTCTTCTCCCGCTGCAGCTGTGCATCGTGATGTCTTAACTAATCATTTTCCCTTCCCAGTTTCCTTTATTTCTACTGATGCATCTGAAGTCGAATCTTTGATCAATGCTCTTGATCCTAATATCAGCTCTGGGCCGGATAGTTTGCCAAGCATATTTGCAAAGTCGTTAGCCTCATCGCTAAGTTTCCCCTTATCTCTCCTCTTCAATCTATGTTTGAGTACTGGTACTCTCCCTAACCCTTGGAAAACAGCTAATATTGTGCCTATTTTTAAAAGTGGTGACCCTACGTCAGTTTCCAATTACTGTCCTATTTTCTTACTTTCCTGCTCTACAAAGTTACTTGAACGGTTCGTTCATAATCGACTTTCAAACTCATTAGCTCTTATTATTGCTCCAGAGTAGCATGGCTTTCTCAAAGGATACTTCACTACCTCTAATTTAATGGAGTTCACAAACAGTATTTCAAAAGTTTTGGATAACCAACTGCAAGTTGATGTGATCTTCATAGATTTCTCCAAAACCTTTGACACTGTGCATCATTTACTTCTTTGTAGAAGCTTGAAGCTCTTGGCATCTCGGGTGCTCTTCATCTTATCTATCGTGTCGTCCCTGTCGAGAAGATATCTCTGGTATTACGTCTAGTCCTTTTTATCCTTCATCTGGCATTCTACAAGGTTCAATTCTTGGGCCTCTTCTCTTTCTGTTGTTCATAAATGATCTTCCCTTTATAATTGAATCCTCTTGCCTCTTGTATGCTGATGACTTCAAAGTATTTTGAGTAGTCAAATCCCATTTAGACTGTCAGTTCCTCTAAACTGATCTGAATACTCTAAATAAATGGTGTGCTTCAAACTATTTATGTCTTTACGCTACTAAATGTCATAAAATGACTTTTTCTCTCAAGGACTTTCCTATTAATTTTAATTATATATTAAATGATGCTTTGCTCTCTGAAGTGTTCAGTCATAAAGAAATTGGAGTAACCTTTGATCCAAAACTCAAATTTGATGCACATATTTTAAATGTGATTACTAAGGCGTCTAGAGTTTCCGGGTTTATCCTTAGACATGTACATAAATTCAATAGCATCTTTTCTTTTATCCGCCTATTTGTTTGTCTTCTTCGTTCTTTGCTTGAATACTGTTCTTTTATCTGGTCCCCCCGATATTCCTATCTCGTGTTTTCTGTAGAAACTGTCCAAAGAAAGTTTACGCGTTTTCTTTTCCTTAAGTTTAATTTGCCGTAACAGCCCCATGAGAGTCGTTTATCCTTCCTATCTTTTCCTTCTCTGTTATCCCGACTAACTTAATTAGACCAATGTCTTTTATATAAACTCTGCTACCATCAAGTCCCGTTAAATATTTTTTCTGAGCTGCGTTTCCGACAAACATCTCGTTCATCTCACATGAATTCTTATTTCGTTATCCCATATACTAGAACTGATTAATATTTCCACTCACCAATTTAAAGAATCGTACGAAATCATAATAATCTCGAGCTTGGTCCCCCCCCACTTACATAGCATTTAAGACAAACTAAGCGAGTTACTATTAGTTTAACTTTCAATTATCGACATTTTATAATTTTTTTCATTTAAATATTGCTGTAATAAATTGATAAAATCTTTAAAAAAATTTTAGGCAACGACTAAGGTTAAATAGTGTGTAGATGATAAGTTATGAATTTTATTTCTGTAGCTTGCAAATATTAAGCACAACAACAATAGCCACAACCTTCGTTGTTCTGATCACCATGCGGCAGAAACGAAGCACGAGTAGCACCGGAGCAAGTCCTATTTCTTCTTCTTAGCGCTACAGCTCTTCTCGGGCCTTCGCTTCCTACAAACAGCGCCTGCAACTGTCTTGGTCCATTGACCGCGTCCTTCAATTTTGAAATCCGAGTCAGACCAGCGTTTCCTTGGTTTCCCCACTGGTCTCCAGCCTTCAGTTTTCCCAACGAATACCTTTTTGGGTATCCATTGTTCGTCAATACGATTCATGTTGCCAGCCCATTGCAACCTCCGCAGTCTTACAATCTTTGATACCTCCGGCTGGTCAAAAATTTCATACAGCTCATGGTTGTATCAAATTTGCCATTGGTCCCCGTCTAGCTTCGCTTCGATTATTCGCCTCAAGACCCGTTGCTCAAAGGCGTTCAATGTATTTGCGGATGCTTGGCTTAGGGTCTGTTTTACACCCATAGCATAACACAGGTCTTATCATAGGTTTGTATACTTGGGGTTTTGTTTTCCTGCGTTTGCAGCTGGTCTTCAAGATCGTCAATACTGAATAAAATATTTTATTTGCGAGATGTATCCTTCGGCGTGTTTCGTCTCTTTCACTACACGTTTTCGATATTTTGGCGCCTAAATACACAAATTTGCCTGCATTTTCAATACTGATATTTTCCTAATTTTAGATATTTTTCCTCGACTGCGTCTTGAGTTTCTCTTTATTTTCATTGATTTGCAGCTCTACTAGTTTTGCTTCGCTGTCGAGTATCAGTAAGAGTTCTTTGGCAGTTGTTACTGATCGTGACTAAATGCTGATTTTGTCCGCATAGGCTATTACTTGGTTCGACTTGTATAGTAATGTACCTTGCGTATCGATAGGTAGCTTCCGTATGACGTACTCCAGAGCCAAATTGAATAACTATGGGGCCCGCCCATCTCCCTGCTTTAATCCGATATTTGTATCAAAGGCATCGGCGAGTTGGTTATTGGTGCGTACTTGGGAGGTCGTTGACGTCATTGTCATTTTGGTAAGGCGGACTAATTTGGCTGGGATGCCAAAGCAAAGCATTATTTTGTACAGTAAATTACGATCAATACTGTCATATGCTTGCTTAAAGTCAACAAAAATTTGGTATACGTCTGTCTTGAACTCCCAGCATTTTTCAAGTACCTGCTTGACAGTGGGCAATTGGTCTATTGTCGATCTATCTGCTCTAAAACCACCTTGATACTCCCCAATAATACTGTTGGCGTATGATCCGATTTTATTTTCTAAGATTTTTGAAAATATTTTGTACTCCGTACAAAGTAGTGATATGCCTCTATAATTTTCGCACTGTAGCTTGTCACCTTTTTTGTGGATAGGGAATATAATTGGTTGGCTCCACTCTTTCGGCATATGTTTTTGTTGCCACATGTGCTGAATTACTTTATGAATAGCTTTATGAACACTACTGCCACCATATTTGATGAGCTCCACTGGAATCTCATCGAAGCTCGGCGCTTAGTTGTTCTTTCGGGCTTTGATGATGAAACAAACTTCATCACGAGTTGGTGGGGCCAATGGAAGTTCTCCGCAGACATCCATAGGCTCCGATGTGCTGGAACTTTGGGGAGGATTAGGGCGTTCTTGAAATATGATGCCCATATTTCCTTAATCTTGGTTGTATCAGCGATGATATTGCCGATGTTGTCACAACAGGTTGTGGTTTTGGGCTGATAACCACGTTTCAGATTTTTCACTACTTTGTACTCGTATGCTTATCTTGTGTTGTTGCTTGCTAAGCTTATGTCTATTCTTCTAAATTGGTCATCATAGTATTTTCATTTCTTAATTCTGATTATCTTATTCGCTACTTTTTGAGATTTTCATAGTGCTCTCCCTTCGTTCTGGTTTTCCTACCCACATAATCTTTGTACGCCTGATTTTTTTATCTAACGCCGTCGGGTACTCATCATCGAATCAATCATTTCTCTTGCGCCGGGCTTGATGTCCAAACATCTGTCCTGCCATGGTCTTAATAGCAGCTTTCACTTCCATCTAGAGTTTGTTGCTAGCCTTTAACGATGTGTCTGATAAGATGGGAGCCAGCTAGTAGCCGAGGGTTTCCGTGAAATTTTGGCCACAGATGTCGTTTGGAGCCATTTGATGTCAGATTTAGCAAGCTGGTCTTCACCGAATGTGCCATTGACATACAACATCGAAAAGTTAATTTGATCTAGTTATGATCTGAGTTACAATTGGCTCCTCGGTATGTACGGACGTCAAGTATGCTCGAGGCCCAACTTTGTTGGATCAGAACATAATCGATCTGGTTTTATGCGTTGCCATCCAGTGATACCTAGGTGATTTTATGAATGCGTCGATGTGGGAAGCAAGTCAAACGTATGACTAGATTTCTGCTACATGCAAAATCGATCAAGTTCTGGCCGTTGTCATTTGTTTCATCGTGGAGGCTCTATTCTCCAGTCGTTTCCGGATGAGATATATCATTACCAACCTCAGTGTTGAAATCAGCCAGAATTATTTTTGTGTCGTTTGTATGCAATGAGTCGACCAGTCTTTTTAAGTGCTTGTATAACGTTTCCTTCGTTTCTTCGTCCTTTTCTTCGGTAGGCACGTGAACGCTGATCAGCTAGATTTGAAACAATTTCACTTTTATACGGATCGCACACAACCATTCATTAACTGCCTTGAAATCAATAACGTGCGATATGAACTCCCTATCCACAATTAAGGCCCCTCCGAACTCTCGTTGTCCAGTAGGCTGCCCACTTTTGAATATTGTGTGCGATCTAATGTCATAAATATAATTTCCAATCCAGTTTGTTTCCTGGATTATCTGTATTTTTAATTTATATTGACTTGCCTGTTGTAAAAAGTCTTTAACAGTGCCAAGGTAATTGAGTGATCTGACATTTCAGGGTCCAATGTCATAGTCCTTGTTGCGATCGCAAGGTCTTTACCATGAGTCCAATCCATCCCGAGGCCCGTCTGCAGGTTTCGAAACATTGTAGGGTTTCCTAGGAACGGGGAATCAGTCCTTCGCCCAACCTCCATTCTGGTAGCATGATTATTACTTCGATTCCGTTATCAGGTGCGGAAGATTCACCTTCACACTCTTACGTCTCCACATAGAAGGTATAAGTAGGATTTCGTAGCAAAGCTGTAGATGTATTTACAGTTTTAAGCATTTCTCGACATTTAATCTCCCAGTACTGGAGAATCAGTAAACCCAATGTGCGACCCCGAGAACAAATGCTACCATTTATTTCTCTTTCTCAAAGGGGCTACGGTGGAGTACTTCATGTCAGGCCAAACTTATCTTGAAAACAATTACTTTATGGGCTTGGTTTCGAAACAATTTGTCAGTTTTTCCAAACTGCGGCAAAACAGTGACCGATTCTTTTTATCTTTCTGTATTGTAAATCACAATTTGGACAATATGTTTGCGCTTTAAGTTTGCTATCTATGACTTCAATTTGCGAGCACATTCTAGCATTGTATCGATTGTTCTACTTGTTTAATGAAGGGTCGTGATGCTTCATCATGAATGTTGCGGGGACTGTTCAAAGTGTTTCGTAATGTTTTTATTGAATTTTTTGATGATTGTTTTTTCATAAGACTAGGTATTTCAGTCAGATCCAATGATATTTTCAATCGACATATTCAGTGTTCTTCGTAAATGTAAGTGGGAAGGGAGGGTTTTATTGAAGTTGAACAAGATCATGACTTTTTATATTCTTCTTTATTAGTCTTCTAAGGTTTCAACGTTTTATGGCAATCTATATGTTGAGCATAGAAATATTTATAATTTCATAATTTTTCAAGTCTTATTTGACGAATAAGATCATCGGTAGTAAGAGCCCTACTACCAAGAATATCAAACATCAGTCTTCTCCATTCTCCAGTTTCTGCAGTTGAAGTTTAGTTGAAATTTAATTTATAATCTTAGTATCTTCAAAAATAGTATCATTAGATTATCCCATTTAATCCACCTTGTTCGTTATAACTTAACTTCAAACGGTACAAATAGAGCAAACATCCCCAGAATTCTTTCAAAACTGATATCCCATAAAAAATATTTCATAATATTTTTTTGTAAAAACAAAAATTAGTTTTCCCGGGCAAGATCATTGGGCAACCAATATAAATTGCTGCTTGTAATTAATCGTAAAATGAAAAACGTTGAACTCCAATAGCATTAACAATTAGTGTGTAAATTAGGATATATGAAAGAAATTGTAAATTTGAAAGGAAAATAATTGTACGAAGTAGTTGCCAGATGTTAAAACAAAAACTGTTGTATATTATCTAAAAACAAGACTTTATTGTTTCTATGTGACAGATAATTATGAAAATGATTATAAAAATTGCGAACAATAAATACGAATATTTAAAAAAATACGATCGTTTGGAATAAAAAAAGGAAATGAAATGAAAGTGAGCCTGCTATGTGTTTCCTCGTACTACAAAGCATATAACGTCGCATATAATATGTAACATATGACTGATCACAAAAAGAACGTGACCGAATCGGGGTTAAGAGTATTACCAAATATTTTTTTGCTGCATTTTTAAGGATGAGAATTTACTATAAGGTCAATGGAATACAAAGTCTGTCCTAAACACCAACTATCAAAATAACCAAAGTGACGTCATCTAGGCAAGATTTAAATGGCTTTGTTGCGAATTCTGACCGTGTCGGTCGTCAAATTTCTTTGGGCACACAAATTTTTTTTAGGGTTTTCTAAGATAATTTTACAAAACCATACTAAAATCGCGACCTGTCTGTCCGTGTGTCACAGCAATTTTTCTCGCAAACTACTTAAGCTAGAAACATCAAATTTTGTATGTGGATGAAAAGTGGTGCTCTCTTCAAAGTTCAACTAGGAAAAACCAATGGTAGCCGAAATGAAGCCGATATGGGTATCAAATGAAAGAGGGAGGGGTAATACTCGAACAAATTGGTATCCCCTCCTCGCGATCGGACACTTATGATCTGAAAAAAACTATAGAGGTAGGTGTTTTGAAACACAACAACAACAAAAAATGCTTTAGAAGTCAAAATTCAGTCAACTTTGTCAAAAGAAGTATGCTCTTTGAATTTCGCATTTTCCGCAATCAAATCGTATAGGTACCTTTAAGCTCAACAAAATTCGATATTTAAGTAGTCTTACAAAGGGTTCTCACACTGTGAAAGTTTGATGAAAATCGTATGATATACACGGAAGCCATTTAAATTTCTCATTTCATTCTCCAATTAAAACAATAATACATGATTTGTGTATTTTATAGACTTTCCATCGAACCAGACACTGTTGCTTTGATTTGGTCTTCTTAAAATTTTCGAATATGATCAATAACATTAATGTTTTTGGGAATTCATAATTTGAGTGATTTAAGTTAGTATGCAGCGAAATGGCGACCGTTGAAAATAGAGAAACAATGGATTTTCTTTTAAACGTGCACATCTCTTTAACATGTTTGTTGACTTTATTCATTGCTGATGACTGAATTTCGGTAAAGTTGAGCACAAAACAATTCTGACATGAGCTTCGGTGTGTCTACCCAACTTGTTTTCTTCTGCAAAACAGCCCCTTTCGGGCCTTCGCTTGGAAAAAGTTAAAGTACCTCATCACCTTGATCGAAGGTATCGGCACTCAAGAAAGGTGATATGGTTACGCTTTGACCGTTGATTACTCCACCCAGTGGATATACGTTCTGATTTGTAACCAGTACGTATCATAACTGAACGGGCTTTTGGTCCCTGCAAAGAATCACTCAAACCTGTCACCAACGGAATTCAAATCAGAGACCTTCGGGCTAAGCAGCGGGTACTCAAACCACTACACTACCCGGAGTCCAACCTTATTCTTTTTTGAAAATTTGCTGAATTTCCTATTTTTTCCCTTCCAACATTAATTTTATATTTTTGAATTTATTTTTAGATGCGAAAATAAATAAATTTCATTTTTTGTTTTTCTATGAACTACACACTCAAGTTTTTTCATCCCCGAATGAACGCGCTTGTGACCTCCGAACAGTACGATGCCGATTCTGTGGAGATCGAGCATCAACACAAGCTACTGGAACAAGACTATTCACGATTCTGTGGGAATCATTTTGAGCTGATCGCTGCTACAAAAGCAAAGGAACTATTGGCACATGAACAGCTGCAGGTAGAAGTGGAGGCTCTATATTCGAAGATATGGTCAATATTACGTCGGATACTGACCAGTGCAAAATTGGAATGTGATATGATATACGAGTATGTGAAAGCGGACGTTGCGGATATGCGGTTGGCCTATTGCGATACTAAACTTTGACCCACTTCCACAAAACTGGGTCACTATTTGTGATATGCTCGAAAGGATAGTCCACTCGAGGTCTGACTTATCTCCGACATAAAAACTGGACAAACTCCGTCAACACGGAAAGTGTCCCTTTAAGTTTCACTCGATATGGGGGGGTACGAAGAGGTCTGGGCTGAATTTGATCGCCACTTTGATAACCCTCGCTTGTGCACGGAGAATCACATCAGACAAATCCTCAATTTGCCGAAGAATCCACCGGACACGCACAGGACACTGTGGGTCACCGTTGACAGCATCTGTAACTCTCTGCGGGCACTCTCCGTGATGGAGCTTCCCGTCGACAACTGGAATGCTCTGACAATGCAAATTCTTCTGCCGAAACTTTCCAGTATCTAGCGTGGCGACTGGAGAATGTGTCTCCAACCCAACAACATACTACCGCTGGAAGATTTGTTGCTTTTCTTGGAGCGCCGTGCCGCAAACATGCCGAGTGCTGTGAGTGATAGCACTTGACGACGACAGCACCGTCGCCCGCGACCTTTGCCGCTTTTTTACCATGATCGTCCGTTCTCGGTGGCAAACTGAAGGATGGGATGTGCCGTTACTGCCAGGAGTGACATCGAATGGCATGGTGCCTGCGATTTAGAAATCTAGCGGTGACAGATCAGTGGAATGTTGTGAGATCACTCGCGCTTTTCTATAATTGTTTTGTTGCCGGACATGGTGTACAGAATTGTTATTCTTGCGGGCGCATGGTCTGTGGACAAAATCATACTTCGCTGGCAACAAAAATCTAGTGGTACGTAATGATAACGCGGTGTCATCCGGTTCTGCCAAAAAAGTGACCGGATCGATAATTGCAGCTACGACGTCAAGACCCCAACAAAACTTCGGTTGGCGATGACAGACCGATCCACTGCAGTCGTTCATGGTACAAAACGGCACCATTGTCCTGCTCGCGATTGCATACGTATTATTATTGGATATTTACGGAACGCCTCAACATTGCCGCACATTATGTGACCCCGGGTCTCAATTAAGCTTTGCTACACATTTGAAGCTCCATAGATTGTACTGTAAAATCACCATCAAAGGTAACATATGGCTTCATCACAGCCGTTAGTACTTGTGGTCAAACAGATGTCATCATGCGATCGACATTTGACAACACATTTGAATTTCAATTTGAAGTATTTATTTTGCGCACTATCACGTCGACCACGTCGGTGACCACGGTAGATACCACCAACTAGAGCCGTTAACACAATTTAGAGCTGGCTGATTCGACATTTGAGGTCCCTCCGTGGTATTGATTTACTCATTGGTGCAAACATTTGGGGTATGACTCTTGAGAAAGGTATCATCAGAGGTGGTAAGAACGAACCTTGCGCAATATGGACCCGCCTTGGTTGGGTTGTGTTTGGTCCAACGCCATACATATTTCATGCTTGCAAATGTTTCAACAACGAGGAGCTAGACAGTTTACTTCACAAATTTTGGGAAGTTGAGGAACTACCCTCGAGAACTGACAGTCATTATACCATTTGCAAACAGATATTTTTGGACACTTTCACTAGAACCAGCGAAGGCCGATACAAGGTGCAGACCCCGTTCCGCCCCGACGTGCCAGAACTTGGAAACTCTCATCAAATAGCCTTACGATAGTTTCATCAGCTTGGTCTCAAACTGTCAAGAAACTCCGAATGGCGGGACAAATACTGTGCATTCATGCGGTAGTGTTTCTCGTTGGGACATATGGAGCTTGCTCCTTATAAGAGTGATGACACTCCATGTTACAACATTCCACATCACACCATTACGATTCAACTCCGTGTGGTTTTTAATGCCTCCGCCAAAACGGACAATGGAGTATCAATGAATGATACGCAGCTGGTTGGACCGAGGTTGCAAGATACACTCCTGCAGATACTACTCCATTTCCGACGATACAGCATTGCTCTCACCACAGATGTCAAGAAGATGTTTCAACAGGTAGAGATTGATCCATGCCACCGACGTTGGCAACGGATACTTTGGTGAGAATCCCCAACGGAGACGCTATCGATAGACTAGCGACTGACGGTGACTTATGGTATGGGTAGCAGTGCATACAGTCTATGTGGCCTAGTGGTTAGAGCATGAACGTATAAGTCGAAGATCCCAGGCTCAAATCTCGTTGGGAGTAACGTGATTTAGTTCAGGGGATTTTTCGGACAGACTACGAGTGTTCACTCAGTGGTGATATGCACTGATTTAACCAGATCATATCATAGCTGAGCAAGCATACGGGAGCATGGTACTGACCAAAACAACTTCCGAAAAAAAAAAATCAATCAATACGGTCATGAAAATGAGATACTCTAACTATCTCTAAGCGAAGGCCTGAGAGGGGCTGTAGTGCTACAAAGAAGAAGAAGCAGTGCATACAATGATATACGGGCACCAGGCGCGTAGCCAGAAAAAAATTTCGGAGGGGGTTTTCTTGGGAGTCTTACTGAGTAATAAATATAGGTACTATGTTTTTTTATACATAGAATATTTTATTATGCATTGTTTTTTTTTTCAATATAACTCGTACAAACTAATTTCTTAACGATTTTTTTTATTCGCTTTAACAATGCGTGATAAAATTGTGTGAATGTTTCATATGGAAATTATAGAAGAATGTCCAACTTTCTCGATGATTTGGACATGTTATCTAAGATCTCGTCGCACTTCACTTCTGAATCTTGATGGATGTTCAAAAGAGCCAGCCCGTTCAACCTTTCTTTGCCCATCGTACTTCGTAGATAAGATTTTAATCTTCGAAGTGAAGACAAAGATCTTTCGCTCGGGGCAACTGACACTGGAAGAGTAGCAGTGATTTGCAAATATCGATGTATTGTCGGGTAGAACGATTGGTTGCAAATGTCCAAAGAATCGATGAAAGTCTTTTGCCGCTCTTCTTTTGAAGTTTTCAAACAGTATCTGAAAAAGTTAGAACTCAATGAATCTACGTAATTAAACTATAATTGTTGTATTTACTAACATAAATTTTTTTTGATGGAAACTTTTTTTTAGAAAAACTAAAAATACATATAGGCAGATATTTAGGAATGAAAAAGTGAAGGAAACATTTATGAGAGCAAGAGGAAAGCATACCTTTGCCACATTTTCATTTCAGCTTCAAACTTTTCTGAAGATGAAATGTTGTTGGGCCACTGATTTTCAAAAAATTCTCTGGTTGATTTGATCTTTTCAGTATCCGATTGATGACATTTTGATGGCAATATATTTTCAATCTTCGAAAAAAGTTCTCGATGTTTGAGGAAACGAGAGTTCAATTCTTCTGAAAAGTGATCCAAAAATGGAATGAAAATCTACTTGCGATAATATTCTTCTGGGCCATCTCAAAATTGTGACGATTCATTTGCCGTCCAACAACTCGAGGGATACATTGCGGGACGTCGACTTTTTCAGCGATTTCACTTGTTCCTTCAAAAATCTTTTTGAGCGTGGTGTCCGCCTCACGACGCATCTCCTTAATTTCATCAAGCAAGTCTTTTGCATAATCAATGCAGATACTGAGATCGCAGTTTTCCTTTTGTAAAAGTATGCTCAAATTTTTTGTCAGTGTAAATATCGGTTTCAAAACTGTCAAAGCAATAATGAATGAAAATTTCTGCATGGATGTTAGCAGTGCATGAGGTTGAATTCCTTCAACTTTTATGATTTTTTTCATCCAGTTCTTGGAGTGTCAAGCAAACACATTCGTATGAGCCGTGAAATGATTCCAAAGAATTGAGATGCTCAACCCATCGTGTTTCACAAAATTTTTGCAGGCGAGTTCGCTTTGCACCTGGAGCAACAGTTTCAATTAGATTTTTCTACATGACTCCTTCTCTACTTGACTGTCGAAAAAAATTTACTGTTGCTTTTATCGTTCCTAAGCAATTTCTGATTATTGGAATGTCGCATGCGTGGGTTATGGCCGAATTCAAGCTGTGATTTGCGCAATGGAGATAAACAGCTTGTGACTGCACTTTTTGAACTTCAACGGCACAGCCTTTGATTATTCCACTCATAGCGCGTGCTCCGTCATAACCTTTAAAAAAGTGGAAAAAAATTCAAACAATCAGAAGAAATTGTGACAGACAAATCAACGAAAATTCATTGTTAACCAATTTTGAATAAGCTTGTAGACAAAAAATACAATGAAAACGTTTCAAGTTTATAATTGAATGAATATTTAATTGATGGTATACTTTAAATCAAATACTCATTTAATTAATAACTGGAAAACCAAAGTTAACTTTGAAAAATCGTTTACAGGAAGTATTTAACAGGTCATTACGAATAATTTTTTAAAGGTTTCATTTTATTGTAGTTCTTGATATCACACAGTGTTATACGCATTGCTGCTAAAATCATTTACAAAAATCTTCTGAAATAATTTACCTTGTCAAACCATAAGCCGAATATCAACACCTAGATTCGTTAGAGTTGAGAGAAGTGCTTCGGCGAGACCTTTCCCGGTGACATCCTGGACGGCTACAAAACACAAAAAATCTTCTTTTAGTTGGTATTTTTCGTTTGCCATTTCAACGTATCGAGCACAAATGGAAAACTGCTCAATCCAACTGATATCCATGGTCTCATCTGCGATTACCGTGAAACATCGTGACTTGTTGATGTGCTCAATAATTTTTTGTTGAATGATATTTCCAGCAGCATTTATTATTTCATTTTGGATTTGAGGACTTAAGTATGTAGCATTTGCAGAAGCAGTATCTAAGTGTTGTTGTAAATCATTATCACCACTGTCCAAAGCAAAACGTAACAATGCTCTAAAATTTCCTTCATTTTATTCTGCAGTTTCTCTCTCTATTAAGCCATAATCACGATGACCTCTAAGTGCAAGCCCCTGCCTACCACAAAATAGGACTGCTCGGATAATAGGAGTCAACTTTCGTCGATTCTATTGTTGCACTTTTTTTCTTGTTGCGTCTATTTCGCTTATGATATCGTCTTTTTTGTTCTCGAAAATAAGCTTGAAATTTTGTGCGTCTATACAAGCATCTTTGTGATACTGTTTTTCTTGATGTTCTCTAAAATATTGAAGGGCTTTCTTCCAGAAATTTCAGAGTTTGATGATTTCCTTTTTCAACATTTTTTTGAGAAAAAGTATGCAAACTATACAGAAATCTCCATCCTCTGCAGCTGAATAACTAACCACGGAAATTAACGTAACCACAAAAGTTGGAACCTTAAATTTCGATCACTTGAAGTTGGGAATTCGAAGTTTTCATCTGGTACCCATCAATGAACGAGGAATTCATATTTTTCATTATAATTCAGTTGTTTTCGACAAAAAGTTGCCACATCTTTTGGGGGAACCGGCAAAAACGTTTCCGATTTCGCTGATTAAACTATGAAAATGACAAAAACGCGGAAAACAGTAAGTTTTACAAACTTAATTTTTAAATATTGTATTGACCTTTACATTTTAATCACAAAATTTTGAAATATTTCAATCTTAGAAATTTAAAATTTTCAATTTTTAATTTAAAAATCAGGCCAAATCCAAGGTTTCTGACATTTTAAAACATGACATTTATTAGTTTAAAACCACAAGTAAGAATATATATGTATTTACCAGTGCAGGTTTTGGCTTGGATGACGATGATTCGACTGTTGGCAGTATCGAATTCGCAAATGACGGACCAGGCTCCTCCCGAATGTCCTGAACAAAAAAATACCAATATTTATACCCCAAATTTAAAAAACGTATAGGGCATGAAAACTTTCTCATTTAACAATACACTTTGAATTTGAAATTAAATCAAAAAACTGTAATTACAATTAATACTTACGTCACAACTTTCTAATCGTGGTCTTTTTTGAAAGAATTTACGAATATCCATTTCCAGACAAAGATACTAGAACTCCAAAATGACACTTTTTATCATTGGAAAAAGATCAGTTCAACGACCTTGTTCACCACTGAAATTCAATAGATGAAAGTCGCATCCTAACGATAAGCCAAAACAGGTATATATTTTTGTCTGCACCAAAGGTCGAAACGATTAGTTTTGGGTGTTTTTTTTCCATAGTCAATAGATATGCTCGGCATTCTTCGTTCATTGTCAGCTTGGATGCCACTATTCATCTTATCAGCAGATATTTGGGACTTACATGCTAATTAAGGAATTCCGGGGAAAAAGATAAAAAGATATTTTAAGTCCGTAAAGATAATAAAATAAATAAAACTTTTTGACCCTGCATATTGTGGAATATGGAAGCAAACTTATTATGTTCCAGAGGCAAAAATGATGTAGGCAGATTCGAACACAAATTTCTAAAAAAGTCTAATGCGTCATCACTCTTTTAAAAAATCACATTTTCGAAAAAGTGTATGAAAAGATATATATATTTTCAGGAATTTCGGGTGGGGTTTGAACCCCCAAAACCCCCCCCCCCCTGGCTACGCGCCTGACGGGCACTACGACACTGTGCTTTGGAGAACTTGGTGCATGCCGAGCAGCCGCTGCTCAGGACAGTTTATTGAGTAACTTCTATGTAGACGATCTTGGAGAGTGCTGACACTTCAGATGATGCATGAACGTTAGCACACAATATTGACAGGATACTCAGCAATGGCAATTACAGACTACGCAAATGGAATTGGAATGATCTGGAGACTCTTGAGGCAATTACTGGAACAACGATGTCTTCAGATGACATCGATCTTAGCGATTTCGATACCACAACGGTGCTCGGCTTATGTTGCAACTAATACAGGACGAGTGATTTTGCAAGATTAATATCAAGGACATAGACACATTACCGACTAAACAAATCATATTGAGTGACGTAGCGAAACTCCACGATCCAACAGGTCGCTTAGCACTGGTAATCGTGCGAGCGAAACTTCTCATTTAATCCCTTTGGAAAGCGGTGGTTCGGTATGCAGTAAGAGGACATAAGTTGCTGTTATTTACGTACGCATTGTCAACAACCAGGGCCCCACTAGGACAGCTCTTACCACTGCACGTACAAAGGTCGCTCCCATCCGGAAAGACGATGAAGAGGAAAAGGATGAAATGCTCACTATCCCTAGACTAAAGTTTCCAGCCGCATATCTCCTAGTTGCTACTTTGATCAACGTCCATAAAGCACTACAACTATCCGACGCTGACTACAAGTGATTTGAGCATTATTCTCTGCTAGCTTAGGAAGCCACCTGAAACAATGAAACAGTTTGTTTCTAATCAAATTGCGTACATCCAACAGCACAGGGATATTAGTCGCAGGCGCTATATCCGTTCCAAGTCATGGACTTACAGCGGCTGAGCTGTAGACCCCCAAGCATTTGCAACTTGAACGACTCTGTTTGGATGTAACTGGCATTGACAACAGTGGAAGAGGACGCCCTTCGTACCGAGCTTGAACCATTAAAGGTATTTGTGGGAGTGAGATCAGCATCCAAACTGATGACGACGGTCCCTAGTGTTGGTATCATCCCTCCTGTGGAGAGATTCTGTTCACTTCAACAACTTTTGCACACCATAGCTCACATCATGAGGTTTTAACCGAGTGGTTCGTGAAATTGGAAGAAGACCTTCATCGATACAGATGAGATTGAAGCAGCTCTACTCCTTTACGTACGGGAAGCCAAAAGTAATGCTTTCCCCACAGATATTATTTCTCTCCGCTCTCATTCTATAGTGAGAGTAACAAGCACTTTAATTTCGCTGAACCCGTCTTTGGGGAAAAATGGTGTGTAACGACGTGAAGGACGCCTAGCTTATGCACCTATCGCAGACGAGCAACAAAGTCCCATAATTCTACACCGGACATGCGCATTGACCAAGTTGATAGTTGACGACGCACACAAAGCCACATTGCATGGTGAGATCAAAGTCATGATGTTCATCTGAGGTCGGTAATGGATTGGACATGCATGTGCGGTTATCTGGTCGCACACCCATCGATGCGTTATCTGTCAATAACACCGTCGCAGTGCCCTACAGCAGTAAATGGCCGCAATACCACGATTACGGTTAATGGTTGCGCCTCCGTTTACTAACACGGGGGTCGATCACTGCGGCTCATTTACCATTCGCTTAGGAGGCAAACGAGCGAAGATTGCTGTCAAAGCGTATGCTGCTATTTTTGTATGCATGTCTACTCGGGCAGTACACATTGAGCTAGCGGAAGACTTCTCCACACAGGCCTTCCTGGACGTATTCGACCAATTCATCTCTAGGCGAGGCTACTGCGTGAATTTATATAGCAACAACGGCACCCAGTTCATAGGTGCTGACCGAATTAGAAGATCTACGTCAATGAAACAGTAATTGTGCGAGATACCACATCTCCAATGCTGGCGTCCTTTGGCATTTTAACCCACCGTCTGCACCCCACCATGGCAGTGGTTTGGTCTATGAAGAAGCATCTCCTGTGCATAATGGGTAAACAGATCATGTTATTTCACACCCTCAATACCCTGCATGTACGTATTGACGCCTGCCTGAATTCAAAGCCGCTCATCGCAATCCAAAAGACCTTACAACGATTTTTGCGACGATGGCAAGACGACTAACTAACAACTACACAGACGAGGAATAAATGGGCACGTCCGGAACCGAACCTCCGGACAAATGATGTTATGGAAGCCGCAGTCCGTGTTCCGTCATTCCTCTCTGTGTAGTTTGAATGACAACATAGCTGCAAATTGTAATCAAGACATTTGTGGGCGCGGCACCGTTTTATGCATTAGTAGAAATGGGTGTGTATCCATACTCGTTTGAAGTATTAAACATATACACACAAGACTTCGCAATCAAACGTACCGCCTCAGTGGAACAAATTGGTTACTCGCATATGCAAATAGGCAAATTGATCGAACGCTTGAGCTTTGTGGTTGCACTAGTCTCTGAGAGGTGGCATTAAAATTGAACTTTGACCATGTACTTGCTAAAATTGTCTTCATTATTTTGGTTGGTAGACAATTAAGTCAGCAAAGTTATACAATAAAAGAAAATTATAGATGCGAGAAAATCGAGAAGTATTTCTCCATTTGCTAGTTGAAGGCGTGCACTCAAGCTTATTCTATCCCAAGGCACTTAGCCCAGAATAAGCGAATTAAGAATACATTCGACCGCATACTCAAGGCATCTGCCCGAGTCTTAGCGCCCCAAGGGATTTACGCCCGGAGCTTGCAGTTGAATTAATAATTGATTGTTTTATCAATCTCACTGCATACTCAAGGCGTCAGCCCGAGTATTAGCGTCCTAAGGCAATTATGCCGGGGACCTGCAGTCAAAGTCTTAATTGATTTGTTTCTTCGAATTTCCTTTTCCCTCTGAATGATTAACAAATATAATTAAAGTAAATGTCAATTGTAGAAATTTTAGAGCTCCATTAATCCTCCAACTTTATGCGTATGCAAGCATAAACTCATTAATTGTCTCTGGAGTAAATTAATTATTAGAAGAATTGATGAGTAAAATATAGTATTAATATTGTAAAGTCAACTAAGTGTGTATTTACATAACATAATAAAGAACGAATTAAAACTTAACTCATTAAATTGAATGTGTTTAATTTAATTCTTTAAACAGTGAATCATATTTTTCCCAGTGACCCATTAAACTTTATAAGAAACTAAACCAATTGAAATATATTGTGTTAATTATTAATTGCGTCGAATGTTAGCCGCTTATTGAGTTCGTTAATCAATAAACTCAAATGTGATAAATGTGCCATAGAGTACAATCGTGTCGTAAAAATAAGCATGTGTCAGCTGAAAATTAAAAATTAAGTGTGTCAGTACTTATTTAAATCAATGAAATCAAAGTGTCGATTCTCAAAAAATTAAAATCAATATAAAAACTTTACAATTTCACAACTGTTTACTATTGTGCTTATATGGACAATTTAATTTAATTGCATGAAGTGCAAAATCATTGTTTATGGACGTATAGGGCAAGGTCAAGTTCTTGTTGGCTTTTATTTTTCTTCGTGGTCTCAAGGTTGTTGTGAAAATTAAATAAAACCATAAAAACAATAAAAATGTTCAAAAAGTGCAGTATGGCAATTTTCGTGGCCTTCGATAACACCTTCAAGCTTGTTTCGTGCAAGGCTTTTTGTAATAGGCAGTTTCATGGTGTCTGTATTAATGCTCCCAGGGATTGGTATAATCCATATATGGGCGAGCACTTTATTTGTTCGGATTGCCAAAACATGAGTAGGCTGTTGAAGTGTATGTACGACAGCATCATAGGGCATATCGATCAATTAATGCAGGAAACACTCAACTTGTTTCTAAGCATCAAGCCCAAACGCGAGCTAATGACGAAAGCTTCACAGAAATACCTAACTGCTTCGATGGTCTGGCAAGCAAGATCTCAACAAACAACAATAGCCTAGCAGTTGAGAGAATTTTTGATAAATTCGAGAGAAAGCTCAACGCAATCGACGATTCATTATCTTTGATGAATAAATCTATGCCGCCTACACTTCCCTCCCACAGTTTATCTGTTCAAAACAACACGGATCTTGAAAATCATTTGACGAAACTTTTCCGGACTCAAAGTTTACAATTGGAGGAACAGCAATTTATTTGGCTCGCATCTGCTGGTAGCAAGATTCTAAATTTTTTAGAGAAACTGGACCATCAATCCGACTACCAACATGAACACTCAAAGCATACATCCTCTTATGGTGCCAAGTCATTAAATGAGGAAATGCTTGAGGCCGATAATACTGTTAGTAAACGAAAACCAGCATGTAACAAACGTTGATGAGGTAACATCTGTATGTGATGTGTCACTAAATAGAATTGCTGAAGACACATCTAACATGATATCAAAATTTGGCACTCTCTGGTGCGAGGATGAATGGCGCAAACAGGTAGCCAGAATTCATGAGGCAAACGCAAAGTCGACGAGTACAACTTGTCAACTACACAACGAAAAGAGCAATCACGAGAAGTTTTTCGTTCAAGGTGCACCATCAGCTGCTGATGAGGCTTAGGTTCTTCGTTTTGTTCGGGACGAGTTTTGCATTAGTGACTGCTATGTCGAATCTCTCCCTAGAAAGAAAAAAACCCATCGACCAACGTTCAAACTTCACATTCCAACGCAGTATGCTTGGTTGTTCAGCAATCATCAGGGAAAAATTACATATCTATCATGGAATGGCATCAAGTTCTTCAAGTGGCGTTATCAGAATAATGTGAAGAAAAGTAGGAAGCAAAGTATTAAAAATAAGCTTAATTCTAATATAAAATGTAAACCCTCACCTTTGAGCAATATTTCTTTATCCAACAAATCCATCAACAAATCGCGTGTGGCTCAAAGTAACAAAATAGATGAAAGTTCCGAAATTCAACAAAAAGTCATCACAACTAATAATATAAACCCTAAAACCACCCATAGCTTCCCACTAATAAAATTTGAACGCGGTGATGACCAAAAGCCATCTTCTTCTGGATATATTAATATACCAGAAGCTCCACCTGTTGAATCAGCAATGACGCAAACAGTATTTGATCCGCTTGTACCTCCTAGAGTTAAGGCCACGATCAACTCACAATGTGATCTAGAGAGTAAATACCTTATATCACGTTTGCGAGACCCCAACATTTATAATGATGTTCGTCTTTTTCTTTTCTATTTGCACGATTCTCCTGAAACTACATGTGTCGAAGGGAAGACAAAAACCAACTTAAAGGTTAAAATACAACAGGAAGGGCTTCTTACTGACCTTAAAACCTTGACACTTGTCTTTACACGTTTCCATGAGCAATTTAGTGTGAACTCCGACCAGGTAAAAAAGGATTTAGAAACCTATAGATCGTATGTGAGATCAAAACACATCGCTGCTCTTCTAAAATCTCGAGATGACTTTAAGAAATATCATTTCTAACCAAAGTCTGACTTCAAGGCGCATTAAGCTCTTCTACCACAATTGCGGTGGTATAAGAGGAAAATTAAATTATTTATTTATTGACGCCAAATCCTGCCACTTTAATATTATTACCATCACCGAGACTTGGTTGAATAGCTCATATACAAATACGGAAATTCTTGACGATAGTTGGACTATCCACCGCTGTGATCGAGACTATCAGCGCACAGGTCAATTTAGAGGAGGTGGAGTTCTAAATGCTATAAAAAATTTCCTATCATGTGAGGTGGTTCCAACTGCATCCTCTAAAGACTTCGAACATATATTTGTGCGAGTTATCTTTGGTCATGTGTTTTTATACATCGGTGTAGTGTATATACTTCCAAATTCTGACGAAACTATTTACAACGACTTCTTTGGGGTAGCTTCTTCAGTCATGTCATCACTTAATGAAAATGATAGAATCATCATTTTAGGTGACTTCAATCGTCCTCACTTATTCTTTGTTGTTGACGAAAATGAAAAATATCTCCTTCCTTTGCACCTTAAAGACTCCGTTGACAATAAATTAGTCGATACATTTTATGGCAATGATTTGCAGCAAACTGCTCCAACCCCAAATCCAAATGACAACTGGTTAGATTTAATTTTCATGAATTTTGTTGACGAAGTATTAGTATGTCCAACGACTGACGAAGAAAACCTGTTTTCTGATACTAAACATCATAGAGCTTTCTCTGTTGAATTTTCTACATCTGATCTGAAAACATCGAATTTATACAATGATGAAATTGTATTTGACTTTAAAAATGCAGACTATGTAGGTATTAAAGCCTATTTAGAAACTATAGAATGGATAGAAACTCTTTCAATATTAGACGTAGATGATGCAGTATCATCATTCTATCAGACTTTATTTGACGCCGTTGAAAATTTCGTCCCTAAAATAAAGAAACAAAATAAGAAATCTGAACCATGGCTAGATAGAAAGCTTAGACAATTACAAAATCATAGAAATAAACTCTACAAGATCTTAAAAAAAAGTCCAAACCCAAACGAACAAATCAGGGTAAGTTATGAAAACTTGGCCAACGAATTTTCTCAAAAGTCTCGAGAGGCATACGATCTTTACGTTAATATAACAGGAGCAAATATAGTGCGTGCCTCTAAGAAATTCTATGATTTTGTAAATACTAAAAGAAAATCGTCTGGGTATCCAGCGACAATGACTAAGGGAGAAACTACTTCCTCTGATTGTAAAACAATTTGTGATAGGTTTGCTGGATACTTCCAGGAAGTTTTTCTGCCTGCTAGCTCACTGGTACATCATCAGACGCAAATACCTCATAATGGTGGTATTGCAGAGATAACTCTTACTTTAGAAGAAATGCATAAAGCCATTAACGATCTGGACCTGAATAAAGGCCCTGGTCCAGACCATATTCCTCCATCTTTTTTATTTCAGTGTCTAACACAGGTATCCAAACCGCTGCACATAATTTTTAATAAATCTCTCTCATTAGGTGTCTTTCCGACTGTGTGGAAATTATCCAACCTTACACCCATCCACAAAAGTGGAGACAAAAAATCAGTGGAGAATTACAGAGGCATCGCACTGCTATCCACTATACCAAAACTATTTGGAAAAATGATACATGATAGACTCGCCACCTTTGTTGATCCATTCCCTAACGACCAGCAATATGGTTTCCGTAAAGGTCGCTAAACTGCCACTAATCTCATAATCATGGTTTCCGATGCTCTTAATGCCATGGAAAAAGTCAAGCAGGTTGATGCAGTATACACTGATTTTAGTAAAGCTTTTGGTCAAGTGAATCACTCCATTTTAATAACAAAATTGAAAAACTTTGGGATCCCTGGGTCTCTTCTGAATTGGCTTATATCCTACCTTTCTCATCGCACTCAAACTGTAAAATTTTAGGGTTACTATTCAAAGAAAATTGTAGCATCATCGGGTGTGCCACGAGGTAGTCACCTTGGACCTCTCCTGTTTAACATGTTCATATCTGATCTTTCAAAAGAACTGGCGGCTATACCACACCTATTGTATGCTGATGACCTAAAAATTTACCACGCTATTGGCTCACAAACTGAAGCGAGTTTTCTTCAAACTAAACTTTTTTGCCTTCAACAATGGTGTGAGATTAATAAACTTAAACTCAACGCAAGTAAATGTCAGGTCATAAGTTTTTCTCGCAAAGAAAACTTCGTTAGCAATACCTACTTCCTTAATAATGTCAAACTGGCAAGAGTTGAGCATGTTAATGATCTTGGTGTCATCTTGGATCATAAGCTGCGTTTTAATTTACATTATGATAAAATTTTAGCGAAGGCTAATAAGCAGCTAGGCTTCATTAAAAGACGTGCGAAGGAGTTCAAGAATATATGGGTAACAAAATCTTTGTACACGGCCCTTGTTCGCCCAATCTTAGAATATGCGAGCATTGTCTGGGACCCTATCTTTGAAATACACTCAAATAGACTTGAGTCCATCCAGAAGCAGTTTGTACTATTTAACTTAAGGGATCTTTACGATCCCAGTCAATTCTCAACCTTACCAGAATACTCGCAAAGGCTTAAACAACTAAACATGACTTCTCTGTCATTAAGAAGACAAATCTCATCTTGCTGCTTCGCCTTTTTAAATATCGAAAAAGGTATTCAGATTGAATCACTCTCCACGAAGTTTAATTTAAATAATGCAACGAGACAAACTAGGCATACTCCTTTTCTCAAAGTAACCCATCATAGAACTGTCTATGCAGATAGTGAGCCTATTAATAAATGCTGCAGAATCTTTAACAACGTGAAGAATTGCTATACACCAGGCATTTCGAAGGCTACTTTTAAAACAAACTTACTTAAAACCTTGAATCCTTAAATGTCCTCTGTCCTGGAATTCCTTAGCCCATTTCCCCCCAATTGTAATTTTTAAGTAAATAAAATGGAACAATAATGCAATGTAAATATTTTGTACCTTGTTTGGTTCATGAATAAATAAATAAATAAATAAATATCTTTTTACTAATCTAATTGACAAGTATGAAGTAGCAGATATGTATTAAACAGGATGTTCTCTCTCTCCCCGGGAGCCTTGATGTGTATATAGGATACACATCATATCAAGCTCCCAGTGCGTGCCAGTGTACATAGGGTATACTGGTATTGCAACAACGATGCCGTGGTCATCAAGAACGAGTTGCCACCTCCTACCCGCTGGCGTATTGGACGCATTATCGGTGTCCACGCGGGCAGTGATGGCCTGGTGCTAGTTGCAACCGTCAAATACAATAGCGATCAGTGAACAATCGAGGGCCATCTCATCAAACGCCAGTGTCAACGGCCTGTGCAAAAACTTTGCTGGCTATTTGAGGCAGACAAGGATATCATCCTCAACCGTGACGGTTCAGCTGGGGAGGATGTTCGAGATTCGAACGATTAACGATCCATGGATGTTGTGTAACCGCATCCCATGGCAACACATCGTATCAACACCTCCTGACGACATCCATCTGTAATATTGAGCCAACTTGCTTTCGGCCAACTTGCTTCAGTGTATGTGATGAGAGATGACGCCGAACTGGAATGTTCGTGTCTCACAACAAGGGACTGGTGGATTTGAAGTTTTCACCGAGACAACGATCGTTTGAAATTACTGTTGTTGCCGCCTTATTTTGAAAATAAAGTTGCAAATTGTTGACTGAGTGTTTTCTCTCGAAAATAGACTTATTGCGTGTACAAAACTCCTACAATATCAGTAAACATTTAAACACTGACTTTGTGTTTAAAAAAGTGAAGTATCAAGAAACACATATTATTTAAACAGTGACGTATTCGAATTCTTGAAATTTCAACACATGAAAAATTATATAATAATTCTCTCCCAAAAACCTCTGTTCGCTCAATTTTCCTACAAAAATATTTCTTGTAAGCCTTAAAACATATTACATTTCCCTTAAATTGCAATAATAATTATGAATACTTACTTTGAGTTAATCTATCTTCATCCCATATTTTGCTCTCTAGTCCTTATTATAAATAATCACACTATGTCCTTCATGCACTCCTTCAGGTTTGATAATCTCCCTAACAATCTTAAAGATTTCGATTTTCTCCGAACATTTCGTATCCCATATGCAAATGGAAGGAAATAAACTTAAAAACTTTACTCTAAAAGATTGTTAAACCCAAACTTAAAACATATGTAGATAGGCCCCAACATAAACACGACATCCTTCACATGACATTATTTCACTATCACTTTTGCTGACATTGAAAAGGGATCCGCTGCCTTAAAGTTTTTGTGACTAAGGTCTGGTAATCAAATTTACGAGTAGTGTTTTGTTGGGATTTTCAAGTTGATAAATCTGGCATAAATCGATAAAATTCGAAATTCCATAAAAAGGATTCTCTGGATATTTTCAACATGTGAGCTAGGATTTACTGCATCAAAAAATAAATTACAAAATGACCACACGTATTTCCTAATTGCGTAAATATCCTTTCCGGAGAAAATAAATCTTAAATTCACTTTGCTAAATTTTCTCCTGAAAATCTCCCTTCAGCTTTACCCAAATTATGAAGGATATCAATTACTCTCCTTTCTTATTTATGCCATGTCCTCGTCATATTTAGTTTGAATGCCGAGTCTGAGAATGAACAAGAAATCCAATCATCTTACCTTTGTATACGTGATGAGTAAGTCTTATCCCATGTGGGATGTAATTTTGCGAGAGTTATGGAAGGACTTGGAAGAAAGGCTTTTCGTTTTTGTGCGCGATGAATGAGCGTAGGGATATGATGTTCACAATATGCCTTACATAGTTGTGTATGTGAACGTGTTCCAATGTCGTATTGGAAAGAAGAAAATCTCATTAGCTTGATAAAATACAGCAAATTAAATTTTCGCATCACATTTCAGTTGGTATTGATTGTTGGGGAAAAGAAAATCCGATTTCTTTTTGTTGCAAAGGATTTCGGATTTTCTGGATCTAACTTTCGATCATTATTAAATTTTTCCAACTGTTAGTCTTTCAAAGGAAGGACCATTGATTGATTGGAATTAGAGAAACTTTTGGTTTTGTTTTCGCTAGACGAAACTTAACCAATTTTTGTGGATCTTTGATGCGACCTCTGTCAAGTTTCTAAAAAGTCCTCCAATTACGATTTGTCAGGACCAAAAGTTTCCATTTGAGCTGTTTCATTGAAATTGATTTGATTATTGGCCAATCTGATTTTCAATGTGATTTCAAGTGAGATTTGACCTTTTTAGAGATTTTTAAAGAATAATAAAACCAGATGCAGCAGACAGGTTGCAATTTGAGTAATCTGTCTGCTTGTTAGCACATTCATCGGTCCGTGAACCACTGCAGTACAAGTCATAAAAATTTGCCCAAAGAGTTCCAGTGATAGCTTCTGGAAAGCTTAAGGCGATTTTCTAATCAAGTGACCTACAAAAAAATACTTTTTAAAATTATTACAATAGTATGGCAGCCACTTAGGTGTTTTCTGAATTTTATAACATATTTCAATTTTTTTTTATGTGAAAAATCGATTTTTTGAAGGTGGCAGACCCAAAAGTGCTCCAATAATTTGTTGTGAATAATTTAATTTTTTAATTGCTATAATTAATAAATAAAGCAGAATATATATTTTTTCAATGATTTTTTGTTTCTTATAGTTCAGTCATTTAGTTTGAAAAATAGTGAATACCTGGAACGTTTCCCGGGAGGTTTGAAAAATTGGTAATTTTATACAATTTTTTTTTTTTTTTTTTTTATTACCTCCATTCCCTACCACTCTCTCCATCACTCTTTCTTCGTCGCACAACGCTCGTGCGATCTGCATTCACATTACGTCGCTTGGTCCTTTGTGCCACCCAGACAATGTTTAACACATCGGTATAAGGGGGCACACAATATAATGTGATCTAGTCTTTTTCGTGAACATCTAGTCCAAAAAATCATGATCAGCTCTCAGAGATAAAAAAAATTCAATATCATACGACGCATTCAAAAAAAAACTCTGAGTAACTGTCACTTCAGTATCTCGCCGATAGGGTCAAAAAGAACGCCCTAAGATACTGGGCTCATGAAAGCAGAATTACAGGTCCACGCTTCAATCAGTGCTCATTAAATGCTCCCTTAGTCTTTTCTTAAATACCAAAAGTGAGTTTGCTTCCTTAACAATTTCTGGTAGATTGTTATATATACGCAGAGCATCATTCGTTGCATCGTTCTTTAGTCGATCCGTTCTGGCAAAAGGTATTACGAATTGATTTGCATTCCTCGCATTATATGGGTTGATCTGTGATACCTTAATTAATGGCGCTCGTTCCGATCCATTAGTTTTTAAATTTCTGTAGATAAACTTCTGTTTCTCCATAATAATAATTTGACTAAACGTTAATGATTTTGCCAATTGGTAAACCAAACTAGTTTGAGTAAGCATTGGCAGCTTCAGAATGTTTTTATACGCTTTGGTCAGCAGCCTGGATATACTGTTTAAATGTTGCTTCGCTAATTGACTCCAAATAAGTACTCCATAATGCAATTCCGCCAGGACAAACGCATTTAGAACAAGTTTCTTGATGTGCATTGGGAAACCCTCATATCTTCTTAACAATCCTATTATTGGGGCTAATTGCCTTCTTAAGCTATTTATGTGTGGTAACCAGGTCATACGATGGTCTATGATAAGACCAAGATATTTCATTTCTAGCACTCTTTGCAATTTTTCGCCGTTAATATTTAGTTCGACATCTATGTCTCCTTTGTTCTTTTGCTTAAAAACAATATATTTTGTCTTTGATGTGTTCAATACTAGTTTGTTTCCAATTAACCACTGATGGAATTTTCCTAGATCGTCGTTGATAGTGTTCTCAATGGCAGTTTTGTCTCGTCCTGAATAAAGTAGAACTGTGTCATCAGCATATAATGTGTGATATCCCGTCAGCCCACATGTATTTAGATTATTTGTGTATAGCAGGAACAAAGTTGGGCCCAGTATTGAACCTTGGGGAACTCCTGTTTCCGTAGGTGCATGGTCGCTCAGGACATTGTTGATTAAAGTTCTCTGCGATCTTCCCTTCAAGTAACTCTTAAACAACTGCTTAGGACTACCCTGAATACCATACGATTCAAGTTTACGAAGCAAGAGTTCATGATCAACTGTATCAAGTGCTTTTTTCAAATCCACAAAAATTGCGATGACATAATCACCTCTGTCAAGTCCTAGATTGATGAAACGTTTGACAGAATGTAGGGCATCCAAAGTACTCTTGTTCTTTTGAAAACCAAACTGATGTTGGCTTATGATAGAGTTTTCAACTTAGAATGATGTTAATCGATTGTTTAGTATTTTTTCAAATATCTTACTAAATCCCGTCAGCAGCGCAATCGGGCGATAGTTATTCGGGTCAAGATGATCACCACCCTTAAATATAGGAACTATTTTTGCGAGTTTTTCTTCTTCCGGAAAAGTCCCATTCCTAATATGCACGTTTATAAAACTTGCCATAATCTGGGCTATGTCCTCCTTAATTATACTAATCTCATTCATCGTGATGCTATCAATGCCTGGCGCCGTATTCTTTTTCAATTCATTGATTACATTTAAGACTTCCCTTTTATTTGTTTGATGAATGTGAAAGATGGAATTTATTGCGATATTTGTATTATTTACATTACCTGCTGAACTGGCAACGATTTCTTTAGTGATTCTTCCACCAATTGTTGAAAAAAAAAATATTCAATGAGTTCGCCGCGTCACGTGGACACGATGTGTTAGAGGGCCCATCAGGATTCAGTTGAAAGTTTTGTGATATACCCTGGGTTGAAGAGTTATCCTTTACCTCATTTATGATTTTCCATATTTCGCGGGACTTGTCAGCCGCTGTTTCCATTCTTCTTGAGAAATATAAGAATTTAGCCTCTTTCACCAGTCGTTTCGATTCTTTTTTCGCTTGCATATACAGAAACTTGAAAGCCTGGTTTCCACTGTTCTTCCTGTAGTCCATGTATGCCTTCCTTTTTTTAATACTTGCATCAATTACTTTTTTCGTTATCCAAGTCCGTTGTCGACACCTGATTTTTTTCTCAATTGTAGAACTTTGCTTAGCAGATATGATGATATTTTTGAGTTCAATAATACTATTTGGTTTCCGCTTTTCCAGTAACTCTCGTATGTTTGATTTAAAGAGCTCCTTGTCTAGAAATCTGAACGTTTTGTAGGTCGGCTTCTGTTTGTTCAGGGTTTGGTCTTGAATAGCAATTTTTATCACACGATGATCCAGTTCCGGCCAGTCCTCAAATATGTATGTCATGCTTTCAGCGACTTTTAAATCATTGGTTACTATATGATCCAGACAGGTATTTGACACTGGGCGAGTAATTTGGCTGTTGTTTATGATTACCGTTCCATTCGTTTCTAGCGTATCCTTATAAATCCGCGTTTCTAGTGATTCCGTTAGCACTTCAATGTTTGTGTCCGCTACTGTGATCAAATTTTTTTCAGTTGAGAATAATGTATCTAGTACTGTGCAAAAATCTTGCGCATTCATTCGATTGGGGTTGTAGTACGTCCCTAATTTTATTTTTTTACCTGCATGGAGTACTTCAATTATTATAACGTTATACTTATCAGGCATCACTCTCTTGGTAATGAAATTGATTGTATTTTTTACGTAGATTGCTGTACCTCCACCTCTTCCAGGTCTGCAGGAGAATACCGCATTATATCCTTCAATATTGTAAAACCGTGCATCTTCTGGGTAAATCCAGATTTCATTTAGAATAATCAAATCTATGTCAGGATTTTGCTGCAGGTAAATCTGAATATCACTTAGCTTATGTCTTAAGCTTCTTATATTAGCATACATAAGTGTTAAATTTGTTCCACTTGATTGATTAGAAAGATTAGCAATCATCAAAGTTGTAGTCGGTACTCCTCCTGGCGATCAATATTCTGCGTTGAAACTCCGGACACTCTACAGAGTCAGCTCTGTGAGAATGATCAGCATTGTTATTGTTACCAAGACAGTTCGAGCACTGCTCAATCGTGCTTTTGCAGTCCTTTAGGTCATGCTTTCCTCCACATTTTACACATATTTGCTCCCCTTCACATTTTGATGTTTTGTGGTTGTATTTTTGACACTTATAACACCTCGTTACGTTGAAGTCCTCCTTCACAAAATACGATCCATAATCTATATTAATATATCTATTCGCAAGCCTCTTATAAATGCTCCCGTTTACCTGGATGATGTGCAACCACCTTCCATTTCTTGTTCGCCTAGCATGTACAAGTTCCATAGAATCACGCTCCTCTATATTGGGATTTAATGCCTGGATCTGATTTCTTAGTTCATTATTTGCGTATTGTTTTTCTAGTCCATTGATGACAAGTCTAGGCTGTCGCAATCTGGTCTCAGCAACATCATACTCCTCTTTCATTGCATCCATTGCTATATTAAAAAGCGAA
Organism: Odontomyia ornata; assembly: GCA_963969285.1. Classification (NCBI taxonomy): domain Eukaryota; kingdom Metazoa; phylum Arthropoda; class Insecta; order Diptera; family Stratiomyidae; genus Odontomyia; species Odontomyia ornata. Next base: position 7,935,168 of record OZ017741.1, read on the forward strand.
GTAGTATTTTCATTTGTCGATGTTTTTATAATCGCCCCACCATTACGAATAGGCCTCATCAGTTGTAGAGGAATTTTACATTTTGATGGCCTGATCTTCGACTTAAAATCAATTTGATGTACTCTTTCCGAATTTGGACTTTGCCAACTCGTATTTTTGCTTCTCGTATTAGACAATATCCTCTTTCTGATTCATTTAACGATAAAAACAGTTTATACAAAATGAAACTAGAGACAATTACCGACACTTAACTTGTCCATCTTTTTTTCATAAGCTCAATAGTTTAGGAGTACGAGCGCCACAAAGTGTACACCTAAACGTGTTTTTTCGTCATGACTCATTATTCATCTAGCCTGTAGCATTTAAATTTAACTGACTTTATTTGTGAATTACAAAATTGATTTAAATCTAAACTATACTAACTACAGATATGGCATTATACTAAACGTCTGTCCTTCGCAGGTGTAAGGGAGTGCGTGCGTCCTCTTTGTGTCGAGCCCCCTCTTCCCACGTCTACGAAACATCTACCGCTAAGCTCAATAGAATTATTTAGTCTGAGTCATCAGTATACGTCGATCGTTTCACAGTGTCGTTTACATTTATGGAGCCATGGCTTCCTATAGAGTAAACTGTTTTATTTGTGTAAATCTATTGGAAGAAAATGAAGTGATTGAAGTAAAGCAAAAAGGATTGGAGATTTTTCGTAAGTCAAGTATTAAAACAATGGCCAATGAGGATAAACTTTTGGTAGGACTGAGTTCAATAGCGGTTCATGATGCATGCCGAAATCCTGCAAAAAGTGCCAGAAATTAAAGTTCGCACAGACACCCATTAAGGAGAATGACCTGATGCAAAACAGGAAAATAAGAAGCCATGACGAAGACCCCGGTAGCAGGCACTGCTCGTGAAACCCCAAGATGGTCGATCGTACACGAAGGTGCCGTGTGAAATCAGGGGAAACGTAACGCCTGAAGACACTAACACGGCAATTGAAGCAGTACGACCAACGTGGTCGGACCACATACTGGTCGAATTTGGAGCAGAGGCCGAGAATAGGGAAGCATTCTGCGACGCAGTAAGGAAAGTCCTCGGCAAAAGTGCAGCTACAGCCTCGCTCGAGCTGATAGCAGCGATCGAAGTACGGGACATTGACTGCATCAGAGATCTGACCGAGGCGGAAGAGACCATTAAAAGGGAGTTCCCTGATGTGAGCGGCATCCAGGCGAGGCTGACATCAGAAAACCATAGGGGACAACGCATGGCCATAGTTGACTTGACGGCATTTCTGAACAAGGGCAAAGTACGAATAGGGTGGGTTGTCAGTAGGATACGGTGAAGAGCAACGCCTCTTCAATGTTTCAAATGCCTTGGTTATGTTCACACCACACAAGTATGCAAATGATCCGATAGGAGTTCCCTATGTTACAAATGCGGTAGAACGGGACTTAAAAGAAAAAAGTGTACGGAGGAGACACACTGTATTCTTTGCGAGGATGTTGATCCAAAACCTGATTTTGGACACGTCTTGGGATCAGAAAAATGCTGGGTGTTCCAGGAAGCCCTAGCCAAGGCAAAATCAGAACTCCGATGACCCGCCCAAAATCTGCTTGAGCAGTTTGCGAGAGACATGAAAGCCGGCTTCTTGCTGCTGAGTGAACAACACCATAATAAAAGTCCTGCATTATGGTATTGTGACGAAACTCATACTGACGCCATCTGGATTCGGAACAGCGATTTTCAAGCGGAAAGTTGTGGACGGGGGGATGGTTTCGTGTGGGTTCGGTGGTCAAGGACCTTCTTGAGTGTGTACCTAACGCCTAACGAATATCGTCTTTTCAAGCCAAGCTTTTTTCTCTTTTTTTTGTGGTAGGGAGGTGAAAGCATTTACGCCCGCTGAGTCTGGCAGTGTGGGACTCCCATGGAGGATACCCTTGGACTACCCTCTAAACACCTCCCCTGTCAATCTGAGAACCTAGCCTGGAACCGTTTGACACATTACTTCGGGCCAGGTCTCGTTTTGTTACACCGTGGGGCGCCTTCAAGCTGGGGAGTTCCTTTCCTAGCGGGAGGGGAGAGGGGAAGAGGAAATGCCAGAAGAGCGATCCCCCAGCCCCAGCACCTCCGGCTGCTGTGAGTCCCTTTTATCTTTTAGAACTGCCCGAGCATAATGTGCCACCTGGTTCCATTTGTCAACCGATTCGAGCATCACCGCAACTATATTATCCGGGGTGAGCTCCTCCGTCTCCCTGTAGAGTTCCCTTCGCAGCCTGACCCATTTTGTACACGCAAAAAATGTGTGACAGGCATTGTCCTCCTATCCTGGGCAAAACCGACAATCGGGAGACCGTGACTTACCGATCTTGTGCAGGTAAGACTGAAAACACCCGTGCCCCCTCAAAAGCTGGGTCAGATAGAAGTCAGTCTCACCACGCCTTCGATTTAGCCCCGGTCTCACATCCGGGATGAGGCGCGCAGTCCATCTTCCCTTCGTGCAATTCCTCCAAGACTGCTGCCAATCGTTGAGCGAGCGTTGTCTCTCCTCGCGGACAACCATCTCCCTCGCATCCTCGTTTCGGCGAAGGTAAATAGCGCGGCGCTCTCTAGCAAGGAGGGCGACAGGTATCACGCCTGCAATCACTCTCACGGCTGAGTCGGAGACTGTTGGATACGAAGATGCAATTCTTAGTGCTCCTCTTCTCTGTACCTGTGCCAATCGTTTTCGGTATACCTCTTTGCTGAGAGCGTCGCCCCATACCTCTGCTCCGTACAGTAGCACTGACCCTACAGCACTCATCAAGAGGCGTCTTCTTGATGGGCTGGGTCCCCCTACGTTGGCCATAAGTCGACTCAGGGCCGATATTCCCGAAGCAGCCTTCTCAGCCGTTGCCCTGATTTGCTCAGAGAAACTCATCTTCGAGTCGATCAGTAGCCCCAGGTACTTCACCGCTGGCTTTGATTCGATTTGTATATCTCCAATACTGATCATCCTTACTCTAGGGATTCTCTTTTTTGTCAAGATGACCACTTCGGTTTTCTCCAGTGCTAAACTGAGCCCGCGAGCAGTCATCCAGTCCCTCACTCGTCGCATTAGCATACCTAGCCTAAGTTGCGCTTGTTCAACGGTGCGTCCGGCGACCAGAGCCGCAACATCATCCGCATAGCCGACCAAGCGCAACTCATCTGGCATCTCAAGTCTCAGTAGCCCGTCGTAAGACACGTTCCACAGGTCCGTACCAAGGACAGACCCCTGGGCAACACCCGATGTAATTTCCATCCTTCGTTGGCCCTGTGTCGTGCCGTAGAGCAGGCTTCGGTCCTTCAGGTAGTTCCTCAAAAGCCGCATTAGATATTCTGGGACTTGAAAAGAGTTTTCCAGCGTGTCCAGAATATCCACCCATCTAGCGGAATTGAAGGCATTCCTGACGTCGAGTGTCACCAACAGGACGATCCGTCGCTTGGTGCGACTATATGCCTCTGCATTTTGGACCGCGTTCACCACCTCTGCAATCGCATCAATGGTAGAACGTCCTGCTCTAAAGCCGTACTGCCGAGGAGATAGGTCCCCAGCAGCACGAATCGCGTCAGTGAGTCTTCCCTTGATGAGTTTCTCTAGCACTTTCCCAGCCGTGTCTAGCATGCATAACGGGCGGTAAGCAGACGGCGATTTGGGATTTCCCTTCCCCTTGCTGACCAGCACGAGCCTCGCCACCTTCCATCGTACCGGGAAAACCCCGTCCCGTAGGCAAGCGTTGAATGTGCTGAGCAGCAAGCCAGGACAATGGTGATAGACGAACTGCAAAACCTCAGCTGGAACACCATCTGGACCTGGAGCCTTCCGCGCTTTCAGGGAGAGGACTGCCTCCTCCAGTTCTAGCTGTGTGAAGAGTGGGCACTCGACTGCTGTTTCACCATGGACAGCGTCAACACGGACGGGATGGGCGGGGAAGAATCCCCGCACTATCGCGTCCATCTTTTCCACATCATGTATACAAGGCTTCCGTAGGGCACCAAGTTTCGCCATGACCAGCTTGTAGCCAAGGCCACACGGATCCCTATTTACATCGTCCACGAGGTCTTGCCAGCATCGGGCCTTGCTCTTTTTAATAAGCCTGCGAAGATATTTCCTGCCGGACCTGTATGCTGCTAGCCTAGTGTCTGCCTCCTCCCGTGTTCGCGCCCGCTGGGCCTCTCGCCGAATTTTGTGACACTCGCTTCTTTGTTCGGCGATCTCGATTGACCACCAGTATACTGGAGGCTCACCGTGTCGGGGTCTCCGACGGGGCATGGAAGACTCGCAAGCAGCTATGATGGTACTCATAGTTGAGTTCACCAAGTCCTTGGCTGTAGGCCCTCCACTCCCTGGCGGAGCTCCCAGCAATGGTGCGCCTGCCGTAAGCGCGTCAGTGAACCTCTCAACGTCCATCCTCCCAGTCCTCCATCCGAGGATTGAAGTTTGGGCATATGCACGCAGAGTGGCACTGTCGTGAATCTCAACAGCTATATACTGGTGATCACTAGCCGAGTAGTCCTCTAGTACTCGCCAATTGTGTACTCTAGGTACCAGGGACTCCGAAGCGAGTGTCACATCGGGTATAGTTCCTACGCAACCCCAGCGGCGGAAAGTAGGGGTGTTACCAGTATTTAGGACCAAAAGCACTGTTCTGGCCGCCATGTCCAAGATTTGCTTTCCCCTTGGGTTGGATTGTGGCATACCCTATTCAATGGCTCTAGCGTTGAAGTCTCCCCCGACCAGCATGTGGCCCTCTGTGTTCGAGACAGTGTCCTCCAGGGCATCGAGTTGGGTTTGAAAAGATCGCATTGCCTCGTTAGGTGTCAGATAAACACTGAAATATGTTATCCCTGAATACCGCACCCACACAAAACCATCCCCGCGTCCATGGCCCTGCACCTGAAGGCGGGCGCTGTCTCGAACCCAGATGGCCGAGGTACTGGTTTTGTCCGGGTACCACGCTTGCGAGTCCTTGTTATGATGTTGCTCGCTCAGCAACAGGAGGTCAGCTTTCTTATCCCTCGCAAACTGCTCAAGTAGGTCCTGGGCATTTGTGCTTCGGTGCAAGTTGACCTGCAGGATACGGATCATTTGAGTATCGATTTGGCTTTAGTTAAGGCCTCCTTGAAAACCCAGCATCTCCCTGTCCCCGGCTCATGTTTGAGGTCGCCGGGTGCTAGCTTAGCATCCTTGCAAAGAATGCATTTTGCCTCGTTCGTGCACTCCTTCCATTTGTGCCCCGTTTCACCACATTTGTAGTACAGAGATCTCCTGTCGGGTCCCCTACAGCCATACGCGGTGTGTCCGTATTCGAGGCATCTGAAGCAGTGGATAGGGATCGCTCTTCTCCGTATCCTGCAGACTACCCAACCTATCTTAATTTTGCCCTTCGCCAGGATTTGCTGGGCGTCTTTATCAGCTAGTTCGACAATAGCCATGCGTTGCCCCTTTGTGTTTTCACGTGTCAATCTTGCCTTGACTTCACTTAAGCTGGGGAACTCCCTCCTAATGGCATCCTCTACTTCAGCTTTGTCCGTGACGCAGTCGAGGTCCCTGATTTCCAGGGTGGCCATTGGTTCGAGCGAGGCAACCGTTGCCGCATCTCCAAGAGCATTTTGAACCGCGTCACGGAATGCGTCTTTGTTTGTGGCCTCTGGCCCGAATCCCACCAGCAGGCCACCGGTCCGGGTTGGTCGAACTGCTTTGATGGCAGTTTTGGTGTCGTCTGGCTTGACTGCTCCTTTAATTTCACGGAGGATATCTGCGTACGTTTGGCCCTTAGTGGGTTTAATAAGCAGTGCCTCTCGCAAGGGTTTGCGCCGCGGTTTGCTTTTTGTTTTCTGTGGTATATCGGGGGGTTCTTTGTTCTTTTCGTGGTTGAGCTCTTTGTCTGTTTTTCTAGGAGTAGCTTTTTGGCCGCTTTTTTCGCTGCCTTGTTTTGCACCACATGAAACTCCTCGCCTGGAGTGTCAACTTCGTTTATGGTCTCGTCCTTCCTCCTTTTCTCACGGTCGCCTTCAATTGGGCTACCGGTCATTCTTTTGCTGCTGCTAGGACCCACTGATGCCTCGAGGGAGAGCGTGTCTTTTTGGTGCTTTTCGGTTGTAAGCCACCTCCGCCTGTAGTGCGTTATGCGGCCAAAAAGCTCCTCCAGTTCATGAATGCCATTCTTGACACTCTTGCCTATGTTTTTCTGCACTTCGCAGGCAGCCCTCAGTTGTTTGACGATAGTCCCCGCTTTCCGAGTAAGCCGCTCCTCTTCGGCGCGGTCAAGGGCGATTGTGTTATTTGGCACCACCTCTAGGGAGAGGCCCCCGTTTCCTAGCCCTTTTGTTTCTATCGCTTGGGTCAAGTTTGAAGTGGCGTGGGCCAACGGCAAAACTTCTCCCTCCCCCATTCTTACACTGGCCTCTGTTGCTATTGCAGCTTGATCGGGATTGTGTACGTCTTGCACTGGACGCTCCGGGGTGCGCATAGTCCTTCTACTGCGCCAAAAGGCCGCAATGATGCCAGGTTGCACAACGCACTCTGCCTTCTTTCGTTCGTTAGTCCGTCTGTGGTCTGTCTCCGATGATTTAACCTGTTATGTTGACTTTGACAGTGTTTCTGGGGTTTGCTGCCCCCCCCCCCCGCAATCGGTGACTTGCTTTATCGGTGTTCTTGCCAACAGCGGTTTTTGCCTGAAAGGGTTCTCCGTGCTAGCGTCCTGTTTACTTGTAGTTATATCTGTTACAGAAGCCAAGTTCACCACTTCTATAACATTGCAGTCGCTGGATGACGACGGCCGGGAGCCGGCTCGCTCACTACCGTCTGCCCCCGGTACTGGGGATCCGACCCCCTGCACCGTAATTTGGTGCCCCTTGTGGACCTGCATGATTTGGTTTTCTGTCTGGGTTTCCGTTCCCAAAGCATTTTACCTACTGCCAGGATATATGGATAATTGATGACGCCATATATTTCGTCATGTCACAGTGAAGATCATTGACACTCATGTATTTGTCCTGAGACTCTCCCTTCACTGCCGACCATTGTCCGCGGCTGCTTATTGGTCATTCGCAGCGAACGTTTCGAGAAAGGTCTTCCCCTATCCGCAACGCTGGGGACGCGTTTGGTTCCCCGGTCTGAGGGAACTATCGATAAATCGATAACCAAAGCCAAGCTTAATGCTCTGGAGGGTGCTGTCTCGAACGCAGAGGGCAAAGTGCTCGTTGGGGGTGACTTCAACTTGAAATCCATCGAGTGGGGCATGCCTCAAACGGACCGGTGGGGAAAATGAATCCTGACAATGGCAGCCCGGATGGCCCTCGCCGTACTAAACTCCGGAAATACGCCGACTTTCCGCAGTATTGGCTGTGAGGGAACCCAACCGACATTCGCCTCGGAGTCCTTAGTATGGAGGATACACAATTGGAAAGTACTGGAGGACTACTCAGCCAGTGATCGTCAGTGCATTCTGCTTGAAATAAGTGATGTTGTCTCCCGACGTCCGTGCTCTCGGCTTTCTACAACTGGATGGAACATCGGAAGGATGGACGTCGAGAGAGTCTTCGAGGTGCTCACTGCAGGTGAGCCGCTGCAGGGAGCTCCGGAGGGGACGAAAGAACTGGAAGCTCAAGACGTGGTGAACTCTACTATGAGCGTCATTACGACTACTTGCTGCGCTTCTATGCCCCGTCAAAAACCCCGGCACGGCAAGCCCCCAGTATACAGGTGTTTAACTGAAATCGCTGAAAAGCGAAGGGAGTGTCACAAGCTTCGACGTGAGGCTCAACGGGCGCGGAACCGTGACAAAACATGCAACTGAGTGCCAGCATATAAGTCGGCCAGGAAATGCCTTCACAGTTTGATCAAAAATAGCAAGGCTCGCTGCTGGTAAGAGCTAGTAGACAATGTGAACAACAAGGATTCGTGGGGCCTTGGCTACAAACTAGTCATGTGGAAGCTTGGTGCCCTATGGAAGCCTTGTATACATGGCGCAGAAAAGATGAATGAGATAGTGTGGGCACTCTTCCCCACCCATCTCGTCCGTGTTGACGCTGTCCATGGTGAAACAGCAGTCAAGTGTCTACTCTTTACACAGCTAGAACTAGAGGAGGCAGTACTTTCGTTGAAAGTGAGGAAGACTCCAGGTCCAGGTGGTGTTCTGGTTGAGGGGTTGTGGCTTGTCTATCACCATTGTCCTGGCTTGCTGCTCAGCACATTCAACGCTTGCCTACGGGACTGGGTTTTCCCGGTACGATGGAAGATGGCGAGTCTCGTGCTGATTAGCAAGGGGAAAGGAAATCCCGAATCACCGTCTGTATACCACCCGTTATGCATGCTAGACACGGCTGGGAAAGAGCTAGAGAAACTCATCAAGGGAAGACTCACTGACGCGATTCGTGCTGCTGGGGACCTATCTCCTCGGCAATATGGCTTCAGAGCAGGACGATCTATCATTGATGCGAGTGCAGAGGTGGTGGACGCAGTCCCAAAGGCAGAGGCATATAGTCGCACCAACCGACAGATTGTCCTGTTAGTGACACTCGATGCCAGGAACGCCGTCAACTTCGCTGGATGGGTGGATATTTTGGATACGCTGGAAAACTCTTTTCAAGCTCCAGAATTTGAGGAACTACCTAAGATACCGAAGCCTGCACTACGACACAAAACAGGGCCAACAAAGGATGGAAATTACATCGGATGTTGCCCAGGGATCTATCCTTGGTCCAGACCTGTGGAACGTGTCTTACGACGGGCTACTGAGACTAAGATGCCAGATGAGTCGCGCTCTGGTCACTGGACGCCTTGTTGAACAGGTGCATTTTAGGCTAGGTATCCTAATGCGCCAAGTGAGGGACTGGATGACTGCTCGCGGCTTCAGTTTAGCCCTGTAGAAAACCGAAGAGGTCGTTTTGACAAAAAAGAGAATCCCTAGAGTAAGGATGATCAGTATTGGAGACATACAAATCGAATCGAAGCCAGCGGTGAAGTATCTGGGGCTACTGATCGGCTCGAAGATGAGTTTCTCTGTGCAAATCAGGCCAACGGCTGAGAAGGCTGCTTCAGGAGTATCAGCTCTGAGTCCACTTATGGCCAACGTAGGGGGACCCAGCCCGTCAAGATGTCGCCTCTTGATAAATGCTGTAGGGTCAGTGCTACTGGATGGAGCAGAGGTATGGGGCGACGCTCTCAGCAAGGGGGTATACCGAAAACGTTTGGCACAGGTACAGAGAAGAGAAGCACTGAGAATTGCATCTTTGTATCGGACAGTCTCTTATCCGGCAGTGAGGGTTATTGCAGGCGTGATACCTGTCACCCTCCTTGCTAGAGAGCGCCGCGCTATTTACCTGCACCGAAACGAGGATGCGAGGGAGATGGTTGTCTGAGAGGAAAGGCAGCGCTGACTCAACGATTGGCAGCATTCTTTGGTCAATTGCATCTCGGTTGTGAGACTGTGGCTAAATCGAAGGCATGGTGAGACTGACTTCTATCTGACTCGGCTTTTGAGCGGGCATGGGTATTTTTAGTCTTACCTGCACAAGATTGGTAAGTCAGGGTCCCCCGATTGTTGGTTTTGCCGAGGAAAGGAGGACAATGCCTGCCACACATTTTTTGCGTGTACAAAGTGGGTCAGGCTGTGAAGAGAATTCTACAGGGAGATGGGAGGGCTCACCCCAGATGATATAGTTGCGGTGATGCTGGAATGTGTTGACAAATAGAACCAGGTGGCACATTATGTTCGGGCAGTCCTAAAATGTAAAAGGGCTTCACAGCAGGCGGGGGCGCTGGGGGATCACTTGTCTGGCACTTCCTCTTCCCCTCTCCCCTCCCGCTAGGAAAGGAAATGAAACCTGGCCCGAAGTAGTGTGTCAAACGGTTCCAGGCTGGGTTCTCAGGTTGACAGGGGAAGTGCTTAGTGGGTAGTCCAGTCGCCTTCATGCGAGCATGGGAGTCCCAAACTCTGTGCATAAATGGCATTCAGCTCCCTACCACAAAAAAAATGTTCTCAGTGAGTCAGATGCTAGACAAGAGACATGTACAGAAGCCAAACGGGTACGAGTCAACGTTTTACAGTCTGGATGGCAGGAGAATTGTGGCACTAGCAAAGTGCAAAGGAAATCTGTACAAAATGATGCTCAGGAGAGAAAAAGAGACAAGTTTGATGGCCGCGTCGATCAAAGTCTGGCACAAGCGACTCGCCCATCAAAATGTCAAGTGTGTGAGCGACATACTGAAAAAGAAAGGAAAGGAAATACATTGATGACTGGAACGACTATGTATGCACAGGGTGATGGTATGACAAGCTACATAGATCCTCACACCCAAACAACCCCAAGATAGCTCAGCAACCGTTAGATCTCGTGCACGTCGACAGATCGAATGTTACCTGAGACTCGTTGAAAACCAGCTAGGGAGGATAGTGAAAAGTCTGAGGTCTGACAATGGCACCAAACTGAAGAATGCAAAAACCAAACAGATGATGGACAAGTTGGAAATTGTCCACACCTTGACGAATGTAAACACGCTAGAACAGAATGAAAGGATTGAGAGAGAAATAAGAACGATTGTCGAGGCAGCCAGCACAGCGATACATATGAACGAGTTGGACGAGAAACTGTGAGCAAAAGCAATGAACCATGCGATCTTCACGATTAACTAGACTGGAACCAGCAACGTACCAAGGAAAAGCCAAGCAGAACTTTGGTTCGGAAGAAAAATGAAAATTGAGAAGCTGCGACCATTGGATGCGAATGTTATGTGCTGACACAAAAACAGAAAAGAGGTGAGATGGATAGAAAATCAGAAAAGGGAATTCTGATTGGCTATGATATTGAATTACCCTGCTACCGGGTTTATTTGAAAGAGAAAAGAGAAATTATCAGCTCGGACAATGTGATCTTTGACGAAGGAAAGATGAAACTGAAGCAAGGAGCTGAACTTGAGACTCAGGCACCAGAGAGTATACCTGAGAAGCAAGAAAAAAGCAGCAGCAAAACAGATGAAAAAGACGAGAGCTGGGGAACTGAAGAGAGTGCTGAGGAGCCAAGCGACGACGAAAATGAGAAACCAGTGCCAGAAGAAGAGTCAGGAACCAGAGTTCTGCAAGATTGTCGGACTCTGCAACCACCACCGAGACTGAGAGAGTGCGTACTTGACTCCCGTTGTGGAGGAAAGAGCGCCAAAGTAGCCATGATTGGTGAAATGGAGGACATCCCGGTGAGTGAGGTACTTAGAGATGAGAAGTGGAGACGAACAATGTAGCAAGAGTATGACTCGCTGATGGAGATGGAAACTTCGAAGCTGGTGCAGTGTCCAGAAGGAGGGTAGCCGATCACTTGTTGCTGGGTACTTCGTGAGATGGTAGATGGGAGACTTAAGGCCAGACTAGTGGCAAGGGGATTTGAATTGAAGGAGGGAGTGGACTACATGGAACCTTTCAGCCCAGTAGCTTGCCATACATTCGTTCGCCTACTCCTAAGTCACGCAGCGTCAGAGAAAATGAAGTTGGTATCGTTCGATATGAAAACGGCTTTCTTGTAGGGGAACATGGAGCAGGACACCTATATCGACGATGGAACCAGGAAAGTTTGTAGGTTGAACAAGAGTCTCGATGGACTTAAACAAGCTCCGAGAATGTGGAACGAGAGGGTCACCACCCTCTTTGAGAAGAAGATAGGCTTGATCAACACAGGTGACGGCCCGTGTATATACTATAACAAGGACAAGAGCATTATGCTCTCACTGATGGATTCGTAGCCAGCAAAGATGAAGAAGAAATATTCAAACTCTTAGACGAGATAAGCAAGGAGTTTGAGATAACATTCAGCAAAAAAGTACAAAACAAGTTAACGTATTTGGGCATGGAAATCAAGATCAACCAGGACGGTATCTTCATGAGTCAGCCTCGCTACACGGAGAAGATCTTGAGAAAGATGAAACTTGGGCAGTGCAATCCAGCATCTACACCCACTGAGCCAGGAATTATCAACCAGAAGACAGACTTCAAGAACGATGAAGCACTTCCAGCGAACAACAACTGTCGCGAGGCGGTAGTATGTTTGTTGTACTTAGCCACAATAACCAAGCCAGACATAAGCTTCGCCGTGAACTACAATACAATACAATACAATATTATAACTTTATTTAGCAATGAAACATGACAATTTATAAAAACTTAAGACTAATTTTTGCTATGACAACTCCTCAAAAGCAGGGCTTGAGAGAGGAGTTTGGTTAAACAAATTAGTTGCCTACGCAACTACTTCAGTTAATTCTGCAATAAGCCCATGAAAAGCCATCAGGTGATGGTGAAACGTATTTTCCAGTACTTGAGAGGAACCACGATAGCCGGAATTCATTTCAGAGGAGACAAGACACTCGTGGCCTACACCGATTCAGACTTTGGAGGAGACTCTGAGACAGGACATTCAACGAGTGGTGTGTTAGTGATGAGAGGAGGGCCAGTGATCTGGTATTCACAAAACCAGCGACAGAAGCCGAGTACCGAGCAACAGTGTCAGTGATTGACGATGTGTGCATTTTAGAAGCTGAGCTGCCGACCACTCTGTAGGTCGACAACATGTCAACCGTACACATGCTACAAAATACACACGAAGGAAAGACAACCAGAGGAGAGAAGCACATCGAAATACCACGAAAGTACATCCAGCAACACATCGGCAACACTGTGGCACTGCAACACGTTGAGAGCAGCAAGCAGATTGCAGACATCCTCACCAAGCCACTCAACAGAAGAATTTTTGAGACACTCCGCTGTAAATTGATCGAGGAGGAGTGTTGAGATTTGATCAACTGACAGCTTATCTTTCAAAGAAAAAAACTAGTAGTCGGGAAATCATTTTTGAATTGAATTTAGCTATACAAATAAAAAAAATGATATTCATTCCATCTGTTTTCCTCGTGCATAAAAGTTGTGTCGGGTAATTGCAAAGACATCTCTAGTTAATTGAATATATAGATGTATATTTTTGTGTCGGTAATTTTTTTTTTTGTTTCATTGCACTCCAGCCCTCTTCAGGCCTTCGCTTAGAGATAGATAGAGTATCTCATTGTCATGATCGAATGTATCGGCGCTCCACAAGGTGATATGATCATTATCACGCTTTGGCCGTGTCCGTCCACTCAGCTGCGATACGTTCTGATTTTAAACCAGCACATATCATAACTGAACAGGCTTATAGTTCGTCCGAAGAATCACTCCAACTAATTCTCGTTGAAGCCAACGAAAGTCGAAATAGAGACTTTCGGCTTACGGGCTTAGTGCTCAAACCACTACAACACGCAGACTATATAATAATACACCACGCGGACGATATAATATTTATTCAGAAGCTCAGTCCGTGGTACTTTTTGAAACCCAGTTCAATAAATTGAACATTTTGTCAATTGGACTCGACTTTTTCTCAACTGAAAAACCCGAACCCACTGAAAGTAACAACAGATATGCTTAATATGCTTATTAATGGTGCAACATTGTTGTAAAAAGCTAAAGACAACAGGAGATTTGTTTTATTTTTCGTGAAATGAAATAGATATGATATTTAAATGCTCAATGGATGAGGCCGTTACTTGGTGAAAGTTCATCTTTTAAGTAATAAAAACACTTTTCAGTTAACTTTCACTTCTTATATTTGATTTCAAACACTACAACTGTTTCGACACACCGTGTCTTCCTCAGATGTTAATACTACAAAACTGGCTGCCCACAAAATAATTTAACAAACATCAATAACTCTAACGGCAATGATAAAATAAATATATAATTATAATGATATCATATTTGAATTGTTATCATAACAATTTGGATATTATTAAGTTGAAAAGAACTACTGTGAGAATCGCTGATGCATTTAAAGTATGTCAAGACATGAATTTGAATTTGAGGTGGATTGTTTAGATTCTTTTGGGTTAAAGATGGTTGGTGATGTGACAGTTCTTGCTTTGTGTAGTCACTTAAAATGCTTTGCAGGTTCTTCTTTTAAATCCGGCTCAAAAGACCATAAACTATTTGGGATCAATGGACTGTATTTGTTCCGATTATATCAAGCAACAACACAACACTATTTTTCTTGTTATGGGGTCTTATTTCACAACAATTTTGGGTCCAACCTCACAACAAAGATGTCATATCCTGTCAAATAATCGTTCTGACTGGACACTTGTGAACGTGGTCAGTTGTGTTTGATGACATCGGCATGAAACGACTCGATTAGTCGCAAATAGGCATGCCCAGAGTTCACCTTTAAAAAATCGGAAATATTTGCAATTCAATTACGTTAAATAAATTCAAATAGATAACGCCAATTTCAAACAAATTGGTTTAATTCCATTTATTTACTTCCTCTACATCTATTTAGGTCTGCTTACGTCATACCGGTACACAAATGGTTGTTTAATTGTCAACAGATTTCTCTTCCATCTGCTCGTATTAAATTTGCATAGTGCAGACTTTGACGTTCTTAATAGAGAAGCATCAATAACCTTTCAGTCACGTCTCATCGATTAAATCATTACAACTCCTCTCTCCCACACCCTTTCTCTCTTCTCTTCAATTGTGAAACTCTTCTATTCGATCTTGTGCCGTTGTCAGGAGAAGCTATCGATCCTGAAAACGGAAAACTGGTGACCCTAAACTCTATCACTTAAGTCTTATCACAATATTTACGGAACTAATCGATATCCTTTGACTGAAACTAATGGGATGCAAGAATGCACATTATTCATTTGGCTCTCCACTATGGCTTGGCTGGAGCTCAGTTATTTGTAACATTTTCAAAGTGTACCAGGACTGGAGGTGAGAGATGGTGATATATTCACGTTTACCTTCACATGCATATTGAAACCTTCCCCCTCGCGTCGGTCGATGGTAGATAGAATTGTAAAAAATGTAAATCCTTTCCAGAGCGCTTGTAATTTCGAGGATGCATTCAGGTGAACTCGTGTTGAATATTAAACGTATATGGATGCACAGGATGATATCGATTAATGACTCCATTAAAATTAAATGTTCCACCAGAATCCTTCCTATCCATCGTTTCGGAAGATTCATTTCCATGGACTACTTTGTTAAAATCGTAATTTTGATAATTTTCAATGGAGAGCATTTGATTTCTCATCAGCTTCCTAAGTCATGCGAAAAAAACTCATTTCATCGACAAAAAGGATACGTAAATGCAAAGGACCTTCGGCATTGCATTGTGTTTCCCTCATTTCAATATTCAAAGTTAGCCACACATTCTGTCACGTTCCCCTGATCCTCATAAAATTAATTGAAGAATAATACAAGTCATCTCGTCAACCAGCATTCAGGTCAAAGGATTTATTGCATAATTGAATTGAGGAATAGAGAGAGAACGAGGTAGAAAGAAAAACAAAAGAAAAAAACGTATACTTAATGAATAATGCAAATGAAAAATAAACTTTCTCAAAATCAGCAGCAGGATAAATGCTGACGGTTGGTGTATAATGAGAACAAATTTTTCAGGACTTGCTGGTGTCTAAAGTAAAACTGATTGTAGAGGTCCAGTAATTAATATAAATTTCCTAAGGCAAAGAAAGACTTTTTTGATTTACTTTTTCTTATTCTTGCTGCATTTTGAATTAAGTTAAGATTGATAGAGATGTGCGAAATATTAAAATTTTCTGAGAATCTCGGCGGGATTTTTATATAAAAGATAATTTGTTCTTTTAATTGAGTTTTGAAAAGATATTCTCTTCCGGAAGAAGGTGAATTTTGGATAAAAATTTGTGTACGCTTCGCTTTTATTATTTAAATCGATTGAATTTTTCGCAGGATGTTTATAAGTTTTTTGTCCATTGCCTAATTAAAACTAGCAAATTGAAAACTTACCTAGATGTATCATATTCAGGATATCATATTTTTCTGAGAATCACCTACAATATAACTTCTTCAGACAAGAAAATTATGCAACAACCTCAGCCCTCAAGATCACAGGATCTTTTTCTGAATTCAGTGCGTAAATAACTGTGGCGACCTCGTTAGAAATTCAAATTTGTCTTTCATCAAAATTTATCAGAATCTAGTACAATTACTAAGTTTGTCAAGTTGCCTAAATGTACTTCCATATAGATTCCATAAAATTCCATTATGTTCTAAGTATTCAGTAAAACGTACACTCGTTCACTCTCTTCTTATCCGCACATCGTGCAGGTCACGGCCAGGTACTCTATAATGTTACATCTAAATATTATAAATCTTGTTTCATTTGAATAAATTGAACATTCATCATTATTGTACTTGCATTTGTTTTTTTATCATACTTTTGCTAATGAAACAATTGGTGACCCCGCCAGAACTCGTTCCGCGATAAACTATTCAATATTATCGAGAGTGCATAAGCCCCGCAATCCGCAGATACGTGAATGGGATGAAAAATGAATATTACAATATTTGCTGGCAAATTTATTTGTGAGGTTATAGTCTGACATCCAAGATAATACTCATCAATTTCTCATGGAGTCATCGTGCTTCATCTACGCGCAATTTTCTTGTGCTGACAACGAGTGCACTATCAGAAGGGACTTTCAACAAAAAGCGCGCCCCGGGCAACGCTTCGTCAACTGATGGACGCTCCAGACAAACAAATTCATCTTGGTGCTGCAATTTCTTCAACGATAAATGCAGTGCGCTGTGTCATTGTGTTGCAATATCTTCAGGAGTGTTTCGGAGGTGCAGTGCTACAGCTTATTTCTACGTGCTTCATTGAATTTCACGGTGATCGTTGCGTTTTCCATCCTGCTGGTTCCAACAACCAGAGCTCGAAACGCAGCGAAAAACATCATCGAGGGTCGCAGCACTGTCAATATTATATCACAAACGCAAATTCATCGTGTTCGCTACAATAACCTAACATCCGTTTGGCACTTTTGAATGTTGCTTCTGTACTTTTGCATGGATCCTGTCAACAGTATCAACAATCGTCGAAAGTCGTCGCTTAATTTGAATGGTCCTGAGCCCAGGTGAATTTTTTTCATTTTCAAGTTAAATTATTTGGTATATATTATTATATATAATCATTATCATTTTATAAAATATCCATATTTTAAGTGCTAATTATTTGTGCGTTGTTTTTTTTTTTTTTGATTTGGAGTTACACAATTCACATATATATTTATTATGGCTCCCACGGGGACAAAAACTACTGAAGAAAGTGATAGTGAATCTTAAAAATGTTAACATGTCCGTGGATGATTTGTCAAACAGGGAAGCTTCTTTATTCGCATCGACATTAAAAATCCCTCCTTTTTGGTCGAACAGACCAGACTTGTGGTTTGCTCAAGTAGAAGCTCAATTTCGTGTCAAAGGCATTAGCACTTCCACAACGAAATATGATTATCTCGTTGGAGCTTTGCCATATGAGAATATGAAATTAGTTGCGGATATCCTTCTTAACCCATCGTCAAGTACCGATAAATATGAGCATTTAAAGAAAACGTTATTAGAACGCAGCAAAGATTCAGAGGAACGCAGATCCGATACTCTATTGAATCAAATGCAACTAGGGGACTATAAACCATAGATCCCAGAGAGAATGGATACGAAATGCATCGAGAGAATTGAAGCACTTTATCATGTAGCGTGAAGTTGGCGCGTTATTAGCTGTTGATTCGAATTTCAAATAAATTTGACGTGACGTCTCCCACTATTTTTCGCATCTTGAACTAAATCAATTCTCCGTGCGGGTATTGTAACTTGAACGATGTAGAAGATTGAGCATGACTTACCCTACGAAGGATACGTCCCTGACATGCTTCCGAGAGCTGTTTTTATAATCCCACACACGTCACTACATTTTTCATTTTTCGACACAAAAACACTCGCGATCCGTAACAAACTTTATAGTTTTTTTTTTTTGTGGTAGGGAGGTGAAGGCATTTATGCCCGCCGAGCCTGGCAGTGTGGGACTCCCATGGAGGATACCTTTGGACTACCCACTAAACACCTCCCCTGTCAATCTGAGAACCTAGCCTGGAACCGTTTGACACATTACTTCGGGCCAGGTCTCGTTTTGTTACGCCGTGGGGCGCCTTCAAGCTGGGGAGTCCCTTTCCTAGCGGGAGGGGAGAGGGGAAGAGGAATTTCCAGAAGAGCGATCCCCCAGCCCCAGTGCCTCCGGCTGGTGTGAGTCCCTTTTATATTTTAGGACTGCCCGAGCATAATGTGCCACCTGGTTCCATTTGTCAACCGATTCGAGCATCACCGCAACTATATTATCCGGGGTGAGCTCTCCCGTCTCCCTGTAGAGTTCCCTTCGCAGCCTGGCCCTTTTGGTACACGCAAAAAACGTGTGACAGGCATTGTCCTCCTCTCCTGGGCAAAACCGACAATCGGGAGACCGTGACTTGCCGATCTTGTGCAGGTAAGACTGAAAACACCCATGCCCGCTAAAAAGCTGGGTCAGATAGAAGTCAGTCTCACCATGCCTTCGATTTAACCACGGTCTCACATCCGGGATGAGGCGCGCAGTCCACCTTGTCTTCGTGTAATTCCTCCAAGGCTGCTGCCAATCGTTGAGCGAGCGTTGTCTCTCCTCGCGGGCAACCATCTTCCTCGCATCCTCGTTTCGGCGCAAGTAAATAGCGCAGCGCTCTCTAGCAAGGAGGGCGACACGTATCACGCCTGCAATCACTCTCACCGCCGAGTCGGAGACTGTTGGATACGAAGATGCAATTCTCAGTGCTCCTCTTCTCTGTACCTGTGCCAATCGTTTTCGGTATACCTCCTTGCTGAGAGCGTCGCTCAATACCTCTGCTCCGTACAGTAGCACTGACCCTACAGCACTCATCAAGAGACGTCTTCTTGATGGGCTGGGTCCCCCTACGTTGGCCATAAGTCGACTCAGGGCCGATATTCCCGAAGCAGCCTTCTCAGCCGTTGCCCTGATTTGCTCAGAGAAACTCATCTTCGAGTCGATCAGTAGCCCCAGGTACTTCACCGCTGGCTTCGATTCGATTTGTATATCTCCAATACTGATCATCCTTACTCTAGGGATTCAAGGTTTTGTCAAGATGACCACTTCGGTTTTCTCCAGTGCTAAACTGAGTCCCTCACTCGGCGCATTAGCATACCTAGCCTAAGTTGCGCTTGTTCAACGGTGCGTCCGGTGACCAGAGCTGCAACACCATCCGCATAGCCGACCAAACGCGACTCATCTGGCATCTCAAGTCTCAGTAGCCTGTCGTAAGACACGTTCCACAGATCCGGACCAAGGATAGATCCCTGGGCAGCACCCGATGTAATTTCCACCCTTCGTTGGCCCTGTGTCGTGTCGTAGAGCAGGCTTCGGTCCTTTAGGTAGTTCCTCAAAAGCCGCATTAGATATTCTGGAACTTAAAAAGAGTTGTCCAGCGTGTCCAGAATATCCATCCATCTAGCGGAGTTGAAGGCATTCCTGACGTCAAGTGTCACCAACAGGACGATCCGTCGCTTGGTGCGACTATATGCCTCTGCCTTTTGGACCGCGTTCACCACCTCTGCAATCGCTTCAATGGTAGAACGTCCTGCTCTAAAGCCGTACTGCCGAGGAGATAGGTCCCCAGCAGCACGAATCGCGTCAGTGAGTCTTCCCTTGATGAGTTTCTCTAGCACTTTCCCAGCCGTGCCTAGCATGCATAACGGGTGGTATGCAGACGGCGATTCGGGATTTCCCTTCCCCTTGCTGACCAGCACGAGCCTCGCCACCTTCCATCGTACCGGGAAAACCCCGTCCCGTAGGCAAGCGTTGAATGTGCTGAGCAGCAAGTCGGAACAATGGTGATAGACGAGCTGCAAAACCTCAGCTGGAGGTGATAGACGAGCTGCAAAACCTCAGCTGGAAACTTACAGTTTTATTAATTATCACATTTGCAACGCTTTTGCATTAGATTCGACACGGTTTATCTTAAACAAATTGTTTTGTGTACAATTTCAAATTCAACTTGATTAGACGTTTCCCATTAATGTTGAATTTTCAAAAATCATATGGTTTCAATCATATGGTTGATATTTTGTTGACAATTCGGGGGTTAAGGTGTAAGAGGAGTGGGATTTTCGTGAGAGCAACTAGAGAGCCACTTCAGTATGTGGATTCTCTAGCGGCGTGAAAGGTAGGGGAATTTCAATTCGCATGCGAGAGGAAGGCATGTATGTAGTAAAAGTACTACACTCACGTATGGATGAAAATAAGCTCATTTCGCGTCCATTACTTTATATGTCTTTGCTATAAACCCTCCAAGCTCTTCCAGCATATGGAGTCATTAGCTGGAGGTAACAGTTTGATCAATGTGTCTCTATTGAGGAAAAAATATGGATAAAGAAACTACCGTCTTCGGTGCACGCGTGCCTGATTGCTTTTGAAGACACCCATAGTCAAGAGCAACTATTCGGAATTGCGGACAAAATATACGATTCTACGCAAACAGTAGTCTCATTAGTGGATCATAGGTGTAAAATACCAACTTCTGCATCTTCTCTTGAAGAAATAGTTAACGACTTGTCTGGCCGCATGAAGCGATTGGAAAATCGAAATTCTCGTAGCAACGTACGGAATTCTTCGAAAAATCGTTATCATTCAGTAAATAGATCCAACAGTCGAAGCAAAAACAATCATGCATTCTGCTGGTATCATTTTAAATTTGGGACCAAAGCAAATAAATTCATTAGTCCTTGCAAATTCCAAACGGAAAATAATCAAAAAAACGGAATGTACATAGTCCTGCTAAAGTTCTGTCACATCATTTCTCACATTGGCAACACTTTTATTTTATGAGTGACATTTCAATATCGGTCAGTTTTATAAACGTCATAATGTTGTTGACAGTTGATAGTCATTTAAAATTTATTCATTAACGTGTGAAGATGGAATGGGGTGTAAATGAAAACCGAATTGCAGTGATTGCACTACATAAGTGTGGAAAATCCGCGAGTGAAATTCTCAAGTTGTTGTGCCCGTTAAAAATAACGCAAAGATTTGTGTATCGTGCAATCCAGAGATATAACGAGATCCAGACCATTGAAGATCGACCTTGTTCTGGACGTCCACGTGATGTACGTTCTTCTGCTGCCATTAAAGTGATCGAGCGTCGAATTCGTCGAAATCCGCTTCGTAAACAACGAATTATGGCTCGAGAGATGAACATCTCCACCCGAAGTATGTCTCGCATCATAAAATCGGACCTCGGGATGAGTGCCTTTCGACGATCAACGGGACATTTGCTGACTGAGCAGTTGAAGCAAATTAGGAGCACCAGATCGAAAGAGCTTTTTTGGCGGTACGGCAACAACAAACATCGAAAAATTTTATTTACCGATGAAAAAATTTTTACGGTGGAGGAACATTTCAACCGCCAAAATGATAAGGTGTATGCCCACAGCTCCAAAGAAGCCCGAGAAGTTGCCACTAGGGTACAGCGAGGACATCTTCCAGCATCAGTCATGGTATGGTGGGGTGTCAGCTACGAAGGGGTCACCGAGCTTCATTGTTGCGAAGAAGGCGTAAAAACTGCAGCGAAAAATTATCAAACGGACATTCTGGAGGGATGTGTGAAGCTGCTGAACTCTACGCTATTCAACAATCGACATTGGGATTTCCAGCAAGATTCTGCGCCAGCCCACAAAGCTCGAACCACACAAGCGTGGTTGGAAACCAATATTCCAGATTTCTTTTTATAGAATTGTTTGCAGCTACATATAAATGAGTTGCATTTTTGAATAATAATTTTTCTGAAAAATTATTAGAGAAGAAAAATGTTAGAAGAAGGTGGTTTCGACGTGTGCACTAATTCTCCTCAGGCCATCACTCTTAGATACACACCGGTGATGGCGACCACCATGCTCAGAAGTGAGAGAGTTAATTTTTAATTTTTCTACTTATGCAAACTCAATATGCTTTTGTATCTGCAAGTTATATTCAAGGTAAATTTCTCCTGTAAGTACTTGTATTAGCTAAACTTTTTTTTTAATTGGATCATTTCACCCTTTTCACATCAACTTAATGTAAATCTATACGACAAATTTGCTCTACATTTGATCCAATTGAAAAAAAAAAAAAGTTTAGCTAATACAAGTACTTACAAGAGAAATTTACCTTGAATATAACTTGCAGATACAAAAACTTATTGAGTTTGCATAAGTAGAAAAATTAAAAATTAACTCTCTCACCTCTGAGCATGGTGGTCGCCATCACCGGTGTGTATCTAAGAGTGATGGCCTGAGGAGAATTAGTGCACACGTCGAAACCACCTTCTTCTAACATTTTTCTTCTCTAATAATTTTACAGAAAAATTATTATTCAAAATATGCAACTCATTTATATGTAGCTGCAAACAATTCTATAAAAAGTAATTTAAAAAGCTATCGGAGACATCCGAAAGAGTGATCGATATCCGCGCGACGTTAGATAAGCTTCAAATGTAGAGCAAATTTGTCGTATAGATTTACATTAAGTTGATGTGAAAAGGGTGAAATGATCCAATTAAAAAAAAAAAAAAAAAGTTTAGCTAATACAAATATTCCAGAGTTTATGAGGGCTACGAAATGGCCTTCTGGGAGCCCAGATTTGAATCCCCTGGACTACAAATTGTGGGCGGAGTTAGAGTCCAGGGTGTGCACGAGACGACACCCAAATATCGAGAGCCTTAAGCGATCTTTGACAGAAGCAGTAGCTAATTTTCCGCTAGAAACAGTGCGTGCTGCTATCGATGACTGGCCCAACAGATTAAACAGCTGTGTAAAGGCTAAAGGTGGCCCCTTTAAATAGTTTGTTGCTTATTTTTCTTCCATTAGTATGCCAAAATAAAATATATTTTCCATTGTCAAAAACTTTTTTTCATTTATACAAAAATTGCCCATATACGTGTGACAGAACTTATGGCACGACTAAGTAGAAACTTGGACTGCGGCTTTGGAGTTTCTCGCCGCTTATTCGTAAGAGATAAACGAATAGGCACACAATTTCTTATAAATACTGGTGCTGATGTATCTATTATTTCAAATCGTTGATTCCCAAACTTACAGTTGAAAACTTCCTTCAAACTAGTTTCCGCTAATGGCTCGCCCATAAATTCATTCGGGATCAAATGCCTATCATTGGATTTTGGTCTTGGGAAAACGTATACACATAATTTTGTTATTGCCGCAATTGATCGCCACATCATTGGTGCAGATTTTTTGTATGCTAATAATCTGCTAATTGATTTAAGAGACAGCAAGCTCATTCATAAACAAACACTGGTTTCTATCAGCTGCTTGGTTCGTGAAGTCAACGTATGTTTTCCTAAATTGTTCCCTATTTAAGGTGAATACGGCTCTATACTAAATGACTTTCCCACATTGAAAACACCTCCTGATTTTAACATGAAAATAAAACATGACGTGGCTCACTACATCAACACTAATGGACCACTGCCATCAACCAAGCCCGGGAGACTTAACCCGCCAAAGTTTAAGATTGCAAAGTCTGAGTTTCACGAAATGGTTAAATTAGGTATATGTCGACCATCCTCCTCTAAGGTAGCTTCTCCGTTGCACATGGTAGCCAAAAAAGAATCCAATCAGTGGCGTCTTTGCGGAGACTATCGATTATTGAACTCCGTAACCATCTTCGATAAGTACCCGCTGCCCAACATTGAAGATTGTACTTTAAATTTGCGCGGATGCACATTTTTTTCCAAAGTCGATTTGGTGAGGGCATATAATCAAATTCCTGTAGCGCCAGAAGATGTTCATAAAACAGCTGTAACAACACCTTTTGGACTGTTTGAATTTACACGGATGCCGTTCGGCGTGAAAAATGGAGCGCAGACATTTCAACGCTTCGTAAATCAAATTTTAAATGGGTTGGATTTCATTTTTGTTTATGTTGATGATATTCTTATATACAGTCGAAGTCCTCAAGAGCACAAAGAACACCTGAGACAACTTTTCAAACGATGACAGGAATATAACATCAAAGTTAATCCAGACAAATGCGTATTTGGACAATTGCAAATTGATTTCTTAGGCCATTCCATATCTGCAGCAGGCATTGCACATAGTAAAAATTGAGTGAGCTCCCACCACCTTCAACTATTAAGCAATTACAGCGATTTTTGGGTATGGTGAATTTTTATCACCGCTTTCTGCCCAACATGGCTAAAATTACAATACCGCTGTATGACTTCTTAAAAGAAAACAAGAACACAAAAAATGATTTTCAATGGTCTAAAGTACATGAGGAATGCTTTCGATCATATAAAAAAATTGTTACAAAGTCAAACACTTCTTGTTCATCCAGCCATTGACGCCAAAATCGGTTTATGGGTAGAGGCATCGAGTGATGCTGTTGGAGCAGTTCTCTAACAGTGCATTTCCGGTACCTGGGAACCTCTATCATTCTTTTCAAAGAGGTTACAGCCAGCTGAAAAGAAATATTCAACCTTCGATAGAGAGCTCCTTGCAGCATATCTAGCGATCAAAAGATATAGATACTACGTCGAGGGAAGAGAATTTACACTGTACATGGATCATAAGCCTTTGACAAAAGCGCTTTCAAGTAAATCTGATCAAAATCCCAGACAAACTAACCAGTTGGATTATATCACGCAATTTACAAACGATATAAGACACATTAGAGGTTGTCAAAACATTGTCTCAGATACACTTTCTAGAACCCATATTAGCTCTATTGACCAAATTGATCAAATTAACTTCGAAATTCTACACCAAGAACAAAGTAAAGACGGTGAACTTGCAGAAATTCTTCAATCAACACGATTGGAACTTTCTTTTAAGCTCGAAAGAATAAACGTTCCACTAGAGGATCAAGGTATATGGTGTGAAACCTCTACAGGTAGAACTAGGCCATACATCCCACTATCTTTACAACGCGTTGTTTTCAACTCTGTTCACAACCTGTCGCATCCTGGTATTAAGACAACAAGGAAATTCATTAGTTCCAAATATTTTTGGCCAAAAATGAACACTGACATTGACATTTGGGCCAAAACATGCATTCCGTGCCAAAAAGCAAAGGTATGCAGGCATACTTCTTCGCCCTTTGGCGAGTTTGAAGTTACTTCGGGAAGATTTGCTCATATCCATATAGACTCAGTTGGACCGCTAACACCATCTAAAGGATTCGTTTATCTTTTAACTATAAGAGATCGGTTCTCGCGATGGCCTGAAGCTATTCCAATTAAAAAACATCCACTCAGAAACGATTGCAAAAGCTCTGCTACATGAATAGATTTCCCGATATGGAGTTCCAGAAACAATTACAACAGATCAAGGAACGCAATTCGAATCTAATTTGTTCCAGGACTTGACTGAAATTCTTGGCTGTCATCGCATCCGAACAACTGCCTATCATCCTCAAGCAAATGGATTCATTGAACGTTTCCATAGGCAGTTGAAAGCTGCCAGTAGAGCAACCAATGATCCAAAAGATTGGCACGATAATTTGCCTTGGATTCTTTTAGGGATCAGGTCTGCTTTGATGGGAGATTTCGGAGTAGCTCCTTCACAGTTGTAATATGGACAAGCTTTGCGATTACCTGGAGAAATAATCGCATCAGACTCAAACCCTAATTGATCAATTACATCGAGTTTAACAAAAGATATAGATATCGAGAATACGTCCGTGTAGTTCAAGAATTCGACAACAAAAGAATATTTTTGTACCAAAAGAGTTGGACACATGTACTCATGTATTTGTTCGCGAAGAGGTAAAGAAAAGTAGTTTTTGTCATACTCCGGACCATTCAAAAAATATTAGACAGAAATAAAAAATATTTTAGAATTCTTTTAAATGACAAAGAACCATCAATATCAATCGACAGAATTAAACCAGCATTTACATTGAATCCTTATATGTTTAATGAAGACCGTAAAACAAGATATATTGGCCAGGAAAAGGTAATTTTCAGAATTTAATACTATAGTATAATGAATTTAAAATTAGCGAAAGACATAGTTATTAGAAAATGAATTATATGCAATGTAAAATAAAGAATCTTTTCATAGGAATGTAAGCTAATAAATGTATACAATTCTTTTAAATGAGAGGAGAGTGATGTGGCGACCTCGTTAGAATTTCAAATTTGTCTTTCATCAAAATTTATCAGAATCTAGTACAATTACTAAGTTTGTCAAGTTGCCTAAATGTACTTCCGTTTAGATTCCATAAAATTCTATTATGTTCTAAGTATTCAGTAAAACGTACACTCGTTCACTCTCTTCTTATCCGCACATCGTGCAGGTCACGGCCAGGTACTCCATAACGTTACATCTAAATATTATAAATCTTGTTTCATTTGAATAAATTGAACATTCATCATTATTGTACTTGCATTTGTTTTTTATCATACTTTTGCTAATGAAACAATAACCATGGGGTGTTATTGTCTAAATGCAATGTTACCATTCCCTATTACATTCCAGTTAAGTTTTTTATATGGAATTAAAAAATGAAACGTGATGAGTGACTCTCAAAAAGCAGTAGACATCTTCAAACGCAAAATGTTAAGGGAAATTGATGGCCCAGTTGAACAAAGAACAGAGTAGAGACTATGTTATCTTACGGGATGGATTAAATGTCGAAGGGCAACCTCCTTCAACCATTATCACCTGAGCCACATGAGAAATTACAAGTCATATTCCAAATGAGAACCCTCCAAAAACATCGAGTGAGCAATTTTAATAATTATATTACACGCAATCTTTCGCCGTTCAAAATCAACATTGACGCTGACTTCAAAGAACTCCTCTCCCAAGATTTTTGGCACACATGTAGTAATCGAGCAGGTTGTAAATTTATTATTTTGTATTATTAATTAAAATTATTTGATAATCTTAGGTAAAATTTAGTTTTTTTTTTTTAATGTCAATTTATAGATTATATTTTTTTATTATTCAATATAAAAAAATGCTCGATTAGAATTCGGTGCAGGCAAAGGGTTAAAGGGAATTCCTGCATAGCAGAGGCCAAACCTGTTAAATCACTACACAACCAACAAACCATTTTCATATAGGAAATCCTACTATGGCTTGATAGTATGGAAATTACACATTCTCGCATTCCGCTCATCGTCATCATGATCATACCCAAAAATATACACTTACACTCATCGAACTGTTAGTAACAATTCGTATGAGATTCGATGCATCCCATCCGCAGATGCACTTTTACATGGAAAGATTGGGATGATCGTGGAGCGGAGAACCTGCCGCGAGACATTTTGGAGGATTCTGCTCGGGATTGTGCACCAGCGCGGATGCTGTTGCAAGGCATAACGTAATTTCGACTCGTCGTATGTCGCACAATCTTTCTTGTTTTGGTGCCCGCTAAGTTGACAAAAACATAGTTTTCACGGTGAAAATCGATTCCAAAAGCTATCCCACAAACTTGATCGTGAAGTTTATAAGCCAATTTGTGGATTAAGTGCACCCGTAATTCAATTGCATCGGATCTTGACATTTTCTTGTCTCGAACGAATTCCATTTAAGTGCGCATAGTGATATAAATTATAACAAAGGTGGTCGCCTATAAGTTGCGTTTCATGTCTAAACGATGAAAGTAAAGTGTGGTACATTCGAAGTCAAAAAGAGAATGCCCAAGTAGTGTACAAAAGATTCATTCATAATAAAAAATTTGCTCAAGCTAATGGTGATACAACATGGCGTTGTGTGCATGTCTTAAAATTATATTGTAAAGTGGCTGTGAAACAAAAGGGATCGATTTGATAGCGAACGTTGTCATCCGCCACATTGGAACTGTATTGCAAATCGTCCAATATACGAGGTTGGAGAGAACGTGGGCAAATTTATTAATATTAAAACGGATGAGTCGTGGAAATTAAATGAAAGGTTTCTTGTATCGAAATTCGTGCTAAACCATATAAAAATTGAACGCGTTAGTGATTTAAATCTTTAATGCTCCAAAATATCCGATAAATCAGACAGTAGCTCGTTTTGAACATTTTTGTAGAATATTTGATGTATTTTGAATTTGAGTTTCGACAATTTCCATAATCAGGGCTGATATAGGTATTTTGAAAAGTTTTCCTTGATACAATTTTGTGAAAGTAACAAATCATGATAT
The DNA here is from genome assembly GCA_963969285.1 of Odontomyia ornata. NCBI lineage: Eukaryota > Metazoa > Arthropoda > Insecta > Diptera > Stratiomyidae > Odontomyia > Odontomyia ornata. The sequence goes on from OZ017741.1 coordinate 7,963,257, forward strand.
CATGGGTTCAAGGCTGGATTATATTATGTTAAACTTTAATTGACCGTTTTAATACTGTAAAGAAAAATTTTTACAGTCGCAGGCCCTTACTCGCCCCAAGAACAAGCGCTCGTTGGAGGAGGACTGGGTAAGTACCCTTTATTTGAAAAATTTTGATGTTGTGTATTTTGAATAATTAACATTTTGGTAGACCCACACACAGTAATGATATATGATTGAATGAAGGTGAGAGAGAATGATTAAAAGTTAATAGAGAAGAGAGGACATAATCCTTAGTTTTAGTTATAAAAATGGAATTAAAGATTTAAAAAAATACTATATATAAAATATATGTACAAAAAAAACAAGATTTGTGGTTTATGATATATAATGCCTCACATTATATATGGTAAAATGAAAGCAAATAAGGTGACATCAGTTTTAACAATTAAAATAACTGGAGTTTTCACTGAAAGTGATAAGGATTGATTTCTCTCATTCCCTATTTAGAGACAAGTTTGCAGTTTTAAGTTTCGTTAGTTTACACAACAACCTTCATTATCCGTAAAGTAAAATTATAGCTTCGTAGAACCTAGCGAAAGGAAAAGGGAAAGAACCAAACAATGAAAAAAGTATGATCTAGTAAGCTTTTGAACTCATCTGATTTGCAGCGCATAGTTAACATTTGTTTAAATTAAACGGAGAATATTATAATGGTAATGTGTATCTATTTTAATATAATATTTACTTAAATTCAATGGAGTACTAATTTTTACACAAAATCGGTCTTTCCATTTTTACCATTCTGACCGGGTATAGGACCCGGTACGGTGGCAGGCTTTCACCACAAAACATGAGCCAGCCGCCGGGTACACACTAGCCTTCTTTGTTTCAGGTGACGGCACGAGCTGTGTGACCCGAGCAAGGTGACTCTTTATGACATATGATTATGTAATCGAATGGCATAATTCTATGGCATAAATTGGTCAACGGGGTACTTCTCTTCTGATGGGTGGGCTCATGCAAGTTAAGTTGTATGAGTTTTCCACTCAGGAGAGGAGTACCTGGCCACTGAAACATTTATGGATTTTGATCCGGTTGGGTGGGTGCGCGGGGGCTCCATCACCACCCGGTTGCCCCTCTCTCATTTGTGGGCCATGAGCCTCTCCGGGTAAGGACGAGGTCACCCTGCTTCCACTTCTTTTACTTGTTATTCTTGTTCCATGAACAAGTCAGTTGTCCCTTGTGTAGTTACCTACACTTTTTGCGACTTCAGTCGCCTTGTTTTTGTTCGACCCCAGAAATTCGTGAGTGCGAAATTCTTTGTAGTGGGTCCTTGTGGTGGGGTAATGAACCCACCCCACGACACCGCAATGCTAGCCTGTCAGCGCATTCACGCATCCCCAGACAAGGGCATTCTTGGCAGATACCGACACCTTCTTCTGCCGAGGCAGCAGACCATCGCTGCAGTCCTTCACGGGCTTTGAAGAACCTTATTCACTACACACAGTCCGCTGATTAAGCAATTTGCGTCAGTCGGAACACAATTTTCGGAATCTAAGGAAGACTTCAGTCATCATATAGTCTTAGATAATGTCAACATCAACATGGTTCACAGCCGTAACTTACAGTCTCGCAAGAAAACTAGTCAACTTTCCATTTTTTATCAAAATGTTAGAGGCTTACGGTCGAAGCTTCAGGACCTTTTAATTTCTTATCAGCTCAGGAATGATACCGTAATATGTTTCTCTGAGACCTGGCTGAAATCTTATATTCTCGAATCGAAACTCTTTTCTGATCATATGGTTTATAAGTGTGATCGTGATCATAATGCCACTAACAAAACTGATGTGGAGGAGTCTTGGTTGCCGCCAGTTATAGTGATTAAGAGGTATAAAATATGTCCGCTAACGACGATGGTGTAGTTAATAGATAAATTCAAAGTCCGTGAAGGACTGCAGCGATGGTCTGCTGCCTCGGCAGAGGAAGGTGAAGATATCCGCCGAGGATGCCCTTGTCTGGGGACGCGTGAATGCGCTGGCAAGCTAGCATTGCGGTGTCGTGGGGCGGGCTCATTCCTCCAGCACAAGGACCCACTACAAAAGAATATCGCGTTCACGAATTTCTGGGGTCAAAAAAAGAAAGGCGACTGAAATCGCAAAAATTGTAGGCAACCATACCGAGAGAAAATGACTCGTTCAGAGAACAAGTGAAACAAATAAAAATGGGCGGACTTAGGGTAATTTCGTCTTTACCCGAAGAGGCTCATGGCCCACAAATGAGAGAGGGGCAACCGGGTGGTGATGGAGCCCCCGCGCACCCGCCCAACCGGATCAAAATCCATAAATGTTGCAGTGGCCAGGTATTCCTCTTCTGAGTGGAAAACTCATACAACTTAACTTGCATGAGGCTTCCCATCAGGGGAGAAGTACCCTGGTGACCAATTTGTGCCGTAGAATTATGCAATTCGATTACATAACCCTATGCCATAAAGAGGCACCTTGCTCGGGTCACTCAACCCGCGAAGTCACCTGAAACAAAAGGAGGTTAGTTGGTGCCCGATGGCTGGCTCATTTCTGGCGTGGAGAGCCTACCATTGTACCGGGACCTATACCCGGTCAGAGGGGAAGGAAAGGAAAGACCGAAGGGTGTACTCTAACAATTCATTTTATTATGCTGATTAATTAATTCTTGGCAACTAAACAAAATGACCGAATGGTAATTGTACAGATTGGTATGTGTGATTTAAAGAGAAGTTAACAATAATAATAATAGCACTTTTTGCTAAAATTGACCATGAAAATTAAATAAATTATTTGTAGCTGTAATTGCTATTAGCATGTAACCAATATAGAATGAAACAAATTTATAAAAATAACATATCTAAAGAAAAGAAATGAACTTAAATGGGTACTTACCCACATGGTCCGTCGAGCGCTCGAGAACGATGTGGCGGTGGACGACACTCGATGCTGTCAAAGACAAATTCATCCGAGATTCATTCTTTTAGACTACTACTTTAGTTATTGTTCCTTTTTATTTTGCTGTTTAATTTTTAATATTTTTTTTTGTGTTATATTTAAATTATGTTTAAATTAAATCTTTGAATATTAAGCGACAGACATTTTTTATTGTAGTTGATTGAACCAATGGTCAAGACCTTCATATAAACCTTCACCACTTGTTGCGTATGTCACTGGTATATGCGAGCTGCGATTTCGTAGCGAGTGCAAACCAAGTCTGTCGTTTACTTCTGCTGCATTTATTGCTTTTGCCAAATTTTGTTTGTTTGCGAAGACAAGTAAAGCTGCATCTCCCCGTTCATCTTCTGCTAGCATTCGTATCAATTCTTCTAAGATAATTCGTGAGTCCTGTGAGGCTAATTCCATTCACTTCCAATATGACCCCGCCGGGTAGCAGCTGTCCCGTTGACCTTGTAATTCGAGCTTCAACAAAAGCTTCGTTCATAAACGAATTCCTGTGGGTATAGTTACAGCAACAAAATTTTACAAACTTCTTGTATAAAGTATGTAGTTTTATTTATTCCGTCCACTGCACTGTTCATACTTGTTGGGATTCAAATCACCTTCCTGTATGAGTGAATCACCCGCCATACATCGTATGATTTCATTTCAAAATTATGGTTTAATTCTCTTCTCATCAATGACAGACAGTTTTGAATCAAACTACGCTAGCATAATTATACTTATATTTGTATTTACGAAATTCCGTCACCAATTGTGTCCCGGGTCAGAAAAACACTTCGATTGGTTGTAGTTCATATGCTTCTCAATACAAGTTTATGTTCATGTTTTTAACTTTCCAATTGTTCCGTTCCAAAATCATCTTTGGCTAAATTGAAAACCGCTTCGAAAATACCACTACACAATCCAGGTGTATGTTTTGTTCCATAGGCTAACACCAAAACCAAACCTTAAATATCTCTACATCATTGACAACCTTGATGAAGTGTACATGCGTTGAAATGTAACTGTGATTCGTTCTTTACTTTATATAATGTATCTAGAACCTTTTCACCGTTCTATGCACTTGTTTTGTCTGTTCTGTCCTCGAAGTATATGGTTACTTTGAGATCTGTGTAGTTCCAACAATCAGCAGTACAGGTGTTCCGTTAAGTGCTCCTGAATGGGTCAGATCTCGATCAGAGGGAAGCACTAAGGGCAAATCTGGACACGGAAAAATGACAAAAACGTACAGCATCGATTGCCGAGCACTGTACACTAATTGAGTTTTAATCTGAAAATTTCACTTCCAATTCTGCATGCAATGAATATTTTTCCTTTCAGCAAATCAAAGCACAATCCCAAACGATTCAATCTTTTCATGCGCGAACTCTAGGTCATATTACTTTGCGCACTTTTTAAATCTTAGAATTGAAACATATTCCGGTGTACAAATTAACATTTTTGTGTAGAATTACCGCTGAAAATTTAAAGGCGTCCGGAATAACGACAGAGCGTCTACGCCCGCCACGGCCAATTCCCTATCTCGAGCACTCACGCTTTGCAATTCCCTCTTAATTCGCTTATCCTATTGTGGTGTCAGTGCAAATCAGGTTTTTGGAATTGTTGCTGTGGTTTCATGTTTTGGGCGTACATAATTTGTGCGACGCGCCTGAATGTAAATGTGCATCCACTGATGGGATGCATGAAATACGAAGTTGCGTTGAGTAGATTGTTCACTGATAAGATTTGTTACTAACAATTCTATGAGTGTAAATGTATATTTTGTATCTCTAGGATTACGACGAGCTGAGTGAGAAAATGTCTGTTTTAAATACTTAAAAGTCATAGTAGGGTTTCCTAGATGGAAATTATTTGCTGGTTGTGCAGTGAGTTAGTAGATCTGGTCTATGGTATGCATGAATTTTCTTTAACCCTTTGCCCGTGCCGAATTCAAATCGAGCATTTTTATTTATAGCCACATTTTTGGTTGTTGAAAAATTGAATTTATATTAACTTTTTTATGTCTCACGTATATTAATTAATAGCATTTCAAATTAAGTATAAATTTTTTTTTTTTATTTTGGAATATCACGTTGATTTGAAACAAAATGATATGCAAGGTGTTTGTTAGTTATTGATTATTTTAAAGAAGACATTGGATACTTAAAAAAAATTCTAAACTGCATAATCATTAATGTCTACTTGATTACCATGCTGTAGGGATGAAGGAGATAGGAAAGTTTTAGAGAAGTTTGATAGGGTAACTGCTCTATTACTACAATGGTCTGCTGCCTCTGCGAAAGAAGATGTTCATGTCAGCCGAGATCGGCCTTGTCTGGGGACGCGTGAATGCGCTGGCAGGCTAGCGTTGCGGAGTCACGAGGCGAGTTCATTCCCCAAGCACAAGGGCCCACTAGAAAAGAATTTCGCATTCACGAATTCTCGGTTCACAGTAGAAAAGACCGACCGAAGTCGAAAAAATTGTAGGTAACTAACAAAGGGGACAATTAATTGCTCAGAGAACAAGTTGAAACGCGAGTAAAAACAGACGGACTTGGGGAGACTTAGTCATTACCCGACGATTCTCATGGCCCACAAATAAGAATGGGGCAACCGGATGAATGTGGTGCCCCCTCGCACCTGCCCAACCGGATTAAGATCCAAATGCTGAAGTGACCATATATTTCCCTCTTGAGTGGAAAACTCATAAAAACATACCTTGCACGTGCCTTCCCATCAACCGAGAAATATAAATGTAACCGATTTATGTCATAGAAATATTTGATCGGGTCACAGAACCCTATGCCATAAAAAGGGCACTTGAGCTGAAGGCCACCAAACCCGGTAAGAGGCCTTGAAACTACAAAACCGATGCAACGCGCCCGATGACTAGCCCATTTTTTCGAAAAAGCCCTCCCTGCGTGCCGGGTCCTATACCCGGTCAGAGGGAACAAGATGAAAAGACCGAAGGCTAAGTTTAATTATTTCATTTTTATATTAACGACAACAACAAAATTAAATTCTAAGGAATTCGTAAGTGCATGACGCAGTCGAGGAAAAATACCTCAAATACACAAAATATCACACTTGACGAATACAGTATCGAGAATTTTAGCAAATTTGTGTATTTAGGCGCAAAAATAACGAAAACGTGCAATGCAAGAGACGAAATACGCCGAAGGATACAGCTCGCAAATTAAATATTCTATTCAGTATTGACGATCTTGAAGACCAGCTGCATGCATGCTCCAAGTATACAAATCTGTGTCAAGACCTGTGTTATGCTATGGGTGTGACACATGGACCCTAACCCAAGCATCCGCAAATATGTTGAACACCTGTGAGCGACGGGTCCTGAGGCGAATAATCGGAGCGAAGCTAGACGGGGACCAATGGCGACTTCGAAACAACCATTTGTATGAAATTTTCGACGAACCGGAGGTGTCAAGGATTGTAAGACTGCGGGACCTGCAACGGGCTGGACACATAAATCGTATGGACGAACAACGGATACCCAAGAAGGTATTCATCGGGAGAACTGAAGGCCAGCGGCCAGTGGGGAAGCCGAGGAAACGCTGGTCTAACTCCGTCGACGAAGACAGTTCATCGCTGCTCGGATTTCGGAATTGGAAGACGCAGTCAACGGGCCGAGACAGTTGGAGGTGCTGTTTGTAGAAAGCGAAGGCCCGAAAAGAGCTGTAGTGCTAAGAAGAAGAAGAAGTAAGTTAAAATTATAAATGAACAGAAAAAAGGTTTGTTTCCTTGCATTAAAAACAGTTGAACTGACTAAGATTATTTTTTTTAGCGTTCTTGTGTGTGTATGAGGGAACACCTAATTAAAATGCTGGTAACGTAACGTGTAATCCTATTTTTAAAATCTTACTCTAAGCAAAATTGACAAAACATTCATAAAAGGCATTTGGATAATGTAATTATTTGAACACCATGAAAAACAATAAAAAGCAAGGGTACTTACACATCCTCCTCGACGAGCGCTCGTAGACGGGGTGGGTAAGTCCTGGAATTTTTTTAATTTCATTCAATGTTACTCTCTTATTACATAAAAATTTTGAGTTTAAACTTGGAATGCCAACATTTGAAAATTACATTTCACTTAATATTTCTCATTCAACTTTATAATTTATTCTATTCAAGTATCGATTCATATATGGCAATTGAAATCAACGAGAAATTTTTGACAACTTATTGAAAACACCAAGTTATCCGAAATCCATGAGTTAGTTGCCTATTCACATCACTAATTCTTTTATTATGAATTGCACCGGTAACACTGGTGCCCTGATATAGCTATGAATGACGTAGTCGTCGTGGTACGGGAGTTTTTATTCCCACAGTTTGGCATGCATGCATAGTAACCTGCCGTTATCGCGTTATTGATAAAAAGCGGGCAAGGTTCAATCAAATGACAAAAATCATTGCTTGCGGCGATAGTGCCATGTCGCGGGGTATGTTCGCCGAGATATTGGGTAGCGCGAGATAAGATTAAACTGATTGTTCTCCTTGCGTCCTCGATTCACACTTCAATACTCACTTGGCTCCAACATATCACCTGCATCACCAATTATGCTCGATAAACCATTGCATGTCAATGTAATCAACAAATCGAAGACTCTTAAACCATTGAAAATCATTGCTGACTCTCGGAAAATCAAGAATTATAGTTAAAAAATCAAGAATTATAGTTAGTTAGCGGCATATGCGTCACGCAATCAAATGATTATTTAATTCGCGCACTTCATACGTGTATAGTCTGCGCTTACGAGTATATCAGTCACTTATGTACTTCGCTGCCAAATAATTAACATCTGAAGCACTCGAAATTTAATTTAGGCCGACCACGATGCAACCAAGTTTCCTATTTATTATGGCCGGCGACGGTTGCGTCATTTTCTTAAAAGAATACCTCAAAAAATCTCGGATTGGTGATGGCAACCTTCGCCGGTCGAGAAATTCCCGTTATTGCCAGCGATCATGATGTAATGAAAAATAAAATCCCGTTAAGAGCGAATTTTACTGAAACTTAGAATGCCGCCGCAAGCATATTTCGCACTTTCAGATTTGTCGCAAACTCCGTCCAAATGTTACTTTGCAATCACTCGACGTCACAGGCAACAAGAATACATCAACTGTCACTCCGAATCGTAACTGCACTTTGAAACCGAAAAGTTTTGCACCAAGCACATTAAATTTCAGCTTATCCCCCAAAACACGCCAAACCGTCGACTATGGCATTACGCTGCTCTAGATTACTCGATAGGCGGGGACTTTTGGTCACGCAAATGAAAAATTTACACAAAAACCTCGGCCAGGCCACAGCAGCCAACTTGCTACTAACTTTTCCCCCTGAAATTCCACGATATACCCAAAACGGAATGCCAACTGCACGGAAACGGTAAATGCAACAGTATCTTGTATCGAAATTTTCCCAGCTAACTCATAAGCGCCACTCACGTTCACTTCTACTTGTATCCAGAAATATGCTCACAGCCGTCATTTTTCACACAAAACAAGCAGAGAATTTACCGTCGTCCAAGTGTCGCCTTCGCGCCGATCGGAGAAATCCCGTCTCGTTGTCATTTCATGTGGCTGCTGCGATTGATGTTGCTGCTACAATGGATGTTGCTGCTGCAATGGATGTTACTGTTGCAATGCAAGTTGCTGCTGCAATGCATGTTGCTGCTGCAATGCATGTTGCTGCTGCAATGGATGTTGCTGCTCCAATGGATGTTGCTGCTGCAATGCATGTTGCTGCTGCAATGCATGTTGCTGCTGCAATGCATGTTGCTACTGCAATGGATGTTGCTACTGCAATGGATGTCGCTGCTGCAATGCAAGTTGCAAGCTGCTGCTGCAATGCATGTTGCTGCTACAATTCATGTTGCTGCTGCAATTGATGTTGCTGCTGCAATGCATGTTGCTGCTGCAATGGATGTTGCTGCTGCAATGGATGTTGCTGCTGTAATGCATGTTGATGCTGCAATGCATGTTACTGCTAGCTTTCACATTAGATCATAAGAAGTTTTCTTATTAAATTGAATCATTTGAACAATTCTTGCGAAAGCTTGCAGGTGTTATGTGTAATTCTGATGAGTTAATGGAAGAAATTTTTCTCTCTGCCTTGATTAATGGAAATTGATTTCTGCTATTATTTCCTTCAGAAGTAGTAGCGATTTCCTCCATAGCATGGTTGGGTGGGGATACAGTCATTTGACTTGTTCCAATCATCTGCAACGATTGATTGACCTTTGTATGTTTTCTCGTGAATATTTCTGGTTCAGCTTTAATCAGATCACTTTCACAGGGGTTGAAGATATAGGCTTTAATTCAATGCTGTTCTCTCCCAAGAGTGTTTCTCTTGCGACATTAACATATTTTTCATTTTTTGTCTTTGATCATCAACCTCAGCAAACAACGAATTACCTTTTCGATTTGTATTATCTGGTTCTGATTTCAACATGGCTAGCTCAGTACTTATTTTGCAGATTTCTGTATTCAAAAATCACATCTTCAACAGCTGTAGTTCCGGTTTAAATTGAAGAATTTCAAGCAACATCCTGTGAAAATTAGCTCAACGAACTCAAGCACTGCCACTACAATTTTGAGAAGGAGATAGGAAGGTTTTCGAGCAGTTTGCATGTATGACTGCTCGATTACTATACAGTCATTCCCCATTCAGCTCCCGTTGTACTGATTTCAATTTTTTCTATGCATTGGAATGTTTGCCTCCTATCTCATAGTACGTTACCCTCAATCCACAACTCTTGTTTGTGGGGCCTTTAATTTACCTACAATTGATTGGGTTGACTCACATCTTTCCTCCGTCTGTTCTTCTCATTCTTCTACCCTAGCAATTTTTTCCTTTCTTTCTCTCTGTGCTCTGTCCAATACAACCAAGTCTGTAATAAAAACGGTCGGCTCCTAGATTTTGTCTTGTTGAATATTTTTGCTCATCATTTATCTGTATCTCCTTCTTCATATCCCTATGTTCCTCCTGATCATTACCATCCACCTCTTTCTATAAACCTCACTGTTGATCCTCTCATAATTAAAAAACCTGTCACTGCCTCAAAATTTAATTTTTTCAAATTCGATTATGAGGCAATTAATTGAAAACGTTTGTCTGTGAATTAGTCTCAGTTCTTTCAAAACCTTGAGTGCAAATCTGCTCTCAATAAATTTTATGCGCTTCTTCAGTACCTCAACTGTAGGTTTACACCTCTTCAGTCGGCCCGTAAGGTTAAACTAAATCCTTGGTTTACGAAACGCGTTCTTACAGCCTTAAATGCAAAGGATAGGGCAGGTCGTAAATTTAGGCGTTCAGGTATAGCAAAGCACAAACTTAACTTTTGCAAGCTGCGTTCTGATGCCAAAAAGGAAATAAAAATTGCTATGACGAATTAGTTTTCTGGTCTTGTATTAAATCCTTCAAGACCTCGTCATCAGTTCCTTCTACCATCCACTTGGATGATATAGCATGCTCTTCTCCCCAGGCAATCGTGGGTCTATTCTCCCAATATTTTTCGTCTATCTTTGCTCCCCCCACTGAATCCACCAGATCCTACACCGAGAGTAACTTTGGTTTTTGTTGACTACCCTAGTCACTGACCCTTCTGAAGTTGAGTCCCTGACTCATTCCCTCATTCCTAATGTCAACCCTGGTCCAGACGGCCTAGCAAATATTTTTTTCAAGACCTTTACTTTGTCACTTTCTCCTCCCTTGTCTATCCTGAGGCCCACTATATCTCCAGCCCCAACCTCGAAGACGCGTTCTGGCAAATACCGTTAGAAGAGTCGTCCAGGGAAAAAACGGCACTCAACGTACTAACAATGCCACTCTACTAATTTATGCTGAAGACTTTCGGCTCATGCGATGCACCGCAAATAGTATACGGCTTCATGGACAAAGCGATACCACCGAACCTACGGCTCCAGGGCTCTGTATATATTGATGATCTCCTACTGATGACCGAAAGTTTCACTTAACACATCATTTAATTGCAGGATGTCGCTTTACACATTCGTAAAGCAGGTTTCACCTAAATGTGGGGAAAAGCCGGTTTGTCATGAAAGAAGTCCGTAACTAAGGACACATTATCGGGCAAGGTACCATTTCGTGCTCGATGATTTCCCTCTACCTAAGACGGTCAAACAGTTGAGGCATTTCTTAGGAGTATGTGGATGATATCCGCGTTTTGTTCAAAACCATGCTTGCGTTCATCCCTTCTGTCTTACATGCTGCAGAAAGGTAAATTTGTCTGGACCGAGGATAGCCTCAAAGCAATTTAAAGAGCTCAAACAAGCGTTGGCATCTGTACCAGTGGTGCAAAGTCCTGATTGCAGTAAGCCCTTTTCCATTAACTGTGATGCAAGTCAATGTAAAATTGTGCGATTCTAACGCAAGTAACCCCCATCGGAAAAGTTGCTCCCAGGGCCTTTATATCAAGCAAGCTGAACTTGGCAATGAGAAACTACACTGTATTCGAGCAGGAACGTCTGACGACGGTGGTGGCCATCAAGAAGTTTCAGGCGTACGTTGAAGGTCATCCATTCGAAATTATCACAGACCAAACTTTGCTACGGTGGTTAATAAAGCAGGCGGACTTACATGGAGGTCTCGCTCAATGGGTGCTTAAATTGCAGGGCTTTGACTTCACCATTAAACACAGTAAAGAAAATCAAAACACAGTACCAGACTCGCTTTTGAGGATGTTCGCTCCCAAAGCATGGAATTGGTTCAAAACGATTATGTAGACCTAAACAGCTCCCACTTTCACCCAGTAAGCTACATAGACCTGTGACAAATTATCTTCGCTCAGCAGTTACAATTGCCCAACCTGAAGGTGAAAAGCGGGTATGTACACAAATGTATCGAATACACAACGGGTGACACCTTTCAGGAGGAAGAAACATGGATTCCAGAGGAAATGACACAAAACCTTATTTTCCGTTCTCATGATCATCCCTTTAGCGCGCATGGAAGATATGAGTGGACTTTCCGGTGATTAAATAAATATTTCTTCTGCCTAAAGATGTTCCAATAAGTCAAAGAAAACGTCACCACCTGCGGAACGTGCAAGAGCACTAAAGCATGCAATCAAGCGTTGCGACCTCCCATGGGCCAGCGTATTTCAATGTCTGTATCTAGGCTTATTTGGACCATACCCTCGCTCGTCTTTCGGCAATGTTGGTGCCATTTTTTGACCAGTTGTCTAAATTCCCGTGGGTAGAGCCTATTAGAACATTCAAGACAACATCCATCGCTAAAATTTTTGGAAAACTGGGTCTTCCACGCATTTGTGGTTCCTGAAAACCTTTGCACGGACAACGGAGTCTAATGCCATTACCAATAATTTAAGGACCTTCTGGTGAGAAACGGTGTAGTACACCGATTTATCCATGCTTGCTCACCACAATCCAACGTATCTGAATGGCTTAACCGCACTCTGCTATCCACTGTTCGTACGTATTTATATCCGAACCAAAGGGATTGAGATCGGAGGTTGTCGGAAATTACCTGTGCACTACGCTCGTCCTATCATTCGGTGACTGGCGTCTCGCCTTACTTCGCAGCATTTGTCAGCATATGATTTTTTAATGGTAAATCATATTTTTTGAGGACCTCACGAAAGGCTAACCAGGCTACGTCATCAACTTGGGCAAAATATCAAAACGGTTGGATGTGCCAACGAAATCCAATATAACCTGCAGTGCCAACTCTCTATATACAACGAAGGAGGTAAAGTGTACCAGTGAAATTTCCGTTAGAGCAACGTGGCCGAATACTATAATGTAAAACTGGATTGGCGCTTTTCGAAAAGGAGAGTATTGGAAGTAGTTGGGCGTTATTTTATCATTCGCGTGATCATCTATGAGGAAGTTTCAAAATGGCAGCGGCCCAATAAAAAAAAATACAGCCCAATTTACTTTAATAATTTTTTAAATCACTTTAAGTCCTTGATGGTCTTTCCTAAAAAGTTCTCTCTAATTTTATTGGCCTGAATTCAACCACGCAAAACTCTTTTTTGACTTTACAAACAAAGGCAGAAAATTCGACAAACGACCACTTCTTGGGCTTTCATTAGTTACACATAATGCGAGGGCAGTTCAAATGTGATGGAGACAAACACTGTAGATGGCACGCATTTATGTTTTGAAGGTGGTGGCTTGAGTATGTGATAGCTGGGTCCCTTACAAATAGTGCGGTATAGTTTGCTTCAGGAGTGCATGTTTCATGCGCGTGCTACGATCATAAGTGAACGTAAAGTGTCGACCGCCATTGCGCAACGTATTGTCATTTGTTTTTTTAGTGTGGGAAGGCATTAAAAACACGGAAATTTTTCTGCGTTTGTGAAATTAGTTCGGCAGTGGATGAGTGAAGGACTGTTGTTTTTAAATGGGCCAAAGCATTCGAGGGTGGTCACAGAACCGTTGAAAATGAGCCCCATGTTCGTCAACCGCGAACCAGCATCACACCAGACAACATTTGCCGCGTAGAACAACTCATGTTGGAGGACCGTACGATGAATGTTCGAGACATTTTGGCTGAACTCGGCATCTTTATTGTTAGTGTAGGCCCTATCATTCACGAAAACCTTCAATATCGCAAAATAACGGCGTGATGGGTTCCTAAACTGTTGAACTTCGAGCAAAAATTCACGCGGTTGAAAGTTTGTCGCCATCGCTGGTGCGATACAAGGTGGAGGGGAACGGTTTTTAACGCAAATCTTCACTACAGATGAGACACGGGTACAATATTACACTCCGGAAAGCAAGGTGTCGTCTAAAGAGTGGCAGAAGAAGGAGGAAAGGGCGCCAATCAAAGCAAAGACAACCCGGTCCACTGGTGAGGTCATGTGTACTGTGTTCTGGGACCGGCGGGGCGTGCTGCACGTCAATTTCTTATACACGCAACCTTCCATTAATGCTGCATACTACTCTAACCTTCTGAAACCACACGTGAAACCCGCGTAATGCTCGAAACGGTGGAGCATTCCAGCACGGAGTGCAATTCTTCTTCAGAATAACGCGCGCCCTAATACCGTGCGTCTTACGCTTGATACAATATCGGAATTGGGGTGGGAGGTACTGGAACATCCCCCCTACAGTTTGAACTTATCAATTTGCGACTAACACATGCTTGGACCGCTGAAAGAAGCCCTCAGAGGTCATCGATTGAACACCGACGACGAGTTAAAGAAGTTTATGCGCACATGGCTCTTCGTGTTGCCCAAGAAACACTTCGTTACTGGCATCAAAAAGCTTCCGGAAAGGTGGAAAAATGCGTAACTTGTAAGCGGGAGTACCTAAAAAGCTATAAATTTTTGTATATTTTTTCGATAGTTAATAAACGTGTCAGAGCATTTGTCTCGATTATGTTTGAACTGCCCTCGTAAATAGTGTAATATTAGACTCAGGTTACTTTGCATCCATCAGCCACCAAAGTCATTACAATGACTTATGCATGACCGATTTAAACCTTTGACAATTACGAGTATATTGGCAATTTTTGTATAACAGAACATCAAGCATATAACACCTCATCCATTTTAAAATGTCAGATAACCATATGCTAAGGACTTGCGATATTAAGACAACAAGACCTAGGGTACAGTAGACATAATTGTATTTCGTGCCAATGGAATTAGTGTTTTTGTCGAACCTTTATACGAGTATCTAGAAAAAGTTTCAAGGGGCCATAATGGGTTGATTTTGAGTACATTCTATTGTAGATATTCAACTTTTCTTGCTAAGGAGAAGAATGTTATAAAGGGTTTTCAATTAAGGTCATAACAATTTTATATATTAATAAAACACAGAAATATTTGAGATATTGAGTTGAAACTTATTGTGGGTATATTTCAAGCAGTACATTTTATGAATAAAATTAAATTTTGGTCATATGATCACCAGGAGCCCTTTTACAGCAGTCGATTCTTTGGGCCCAACTTTCCACCACCCTGGCACACATTTCGACTGGAACGTCGGTAATTTCGCGTTGGATGTTGTCTTTGAGCTCGTCTAAAGTTGTTGGCTTATTGGCATAGGTTAGTGATCTGATATAGCTACATGAAAATAAATCCAACGGCGTTAGATCGCATGAACGCGGTGGCCATTCGACCAGACCATTTCTGGAGATAACACGTTCACCAAATTTGCTTTTCAATAAATCTCTTGGGAGCCATGTTGTGTTGCTAGTGGCATCGTCTTTTTGAAGCCACAAATAGTTGATGTCAAGTTCATTCAACTCTGGCCACAAGTAATCTTCTAATATAACATGATAGCGCTCTGCATCGACGGTAACATGACGGTCATTTTCGTCTACGAAAAAATACGGCTTAATCACACCCCTGGCAAGAAAACCGCACTAAATATTATTCTTTGCAGATGCAACGGTTATTTCAAATAGCACATGTGGGTTTGTTGCTGATCAATAATGCATATTTTGCTTATTAACAAAGCCATTGAGCTAAAATGAGCTTCACTACTGAAGATAATTTTTCGATGAAATTCTTAATTTTCTTCAAGCATTGCCAGAGCCCAATTGGAGAAGTTTCTGCGTTTCTAATGATCAAGTGGCTTTAGTTCTGGAGTCAATTTGATCTTATAACCATGTAGGCCAAGATTTTATCGCGAAATACGCCACAGTGTCGTTAAGGCGATATCCAATTCTTGAGAACGACGTGGAATAGACTGATTTGGCTCATTTCGAATCAATGCACTTATGGTAACAATATTTCCTTCGCTTTGAGCAGTACGACGTCTTTTTAGCACTAGAACGTCCAGTAGTGAAAATTTAGATGTGAACTTATCCACTACAGTACGCGCAGCCTGTTGGGTGGGACGATTATTACGGCCAAAAAATTAGAGTAAGCGTTCTCAAAGTTGTGACCATCAACTCAGAATTTTGGTAGTAATTTTTGATAATCTCCTAACGTTACTGGCTCATGAAGTTTACCATGGTTAAAAATGTTGACTTTAACTAACGTTTTGACATTGACAGCTTATTAACAATGTTTAAGGGTGTATTCGTATAAAGGTACAAAATTACTATGTCCTTAATGAAAAAAACCCTTTAAATACGGGCTCAGGTCAATATTAGTATTGTAATTCAAGTATTGTCATGCTTTCCTCTGATAAAGATTGGTGTGCTCTTTGTCATTTTAATGTTAAGTTACTTGAGAGACACTCAACTATCATTTTACTGGTTAGGGAAAAACTGAAGACTGTTTCACGAGGTCTTTTGAGAAGATTTTTTCGTGCTCGAATCAGCATGTATGCTTATAACTTAAGTTATTGCGTACATTGATTGAAATTTTAGGACAGGCACTTTTTTAAAGTCCTCGTTGGAGTATATAAAGTTCATTTTTATACAACTAATTTGGTGACTGGTTTTTAGAGCAACTATTTTTAACTAAAAATTAGAGCTAGGAATTCCTTGGAAGAATCTGAACTGTATCCTTCCTTAACTTCCAAGGATGCAGTACTACATTGCGTATTTTGTCAGAGGTTGATTCCGTTCATAATCAGAATACTATCGAGGGAGTTGAATAGTAACTTTTTCCTTCTTTGTGAGCTTCCTTAAAGAATGCTCGTAAGTAAGAAAGAATATATCCGAATATAGGAGGATATAGGAGTATCCGAATTGTGTGGATTTCCTTCTGATCTATAAATACAATACACAATACTAGGTCCATTTCATTTCGAGATATCGCAGAAGCAATTGACAATTAGCTACATAATCTCCGTTACAACGTATCCCACAATATTTTCATCATTGACTGTAAAACCGCATTCTAACAACAGGATTTACGTACGTATCTACAATATTCATGGTCGGCAGACATCTTTATCGTTCACTTCTGGATACGCAAGCGGATTGTACATTGTCCGAAATAGAGCTTGACGACAATAATCGAATATCCTTGGTGAAGGATGGATGAATTGTGAATAGCATATAATGGAGACGATATTGCAAATTTAAGGATCGGCTCTCGCTCCAACTCTGATATTCAATCATTCAATCTCTTCTTAATTGGATTTATGAATGATTGATAGCAAGGACGACCGAAGGACCAGCATAACAAAAAGACCAAAACTTTGCTCCACATGCGACTACGGTGAAATTATTCCACGGCTTACTTAATGTAGATTTGATATACGAAGGTATGAGGAAGTTTGCATTGAGCGGAATCTATTATTGAATTGCTTCAGGTTTAGTATCCTGTAAGTGGATTAAAATCAACTTACGCAATGAAGGATGCTGACTTTAATTCAAATTATGGTTTTAGAAAGGAATTTCAGGTGAACAAGTAACGAAGCGTTGCGTTGGTTGGAATATTGTCAGTCAAATTTTGTTTTCCTGAAATGTCGGCCTGAAAAGTCCACGAGTTGTAATTTTCCTGGAAAATTTTATTTATCTTCCGGCGAATCTATTCCAATTTTACGATGAATCTATTATGGAATCTGTGCGTGTGTAGCCTCCGTACGTTGTATCGTGAGAGCAATGAATTATTGGCATGTTGAGATTGATTGCCTATAAATTTCATAGTAACTCATAAAACTCATTCAGCCGATGCGGTACATGCAGTAAAATCGAAAACAATTTTTTCTACACTGTTTGACTTTAAGAGCTTAATAAAGTAATTTTCCGGGATAGGAATATTGGTATGTTCAAAATTTAGTTATATTTTATTACTGTAATTACGATGAAGATGTAAATTGTGTTTTGAAGATAACTCATGCCGTATAATGATTGAAAATAACCGCATGAGACAAGGTTGTACTTATAGGGGTAACTTGATATTAGTTCAGTTGATCCTTTAGTAATTCATTCATCACTCATTTCTCTCGTAATTTAATTTGTTTTGGGATTGGTAGCAATTCTTTCTTACACTTCATCGATATAGGAGTATATTTTTGAGATCCTGAATGACCAGTCGTTTTAAATGGAGTTAAAGTTGATTACCCAAAAGTGCAGCGTACCTTAAGATGGAATATTCTGATGGGGCTTCTCGGTGCTGGTGTGCCCATCGGAGAGAGACGTCGGACACCACTCACTCCCTATGAAGCTCCATGAGCCATCGAGCAAGGCTACGTCTTGCCAGAAAACAACCTATCTTTTCCAACTTCCACTTTCCTCAACTTTCCACTCACTAGCACTCTGAGTCTAAGAAAGGAAAATCTAAACTTGCCTGTTAAAAAATAAATCCCACCAGCCCCCCCCCCCCCTTCCCAAAAATTCTCCAAACTAAAACAGCACGTAGCCCCCGCACTTTAAAGAAAAGACTGCTTAAGATACATTGTGAGAACAAAGTACCCGAAAATTGTAATTTAAATCCCCGGGTAAATTATATTTCAAAAAAATGTATTTTGTTATTATGCCAAATATTTGGTGTAAGCACCGAGAATTCTTGTTATTAGTACATACACGTTTTCAATCTGAATCGCGCCAGTGCGACCCATCTGATACGACAAATGCGATGTGCACTGCCGTGCCCGTACATGAACGCCAAGCTTCGTGCCGACGCGGTCAACATGCTCGCGCATACACGCTTTCAACACATGACAGTTGCTTCAGAGGCGCACGACAAGACACACGGTCTCTCGCGTTGGGATCAAATTTCTGTCCATGGCATAAACGGTACACATCCAACCGAACGGGGTTGACGATATGCGACCGTGTCCCCAACCAAAACCGCACATCCCACCCATCAGGGTTTGTTGATGGGACCAACACATGCATTCACATACACACAATCATTGTACACTCAAATCGTTGTAGTTTTTTACACCGCAAGGCTTTTCCCACAAGAGCCAATAAAACACAAAATACGATGGCTGCAAGGCGAGTTTTTTTATTTTGTAAAAAATCTCAATCTCCTCCTTTCCTATAAAATTTTAGGTAAACGAAACTACGGGGGAAGTTCACATTGAAGGACCTTCCGACTATACACCAAATATGGGCATGATCTGTCAACCACTTTGTTTACAGCAGCTGCTTAAGTCGGTACACCTCAGTAGTGCGTTGCGATTTTTTTGATTTTGACCGAATTTAAAGCCAAAAACGCAATAGATACCATCGATCAAACACCGTATTCACTCGATTTGGCTCCGTGTGATTATGATGAATAATTAAATATTGTGCGTGTTATTAGGAATTTCCTGGTACTTTTTTATGACAATGTAAGGCAAAACTCGCTGAAGGCCATCCCAAAAAGTGCTCATTAAAAGTGTTTCGAGGACTGGAAAAAATCGTTGGCGTAAGTCAAGTGCATCTGATGAGGATTACTTTGAAGGCGACGAAATAAATATTGATGAATAATTAAATATTTTGCATTTTATTTGCAATTTCCCTCATTGTTTGTTTTTATCACTAAGTTTTGACGAGTCTGATAGGTTATCTTCTTTATCATTCTTACCGCGTACAGCCAAGCTCACACAGCTATCACTCTTGAAAGTCCCCAATGATTCAAATTCCTGGACGAATCAATTCAAAATTTCCTCAAAAGAGCAAAATTCCGCACTGTTCTATGTGTTGATATTTTTACGGGCGAATTGCAGGGTTATCTAGACTAGTTTGCTTCGAATACTACCACACCATTCATGTTATGCTTCAAATGATTTAATGTCAAGCCAATTCGTTTAGGTTTTTGTTTCAATAAAGTAGAATTTGATTACAAGAAACTGGCTGTATCCATAATTTTTAACTTTACTGGTATTGCTAATTAAAACTAACGAAATATTCGTAGACTAGCATGCTCCCGTTAACGTGCACGCCAGTTCAGATTCAACATCAACTGAGCAGCATCATAAGCATGAAAAATAGTTAAACCATTACCGAGGCAACATTCACATTTCGAACAAGCAGCACATCGCCATATACTCAAATGCTACCACATCAAGTACGTCAGATGATGAAGACAACAAATTTAATTTTTGGTTATTAAACGACCGTTCTAATTGATTTACAATTTTTTAACAAACGTCCAACAGGGTTTAGCATTCATTAATAGATTCATACAGTGCATTAGCAAAACGGCTTGAGTAAATATATCGATAGTGCTCAATTATCATTATATGTATCATGATTGCTTTTATTGTCACAATCGTTAAGGTTCACTTCATTACAAAACCATGTATCACAGGCAATACGAATGGAGAGATTCTCAAAGTCGAAATTTTCAGGTGTCCATTTGTGGCTGAAATGCTAATAGAAAGAAAACCATAAACACTAAACTCAAATATCGAAAAAAAATCAATAAAAGTTTCGTATCGAAATATTCAACCCATTTGTAACCTAATCTGTTAGTACAGTCGACAAAATTTTGCGACAATGACCAATTTTACGATGCACTGGTTATAATGAAAACCGAAGCTTACGACAAAAGCTTTCATCGAAATCAATAAACGCTCATAATAAACTTTTACTACCACTACTACTTGAAAATGAAATAATGGCATACTCACGCCATATCTGTCTCAAGCGGATCATTCTTTTGAGATGTGGCATACGTTTTGATCCCACGTTCATATTTTCCTTGATGCAAGAGAACGCTCAAACTCTGCATTATAGGTAGAAAAGTATTCTGGTTCACTTCAGATTGCACACAATGCTCCAAAACTTTGCAAGCATTACAATTCCGATTTAAAATGTTCGGTAAAACTAATTTGCCTCGAGAAAAGCAGTTTTTCTACAAGGCAGCAGTTTTTCACACTATTTGGCTTGGTTTAAAAAAGTTATTGAACAAAATTGTGATCCACAACAAATCGAATATTGTCAGTTATAATTGAATGAGAGATAAATTCGAATCAATAAGTGTATAAGTCTTACGAGTAACACAAGAATCAAAAAGAATTACCGAAACGAACACGCGAATCCTGGTATAATACACTAATGAAAATAAATCATTATAAGTTGAATTCGAGATTCACACTGTAAGTTCAATTGAGAAATCGTAATTTGATTGTAAATAAACATTAGCGACGTTGCGAACTGTCAATTAAATGAATTCAGCCCAGAATTAAGGTAATGGCCACTAGAGTGTTTGAAGGAAGTTTTGGTGGAATTTGAGATAAGTTTGAATGAAACCGTTCCCTTCTTACTCAGGCCCACAAGGAAATCAATTAGCGTACCTGACGTCCCTTCGCATACTGAAAATAGCTGCTCATTAGCTCTAAATGTCAGGAAACAGCTGTCCAAAAGTACGTCGAAAATAGGCTTTTGAGATTGTCAAGTATGACATTTCTCAGATGAAATTTAGCCCAAATGATACAAACGAAAAGGAAATACAGTTAATTTATTTATTTATTTACTTAATTCTATTTAACAGAAAAAATTCCAATTAAAAAAATAGACAAAATAAGAGTACAGCAAAATGAATTAAATAATAGCGCAGCACAGATAAAAGTAAAAAAAGTGCAAAAATTAGGACAAAATAAATAAGAAAAATTACTGAAAGCTGAGAAGAAGACAGTTAACAAATCTTTTATAAACTAAATACGAAAGGGGGAAGGGCCCAAACTGAAGGTCATTATGATTACGAGGTAATCTGAGCATGGGTGAGTGAAATTACACCAAACAACGTGCAAATGGAACATCAAAGATATTCGACGATCTTGTAGAACGCATAACACGGCTCATAGGAACCTGGTTGACAAGGCGAGTATCCAGCAAACCACGGCAAAGCCTGTAAAGGAAACGTTCATCGAGATAGAGTCGACGCGTTTCCAGCAAAGGAATGTTGAGGATAGCTAAGCGTGATTCATAAAAAATTTAGGGAATCTGGAATTTCTAGAAGACGATCCTGGTAAATCTTTTTTGTACAGCTTCTAGCGTGAACTTTAAACACTTCAATGAGGCAGCCACACTGGCGAACAGTACCCAAGGATGGGACGAAACAAACTAGAATAACACACGATAAAGGATTGGAAAAAATATAGGAATTTCTTAAGATTTAGCCAGAAATGCGCGAGGCTTTAGAAGTAATTTCAGAAATATGAACATCGAACTTTTATTTAGAGTCAAAAGTGACACCCAAGTCCCTGAACTGTGTCATTGTACATAGGTACGAATTATTTAGCATAAATTGAAAGCTGATAGGGCAAGGGTTATTAGAAAACGAAAGATGGATGCACTTAGGAACATTTAGTGTAAGTTGATTATAAGAACTCCAAGATAAAATGGCATTCAAATCATCTTGAAGCAAAGCACAATGATCGATTGACGACACTACTTTAAAAACTTTGACGTCATCTGCATAAAGAAGGCAGGAGGTGTTGATGACAATGGATGGCAAGTCATTTATAAACAGAGTGAACAATAGTGGGCCCAGAATGGATCCTTGAGGAACACCAGAAGACGGATGGAAGGGAGTATAAAGACAGCCTTGAAAAGATACCTGACTGACACGATTGGATAAGTAAGAGGATAAACAGTGGAGCAAATGATCAGGAACGTTAAGAAATTTAAGTCTGCTAAACAATATATTGTGATTTACTGAGTTGAATGCTTTAGAGAAGTCCAAATACAAGGTTTCGACTTGTAAACGGTCCTCCATGGCTTTTGAAGTAACGGTCATGAATTCTAACAAATTCGTTAAGGTCAATCGCCCTTTGATAAAACCATGTTGTTCAGGAACGAGCAACTCATGAGTAACTGAAGAAAGATGCAAGTACACGATTTTCTCCAGTTGTTTGGAGAAACAGGGTAAAAAGGAGATAGGCCAATAATTGGCAAGGTCTGAGGTACAACCTTTTTTAAAAATAGGAGTAACATAGGATTTTTTCCAACACGAAGGAAAAGAGCCTGCAGATAAGCTAGAATTGAAGAGAAAGGAAAGGGGGATACAAAAAGAAGTAGCAAATGATTTGACAAATTGATGAGGAATACCATCGGGACCTGAACTAGCAGTGTCATCAAGTTCTAAAATGAGCTTCATAACATCTTCTGGATGGCAAGTAAAAGGGAATGAAGGTGGCGTGTATACGATTGGGAACGAAGGGCTATTACTAGGGGTAGCATTAAAAGTAGAAGAAAACTGAGTTCTAAAAAGTTCACTTATCTCGAGAGGCAAATTTGCTAAGCAACCGTTCAAATAAACCGAGGATGGGAACTGAAAGAGGATTTAAGAGAGTGTATATATTTCCAAAAAGGTTTTGAATGATTTGAGTTTAAAGAGCCTTCAATACTATGAAAATAAGAAGTTTTAGCGATCTGCATCTTTTTCTTAGCTGCCAACCTCAGATGATAAAAAACTGTACGTGAATTAGAAGATCTGTCACGTGAAAAACGTTGACAAGCTCGATCTTTAGCTTGCAAGACTCGCCTCATATCGAGAGTTAACCAGGGACGGTCAGAAGAGTTTCTCATACTGACGAGTGGAGTCGTGTTTGAAATAGCAGCGTTAAAGAAATCATAGAAATTGTTACAGCAAGTACCCGAGTCAAGACCACGAAAGAAGGAGAACCAATCAACAGAGCGAACTGTTTCTGAAAGTTGCTCATAATTAGTTTTATAAAAGTTATAGCGCTGACGCTCTTTCCGACGGTAACGAACAGAAGCAAAATAGGAAATTGCAAGTCGTAAGGAGGCATGATGGGGATCAGTAGAAAGATAAGGAAAAGAACTGGAGGTGAGCATGACAACGATTGCTCCATACGACAAAAGAATAAGTCAAAAAGATGATTATTAACGTTAAGAAAATTATTAAATTTCGCCAGGAAACACATGGACATTAAAAAACAAATTAAAGACCAAATTTGTGATGAGTCAGAATCAACTTGATTGTCATTCCATGAGAGTTTAGGAAGGTTAAAATCTCCACATAAAATAAGGTGACAATTTGAAAAGCGCGATACGAAAATACTAGATATTTCGGTGAAGAAAGTATTGTAGACCGAAAAAGAAGACTTACAAGGTATATAAGTGCAAAAGACAAGAAGGTCTTCGATACCTCAAATCTCAAATAAATTGTTGACAAAGTACCGATAAAATTTCAAAACTACTATCGTATGTACTGTCAAGAATCCTTAGAAAGTTTGCTTGATTTCAACAGCACTAGATGGCACTGGTGAGGCTACTCGAAGAGGCTAATTCGCAGTGTGATGTAGTGTTTCCGTTTTTGGGCCTGAGTAAGAAGGCAACGATGGAACCACAGATATAGAGAGTACTGGATCCCCAACCGATCGCCAGAGCCAAAGCAATTAACAACCTTCGCTAAAGTTGGGTGAAGTTGAGGTTTGAAGTGATCTGTATTTGTTTTTGCACGTAACTTCACTCCAAAACACGTACACGTTTATAAAGTTTTTAGTTTTGAAGATTGTGTGTCCGATTTTCTTTGTCATTAAAAACTTACAAATTTTCCATCAGCTTTGACACATGAGTTTTCTTGCCTCCACGAATTTTCATCAGCTTTGACGTGCAAGTTTTCTGTGAGAAAACGTTTGTTGCGTTGTACTCCAACTGTTCAACGAATGATAACGAAGGCACGATCGTGTGCACGTGAAACGAAATTTCCTGGGTGTGCACGGCTGTCAGTGAGGGAAGTGATTCTTCTGAAGAGGGGAAAGAAAAAGCTCTCAGGGAATAAAAGGGAAGGAGAAGCAGAGGGAATCATACACATAGTTTCGAGAGCGTAAGACATGTATGTGTAAAACTTGCTTCCCACATGAACGAGTACACAGATTCCCGTTGCTCGTCCATTTATTTATGTGTCTTTGGTGAAACCACTCCCTGGAACGGGAAGAATTATGCCCGAGAGGTGACTGAGCTCATAACAAAGAACTTGGTCAAGGAACAGTGAAGTGGCCGTTAGGGGCAAAAGTTATAAATGCGGAATAAATGACGCGCCTGTTTTTTTTGTCGATGAAGAGTTGGGTTACCGGTTGATCACGTGAAACGAGTGGAGGCGCAGTATACATAATAGAGATTTAAAAGTAGTGAACGAATATAAAGAGTGCAGCAAATAGGTTAGTGGAGGAAAATTTACAAGAATATACTGCAACTGAACGACGGGCAAGTAAGAAGGAACGTGAAGCGGAAGCTTAGATAGCTATCGTGAAGTGATATGAGCAGCTTCGTTGACGGAAGCAGTCAAATAAAGGTCCCCTTTTGAGCTCAGTAAATGTACTTTTGGTCTTTCTTTTTTGTCGCAATATTATATAAGAGCTCATAATTCAATTCCTTATATTTTTATATTAATCATAAGGCGTGTATTTAAGAATTTGAAAGTATAAAAAAATTAGTGTTTTTTCTTTTGTTAGAAATGATTTAAAGAATCGTTGCATTACAGCATGTAAAGGGCCCAGCTCATGAGTTGACTCCCGGGTAACAGAACAGTGATTTTGGAAGTTAGCGAATTGGTATTGTACGGGAGTGTTCTAAAAAGAGATACCCTTCCACCGGTTTTAATATTTTTGGGTGCAGTGTTACGTTAAAAATGTTATGTTACACCAAGTGATTCCGGTCGAGGGCCTTGAGGTCCCGACTAGCCCGTGGAGAAATGTGCACATTTGGAATCCCCCGACATGGAGGATTTTTATTCGCACTAACTTCCACTAAAGAAGATTGAGGATTCTTATTCGCACTAACATTCACTAAATAAAATCAAGTGAGCAGATTAAAATCCCCGACGGGAAGGATTCCTATGTACTCCACTCGTAATCTATACCTTCCGCTAAACCTGCGCGCTCCACGCGCGAAATCACTGGCTGAAACACTTTCACAAGACACGAGAATTTCGTATAAAAAAAATTTAACGATAATTCAAGATGATCTCAATTTCATGCGAAGTATTATTTATAAATTCAAATTCTTTACACCTACAAAATTTTCCTTACTTCCTAAGTTGGGGGCCCCATCGATGGTCGAAATCCTCGCACTTCAACTCGCTCGCTGCCTTATTCAATTTACTTCCCTTGTTATCTGGAGCAATTTTCCCACGTCGCATGATTAGTTTCTCGACGCCCCTTTCTTCTGATGTTCGCACCTATTGCCTCGTTGTGATCGCTCTATTTCGCAAAATGCTACATTCTTCCTTCTCCGCTACCCAAGTATCCGTAAAAGAGACCGCTTCCGCCGTCGCAGGGTCTTTTATCACCTTGTCGCAACGACTCTTAGACTTGATTTGAAGAACCCAAGTTCAAGGTCACAACATTCACTACGGCTGCTTAACGTTGCAGCGTTTACCTCGTACGCAAACTCAGTTATACATTATCGATAACAACCTTAGTAATTTGTTTTGGGTGAAGTGTCAATTATTGTGTTGATGCCCATATTTTCGTTTTTCGCGAAATATTGTATTTTAAAATAATTGTATCCGCCATAATTGTACCCGCGAAGGGATATTATGATGTTTCTGGCGATAAGCCCGAGGATTTCGTAAGAAAATAATACAGGGTATCATGACTTCTTTGGAATTCAGCAGGTTCAACAACATCAAATAATTCTTCGAGTTCATTTAAGAACATCACCCCTTTGGGACTATGAGTTTTAGGCCAAAATTTCAAAAGACTTCTTATAACGGGCTCTGCTAGACTTTGATCTTTTTCTTAAAAACTGTACAACGCAATATGTTAATTGTGGATGAGATACTGATAAACTTTTCACTGTATGCAGCGTTAATAAAACTTTCAGTAAAAATTGCTTGTGTTCCTTTTTGAGTAGAAGTGCAAAACCATTTATGATAGTCCCCAAAATTACGAATGGAAAACGTTGTTAATTTGTTTTCTACTAAATGCGCGCAAACCTAAAATTTTTCCATAAATCCGATGCAAGACCGTTTTTAAGAAATCACGCTCTCGAGGATCTTGCAAATCCTAAAGTTCCAATAATTGAAGAACAAATTGATGATCAATACAGTGCTTTGCAACGTTTTATTGGAAATCCGGCCACTTGAGAAATCGTAAAAACAATTCATATACAAAGTGCAGGTGATGCCGAGACGCTTCAAGCGTTAGTTCATCCTCTCCTGGATCGAATTCTGCTCCGTATAGATTAGATGATGGTGGCAATGTGCGGAATAACTTCACAACAAACATGTTAATAGCCTCTAGATAAAAAGCTTATGTTATAACACCATTTTGATTTGCTAAATATTCAACCATTTCATGCAGTGCAGCCCATTTCAGTTCTTTCCATTTTAGGTCGCTTAATAGCTCGGAAAAATCAACATTGTCTTATTTTTAGGATAAAAATTTTTCCATCAATTGTGCCAATGGGGTCGGTTCTCCATTTATCGACATTTTAAAACCTGAACTGCTCTGACGTGTACCTTTTTAGGGTTTTGTAAAATAATTTTACAAAACCCTACTAGTTTCGCGACCAGTCTGTCCGTCTGTCCGTCCGTCCGTGTGTCACAGCAGTTTTTCTCGGAAACTACTTAAGCTAGAAACATCAAATTTTGTGTGTAGGTGTAAAGTGGTGACCTCTTTAAAGTCCAACTACAAAAAAATTTTATAAGGTATTTAAGAGGGGTCTCCCCATATAGGGGAATGACCCCCCGAAAAAAAAATTTCATTGAAGGTAGCCGATATGGGTATCAAATGAAAGGACTTGATGAGAATGGCAAAGTTTGCTTCGAGGGGCGCACAGGGAGGGGAAATACACGAAAAATTTGTGTGCCCCCCCCCCCCCCCTCGCGATTGGACACCTGTGGTCCGAAAAATCTGAAAAAATCACCAATGTAGGCCTTGGTGAGTACAACAACAACAAATGCGTGAGAAGTCGCAATTCACTCAACTTTGTTAGTAATAGTATGATTTATCGGTTTTACGTTTTCTTGAATAAAATCTTAACGGTACCCTTATAATCAAAAAAATTCAGTACGTAGATGTCTATTTATAAGATTGATCTATCTTGAAAGTTTCATAAAGATTGAATCATATTTAGCGAAGTTATAGCGGTTTGAATTTTCCTGTATTACTATGGAACAATATGCGCTGCATTTATTACTATGGCAACATGCGGTTTTTACCGACTCAGACACTACAGTTTTGCTAGGATTTGCATGAAAATTTCAGGAATGATAGGTGTCATGAATGTTTTTGAGAATCGGTTCAGCTAGTGGTATCAGTAATCGTAAAACAAAAGAGTGGCTGTTTTAAATGCGAAGATTGAATAATTTTGAGTTATTTTTCCCCCAACTTCAACGTTTAAGGTGCATGCTTTGAACACTTGATTCAATTTAATGAATGACTGAAGATGAGTAACTACAATTAATACTCATAAGTGAAACAAGTCAAGGAGGCGGGAGAGAGCTCCTAGCAAAAGGGTTTTGTAACCATTCTAGGATTCGAAAAAATTGGCCATTAATCGATGATAACAGTACAGGAGAGTGGCCCCTGAAAAAAAATTCATTAAACGTAGCCGATATGAGTATGAAATAAAAGTTTTCATGGGAGCTTTTCAAAACAGTTGTTAAACTGTCAATTTTTGCTTCAGTGGGGGCACAGGGGGGAAATACATGAAAAATGGGTTTCCTCCGTGGCGGATAGACTTCTGAAATAATTATCAAGAGAGATATTTATGAGTATAACAATACCAACGACCTCAGAAGTCGAAATTCGATCAACTTTGTTAATAATAGTATAATCTTCGTATTTCATATTTTCTCCAATAAAATCGTCTTTGACATGTTTTTTGATTTGATTCGATCTGGTGACTGCATTTTGTAAATTGAATACAAAACCCTTCTGACATGAGCGTAGGTCTGTTTACCCAACTTGTTTAATTAGTGGCCCCGATAAATTCAGTCCTTTGGCAATTGGGTTTGATGGTGGAGCATCTCGCGGTGGCGTAGCTTCTGTTATTGCTGGTGATATAGTTGTTGAGTTTATTCCCTTGTTGTTATTCCCGTTTCTTTTATCAGTGACACCGTTGACTTGTTGCGAATTATTATCCATGACAATGCGACGAAAACCACGAAAGCGTTCGAATTTTTCCTGGGTTCACTTAAATGATGTGCTTAAACAGGACGCGCGATTAATGTGCAAATTTTACAATATGATTAAAAACAAAGAATCCTAATTAAACGTATTAAAAGTCAACCTTACTTAACGCTAACAATTTACATTGGTTATAAGGAAACACCTGTCATTATTCAAGGGAAAGGAATTAGTACTGCGCCAGGAAACAAGCAACTCTAGATCTGCCTGCAGGCCCAAGCAGTCGTTGATGGAATGTATAATGCTAACGATTTTCAAATCATCAGCATAGACAAGCGACAAAGAGTTAAATAAAGAAGGAAGATCATTTATAAACGCTAAAAACAATAAGGGGCCCAGGATTGATTCTTAGGGAACACCAGAATAAGGATAGTATGAAGAAGACTTGACTTAATCAGTAGAGAAGTGACGGGTTAACATTTAAGGCCTTAAGCTTTTTCGTAAGATGGCCATGGTTGATAGAGTCGAAAGCTTTTGAGAAATCAGTGTAAATGACATGTACTTGGTACTTGTTATCTAAGGCAGAGGGTATAGTGTGGAAGAAGGAAAGAAGATTAGTGAGAGTGGATCTACCTTTGACAAAACCATGCTGTTCAAGGGCTAGATGAGGAAGTTGAAGGGAATATAGCTTGTTATGAACTATTCGTTCGAGAATCTTGCTAAAGGCAGAAAGAATGGTTATTGGGCAATAGTTCGAGATGGAAGCTTTATTATCAGGTTTATGAATACAAAAAACAACTGATTTCTTCTAGACAGAAGGAAAAGTACTGGAAGCTTGACTTTTGTTAAACAAAATAGATAACGGGACCCATAAAGACGAGCAAAGATATTTGGGATACCATCAGGACTAATATAAGAAAATGAAGTGGCTTGCAAAAGTTGTTGGTCATACTCCATATAGGAGGAAGAAGTTGGCTTAGCATAAAAGGTAGAAAAATATTGAGCAAACTGTTCACAAATCTCTTCATTATTTGATGTTTTGATATTATCTAGGTATATAGAGCCAGGCAAGGTATGGACATTTCTTAGCGACTTAATGTACGCCCAAAATGGTTTCGTCTGGTTCCGAAGAATTGAACCTTCAAAATAATTAAGATACTCTAATTCAGCTACAGTAACGAGTCTTTTTACTTCCGCCCTTAGACTTCAGAAGTTCTGGAAATCTGAACTGAGCCCACTGATATGGAATGTTTTGCGAGCCCTGTCTTTGGTTTTCAAAGCTGCAGCGATTTGCATATTGAACCAAGGCGCATCTTTCCTTCTTTTGAGACAGACTGTAGGAGTATAAACTGCTATTGAAGAACTTAGAAAGTGATAAAATTTGCGTACCGCGTCCACAATATTCAGATTACGCAAGAGAGAGTACCAATTGATTGAGTAAATTTCCTTATGCATAGCAAAATAGTTAGTTTTGTTGAAGTTGTCTCGAATAGGAGTTGGGCTCCCTCTGTCGGATACTAGCTCGACAGATACCCCAAAATGAAGAAGAGGGTGATGGAGGCCGAGATCAACATAAGACGAGAGGGTAATGTCAAAGCAGATGGAGGAGGATTCAGGAAAATTTGTGAAAATAAGGTCCAGGATTTTATTGTTTACATTCGGTGAGGAGTAAAGTTATGTAAGGGAGCAAAGTGACAAGAAAGATGTAAAAAAATCGAGAAGTTATCATTGGAGAGGATAACAGTGTATAAGTGATTCCAGGAAATGTTAGGAAGGTTAAAATTGCCACAAATCAATATGAAAATTTTGGAATTGAGATTGGTAGCATATGCAGACACAGTAACAATAAATAATTTTATGGCAGATGATAAGAAAACAAAAACAGCGATACTTTCAACTGGAAAGGAAGGACTGAAACCGGTGCAGCAACTGCAAATAATAGTCCTTCTCACTCCAACAAGTACGCCACCTCCGTTCAATTTTCCAAAGAGTATGCGGTCATGGCCCCGTCTGAAAACATTGTGAGAGGGAAGAATCTCGTCATCAAGAATATCTTCAGTAAGCCAAGTTTCAGTGAGACACACAATGTCATCAGAGGCAATAAAAGCAGCCAGATGAAGTTCATTGGTGTTGGTCCAAAGACCCCAAATATGTATCTGATAGTACACAGTTATAGAATTTTTTATTCTGAAGGATTTAGGATGACTTGCGATCGAAAATTTCTTGGTCTGCTGATGAACTCTTTAAAGAACACACCTTGCGGCCAGAAATCCGAAATGATGAAATTGTCAGGGTACTCAGATTTCAGGTGTAAGTTAAGCAATGGAGGCTTATAACCCAGTTTAGCAACGACGTAATTCCTGATTGTTTCAGCTGTAGTATGATATGCAAACCGAGAGACAAACACTTGAACAGCCGGAGACATAATACAAAGTTTCGGCAAATCAGGGATATCTAACGAAACAACGGCACCATACGGCACTATAGCATGATCAGCTTGCGCTATGATTCCCGGCACCACTGCAGATGTAGCCGGGGAGTTGGCAACTGATTCAGGTTTTTGAGGAGAAAAAGCCTGTTGACCACGAATACCGACTTTCTTTCTTCTAATTTTAGCATGTTGTCTCGGCGAGCTTGAGGAACCATAATTTAAGTTTGGCTGACAGGTAATGAAAATTGCTGCGCCCGAATTTACAAGCTGTTCACTTCCAGATTTCAGTTGGCTAGAGATGTCTGATGCTTTAGGTGACACCAAAACCTGAGCAATGTCTGCAGTCTTTACCAAGCAACTTATTACTACATGGGCAGCGTCAAGAATTTCTTTCAAATTAACAAAAGATTTTGAAATGCCCTCGATTTGTCTTGGTCCTAAAACCCTGTCCATTTGGGTAGTAAGATGAGGTCCATTGTTAATTGAAGATTTCAGAAGGTTCATTTAGTTCACGTTTTAGTCCGAAATCAACTCTAGGGTTACCACTTGCTGAAGAATCTAACCAGTAATCCTTGAGGCCAGAATTCAGGTTGCAGCATAATTTATATACTCTTATGTACCGTTAGTTTAAAGGAGCTTATGTACGGGTCCGGGAGATTTCCTTTGATTAATTTGACGCACTTAAATAATTAAGGTATATAAATCTATAAATTTGCGACCACTTCCAAGATATCTGTAACAAAAAAACCATATTATCAAACGACTCTGTTCGTTTATAGGGGACTCACTTTAGTGGAAGTGGAAAAATATAAGATGTGGTTTTGCTCGAGATACTATAATCAGCTGTTGTTTCTACTAATTTGAACACAAAAAGTACCACTAAGCAAGGACAATCAATAGCTCATCGAGAACCTTTAGGGCCATATGCGAGAGAAACTATAATGGGAAGAAAAATAAACAATCGAAGATAACTCAAGAGAATTATTGAATACTTCAAACGAATGTACTGAAATGCGTAAAAAAGAGATGATGTTTTGCAGCGCGATAAAGACAGGATTTTTTTGCTGTCCCTTGTATCATATTTCAGGAAGATTCCCCAGCACAAGAGGTCAGCAGCTAAAATTCAATTTATAAGCCTGATTGATAGTTATACATTTACTCCATATAACATACATATATACAAACGCAGTTTGGTCAAATTATAGCGAGCATGAGTATGAGCAAATTAGTTACCTTATGGCGGCTGCACACTCTCGCGCGAGTGCTCTCGCCATCCCTCGCCGAGGGCTCTCGCGTGAGAGGTCGAGTGACGAGAGCAACCCTGTACATTCTCGTTCATTCATTAGGTTTGCAATCGTCGAGAAGAATGGATGCGTTGGAAATCACAGCAGCAGTAAGTTTATGTGCTATTAGCTATTTTAAGTATGTGCAAATCTATCATGCAAGAATATTGAAAAAAAATGGCGTAAACGGAGATGGTAGAAGCTCACTATGCTTTACTCTTTTATAACTTCTTTCATTCTGTTTTATTTTCACAGAGCTACGATGCAAAGCCAACCGGCAGAATTAGTAGCGGAGCCTTCGGATGAATTTAGCAAAATTCACAAGGATGTCATCAACTGATTTTGATTACATATTGAAAAAAGTGAAGCCCATCATATCAAAAAAAGATACTCAGCTAAGAGAGGCAATCCCAGTGAAAATTCATCTGGCAACAATATTGAGGCTCTTGGCCTCGGGAGACAGCTTCAAAAGCCTTCATTACCTTTTCAAGATATCTAGTTCATTGATGTCAAAAATAGTACCCGAAGACTGTGAAGCATTGAATGAGGTGTTAAAAAATGAAATTGAGGATAGTAAATAATACATCCGTTTATATAATGTGTTTATTAAATCGTTGATTGGTTAACTTAAACTTTTTCCGTATAAAATCAAAGTGCAAAGTTGTAATAAAAATCATAAAAGTTTTATAGAAACAATATCAAAAACATGGAAAAATGAGTGAAGTCAATGCATAGCATCATAAAAAGCTTTGTTGACCATATTAGAATTCTCAGAGTATATAACAGGTTAAGCAGGCGCCATTACTTCATTAGAAAAGATAGTTATTACTTTTGAGGGCATTTGTTGAGATGATTCCGGTATTTGAATGCCCGGAATGTCATCTTTATTATTGTAAATAGGCGAAGGTGTTGAGCAAGCTGAAGAATCATGGGATGGAATGAGTTGTTGGGAGATGTTCCTATCTGAATATGCTGAATACGATGAATGTGATGTACGCGAAGGGCTAGGAGATGGAACGAATAGTCGACTTTGTGATTGAAGTGGTTTCTTTTGAATGGTTCTGATGTATAAGCCATCAACCTCCCACATTAATTGCATTCTTTCCAATTCTGGTAGTTTTCTTAACTTTTTGGCTAAGATTTTCCCATATCGCTCACAGTCATCTTCTGATACTTCTTGTTATTTTTTTAAACTTTATTTAAAGTGCTAATCGAATCTTTCATTTTTTGTCCGGCTTCTTGCAACTCGATGGAGTTTTTCCGACGCCTTTGTACCACAGGACTTACAAATGATGGCGATACGTTTCCCTCGAAGAATGTTGTTAAACAATGGCTGCAGCTGAGATCTGTACATTTTCTGCTACAGCCAAGCGCTGTATATTTTCTGCATCGTTTGCCTATGCATTTGCTTCACTATCACATTCGTCTTGACTTGTAGAAGGCTGATTATTCTGTAAAACAAAAAAGAAGTTATTAATTTCAGATTCCAGATAATGCAGAATCATGGTTGCAAATAGAAGCGGGTTTTAGAAAAAACTTTCCCTAGTGCATCGGTGCTTTCTACGGAAAGCGTATCGTTATACAAACCCCAGCGTACACTGGCTCAGAGTACTACGACTACAAGAAAAGTTTCAGCATCGTGTTGTTGGTTTAGTAGATCAAAATTAAAATTTCATATTCACTGACATCGGATGTCAAGGACGAATAAGTGATGGTGGCGTAGTTTGAACTAGCGCACTGTGGCACAAAATTTGTTCTGCTGATCTAAATTTACCATCACTGACACCACTGCCAGGCATCTCTTAAGAAAACATAGGGAACGAATGCCGTTCCCTATGTTTTCTTAGGAGATGGGGCTTTTGCTCTTAGTACGCACGTTATGAAAACATATCCTGGTGCCCACAATACAGACACACCAAAACGCACTTTTAATAACAGGCTTGCCTCTTCTTGTGTAGTTATGGAGAAAACTTTTGGAATATTGGATTCAAAATTTAGAATTTTTCGGAAGCCAATATTGCTTAATCCAGAAAAGACAGCAGTCCTAACAATTTTTTTTTTGTGATAGGAAGGTCAATGCTTTTCATGCACAAAGTGTGGTAATCCCATGCGCGACTGGACTACCCACTAACAACCTCCCCTGTCAACCTGAGAACCCAGCCTGGAACCGTTTGACACATTACTTCGGGCCAGGTCTCGTTTTGTTACGCCGTGGGGCGCCTTCAAGTTGGGGAGTCCCTTTCCTAGCGGGAGGGGAGAAGGCAAAAGTAAGTGCCAGAAGAGCGATCCCCCAGCCCCAGTGCCGCCAGCTGCTGTGAGTTCCTTTTATATTTTATTACTGCCCGAGCATAATGTGCCACCTGGCTCCATTTGTCAACCGATTCGAGCATCACCGCAACTATATTATCCGGGGTGAGCTCTCCCGTCTCCCTGTAGAGTTCAATTTGCAGCCTGACCCATTTGGTGCACGCAACAAATGTGTGACAGGCATTGTCCTCCTCTCCTGGGCAAAACCAACAATCGGGAGACCGTGACTTACCGATCTTATGTAGGTAAGACTGAAAACACCCATGCCCGCTCAAAAGCTGGGTCAGAAAAAAGTCAATCTCACCATGCCTTCGATTTAGCCACGGTCTCACATTTGGATGAGGCGCGCAGTCCACCTTCCCTTCACGCAATTGACCCAAGACCACTGCAAAACAATGAGTGAGCGCTGTCTCTCCTCGCGAACAACCGTCTCCGTCGCATCCTCGTTTCAGCACAGGTAAATCGCGTGGCGCTCTCTAGCAAGGAGGGCGACAGGTATCACGCCTACAATAACTCTCACCGCCGAGTCGGAGACTGTTGGATACGAAGATGCAATTCTCAGTGCTCCTCTTCTCTGTACCTGTGCCAAACGTTTTCGGTATACCTCCTTGCTGAGAGCGTCACCCCATACCTCTGCTCCCCACACTAGCACTGACCCTACAGCACAGAGGCGTCTTCTTGATGGGCTGGGTCCCCCTACATTAGCCATAAGTCGACTCAGAGCCGATATTCCCGAAGAAGCCTTCTCAGCCGTTGCCCTGATTTGCTCAGAGAAACTCATCTTTGAGTCAATCAGTAGCCCCAGGTACTTTACCGCTGGCTTCGATTCGATTCATAACTCGCCAATACTGATCATCCTTACTCTAGGGATTCTCTTTTTTGTCAAGATGACCACTTTGCTTTTCTCCAGTGCTAAACTGAGCCCGCGAGCAGTCATCTAGTCCCTCACTCGGCACATCAGCACATCTCGGCACATCTCTAGCACTTTCCCAGCCATGCCTAGCATGCATAACGGGCGGTATGCAGACGGCGATTCGGGGTTTCCCTTCCCCTTGCTGATCAGCACGAGCCTCGCCACCTTTCATTGTACCGGGAAAACCCCGTCCCGTAGGCAAGCGTTGAATGTGCTGAGCAGCACGTCAGGACAATGGTGTTAGACGAACCACAACAGCTCAGCCGGAACACCACCGGGACATGGAGCCTTGCTCGCTTTCAATGAGAGGACTGCCTCTTCCAGTTCCAGCTGTGTGAAGAGTGGGCACTCGACTGCTGTTTCACAATGGACAGTGTCAACATGTACGGGATGGGCGGGGAAGAGTCCCCGCACTATCGCGTCCATCTTTTCCGTGTTGTGTATACAAGGCTTTCGTAGGGCACCAAGCTTCCGCATGACCAGCTTGTAGCCAAGGCGCCACGGATCCTTGTTCACATTGTGCACTAGTTCTTACCAGTAGCGAGCCTTGTACTATTGATCAGTTTGCGAAGGTATTTCCTGGGAGACTTATATGCTGCCACCCAGTTACTTACCTCGTCGCGGTTCCACGCCCGTTGAGCCTCACGTCGAAGCTTGTGACACTCCACTTCACTCCACCAGTACACTGGAGGCTTGCCGTGCCGGGGTCTTCGATGGTGCAGAGAAGCCCAGCAAGCAGTCGTAATGATGCTCATAGTGGAGTTCACCACGTCTTGAGCTGCCCATTCTTCCGTCCCCTCCGGAGCTCCCTGCAGCGGCTCACCTGCTGTGAGCAACTCGACGAACCTCTCGACATCCATCCTTCCGGTGTTCGATCCAGTTGTAGAAGGCCGAGAGCACGGACGTCGGGAGACAGCATCACTTATCTCAAGCAGAATGCACTGATGATCACTGGCTGAGTAGTCCTCTAATACTTTCCAGTTGTGTATCCTCCATACTAAGGACTCCGAGGCAAATGTCACGTCCAGTTTGGTTCCTTCACAGCCAATACGGTGGAAAGTCGGCGGTTTAGTACGACGAGGGCCGTCCTGGCCGCCATTTCCAGGATTCGTTTTCCCCGCGGATCCGTCTAAGGCATGCCCCATTCGATTGCTTTAGCGTTGAAGTCACACCTAACGAGCACTTTGCCCTCTGCGTTCGAGACAGCGCCCTCCAAAGCATTAAGCTTTGCTTGGAAAGATGATATCGACTCGTTAGGCGCTAGGTACACACTAAAGAAGGTGGTCCCTGAGCACCGAACCCACATGAAACCATACCCTCGTCCACAACTCTCCCTTTGAAAGTCACTGTTCTGAGCCCAGATGGCGGCAGTACCAGTTTCATCAGAATACCATAATGCAGCAAGAAGTCGGCTTTCATGTCCCTCACAAACTGCTCAAGCAGACTTTGAGCCGTTGAACTGCGGTGTAGGCTTAACTGCAATATGCGGGTCATCGGAGTTCTGATTTTGCCTTAGCTAGGGCTTCCTGGAAAGCCTAGCATCTTCCTGATCCCAAGTCGTGTCCAAAATCAGGTTTCGAATCAGCATCCTTGCAAAGAATACAGTGTGCCTCCTTCGTACACTCTTTTCTTTATGTCCCATTTCACCGCATTTGTAACTTTGGGAACTTCTATCGGGTCCTTTGCATACTTGTGTAGTGTGACAAAAACTAAGGCATTTGAAACATTGAAGAGGCGTTGCTCTTCGCCGTATCCTACAGACAACCCACCCAATTCGTACTTTGCCCTTGTTCAGGAATTGTTCGGCATCCTTTTTTGGTCAAGTCAATTATGGCCATGTGTTGTGCCCTGTTGTTTTCTGGTGTCAGTCTCACTTTGATCCTTCCCACGCTAGGGAACTCCCTTTTGATGGCCTCTTCTACCTCGGCCAGATCCGTGACGTAGTCAATGTCTCGTATTTCGATCGTTGCCATCGGCTCGAGCGGGGCTATAGTTGAGCTTTTGCCGAGGACTTTCTTTACTGTGTCACAGAATGCTTCTTCATTGCCGGCCTCTTCTCTGAATTCGATCAGTATGTGGCCCGACAGCGTTGGTCATACTACTTTAATGGTAGTATTGGTGTGTTCGGGCCTTACGTTTCCCCTGATGTCCTGCAGTACCTCCGCGTAGGATCGGCCATCTTGGGGCATTACAAGTAGTGCCAGCTGCCGGGGTCTTCATCGGGGCTTCTGCCTTTCCTGTTTTGCAACAGGTCCTTTATTTACTGGGGCGTTCGTGCGAACTTTACTTTCTGGCTTTTTTGAAGGAGTTTCTTTGCAGCTTTCTTCGCTCCTTTTGTAAGGACTGTCTGGAACCCGTGATCTGGTGCTCCATGCTCATCAAGTGCCTCTCCCTTCCTTCTTTTATCCCGATCTCCTTCGATTGGGCTAGACGCCATTCTTTTATTGACTTTTAATGGTGGAGCTATCTGCATGTCACCTTTAGATTTCACTCCAAGAGCCTCTTTAGTCTTCTGTTCGTCTTCGGCCCTTAACCAGTTCCTCCGATAGTGCCCTATATGATCTAGGAGCTCCTCTAGTTTAACTAGCCCCACCTTTGCTGTTTCGCTGATTTTTGTGGAGTCGTATGCAGATTGTATTCTTTTCAGAACATCTCCCACTTTTTGGAGTAGCCTTTCTTCTTCTTATCGCTGGGCCACGATTGTACCTTGCAACCATCCTTGGGAGAGGTTTTCGCGTTCCGTTTCCAAGTGCAGTACTTTCGCACCATTTTCGACGTTCGCGGTGCAATCACGCGGTGTCTTGTCTGCTATTCTCCCTTTTTCGTCTGCCTTCACTGTCATTGTATTATTCTTCGTTTTTGTCGTGGTTAGTACCGCTTTCGATGTACTGTTAACATTGTGGCTGCAACCGCTGGTTGCGTCATCGCTGTTATTACTTGTTTCTTTTTTTAAATATTTTTGGTCTTTTGATTTTGTTTGCTCCAGTTTGTTGGGTCTCCCCTCGGAGCCGCTATCTCCGTTCGTGTGACTAGTCGCCTTTGTGGTCCCATGGTTATCTTTGCAGAGCAGGGAGGCCATGCGAGGGTTGGCACAAGCCCTTATGGGGACAAGTGCTCAGAACCAGACCAGCGCTAATCGTGAGTCCGTCTCAACCAAACCTACACCACCAACCCAATGGTGCGAACTTCAAACATACTCCGAGGCCTGCCAAGATTTTACCGGGACGGAGACGGTATGATAGTTGAGCCGTTCACATGCGAGTTTCACCTCGGCGCTACTGTGCAAAGCAACTAGGTCCAAACCATCACATCCACCAGCACAAAGCATCAATTCCAGCTCGTTGTCCAAACGTAGTCTAGATCCAATCAGAGTTGTTACCTGTCATCCCAGGAGGGAGCCTCACGGCGCCCACCATATCCTTGGGTCCGTGGAGGCGGCGCTCCCCAAAAAATGCTAGCCTCCAAGAGTGTTCTTGTCGACTGGCATTCCCTCTGCGGGAATTTCCTCGGGTACGTGGGGGCGGAGCTCCCCAAAGAATGCTAGCCTCCAAGAGTGCGCTTTTCGACCGGCAATGACATGTATTTTATTGCATAATTTCCTCCGCAAAAATGCTATATCAAAAAGAATTTACATCCCACCGAAAACTGTGGATATTTATGATCGAAATGGTGTATTGGTTCAGCTAGGCTCCTGGAGGAATGAAGTTAATTAGTTTGAAGGAAACTGTGCCATAAAATCTTTGCCAAATATTCCCAGAAGATCTGCACTTAATGCAAAACAAATACAAGAAGAATTCACAACATATTTCTGTATACATTGATGTATAAAACTTTACGCAATTTTAAATAAAAACGTTATTTTTCAAACAAATAATACATATTGTACTTCATTTGCGGTGCTTAGTGTTTGTTTGCATTTGTACAAATGCCCCAAAAATGAGTGCATAAGCCCAAATGCAAACTAAATCGGTTTATAAACTTCTTCACTTCTCGCTCCAGATTTTGATGCACCTTTTGGGCCTCTTATGTGTCTTCTATATTTCGCCATCAGTGATGTCTTCTTTTTTTTAACCCTTCAACTGGAAAATCCATTTGCTCTGAAATTTGAGTCCACGCATCGTACAGCTTTTTTCTGTCTATGTGAAATGGATGTATTGGATCCCAAAATACAGGCTCAGTTTGGTAAGCTTCTAAAGAGTTCAGTTCTACTCCGCATTTTCAAAATACGATTTCACGGTTCGACAGCTTGAACGAAACTGAACCACGCGAGAGGGTAAAGGATGCCCTCGCGCTGCCTTGCGGGGCCCTTTGACTTGCGCACAAAATACCGACACGGAATGGAGAGCTGACGATCCGAAGCGAGACAAAGCAAGACAATACGAGAGTAGCATGTTCACTCTTGCACACGTCGTGCCTCGCTGGGTCTCGACGCCTTTGCACACCTTCTGAACTAAATCAATAGTCACAAGCACCGACTCAATTAGTTTCTCTTTCTTTGTTTCCTTCAAATTAAACAATGCTAATGCTACCAGTATATCTTCTACATCCATTCTATACGATTATACAAGAAACACTACTTTGTCGCTCGGCTAGTCTCCGAGGCTAGCAACGCATTTAAGTCACTGAGCGACTAGTCGTCGGGTAATTTGTCGACAGTGCATAGTAGCCCTCAACCACTCTTGCGGATCTCTACATATCTCTATGGATTGCAGCAGGGCTCACCGTGGTGTCGATATCTGCCCTGGGAATCGTACGTAACTCATTGGTGAAATAACAACGGATGTATTGGAAAAAGTGGTTAAAAATTGGGTTGATTGAATGTGCTTTGTAAGTACTAGTTGTGTTGGCCATGTACCAAAATTTATTTTTAAATGTAAAAGAGCATTGAATATACTTACATTTAAAAAAATATACGATCAAAATAATTTTGCAAATTTTATTTCAATTGAAAGTTGACAAGCTCTCCATCAATAATCAACTTCCCAACACCCTTTGCTGCTATCAGAATCCTTAAATTTGACGTTCTCCCATAAAACCAGCTGAATTTAAACTCAAAACACTTTTCTTAGAATACTGCCTCATCCAAATTAATGGTTTACATCTCTGCTAGTATATCAATGCAAATCCGCAGTGAAGTGAAGGATTTTCACTAGGACCAAAAGACAACGCCATTCTCGGTGCATGAACGAAATGGACCACGTCTGTCTCGATTCGCTAGCGAATGAAGTGGAAAATGAAGCGATTTGTATTCAAGTTCACGCCTTTGTAACGAACCATTTAAGATCATTTCAACGACGTTTTTCCCCCGGGACGAATGTCCCTTCCCCACCATTTTGGCAGTAATAAATTTCCGACTTAATTACTTAATTGAGTTTACTGAAAAATGTGGACAGATTGCCACCGTGCCAGCAGTAAATTTAGAAGGCCACGCAGAATGCTAAATGTTCAAGATGCTGTCATTAAGATGCAAAAAGTTATACGAGCATTGTGCAAAAGAAGAAACAATTTGTCGGGGAAATTGCTTCAGTTCGCATGGGATTTGAGTTAAGTTTCAAGGATGAGAAACAAGGTAGTAGGGTCCTGTTTGTTCACAACTTAATGATTTACGTTTGTATTCGACTATCCCAGCTAAGTATGCAGATTTGTTTTTACTAGGCATCATTTGCATGGAAATCAAATTTGGACGAGATTATGTTGAAGCTGTAATAATGCTGAGGTATGTAGGAAGATTCTGTGTATACAGACAATTATCTTGTCTTGGATTTATGT
Source organism: Odontomyia ornata (assembly GCA_963969285.1). Classification (NCBI taxonomy): domain Eukaryota; kingdom Metazoa; phylum Arthropoda; class Insecta; order Diptera; family Stratiomyidae; genus Odontomyia; species Odontomyia ornata. Next base: position 8,004,807 of record OZ017741.1, read on the forward strand.
AATACAATAATATTCAATTGCCTGAAAGCTTTTAAATTTTTTGGTTTTTCAAGGAAAAATAAGGATTTTGGGATGAATTTATTAACCATAGGTGTAAGCTCTAACACCATTTTAAAATTCACCATTATTTTCTGGAACTTTTAATACAGAGAAAAATCTTAAAGGTGTTGTCTATATGTTACGAAATCTCGCATCCGGAAAATATTTCACGCAATAGATAGATTCCTAGAAAAGAGACTCCTCCACCCCCGATGCTTCCAGGTACTTTTGAACTGTCAGAACTACATGAACAAAATGTAAAATGTGGTTGCATTAATTCTGCATATTTGTTGGATGTGTATGGGTTTGGGTAGTTCTGTATTGCTGCCACTCATAGATAAGATGGTGCAACCCCGTCCTTACTAATAACATGTCCCAGATATTTGATGCTTTGTACTCCAAAAAGGCACTTTGCCGGGTTGATTACGATGCCAATTGGCTAAGCCTTATGAAGACTGTGTGAAGGTGATTTAGATATTCTTCTTTCAAGTCTGAGGCTACAAGGATCTCATCTACGTAGCATGTGTAAGAAGTTAAACCTTTCAGGAACTTGTCCATCAGCCTTTGGAAAATTTGAACTGTATTTCAAAGACCAAAAGTCATTACAGAAAACTCGTACAATCCAAAGGGAGTTATGACAATGGTCTTTGCAACACCGTTTTGAGCAATAGGTATCTGATAGTACGCTTTTAGAAGGTCTATTTTAGAAAATAAGAGCTTGCCGGCTGTGACTCCGGTTATGTCCTCTCTATGTTGGGCATAGGATATCTGGCGAGTTGGGAAACAGCGTTCCTTTTTCCGAACCAGATGCAGAGGGCTTGCCCGTGGGCCATCTGAAAGTCTGCAATCAGCCCAAAATGATGAGATCGTGTTCATTCACGGTGAAGCGCTTTTAATTGATATGAGTAAATGGGGAGCTTGGTTGGTGGGACTGAGCAGCTTTTAACGTGAACTTCTGGGCGCTAGAAGCAAATGCACACAATCTTATCGTTCAATTTGATCGTGTTGCGACAAGTCAAATGAAGAGAAACTCTCAGTAGACATACTACTATTCAAGTGAACAGTGCTGTTGTTTCTGTCTGATCATGACTACAAGAGGTTGTGTTATTTCTTCAAACAGTTTTTGTCATACCCGTGGTGAATACACTATTAAAAGTCGACAGAGAACCTTCAGTGATTTTATGAGGAAGTTTATTTTGCTTACTTTAAATTAAAACTTGGTGGTGGTGTGAAGAAGATCTTCGTTTGTGGTTTATTTCGATTTGGAATTCCTATAATATGGCATGAGCAAAAACACCATACCACTGATTGCTACTTCTGTTCAATTGACGTAAAGGGATTCAATTCAAAAAATAAAAATGGCATAAGTTATCCTAACCTTGACTCAGCTATACGTCCAGGACCCATAACTCTGAAAGAACTATCTCACAGCCACCTTCCAGTTTTGATGACTAACCAAGTGAGTGGGAGGACGAAGTTACATTACCTCTTCAGGGTGCATCAAGCTCAGATTTTTTTCAGACGAGGATGAAAGCCCTCAACTATTTCCTCAAAGTGAGCTAAATGATCTAGTAAGAGATTCAGGTCTTTCAAAAGATGCAGGCGAACTGTTAGGTTCCAGATTAAAAATAAAAACCTTTTATCATCTGTCACCTCATTTTCATGGTACAGACACCGAATAAAAGAATTTACTCAGTTTTTCTCGCAAGAAGGAAATTTAGTTTTTTTGCGATGATGTGGAAGGACTCATGCATTGCTTTGATATACAGTATAACTCATCTGAATGACGCCTATTCATTGATTCATCCAAAACTAGCCTTAACGCAGTATTATTACACAATGGAAATAAATTTGCATTGCATCCGATGGGGCATTCTGTACATATGGAAGAAAACTATGGCAATTTGGCCATTATCCTGGAAAAAAACAAATATCAGGACCATCAATTAATGGTTTGTGGAGTCTTCAAAATACTCACGAGGCTTTTGGGTCAGCAGGCAGGCTATAATAAATAACCATGCTTCTTGTGCTTGTGGGATAGTAGAGCCAAAGAACAGTACTGGACTAAAAGTGATTGGTCACCCCGAGAAACTTTAAAACCTGGAGAGAAAAATGTTATCAATTCTACTTTGGTACCACCAAAAAAGGTTTTGTTGCCCCCTCTCCATATCAAACTGGGATTGATTAAACAATTTGTAAAATCGCTGCAAAAGGATGGGGACTGTTTTTAATATCTGTGTACCAAATTCCCGAAGCTGTCAGAAGCTAAGTTGAAAGAGGGAGTTTTCACTGTTCCCGACATAAGAAAACTTTTGACCGACAACGTCTTTGTGGCAAGTATGAATGAGAAAGAAAAAAAGCTTGGGTATCGTTCAAGGATGTAGTGCGAAAGCTTTCAGGAAATACTAAGGATCCTGACCACAAAACTATTGTCCAACGAATGCTAGCATTATACAAAGCTCAAAGCTGCAACATGAGCTTGAAGGCCCATTTTTTACACTCCCACATAGACTATTTTTCTGAAAACCTGGGAGCTTACAGTGAAGAACAGGGGGAATGGTTTTACCAGAATTTCCGTGATATTGAGAGATGGTACCAAGGAAGTTGGGATGTCGATATGCTTGCAGACTTCTGTTGGATGCTTAAGTGGGAAACTAAAGTTCGGAAAAGAACGCGGCAAAGTATCAAGGAAAAATAGAAAAGGTTCATAAAAAACATGAATAAGTATAATATTGTTTGAATTGGCAAAAACCCCGTATGTGATAGAAACTAATTAACATCGCTTTTGAAATCAGCGCATTTTAAAACATATAAGTCAGTAAAAATGTGATGGTAGTCTGTGTGGTCTAGTGGTTAGAGCATAAGACGCATAAACCGAAGGTCTCAGGTCCCAGGGAGCAACGTGATTTAGTTCAGGGGATTTTTCGGACAGACTATGAGGGTCACTCAGTGGTGATATGTACTGATTTAATCAGATCATATCATAGTTGAGCAGAGCGTGGTACTGACCAAACCAACCTCCGGAAAAATCAATACGGTCATGAAAATGAGATACTCTAACTATCTCTAAGCGAAGGCCCGAGAGGGGCTGTAGTACTAAAAAAAAATTAAATAAAAATATCTCATGCAACTGACAAAAAAACCTGCCAAGTCAGCGACGGCTTGCGTTTCCCAACGCACGTTAAAAGAAAAACGGTGTCTAACGGTGAAAAAAATAAAATAAGTTTGACAGCAAACGTGATAATTGTGATGCTACACTAAGCGGGGATAGGGAGTACTAATTTCGTGGTGCATGCGCAGCATTTACAAATGCCGGTCTGGATGGATGCTTCTTATAATCTTTTCTGGAATGCCGCGATTTCTTGTTGGAGCGTGCATCCATCTGATGCAATCCCGTGGGAAGGAGCAACGTGTTCATCGTGTGTGAGTAACAAACTGTTCATTAAGAGGTCCTCTGAGGCTGACATTATATCCAAAGCAGTTGTATTTGTCACGATCACTATAACATGCACTTTAGGTCGGAGGCGCTCTAACAAGATGCATCGCAATATGATTATGGAGACATCTTTTCCAGCTAAAGTTTCGAGGTGGCATAGGAACCATGAAAGGCAATGATCATCAAATTGGATACTGTGTAACTAATTAATCATCCGCTGTTCTTTCGACCATCTATATGATAATACCAGCTGATGTTTAATTGGTATTTATCCTGCTCAGGTGGTGACTTAATGATGTACGTGGTTTTGCATGGGAATGCCGAGCGATAGGAATACTTTTGGAGGCTAGCAGAAGTACTCAGAGAGGCCAGCATTCTTTGGGGAGCATTGCCACCATAGACCCAAGGATATGGAGGACGCCGTGAGGGGATGATAGGTAACGAACCTGATTGGATCTGAACTACGCCTTGGACAACGAACTAAAATTGACGCTTTGGGCTGGTGGGTATGATAGTTTGGACGTAATTGCTTTGCGCAGTAGTGTCAAGGTGAGACTCAAGCGTAACCGGCTCCAATTAAACTATCATACCGTCTCCGTCCCGGTAAAACCTTGGCAGGCCTCGAAGTGCGTTCGAAGTTCACACCATTGGGTTGGTGGTGTAGGTTTGGTTGAGACGGACTCCCGTTTAGTGCTGGTCTGGCTCTGAGCACTTGTCCCCATAAAGGCTTGTATCAACCCTCGCATGGCCTCCCTACTCTGCAAAGTGAACCATGGGATCAAAAGGCGACTACACACACGAGCGGAGAAAGCGGGTCCAAGGGGGACCCAATAAAATTTGTGCATCTGAAAATTCTAAAAAAAATCACAAAATTTAAATAAGAAGACAGCAAAAATAACGACAATGACGACGCAACCATCGGCTTAAGCCACGATGTCAACAGCACATCGAGAGCGGTACTAAAGATGACAAAAACGATGATGAATGCAATAATCGTGAAGATGGAAGCAAAATCGAGATTAACAGATAGTCTTGTCCAGACTGAGATTCCTACAGCATTTAGGCGCAGCCAAAAATTGATGCGTCTAAAAAGGAAGAGTGAGAAACTCTGCAGCACGCGACAGATGCTCGAGTGGTGGGGGAAAATATGAAGAACATGGAGATTTCGATGGTTACTGCTGCGATCACTATCGAAGCAACCAAGGCAAGGGTTTTAAATGCCGAAATAATATCGAACCATCCTGAAGTGCACAAAGAGATAACGGCAGGAAAAGAAAGACGTGACCCGAAAAACAAAGCCCCGTTGTGTGATTTCATCGCAATAGCCAAAATTGTAGCGGAAGCACCGAATTTGGTAACCGGACCCGATATCCTTTCCCAAAAAAAGTGGTCGCAAAGTACAATTGCCACCCGCGACATTAAGAAAAAAAGATAATCCGAAAAGTGGGAGATGTTTTAAAAAGAATCAAATCTGCAAGCGACATGCCAAAAATCAGCATAGGAGTAACGATTGGGCTCCTTGAGCCAGAGGAACTCTGAGATTGCACAGAGCATTAAGGAGCTGCTTAAAGGCCGAAGAGGACCAGAGGTCAAAGAAGATAAGAAAACTAAAGTAGCGCTGAAGGCTAAACCTAAAAAGCACGCACAGATAGCTCCACCATCAAACATTAAAAAAAGAATAGCGTCTAGCCCAATCAAAGGAGATAGGGATAAAAAAAAATATAAAACAAGATGCACCTGATAGGTGTGAAATGCCAGATGAGGGGTTCCAGACAGTGGTGACAAAAGGAGCGAAGAAAGCCGCAAAGAAACTCCTTCTAAAAGTACCAGAAAATAAAGTTCGCACAGACACACAACCAGCAAAAAGACCTGATGCGAAACAGGAGAAAAAGAAACTCCGACGGAGACCTCGACAGCAGGCACTCCTCGTGGAATTGCAAGATGGCTGTTCCTACGCAGAAGTGCTGCGGTATATCAGGGCAAATTTAAGGCACAAAGGCACCAACAATGCTATAAAGAAGTATGATTAATGCGGTCGGGCCACATACTAGTTGGGTTTGGAGCAGAGGCTGACAATAAAGATGCATTTTGCGACGCAGTAAAGAAAGTCCTCAGCAAAAGAGCAACTATACTTTCACTCGAGCCGATATCAACGATCGAAACAAGAGAAATTGACTGCGACACGCAACTGGCTGAGGTGGCAGATACCATCAAAAGAGATTTCCATACCAAGGGCAGTATCAAGGTAAAGCTGATGCCAGAAAACCATAGACGACAACGCATAGCCATCATTGACTTGACTGCTAAGGATGCCGCATAGTTTTTGAATAAGGGCAAAGTAGAAAAAGGGTGGGGTTTCTCCAGGATAGAGTGAAGGGCTGCGCATGTTTGATGTTTCAAGTGCCTTGGCCATGGCCACGAAACACAAGCATGCAAAGTACCCGATAGAAGGTCCCTATGTCACAAATGCGGTGAAATTACACATCAAAGTAAAGAGTATACGAAAGTGGCATACTGTATTCTTAGCAAGAATGCTGATTCTAAACCGAATCTAGGGTAAGTTTTCAGCTCAGGACAATGTCGGGTTTTCTAGCAAGCCCTAACCAAGGCAAAATCAGAGCTTAGATGACCCGTATATTGCAGCTAAAACTACACCGCAATTCAACCACCCAAAATTTGCTTGAGCAGTTTGCCAGGTACATGAGAGCAAACTTTTTGCTCCTGAGTGAGCAACACCACGAGAAAAGTTCTGGATCATGGTATCCTGATAAAACTGGTACTGCTGCCATCTGGGCTCAGTACCGTAATTTCCTGGCAAAGAGTTGTGGCCGGGGGGATAATTTCGTATGCATTTGGTGCTGCTTCCTTAGTTTGCACCTAGAGACCAATGATTTGATATCACCTTCCAAGCCAAGCTTAATGTTTTGCAGGGTGCTGTCTCGGATTCAGAAAGAAACGTGCTCGTTTACGAAGACTTCAATGCCAAAACAACTGAATGGGGTATGCCTTAGATAGATCCGCTAGGTAAACGAATCCTAAAAATGGTGGCCAGGCTGTCACTCGACGCATTAAACATTGGAAATACGCTGACCTTCCGCCGTATTGGCTCTGGGGGAACCACACCAGACTTAAAATTCGCCTTGATGTCCTTACTACGGAGGATGTACAATTGGAGAGTATTAGAAGACTATTCAGCCAGTGATCATCAGAGGATTCTGCTTGAGCACAGTGATGTTGTCTCCTGACATCTATGCTGTCGACTTTCTACAATTGGGCGGAATATCGGAAGGATGAACGTTGAGAGGTTTGTCAAGGTACCCATGGCGGGTGCCCCTTTGCAGGGGATGGAAGAACTGGTAGCTCAAGATGTGCTAAGCTCAATTATAAGCATCATCACGACTGCTTGTGTCCCGTCAAAAAATCCGGCACAGCAAGCCCCCAGTGTACCGGTGGTCGATTGAAATCGCTGAAAAGTGAAGGGAGTGTCACAAGCTTCGGCGTGAGGCTCAACGAGTACGGAACCGTGACGAAGCGAGCAACCGGGTAGCAGCATGTAAGTCGGCCGGGAAATGCCTTCACAAATTGATCAACAACAACAAGGCTCGCTGCTGGCAAAATCCAGTATACAATATGAACAATGATCCGTGGGGCCTTGGCTACAAGCTAGTTATGCGGAAGCTTGGCGCCCTCCGGAAACCTTGTATAAATGATGCGGAAAATATGGACGAGATAGTGCGAGGACTCTTCTCCGCCCATCTCGTCTATATTGACGCTATCTATTGTGAAACAGCAGCCGAGTGTCCACTCTTTACACAGCTGGAACTGGAAGAGGCAGTCCTTTCGCTGAAAGTGAGGAAGGCTCCAGGCCTAGATGGTGTTCCAGCTAAGGTGTTGCAGCTTGTATATCACCATTGTCCTGATTTGCTGCTCAGCACATTCAAAGCTTGCTTACGGGACAGGGTTCTACCGGTACGATGAAAGGTGGCGAGGTTCGTGCTGACCAGCAAGGGGAAGAGAAATCCCGAATCGCCATCTGCATATAACCAAGGGAAGACTCGCTGACGCGATACGTGCTGCAGATGAACTAATCTTGGGCAGTAGAGAGCAAGACATTCTACGGTCCGGAAGGCAGAGCCATATAGTCGCTCAAACGACGAATCGCCCTGTTGGTGACACGCGAAGTTAAGAATACCTTCAACAGCGCTAGATGGGTGGATGTTCTGGGTACGCTGGAAAGCCGTTTTCAAGTTCCAGTAATCTAATATGGCTTCTGAAGGACTACCTGAACGACCGAAGAGTCAAGGAAGGTTAGAAGATACGTCGAGTGTTCCCTAGAGATCTATCCTTAGTCCAGACCTGTGGAACATGTCTTACGATGGGTAACTGAGACTGGAGATGCGAGACGAGTCACGTTTGATCAGGTATGCAGATGATGTTGCGGCTCTGGTTGCAATTTAGGCTAGGTATGCTAATGTGCCAAGTTGGAGACTGCATGGCTGCCCGCGGATTCAGCTTAGCACTGAAGAAAACCATAGTGGTCATCTTGACAAAAAAGAGAATCCCGAGAATCAGGATGATGAGTGTTAGAGACATATTGATCAAATCAAAGTCAGCAGTGGGGTACCTGAGCTACTGATCGACTCAAAGATGAGTTTCTCTGAGCAAATCAGGGCAACCGCTGAGAAGGTTGCTTCGGGAGTATCAGCTCTGAGTCGACCTATGGCCAACGTAAGACAACCCAACCCATCAAGAAGATGCCTCTTGATGAGTGCTGTAGGGTCAGTGCTATTGTACGTTGGCAAAATATGGGGCGACGAAAAAGTTTGGTGCAGATATAGAGAAGAAGATCACTGAGGATTGCATCTTCATATCTGAAACTCTCCGATTCCATGGTGACAGTTATTGCAGGCATGATGTCTGTTGCCCTCCTTGCTAGAGATTGCCGCACTATTTACCTGCGTCAAAACGAGGAAGACGGTTGTCTGTGAGGAGATACAGTGCTCACTCAATGATTGGCAGCAGTCTTGAGGGAATCGCACGGAGGGAAGGAGGAAGGTGTGCCTCATTCTGGATGTAAGACGGTGGCTAAATCGAAGATATGATGAAATTGGCTTCAATCTGACCCAGCTTTTGAGCGGACAAGGGTGTTTTCTGTCCTACCTGCCCAAAATTGGTAAGGCACGATCCCCCAATTGTTGGTTCTACCCAGGAGAGGAGGACAATGCCTGCCACACATTTTTTACGGGTGAAAACTGGAACAAGCTGTGACAAGACCTCTACAGGAAAATGAGGTAGCTTATCCAAGATAGTATAGCCGCGGTGATACTTGAATCAGTTGACAAATGAAACCAGGTGGCACCGTATCTTCGGGCAGTTCTAAAAGATAAAAAGGACTTACAGCAACCAGAAACGCTGGGTCTGAGGGATCGCTTGTCTGGCAACTCCTCTCTCCCATACCCTTCTCGCTGGGGGAGTTATCCCTGAGCTTGAAGGCACCTCAAGCGTAACACAACGAGACCTGGTCCGAAGTAATGTGTCAAACAGTTACAGGATGGGTTCTTGGGTGACAAGGGAGATGTTTAGTGACTAGTCCAGTCGCTTGCGAGCATGGAAGTCCCACACTATGTGCGTAAATGACATTCACCTCACAACCAAAAAAATTTACAATTTGTATGCCACTCGCTACTACAATAATTAACTAGCTATCATGTTTTTAACTAACAAGCAGTCATCGAAATGTAACAATATTTTTTCTTTTGCATCTTACAGAGTCAAAATGAACCCTCAGAATGACAATCGGAGATCCTTTGCTGCTGCTTGCGTCGATGCAGAACGCTGACTGGGGCTAAAACTGCACTTTAACTGCATCCTCTGATAATGGACTTGTAAGTCCTCACCGTCCTTTCATAAACACAAAGCAGCTGCCATATTGTTTCAGCTTAAATAATTTTTCTGTTTATGCGGCTGATTGAGCATATTCAAATTAAACTCTATTCTTGAAACTTTCATGAAAATGTGAAGAAAATGTTAGAGCATATGTCGGTATGTGTTATGAATCATGCACAAATACCCGTTGTTGCTGTTATAACTTCATGTAATCGAAACGGCTACGTCTCAGTGGATTATGATCCAATTTCAATGAAACTTTGTGGGCATCAGAATGATATGTTAATCTATATAATTATGAAGGATACTATTTTTGGGTTTTTGGGGAAACGTGAAATAGATATATTGTACTATACTTTAACGAATAAGCTTGAGTGAATTTCGATTTTCAAGGTATTTTTTGTCATTGAACTGATAAAGTTCTAACTCACATTTCAGGTTTTCAAGGCTCAAAAGTTTTGAATTAAATGAGGGGTGCACATTTTTTATACTTTTTGTCCCCCGCTGGCCGCCCTGACTAACTTTATAGTTTCAGATAGTAAAAATTCAAGTCAAGTCCTTTAATTTGATACCCAACTCGATTATTGATAAGAAAATTTTAAGACGCACTTGAGCATTCGGAGGGACCCTTCTGAAAAATTTCCTAATATTGAACCATTTGCGTAAGGCTGGATACACAAAGAAGCTTGGCGTTTGGGTGCCGCATGAATTAACACAAAAAAATTGATCAACCGAATTTCCATTTGCCAAATGCTAATAAAACAAAACAAAATCGAGCCATTTTTTAAGCAAATTATTACGGGCGATAAAAAATAGGTAAGATACGAGAGTGTCGTTTGAAAAAGATCATGGTCAAAAAAAGGTGAATCATCAGAAACGACTTCAAAACCAAGATTGACACCAAATAAGGTTATGCTGTGTGTATGGTGGGATTGGAAGGGAATTGTTTATCAAGAGGTTCTAAAAGCTGGCCAAACGTTCAACTCGGCTCTGTACTGTTAGTTTTTAACCAGATTGATAAATAGAACCAATATATTGGTCAGTCTAAAAAGTATTCACCCTTTTTTGTCATTTTTCGATTGAATATTTCTTTTATTTCAAATGGATTTTATTTAAGTACATATTGTCCATTATTGTCTATAACGTTTTGCCATTTTTTTGGTTAGAGTCATTATTCAATCGGTGTAAAACCTCAGTGATTTATCGACGAAAAATCTGGCCAAGTGATTTTCACAGTCCCTTTTTGAAGTGAATTTCTTTCCATTAAGGAAGTTTTGCATATACCGAAACAAATGGTGGTCTAACGGTTCAGGGTCTGGAGTATATAGTGGATCAAAACTTCCCAGCCAAGCTTTGTCAGTTTTTGCCGGGTCATCAAAAATGTGTGTAGTCTGGCATTGTCATGACAACGCCCTTTCTATTGATCAATTCTGGCCGGTTTTTTTGAATCGCTTGTTGCAATCTGGTTAATTGCTAACAGTACAGAGCCGAGTTGAACGTTTGGCCAGATTCTAGTAGCTTATGATAAACAATTCCCTTCCAATCCCACCATACACACAGCATAACCTTGTCTGCTGTCAATCCTGACTTTAAAGTCGTTTGTGATGATTCACCTTTTTTGACCATGATCGTTTTTGAACGACATTCTCGTATCTTACCCATTTTTTATCGCCCGTAATGATTTGCTTCAAAAATGGCTCGATTTTGTTGCGTTTTATTAGCATTTCGCAAATGGAAATTCGGTGGATCATATTTTTTTGTGTTAATTCATGCGGCACCCAAACGTCGAGCTTATTTATGTTTCCAGCCTTACGCAAATGATTCAAAACTATTTAGTGATGGATATTCAGTTGATCAGCGATGCCATGGCTGCTTATGTGTCGGTCTTCTTCAATATTTTGTAAGATTTACGAAGTACAAAACTGTCCATATGAAAATTTTAGACCGGAATATCACCCTTCAAACGCATGTCAGTTTGACTCAATCTGATTAGTATTGCCCGATATATGACAGTGAAAACCATCTAATGACAAAAAGGCTCAATACTTTTAAGACAATCCAATATATATGTAATGTTATATACTTGTATATATATACATAAATGTGAACGAATTTTTCACACAAGCAGACAATAAGAGCGTATGAAATTGTATGTAGATGCTACAACTATTCACGTGGAAAGAACTTTCCCTTCCAATTGCCTACTCCAATTTTTTGAATGCGTAACTCATCCATTTTACATCATGTATGAAAAAAACTGAAAGCGATGATTGCCCAATGATGCGAAACCAATTTTCACTGTAATTTGTCAATCGCTTGCTGTTTCCCGCAATAAAAATTAAGTTTCAATAAAATCATGTATTTTTCGTGGAAATTGGAATAATGAAAAAGAATTTTCATTCAACATTACTATTTTATATAGCGATGAGTATGCGTTGAGAAAGAACGAAGCAGAAAATTACACAGACTAATTGGATACAAAAATAATGAGCTATTAAATCTCGCAGGATAAATTCACATCGGACGATTTCATGAGATCATTTATGAAAATTTTATTTATGAAATGGATTTCCGTGTCGTAAATAATATTTGATTTATTTTTTATTTAATGTTAAATGTTTAACCTTTATTTCATTTTAAATAGTGTTGCGCTACTGATTTTTCAATTATTTTTAATATCTTTTGAGTTTATCTTTCATCACCACTACTTCAGTAGATAGTTGCAAGATTATCCCCCCATCGAAATTTCTTCCTTAAACTTCAAATTATCGATTTAATTAACCGAAATCCAAAAACTTTCTTCTTCAGTTTGATACAAATCGATATCCTTTCTAATGCCTTTTCCTCCATTAACAAAACTTTACTTACATTACAAACTAACGTCGAAGTGCAATCTGTGTAAATTATGATCGAACGACCAAATTCTAATACTCGTAAAGTCCACTTCAATCTTAAGGAAAAACCAATTAATTTATTTTTAATTGCCAGTAAACAAGAAGTTTTCTTGGACTAAACTTTTATTCTTTATAAACTTTCCGACCATACGGAGCTCGGAAAACTTCAATTGGATTTTGAATATAATTTATTGTTTATTCGAGATCAAAGTTTACAAATTTAATGAAGTTGTCGTGTCAGTTCTCAATTTGCTCTAGTAATTATTATTGGGTGGGAAAAACGTTTCTCTTGGCTTTCGATGAAGATGATGATGCCAATTTCTAAGGAGAAAGTTAAGCTTCATTGATGAGAAAAATATGATCAGAAAAGATGTCAAGTAGTTTTTTTTAGTTTTTGCCATTTTTTTGAAGTGTGGAATAAATAATTTTTAAATTTTTGTACCAGAAAGATTGAAGAATAACTGTGCGCAAATATAATCCATTTGTTGAAAAAAAAATCAATTAGATTGAGCAAACATGGCGGCCGACACGACAAATTGATTACAGCTGGAGGTCTCAACGATTGTAAGACTGCAGAAGCTGCAATATGTCGGCTTGTGAATCGTATAGACGAACAACCAATACCCAAAAAGGTATACGTTGGGAGTACTGCAGGGCGGAGACCAGGGGGGTAACCGAGGAAACACTAGTCTGATTCGGTCGACGAAAACAGTGGACCGCTGCGCAGATTTCAAAATTGGAGGACGCGGTCAATGGACTGAGACAGTTGGAGGTGCTTGTTGCAAGAGGTGGAGGCCCGAGAAGGGTTATAGTGCTACGAAGAAGAAGAAAAACTGGTGCGCAACTGAATGCGTGATTGAATAAAATCGGAAGCTTAAGATAAATTTGAAAGTACAAATGTCACATAGAGACACTGGTAACATTAAAATAACTTGTCAATACTGTCACTCTAGCTCTTCCTAAGTGGAAATTCAATTTAGGCAGTGATTAAGCTCTAATCAGGCATGCGTAAGTAGACAGTGTGGAATCCGTATGAATCTCTAATGCCGAACGCAATGCATGACTCCATCACCGCCTAAGTTGAGAAGGCTTGCCTAAACAGTTCCCAATTTAGGTAGTCATGGAGCTTGCCTAAAAAGCTCCTAATTCAGGTAATGATGGGGGTTGCCTAAAGAGTTTTCAATTTAGGCACTAATAAGGCTTGCTTAAAGAGTTCCTAATTTAAGCAGTGATGGGGCTCGCCTAAACAGTTCCTAATTTAGGTAATGATGGGGTCGGCTTAAACAGTTCATAATTTAGGTACTGGGGGAATCGCCTAGTTTTCTTGGGAAAAAAACTAAATAATTGCTGATATTAATATATAAATAATAAAATATAATAATAATAATATAATTTTACAAAAAACTTTTCAGTTAAAATCTACATTTTAGCAAACTCATATAAGCTGATTTATAATGAGGTTTGGTTTTTAATCTCTACAAGTTGGGTAGACAGACCTACACTCATATCAGAAGGGTTTTGTACTCAACTTACAAATGCAGTAACCAGTAACGAATAAAATCAAGAAACATGTCAAAGACAATTTTATTGGAGGAAATGTGGAATTCGAGGATCATACTATTATTAACAAAGTTGAACGAATTTTGACTCCTGAGATATTTGCTATTGTTGTACTCATAAATATCTCCCTTTGTAATTTCTTTCAGATTTTTTAGATTACAGGTGTCCATTCGCGAGGGAGGAAACACATTTTTCATGTATTTCCCCCCTGTGCCCCCCCCCTCCCCCCTAAAGCAAAAAACTGTCAGTTTAAGAACTGTTTTGAAAAGCTCTCATAAAGAACTTTCATTTGGTACTCATATTGGCTACGTTTGTCGAAATTTTTTTTTTTCAGAGGCCACTGCCTTGTACTGTAATCATCGATTCATGGCCTATTTTTTCGAGTCCTGGAATGGTTACAAAGCCCTTTTGCTAGGAGCTCTCTCCTGCCTCCTTGACTTGTTTCACATATGAGTATTTATTGTAGGTACTCATCTTCAGTCATTCATTAAATGGAATCAAGTGCTCAAGGCATGCACCTCACACGTTGATGTTGGGGAAAATACTCGTAACTCAAAATTATTCAATCTTCGCATTTCAAACAGTCACCATTTTGTTTTTTACTGATACCACTATTCATGATACCTATCATTCCTGAAATTTTCATGCAAATCCTAACAAAGCTGTAGTGTCTAAGTCGGTAAAAAGCGCATATTGTTCCAAAGCCATATGTTATCATAGTAATACAGTGCACATTGTTCCATAGTAATACAGGAAAATTCAAATCGCTATAACTTCGTCAAATATCATTCGATCTTTATGAAATAAATTAACAAATTAACCTTATAAATAGTCATCTGCGTGCTAAATTTTATTGAATTTAAGGGTACCGTTTGGATTTTATCCAAGAATATGTAAAATCTATAAATCATACTATTACTAACAAAGTAGAGTGAATTTCGACTTCTCATGTATTTGTTGCTGTTGTCCTTATAAAGGCCTACATCCGTGGTTTTTTTTTCAGATTTTTCGGACGAAAGGTGTCCAATCGCGAGGGGGGTACGCGAAAAGTTCGTACATTATCCCTTCCTCTGCTCCCCTCGGTACCGATAAGGCAATTTTAAGACTTGTTTTGAAAAGATCTGATTGAGGCCTTTCCAACGACACCCTACTCGACTACTAATGGTGAAAATTTTTTTGGGGGTCACTTCCCTATATGGGCAGACCCCCTTAAACCCCTTTGAAAAATTTTTCCACCCTTGAACTTTCAAGAAGTCACCACTTCTAACCTTTCTGCAAAGTTTCATTGCTATAGCTTCTAGAGTTTCCAAGAAAAAGTGCTGTGACATACAAATGGACGGACGGACAGACGGACACAGGTCGTGATTGCAATAGGATTTTTTATTTTAGTACAAAACCCTAATAAAAGGCATAAAACTGAATTCTACACTAAAACTTATATTGTATGACATTTAATTTTTAAAGATTATCTTGTTTGAATATCAACCGCCACTACGCTCCAAATGGTCCATCCTGAGGGTCCAATTTTGGACGACGCATTCCAGCATAGTGACCAGTATCTAGCGAATGACATGAGTAATGTCTGGTTTCAAAGTGTCAATTGAAGCTGGCTTGTCCCTGAAGACCAGAGACCCTGTAACCCCAAAGAAAATAATCTAAAGCTGTGATATCACACCATCTAGGCGGCCAATTTACTGGTCCAAAACGTGTAATCAGGTTTTCACCAAAATGATTTCTCAATAAGTCCATTGTTACTCTCGCTGCATACGAAGTAGCGCCATCTCGTTGAAACGAAGGTTCACCGATAGCATGGGCTCGAATTTCACGCAGCAATAAATCCGTTATCATGGTGCGATAGAGGTCACCATTGACGATTACGTTAAGATCTAACTTATTTTTTAAGAAATATGGACCGATGATTCCACCGGCCCATAAACCACATCAAACTGTGCATTTCTGTAGCTTTTGAAGCTTTCCATGTGGTTGATCAGCCCGAATACAGCCATTCTGTCTATTGATTTATCCATTGAGCCAAAAAAAGCCTCATCACAGAAAAAAATTTCTCGGAAAAACAGCGGATTTTTATTGAGCTAATTCAGAGCCTGTTCACCAAAAACATAACGCAAGCATAAGTCTCCCGGCTTCAATTCTTGCCCGAGTTGAACTTTGTATGCCTTAAAACCAAGATCTTTACGTAAAATACGCCAAGTTGTTGCGTACGATGAACCAAGCTGTTGAGCACAACGTCGTCACCACAGGCTTCAGCCACACTCTCAGCTACAGCCGCTATATTTATTGATTTATTTATTTCTATTTAACAGAAAATCCAATTAAAAAATAGATTTATTAATAGCACAGCAAAAAAGATTAAGTAATACCGCAGCTACGGGACAGAGAAAAACAGACATGCAAATAGCAAGTTAAAAGTAATAAAAAGTACAAAAACGAGGAGAAAAGAAATTACTAAGAGTTGAGAAGAAGAGAGTTGACATATTTTTTATAAACTAAATACGAGAGGGGGACAGGCCCAAACTGAAGGTCATCATGGTCACGAGGTGGTCTGAGCATGGGTGCGTGAAAATACACCAAGCTACGTGCGAATGGAACGTCAAAGATATTCGACGATCTTGTAGAACGCATAACGCGCCTCACTGGAACCCGGTCAACTAGCCAAGTATCGAGCAAACCACGGCACACCCTGTAAAGAAAACATTCAGATAGAGTTGACGCCTTTCCAGTGAAGGAATATTGAGGGTAGATAACCATGATTCATAAAAAATATATTGAATCTGGAACTTCAAGAGGATAATCCGGGTAAATATTTTTTATACATCTTCTAGCGTGATCTTCAAACACTTCAAATGAGGTGACCAAGCTGGCGAACAGTGCTCAAGGATGGGACGGACCAAACTAGAATATAATTTAACACACGATAAAGGATCGGAAAAAATATAGGAATTTCTTAAGATCAGCCAGAAATGCCAGAGGCTTTAGAAGTAATTTCAGAAATATGAGCATCGAACTTTAATTTAGAGTCGAAAGTGACACCCAAGTCCCTGAAGTGTGCCACCGTACATAGGTACGAATTATTTAACGTAAGTTGAAAGCTTATAGGGCAAGGGTTATTAGGAAATGAAAGAAGAATGCACTTAGAAACGTTTTGTATAAGTTGTTAATAAGAACTCCAAAATAAAATGGCCTTCAAATCTTCCATAAGCAAGGCCCAGTCATCGTTAGATGACACTACTTTGAAGACTTTGACGTCATCTAGGAGCAGTTGATGACAATGGATGGTAAGTCATTTATAAACTGAGTGAACAATAGTCGATCAAGAATGGAACATTGAGCAACACCTGAAGACGGATGAAAGGGAGTAGATAGACAGCCTTGAAAAGACACCTGACTGACACGATTGGATAAATAAGAGGATAATCAGAGGAACAAATAATCAGAAACGTTGAAAAATTAAAGTTTGCTAAACAAAATATTGTGATTTGCTGAGTCGAAAGCTATAGAGTAGTTTAAATACAGGGCTTCGACTCGTAAACAGTCCTCCATGACTTTTGAAGCAACGCTCATGAATTCTAACAAATTCGTTTAGGTTGATCGCCCTTTGATAAAACCATGTTGTTCAGAAACGACCAACTCATGAGTAAGTGAAAAAAGGTGCACGTAGACAATAGTCTTCAGTCATTTGGAGAAACAGGGTAATGAAGAGATAGGCCAATAATTGACAGTGCCTGAGGTGCTACGTTTTTTATAAATAGAAGTAACATAGGATTTCTCTTGGCTACGTACTGGATTTGGTCTAATCGGCCGAGTACCATCCAATAATGTATGCTAGGTTTCAAATTTGTGGGATGGTATTGGCTATGGTGGTTTCAGTAGGTCGACGTTATACACCATAAGTTGCTCTAAGAGCACGAAAAACATTTCATACAGAACGCTGTTTTTTATAATACAGCTGAGCAATTCGGGTACGTTGTTGCAGGGCAAGTCTTTTTGTAATGATTTGTAAAACAATACTGAAAAAAAATTACGTTACAGTTTGACAGGACTCAAGCGTAATCTGTCAAAAAAAGCCTTTTGGCAATTAAACCTTATATTGAATCACTCTTTATATAAAACAAATGCAAATTATATCCAGTGAAATGTTTTGATTTGATACTTTTTCAAGTTAGGCATGCTGCATCAGGGTCCCATTAAGCAGTGCCTAACTGAGGCATACCACGCAAGGGCTCCACGAGGCCCGCAATAGGTATGCCTAATTTAGGCATTCCGTATTAGGGCCCCATGAGGCATTCCAAGATTGAGAAAAAGTTAGAAATTCCTGATCAAATCTGAGCTTGAAAATATTTAAAACTACGTTCTCTCAACTTCCATATTATAATTCTAAGATAATACACAAAAATTATTTTGTTTTGATACTACCCAACAAAAATTTTCTGTTTAGGAATTGTCTAGGAGAATCCAATTAGTCCCCAATGCGGGAAGCCCCATTAGTTTTATGTTTAATGATGGGGTAATGCGTTACATTCGGCGTTAAGGATGTATGAGGCTTTCCCAAACAAATCCTAAGCAGGACAATCTTAGGCAAGTCCTTATTAATAATGGCTTACATCAGGCATGCCTGACTTAAGTGTGGCGTACTGGAACCCCATTAGGTCCCCATTATGCATACCTTAACTGGCAAAAACTGAAAAATTCTTAATCTCACTTCTAATTGCAGTATTTTCATTTGAATATTATTTTTACTGTCCACATGATATTAAAATACGAAATTTCCAATATTTCTAAGTTAACATTCCTAATTAGACCCCATAAGCATCGCATTGCGTGCCGCATCAGGTCTACATTAGACATGCCTAATTTAGGCAAGCCTCAATATTTCCATATTAGGCCCTAATCCCGTTTAGGCCTGGCTAAATTGGTTTTTAGTTCACCATGTATATACAGGGTGGGCCATATCAGTGTTGGCGATTGATTGATAACAGACTTTTTGGTGCCAGCTTTGCAAGAACTTCAAGGCAATACCTCGAGGATGTGGTTTCAACAGGATGGGGCCACATGTCATACGGCTAGGGTATCCATAGAGCTGCTGAAAAATGTTTTTCCCGGAAAACTCATTTCGAAAAGGGGGGATATTGAATGGCCCCCACGTAGCCCCGATCTCTCTCCATGCGATTATTTTCTATGGGGCTACCTCAAATCGGTAGTTTACGAGAATAATCCGACCAATTTAGAGCAGCTGAAGAGGAATATTATTCAGGAAAGTAACAAAATACCGAGAACAAATTTTCAACGAGTTTTCCAAAATTTGCGACTTCGGTTCCAAGAGTGCCAAGCAGCCGAGGGAAGCCATTTGGACAACATTATTTTTAAGTCTTAAAAATTCCTATGCTTCTCCTTTTTAACAATACAAACATATTTGTGTTATGTTTCGTAGTTTTTTTAAATCGAATATTTAAACCGCCAACACCCTTATGGCTCACCCTGTATTAGAAGCCTGAATTAGTTTATGTCAAATTTGCAAGCAGTTCAAATATATGCCTTACTCTTGCTGGAAGAATTAGGTATTTGAAATTGGTGTAATTTAGTACCTTAACTCCCTAATGTTTGTAAGCAATTTAGCATCCACCTATTTTCTCGTACCAGTTTTTGTTTTAATTATATAATTGAATAAATAAAATTATTTACATTATTATTTGGCGGATAGTTTAATACTTTAGGTCCTCCCTGCTTCGTACAAGTTGTAAGGAGCTCTATGGTAGGGCTAGTATGGTTGTCAATTGTTTCATAAAGCTTGGGCACGGTCTCAATTATCAAATCCTTTTAGGTTTTAGTATTCCTATATACTATGGAATTCTGTAGACTCTTGTGATTGCCCTATTTTAGAAGAACTGGAGTGCTAGTAAGGAAGAAAACCAAACTAACATATTTAAGCGTCGGTCGTATAATTTTTTTATAGATGAGTATTCGATTTTTTAAGCCAAGCCTTCTCAATTTGAGGAGGGAATACATGGGAAGAAAAGGCTTACGTAGTGGCCTCATTTATATCATATGAATTGTTTCCATATGAGTTCATTGTTGAAAGTAATTTAGCCATCGGCGCCAATTTACACTTTTTTCCCGCAGTGGACCCCTGGCCATTTCCAGTCGTATTCGGAGTTCCATCCTACTCCATGCAACAAATACCTCCTCTCACTTTTCAAAATAAAACACTCTTTGTCTCTATCGATTTCACAATGTATTTGGGAAAGAACTTGAGTAATACAATTTATTGTTTACAATACTGGCAACTGAGTCCCACTCTCTGCACCACTTGGGGGCCTTCTGCTTGACCTTCCTCCAAAACTGTCGTTGGATTTCACGGACATCGTCCTTGAACCGCTTGCTCTCGTCCGCGGTAACCACCAGGCGTGGGAGTCAGCGGGGGTTTCCCAACTTCTGCCTGGCGCGAGCTCGCTTACCTCCCCTTTTGCATAAGGGAGAGACCTCACTGAATCATTAAGGGATTTCTTCTCCCTCACCCTGTACTTGTCTAGCGTGTCAGTCGATTTCCGTTAACATTCCCATGCGAGGCAACGTCGGTCGACAGAAACACTTTTGAAGGCTAGAACTCTTTGGGGAGTGCCAGCCGTCTGGCTCGAGGATATGGAAGTCACTATGAGGTTTCTGCTGAAATGCCGGGTATTGATCTTAACTGAATCTGGACTATGCTTTGGATAGAGAACTTAAATTGATGCTTTGGGGTGACGGATATGATTGTTTGGACCTTGTTGCTTTGCACTGAAGTGCTGTGGCGCCGTGTGTGAATGGTTCCGGTACAACTATCATATTGTCTCCGTCCTGGTAAAACTTTAGCAGGCCTCGGAGTACTTTCAAAGTTGGCACGATTGGGTTGATGGTGTAAGTTCAGTTGAGACAGACTCTCGATAATCACTGGTCTGGCTCCGAGCATTAGTCTCCATGAAGGCTTGTACCGACCCTTGCATGATCTCCCTGCTTTGGAAAGATAACTATGAGACCGAAAATATAACTGCAAACACGAACGGAGATAGTGGCTCTAAAGAAAGGCCCAATGAAACTGGAGAAATTCAAAATAAAAAAAATAAAAATAAATTTTTAAAAATCCGAAGTTAAAATTAAGAAAAATATCAACAACGACCCCGGGACCTACAGTTACAACCTCAATGTTAATAGCACACAAAGAACGGCACTTATGACGATGAATACAACGACATTAAAGTCGGAATAAAATGCAGGGTAACAAAAATTCCTGTGGCATTCAGCCGCAGCAAAAAAAAAACGATGCAGATGATGCTAGTGTACCCTAAAAGGGGGAACTATGCAGAATACGCCAGATGTTTGCACGGAAGTAGAAAATGTAGAAAAACTCTAGAATTTGATGGTTGCTGCTGCGATCTCTACTGAAGTGACCTAAGCAAGGGTCTTAAACACCAAAACAATAACAAACCACCCCGAAGTCCACAAAGTAATGACGACAGGAATAAAAGTAGTGACCAATGTGGCTGAAGCACTGTCCTTGGAATCGAAAGCCGATAATCTCTCCCAAGAAAGAAGTCCACACAGTACAATTGCCGTCTAGTGATACCAAGAAGAAAGTCTAATCCAAAACGCGGGAGATGTTTTGAAAAGAATAAAATCAGCATGCGAATCGTCAAAAGTCGGCAAAGGTGTAAAGAATGGACTTCCTTCACTAGAGGATCTCCAAGACTACATTGAGCATTACCAGAGGAGCTGGTTGAAGGCCAAAGATGACCAGAAGGCCAAAGAAGAGCATAAGGCTAAAAAAGTGCTCAGGGTTCAACCTAAAGGGCATCCAGGCAAAGAAAAGTTCGCACGAACGCCCAGTAAGAAAAAAGACCTGACACCAAACAGGAGAAAAAAAATCCACTATAAAGACCCCGGCAGCAGGCATTGCTCGTAAAACCCTAAGATACCCAACGTAGAAGTTTTGCGGGATATTAGAGAAAATGTAAGGCCTGAAGACGCCAACACTGCACTTAAAGCAGTACAACCAACGCAGTCAAAGCAGAGGCCACCAATAGGGAAGTAAACGAAGTCGTCAGCAAAAGCGCAACTGTAGCCTTGCTTGAGCCGATGGCCATGATCAAAACAAGAGACATTGAACCTGATCGAGGTAGAGGAGGCCATCAAAAGGGAGTTCCCTAGCGTGGGCTAGATCAAAGTAAGGCTGACACAAGAAACCTATAGGGGACAATGCATAATAGGATTCACAGAAAAGCAAGCTGAACAGTTTCTGAATAAAGGCGAAGTGAGAATAGGGTGGTTTTGTCATTGTTGGTCTGCATAGTACAGTTCAATGCTTCAAATGCCGTTGCTATGGTCACACCACACAAGTATGCTAAGGACCCGATCGGAGTTTCCTATGCTACAAATGTGGTGAAATGGGGCATAAAAGAAAAGAGTGTAACATACAAAGGATGTTCACGGTATTCTTTGCAAGGATGCTGATTCAAGACCAGATTTTGGGCCCGCCTCGGGATCAGGAAAATATTGGGTTTTCTAAGAAGCCCTAGCCAAGGTACAGTTTCAATGACCCGTATCCTGCAGCTAAATCTACACCACAGCTTAACTGCCTAAATCATGCTTGAGCAGTTTACCAGGGACATGAGAGCTGACTTCTTGCTGCTGAGTGAGCAACATCACGATAAAAGTTCTGCATCATGGTATTTTGATGAAACTGGTACTGCCGCTTGACTGTAAGCATAAGCACAACCGCTTGCAACGCTTCTACACCCCGTCAAAGACCCCGACTCGGCAAGCCCCCTGTATGCTGGAGGTTGGCTGAAATTGCAAAAAAGCAGAGGGAATATTGTAAGCTTCGGCACGTTGCCAAACAAGCTCGGA
Organism: Odontomyia ornata; assembly: GCA_963969285.1. Lineage (NCBI taxonomy): Eukaryota > Metazoa > Arthropoda > Insecta > Diptera > Stratiomyidae > Odontomyia > Odontomyia ornata. The sequence continues at coordinate 8,027,517 of OZ017741.1, forward strand.
ACCATGAAAAGGCATGCAACTGAATAGCATCATACAAGTTGGCCAGGAAATGTCTTTGCGAATTGATTAATAACAGCAAGGCTCGCTGTTAGCAAGATCGAGTGAACAATATGAACAAGGATCCGTGGAGCCTTGGCTACAAGCTAGTTATGCGGAAGCTTGATGCCCTTTGGACGCCTTGCACATATGAACTGGAAAAGATGGAAGAGATAGTGCGGGTATATTTCTCCACCTATCCTGTCTGTGTTGACACTGTTCACGGTAAGACAACAATTGAGTGCCCACTCTTCACAGAGCTGGGACTGGAAGAGGGAATCCTATCATTGTAAACAAGCAATGCTCCAAGCCAAGATGCTGTTCTAGCTGAGGTGTTGCAACTGGTCTATCACCATTGTCCTGACTTTCAGCTCAGCACATTCAACGCTTGCCTATGGGACGGGGTTTTCCTGGTACTATAAATGGTGGCGGGGCTCCTACTGGTCAGCAAGAGAAGAAAAATTCCGGATTACCGTCTACATACCGCAGAATATACATGCTGCCACGATTCGTGCGTGTTAGGGACATTTCTTCTCAGCAGTACAGCTTCACAGCAGGATACTTCACCATTGATGCGATTACAGAGTTGGTGAGTGAGTTTCAAGGAAAAGAGGCTTATGGCCGCACCAAGCGACGGGTCGTTCCGTTAGTGAGATTCGAAGTCAGGAACGCCTTCACCTCGCTAGATGGGTGGATATACTAGAAACGCTTAAGAACTCTTTAAAATTCCAAAGTATCTAATGCGGCTTGTGAGAGACTTCCTGAAGGACAGAAGCATACTTAATGACACGGTACAGGGCTAAAGAAAGTTGAAAGTTATATTGAGTGCCAACTAAGGATCTATCCTTCGTTCATACCAATGGAGCGTGGTCCACTGAGACTGGAAATGCTGAATAAGGATAATGTCGAATTTATGGTGGAATGTGGCTCACTAAACTCGTTATTTTGTATTGTTGGTGATTCTCTGACATATAGCAAACATGGATGATGTTTCACTATATTCATTTTATTCAGTTTATGAAGAAAAAAAGTATTTTATAACATCAACTACAAATAAATCAGTTACATTAGAGCAAGTTTACTAAAATACCAAACCGTATTGAAATCTGCCTATAGTTTATTTGTGCTCCACAGCAGTTTATGGCCGATACTACTGAAATTACAGTTATTAAATTGTTAGGGACCATCGAAAGGTTGAAAAACCGCTGAAACGTTCGGGGATAAAAATCATTTATATAATTGTAAGGGAGCCTCCCCATAAAAGAGTATGACCTTTAAAAAATTACAGCTTAAGTAAATGAGTGATGTATCAGGTGAACGGTCTTAATGAGGTCTTTACAGAACTACTCGATTGTCACATTAATTCTTAACCCTTTCTTTTTTAATTTTGTCTCCATTAAATTTTACCACGCTAGAGGGTCAGACCACTTTGCCGTGGCAAAATTATAATGTGAAAATATTCAAAAAATTTTCTTTTTCTATTCTCACGCAAGCGGGAACGCCTTCGCTGTGGGGATTATCTATTTATACAATAATAATAAGTAGTGTCAGTAAAAGAGACCTTATTCACAATATGCTTTTGCTTGTATACTATTTAAACTAACCGTAAATTTAAAAACTTAGTCTAACTTAATTCTAAACATGAATGTAGCATCACTAATCGTAAAAGATTTATCGCTCAATTTAGAGGGAAAGTCTACTTGGACCATTAACAATTGACATTTGGCATAATTGACGTTTGTATCACAGAATACATTCAGAAAATCATACAAAAGGTTGAGAAACTCATCAAGGGAAGATTCACCAACGCATCTTCTTGGCACTATGGCTTTAGAGCAGGACGCTCCACCATTGATGCAACTACTGATATGGTGAGCGTGATTCAAAAAGCACAAGCATATAGCCGCACTAAGCGACGGATCGTTCTGTTGTTGACCCTCGACGTGAGGAATGCTTTTAAATCTGCTACAAGAGTGAATATTTTTGATAAGTTGAAAACCTTTTTTCAAGTTACTGAAGACTGCTATATGATACGACCCTGAGCCAACGGAGGATTGAAGTTGTGTACATCGGGTGTAAACCAGGAATCTATCCTTGGTCTGGACTTGTGGAATAAATCTTACAACAGGCTACTGAGAGGCGAGATGCCAAATGAGTTGCGCTTGATCAGCAATGCGGATGATGTTGTGGCTCTAGTTGCTTGACACACCGTCGAACAAGCGCAACTTAGGCCAGGTATGCTGTGCTGAGTGAGAAACTGGGTGTCTACAAATGGGCTCAATTTAGCAGTGGAGGAAACAAAAGTGATCATCTTGATAAATAAGAAAGTCCCCAGAGTAGGAAAAATCAGTATTGGCGACATACTATTCGAATCAAAGCCAGCGGTGAAGTGCCTGGGGCTACAGATCAGCTCGAAGATGAGCTTCTCTGAATAAATCAGGGCAATGGCTGAGAAGGGTGCTTCGAGCGTATTGACTAGCAACTCTTAGTTGGCTTATAGCTAGTTTGGGGACCCAAATCATCAAGAAGATGCCTCTTGATGAATGCCGTTGAAAATGCTTGGCACAGGTACAGAGAAGAGGACCACTGTAGATTGTATCTTCAATCCGATAGTCTCTGATTTGGCGGTGAGAGTTATTTCAGGCATAATGGACGATCCAGCAAGTAGGCAAAACGCTTGACTTTGAATGATCTTTATATTGATAGCATATTATACCGCAATACAAATGCCTTGAAGTTTACACCAAATAAAAGTTTGTTTAGCAAACTTCCAAAAATCAACATTTTGCCTTCCCTGCATAGGTGCGAGAAGGGAGGCTGCACGCAATTTCAGTAGCAAACCACCAAGAAGACCGCAACTCCAAATTTACATTATTTTTGCCATATTAGGTCTGGAGTGTCATCTTCTCGATGAAAAATTGCTACAAGAAGTAACTGGCACAGGTACAGAGAAGAAAAGCACAGTAGATTGTATCTTCATATCCGATAGTCTCGGATTTGCCAGTGAGACTCATTTCAGGCATGATACCTGTTGCCTTCCTTACTAGAGAGTACCGCACTATTTACCTGCATAATGAGGACATGAGGGAGGTGGTGGTCTGTAAGGAGGAACAGCGGTCACTCAACAATTGGCAACAGCCTGAGACCGTGGCTAAATCGAAGGCATGACTTCTATTTGACCCAGCTTTTGAGCGGACATGGGTGTTTTCAGTCCTACCTGCACAAGATTAGTAAGTCACGGTCCCCTGACTGTCTATTCTGCGTAGGAGAAGAAGACGATAATTGCCACACATTTTCTGCCTGCAAAAACATAAGACAGGCTGTGACGGGACCCCTACAGGGAGACAGGAGGGCTCACCCTAGATAGTATAGTCGCGGTGATGCTTGAATTGTATGACAAATGAAACCAGCTGACATATTAGGCTTAGACAGTCCAAAAAGGTAAAAGGGACTCACAGCAGCCAAGTGCATTGGGGCTCGGGGATCGCTTATCTGACTGTCCCTCTCCTCCACTCCTCTCCTGCATGAGGAGGGATCCCCCAGCTTAAAGGCACCTCACGGCGGTGCGAAACGAGACCTGGCCCGAAGGAATATGTCAATCGGTTCCAATCTAAGTTTTCAAATTGGCAGGGGAAGTGTTCAGTGGGTTGTGTAGTCATTCGCAAGCATGGGAGCCTCACACTAAGAGCGTAGGTGGCATTCACCTCCCAACCACAAGAAAAGTTCAAGACTTAGCTCTCCAGTGACAGGGGAAGTATTTGGTGGGCAGTCCGGACGTACTGTGAGCTTGGGAGCCCCACACTTAGTGTATAAATAGCATTCACAACCCGATCACAGAAAAAAATTATTATTATTACTAATATTTTATGGAAATCGAATCATAGTCAGGTGACAATTTTAGTTATATGGAATTACAACAGTAAAATATGTTGATGGTTGAGATATTTAAAATCTAGACAATTTTCTTTGGATTTTCATGAAAGTCTCAGGAATAGTGTTTGAGGTAGATATGTTTTCAGTAAAATTATTTAATTGCATAGGCCCCCTCAACTTACCTTACATATTTGAGCGATTCCTTTTATCTACATATGTTTAATGGTTGGATAACACAAGTCATCGACTTACACAACTGGACAGAATAATATTTGTGAACTCACAAAACTCGTAAAATGTAGAGAAAAAGCGAAACCATATGTTCTAGAATCCAAAAACCAGTTTCGAAAGTGAATAGCACCCTTTTCGAATGAAATGGGCGAGTCTCCGCAATAAAATTACATGATGGCAAATATTGTGGCTTATTTCTTTGTTCAGTCTTTAAAATTGAGGTGGACAGAGTAAAGTAAATCAATTACAAGATTTATTTAGTTTCAGAGAATAAAATTTTGAGCAAATTAAGCTAATTGAAGGTGTAATTATAATATTATAATATAAGATAGGCCGTGAATCTCACTGTAATGTAGAGTCGAGAAGACTTGTCCGTTAGCTTCGAGTTGAGGGGAAAACCTGCAAGCCCATTGCCAAATCAATAAGGCTGTCCAAAAATTTTGCCACAAATGCTCTTAAACCGGAAAACCCCATTGAGGCGCGTGAAGCAGCTAAAAAACTTCACTAGTGACCGACAATCGCAAATTTGAGGAAGGATAAAAACTTTGCGTTAGCTCATAAAATCTGGTGCAGCTCGCATGTTGAGAAAAAATGCGCAATGTCCTTTGGAGCGATGAAGCAAAGATAAATTTGTTTAGTAGCGATGCGAAAAGAAACGTGGGGATATTTTTCATGGCAAGGTGTAGGTCCGATACATCGAATTGATGGCATAATGGAAAGATTCGTGTACAAGGATTTGTCAAAGACAGTAATGCCACCATATGCCGAGAATAATGTGCCTTTTTTGGGAACATTATAGCAGGACAATGACCCAAAACACTCATCTTGATCGGTCAAAGCATGGTTCCAAGAAAATAATGTGAACATCCTTCAGACCTCAATCCTATTGAAAATCTTTGAGGTGAACTTAAATGAGAAGATTCAAAGATGGTTTGCTAAATCAAAACTCAATTATGGGCAAGTATTCAAAAAGTTTGGCACAATATGACTGTAAAAACTGGTCAAAAGTTGATATCGTCTTTTCCCAGAAGAATCAAAAAAACCGTTAAGAATAATGTTGGGTCTTCGGGGTATTAGATGCGTCTTAGCTTATTCTGTGTAAAAAGGGACCACAGCTATCGAAATTTGAATGTTAGTTGCGATGTTTGTGGGGCACACGTTTTATTCTGCCCATTTTAAATTGGTGCATTTTATGAATGAACTAAATGTTACGTTTTTTTAACAGTTTGTTAAGCTTTTAATTTTTCATTACGAAGACGATGTGTGCTTGTTTTGATAACCAGCTTAATTTTCAGGGATAGTAAAGAAAAGTCAGAAAATTAAGCTATTTTTAGAAAAAAACTGATCACATCTATTATTTTGTCCAGCTGGGTATGTCTTCGGGGAAATTGCTTCCAAATCTAAGATGGCTACAAAGACTTTCTAGTAAAAGCACTCCCCTGTCCACTCAACTTGTTAAGAAAAGCAACTTTACCACCAAGGCTTCCAATGAAACGCATTTAACTCAAAATACATAAAAGTCAATCTTCATTACAAACAGCATCTCCAATGGCGTATGATCTCCTAGAGAAGAATGATTCGACATCCTGGACCTACACATAATCATATTGATTCCATTGTAACGAATGAGCATCCATTTCATTTATGGCAGGCAATTCCATTGAAACTCATTTAAGATACACCTAACATGATGTGACACACATCATTGGTTGCCACTAGCAAATGTTCTGGTTTGTGTTTATCACCCACTAAGGAATCATTTATTCTATTACATCAACCTATATCACTTTTGACAAAAAGACCAAAAACTTGTGACTGTTCGGTATGATTTTTCTTGTCCTTTCAGGACTTCGATTATATTATGTTGCCCTTTTGTCTTTCAACTTTTTCCATTTGATTTTAGCATTTTGTCCTTTTTCCATTACTTTGGACAAGAAGAATTTAATAATGAAATGGTGTGGTCCTTTCTACGAGTTGCTATTGGGAATAATTTCCTTTTTTCTCAATCAAAATTCAGAAAACCAATTTTCTAGTTTAAGATGTATGTGGGCGTGTCAACTATGTAAAAGTGGTACAACATTTTCTTTGAATTCATTCGAAGAAGTCGATTTTCTCCGAAATGATTTTCGGTTTGCTAGGAATTACTTCAAGATTTTCTTATCAACAAAGGAAAAACAGCAATGTCTGCCACAAACAGAACTTACAAACATTGTACTCGATTATACAATGGGACAATAGGCGTTTGCTGTAAACCTTCGGAATAAAAACTCCTTGAAAAAGTAATCGTGCTTGGGTGAACTTTTCTAGGACGCAACAGTAAAGTTTTAAATAAACACAATGTAGAAATTGTTAAACAAGTTGTTGGCTGAGAAACGAAGGACCTTTTGGCTAGAGGACTTTCGAGAAAACTTGAATAAAGTGAATCGATGGTGCGAATAAGGCGGTATTGATTCAGCCAACTAACTGCAGGTTGCTCAAAAGAAAAACTAAAAATCTATTGCACTTTCATAACTCAGTGAAAAGGATCAAGACTCGCTATTAAAAATATTTTGCCATATTTTTTGAAATATTCGAACCTCTTCCTTGCAGAACTATTTTTCTGAACTATATATATGTATTTTTTTTTCCAGCTACAAACCGAAGACTAAAATTCCTTTCCTCCATCTTATCCTTTCAAATTATCACTTGAAAATAAATCCACGACGCTATAAACGCAATGGACCAAATAAAATGTATCCCGGAAATTATGGCATTTTCCTGGTTGAATGAAATAGATACCGATTTCAAATTGGACCTTTAGGATGGATAAAAGGATAAGCTTTTAGAAGCATCCACGATAATCGGTAAAGAAGGAATTACAAAACAAAACCAAACAAGTTATTTGTTGGGGGTGAGTTTCTATCCTTTTTATACTTCTATCAGCTCAATTGGTAATCATCATCTAGAGGAAATCCAATCAATTTAATATCACAAAATGTGTGGTGTCATTGTGAATGTTGATTTTTACGAGGCTGACAAATGTTGAGAATAAGGAAATGAGAATTTTCACGGATATTCCTTAACAAGTATGAAAAGGGTTACAGATTTGAAAGAGAAAACGAAAAATATAATGATATGATCGATATTTTTTACATATACATAACCATAATCTTTCACTTTCAGCTTTTTAAGATATCGTCCACAAAACGAACGCCCGATAAACGTCGTTTGCGTTCAGACGCAAGACCAACAGCACTCTGCGTGATCTGCCAGCAGGCGAGAAATGATGGCATGCCGGTGCAAACGCTACTGTGCAGCCATTAGTTTCACGAGAACTGCGTGACCCAACTTCTCATGGTCAACTGGACGTGCCCACTTTCCCGATAACCAGCAACCTCTGCCATACCACACACCGGACCTATCGAGACACTAGCTGCACAAGGAGCTGTGCCCAAAACAAATGATCACAGGGACCGAGGTTCACCACTACCTGAGGACCTTGACGACATGGTAGGAGCCGAAACTGTGCCGCCTGCTCAAGAGCAGAGCCGAACCGTATCCGTGGAGACAACAGTCCTGCAAGACCTGAAGGCCCTAATGCAGGGCTTGACCACCCGGATAGCCGCTCTGGAGAGCAAGCAAGAGAACCCACTTCCAGCATGTCCCCGAACGCCTCCACTGTAGAACTCGGACCCAAATCCATGGGATTTTCCATTGGATCCAAGACGCAAGCCCGAGTGAAATAGACTTAGCTCATTCATGAATCCCATGGTTCCGGTGTACCGGCCCAGGCTAAGCCAAGTGCAAACACCGACTCTTGCTCCAGTGGCTCCTCCGGATCAACGCGGACCTTCACATCCACCGTATCGGTTGAAGCCGACGCAGATCCCCAGCATCTTTCAGGGCTGTAAGGTCCATTTTAGCGGGGAGCTAAATTCCATCAACGTGGAGGTCTTCATTACTTGGTGGGAGTCCCTGATAGACCAGATGTTGGCAGGACATCACACGGCGCTGGCCGGTTACTTGCCGATGCTGCTTAAGGGAGCAGTGCTGGAAACTTACTGGCAGATACATGCTACTCTACTATCCCACCGCTGGTCACGGCTGAAGGAAGTACAGCGTATGGAGTTTTCCACAGTTAACATAGACGAGCGGGTCCTGGACAAGATTCATCTCAGATGGCAACATCCAGACGAGCCCTTCTACAAGTATCGAGCCGACATTTTACGACTTAATGACCTGTTATCTGAACCGATGATGCAAACACAACTGTTGTGGATGCAAAAACGCAATTTAAGGCCAAAACTTTGCTGTCATATCGTGAACTCCGACCCCCAGAACATGGAACTGCTCCTAAGAGCCATGAATCGACAGCAAGGAGCCGAAGAAGACCTTCAAGAATGGCCATACTTGTTAGCGATAACGGGTCCACGGCGTGGAATTGCGGAAGTGGTACAAGAGCCCAATACTTCAGATCTGAAGGATACCGACAGGGAGTCAGACGAGCTTACGGTAGCCACGGCGGGGAGCCTCACGAACTGCAAGCAAACCAGACATCGGTTTATTGAATGTCCGGCAGAGCGTACGGTTTCCTGCTACGGGTGTGGTAAACCTGACACCTACTTCCTGGATCGCCCAGATTGCGCCAATTCAAAAATGGACAAACGAATTCCCGACCACCTCAGTAGTACTCCAAAGCTCCATGGTAGGTTGTCGGCCTGCTGCACACCCCAATATTGACGATAATACACCAGCCTTGACAATTATGACTGCGGTGGTTTTCTCTCTCCTGGAAGCCTCTTCAACGACACTTATGAAGTAACCACCATAGTTAATGCCTGAAGAACCTCAGCAGCCACCAATTCACATACTAAAGCCAAATCAGGTTCCACTGCAGGAATACTGTGTGGCTTGAGAGCAAATCTTTCCTTCCGAAGAAGTCTCCTCTTGCTTGCGCAAAGTAAAGTGGTCCACTCGTCGTTGTTGAAGTTTCCGCAAAAGAGTACGCACCTGCCATCAAACCCTAAACTTATGCACCATCTCGGAGGTTTCCGAGAACGACACCAGACCTTACGCACCAATCAAACTGTTGGGCGAAATTGCGATTGCAATGATTGACACGGATGGAAGTATCAGCTTCCTTACCTCAAGCCTCGGCTCAAAGGTACCCCATCAAAATCCGCCTGTGGTAAAACCCTGGTGCTTTGAAATCAGTACAGCTGATGGCTCCAAACATCCTATCCAGGGTAGATTGACCACACCCTTAACATTCAGAGGTCAAACTAAGGATACTACCTTCTTCATTATCCCTTCTCTGACTCAAAATGTGTAACCTGGCATCGATTTTGTCCTCCGATTTGGTTTGTCCCCAGATTTACCCACCGATGCACCCTTGAGTACTAGATATGTTCATGACCTTGCTTCTATAGCCGACAGGCTGTTTTTCCATCTTAAGCTACGCAAGGCCTTGGCTTCACCACGCTAGTCTCACATGTCATCAATGTTGGTGAGAGTAAGCCAATAAAGCAGAGACACTATGATATCTACCCTCTTTCACTACACCTTGCCACCTTCCATCGCATCCGGGAAATCCCATCCCGCAGGCAAGCGTTGCATGTGCTGAGCAGCAAGTCAGGACAATGGTGATAAACAAATGGCAACACTTCAGCTGGAACACCATCTGAGCTTGGAGCCTTCGTTGCTTTCAATGATTGGACTGCATCTTCCAGTTTCACCAATATGAAGAGTATGCACTCGATTGCCGTTTCACCGTGGACAGCGTCAACATCGACGAAATGGGTAGGCAAAAGTGCCCGCACTGTTTCGTCCATATTTTCCGCTTCATGTGTGCAAGGCATCCATAAGACACCAAGCTTCCAATAACTAGCTCATATCCAAGGCCCAAAATCCTAAATCTTGCCAGCAGCGAGCCTTGCTGTCGTTAATCAGTTACCGAAGGCATTTTCTGATCAACTGATATGCTGCTACCCGGTTGCATACCTAGCACTGATTCTAAATAAATTAAGCTTTACGCTGAAGCCTGTGATACTCCCTGAGCTTTTCAGCGATTTCAGTCGACCAACACTCTAATGGAGGCTTAACGTGCTGAGGTTTTCAACGGAGCATAGAAGTGCTGCAAGCAGTCGTGATGATGCTTATAGTTGAGTTCACTACATCTAGAGTATCTAGTTCTTGTGTCCCATGTAAATCTCCCTACAACGGAGCACCTGCCGTGAGCACCTCGACGAATATATCGACGTTCATCCTTCTAATATTCCACCTACGTGTAGAATGTCTAGAGCATAGACATCACGATACAATATCACGGATCTCAACCAGAATCTGCTGGTGATCACTGGCTGAATAATCATCTCATACTCTCCAATTTTGTATTCTCCATACTAAAGGCTCCAACGCGGATGCCAATACGGCGGAAATTTAACGTATTTCCAGTGTTTATCACAACGAGCGCCATCTTGGTCGCCATTTCTAGGATTTCCTCCACGCGCGAATCTGTTAAAGGCATGCCCAATTTGATTGCATTTGCATTGAACCCTCCCCCAATGAGCACGTTCCCATCTGATTTTGAGACTGCGCACCCCAAAGCATTAAGCTTGGCTTGGAAAGATGATATCGGGTGGTAGGTATACACTAAAGAAGGCGGTCCCTGAGCACCGTTTTCACATGAAATCATCCCCGCGTTCACAGTCTTCTGCGTGAAAATCACTATTCCGAACCCAGATCGCGACAGTACCATTTTCTTCTGAATACCGTGATGCAGAACTTTTATCGTCAGCCTTCATGTCCCTTACAAACTGTTCAAGCAGGTGTTGGGCAGTTGAACTTTGCCTTGGCCTACCTGCAGGATACAGATTATTGAAGTTTTGCTTCTGGCTTGACTGGAACTTCCCGAAAAACCCAACATTTTCTTGATTCCAAGATATCCCCAAGATCCAGCCTTGGATCAGCATCCTTGCAAAGATTACAGTGTGGCTTCGTCTTACATTCTTTTCTTTTCTGTCCAATTCCATTACATTTGTGACATAAGGAACCCCTATCAGGTCATTTGCGTACTTGTGCGGTATGACCACAGCCAAGGAATTTGAAGCATTGAAGAGGCACTGCTCTTCACCGTATCCTGCAAATGATTCACCCCATTCTTACTTTGCTCTTGTTCAAAAATCATTCAGCATCGTTTTTGGTCAAGTCAATTATGGCCATGCATTGTTCCCTATAGTTTTCTTGTGTCAGCCTCGCTTTGAACCTACCCACACTAGGGAGTTCTCTTTTGAAAGTCTCTTCTACCTCAGCCAGGTTCGTGACGCAGTCAATGTCTCTTGCTTCGATCATTGCCATCAGCTCGAGTGTAGCTACAGTTGCAATTTTGCCGAGGACTTTCTTTACTGGGTCGCAGAATGCTTCTATATTGTCGGCCTCTGCTCTGTATCTGATCATTATGTGGTCCAACTGGGTTGATCGTACTGCTTTAATAGCAGTGCTGGTGTCTTTGGGCCTTACTTTTCTACTGATATCCCAGAATACTGCGCAGAATCAGCTATCTTGGATTTTTACGCGCAGTACCTGCTGCCAGGATCTTCAGCGCGGCTTTTTCCCCTCCTGCCTCGCATCAAGTCTTTTTTCTGATAGGCGTCCTTGCGAAATTTATTTTCTGGCACGTTTTGAATGAGTTTCTTTACAGCTTCGCTCGATTATTTTGGTTCCACTGTCTGGACCCCTTGCCCCGCACTCCATACCCATCAAATGCCTCTTCCTACCTCTTTCATTTGGATTGTCTTCGAATGAGCGCGGTGCCATTCATTTATTGATGTTTGATGGTGGAACTATCTGCACGTGGCCTTAAGGCTCAGCCTTCAAGGCTTCTTTAGCCTTCTGTTCTTCTTTGACCTGTTGGTCTTCTTTGTGTTTGGGAGGTGAATGCCTATTTACGCACAGAGTGTAGGACTCCCATACTCGCAAGAAGGCGGCTGGACTATCCACTAAACAACTCCCCCGCCAACCAGAGAACCTAGACTGGGACCGTTTGACACATTACTTCGGGCCAGGTGTCATTTTGTTACGCCATGAGGCACCTACAAGCTAGGGGATCCCTTTCCGAGTGGGAGGGGAGAGGGGAGGAGGAAGTGTCAGACAACCAATTCCCCAGCCCCAACGCCCTCGGCTGCTGCCCGAACATAATGAGCCATCTGGTTCTATCTGTCAATCGATTCGAGCATCACTGCGACTATACTATCCAGGGTGACCTCTCCCGTCTTCCTGCAGAGGACTCTTCATAGCCTGACCTATTCTGTGCACGCAAAAAATGTGTGGCAGGCATTGTCCCCCTTTTCTGGGTATAACCGACAATCAGAGGACCGTGACTTACCAATCTTGTGCAGGTAAAACTGAAACCACCCATGCCCATGAAAAAGATGGATCAGACAGAAGTCAGTCTCACCATGCCTTTGATTTAGCCACGGTCTCACATCCGGGATGAGGCACGCAGTCCACCTTTCCTTCGTGCAATTCACCCAAGACTGCTGCCAATCGTTGAGCAAGCGCTGTCTCTCCTCGTAGACAACCATCTCCCACGCATCCTCTTTTTGGCGCAGGTAGATAGAGCGGCGCTCTCTAGCAAGGAGAGCAACCGGTATCACGCCTGCAATACCTCTCACCAACGAATCAGAGACTTTCGGATATGGCGATGCAATCCTCAATGCTCCTCTTCTCTGTACCTGTGCCAAACGTTTTCGGTATACCTACTTGCTGAGAGCGTCGCCCCATATTTCTACTCCGTACAGTAGCACTGAGCCTACAGCACTCATCAAGAGGCGTCTTCTTGATGAGCTGGGTCCCTCTACGTTGGCCATACTCACGAAGCAACCTTCTCAGCCATTGCCCTGATTTGCTCAGAGAAATTCATCTTCGAGTCGATCAGTAGCCCCAAGTACTTCACCGATGGCTTTGATTCAATTTGCATATCTCCAATACTGATCATCCTTACTCTAGGGATTCTCTAAATTCAACCCGCGAGCAGTCATCCAGTCCCTCACCTGTGTATTATTTCACCATGGACACCGTCAACAAGGACGAGATGGGCGGGAAAGAGTTCCCGCACTATCTCATCCAACTTTTCGGCATCATGTTTGCAAGGTTCCCGTAGGGCACCAAGCTTTCGCATAACTAGCTTGTAACCAAGGCACCATGGATCCTTGTTCACATTGTCCATAAGAACATGCCAGCGGCGAGCCTTGCTGTTGTTGATCAATTTGCTCCGTGGTTGCTTGCCTCGTCACGGCTCCGTGCCCTTTGGGCCTCACGCCGAAGCTTGTGACACTCCCTTCGTTTTTCAGCGATTTCAATTGACCACCAGTATACTGGGAACTTGCCGTGCCGGGGTTTTCAACGGAACATAGAAGCGTTACAAGCAGTCGTGATGATGCTCATAGCTGAGTGCACCACTTCTTGAGCTGCCAGCTCTTCCATCCCCTCCGGATCTCCCTGCAGTGGTGCACCTGCTATGAGAACCTTGATGAACATCTCGATGTCCATCCTTCCGATGTTCCATCAAATTGTAGAAAGCCGAGAGCACGGACGCCGGCAGAATGCACTGATGATGTATTCTCCGTACTAAGGACAGCCAATACGGCGGAAAGTCAGCGTATTTCTAGTGTCCAGTACGACAAGCGCCGTCCTAGACACCATTTCTAGGATTCGTTTTCCACGCGGATCTGTTTGAGGCATGCCCCAGTCCATTGCTTTCGCGTTGAAGGCTCCCTCAACGAACACGTTCCCATCTGCGTTCGAGACAGCGCCCTACAAAGCATTAAGCTTGGCTTGGAAAGATGATATCGATTCATTCAGCGTTAGGCACACACTAAAGAAGGTGGTCCCTGAGCACCGAGCCCACACAAAACCATCCCCGTATCCACAACTCTCCGTCTGGAAAACACGTTTTCGAGCCCAGATGGTGGCAGTACCAGTTTCATCAGGATACCATGATGCCGCACTTTTATCATGGTGTTGCTCACTCAGCAGCAAAAAGTCGGCTCGCAAACTGCTCAAGCAGATTTTGGGCGGTTGAACTGCGTTGTAGGTTTAGCTGCAGGATGCGGGCCATTGAAGTTATAATTTTGATCCCAGGACGTGTTCAAAGTCATGTCTTGGATAAGTGTCCTTGCAAAGAATACAGTGTGCCTCCTTCGTACACTCTTTTCTTTTATGTCCCATTTCACCGCATTTGTAACATAGAGAACTCCTATTGGGTCCTTAGCATACTTGCGCGGTGTGACCATAGCCTAGGCATTTTGAACATTGAAGAGGCGTTGCTCTTCGCCGTATCCGTACTTTGCCCTTATTCAGAAATTGTTCGGCGTGCTTTTCCGTCAGGTCAATAATGGCCATGCGTTTTCTCCTATGTTTTTCTGGTGTCAGCCTCGCCTTGATCGCACCCACGCTAGGGAACTCCCTTGTGATGGTCTCTTCTACCTCAGCCATGTCCGTGACGCAGTCAATGTCTCTTTTTTCGATTGTTTCCATCAGCTCAAGTGAAGCCATAATTGCGCAGAATGCTTCCTATTTTGGCCTTTGCTCCAAATTTGACCAGTATGTGGTCCGACCGCGTTGATCGTACTGCTTTAATGGCAGTGCTAGTGTCTTCAGGCCTTATATTTCCCCTGATGTCCCGCAGCACCTCTGCGTGGGATCGACCATCTTGGGGTTTTACGAGCAGTTCCTGCTGCCAGGGTCTTTGTTGGGGCTTTTTTCGCTCCTGTATTGCATCGGGTCTTTTTTCTTCCTGGGCGTCCGTACGAACTTTACTTTCTGGAACTTTTTGAAGGATTTTCTTAGCGGCTTTCTTCGCTTCTTTTGTAAGCACTGTCTGGAACCCCTGATCTGGTGTTCCGCGCCCATCAAGTACCTCTTCCTTCCTTCTTTTATCCCAATCTCCTTCGATAATTTACAATTGAGGAGCTGTCTGCACATGCCCTCTAGATTTCACTCCAGCGCTTCTTTGACATTTTGCTTTTCTTCAGCCTTTTGGTCCTCTACGGCCTTTAACCAGCTCTTCCAATAATGCCCTTTGTGTTCTAGGAGCTCTTCTAGTTTAAAGAGTCCAATGTTTACTGCTTTGGTCGGAATAGCTTTTCTTCTTCAAGTCGCCGCGCAGAAATTATTTTTTATGGCCATCGAAAGGCTTTCGTCTTCTGTTTCCAAACACAGAACTCCTGGCACCTTTTCGACGTTGGCGATGAATGATCGCCGCTTTATTTGCCTGGTCACTCGTTTTTTTTCTTGCCGTAATCTCCTCGGTGACTTCAGGATGGTTCTTTACTAATTTGGGATTTACGACCCTTGCTCTAATCGCTTTGGTAGCGATCGCAGCAGTGACCATTGAATTCTCAAGTTTCTTTATATTTTTCTCCACCGTTGGAACACCTGGCGCATCCTGCAGAGTTTCCTGCTTTTCCTTCATAGGATGCTCAGGCATTCGCGTCATTTTTTTGCTGCGTCCGAATGCCACAGGAATCTCAGTCTGGACAAGACTGTCTGTTAACCCCCGTTTTTCTTCCGTCTTCACTGTCATTGTATTATTCGTCGTTTTTGTCCTGATTAGTACCGCTCCCGATGTGTTGTGAAACTCGTGGCTGTAGCTGCTGGTTGCGTCGTCGTTATTGTTATTTTCGTATTCTTTTTTTGGGGTTTTTTGATCTTTTTAAGGGTTTTGGTTGCTCCAGTTTTATTATGTCCCCCCTTGGGGTCGCTATCTCCGTTCATGTATGTAGTCGCCTTTTTGGTCCCATGATTATCTTTGCAGAGCAGGGAGGCCATGCGAGGGTTAGCACAAGCCCTTATGGGGACAAGTGCTCAGAGCCAGACCAGCGCTAATCGGGAGTCCGTCTCAACCGAACCTACACCAGCAACCCAACTCTGAGGCCTGCCAAAGTTTTACCGGAACAGAGACGGTATGATAGTTGAATTGGAGCCGTTCACACAAGAGTGTCACCTTGGCGCTAGCGTGCAAAGCAACTAGTCCAAACCATCATATCCACCAGCCCAAAACATGAATTTCAGTTCGTTACGTTTTGAAATTTCTTAAAAAATGGATAACGAACTGAAATTCATGTTTTGGGCTGGCGGATATGATGGTTTGCACTAGTTGCTTTGCATGGTAGCGCCAAGGTGACACTCTTGTGCGAACGGCTCCAATTCAACTATCATACCGTCTCTGTTCCGGTAAAACTTTGGCAGGCCTCAGAGTTGGGTTGGTAGTGTAGGTTCGGTTGAGACGGACTCCCGATTAGCGCTGGTCTGGCTCTGAACACTTGTCCCCAAGGCTAGTCCAAATCCAGTCAGTACCTCTGCCTGACATCCCAGGAGGGAGCCTCATGGCATCCCCCATATCCTCAGGTCCATGGGGGTGGTGCTCCCCAAAGAATGCTAGCCTTTAAGAGTGCTTCTGTCGACCGGCATTCCTCCTGCGGGAATTTCCTTGGGTACGTGGGGGCGGAACTCCCCAGAGAATGCTAGCCTTCAAGAGTATTCCTGTCAGCCAGCATTCCTCCTGGACAGATTGAACGGATAAATAAGTCCATACTATCTTTTTTGCGATATTCAACAGTGGCTAGAAATGAATGGGATAAGCTTCTACCAAATTTACAGTGATCTCTCAATACCCAAGTGAACTCTACTACAGGATACACGCCGAATCAGATTGTTTTCTATTTTCGTTTTCGAGACTTTACCGCCAATCACATCATTCAAGCACTAAACAATGATATGAGTGACGTACCACTACTATCAATCACACAGGTATAACGAGAAACTGCTGACCAGATAGCAGCTCAGAGAGAGAGAGAGAGAGCGCGATCGAAATGACGATTCGACGCAAAAAACAAGCAGCCGTACACGTGCAATGAGGGAGATTTGATCGACTTAGAAAATATTCCATCAGCGACCGGTCAATCTCAAGTGCTGGAACCGAAATACGAGGGCTATATGTTTTGGCCAAGGTCTTGAGACATAACCGCTACGCAGTCGAAAATTTGAGGATATCGGACGAAATAGGCGAAAATTTAGCTCTGTTTTTACTACCGATAAAATGAAACCCTGGTGTAGTTGGAGTTCTGAGTTGGACTCCTACGACGAGGACGAGGACGACAATGATGGAACTGAGACGATTCCAAATAGGAAGGGCCGAGCTACCAAGTAATTGAGGGATCTGGCAATGCCGGAAAAGAGTTAATAACGTCACGATTGCCGAGATGGAGGCAGTCGTTCCCTGACCGTGAATAGATTCGGTGTGAATAAAGAATATAATTAAGAAGTTGGTCAGCGTTTTATTTATGTTCACTTGTGTCATTCTAACACATCACTCAAAATCAATGTTTTTATTTAGTTAAAAAAGTTATTCGAAAACAAAACTCATTTTGATTTCGCGCCACTTTGTAGCTAAAACTTTTTTTTACTTCGAATTTTCAAACACAATTTTATACAAGTGTTTGTGCGATACTGAGAACATTTTTAAGTTAAAAAAAATTGTTTTGACTTTGCATAGAACGTCCCCTAAAATGGTATTTTTTAAGAATTTTTAAAATGCATAGAAAATTTCAATAAGGACCAGTACTTGGAATCTTAAATTTTACCTCACCTTGAACAGAATCGAATAATAATAATAATCAAATATTCAAAACTTATTAAAAGCAACATTATTTGATAATTAAATTTTAATTGAACTAGTAAACGGTTGAATGCATCCTTAACGTATTCAACACATAATTACTTTTCGTCCACCGCAAATGCAATTACTATATTAATAACATCCACATTCTCTAACAACTGAAAATTAATCATAATTTCACACAATTTACTTTTTATCACAATGAATATTTTGCTACCGAAAATATCTGCTAACGTGGCCATTGTAAAAAGTGTCAATATACCTGTACACACAAAATATAAACCATGAAAAACGAACGCCTGCATCATACTCTTCGAGCGAAAAAACAAAATATTCTCCCACTGGGATGTTCAGATACTTTGTAACAGAATAATTTTCCTAAAGTGAAAAACCTTTCTATCTATTTTATCATTCCTAGCTCCCAAGGAGTATGTACGAGTACAAGCAGTAGGTCACGACAATGATACATGTATAGAAGGAATACCTGATTGTGATTGTTTTTTTTTTTGTGCATTAAGGATTTTGTTAGTATGTACGAAAAAGTAAGACTGTTTGAATACCACCTTAGGTACATTCGATATTTTGAAGTGTATCTTCCTAGGAATAGTGATTGAATAAAGAAGTGACTATCTAGCGTAGTGTAGTGATTAAAATACTCACTGCTAAAGCCGAAGGTCCCTGGTTCGAATCTCGTGGGTGACCACAAGTTTTTTTTCGAATGCTTCTTCGGACGGACTCTAAGCCCGTTCAGTTATGATACGTATTGGTTTAAAATCATAACGTATAGCAGCTGGGTGGACAAGCACACTTCCAAAGCGTGGTACTCATCATATCACCTTCTCGAGTGCTGATACATTCAATCAAGATATAAAACAGGTTCTTAATAATAAGTAACCGGACCGACCTCAGGAAATTTTTTATTGGCAAAATATGTACAATTGTTCTTTAGAAATCTTCAAAGTAGTTCCCATTGGAGTAGATAACACGCTGATACCGGATTTCCCAATCTCCGAACGCTCCCTGGAAGTCGGCAACCTCGATGCTGTCTAGAGCCCTCGTCGTAGCACGTTGAACGTTTTCCAGGGTCCTGAACCGCGTCCCCTTAAGCTGTCTCTTGATCTTGGGGAACAGAAAGAAGTCCACTGGTGCCATATCCGGGCTGTAGGAACTCTGGTTCGGTTTGCAGTCGATCAAGGATTTCCGAAGCGACAGCAACACGACACTCCTTTTGCTCATCAGTCAGCTGTTTCGGTACCGGCTTCGCGCAGACCTTCCTTATGCCCAGATCGCTCTTAATAATGTTGTGAACGATCATCTTATCGATTCCAACCTCATCTGCGGTAGCCCTAATGCTCAGACGACCACCACTGTTCAACACATCACGCACTTTTTGCACATTTGTGTCCGTGTGACTCGTTGATGGAGGACCGACGCGCTGTTTGTCGTGGACGTCATCGCGGCCCTCCCGGAAATATCTGTGCTCCTGAAACACCTGAGTTCTGGACAGAGCATCCTCATCGTAAGCCTCTTGTTCTGGACAGAGCATCCTCACCGTAAGCCTCTTGAATCATTTGAAGAGTTTGTTACGTATCAGGATTTTCCTACGTAGTCATTCGGGATTTCACCCTGACCAAATGTTTGCCTCCCGCCAAGATTTCACCTGCGAGCCAAGTTACATTTTACCACACTCACGTATATGTTAACGTAAATTAACCATCATCATTTAAATGAATGTGTAAAAGTAGTAGGATTAGTTTTAAGGACGCAGTATTCGGCGAGAAATCCAAACAATGTCGGATCGTGAAAGATGTCCTCGATGCTGGACCATGTCCAAAAATGATCACTGATTTGTAATTGTCGCGTTCACACGTGGTGGTGCATGGTGCCGGAATAAAAGATTTGAAAATAGGCTTTAACAAAAACAAAGGACGATGAAACATCTCTACGTCCTTTACGAATAGATGAGCCGGCGGCGACCTTGGAGTGATGCGTCAGATCCGCAGCGAGTGGTAAGTATCAGCAAACATCTATTTACCCAGTCCTAGCACGAGGGAAGAACAAAATCCCTAAATCACCATAAGTTCTGGGAACGTTGGAAAGCAGGAACAGGATGCTGTGTTCACCGACACCCCGCAGATAAATATCGACTTCCTACATTTCTTGAGTAACACTGGTTAATGTTTTTAATTTTTTTCCTTTTTTTTTTTACTTTTAGCTTCCCATACTCGGTTTTATGCTAGGGAATGGAGAAGGATGGAATAAACCACATGTGTGGCTTGCAGGACGGAACCATGGGACGAACAACTACCCTGCTCTACTATCGTTAATGGAATCCGGTAATATTTTCGATTCCCTATATTTATCTGTGTGTTGTGCTGTACATTAAATTATATTCTTTCCGCCTTTAATTGACGTATATATGTATGGTTTCTAACTTTAACGGCGACCGCGGCCCATCATCACGTGTTCTTATTTTCTTTTGTTACAAAAGAACCACCCTACTTTCTTGATCGCGTCTTCCCGACCTTACATACGAATCGAAATCCCGGCGACGTGACTTATTACTTCTGGTAACTTACAAGTTAATCTGTGACTTCATTCCGACACCAACCATAAAGACAACTTACAAGCTATCACCCTCCATCTTAATTATTAGACAGGCTTATAGTCTATAACCCAACACCACTTAAGTAAAAGCTTATCCTATACGGCCCTCCACCAGCTTAAAAAATTAACCTTATTAGTTAGCTTATGGTAATCTTATTAGCTACTTATTCTCTAAATTAATTTTCCAGCTTTCATAGCACACTCCACTCGTCTTGAGGTATCAGGACAGGTATGGCTTGAGATCTTTCGCGTGCCGTACCCCCGCGTTCTTCCCATCCATATCCTTAAGTTTATATGCCGCCCCTGAGTCGTATGCTTCTATCGTAAAAGGGCCCACGTACTCTGGCGCAAGCTTGGCCGAAAAATGTTTTGCCGCGTCGGACAGTACGAAATTCCGTCGCCACACCTTATCTCCTGCCTGAAACTTCTCGTGCCGTTTACGCAAGTTGTAGCGAGCGTTCGCTCCTCTTGCCGCTGCGCACAATCGTTCGGCCACTTCTCTTCTGAGCTTCTCCAATCCCGCCGCTCTACTTTGTGGATCCAACTTCCTGCTGCCTTCCTCTGGAGGTTCTATTTCGTTGCGATCAGTCACCATCTCCCGGCCAAAATTCAAAAAATAAGGAGTGACCCCCATGGCTTCAAGCGTGTAAGTACGCAGGGCACACCCCATTTTACCCAAGTTCACGTCCCAGCGACGATGATCCTCGTTGACATAGGAGCGAAGCATTCTTTTAATGTTCTGGTTGATGCGTTCGGCGGGGTTTGCTTGTGGGTGATAGAAAGGGGTAAACTCCGCCTTTGATCCATATTCTCTTAGCAATCGCTCAACCTCCTTCAATTGGAATTGGACCCCCCATATCGCAAACCACCTCCGCCGGAACGCCGAACATCAAAAATACCCGCTCCTCCAACACGTTGGCTACTTCCTTGGCCTTCGCTTGTCGCAGGGGAAAGACCAATGCGAATTTGGTGGCATAATCCACTACGCTTAAAATATGCGTATGGCCCTTGGTGGATCTGGGAAGGGGTCCCACCAAATCGACACATATGGTCTCCCATGGCGTACGTGTCTTTCCCGCTCGAGATACCATTGCTCCCCTAGGTGCCCTACGCTCCACTTTGACCGACTGGCAAACTTTACAACGGCTAACGTACCTTTTTACATCTGCCAGTCGATCATAGGTCAGTTGCGCCCCCATATGACCTGCGCGGGGGTCGTCATGGCACCGGAACAGCAATTGATCTCTTTCCGACCGGGGAATTACACGTCGCCAGGCTCGATCTTCCAGCTCCGGGTAACGACTTGGAAGGTGTTTCCACAAGACACCCTCCGACACCCTCCAGTCAGCGAATTGATCGGCCTCTGTGGTGACTTTTTCCATCATTCCCTGATACCACTTGTCTATTTGCGGTGGGACCTCCGCACTCTCCACTATGGGAACGGATCGCGACAATGCATCCGGAACCAAATGCTCCTTCCCTTTCCGGTGCACCACCTCGAAATCATACTGCTGAAGCCTCACCGCCCAACGAGCCAACCTTCCCGTAGGGTCCTTAATGTTACTCAGCCATACCAGGGAATAATGGTCGGTCACTACCGTGAACTTGGTTCCTTCCACATAGGGACGCAGTTTTTCGATGGCCCAAAGGACCGCCAAACACTCCTTTTCTGTCGTGGAGTACTTTCGCTCTGCCCCATTCAGGGAACGACTCAGGTAGCAGATAACCCTTTCACCCTCTGGGTGCGTCTGCGTTAACACTGCTCCCAACCCGTATCCTGATGCGTCCGTCTGAATGGCAAATGGCAGATCATAATCGGGGCACGTAAGTATTGGTGCAGAAGCGAGGCGCACTTTAGCTGCGTTGAAGGCACCCTCGCATTCCTCCGTCCACACGAACTTCTTGTTCTTCTTGAGAAGTCCCGTCAGTGGCGCCGTTAGAGTGACAAAATCTGGTATGAAGCGGCGGTACCATGAGATCATCCCGAGAAATTGTCGAATTCCCTTGACGTTGGTTGGACGAGGTATCTTAAGCATTCCTTCAACTTTCTCCGGGTCCACATGGAGACCTACCTCATCCACCACATATCCTAGATACTTAAGTTCAGGTCGACAAAATTCACACTTTTCTCGGGAGACCCGTAGCCCCGCCTCTCGCAGCCGACGGAACACCTCACGAAGAACCTGCAAGTGTTGGTCAAAGTCCGCCGTGACGATTATAACGTCGTCCAAATATACAAAAACATATGGCTCTAGCTGTGGCCCCAACACCTGATCTATCAGCCTCTGCCACGTTGCCGGGGCGTTCTGCAGCCCGAACGGCATCCTCCTAAAGTGGAACAATCCGCGACCAGGGACTGTAAACGCCGTGTACTTCATCGACTCTGCTGCCATTGGAACCTGCCAATAGGCCGACTTGATATCCATTGCCGATAAGTATCGTGCATTGCGTAACTTGTCCATGGTCGCAGAGACGTATGGGAGGGGATATGCGTCGCGTTCAGAAACCCGATTCAGTTTCCTGAAATCAACGCAGATGCGGAACTTCCCATCTTTTTTCCTTATCAGGAGGATAGGTGAGGACCAAGGACTAGAGGAAGGCTCAACTATGCCGGCTGCCAACATCTCTTGTAGTTCTTCATCAATTTGTTTCTGAACTGCTGGCGAGACCGGATAGTATCTTTGTTTAATGGGAGGTGAATCGGTTTTAATCACATGCTCCACCACTGAGGTGCAACCGATTCCCTCTCCCATCAACTCAAACTCCTCCTTCAATATCTCCTCCAACTGCCGCTCTTCTGGTCGAGTCAGTCTAGTCCGTCCTCGCAACGCCTCTACTCCTGCCACTTCTATGCATGGTGAGAAGTCCCACTCTTCCTCCCTTACGTCGATTCGGACTCCAAATGTTCGGCGGAAGTCCACCCCCAGAATCAATTCATGTGGTATTGAGGGAACCACCAACAGTACGCACCATCGAGTCCGTCCTTCCAAGGTCACCGGCGCCAAAACAGACCCAAGGATTGCTGCCCGAGCATGGTTTGCTAATCGGATCGACGGGATACTAGCTTCACGTAGCTCCACACCCTGAGCTCTCAACTGCTTCCACGTGTCCCCCCCGATAATAGAGTCCGTGGCTCCGGAATCGACCAATCCACAATACTTCCCACCGAATACCTCTACCCACAGATGTGGTTGAGAATCCCCGCCTTTCCGTCCCAGCACGTACTCTATCTTCGATGTCGCATCTACTGCTTCGGGCATTCCGGCGGAACTCACTATGCCCTCTAATGAGCTCTGCTCCCGTTTCCCGCAGATCTACGATTATCTGAATCCCCCGGCGCTTGACCACGCTGACCATTATGGCTCAAATTTGGTGGCCGCCCATAACCCGTACTACCCCGTGCCGGGTTACAATTTGGACATGCCGAACGCACCACACCATTTCGGCCGCATCCAAAACACCTCCTCTGCTCTCTGCACTCCCAAGAAGTATGACCAGGCCCGCGGCAATTCCAACACTGCAGCCCTCGAGGAGCTTCCTGCATGGCGGCTACGGCTCCTGCTACTTCCGTAAAAGCCAGGTCAGGCTCTAAAAGCTTATGTGTTCTTGGGCCAGGAGGAGGCACAAAAGATTCCACCGCCGTACGCGTTTCTTCCAATTTACGGCCGAATTCGATAAGTTGTGATATCGACTCTACCGTCTTGAGGCTAAGCTTCATTTTGTACAGCGGAGCTACGTTTCTGGGGATTACCCTCAATTTTTCCTCCTCTGACCATGGGATAGACAGCCGCCGAAATAGTCCTTCCATGGACGACACAAACATTCCCATTGATTCATCCCTTCCCTGCGTCCTGAGCCGTATCTCCTCCAAAAGACGGTCGTCGTAATCTGCTGGCAGAAATTCCGCACGCAACTCTCGTCGCAAGTCTCCCCAGCTTTGGCAGCGGTCTCTGTTGGCTCTATACCATATTAGAGCCTTACCCTCAAAGAGCTCTACCGCTGCATTATAAAGCTGTGACGAGGCGAGTCCCCTGGCGATTCGAAGCTCTTCTACCCGCTCTAGAAAAGCACTAACAGAACTCGATGCCTCCCCAGTAAATTTTACTCCCCATTTCGCCACATTCTCATGCTTGCCTCCTGTGGTGACCAGCTGGGCCGATGATATAATCGATGGTATCACAGAAACGTCTCCCCTCCTTCGCGAACTTCCCGCGAGAGATGGTTGCTATTCCTCCTCGATCGCAGGTCGGGGCGTCGAACAAGAACTCGGTTCATCTGATCCCACTATTGCCTTCCCCTCCGATTCTCGAGTACGGGGTTCTGCATCCTCTTCCATTTCTGGTGCCGATGGTGAACCACTGATGACTGCCCCTAGGGCCATCATCAGCCGCTGTCGCATTTTGTCCAGTACGGGAAGTGAAGCTTCGGGTGAATTCGCCATGTAACGCAGCCTCCTCATTCCAAAAGCTACCTTTGCCCGAATCTTTTGCACATCTCTGGTCTTCTTGTCTACCGTAGCCAGGCTCTCAACCTCCGCCACCTTCTCCTTCATGGTCTCCAGGTCCTCGTTGTATGGAATTGGATACTCCCTCGCCAGCAACGATTCATTCGCATCGTCCTCTGCTCGTAGCGCATCCCGTAGTGTCGTCCGCATAACATCGACCGTGGCAGTCGGCAACTCGCGTATCACCAGCTCATAGATCAGCTCATCCTTTGCGAGACGGTCGACCAGATAGCTCCCCGCTTTAGACATTTTTTTCTTTCTTTTAACTCTATCTTATTCACTAAATATATTATATTTTTCTTATATCCTAAATAAAACACCCCGCAAATATTTTTATTACACGATTCTAATAATATAATACATAAAATTCAATTCAAAAAACACTCACACTTCATTACTCACTCCCGCAAATTTGCACTTCACCCCTCAATCTCACACTCCTGTAAATTCACACTTTGCACTTCAAATTCACACTTTGCACTTCAAATTCACACTCCCGTAAATTCACACGTTAAACTTTAACCTTACACTCCTTCAAATTCACATTTCAATTAATCACTCCCGCAAATTCACACTTCCCACTCCGCGAATTTTCCACCTGTTTCACTTTTCACTATCTCTCGACGCGTTTCACTTATGTCTCACTGCACACTTTTCGACTTAACTCAGAACCACAATCACGTTGGGCGCCATTTATTGCAAATCAGTGATCATTTTTGGACATGGTCCAGCATCGAGGACATCTTTCACGATCCGACATTGTTTGGATTTCTCGCCGAATACTGCGTCCTTAAAACGAATCCTACTACTTTTACACATTCATTTAAATGATGATGGTTAATTTACGTTAACATATACGTGAGTGTGGTAAAATGTAACTTGGCTCGCAGGTGAAATTTTGGCGGGAGACAAACATTTGGTCAGGGTGAAATCCCGAATGACTACGTAGGAAAATCCTGATACGTAACAAGTTTCAGTGGCCGTTTTCTTGAGTTTGACACAAAATTTGATGCTAACACTTTGCTCGATCGTACGCTCCATTTTCACTCCGACAACGTTACTGAACACGTACTCCGCTCTCGCTCGATGCTATCTCTCCAAGCGCTTGGAGGCAACTGCTGCAGCCCGGTTCCCTTTACCTAGACCCCCACCCCCACTACAGCACCAGATACTGGTTAGCAGACGCTCTGACGGCGCGGGGCAGGCTCAGTCCGGTTACTTATTATTCAGACCCTGTATACTCTAAGTATCTCTAAGTGATAGGCAGAAAGTGACTGAAAAAAAACAAAAACATATAGCTTAAAGCCGGTAATGATGTTGAGGCCTAATATTACAATACTAATGCGCGGGTTCGCTTTTGGAAATATAGATATATAACCAACGTGCAGGACTTTTGATCAAGTTAGGATATTCTCTGTACTATATATAAATAATTTGAACATTATTTTTAACATTTATTCGTACATTTTTGAAAACGAAAGCGACCTTGTACAAACATTTTGAGAGAGCATAATAACTGTAGGGTTGTGGTCGAATACATCCTTTAGGACTCCAAAAAAATTAAATCACATTCTTTGCCCTCTGTTTTCGAGAGAAGTCATTAGATACATTCTAATTAATATATTTTGCCAAATAAACTAGCTAAAAATAAAATTCAATTAAAACAAAGAAACAAACCATTGAAATTAATTCTCATTATTAAAATGCTTTATATAACCTGAATATTCAGTTCTCGATAATTGGAACACTTCCCAGTTGATTCTCCGTGAATAATGTTACAAAATTGACTAGCAAATGAGCATTGAAAGAGAATCGATTTTAATCGGCTTTCAAACTGAAGCGCTGGCCTAAAGGATTAATGAAAATAATGTTTACCAGGATAATTAGTGGGATCAATGAGTGATAGCTATACTTATTGGCACTACCACTTGTTAGGAGCGTTGAATCTAATTTATACGCACGTCCCCATTAAATGAAATGGAATTGCGTTTATCTCTGTAGTACAAAGAATAAAGTATAGGCACATCAAGTTGCAATTTCATCAGCTTTATCGTTCCGCATTTCTTAACTGGTTTCAGACTTAGACTTAGCTTAATATTAGTTCCCTTTTAAAAATATGACATAATTAACGAAAAATTTCTCATCTAAGTACATACGCTGGGAAAATCTTGTGTATATTTACACAAAATCATGTAAATGCCAAATTACGGCAGCGTTTTTCTGAGTATCGGAACGCTCTTGCCAAGGAATGTAAATGCTAGCTAATACGCTACTCCATTATAAAACACATAAAATGTATGTATTTTGGGTTACCAATTTTTTTTTTTTTTTTTTTTTTTTTTTGTGGTAGGGAGGTGAAGGCATTTATGCCCGCCGAGTCTGGCAGTGTGGGACTCCCATGGAGGATACCTTTGGACTACCCACTAAACACCTCCCCTGTCAATCTGAGAACCTAGCCTGGAACCGTTTGACACATTACTTCGGGCCAGGTCTCGTTTTGTTACGCCGTGGGGCGCCTTCAAGCTGGGGAGTCCCTTTCCTAGCGGGAGGGGAGGGGGGAAGAGGAATTGCCAGAAGAGCGATCCCCCAGCCCCAGTGCCTCCGGCTGCTGTGAGTCCCTTTTATTTTTTAGGACTGCCCGAGCATAATGTGCCACCTGGTTCCATTTGTCAACCGATTCGAGCATCACCGCAACTATATTATCCGGGGTGAGCTCTCCCATCTCCCTGTAGAGTTCCCTTCGCAGCCTGGCCCATTTGGTACACGCAAAAAATGTGTGACAGGCGTTGTCCTCCTCTCCTGGGCAAAACCGACAATCGGGAGACCGTGACTTGCCGATCTTGTGCAGGTAAGACTGAAAACACCCGTGCCCGCTCAAAAGCTGGGTCAGATAGAAGTCAGTCTCACCATGTCTTCGATTTAGCCACGGTCTCACATCTGGGATGAGGCGCGCAGTCCACCTTCCCTTCGTGCAATTCCTCCGAGACTGCTGCCAATCGTTGAGCGAGCGTTGTCTCTCCTCGCGGTTGGGTTACCAATAGAATCCAAAACTATGATCCAGAATGTAACTGCACTTCTTGTAAGGCCAGCCATCAACTGTTACACACTTTCCAGTTCCACCATCCACCGTCTACGACCCATCATCATCAGCTATTGTCCGACTTCATTTGGTATCATCATATAGCATCATACGCCATTATTCATTATCGTCGGCCATCATCAGCTATCACCCACCAATAGTACCATCACCCACCAGTTTCCATTATTTTTAGCCATTATTCTTCTTCTCCGTAGCACAACACCCCCTCTCGGGCCTTCGCTTCTTGCAATAAGCGCCTCGAACTATTTTCGTTTATTGACCGCACCCTCGAATTTCAAAATCCGAGCAGCGATGAACTGTCTTTGTCGACCGTGTCACACCAGCGTTTTCCTCGATTTTCTCACTGGCTTCCAGCCTCGAGTTCTCCCAACAAATACCTTTTTTGGGTATCTGTCATTCTTTTATACGATTCATGTGCCCAGCTCAATGCAGCTTCCACTGTCTTAGAATCGTTGAGACCTCCAGCTCGTGAAAAATTTCACATAGCTCATGGTTGTATCGAACTCGCCATTTGTGCTCGTCTAACTTCACTCCGATTAATCGCCACAGAACCTTTTGCTCAAAGGCTTGCAATATATTTGCGGATGCTTGGATTAGGATCCATACTTCACACGCATAGCATAACACAGGTCTTATCACAAATTTATAAACCTGGAGCTTTGTTTTCCTATGTACTCAACCAAGCGCTTACATTTCGTCGGGCAGTGAACTTTTCTCTAAATTTTCCTGAAAACCGCTGAATACGCAAGCACGCAACTTTTCATTCCACAGAAGCACTTCCTCCCGGTTTCATCTCGTTTGCGCGTAAACGGAGAGAGCCAATAAACGATATTCTCCTGGGGGAAACAGGCTTTGCGGAAAAGTGAGCTGATTGCAGCATTCTTTTCTAGCTTTTGCCTACTAACTTACGCTTGCTCGTGAGACATGTTTTGCTGCTGCGTTTTCCGTCTTCCTTGCACACTTTCTGCGTTCATTATTATTTTCACGTCTACCACATACCCAGTATATGAGGCAACACGATTTTATGACAACTTCATAACTCTTATCATGCGAACGAACGCAAAGCGAGAAGCGGTATGGTTGCTCGCTCATTTATATTTTAGCATTGATGCCATTAGCTGTCGTAAGGCATGGTGATGCGTTTGCACGTTCACAACATCCCTATGCACAATAAAGGCCACTCTGGATTCTCGTTTCGGAATAAGCTTCCCACTTTTGAACATTGTGTGCGATATCATGTCTTCAGTATCATTTCGAGTCTAGCTCGTTTCCCGGATTGTCAGTATCTTTAATTTATATTAACTGGCCTATTGTTAAAGGTCCTTAATAGTGCCAGGGTAACTGAGTGATCGGACATTCCAGGATCGAATTTCAAAATCCTTTTTTCCATTTGTGAGGTCGTTGCCATAAGTCCAGTTCGTTCCAAGACTCTTGTGCAAGTTTCGAAACAGTGTACAGTTTTCTAGTGGCGGAGAGTTAGTCCATTGCTTAACCTTATTCTGGTGGTATGGTTTGTTATTTTCGATTCCGTTATCAGTTGTGAAAGACTCACTCTTATTTCCCCACAAAGGAGATGAAAGTAGGATTTAGTAGCGGAGCTGTAGATGCATTTACAGTTGTAGTTGATTATTTTGTTTATTTGATATCCACAGGGGGTCTCCCCATAGAGGGAAGTGGCCCCCGAAAAAAATAAATTTCATCAAACGTAGCCAATATGGGTGTAAAATGAAAGGTCTTGATAAGAGCTTTTCAAAATAAGTCTTAAACTATCATTTTTTGCTTCAAGGCACACAGGGAGGGGAAAAACACGAAAAATTTGTGTCTTCCCCCTCGCGATTAGACACCTGTGATCTGAAGAATCTGAAAAAAACTATGCGGGAAGGTGTTTACGAGCACAACAACAAAAAAAAGACGTCAGAGTTCACTCAACCTTGTTAATAATAGCATGATCTTCGAGTTTAACATTTTGGCCAATAAAATCGTATAGGTACCTTTAAACTCAAGGAAATTCGATTTTTAAATTTTCTTATAAAAGTTCCTTAAATTCTGTTAGTTAGATAAAAATTGAATGATATACACGGAAGTTACAGCAATTTGAAATTTCTCTAATTACAACAACAAAAAAATATGATTTTGTTACTTTATTAACTTTTTACCGAATCAGATACAGTTTTGATTTGATCGACTTAATGTTTTCAAATAAGATCAATAACATAAATTTTATTGGGAGTTCATGATGAACTCTATTTGCAAATAGAGAAACAATTAATTTTCTTTTGAACGTATACATCTCTTTGACATGTTTCTTAAGCTAATTCGGTGCTGGTGACTGTATTTCGTAGAAGTTGGGTACAAAACCCTTCTGACATTCCCAATTTTTTTTAAGTCTTCGGGCTTTGCTATGTTGTGTGAGAAGACGCGTTTCGACTCCTTTGAGTCATCTTCAGTATCACTGAAGATGACTAAAAGGAGTCAAAACGCGTCTCCTCGCACAACAAAGCAAGACCCGAAGACTATTCAAGAAAAAAGAATTCACTGTTATCAGCATCTCTCGGTATTTAATGTCCCATTTTTGGGGAACCTTCTTGGGTAATATTCTTCATTTACCTTGAAAATTAGTCTAAGGATACCTTAGATTTATTATGATTGACATACAGTTTACGTCATAAGGAAGCTACTAGTGATGGAAAACTATCGATAGTCGGCACTATCGATAGCACTCGATAGTTTTCAATAAACCATCGATACTTGCTCGGGATTCCCATTCGCAACTTCAAATTGCCGCCGTAACATCTCCACCTTTCTTTTTTGCCCCTGTATACTTACTTATTTTTATTTCCATTTAACGATTTCCCCATAATTTTTATTTCCCCACCATCTCCATCCTATCCTTTTCCCTTATTTTCAATTACAAAAAAAAATAGTATATAATAATAATTTTAATTTTACCACTAACAACATTACATTCATTGATTCCCCTAACAAAACTTCATTCAATACATTTTCCCTAACAAAACCTAATTCCTTCCTTCATACTAACTAATTTTATTCATAAGCTCCCACTAACAAATTTTATTTTTCATATTAACAAAAATTCATTCACGTTTCAGTACAAATAAATTTCATTCCCACGCCCATAAAGAAAGAGTTGAAGTTGTAATTCAATGAATGGGAATTCAACAGAAGGCAGCTCCGTTGGTAGCGTCATGGATTCTCAACCGAAAGTCTGCTGGGACCCTGGGTTCAAGATCCACATGTGCAGGAACGCACTCTTTTTGGAGTATCGACAAAAGCAATAGTTTCCGTATATATACCTTGGTTATGCAAATCGCCATTTATGCAAAATGGAAATTATTGCGTTTGTCGGTACGAAAAAGATGTGTGGTAAGCGGAATCAAAGTGTAATGAACTTCGATTACGTTTACGTGGACGAAAGTTTAAGTGTCCGAATACAATTTTAACTTGAAGGCACAATCATAATTCGACGTGTGTTGTGAGAAGATTTCAGCTTCGATATTAATGAAATAAATGAAACCTTTAAATAAAAAAGGAATTAAAAAGGAGTGATAAAAAAAGAAAAAACGAGGAATATCAAGGCGTTTAGCCTAGAGCGAAGAAGAACGAAGAAACAGCGCCGGAAAAAAAGTGTGAAGTTACAAAAAGTGGCCGTTTTACTATCTTTCTTTGATTTTTTTAACATTACAGAGATTTCAACATTAATTTACAGTGGCCCCACGCTTCTTTCTTTGTCTTTCGTGGAGCGCTCGGAGTTTTGCAGGAAAGGAAGTGAGTATAGATTTGACTTTTTCTCTACTTTTTTGCATTATTTCACATTACGTTATTTTTCATTCATTTTGTATATTTAGTTAACCTTCGTTTAATTTATATTTCCTTAAATTAGATCTTGAAGGGACGGATTAGCTTTTGAGTGTTTAAATTAATTTCTTCTTTTTTGCAAAATTTGCGAATTGTTTTTCTATAAATTTTCTTATTTTTGTTAAATAAAATGGCCATGTCTGTGTGAGGAAAAATAGCATTTTTCATTTCTTAAAATGACCTCCTCTATTCCCGTCCGTTTCCCTTTGTGTTAGTTATTATATGTAAGGTTTCTCAGCACGAGCAGAGGGTGTCCCAGAAGACCCACGACACGACTGAGCGCTGGCCGGCGTCAGTATGTCACCCCGGGTTACTTACCCCTCTGCTGTAACATAATGTCTGCAACTGCGGTTGTAACGATTACTCGAATCGAATTATATCTTGCTATTAAGCACATTAAGTTTTTGATATTAGAATTTATTTGACTGATTTAATTGATTTATTTTATATATAATAATATAATTTGATTTGTCCTGCCCTGTCATACTGGAAATTCGCGCTAAATCAACAGACGCAGCCGGTACTGATAAAAACTTCTCCAGGCCTCTGAGAGACTCTTGTATGGTGTCATGTAGAGCCTTTATTGCTGCCACTGATGGCCTTTCATTAGCATGAGATGGCTGACTCATCAATTTATTGATGAGCGTCGCTACCAATCATCGCCGGTTGTCGTACCTTTCCTTCAAAGTTGTCCAGGCCGCCTCGTAGTTGTCATCCGACAATGTAAAATTTCGAATCAAAAGCTCCGCTTCTCCAGTGAGACCAGCCTTGAGATACCATAGCTTCTGGCACTTGGATATCGATTGGCTATGCACCATTTGCAGGAACAAGTCGTGGAATTGTTTCCATTGTAAATAGTTCCCATCGAAAGAGGGGAGCTTTATTTTTGGCAGAGGCATGGTAAGAGGAGTCACAGGCAGAACCGCCGAGGCAGGTGTGGTGCTGAGTTCATCTATTTTCAATCCCAGACGTATGACCCAATCTTGGGTAAGCTCTTCCAAATGAATGTGCTGTTGCACGTTAAAACCATACGCTTCAGGATCGTCATGGACCTTGAAGATTTGCTGGGGATATTCATCCAGTTGTTGCCAACCTCGTTGGAGAGTCATTAGTTTACTCTTGCACCAGATCTGAGTGACCTCCTTTAAGTCCAAACGGTCGATGATCCTCCTCAACGAGCCTGCCATGACTTCGTAGCGACGCAGAATTCTAACCACATTGGCAGCTCTTGGTGCTGAGGCTTCTGCAGTGTAGTTCTTGCCCTCGCTATCCTGAGTTTCGGTCCTTTTTGGTGGCTGGTCCCCGGTTGGCGTATCCACGAGTGTTTTGGCATGCATTAGATCGTGGATGTGTTGCTGGTAACGGAGGTAGTTGCCTTTGGTAGTGTCATATATATGTTGGGTGAAGTACTCGTGCGACGAAGCGACCTCCAGTAGGGATCAGGTGTGAGTATAGCCTCGTTCAAAATCAACCAACGCAGTCTCTAGTCACCGCAGTCGTTCCGCATAATACCCGGCTTCCTGCTTCCTTGAGAGCGAATCCTTCTTGTAATTTTGGATGACGCCTTCGACGATTCGAGCCAATTCTTTTAGGTCCCTGATCAGGCGATCCACATTCGCCATCGCGTAGAAAGTCGGAAAACGGCTGGAAATAGAAAGCGCGGATACACCATAACACTACACTTAACACCACACAGCACGACGCAACCTGTTCACTAGGGAAGAAACAATTAATTAGAGATATGTACTGCAAAGTAAATACCAAGGCTAATCTCGGCGGGGGCCTCGAGATGTTGCTGTCAGGGCTCTTTCGTCCTGGCAGTTTATTATTTCCTTTGATAAAATTCCGTTCCTTAACATCTCAAAGACGCTTCTTTATAATTAAGAGAGAATTGAATCAATTTGATTTTATTTATGCTCAGCGAATTCAATTACACCTTGGTTGTTACAATACAAAAAACGGAAATTTTTACAAACTTTGATACAGATCTCGTTTTACAAATATGCTACTTAACGAGTTCAACAAAATTATTCGACTGAAATGATCAATCCACCGAGCATTTTACCCACGTTCGAACTGCCAACGCGATTTGCTGAACAGACAAACCGCGTCAGAGAAAAGAACGCTGAATTTGCGTCCTTTCGCCGGCATGCCTACCTTTGTTCATAAAATGTAACCTAATCTCTTCGATAACGGATCCACTACAAGGACAAATGCACTGGCTGAATGTGCATGGTTCAGCAATTTGGCCGGGAAATGAAAATAGCAATTCGAATTATAGTGTGTGGCAAAATTTAGTATTCATGAATATTGAATTGAATTAAAATATTTGAACGAATAAAATTATTGAATTTGTATCAAATGCCGGCGAAAACCAAATTCCATTGTTCTTAAAGGGAGCAGTGAATGATTGATCAGTCGATCGGTGAACTGAGTTAAAATAATCGATCAATTGATAAATCAATCGAATTGATTACGAATGAGCTAATCACTACGGTGAAGTAACCTTAAATAACTAAGCGTTGATGTTGCCTGATCAGGCCATGATGGGTGCTCAGGGGTGTCAGGAACTATACAGCCCCCATCAAGTTGTAATTTTAGCTTCATGTTGTCAATCGCGAGCTTAACAAACTTGTACGTTGAAGTAGCCGTCAATTTAACTTTGAGGCTCTTGCGTTCGTTGAAATCTCTCCAGCGTCTGGGACGTCATGTAAATGTTGAGGTACAGTATTCTTTTTGTATCCGACTCTTCTACAGTCGGGGCAATCTTTCTCACAGAATGGACAGTCTCTGTGGAAATGGATATCGGCACACTTACGGTACAGAAATCTTGCTTTTATAGCGTCAGTGTGCTGCATTCTTCTCGCTTCTTCTTCTGGTGGTAGCTTGTTTGCATTCTTCTCCAGCTTCCTATAAACTGTATCCGACTCTTCTACAGTCGGGGCAATCTTTCTCTCAGAATGGACAGTCTCTGTGGAAATGGATGTCGGCACACTTACAGTACAGAAATCTATAAAAAGTGTCAGTATTTCTTTCTCAGATATGCTTTCCCGGGACTAAACCATGGATTATTCAGCCTTTAAGTCACTCTGCCGGTTTGCAAAGTTGACACAATCGTGAAGTTTAAGCTTGGCACTACCATATGATTTTAAGTCGGCACATCTTCCATCAGCTCCTGATGCTTTAATTTTGTCAATGATTTCTCCAAAGCCAATGGGTCTTGTATTTACTTCAATCACTGCACGAACATAAGAACCTTGAAGTGTTGACACCTTAAGTTGACCTGCGAACCCTATTCTTTAAAGCATTCATTAACATCTTTCTCAGTCATCAGAAACTTGTATCTGAGTGAAAATTTCGACTCCTAATGACTGAAAATCCGCTTAAGCTTCTTGACAGCGTCATCGAAGGGGATCATCGCCTTCGTCTGTAAGAGAATAGTGTTTGTGAACCTCTGGTAATCTGATGTTGATAATTTCTCTGTAGGTAGGTCAACTCTTCCTGAGTTTGTCAGCAAGCAGCAGCTGCCGTTACGAAAGGGGACTCATAATGCGCGTACCACAAGTCAAACGTCAAGTTGTCTTCCGCACTGTATGAAAATTTCTCCATACGATCCGCCAGATTGTTGTGCAATGATGTTACCGCTGGGGCTGCCAACGCAACGGCTGATGCTGAGTCACCACTGAGACTGCCGATGGTTGATACTGAGTCAATTTTAGGATCAACAACGTGATTGTAGTGTCCGCTTTGCTTTACTGCTCAGCCATTTGTTGGGCGAATTTGTTTTGCTTAGCATCCGATTTGCTTTGCTGCTCAGACATTGCTGTAATTAACGCCTTAACTGCATCCATATCGATTCCTTTCAGCAAGACGCACACAGAAAAGTTGCCATTCATTTTTCCGTGAGCTTAGGCTTAACCCTGCCACTCCTTGATGACAAGCCCCCTTCCGCCATGATCGATGTTACCATCCCAACAGTTTTGTTACAGAAACTCATCTGGTCCTGGAGCTTAAGTTACTTTTTTCGTGGTAAGGAAGTGAATGCCATTTACGCACTGTGTGGGACTCCCATGCGCGACTGGAAGACCCACTAAACACCTCCCCTTTCAACCTGAGAACCCACACATTACTTCGGGCCAGGTCTCGTTTTCTTACGCCGTGGGACGCCTTCAACCTGGGGAGTCCCTTTCCTAGCGGGAGGGGAGAGGGGAAGAGGAAGTGCCAGACAAGCGATCTCCTAGCCCCAGCACCTCCGGTTGCTGTGAGTCCCTTTTATATTTTAGGACTGCCGGAGCATAATGTGTCACTTGGTTCCATTTGTCAACCGATTCGAGCATCACCGCAATTATATTATCTTCGCAGCCTGACCCATTCTGTGCACGCAAAAAATGTGTAGCAGGCATTGTCCTCCTCTCATGGGCAAAACCGACAATCGGGGACCGTGACTTACCGATCTTGTGCTGGTAAGACTGAAAGCACCTATGCCCGCTCAAAAGCTGGGTCAGATAGAAGTCAGTCTCACCATGCCTTTGATATAGCCACTGTCTCACATCCGGGATGAGGCACGCAGTCCACCTTCCCTTCGTACAATTGACGCAAGACTGCTGCCAATCGTTGAGCGAGCGCTGTCTTTCCTCACGGACAACCATCTTCCTCGCATCCTCATTTCGGCGCAGGTAAATAGCGCGGCACTCTCTAGCAATTATACAATTATGTGTTTCAGAAGCGAGGTATCGATTGTTTCCTGCCCAGCCATCCTGGCCCTATTTAACTAAAAGCTTTTAAGCAGAAGTTTACTTTCTTTTATGTTTGGGAGGTGAATGCCATTTACGCACCGAGTGTGGGACTCCCATGCTCGCAAGAAGGCGACTGGACTACCCACTAAACACCTCTCCTGTCAACATGAGAGCCCAGCCTGGAACCGTTTGACACATTACTTCTGGCCAGGTCTCATTTTGTTACGCCATGAGGCACCTTTAAGCTGGGGGATCCCTTTCCTAGCGGGAGGGTAAAGGGGAAGAGGAAGTGCAAGAAAAGCAATCCCCCAGTTCCAACACCCGCAGCTGCAGTAAGTTCCTTTTATATTTTTGGACTGTCCGAGCAGAATATGCCACCTGGTTATCCTCTCCCGTTTCCCTATAGAGGTCCCTTCGCAGCCTGACCGATTTTAGGCACGCAAAAATTTATGGGGCAGGCATTGTCCTCCTCTCCTGGCCAAACCGACAATCGGGGGACCGTGACTTACCAATCTTGAGGAGCTCAGACTGAAAATACCCATGCCCGCTCAAAAGCTGGATCAGATAGAAGTCAGTCTCACCATGCCTTAGATTTAGCCTCGGTTTCACATCCGGGATGAGGCGCACAGTTTGTGCCAAACGTTTTCGGTATACCTCTTTGCTGAGAGCGTCGCCCCATACCTCTCCTCCGTACAGTAGCACTGACCCTACAGCACTTATCAAGAGGCGTCTTCTTGATGGGCTGGGTCCCCCTACATTGGCCATAAGTCGCCTCAGAGCCGATATTCCTGAAGATACCTTCGCAGCTGTTGCCCTGATTTGCTCAGAGAAACTCATCTTCGAGTCGATCAGTAGCCCCAGGTACTTCACCGCTGGTTTCGATTCGATTTGTATGTCTCCAATACTGATCATCCTTACTCTAGGGATTCTCTTTTTTGTCAAGATGACCACTTCAATTCTCTCCAGTGCTGAACGAGACCGCGAGCAGTCATCCAGTCCCTCACTCGGCGCATGAGCATACCTAGCCTAAGTTGCGCTTGTTCAACGGTGCGTCCAGTGACCACAGCTGCACTATCATCGGCATAGCGGACCAAGCACGACTTATCTGGCATCTCAAGTCTCAGCAACCCGTCGTACAACACGTTCCACAGGTCTGGACGAAGGATAGATCCCTGAGCAACCACCGATGTAATTTCCATCCTTCGTTGGCCCTGTGACGTATCGTAGAGCAGGCTTTGGTCCTTTAGGTAGTTCCTTAAAAGCCGCATTAGATATTCTGGAACTTGAAAAGAGTTTTCCAGCGTATCCAGAATATCCACCCATCTAGCGGCGTTGAAGGCATTTCTGACGTCGAGTGTCACCAACAGGACGATCCAGCGTTTGGCGCGACTATATGCCTCTGCCTTTTAGACTGCGTTCACCACCTCTGCAATCGCATCAATGGTAGAACGTCCTGCTCTAAAGCCGTACTACCGAGGAGATAGGTCCCCAGCAGCACGAATTGCGTCAGTGAGTCTACCCTTGATGAGTTTCTCTAGCACTTTCCTAGCCGTGTCTAGCATGCATAACGGGTGGTATGCAGACGGCAATCTGGGATTTCCCTTCCCCTTTCTGATCAGCACGAGCTTTGGCACCTTCTACCGTACCGGGGAAACCCCGTCCCGTAGGCAAGCGTCAAATTTGCTGAGCAGCAAGTCAGGATAATGGTGATAGACGAGCCGCAACACCATCTGGACCTGGAGCCTTCCTCACTTTCAATGAGAGCACTGCCTCCTCCAGTTCTAGCTGTGTGAAGAGTGGGCACTCGACTGCTGTTTCACCATGGACAGCGAGATGGGCAGGGAAGAGTCCCCACACTATCACGTCCATCTTTTTCGTGTCATGTATACACGGCTTTCGTAGGGCACCAAGCTTCCGTATGACCAGTTTGTAGCCAAGGGCCTACGGATCCTTGTTCACATTGTCCACTAGGTCTTGCCAGCAGCGAGACTTGCTACTGCTGATCAGTTTGTGAAGGCATTTCCTGGCCGATTTTTATGCTGCCATCCAGTTGCATGCCTCGTCACCGTTTCGTGCCCGTTGACCCTTAAATCGAAGCTTGTGACACTCCCTTCGATTTTCAGCGATTTCAGTTGACCACCAGTACATGGGGGGCTTGCCGTGCTGGGGTCTTTGACGGGGCATAGAAGCACAGCAAGCAGTCCGTCCCCTCCGAAGCTCCCTGCAGCGGCTCAACGAACCTCTCAACGTCCATCCTTCCGATGTTCCATTCATTTGTAGAAAGCCGAGAGCATGGACGTTGGGAGTCTGCATCACTTGCCTTAGGCAGAACGCATTGATGATCACTGGCTGAGTAGTCCTCTTATACTCTCGAATTGTGTATCCTCCGTACTGAGGACTCCGAGGCGTATGTGACGTCCGGTATGGTTCCCTCATAGCCAATACGGCGTATTTCCGGAGTTCAGTACGACGAGGGCCGTCCTGGCTGCCATTTCCAGGCAGGACTTTTATTATGGTGTTGCTCACTCAGCAGCAAGAAGTCGGCTTTCATGTCCCTCACAAACTGCTCAAGCAGATTTTGGGTGGTTGAACCGCGGTATAGGTTTAGCTGCAGGATGCAGTTCTGATTTTGCCTTGGCTAGGAACACCCGGCAATTTCCTGAGCCCAAGACGCGTCCAAAATCATGTCTTGGATCAACATCCTTGCAAAGAATACAGTGTGCCTCCTTCGTACACTCTTTTCTTTTATGTCCCGTTTCACCGCATTTGTAACATAGGGAACTCCTATCGGGTCCTTTGCATACTTGTGTAGTGTGACCATAACCAAGGCACTTGAAACATTGAAGAGGCGTTGCTCTTCACCGTATCCTACAGACAACCCACCCTATACGTACTTTGCCCTTGTTCAGGAATTGTTCGGCGTCCTTTTCGGTCAAGTCAACTATGGCCATGCGTTATCCCCTGTTATTTTCTGGTGTCAATCTCGCTTTGATGCTTCCCACGCTAGGGGACTCCCTTTTGATGGCCTCTTCTACCTCGGCGAGATCCGTGATGCAGTCACTGTCTCGTATTTCGATCGTTGCCATCGGCTCGAGCGGGGCTATAGTTGCGGTTTTGCCGAGGACTTTCATTACTGCGTCGCAGAATGCTTCTTTATTGCCGGCCTCTGCTCCGGATTCGACCAGTATGTGGCCCGACCACGTTGGTCGTACTACTTTAATGGTAGTATTGGTGTCTTTGGTCCTTACGTTTCCCCTGATGTCCCGCAGTACCTAGGCGTAAGATCGGCCATCTTGGGGCTTTACAAGCAGTGCCTGCTGCCGATGTCTTCGTCGGGACTTCTGCCTCTCCTGTTTTGCATCAGGTCCTTTTTCTGATTGGGCGTCCGTGCGAACTTTACTTTCTGTCTTCTTTCAAGGAGTTTCTGTGCGGCTTTTTTCGCTCCTTTTGTAAGCACTGTCTGGAACCCTGATATGGGGTTCCAAGCCCAACAAGTGCCTCTTCCTTCCATCTTTTATCCCGATCTCCTTCGATTGGGCTAGACGCCATTCTTTTATTGACTTTTAACGGTGGAGCTATCTGCACGTCGCCTTCAGATTTCACCCCAAACGCCTCTTAAGCCTTCTGTTCGTGTTCGGCCCTAAGCCAGCTCCTCCGATAGTCCCCTATGCGATCTAGGAGCCCCTCTGGTTCAAGGAGCCCAACGTTTACTGCTTTGCTGATTTTTGGGGAGTCGCATGC
This sequence comes from Odontomyia ornata, assembly GCA_963969285.1. Taxonomy (NCBI): domain Eukaryota; kingdom Metazoa; phylum Arthropoda; class Insecta; order Diptera; family Stratiomyidae; genus Odontomyia; species Odontomyia ornata. The sequence goes on from OZ017741.1 coordinate 8,067,878, forward strand.
ATATTGTTTTCTTTTCAGAACATCTCCAGCTTTTCGGAGTAGCCTTTTTCTTCGTATCGCTGGACGGCAATTGTTATCGCGTTGCGTTTCTAAATGCAGTGTTTCTGCCACATTTTCGACGTTGGCGGTGCAATCACACGGTGTCTGGTCACTCGTTGCTTTTAGTGCTGTAATCTCCTCGATGGCTTCAGGATGTTTTTTGCTATGTCGGGATTTACGATTCTCGCATTGGTCGCCCCGGTAACGATCGGAGCAGTGACAATCGAATTTTCGGTGCTCTTTATATTACCTCCACCACTCAAACACCTGAAGCGTCCGGCAGAGCTTCCCGCTTTTCCTTAATAGGACGCTCGGGCGTTCGTATCATTTTTTTTCTGCGCCCGAACGCTGTAGGAATCTCAGTCTGAACCAGACTGTCTGCTATTCTCCGTTTTTCATCTGCCTTCACTGACATTGTGTCATTCTTTGTTTTTGTCGTGGTTAGTACCGCTCTCGATGTACTGTTAACATCGTGGCTGCAACCAAAGTTTGCGTTGTCGTTGTTATTATTTTTTGTTTCTTTTTTTGGTCTTTTGATTTTAGTTGCTCCAGTTTTGTTGGGTCCCCCCGGAGCCACTATCTCCGTTCGTGTGTGTAGTCGCCTTTTTGGTCCCATGGTTATCTTTGTAGAGCAGGGAGGCCATGCGAGGGTTGGCACAAGCCCTTATGGGGACAAGTGCTCAGAGCCAGAGCAGCGCTGATCGGGAGTCCGTCTCAACCGAACCTACACCACCAACCCAATGGTGCGAGCTTCAAACGTACTCCGAGGCCTGCCAAGATATTACCGGGACGGAGACGGTATGATAGTTGAATTGGAGCCGTTCACACACGAGTTTCACCTTGGCGCTACTGTGTAAAGCAACTAGGTCCAAACCATCACAGCCCAAAGCATCAATTCCAGTTCGTTGTCCAGAGCGTAGTCCAGATCCGATCAGAGTCGTTCCCTGTCATCCCAGGAGGGAGCCTCACGGCGCTCCTCATATCCTGCGGGATAGAGCTTAAGTTACTATGGAAGTAAAATTAAATGCAGAAAAGACTAGAGGGGATTATATTTTGGCGGATTTTCAACATTTTTTACTTTTTTATTATAAGAACGGTACACATATGGTTATTTCGCTGCTCGTTTCCAGAGATGAATTCCAATAACTCAATCGGCCATCAAAGTATTACATAAAGTCTCGTACTTAGCCTTCCCCTCCTCAATTAAGATTTACATAGTTGACATATTTTACAACAACACCACAATTTCCGCAGTCATTTCATTTCTCAAAAAATCGGTGTCATAAAAACAAAAATTAATATTATGAATTTAATAGAAAATCAAAATCAATTCTTCTTATTTCCTGCAATGTAAATATTGTTACATGTACAAATAATTCTGCGAGCTACTGTCGCAATTGTTTTCACAACAATGAAGAACACGAATTCACTCGAAACCACGAGAACCCAACAAGCATGATCAACATCTGCAAGTGACGTCACTCCATTCATTAATTTGCACGAATCAACCAGGTACCTCTCGGTAGAACATTCGCCAATGTGCGAGAAATGGGTGAATAGGTAGAGACCCTATATAAAGGCGAGCTGAATGAATGGGGGGGATCATCATTCATTCGACCGCGATAAGAACTGCGATTGTGTGTGGGAAGCGATATTATTCGAGTAGTAGAAAAGTGATTTTCGTAATAGTGAAGTGATTTAGAAGACAATTGCGATAAGAAATTTATGGACAAGTGTTAGATTTTTCATAGTGAAAATTAAAATTTGTGAAAAGTGTTAACTGATTATTGTGCATTTTATTTAATTAAATAAACTCTTTTAACTTAAATTAAAAGACATTGCGTTTTCACTTTCCCGGAACATTAAAATTATTGGCCGCGAACCAAAAACACGCGACAATATTTTTGTCTATAAATAAATTAGAATCCTCAATACTCTCCTCTCATTTACATCCTGCGGTAAAATCATCAAATTGAAGGACATTTTTTTATCAGTCCTTTTTACAGGTCAACAGTCGTTATGGTATTGAGTTTCCCAAATAAAATAAAATTCCAGACTTGATGGGTTTTGTTTTTATTTTTATGATTCTCGAAAAGAATATTCCAGACAGGCAAGGAATTCCAAAGGAACTATTCTGTCTCGATATCCTGGCGAAGGGTAGATAAATTTTATTGGAAATCCTTAAATATACTTTACTAAATGTTTTCTTTGCGTAGGCTTGGAAATGTGTTGTTGCAGAAAGAACTGTGGGCTTAGGCAGCAATTCTTGAAACTGCGGCAAAGGAAAAAGCTATTTTTGAAGCTTAGTCGCCAAAATAGGTAGTAAAGGAATATTTGGTATGGTTCAGTTCTTTTTTCTCTGGGATCTTTTCATGGTTCCAATTGTAAGATTTGAATAAGGACTCAAGATACATAAAATCTGCAATGACTATTTATCAAGCTTTCATTATTGGTTTAATGACTATTTACTATGGTTGTAAGATCCTTCCATATTTTAGGCGCCTAGTCAACAAACTTATGTTCCCGGTAATAATTTCAACAAGTGATGACGCCATTAACACATTTTCCGCTCATATAACAAATGAAAAGTGCCATTAATAAACCCAGTCCACATGAAATCCTTCTCGTTCGTTCTTCTCTATTCCATCGTTAAAAGGAGTCTTTTAATTAAACCATGAACATTATTTTGGAGATCTGCTCTCACTTTTATGTCGGTGTCCTGTGAAAAATAATAAATTTTTTCTTTCTGGCTTAGGGAAATGTCAGGAAGGCGCTCAACAAATAGGATTTGAAGATTTCATCTCCGCACCCGAAAGAAAGAATCCCCACGAGGTGTTGACCATGAAAGAGGATAATCCGCATGATAAACGAAATGTGTACACATTGTTCGAAAAATGGCACTTACGTACACCTGGGAAAGCCATCAGATGACGACACAAAGGAAGGTGCGCTCGCTCCTGTGCGTCGTTATTCGTTATCCCTTATCAGAAATGGTTTTCTTTAATTCGTTTTTCCATCTATTCTCGTGTCGCTGTTGTCGTTCACGTCCTGGCCCTCGAGCATGGGAAATCTCATCTCACCTTTTTGGGCTTTATCTTTGTTTGACCACCCATACAATATGTGTTGATGTTGACATTGTTGAGGTAAAAAGCTTCCAAATGGGAAAATAATTCAAATGTGGAGAGTGTTAAGTGTTGGCCATGATGGAAAACAAGCGCTATTACTCTCGAGTTAAATGGTTGGGAAGGATCCTGATGGACTGCTACAATCTGTGGAGGGTTGCTGAGGGGTACAATTGCAAACCATCGTGTAGGTGTGTTTTCATTTCCGCATGATTTGATAAATGAAATATTTAATGTATTTTATTTTGATAACAGTCCACATGATAAATATAGAACCATAAATTACATACATACTGAAATTGAATTCCATGTTTTGAAAACGATTCGAAACGCCAATTTTACATATATCATTGGGTTCACCCAATCAAGGCAACACTTTGTGCCTCGTAGCTGCATCCGAATTTACCTTTGCGAAACGGTTCTAAAAGCACATTTATTTTTAATTCTACTCGATTTAAAAACATCACTTTGTTGTTTATATTTCTAGAATTCTTTTTGCTCCATTGTTAAGAAAAATATCCTCAAGATTTTCCTCGAAGAATCCATGGATCAAAGTATAAATTTCTATTTATCTGGCAAATTCTCTTGTGAATAAACGGTTTTGGATGATTTCGCTTAAGGCAAGAGTATTGTAGAGGGATTATGAGGAAAGCCATTTTGGAATCAATCAAAAAAATTTTCATGAAGAGTTTATAGGAATTATTCTTTTCTTGGAAGTAGAATATTATTAGGTTGTGTAAGATTTTTTGGGTTTTCAATGTCCATGAAGGGCAGTAGAACAATTTTTTTCTGGTTGGGAGATGAATGTCATTTACGCACAGAGGGTGGGACTCCCATACTCACAAGAAGGCAACTAGACCACCCACTAAACACCTTCTCTGTCAACCTGAGAACCCAGCTTGGAACCGTTAGGCACATAATTTCGGGCCAGGTTTCGTTTTGCTACGCTGTGAAGCACCTTCAAGCTGGGGGATCCCTCTTCCACCAGGAGGAGAGAGGGGAAGAGAAATTGACAGACAAGTGATCCTCCAGCCCCAACTCCCCGGCTGCTGTGTGTTCCTTTTATCTTCTAGGTCTACCCAAGCATAATGCACCACCTGGTTCTATTTGTCAACCAATTGGAGCATCACCACAATATATTATCCGATGTGAGCTCTCCCGTCTTCCTGTAGGGGTCTTTTTGTAACCTGCTCTATTTTGCGCGCGAAGAAAATGTTTTGCAAGCATTGCCTTCTTCTCTTAGGCAAAACTAACGATCGGGGGACCAGGACTGACCAATCTTGTGCAGGCAAAACTGAAAACACTCATGCCCGCTTAAAAGCTGGACCAGATAGAAGTCAGTCTCATCATGCCTACGATTTTGCCATGGTGTGACATTCGCGATGTGGCGCGCAGTCCGTCTTCCCTTCACGCAATTTACCCAATACTGCTGCCAATCGTTGAGTGAGCGCTGTCTCTCCTCGTGGACAACCATCTCTCTCACGTAATCGTTTCGACGCAGGCAAATAGCGCGACGCTCGCTAGCAAGGAGCGCAACAGGAATCACGCCTGCAATAACGCTCGTCACCGAATCAGGCACTGTCGGATACGAAAGTGCAATCCTCAGTGCTCCTCTTCTATGCACCTGTGCCAAACGTTTTTGGTATACCTCTTTACTGAGGGCGTCCCACCATATTTCTGCTCCGTACAGCAGCACTGGCTCTACAGCACTCATCGAGAGGTTTCTTCTTGATGGTATGGGTCCCCCTACGTTAGCCATAAGTCGACTCAGAGCCTATATTTCAGAAGCAGCCTTCTCAGCCGTTGCCCTGACTTGCTCAGAGAAACTCATCTTCAAGTCGATCAGTAGCCCCAGGTACTTCACCGCTGGCTTCGATTCGACTAGTATGTCTCCAACACTGATCATCCCTACTCTAGGGATTCTCTTTTTTATCAAGTTGACCACTTCGGTTTTCTCCAGTGCTAAACCGAACCCGTGAGCAGTCCTCCAGTCTCTCACTCGGCACATTAGCTTACCTAGCCTAAGTTGCGCTTGTTCAACGGTGCATCCTGTAACTAGAACCGCAATATCATCCACACAGCTGATCAAACGCGACACATCTGGCATCTCCCGTCTCAGCAGCCCATCTTAAGACACGTTCCACAGTTCTGAACCAAGGATAGTGTAGCAAATTCCAATGTGAAGTGATGTCTATGAGAATCAACATCAAAAATATCTTGGTCAGCAATTCGACATTACAGAAAAACAAAATTCCCATATGTTGATTCTCATAGATATCACAACCTAAAGTTCATCATTGTACATCAAAATTCTTAAAGTTCTTGTTTCAAGACAATAAATTGTACGTGCATCGTGGAGCTGTAATTGACACTTGTTTTGTCTAGCGCGCTTCGACATGTCTTGTCGATGTGCGCTAGACAAGATTCAGATGTGGATGCAACGTGATCTACCTATTTTAGAATAGGTGAATCTCGTTGCGTTTGCATTTCTTGGCGTGGGAATTACAACTCTACGATGTATTTAGTTTTAATACTCGTTGCGTTTGCATTTCTTGGCGTGGGAATTACAACTCTACGATGTACTTAGTTTTAATATAAAAAGTTGATATCCAAAATAAACTTGACTTGAAGTCGAATAGTCAAGGCGTGTGTTTTCATTTATACTACCTAACAGCAATTATTTTGTACAAGTTTACGTACTTGTGCAAAATTAGAACTACTCGTAACCTAGTAAAGAACTGGGATAAGTTGGTGTAACTGGCATAAGGCCAACCGATTCAACATAATTATATTTTGTACAAGTTTATGCACTTGTGCAAAATATAAAACACGCGTATTAGTTATTGGCATAAGGCCAATAATTACAATTAAAGTTACGCCAGTACATTGCACTGGAGTAACGGAACTTGGCATAAGGCCCAAGTTCAGAAAAGTCAAGGCAAAAGAGTCTTGATTCAACATTTGGTGACCCCGACGTGATAGGATCGTAGCAGGAGTTAATCCATCGTTTTTGAGACACTGCATTTTTCGGACAACATGGATCGCTTAGCCGAGCAGCAGACGCATTTAGCTGCCGAAATCGATGCAGTAATTGCTAACTTGAAGAAGGATCCCGCTGCCCGAAAGCAAAGGCCGGAGTATTTTGAAGAGAGGCTTCGAAGAATTGAGGCATCCTGGGATATCTTCGAGGAAACGGATTCCATAATCCGAGCATTGAAAGATGTGCCCATGACTCACGAATGTTTTTTGAGTGAGCTATATGACACAACACAAACCAATTTCCAGAACTTTCAAGCGCACTTCAAGGAAAAATTGCTGGCGTTAAGGCATGCAGCTGAAGACATCCACAAGGAACCAGCTGAGATGCCTCGCGCTGATACGCCTAGTAGGTCTGACATGACTAATAAGCCCTCACCAACCGATGATGAAAAAGTCCTGAAGCTTATTCGAAGGCATAAAGCACTAGCTGACTCATTACGACGATTGGTCGCCCGGCTAGATGTAGCTGAACAGCCTCGCCCTTTTTACAAGCTAAAAATGGAGTTGATCAACAAATATTGAACACAGCTAGAGGGCTATCATCAAGAAATATTAGAGCGCACCGATGACCCAGTGATATTCGGTTACGATCTCAACCAACACATAAAACTTCAAGAGATCACTCAGGATTGGTTGATTCGACTCGAAATTAAATTCGAAGAGCTGAGACCTACACCTGCACCAACCCCGTTAGCATCTTCAAGTCCTGGAGTAAACCTTCCAAAAATTACGCTCCCTAAATTTGATGGCGACAATTCCACGACCTTTTCGTACAGATGGTGCAGAATCAAACGATGTCAAACTGCCAGAAGATGTGGTACCTCAAAGCTAACTTGACAGGAGAGGCTGAAAAACTTCTAAGGAATTTTGCATTGTCCGACGATAATTATGAGTCAGCCTGGAAGACGCTCAATGATAGATACGATAATCGTAGATTATTGGTTGCTGCTCTTATCAACAAACTACTGGGCCAACCATCTTGTGCAAGCGATAAGCCATCAGCCGCAGTCGTAAGATCACTACATGATACGACTCAAGAATGCATTAGAGGTCTAGAAAATATGAACATCAGTACTGAAGGATGGGATCTAATGCTTCTACACATCCTGATAAAGAAGCTGGACTCTGCTACTCATTCTTTGTATGAGCAATCGTTAACGAATCCGCGCAGTCTGCAACCAATGAAAGGGTTTTTGTTATTCTTGGAAATGCGTTTTCAAGCACTAGAGGCTTTAGGCAACAAGACCAAAGGCATTGAGGAAGCTCGGAAGAAAACCACAAAGGCTACAGCTGCAGCAGTGGCAACATCGTCATGCTTGGTTTGCAATCAAACCCATCCGATCTATTACTGCCCAGAATTTTTGAAGCTTACTCCATCAAGAAGGCTCAAATTAGTCCAAACCAAGGAAATATGTGTTAACTGCTTCAAGGAAGGACATCGAGCTGCTGCCTGTACATCGCGAGGATGTAAAGAATGCTCAAGAAAACACAACAGCCTATTGCACTTGAACAGCGAATCTAAGCAGAAAATGGAGGTATCCAAGACCTCCAGTGATCCAAAACCAGAAGTCAAACAACGTCAGGATACATCGTCATTATCTTTGACTACGCTCCACAACAAAAAGACGAGCGGTTATGTACTCCTAAGTACTGCTATTGTTAAGCTTACAAGCAGCAACGGAAAAAGCATGGAGTGCCGAGCCATATTGGATCCCGGATCACAAGTCAATCTAATAACTGAACGCATTGTAAGGAAGCTGGGTTTATCTTCTCGGTCTCACGCCACATGCATTGAAAAGGTTAGAGGTACTACTCAAAGGACCCAGAAAAGGGTAAACATTGTATTGCAGTCACGATTTAATGCATACACTACGCACTTAGAGGCATATGTACTCGCCATCGATGGAATTAAACATATCGGAATGGCCAATACCAAATAATTTGAAGCTAGCTGATCCAAACTTCCATCATATGGAACGCATCGACCTTCTTCTAAGGGCTGATTTGCTATCGATTGGCCAAATAAAGTTAGGCAGCGAATTGCCAGTATTGCAAAATACACTTCTTGGATGGATTGTGGCCGGCAAGGTCAACACTGATCACACCGCTTCTGTTACTTGCGGAGTTCTTACAGAAGATCAAAGGCTGAATAACACAATTGAAAGGTTTTGGAAGCTAGAGGAAGTGACGGACAACCAACCGCATCATACTTCAGCGGAGAAATCTTGCAAAACACATTTCTGCCAGACGACACAAAGAACCCGCGAGGGCCGATTTCTGGTGAGACTGCCGTTCAATGACGATCCCGAAAAATTAGGCGAATCTAAGGATATTGCCACTCGCAGATTCTTCGGAATAGAACGGAGACTTCAAAAGAATGCCGAGCTGCAGAGGCACTATAAGGAGTTCATAAATGAATACATCAAGCTCGGTCATATGGAAGAGGTAACCTTGCAATCGTGTGAAGGCTCACGTTATTTTCTCCCACACCATTGTGTCCTAAAACCCGAAAGCAGCACAACTAAACTCAGGGTAGTCTTCGATGCCTCCTGCAAGACAACTACAAATATATCTTTAAACGACGTACTGCATACTGGACCAACAATTCAAGACGATTTGTTTTCATTCTTGCTCCTTTTCCGGCTACCTCGCTATGTTTTTACAGCTGATATACAAAAGATGTACCGGCGGATAGTGCTGCATCCTGATGACCGTAAATACCAACTGTTGGTCTGGAGGAATGAACCAAGTCAGCCACTACGTTACTACCAGTTAAACACCGTTGCATATGGAACGACGTGTGCTCCTTATTTGGCAACTAAATTTCTGCAAAAGCTTGCTCAGGATCAAATGCAGCGTTACCCACTTTGTGCCAATGTATTAAAACGAGATTTTTACGTGGATGACGTCATGACGGGCTCAGATACCTTAGCAGATGCAATTCAAGCGCAAGATGAACTAATCAAAATATTAGAAGGCGCTGGTATGAAGCTCCACAAATGGTGCGCCAGCCATCCTCGCCTTTTGCACAATATTGCTCCTGATGACAAAGAAGTGCTGTTGGACTTTAGCAGTCACGCTGAAGATTTCATTAAAACGCTCGGCCTAACTTGGCTTCCTAAGGTTGATGATTTCCAAATAAGAATCAATATAACCACTAGGGATACAAAATTAACGAAGAGGACTGTATCTTCCGACATCGCTAGAATGTTTGATCCACTAGACATTATGGGTCCGGTCATCGTCACCGCCAAGGTTTTCCTGCAGGACATTTGGCGCTTAGAGCTGGATTGGGATGCGGCCTTGCCAGAAGGAATGTATACTAGGTGGCTCAACTTTCAAAGGAATTTGCAAGCTTTAGAAAAGGTACAGTTTCCTCGCCACGTTTTTGCGAGAGAGAAACCCAAACAATTCCAGTTACATATCTTTTGTGATGCCTCAGAAAAGGCATATGGTGCTGCGGTCTACGCTCGAGCAACCCTGATGGATGGGAGAATTATCGTTCGACTTCTGTGCTCAAAATCACGTTTGGCTCCGATTCGTCCAATAACGATTCCACGGTTAGAGCTATGCGCCGCAAAATTGGGTACGGAGCTTGCCCAAAGAGTCAAAGCTGCCCTACAAATGGAGGAGATCCTACATTACTTCTGGACTGACTCTGAAATTGTTTTAGGGTGGATCAACGCAACAGCTTCAGCATTCAATACCTTTGTTACTAATAGGGTATCATGCATTCAATCATTTTCTGTAACAAAACAATGGCGACATGTGGACTCAAAAAACAATCCCGCTGACATTCTCTCTCGTGGTATTGCACCCACAGAATTGGCAAGATGTAACATTTGGTTATATGGACCACCCTTTTTGCATGGAGCTCAGACACTATGGCCGCCAGAATATACAAAGCGACAGTCCTGTAACTTAGAAACGAAGGCAAAACTTGCATCGATGACAGCATTTATCAAGGCATCCAATTTTGTTGACGATATTCATCATCGAAACTCCTTCAAAAGATTACAGCGGATTGTCGCATATGTGCTCAGATTCACAGAACGCATGCGGAAAAGACTCACGTCGAATACATCTTTGGCCAATTCACTCACAAGTCACGAGTTATCTAGAGCATTACAGGTCATTATAAAGTGTATGCAGCAAGATGAATTTTGTGATGAAATAAAGGCCTTGTTTCACCAGAGAGAGCTCAACAAAAATAGTCCAATAGTTGACCTGACACCTTTTCTTGACGAAAGGGGAATACTGCGTGTTGGAGGTAGACTAGAGGCATCAAACCTATCATTTGATGCAAAACATTCAATGCTACTACCTTACAAACATCCGCTGATTAAGTTACTAATGGCTGATATTCACCAGGACAATTGCCACCTTGGTCCACAAGCATTACTCCCGACAACAAGGCAACGCTTCTGGCCAATAAAGGGAAAAACGTTAGCACGATCTATTATGCGACAATGCATACGATGCAATAGAGCGAACCCACAGCTACTTTCTCAACTTATGGGAAATTTACCACCTACACGTGTGCAGCCTGCAAGGCCCTTTATCAATACAGGCGTCGATTTCTGTGGCCCTATGATGATTCATTATCGTGGGCGAGGAACGCGACCGCAAAAGGGCTACATTGCCATATTTTGTTGTTTTGCCACAAAGGCGGTGCATTTAGAGCTGGTGAGTGATCTTAGCACAGAAGCTTTCCTCGGTTCCCTCAAACGGTTCATCGGCAGGCGAGGCCATTGCAAAAATCTGTATTGTGACAACGCAACCAACTTCGTGGGGGCACATCATCAGCTCAAAGAACTCTCCTTGTCCTTATACTCCGTTAAATCGCAAGAAAAAATTGCAGCTGTTTGTAATGACCGGAACATTGACTTCCACTTTATACCGCCTCGTGCACCTCATTTTGGTGGGCTGTGGGAGGCCGCTGTTAAATCGGCAAAATATTTGCTGCTCAGAGGCACATCAGCAGCAACTTTAACTTACGAGGAATTACAAACGCTGGTGGTAGGAATCGAAGCCATTCCCAACTCAAGGCCATTAACACCACTACCAACAGATGCAAACGATCTCACCGCGCTCACACCGGGACATTTCCTCATCGGAGAGCCTTTAACCGCTACTGTAGATCCCTTAGCAGAACCCCTGAAATGTGGATTGCTTACCAGATGGAAACTTGTACGCCATATTAAACAAGAATTTTGACGGCGCTGGTCAGACGAATACTTGAACCAACTACAACAGCGTTCGAAATGGAAGCAGAGTAGTCAGAATGTTCAACCAGGTTTAATCGTTATTATCAAGGAAGACAACACGCCTGTAATGAAATGGCCATTGGGTGATATTATCAAGGTTTATACAGGCGACGACGGCTATGTTCGTGTGGCTGACGTAAAAACATCGTCCGGCATATTCAAAAGACCTATCAATAGGCTTGCCCCTCTCCCGATAGAGGAAGTCACATGCGCTGATGAAGAATTCACTGAGCCTCGAAAACGATCAGTCTCAGAAGACGACATGGAAGCGGGTAGCTCCAGGGATCAACCCAAAAAACGAATCAAGGGAGCATCAATTATATCAATGTTGTTGGCCTGCCTACTTGTTCCTATGGTAAACACGGAACAGATTAAAACAACATCTATTGGTCATAATCCAGGTTTGCATTTCCAATCATTGGGCCATGCATATCTGTCATCGAGCGAATGGAAATTGTTGATCTACTATGACTTACAGCCATACTAGGCCGAGTTCTCGATATTACGAAACGGGACGGAGCTGCTGCAACAACTCTGCGATCGAGGAAACTACAAGACTGGTTGCGTATAGCTAATAACCCATTTCAGCCACATACAAAGTGAGCTTATAACCATAAATAAATTTTTGAAGCCTAGATCAAAAAGAGGAGCATTCAATATAGTGGGAAGTGGGGCCAAATCCTTGTTTGGTGTATCCTACACAAAGGCTCACATCGGCACAAATAGCGATTCGTTGCTATTGGGAATTCCAAATAAAGCGTCTAGCCACTATCAGACATATGCAGCTGAAATCGACGCATTAAAAACTCAACTGCAGGCGCAGGATTTCTCCGATTCCACTGAGCTCGACACGCACGATGTTCATCATTACACGGTGGGATATATCAGCCTTGGTTGAATCATTGCTCTCACCGCTTTCCTCACATACAAATTCAAACATCTTCTATGCCGCTCCCATACTCGAAGACCCGTTCCTCGACCTCGACGCCACAGCCTACCAGTAAGCCAAGCAGAAGTTTGAACGGACCGTTCAACGCGGGGGAGGATGTAGCAAATTCCAATGTGAAGTGATGTCTATGAGAATCAACATCAAAAATATCTTGGTCAGCAATTCGACATTACAGAAAAACAAAATTCCCATATGTTGATTCTCATAGATATCACCACCTAAAGTTCATCATTGTACATCAAAATTCTTAAAGTTCTTGTTTCAAGACAATAAATTGTACGTGCATCGTGGAGCTGTAATTGACACTTGTTTTGTCTAGCGCGCTTCGACATGTCTTGTCGATGTGCGCTAGACAAGATTCAGATGTGGATGCAACGTGATCTACCTATTTTAGAATAGGTGAATCTCGTTGCGTTTGCATTTCTTGGCGTGGGAATTACAACTCTACGATGTACTTAGTTTTAATATAAAAAGTTGATATCCAAAATAAACTTGACTTGAAGTCGAATAGTCAAGGCGTGTGTTTTCATTTATACTATCTAACAGCAATTATTTTGTACAAGTTTACGTACTTGTGCAAAATTAGAACTACTCGTACCCTAGTAAAGAACTGGGATAAGTTGGTGTAACTGGCATAAGGCCAACCGATTCAACATAATTATATTTTGTACAAGTTTATGCACTTGTGCAAAATATAAAACACGCGAATTAGTTATTGGCATAAGGCCAATAATTACAATTAAAGTTACGCCAGTACATTGCACTGGAGTAACGGAACTTGGCATAAGGCCCAAGTTCAGAAAAGTCAAGGCAAAAGAGTCTTGATTCAATAGATAGATCCCTAGGCAACGCCCGATATAGCTCCTTCTTTGGACCTGTTTCGTGCTGCAAAGTAGACTTCAATACTTTAGGTAGTCCCATAGAAGCCACATTAGTTATGTTGGAAATTGAAAAGAATTTTCTATCGTATTCAGAATATCCAACAGGACGATCCGTCACTTAGTGCACCTAAATGCTTCTACCTTTTGGACCACACTCATCACCTCTGCAATAATATCAATGATGAAGCGTTCTGCTGTAGAGCTATACTGCCGAAGAGGTAGGTCTCCAGCAGCACGAATCGCATCAGTAATTCTTCCCTTGATGAATTTTTCCAGCACTTTCCCAGCAGCGTCTAGCATGCATAACGGGCGATATGCAGATGACGATCCGGAATTTTCTTACCGCTTGCTGATCAACACGCGCCTCGCCACATTCCATCGTTCTGGGAAGCTCTGTCTCGTGAGCAAGCGTTGAATATGCTGAGCAGCAAGTCAGGACAGTGGTGATCGACAAGCTGCAACACGTCAGCTGGAACAGCATCTGGACCTGGAGCCTTCCTTTTCCAGTTCCGGCTGTTTGAAGAGTGGACATTCGGTTGCTGTTTCACAGTGGACAGCATCAACATGGACGGTACGGGCGGGGAATAGTGCCTGCACTGTCTCGTTCATTTTTTCCGCATCATGTGTGGAAGGCTTCCGTAGCCCACCAAGCTTCCGCATAGCTAGCTCGTAGCCTAGGCCCCGCAAATCCTTGTTCACTTTGTCCACTAGATCTTGTCAGCAGCGAGCCATTTTGTTGTTAATAAATTTGGGAAGGCATTTCCAGGCCAAATTGTATGCTCCTACCCAAATGCATGCTTCGTCACGGTTCCGTTCTTGTTGAGCCACACCTCGAAGTTCGTGACGCTCCGTTCACTTTTCAGTGATTTCAGTTATTCACCAGTAAACTGGGCGCTTGCCATGCCGGGTTTTTTGACGGGGCATAGGAGAGTTGCAAGCAATCGTAATGATGCTCATAGTTGAGTTCACCACGTCTTGAGCTTCCAGTTCTTCCATCCCCTGTGAATTTCCCTACAGTGGAGCTACGATTGTGAGCACCAATTGTAGGAGGTCGAAGACACAGAGTTCGGCAGACAACATCACTGATCTCAAGCAGAATGCACTGATGATCACTGGCTAAGTACTTCTCTGATACTCGCCAATTGTGTATCCTCCGTCTATGGACTCCGACGCAAATATCACGTCAGGTTTGGTTTCTTCACTGCCGATATGGCGGAAAGTTGGCATATTTCCTTTGTTTAGTACAAAAAGCACCATCCTGGCTGCTATTTATAGGATTCGATCTCCCTGCAGATCTGTTTGAGGCATGCCCTATTCGATTGCTTTGGCGTTAAAATCTCCTCCAACGAGCTCGTTGCCATCTGCAGTCAAGACAACGCCCTCCAAAGCGTTTAGCTTCTTTTGGAAAGATGATATCAAATCGTTCGGCGTTAGGCACATACAAAAGGAGGTAGTCTCTGTACAACGAACCCACACGAAACTATCCCCCCATCCACAGCTCTCCACCTTAAAATCACTGTTCCAAACCCAGATGGTGGTAGTACCAGTTGCATCTGGATATCATGATACAAATCTTTTATCATGGCGTTGCTTACTTAGCTGCAAAAAGTTGGCTATCATGTTCCTCACACGCTTTTTTCTTTTATGTCCCATTTTACCGCACTTGTAATATAGGGAACTACTATCGGGTCTTTTGCATACTTGTGTGGTGTAACTATAGCCAATGCATTTGAAGCTTTGTAAAGGCGTTGCTCTTAACCATATCCTGCAGAAAACTCATCTTTTTCTTGCCTTACTCTGATTCAGAAATCGTTTGGCGTCCTTTTGGGTTAAGTCAATAATGGCCATGCATTATCCACTATTTTTTTTTTGGTGCCATTCTAGCTTTGATCCAACCCATGCTAGGGAGCTCTCTATTCTACCTCCACCAGTTCCACGATGCAGGCAATGTCTCTTATTTCGATCGGTTACAGTTGCGCTTTTGCCGGGGACTTTCTCTACTGCGTCGCAGTGTGCTTCTTTATTGTAGGCCTCTACTCTGAGTTCGACCAGAATGTGGCCCGACCACGTTGGTCGCATTGCTTTAATGGCCATGTTGGAGTTTTCAGGCCTTACATTTCTCATGATGTCCCGCAGCACTTCTGCGTAGGACTACCATCTTGGGGTTTTACGAACAGTCGCCGCTGCCGTGGTCTTTGTCGGGACTCCTCCTGTTTTACATCCGATCTTTTCTTGATGGGTAACCGTGCGAACGTTATATTCTAGCACTTTTCGAAGGAGCTTTCTTGCGGCTTTCTTCGCTCTATTTGTCAGCACTGTATAAAGCTAGCATTCCATGCCCAAGAAGTGCCTCTTCCTTCCTTCTTGTATCCCGATCTCCTTCAATTTAGTCAGACGCTATTTTTTATTGATGTTTGGCGATCGAGCTATCTACGCGTGTCCTTTGGGCTTAGCCCTCAGCGGTTCTTCTGGCTTCTACTCTTCTTCGGCCTTTAACCAGCTCCTCCGGTAATGCCCTATGTGATCTAAGAGCTCGTCTATTTCAAAGAACCCATTCTTTATTCCTTTGCTGATTTTTAGCGAGTTGTATGCTGATTTAATTGTTTTTAAAACACATCTCCACTTTTTGGATTAGGTTTTCTACTTTCTGTCACTGGACGGCAATTGTATGTTACTTTCCGACCTGTTTTTTTTGGGGGGAAAGTTTCTCAGCTTCCATTTTCAAGTACAGCACATAACCCACATTTTCGATGGTGGCGGTGAAATCACATAACAGCACTTTATTTGTCTGGTAACTCCTTTTTTTTCTACCGTGATCACTTTGTGGACTTCAGAATGGTTTTTTTATTTTTCCGGGATTTCAAATCCTTACTTTGGTGATTTTGGTACCAATTAAAGGGGAAACCATTGAATCCTCAATGTTCTATCTATTTTACCCACCGCTTGAACTTTTGGCCCGTACTGGAGAGTTTCCTGCTCTTCCATTTTAGGACGCTCTGGTGTTCGCATCATTTTTTTGCTGTGCCCAAATACCGCAAGAATCTCAGTCTTGACAAGATCATGGGTTAATCTCCGTTTTTCGTTCGTCTTCACTGTCATTGTATTCATCGTCGTTTTTGTAATCATGAATACCGCTCTCGATATGCTGTTAGCATAATAGCTCCGTCCGCTGGTTGCACCGTCTTGGTTGTTGTTATTTTTGCTTACTTTTTTGAGTTTGTTAGATATGGTTTTAGGAATTTTAGTTTAATTTGCTCTAGCTTTATGGGGTCCCCCTTGGAGCCGCTATATCCGTTCATTTGTATAGTTGCCTTTTTGGTTCCATGATTATTTTTGCAGAGCAGGGGGACCATGCGAGGGTTGGTACAAGTCCTTATGGAGACCAGTGCTTATTGGGAGTCCATCTCAACCGAACATACCCAGCGAACCATTCTTAACCAGTTTGCACACACTCACATGATATTTTCATATGGCTTAGCACATTTTCCTATTCCTCACCACAAAGCTTTCAAACTTAATCTGTTTTTGTCACTACTACCAGAAATCGCTCCTTATCTATGAAACACCTGTAACGTTGAATTCAGAGAAAGGAAACACTTGGTGGTAGCTTTTCTCTTAAAAACGTTATAATTATTAAAACATATTAGGGCATTACAACTCAATCTACTCAATTATTCAGTTAATGCTAACAGGTCGCTCCAACGTAGGCGAGTGGATGTCGGGGTCAGCTGCTGGACTGGGCTACCTTTGTCTGTGGTTGTAGCCGGTACTTGCGGCTAGCGTGCAAGATGTTTCCGGCGATGTTGTGCATGCGGTAGCCTGGTCCTCGAAGCGACCCCACTCTTCGGGGGTAATGGCGACAGGAGGAACTCCGCTACTCCTAGGCCAAGCTTGATTCAAAGGCCACCCGCGCGACGTTTCCGCAGAACCGCGGGAGGAGGAACTGATGTCGCGATCGTGCTGGGTTCCACTTGGTGGCATGCAAGGTATCCTGCTAGAGTCAGGCGCCGAGATGCTGCACGTGGGTTGTTATGGAGCGCTTCTTCCAGCGTACGCTTGGGGGTTGCTTCCCCTCCACGCACTTACCAGGACCTGCGTTGGGATGGATCGCGTACGGAGCCTTTGAGCGCTCCCATGGAGTCCTGTTAGTTGTAGAAGCCTGCACATAAATGAAGGGATTAGAGCAGATTGGAGTTCTAAAATCTAGAGCTGAACCCATCTTCAAGGCTTCTTACTATCGGCGAGCCTGTTACAAGCTGAAGCACAGCTTTGGTGAGTGCCGTTTTGGTCTTCCTGAAGGGCTGAGACGGTCTTGGTTTCACTTAGGAAAGACCATTGAAGACCTGTGTTGGAGGGCTTTTGGAAACCCGAGTTCAACTTTGACAGGATTTGGGTGATGACGCTGAAAGGCACGAAGGCAGTCTGAATTCCGCTTACGTTGACGAAATTGGCACTTTTCAACTTTGGAAGGCGCGTAAGCAGCCTAAGTTCCACTTAAATCGAGGCGTAGATGATCCTGTAAGGCCTGTTACAGCCTAAGTTCCACCTTGGATGCTTCTAATGTAGTGTGTCGCTTCAAGTGTTTCATTAATTTTTATAGGCAATTATTGCGGATTAAGCATCTTTAGCCATATTCATTTCTTAGCACGGTTTGTGGGACAAATTGCTGATGAACCAATTCCCATGTATTCACCCCAATTCCATCGTCCAGGTAGTTACCACGTATCGAGGAAGAAAATGCTATCAGTGCATTTTTCTCTATTGGCATTGCAATCCTAACTAGTATACGACAAAAAGTCATACATTTCTCTACATATTAGTGTGCTCGTACGGACTAAAGGATACGATTGCCAATTGACAGCTCGTCCACACAACATTGTAAATTGGCATTCATCATGAACAAATTTCCTTGTCTTTTGTTGCAGACGAAGTTTCATATCGAAAAATCTCAATTCGTGTTTCACTCAGCCGGAAGAAATAAAAGTAAAACTGTCAATATATGATGTCGCCAGCCGTTGCGGTATCACCACCGGTTTCATGGGCCCAGCAATCCAATTCGCTGTATGTGACGATAAATGTTGAATGCAAAACGTCGTTTATAGATTCATGGAAAATAGCATGCAGTTCAAGCGGACATTTGTAGTTGATAGTAAACCTTATGAAGTCACTTTAAACTTCCTTCGCAACATCAATCCAGATTAAATGCAAATTTGAAATAATAAGTGGTCACTGGAATTCAAGATTTACCAAGCCGAACCAGGACCTTTTTTCGCCAAGTTGACAAATGAAAAAACAAGAAGACACACTTCTTTAAACTAGACTTTATGAAATGGAAGGCTGATGACATCGAGCAACAAGGCGAAAATATGGATTTCTAAAATAAGCTAGTAGATATGGGACTTAATAAGGATGATGAACCGTCGTTTGATGATCTCGATGATAAAGAGGAAGATTCCGACAATGAGAAAATACCAAACTTAACAGATGGCTCAGGTGATGGTAATAAGGATAATCTAGCACCGGCCGAGATAACCGGAGAGATGAAGATGGAAAATAATTAAATTAAGAACATAAAAGTAAGCAAGAAACTATCTTTACATTGAAAACACGAAGAGAAATGAAGTAAGCATAAAACAGATCATTCAACAACGAAAAAATAAGAGCCAATTGATTGTAATCCATCCTAAGCGTTTGCTTTTCTTTCATCCTTTCTGCGATGATTAGATTGTTGTAAATATTTTGCAACACCGGCAGAGTAACCAGTCCGCAGTTTATTTGGTTCACTCTGTAACGATTATTCAATCAAAATTCGCAATACAAAAGGTAAAAGATATCTTACATTTCAGAATACCATGAATATGATCGGAGTGAAGTAAAAAAGCTTCTTAAATATTCCCCAGATGGTTTGGCAGCAAAGACCAAATCTAAACCGCGAAAAAAATAACTGTCAAACAATCGCCAGAATCAAAACAAAAACACGATACTGACAGAGAGTCAGTCACTTTGGCATTTACACCTGGGCGAATGTACTAGATGAAGGGAAATTTGGATTCCAATTGCCCGGTGAACACCCCCTGGAGATCGCTGATGCACGCCGCACCGCAATTGAATGTTGAATTGCCCTGAAGGAAAATTAACGGCTCGCTGATGAAAAACCTAGGAACAAAGAACAACAGAGGATTGAGTGCGACGAGCAACAAAACATTTTTCCTGGAATTCATCGAAGAGAGAAAATTACAACAGCAACTGAGGAACGTACTTTACCACAGTGACAGCGAAACAATTAATGACAAAGACAGGGAAGATTGGTGGTAGAAGTTTAACAAGAAGCGCGCTGGAAGGAGAACTTCTCGACGCAAATTACTTCGGGGACCCTCAAATAGGGAAGGTAGACGTAAGTTTAAGATTTGTATTTAAATCGAGATTTTGATTGATATTGATTCGGAAGTAGATTGTACACCTGGCTCGGGTGTGTATGAGAATTTAGCTCGGGTGTGTTTTGGTTTTAGCGTTGGTGTGTCTTAGATTTTTGCTTGGTGCGAGTTACGTCGGGTAATCTGATTCAGGCAAAATAGTTCAAAGTGGTCGCCCCAGCTTAGACTAATCCTCCCCTGTTAGAGGAAAATAGTGGGTTTTATTTGCAGCTGTGTGAGGGGTGCTTGGCGGCCACATTTCTCACTTGGCGGCTATTTGGGACCAGGGAATAAGCAAGTGGAGCCTCCTACGACCGTCTTCGATGGCAAGCCGGGTCCGGGTAGAGCCTCCTACGACCGTCTTCGATGACAAGCCGGGTCCGAGGTCCCTTGCCGGAGGAATTCTCACGCGGAGGGTAGCATTTTCCATGAAATTCACCCAAAGTCCTAGCTTAATCCATATTTCTTTCTGCAACGTCCTATCTACTCACTAGCTTCCTCTGAATTCGTTACATATAACCCTTATTTCAGTGTTCACAATTAGTTCCAATCATTGACTCTGATTTGTTTGCCTTTTAGAACCTCCTAACATAACCTCACACCAATCCCGGAGGAGGGAAAAAAACAGTGAGGAGAAAAACAAAAAAGGAAAAAAGGAAACGATGTAAGAGGAAAGAAGTATAAAAAACAAGGAACCACGGAGCCTGCCTTACAATCAACACCGGAATTAAGTAATGGTTTCAATTAACCGAAATTAGTTGTGTGTGGTGCTGTCCAACATTCTATTCACTACGGACCAATTGCCCCTTTATTTAACCACTCTGTGCGACCGATGGTTTCATGGTTCGAAGACAACTGCAAACCCATCATGCCGATAGCTATTAGGTTACGTAAATTATTACGTAATACCACTCTTCAGGCACGGCAAATGATCCTATTTATTTCCAATTCTCTATCTGTTATCATTCTACGCATGGGCATTCGTTTTACTTCATTCGATAACCGACGTTGCAAACGACAGTACATGTAAAATGTGCAATGCTCATGCTCGTATGTATGCTCAAAGTGGTTTTGAAAATTAGTCCTGCAACTTTGAAGATTGAATATGATTGAATTTTAGGGAAAATTAAGAATTAAGTTTATTGCCAGTCAATTATTATTCCAAAACATTAACAGAAATCTATACACGTCTTGCCATCCAGATAAAAGGGTGTGGGGCAAGACGCCTGAAAATTTTTCGATAAGGAAAGCGAACACGCGTTCTCACTGACGAAAAGTAAATAGGTGCATTTTTTGCCAAAGTTCTATTGAGGTTTTAATGCATTTCATAATTAATGCAAGTAGTTCATTCATAGATGCATTTACTACTTTGTGGATTGCTGGGTACACCACCAACCTAATGGTGCGAACTTCGAACTTACTCTCAGGCCTGCAAAGATTTAGCCAGAATGAAGACGATAGCATACTTGAATTGGAGCTGTTCATGTACGAGTGTCACCTTGGCGCTACTGCGCAAAGCAACTAGGTCCAAACTCCCATATTCGCCAGCCCTGGGCATCAAATTCCAGCTCGTTGCCCAAAGCGTAGTGCAGATCCAGTCAGGGTGTTACAAAAAGTAAAATAAAACGAACACAAAAAAATAACCCAGTGCTACTCGTAGAAGGGAAGGATTTCTTGCACTCCAACATTTCTATTAGAATATTGTCAAGGAAACACTACATGCGCGGAAGGATTGATAAGAAGGGTTTATCAATCGAGTAGATTTAATATTAGTATAAACCATATAATTGTTAGTGATAAGTAAGGTTAGGGATAAGTCAAAAGGAAGGAGTATACGGCAGCTTTATATACTCTTCCCCACCAAAGTTCAACTTCGCTCCAATGACGAGGATTGGCGGAAACTTTCGGAGTTAGGGAAGTGCAACCTCCAAAAGAATGGTTTCGGGATGCACACTTTAATCATCGTTAATTTTGATGACAATGATGTTCGTTTTTTTTGTGTGGGCGCCTAGCTTAAAGCACCAAAAGAAAAATATTTGTGGTCACCACTGTTCTCATTAATACCATTGGCACAACCCTATTTTTGGCACCGCCGTTCATTTGAAGCTCATCGTCAAAGTTAACTTCTTTAGGGAAAGTCGTCACTGTTAAATTCGTGGTCAGTGTAACTCTGCCACCATACCCGTTGCAACATAGCGTTGCCCTAAAAAATATTCAAAAAACAAGAAAACTTTCGCAATTTCCAAATTTCAATAAAACTCCTGAGACACAGAAGAGATTTCCAGAGAAAAAACTAATAAGTTCTGATGAGCTCGTGACTTACCAGTTCGTTAGCAAATACAACGGGTCATGATATTGCCCCCGCAATGTCTCCACGGTAAAACAACGCAATATTGCACTTAATTATATCTTCAAATCTGAATTGCGCAGCAGCAAAGTGAACACCTCACAATTTATCAACAAAACGAATGACATTACAACCAAAACAAGTCGATACAGCTGTCATCGATAATGCAGATGATCTTCGCGAAAGGAAGATGGCGACCAAAAACTGGGTTCGAATCTGAGAAAACGTTGTAAGGTTTAGCAGGCGTGGTAGTTGTTGTGGTCTTGAACCTGGGTTCTTCACCTCAAGTAAAAGAGCCGTTGCGACAAAGTGAATAAAAGAGCCAACGACATGGTCGAAGTAGTCTCTTTTGCGAGTTCTTTCAATGACGAGGACGACGTTCTTTGTGTGGTTTAACGTGAACAATAGTCGCCAGTATTAATTTTTCCATCTCTTTTTCCCTATTAAAGTGGTCGGACAGCGTGGGAGTTACAACAGAGGAGTCGAGTTGAATAGCGAACAGAGTTGGAGTTCCATCGCAAGAGCGAAAATCGTGTAGAAGCCGAAGCGGGGATATCGGAAGGCGTTGAAGTTTAAGCTGCATCTTGACCATTAACGCGGGCCCCCAACGTTGTGAAAAGTAATAGAAATTGTAAGTTTGTAAAATCTTATACCATTTTGAAAAAAAACTATTTAAAAAAATATTAAATTTGCTATACTAATTATTGATTTTGAAATTTGGCATGCAATTAATATTTCAGCCAGTAGTATGATCGCCCGTGGAGTATATAGTGTAGATGACAGGTGTAAATTACGCCTGGTGCGGCATGAATCCTTTCCGATAGGGTTTGCGAGGTGGGTAGGTGGTGATTGCGCTGGGAGTTTCAAAGTTGGTTTTTGTGGAAGTGGGGGTAAGTGGCTCAACAAATCGAGAAAGAACCAATTAATGGTTGGGGGAATATTTGCCAGTTGGGATCCATTCTTTAATTCTCACATTCATCATTAGATCGGCTGGGTGTAGAATAAGGTGTAGGCCTAGTGTGTGATACAAGCTCATATCTTAACAGTGTACTTACGCTTCCGGGGACCCTCAAGCTCACCAATTGGTGCATGGGAGTTGTTGCGGGTGGACTGTATTTATATTACACGAACTCAAAAGCTGTATTTGTATTTAGCTCACAATATCTATTTCACTTTTACTACTTCATACAAATATCTATAACAACTTTACTGCATACAAGATCAAAACACGTAATTGGTATATTAACATATGAGAAGCGAAAAGAACGGCACTGATATTATTTGAAATCTTTTGACTAAGAACCAACGATTCCTTCGACGGTGGGCAGGCTCGTTGTCCTTAACATTTCTCCCCCCGGCGTAGCTTGCACAGCCTCTTCTTGTAATAACACGACGAGCCTGCTAACGGGGCGTTTGAGAATGCCTGCTTTCGTTCTTGCGTCAGCGATTCGTATACCATAGTCTGGTCCTTTGTAGTTGCGTTCGATAAATCCCATTGGCCAGATGTTCCGGGGCAGCGTGTAGTCGGCTACGATCACGATATCGCCAATTTGTAGTGGTCGCACCTTATTCGTTGACTCGCCACGTGGCACCAGCGTGGATAAATATTCCTTTATCCACCGCCGCCTGAAGTGGTCAGCGAGCACCTGCCTTGCTCGCCACGTTCGTCAGTCGGCCTTTTCACATGGTCCAGTAATTGGCAGGTAGTTGGTCCAGTAGTTGGCAGGCCCATGAATGATCCTAGCAGAAAATGGTTCGGCGTGAGTGCTTCTGGGTCGTTTGGGCTTACACTCACGTGGGTAAGCCGTCGAGCATTAACTGAAAACTCTGCCTCTGCCAAGAGGGTTCTTAAGACTTCCTCGGGTGGTGCCTTCTGATCTGATCGTATTAATCGTTCCCATGTGCTACCTTGGTTGGGAGCACCAGGGGTATGTAACGCCATTCCATTCGGTGTAGTAGTTCCTCGTCTCGTAGTAGTGGTGCCCATTCGGCGTAAGTGATTCGTAATTCGTGATCTGCTCCATGGAAGTTCGTCGCATTGTCCGAATACATTAGTCGGGGCCATCCTCGGCGCACCGCCATACGTCGCAGCGCTATTATCGCGGAGTCCGTGGAGAGAGATGCGACAACTTCTATGTGCACGGCACGTGAAGTGAGGTACATAAAAAGTGCACCCCATCGTTTTTCTCGATGCCGTCCAACTTTCACCATCATTGGTCCAAAGTAGTCAATTCCACAGTTTGTGAATGGATGGTGAAAGGCATCGATGCGGGCTCGTGGTAGGTCTCCAGTGACTGGTATTCGGGGTTTTGCTCGTCGGACTTTGCAGAGGGCGCAGCTGCATTCTATAGCGCGAACGGTGGGTCGAAGGCGAATAATCCAATAACGCTGTCGTAGGTCATTCGTCACGCGTTCTCGATTTGCGTGACCAGCAGCGCAGTGTTCTTGCAGCACAATGAGCTTCGTCAAGGGATGGCGTCTATCCAGGATTATCGGTAGATTTGCCTCATTCAACGCGGCTGCTGCTCCAATTCGACCACGCACCCGCAGGATACCCTCCTCAAGTACCGGATCTAATCTGAATAATCGGCTTGCCTTTGTAATAGAGTGGGATGATTCAATCCTATATAGCTCAGGACTGAAGTTTTTTTTCTGTGCGCGCCGTATGAGTTCCCGTTCGGTGCATTCTATGTGTCGATGTACCATGCGTGTCGGTTTGCGTCGGCATATGTCGATGAAGGCTAATACCCGCGCTGTTGCTCGTACTAGCGTTTCGTACTTGGAGAATCTAGCGGGATCAGGCAGCCAGCCATCGCGTTGTGATTCCTCCTCCTTTGTGTGGAACAAAACCTCTTCTTTTCTGCTGCGAATATTTGTTGCGTAGGCCATTGCTCCTCTGATTTGTAGAGTAAGCTAGGGCCCAGAACCCAGTGGTCGTTCTGGTTGATAGGCGTGCGGGCACATCTCGTTGCGTCGTCAGCTACATTGTCGTTGGTTGGTAGCCATCGCCATTGGTCTTTATGCGTAAGTTCCGCAATCTCGCCAGTTCGGTGAGTGACAAAAGGTGTGTATTGTCGCGTGTCATCACGTATCCAATGTACTACTGGGGTCGAGTCGGTCCAATATATAGTTCTTACTACTTCGATGCTATGTTCTTTCTTAATAGTCTCAGCAAGTCTGGCTCCGATTACGGCGGCCTGCAGTTCAAGACGAGGAATGGTCTGTGTGCATCGCGGTGCCACCCTAGCCTTGGCTGCCACTAGGGCGACACTGATGCTGCCGTCACAGTGGATGATCCGCCAATAAGCTACAGTTGCGTTAGTTTGCGTGCTTGCGTCGCATAGCACGTGGAGTTCTACACTTGCATAATCCTTAAGCGTGTAGCACCGTCCGAGACGTAGATCTGCAATATCGACAAGACACTTTAGCCAATCGGTGAAGAGTTCTCTTTCTTCCTCTGGAATTGGTTCATCCCAGTGGATCTTAAGGCGCCACAGGCTCTGAAGAATGATCTTTGCTCGGATCATAAAATGACTTAACAGCCCCAGTGGATCGTAGATTGACATGATCACGCTGAGTGCTTCTCGTTTTGTTGGCATCCGGGTCTGTGCACGCACCGCGGCTGGAACTCAATTCATTGATGCGTTGAAACCTAGCTCATCTTGTTCAGCATTCCAATAAAGTCCAAGAATTTTGTTCTCAGGACCTCTACTTAGTCGCGCCAATTTAGTTGTTTGTAGTTCCTTTGGCACTTCGTACAACACGCTTTTGCTATTAGCATTCCATTCACGTAGTGTGAATCCAGCATCTGCGTGCACCGTCCTTATTTCCTTAATGGTACGCCGGGCTTCTTCTTCATCATTGTAACTTGCCACAAAATCATCCATGTAGTGGTTTTGTGTGATGGCTCTAAAGGCGTGTGGATAAATCTGCACATGTATCATCGCATTGTGGTCGCGTACATAATGTGCCAAAAAGGGTGAGCTCTTTGCGCCGAAGATCATACTTGTCATCTTATAGCGACGAGGATGCTCCATCCTGTTGTCACATCTCCATAGAAATCGCTGTGCTGGCTAATCTTCCGGGCGGATTTTCACCCGCAGAAACATTTCCTGAATATCTGCGGTGATTGCAATGGGTTTCTCTCTGAACCGGAACAAAACGCCTTTCAGTGATAACAGCAAGTCTGGTCCTTCTAGCAATTGATCGTTGAGGCTCACACCGCTACTCTTTGCTGCTGCGTCGAATACCAAGCGTCGCTTACCGGGATTGCTCGGATTCCGGACGGTGAAGTGTGGCAGATACCAGCAGATTGCACTCTTCTGCTCCGATCCGTCGCATGGTACGGCGTAGCCTTTCTTGACCAGGTTCTCTATTTGGGCTGCATATTGGTTGGCGTACTCGGGGTCATCGTCCATCTTCTGCTCAATTTTTCTCAGTCGGCGGTAGGCTGTCTCGTAGCTTAAAGGAAATGCCATATCGTCTCTCCGCCATGGCAGCCCGACTTCGTATCCATTATCGATCTTTTTAATTGTCTGCTTGACTATATTTATTGCTCGCTGGTCTGCCTCATTCACTCGTGGCCTGCACGTGACGCCAAGCGTGTCTATCCGGAAGTGCGTTTCTACTAGCTCATGAAGTTGCTGGTCGTGTTGTCAGATCATGTGCTGTTAGGTTCGTAAATGTGCAGCATGCTTTCGTGGTTGTAGATCATGCTGCGTGGTATGGTTCTGTGTACTACCCAGCTCAGCTGTGTCCTGGATGCAGCTGGTTGATCGGGTTCACATACTCGCAGCTCTCGAGATACAATGTACTCCCAGTGGTCTGTCCCCACCAGAATACCAGGGCGCGCGAGCTCGTAGCACACTGCTTCCTTTTGCAGGTCTTTAAGGTGATTGTGCTGCAATAGCGTAGCCGAAATGGACTGTTGGTGCAGTTTCAAGTCCTTGGTGGTTCGTGCTCGCAGTTTATATGACGTTTTCTCTTTCTTTCCCCTCAGTTGCACGGTAACGAGTTTGCTGTCTCTTACCTGCTGAGACATGTTGACGCCGTTCAAGTGCAGAGGTTGCTTTGGCCCCTCGGCACCGATGCTTTGTGCCAGCTGTTCATCGATAAGAGAGATAGTAGCACCTTCATCAAGCAGTGCGTACGTGTTGACCTCCCTCCGTGGTCCGATGACAACAACTGGTCACATCTTCAACAAAACAGCTCGTGGGGTGGTAGCAGCTGGGGTTGCCATCGACAAAACTACTTCGGTGCTGCTCTGCGTTATTTGTGCGGCTGGTTCCGATAGGATCAATTGCTCAGAATGTGTCTTGTCTTGATTCTGATGAAGCGTTGGATGATGCGGGCGCCAACATTGATTAACACCACATAATTTTGCTTTGCAGTAGATGCGTCTGTGTTTCTTCTGTATACATTTGAAACAAAGCTTCTTGCCGCGCACAAAGTCCCATCACTTTTCAATCGTCATTGCATTCTAGTTCGGGCACTGCAATAGCACGTGGGTTTGTTCACAGCTCAGGCATTGATTGCTTCGCTCTTCGGACACTTCGGCGACAGCGTATATATTGCCTGTTTTCTTCTTCACGGGCTTCATTTCCTTTCCTGTTGCTGGCGAAACTGTGCTTGTCGAGGGGGCGTATGTACCTTTCAACGCGCGGTCTGCCTCGTGTACGAGAAAGCGAGACAGGACGATAATCTCTGGGTCCGTTGTGTCTTCATTGTCACTAGCGTAATCACACCAACGTGACCGGAGATGCGGGCTTAGTTTGCTCAATACTTCTCGTGCCAGGATAGGGTTGTACAAGTACGCACGCCGGTCAATCGTCTCGAGAACGCAGGTCACGTTCTGAAGCTTGTCAACAAAACTATTTACCTCGATTGCTGATGATCCAAGCCTTGATAATTTCCTCAGCTCTTCAAATGCTCGGTCGTGGATGACTTCTGGTCGCCCAAAACACTGCTCTAACGCCCTCATAATGATGTCTGGATTTGTGGCTGTGTGAAATAATGCAGCAACGACCTCTCGGGCTTCTCCTCTAAGACAGGTTCTTAGTCGTTGTATGTTTTCAGCGGCTGTGATGTGGTACATGGTTGTGGAGTCACGCATAGATGCTTTTAATGGCAACCATTCGCTCGGCGATCCGGAAAATGTTGGCAGTTCGATGTGGCGAACATGCAGTCTTGCTATCTTTTCCAACGCTTCCGCCAGTTGCTCGATATCACTTTTTGAAGGTCTATCCCTCTCGCTCTTGAATTGTTCGTATCTTTGCTGTGTTCGCTGCTCAGCGCTGTGTTCGTGTTAACGTGAGACCAATGGATTCGTATGTAGCCAGCTATCTATTTTTCCATCGACTTCAGCTTGAGATGGTTTTTTGTCTTGAAAACTTTTCTCCTCGTTAAGAACCGATATTTCGGCTGCCAGTCGCTTCCTAACTCAGCCTCCAATTCCAGCTCTTTTTTCTTTATTGCGGCTAATTTTTCTGCGGCAGCTAACTCCGCCAACCACAACTGCACTTCAACACTGTTGGTAGATCGCTGCGAGTATACTGATCGTGTTGGCGATTTGGCTCGAGGTTAGTTCATATCGTTCGCATGCTGTGACGATGTACCTGCAACCGCTGCCACAATCGTTCTCTTACTCGCAGCGCTCTCGTCTGTAGCGGTCGATACCAATGAAGGCGAGGCCGCTAACTCTAAAGAAAATCTTCGCTGTTCGATCCTCTGTATTTCTCGGTGCTTCTGCTCCTCCAGCTCTGCTGCATAGCCTTTGCTCCGGGTGATGACCATCATGATCGGTTGACGGCTGCTGGTTGTGGTTCTGGATAAGCGCTCAATATGGTCTGCAGGTTCTTTTGGATCCGGCTCGACGGACCAATTTATGTTGCGGGTGGACTGTATTTATATTACACGAACTCACAAGCTGTATTTGTATTTAGCTCACAATATCAATTACACTTTTACTACTTCATACAAATATCTATAACAACTTTACTTCATACAAGATCAAAACACATAATTGGTATATTAACATATGAGAAGCGAAAAGAACGGCACTGATATTATTTGAAATCTTTTGACTAAGAACTAACGATTTCTTCGGCGCTGGGCAGGCTCGTTGTCCTTAACAGGGGTAGTTCAAGGGTTGGTGTGTGGCACCTTCCCACCCTGTCTCTACGAGTTAGCCGGGACCCCAGTCGGAATCGTTGGAGTAACGTTACAAGGGTCGTTACCTGTCGTCCTAGGAGAAGCCCCACAGCAACCTCAATATCCTCGGGCCCATGGGGGCAATGGTTCCCAAAGAATGCTAGTCTCCAAGATCATTTCTATCTACCGATATTCTTACCAACCGGCATTCCTCCTGCGGGGTAAGTATTGAATGAATAATTCAAGTGACCAATCGATTCATGCCTTCAAAAATTTGTTTCGAACCTTAAGACCTTCTGGAAGGAGTTCTCCCCTCTTTTTTTCTGATTTGCCATCATGTTAACAATTTCCTGCCTTTTATCTGGTGTCAGTCTAGAAATAGCTGATTTCATAACTTTTCATTTAATTCCAACCAATCTCCTTTCATTGCAACAGCAAACAATTCAAATATTTCGTTTTTTTCAATTTCAACATTTATTATTAAAAGTATTTCAATAAAAGAAATTACCATCCTTTACAATTCTTTCTTTGTAAGCGTAAAGAAGGATCACAAAATATATTCATGAAACAAGAATGTATATAAATTTATTTACTGAATAATATTTCGACGTAAAACGAAATATGCGAGCACTTGTTGGACTAACAAATAACGAAAATGAAATTTCTGCAAGGATACTCTTCCTTGAATACATTCTCAACTTGACGCAATACAAAAGTTAAGGGAATTGTATTTAATGGTTCGCAAGCAAGTCCTTGGCAATTTGAAAAAGAGAATAGAAACTATACAGAGAAACACTCAAGTACTATTGTTAAATCGATATGAAATGTAAAACAAGCCATTGAGAAAGATTTCAGGATAACTACAAGCGATCATGTTCTGTGAATCTTGAAAGCTGATTTTCAGGATTGTTTCTCTTCAGATAATGAAAACAGTAATGGGATAAGTTATTCCTTATTTTAGAAGGGATGGTATGACTTTACTTCAATATTACTGCGACGTTGTAAAATTCACTTGCGAGAGTATCCTTGAAATGCAGAACAACGATAAAGGGTTATACAATATCTTCGCCATGAAATAGATTCACCTAAGTCCTAGAATGAATTTATTAAATTTTCAATTTTAACATATAGATGAAAACTATTCACCATCAATTTGTCCTTGTTGACAACACCCAGGAGCATGTATCCTATAAGCAATCCTCACTGAACAAGTTCATGTAAGTACCGGCAATACACGCTCTTGCAACACGACCCAACTTTTCACACCGGCCAGGAACTTTGTTCACTACTTCCACAGTACATTCGACACTATGCTGTTGTGTAAGAAAATCTTCCGAAGGACTTGCGGATATATGTCCCACTCCCATTCTAGCGCTCTTATCATTATCATCCTCCAAACTCAAATCAAGGATACTATTGTCGCGTCCATTGCCTGCTGATGCTGTGAGTATTTGTAAAGGTACGTCTACAAGTCGTCCTTTGGCGCGATGGAGACTGGTCGAGCAGAGAAGGATAAGCACCACTATTGGAAATATTGAGAATTTTCGCATAATGCAATTATGTTACGTCTTGAAAATGCAATAGCAGTGAAAGTTACAAGTGAGCTGCACAGCCAGAGAGAGATGCTTCCCGAGAAAGGACAATATAATTCGATTTGAGACTTACACACAAGATATGCTGGTAGCATGCATGCTACATCCTTTTATAACAATCTAACAGAAACCTTACAAGTAAATTCTCATCTTCTCTAAATTGCTCTTGCTTGAGGGAAGCTGTGAGCTTTGTGGAAGAGGTATATCATGGGCGGCGTAAAATGATGAAGATGTTCTACTTATTAATTTCTGTACTCATATAATAATAAATATTAGCTTCCGCTAAATGTTACAAATTTAGCCAATCTGGTATGATCATTGTCATTCCAGAAACAATATATTTCTTCACTATACATTTACTCATAATGCAGAATAAAATATTCACAAGATGTTACGCCACTGGATGCATATTCTTTAGTTTCTCTTTGCAAAAACGGTTAGAGCCAGTATAAAGGACATCACTTCTAACAGCAACAAGACTATTCCATGGTAACAGCTCCAGACACCGAGGCTGCTTGCTGATTACTTTCGATGTGGCTTCTTGTCTTTCTTTGTCCTTATTATGATACTATTATGGAGTGTGTATCTGTTTTCTTTGATAAAATATTGTAACACTAAAAATAAAGAAGTAACCAGTTTTCGGATTTTTGCGCTACTAACCGATTATCATTGTGGGAATGATATATGAAAGATTTGTATGAAGTGGAATATAAGTGGCTTACAATAAACAGTGAAAGGAAATGGGTGAATTAAATGTTTAGATATGTGAAGGAGGGTAGGGCTTATATCCAGTATGTTTGTGCAGAAGAAATAAATGAAATGGCAAAGTCTTGACAGATCCAAATAAAGATACCTTTGGTACAGCTCACACCCAACGAATAGGAACTAATCATATGCTCCTGATTTCCAGGCTTCTTATCTTTTTTTAATTCAACCGTTGATTTTCATTACTACTACTCTCCCCGTGAGAGTTCTTCCGGCTAGAGACTGCGGACCCAGCTTCCCGTCGGAGGCATTTGTAGGGACGCCACTCACTTATCCCCTGGTCCCAAGTAGCCGCCGAGCAAAAAATGCAGCCACCGAACGCCCCTCACGCAGCTGGAAATAAGCCCCACTATTTTTCTCTAACAGGGAAGAATTAGTTAAAGCCGGGGCGACCACTTTGAACTCATTAGTCGATATCAGTTTACCCGACGTAGCTCGCACTGGGAGCCCGAAAAAGAATCTAAAACACACCCGAGCTAAAATCTAAAACACACCTGAGCCAAGTGTACATTTCACTTCAAAATATTTTTTCAAATG
This sequence comes from Odontomyia ornata, assembly GCA_963969285.1. Classification (NCBI taxonomy): domain Eukaryota; kingdom Metazoa; phylum Arthropoda; class Insecta; order Diptera; family Stratiomyidae; genus Odontomyia; species Odontomyia ornata. The sequence goes on from OZ017741.1 coordinate 8,099,978, forward strand.
AAATCCACGTCTTCAACTTAAAAAACACCATTCACAAGTTAAGATATGAATTTTAGTCAATCATCAAGCGCTCGAAATAATTACAAACTCTTGTCTCAAGTTTTCTTAGTGAAAATAACATATGAATCCTAGTCCTCTGCCAAAAGCTCGATATACGAGTAAATACAAATCTGAAACTTACGTCTACTATTCCTGTTTGCGGGCCCCCGAAGTAACTTGCGTCACAAAGTTCTCCTTCTAGCGCGCTACTTGTTGAACTTTTACCGCCAATCTTCTCTATCTCTGGTGTTTATTACTTCGCTGTCGCTGTGGTGAAGTACGTCCCTCTGTCACTGTTGTAATTCCTTCCTTCGATGAATCCCAGGATAAAATTTCTTAATGCTCGTCGCACTCGATCCTCCACCAAAAAGAGACCCGTTCTTTGTTTCCAGTTTTTTCATCGGCTCGATTTCATCCGGCAAGCCGTTAATTTTACTTCGGGGCGATTCAACGTTCAATCGTGGTGCGGGCTTGCATCAGCGATCCCCCAACTGATGTTCATCGGGCAAATTTCCCTTCATCTAGTACATTCGCCCATCAGGTGTAAATGCCAAAGTGACTGATACTCTGTCTTTGTTTTATTTTGATTTGGGCGATTGTTTGTAAGTTATTTCCTTTTCACGATTTAGATTTGGTTTTTGCTGCCAAACCATATTGGGGATATTTAAAAATTTATTTTAATATATCCGTCATAAGATTTTTTCGTTTTGTATTGCGAGTTCTGTTTAAATAATCTTCACAGAGAGAATGAAATAAACTGCGGACTTGTTATTCTGCCGGTGTTGTCAAATATTTACAAAAATATAATCATCGCCGAAAGGATGAGAAAAAAGCAAATGGATGGATGGATTTCAATCAATTGGTTCATATTTTTTTCGTCTTTGAATTCCGGTAATATATAATCAAGTATATGAAGAATGAATGCTTTATAAATATCGACAGTCATTTGCATCAGATATTTATAACTATCGACATAAATGATCACAAAATTAACAATTCTCAAAGGGTCTAAACGAGATTTTACGCTGACTCGAGGAGATCAGCTACATCATAACACTTTTGCTTTCCACTTTTCAACTTAGAATTAATTAAAATTGCTTCTTCATTAACCAAGCCACATTTCTCGAAACATGTTGCAAACGTTAAGAGGGAGTATCACTTTGCATCCGGCTCAATAATCATTTAGATGTTCCATTTGGTATTTTGTTCCTAAAAGCGTGCCAATGTTCGAATAGAGATCTGATGTCACATAGAGCTTCCTTGACATATTATGGAAAGCATTCGGAGCTCTTCGTCGGACAGCTCAGTTTTGAAGAAATATCAAAAATCAAAGTATCTCCAGCGAAAATATATGAAACGCCATAACCGTCATCAACAACAGGTCCGAAACCACCGCCTAGGCTGATAAAGTTGAAGTTTTTCTTCAAATCATTTTTCGGTGTTAGACCATGGGGTGTTTGACTAGTAGATAGACGTGAAGGGTTGCTAAGGACTTCATTCAGGAATGGTGATTTGACTTCGAGATATTTCGAAACGACGTACAAGTAGAATAGATGCCGATCGATTCCTTTTCCACACATGGCATCTTGGTATATGTTGTACACTAGTCCTATGCAATAAAGCAACTCGTTCATTGGTCGGAACATTAGGGCCATCCATCGACTTATCCCATTCACATGATTCCGTAGTACACGGGCGAACAGTTTCTGTTCAACTTTCCCGATACAATTGAGTCATTAAAGCTACATATGTTAATGAAAAACGCTTGGCGTCTCGGTAATATGTTAATTGTAGAGCCATTTGAATATACGCATCAGGTAATACTCCATAAACCTTCATAAAACTTTTGCCGTACTTATTGCGTATATAGACACGTAAATCAACATTATTTAACAATTTAGTGGCATCAATTGTAGCTTCCTTAATCTGAGGATCTGAGACATTATGTAAGGTCCCAATTCAGGCTAGTGGGCGTTGGCAGAGTGAAGTCAGGAGTTCCTTTGGTATTTCCATTTTCGTCTGAGTTTCTTTAAGAATCATTCCATTTATATGTGACTTCGAACTGTTGTTGGGGTAGTTGTGGGGCATAAGAATTGACATTTGGAGATGTATTCATTTTTCTCTTGAACTAATCTCCGACTTCTCGAAGAACCTATTTTATTCAACTATCTTTTTTTTTTGTTTAATGCAATCATTTGATTTTTTTTTTTGTTTTTGTTTATTTCTACTTTAACATTTTAATTTTAACCTTATAACCTTGACTTGGGCGGTATTTTAACGACCGCATGGAAGAGTGCAAAGGGTATCCATAACATTACTTTGGCCGTCTAAGAAATTCAAAAAACACTTGTTGAAATCCCTTAATTACTTTCAACACTAATGCATTGATGATGACACAAACAAAACCTAAATTAACCAGTTGAATTTTTTTTGGGTTGAGAGGTGAAGACAATTGACGCCCTGCGTATGGGACTCCCAGACGTGCAAGATGTCTAGACTAACCACTGAAAACCTCCTCTGTCAACCAGAAAACCTAGTTTGGAACCGTTTGAACCATATCTTTAGACTAAACCCCGTTTCGCTTCACCGTGGAGTAACTTCCAGGGGGGGGGGATCCCTTCTGTAGCGGGAGGAGAGACATCCCCTAAACCCCAAGTTCCCGGATGCTGTACGTCCTTTTTGTCTTTTAGGACTGCCCGAATATACTGTGCCACAACGTTCCATTTGTTAACCGATGCAAGCATCTCCCTGAGTAGACGCTCTCCTGCGTATTTGTAGAGGTTCTTTTGCAACCTGTTCCATCTTTTGCATGAAAAAAATATGTGTTAGGCATCGTCTGCCTCTTCTGCGCTAAACCTGCAATCAGGGGACCGCGAGTTACCAATTTTGTGCAAGTAAGACTGAAAACGACCATGCCCGCTCAAAAACTGGATCAGGTAGAAATCAGTCTCATCGCGCATTTGATTTAGCCATGGTCTTAAGTTAGGGTGTGGCACAGTCCATTTTCTTTTGATATTTCTCACCTAGGACTGCTGCCAATCATTGAGTGAGCGTTGTCTTTTCTACTGGGCAAATGTCTTCCTTGTATCCTCATTTCGACGCAGGTTGATAGTATGGCACTCTATTGCAAGGGGGTGATAGGTATCACGTCTGCAATGGCTAGCACCGCTGAATTAGAGACCGTCGGATACGAAGATGCGATCCTCAATGCTCCTCTTCTCTGTATTTCTGCCAAGTGTTTTCAGTACATACAGTAGCACCAACTCTACGGACCCCACCAAAAGTCACCTTCTTGGTGGGTTGGGTCCCCCTACGTTGGCCATAAGTGAACTCAGAGCAACTATATATCTGAAGTGGCTCTATCAGGCTATCCTCGAGTCAATCAGTAACCCCAGACATTTTACGGATATTTTCGAATTAACCAGTACTTTCCCAATACTGACCGTTCTAGCTCTGGAGATTCTCTTCTTAAGCAGGGTGACCACTTCAGTTTGCTCCAGTGCTAAACTAAACTCGAGAGCAGTCATCTAGCCTCTCGCACCGCGTATTAGCAGACGTAGTATAAGTTGCATTTGTGTGACAATGCATCCAGCAACTAGTGCCTCAACATTATCCGCATAGTCAATTAGGTACGACTCATCCAGCAGTTCTAGTCTCAGTAGCCTATCGTACGATATGTTCAGTCCAGGACTGTGGCTAATTGCAGAGGGAGCCTATCTTTACGTCTTGGCGTGGAATAAACTGTCGCTTAATATGCAGTCATCGTTGAGCTCGCAATCAAATTCAATGATAAATTTTACACCATGTCAAATAGTTTTTGATTCCCGATTGCATGACATAAAAACAAGCCGTCTTGTCCAAGCATCAACCGTAGATACCGAAAAACTAACCGATAGGCCGATAATGAAAATGTGACAAGAAGCAGCTGACTGGATTAGGGCTGAATGAGAAAAGTGGAAGAAACGTTTTTTTATATGGCGTATATTTGCAAAGGCATAGATTTGATAGTTGTTAAGAATACTCCACATGCAACAGGCAACAGGAGAATCTCGAAAACTAGAACCTAAATACCGTGGACCTTTTGTTATTTCAAAGGTTCTTTGCCATGACCGTTATGTCGTCGAAGACTTCCACGAAGCATCGCAAAAACAACAAAAGTGCTGTGCCGTGTTCACCAGCGATAAAATAAAACCTTTGTGTCGTCTTAGCTCAGACATCGACGATACCAACGCTAATGAAGACACTGATGATAACAAGGAAGTCGAGATAATTCATATTCAGGCAACGTCGAGCTCTCGCGGATCTGACATTGCTGGATCTCAAAAACTTCGATGACGAAAGCCAAACAGTCAGTCATATTCGTAATGTAGAAGATGATTGCCGTATCTTATCAATAAAGGAACTTCTTCATCATTAGATAGTTTAAATCATACCAACTTAATCCCACTAGCACAAATGGCGGCAAGTATCATGCCTACAATAACTCTCACCACCGAATCAGAGACTGCCGGATAGGAGGTAGCGATCCCAAGTTCTCCTCCTCTCAGCACTTGTGCCAAGCATTTTCAGTAGACCTCCTCCCTGAGAGCGTCGCTCCATATTTTCGCAGAATATAGTAGCACTGACCCTACAGCACTCATCAAGAGGCATCTTTTTGATGTGTTGGGTCTCTCTACATTAGCATAAATCAACTTAGAGCCAACACGCCTGAAGCAGCCTCCATAGGCATTGGCCTGATTTGCTCAGAAAAACGCATCTTCGAGTTGATCTTTAATTTGCCGCTGACTTTGGTTCAATTAGTATGTCTCCAATGCTGATCGTCCTCACTCTAAGGATTCAATTCTTTGTTAAGATTAAATTATCGTTGAATTATCGTCTTGATGAGGTAGGTTCCACTATGTTAGCCACCAATCTAGTTAGCAGCAACTGATGTCCTGATTTGTTCAAAAAAACTCATCCTTTAGACTATCAGTATGCCCAGGTTTTTCACTGCTGGTTTAGAATCAAAAAATGGACCTCAAATACTGAAATTCATTACTTTGGGGAAAAATGATCCCTTAAATTTTCTACTAAATGATCCCTTAGATTTTCCACAGGGCCCGGCTAAACCCGCAAGCAGCATCCAATCCCTCACTCGGTGCATCAGCATACCTAGTCTAAATTGCATATATTTGACAATGCGTCCAGCAACTCGGGCAAATATGCGATTCGCATAGCCAATCAAACATGACTTATTTGGCAGCTCAAGCCTCATGTAGGGTTTTGGAAGGGTATGAATGACCCGTGAAGGACAGCAGCGCTCTCAATTGCCTCAATGAGCTAAGATTTCGAGGCATGCTGGAATAACCTTACTTGATGACGTGTACGCGTGCTGTTAACTAGCTTTCCCTGGTGTCAAGGGACGGGTCTTTTTTGCCAGCGCAAAGTCTACACAACAAAACTATATTCCCACGCACGATTCACACGAATAACAGGACCTGCCAGAAAAAAAGGTGGTCTAAAGCTAGGTGGTTAGCTAGACAACTAACCTGCCGATGACACAAGTCTTCCTTCCTTTTTCAACCAGAGGATTTGGTGGCCTCACGCATCCTCCCAACTGAGTGAAATCCAAATGACTGGGCCCATCTTCAGGGGCCTATTATCCCTTGGCGTAGAAGCCCTTAATCCAACGAGAAATGAGGGTAGTCGTGTGAAGAATACATCAGAAGATGCAGGAGCTCACATGCCAGTTTCTTACCCCTTTCAGAGGGAAAAGGAGAAGGAGCCAATTTCTTCTTCTTGATCGATTCACAATTCGTATTATTTTTTATTTATAATCTACATACAAATGAAATATTTAAAGCTCCCCTGGTTATTCCTATGAATATGCTATAACAACATATAGTCCTAGTGGCTTTGTTTTATAAATGAGTCGATTTCCTAAAGAGAAAGGGAAACTTAACACAATAGAAATGAAAGCATTTTCTGCTTCAACCTCTGTAGGTAGCCTTGCAATTTTGTTCTGGTTATTAATCTTTTCCCTTCTCTTCTTTGCACTTGCAAGAGTACATGTTTATTACCATCGTAGAGAATCATTCACTTATTTTTGGCTTTTTTCTAGAAATATTGTATATACAATAATTTCAGACTTCAAAAGTGATCGGTAGGAAAACTAATTTAGGTAGTTTTCCTACTGATCTCTGCACACTTGACCGCACTCACCACTTCTCCGATAGCGTCAATGAAAAAGCGGCCTGCTCGAAGGGCGTACTGCCATGGAGACAAGTTCTAAGCAGTATGAATTGCATCAGCAAATCTTCACCTGGTGAGTTTGCAAAGAAATTTCTAGCATAAAAAGCAGGCAGTGTTGCAGATGAAAAGTCAAGATTCCCCTCCCTTTTCTGATCACCGTGAGCCACACTATTTTTCTGTGCTCTGGGAATATCCCTTCACGCAAACAAGCGTTGCACTTACTGAGCAACAAGTTAGGCCAACAGTGATAGACCACCTGCCGTACATCAACTGGAATTCCACCTGCTCCCGGAACATTTTTGCCTTCGTAGATAAAACTGCTTCCTCCAATTCGTACTCCGAAAAGAGTCGGTGATCTGTTGGAGCTTGATCGTGGACTGGATTAACAAGGATGGATTGTAGACAATGAACCTGCTTAATCTCGCTCATTTTTTCAGCCTTGCATGTGCAGGGCTAACGTTCAGCTCTAAACTTCCGCATCATCAGCTTGATGCCCAGTTCCTTTTGATCTCTACTCACATCATCCACCAGATGCTACCCAAAGCTGCCCTTGCTGGTATTGATAAGTTTGCAAAGATACAATCTGGCTAATTTACATGCATCGAGCTTCATGAATACCTCTTCCGGAGTGCGTACCCACTGGGCTCCTCATTGAAGATTGCGACATTCAATTCGTTGAATAGCTATTTAAGATGGCCATCAGTACTCTGGAGGCTTTCCGTACCGGAGTCTACGATTGAGTATGGTAGACTTGCATGTAGGCGCGCTACTCATAGTTGAGGGTTAATTGCATCCATAGCTGTAATCCTTCCCTGCAAAACTCCAGGCATCGATGCCTGTGCCATTAGCACATTAATAAACTTCTCACGTCCATCTTCGTCGCGTTCCAGTCGAGACTAAGAGGCTACGTATATATAGAACAAGAAGTACTATCCTTGTCCTCAAGCACTATATACTTGTGATCATTGGCAAGGGAGCCCTCTAGAACTTTCTCTTGTGTAACCTATCTGGCCACTTGCATCTTTTTGTGACGCGGCCATAGCGAAGGCACTTAAAGCAGCGAGTTGGGTCTGCTCTGTGCGGCGTCCTACAGATAACCCATCCAATTCTTATTTTGCCATTGCTAAGGAGTTATAGTGCTTCTTTCAGGAAGCCCAATGGTGGCCATGCATAGCCCCCTATTATTTGCTTTGTCGACCCTTATTTTAAACCTAGTTAAGCCAGGGGTTCACTTTAAATGGCTTTTGTGACCTCGGTTATTTCCGTGATGCAGATAATGTTCCTGATATCGAGCACTACCATAGGCTCGAGTGAGGCTGCAAAAGCGTTCTCTCCAAATTTTTTTTGACTACATCACAGAAACAATCCCTGTTCATTGTCTTTGCCTCTTAGTTCCACTAGCAGAACACCAGGCTAGGGGGCTGCACTACTCTAATGCTATAATAGTTTATACTTCACATAACTTAACCACTTTTTAAACTCTCACAGGACATCTGCGTAAGACCTACCATCAGTAAGTTTGACTAGCAGCACCTACCTTAGGGGCTTGCGTAATTGGCTTTCCCTAGCTTACGTTTCACTGGATGTTCTAACACATTTTGCTTCTTAAGAAGGCTGTTTCATTGCTTCGACGGTTCGAAGAAATTTTGGGGTTTTTTTAAGTGGCCTTAAATTGGATTACCTGGAACCTCTCGTTCAACGTGATGTGCACCGTGGGGCCTGATCTTTCCCTCCTTTTCTCGGTGTCTCCTTTAATTGAGTTACAGACCACCATTTTGCTAGTACTAGGAGTTGTAATGACTGGCACTTTGCAAAGTGTCTCAGACTTTTGCCTCCTCTCAGCCCTGAACCACTTGCATCTTTAGTATTGAATCCTCACTAAAAGCTTTTCTAGCTCTAGAACACCGATAATGATGTCGTTGTTTATGCTCTTTTGGTAACTTCTACTCACTTTTTATTCCCTTCAGGGCCGCTCCCACATTCCACATAAGCTACTCTTCTTCAGAAAGGTCAAGAGCACATGAGTTGCCTAGCATCTTCCCTATTGGGAAGTCCCCAGCACTTACGTCCCGTGCCTCATTTAGCTCGACCAATATCTCAAGCATTTCTAACGCCTTGCACCTTGAATTTCATAATTACACGGCACCATGTGCAAAAACTTGTGGAGCAAGTATACGTAAGCGTATCGTATACTTCGAGCTCTTCCAGTTGGGTTGGTATTGAACAATTGCCGAAGGCGTTCCTAATTAATAAGGCACATATACAATACTACTTCGCGAACTTATTGATAATATTGATCATTTTTTTTCATTGACTCCCAATTATAAATTCAATTAATCGGCGAAAAATATAAACTTGAGGTAAGTAATATTCAGACATAAATATCCATGGCCGTTAACAACTCTGCCATCCCCTTCAAAGTAGCCCCCTTGAGCAGCTATACAACGATTCCAGCGCGTTTTCTATGCTCCGTCACATCTTTGGAACGCTTCGACTGGGATGTCCACGAGTAGCCTCGTCACGGTCGCCTGGATGTCCGTAATCGACTCAAAATGGGTTCCTTTGATCACTGATTTTGTTCTAGGAAACAAAAAAAGTCACAGGGTGACATATCGGGCAAATAAGGCGGTTGTTGCAACACGGCGATCTCTTTAGAGGATAAATAATGGGACACGCTGAGCGCTGTGTGATACGGCGCGTTATTATGATGAAGGATCCAGCTACCAGCGTTGTCTGGGCGCACCCTGTCGACTCGCTTTCCCAATCTTTTGGGTACTTGGCGATAGTAGACTTAATTTACTGTTTGCCCCGATGCAACAAATTCTTTGTGGACGATTCTACGGTTAGCAAAAAGGCAATAATCATCGTTTTCACCTTCGACTTGCTCATGCGAGCTTTTTTCAGGCAGGAGGCGTGCAGAGATAACCACTGAAAGCTTTGGCGTTTGGTTTCCGGGTCGTATTAGTGTACGTTTCTGAAGCTGTTTCGCCCAATCTGGTGCAAAATTTTATCGCGACGCGTTGCTCTTGATTTCGTTTCTGCGTTTTTGTGACGAGCACCACCAACACACGTCTACTCAACACGACGCAGCATGCGAACTAAACAAGCCAGAGCAATGATAAATATATCAATGCAGAGGGGAAGGATATCGGGGAAGAATAAAGGAAATTTCAAGGTCGCAAGTTTATCACAAGCGCAGCAATAAAATCAGTCTCATTACTTAATTGACACATCTCGTACATACAAACGACTGATTGCAAACTTGACAATTCATTTCTATTGGAAAAGCGAAATCATTAAACTTGCTGTTCAGGCATTTCGATGTGTATTCGTTGAAGTTCGAAATGTTTTCTTTTTCTAAATAGTCCACTTTTATATAGATGTCATCATCTTTCCTTTTCTTGGATATTGTCAACAATTTCTTTATTGAATGGTTAGCATATTCGCAGAGAGGTTTAGTTTTCCCAATTGATTTCTTCAGCAATTTTTGATAAGACTTGAACACTTTCCGAATAGTGTCTGCTTTGTGTCCTTTATGGATCAGTAAATTACAGTCTGAGCATATGAGTGGCTGACAAGTTAAATAGAAAAGTTTCATTTCAAATGCAGGATGCATTAAGCATTTCAAGTGGAGTTTTAAATCACCATCTTGAAAACCATTGAAACTATGCTTTCTGAGTTCCAATATGTTATTGATATTATGATGTGCCGTGAATCTTTGACGCTCGTGGGCTTCCTCACTGAGTCCACAGAAATTCAATGTGCATTTAATGCAATGATGAGACGCCGTTACTGAGTTGCAGCATAAATTACACCAAACAATAGCTATTCCCACTAAATCTATTTCCCTACTTCGCTACTCGGTTTTATTCGAGTTTACTTTTTTCATGTCACTGAATTTTTTTTAAATTTTATTTTAACCTTTACAGCCTTGGCTCGGGCGGCATTTTAATGACTGCATAGGAGAGTGCAAAAGATTTCCGTGACAAGTTTCTGTTCTTTTTTGAAGAGTCAGGTTCAGATTGATTCGGTTTGCCCTCGGAGCCCTTATCTTCGTTGATTTATGTAGACGCCTTTTTGGTCCCATGATTATCTTTGTAAAGCAGAGAGGCTATGCTCTCCTGCTTAACTTGGGAGACCTGATCAAGTTTCAGTACAGATGCATACACAAAGAACATGAGAAAGGAGTTAGCAACACGGGACCGCAAGTGCTTCTAGTCGTTCAAGACGAGAGATATTGGACCTGTTGAGCCATTGGTTACTCGGTAACAAAAAGATGTAAACTTTTACCTTTCTCAGCTTCTAATGAGACGCAAGAATTTTCGTTAATATCTTTATAGAATGGAAAAGGTTAGAACATCATTTTGTCGCCTTTTTCCCCTAGAAATTCACAACGCTCTGCATATATTCTTCGAATACAAGCGCTTCTCTCTAGACATAGACACCACCCTTCAGACACTGAAAATGGCTTGTAAGAGTCAAAACGTGTCTGCTCTCATACAAAAGCTAGTCTTGACGGGTTTTCCAGAAAAAAATTGAAATATTTTGTTTATATTAAAATGTTTAATTACTTCCTCATAAGTATTCTTTTTTTTTTTGCTTTTGATTTATTCCAGTCTATTAAACGATATTTCCCTTTTTTCTCGTTTTAATTTTGCGTCCACTCAGCATTGTAATTATTATGTTACGTCTTTTTACTTTCAAAAACCCAAGGCTGAGATTTGATGCATCTTTTTTGTACAGTTGCTTTTTGTGTGTGTATGTAATATTCGGGGTCTGGTGTTTGATGCCAGGCTGTGCCAACTTTTTCAAAAAGTTGCTCAGTTTATCATTGTTTCTGGCAAGTTAACTTCATATAAAAATGTAGTTACGCAAGTGAATGGTGTTCATGTTTGGTTAAGATCAGGATGACCGGATACAGGTACAGTTGCAGCCACCGAAATAGGCATTCAATGAAGTACGAAAACGGGAATTGTGGGTTGAAGATTTTTGGGACGAATGGCAGTCTTGGTGGGACCGAGATTAATCTAGCGTGATGATTGTAAATGTAATTCCAAAAATGTGGGCAAATTTGTGTAATTAGACGCCAAAATAACGAGAACCAGTAATGAAAGAGATGAAATACGCTGAAAAATACGGCAGAAATAAAATATTTCACTCAGTTTTGAGGGAGTCAAAGACCAGCTGCATACAGTGGAAAACAAAGCTCCAAGTACACAAATCTATGGTAAGATTTGTATCATGCTGTGGATGAGAATGGTGAATTCTCACCCAAGCATCCGCAAGAATATTGAACGTTTTTAAGTAACGGGTCCAATAGCAAATTTGACATGATCATGAGCTATTTAAAATGTTTGCCAAGCCAGAGATCCCAACGATTGTAGGAAGCTGCTATAGGGTGGCGATATAAACGTATGAACAAACAATGGATACCCTACAATATTATCGCGTGTTTTTGGATCGCGGCCAATAATTTTAATGTTCCGGGAAAGTGAAAACGCAATGTCTTTTGATTTAAGTTAAAAGAGTTTATTTGATTGCAAAAATGCACAATAATCAGTTTAACACTTTCACTAATTTTAATTTTCACTATTAAAAATCTAACACTGTCCATAAATTTCTTATCACAATTGTCTTCTAAATCACTTCACCGTTACGAAAATCACTTTTCTATTACTCGAACAATATCGCTTCCCACACACTATCGCAGTTCTTATCGCGGTCGAATGAATGATCCCCCATTCAATCAGCTTGCCTTTATATAGGATGTCTAATCATTCAACTCAGTTCTCGTACATTGGTGAATTAGCGGGAACATTCCAGCACGAATGAATGGAGCAGTGACTCACTTTCAGATGTTGTTCATGCTTGTTAGGTTCTCGTGGTTTCGAGTAAATTCGTTTTGTTGATGTTCTTAATTGTTGTGAAAACAATTGCGACAGTAGCTCGCAGAATTATTTGGACATGTAACACTACCCCCACCTCAGTTCTTTTCGCCCCGAAAAGATGTGTCGCTATTTGTAGTCAATTCTCCCTGGGTGTAATATGGGGTAAGATGGTCCAGATGCACGATTTTCATTTTAGCACTCAGCTTACGATGTTCCTGTATTCGGTATACGACGTCGTTGATTCGCTTTGTAACTCGGTATGGTCCTTCCCAATTATGTTGCAACTTTGGAGGCCTACCCTTTCGCCGTTGCGGGTTATAAAGCCACACCAAGTCATCTTGCTGGAAGCCTGTAGAATTTGCCTTTAGATCATACCTGGTCTTCATGCGGTCAGTAGCTGATTCGAGGTGTTTTCGGACTGTCGGATGTATCTGGTTCAACCGTTGTCTTAGATCACTTGCATACTCCGAGATCGTTTGGAGTTTCTCAGGGGGTATTCCGAACTTTATATCGGCTGGCAGATGAATAGTCTTTCCAAAAATGACTTTGGCTGGGGCTTGGCCCGTCGATGCATGTTCGGCAGCTCTGTACGCCATTAAAAATAGTGGGATATGTAAGTCCCAGTCCCTTTGGTTCTCGTCAACCATTTTGGCCAGGTGTTTATTGAGCGTGCCGTTGAAACGTTCGACCATTCCATCGGATTGGGGATGCAGCGGTGTTGTCCTCGTTTTCCGTATTCCCAGCAGCTCGCACATTTCGCTAAAAACTAGTGACTCAAAGTGTCGGCCTTGATCCGAATGTAGTTCGCAAGGTACACCGTACCTACTGAGCCAATTTAACACTAGCTGTTCAGCTACAGTAGTTGCTTCCTGGTTGGGAATGGGTTAGACCTCGGGCCACTTGCTGAATTAATTGGCTACAACCAGTGTGTATCGATTTCCCCGTTCAGATTCAGGAAAGGGACATGCGATGTCGACAGCAATCCTTTCAAACGGTACCCCCACGTTATAGGTTTGCATTTGTCCTCTCAGTCGTCGCTTTGGGCCTTTGACGGAAGGGCAAATCGTGCATCTGTGACACCAGTCCTCTACGTCTTCTCGAGCGTGGAGCCAGTAGAACCTTTCCCGCAATTTCGCTAAGGTCTTGTTAGCACCAAGGTGGCCTCCCGAGGATCCTTCTCCTGCCCAGTCGTCTCCTTCCATACGAGCAATGGTCCGATGTCTTCATCGGCTAGCTGGGCATTTCGAATCTCCTCCGGTGACCAACCTTCATCGAATTCGGCCGTTATCAATCGCAGATCAACGGGCGGTTCCTTTTCCTCAATCCGTCGGCAATGCTTGCAGTTAGCTGGACATGGACGGCGGGATAGGGCGTCAGAATTTCCATGAACTCCGCCCTTCGGATGAACGATTTCGTTGTCGTATGACTGCAATCTTTAGATCCATCTCGCAACTTGTCCTTCGGGGTTTTTGAAGTTGAGCAGACATCTCAGTGATGCATGGTCCGTTCGGAGAACAAATTTCTGGCCATATAGGTACTTGTGGAACTGCTTGGTGGCCTCTATTATAGCCAATAGCTCCTTCCTGTTCACGCAGTAGTTCCTCTCACTTTTTGAAAGAACTCGACTGTAATACGAGAGGACTCTTTCTTCGCCATCGATCTGCTGGGAGAGTAAAGCTCCAATACCACCGTTGCTTGCATCGGTGTCAACTACAAACATTTTTCCGGGTTTCGGATACGCCAGCACGGGTGATTCACACAGCTTTTCCTTCAGGGTCTCGAAGGCTGTGTGGCATTGTTCATTCCAGACATACGAACAATTTTTCTCGGTTAGCTGATGGAGACACGTAGCTATTTTGGCAAAGTCTTTGACGAATCTTCGATAGTAGGTTGCCAGACCCAGAAAACTTCGTAGTTGGCGCTTGTTGTTTGGTGTTGGCTAGCTTTTTACGGCTTCAGTTTTCCCAGGGTCTGTTTTGACCTCGTCTGCTGATACGACGTGTCCCAGGTATTTTACTTCAGCTGCGAAAAGGGTACACTTGTCGGGACTAAGTTCCAAATTCGCCAGCCGCAATTGGGAGAAAACCTCTTCTAAGTTCCGCATATGCTCTTCGAACGTTCTCCTGATGACGATGATGTCATCTAGGTACACCAAGCAGGTTTTCCAGGTTAGACTACGTAGTACATATTCCATCAAGCGTTCAAAAGTGGCTGGAGCATTGCAAAGCCCAAACGGCATCACCACAAATTGCCACAATCCGGTCCCAACTGAAAATGCGGTCTTCTCTCGGTCCTTCTTGTCGATTTCTACCTGCCAGTAGCCACTCTTGAGATCGAATGTAGAAAACCAAGTGTCCATGATGTCATCGATGCGTGGAAGCGGGTAACTATCTTTCTTAGTGACGTCGTTGAGCTGCCTATAGTCGACACAAAAACGAGTGCTACCATCCTTTTTCTTTACTAGAACTACAGGTGCGGCCCATGGACTGACAGAAGGTTCAATAACGCCTTGTTTTTCCATGTCCGAGATCAGCGCGCTCACTTCTCCTTGTTTGGCTATAGGGAGACGTCTTGGTGCTTGTCGGATTGGCTTGGCTCCCTGTGTATCTATGACGTGAGTTACCATACTTGTTCGGCCTTGGTCATCCGGGCTTGTTGAGAAGATGTCACTGAACTTGAGGCTCGTTTGAATAGCTGCACTGGCAATTTGACTTGCTTCAATATGGCAGACGTGGATTCCCGGGATTTGTCTGTGTCTTGCCTCCTTTGCCAATGATGGTCGTGAGTGGCTTTCAAAGAGGTGATGGTGGAAACAAGCTGGCAGCTGCCGATGACTTCTCCCGCTTTGATGCTCGTGGTTGAATCTGCGGTGTTAAGGATTCTAACCGGCACGTATCCGTTCTTCATAGATCTTACAAGGCTTCGTCCTACAATCAAAATGCACAATGCCGATGTCTTCGTTGGCTCTATCAGATAATATCGCTGGTCTCCAGAATCACCATCAAGCTTGGCCCATACAATGCTTTCGGAAGAATTCGGTACATCAGCGTCAGTACATACCACTACATTCATCTTGGGAATTTGGACGCCGGGATCCTCCATCAGTACTTCTCCTTTCTGCCAGTTCAATACACGTTTGCCCAAATCCAACGTGATTCCATGTGGTCGCAGAAAATTCATTCCGAGAATGCAGTCATCTATAATGCTCGCGACCAGAAAATTATGTCGGAACACAAGGTCTCCCAACTGTATCTGGTGGTTGACCTCTCCATGAATAGGTGCAGTTTCTCCCGTAGCTGTCCGTAGTGAGAAAATTCTGCCCTTGTGAAGTTGTTGCTGTCTAACTAGGTCTGGTCGGATAATCGATCGGGTTGCACCAGTGTCGATTGTTATGGTGCAGTGTTCTCCGTCTACTTGACCAGAAAGGCATCTGTCTGCTTCTCCACGATGTTGCCTTAGCACGGGGATGCGGGTGCTGGGGATGTCGATCCTCCTAGCTAACGTTTGCCTCACGAAGTTGGCCCTTGCAGTTTGATGGGCCTCCATTCTAGGCTCCTGACACGGTCTGGATCTCCACCATCCCGGACAATAGCTCCGTTTTCTTCGCTTCTTGCAGTCTCTTTGCAAGTGCCCCTTCTCTCCGCAAATCCAGCATCTAGGCGCACCATTTACATGCGGCTCTCGCTCATTTTCCACGCGCTCACACCTGCACTCGTTTGCCATTACCTCATGGAGCCAGGCTGTGCTACGAGCCGCATTTTTTGCTGCCTCATAGTTCAGGCTATAAACCAATTCGTCCTTAACCGTGTGCTTTTGTGCTAATCGCGCGGCTTGTTGCAATTCCTAGTCCTTTAAGGCGCTGATGAATGCTTCTGTCGCTGCATCATCTCGATGTTCTGGGTCGTAAGCTGGATAAGCCAAAAGTGCCAGTCGCTCAATGTCTTGGGCTAGCTGCTGTAAGGTTTCGCCAGACTTCTGCATCCGATGCCGTAGCTGTGCCCGGTAAATCTGCTTCAGATGATCGTCTCCATAACGCATAACCAGCGCATTGATTATAGCATTCGGGTTTGATTGCAATTCAACGGGGATCGTCTGCAACAGCTCAGCAGCTGGGCCTCTTAGGGCAAGAATCAATGCAGTTGCTCGTGTCTGCTCATTCCAGTGAGTTATGTGAGTGGCTGCTTCAAACTGGGTTTTGTAAATAGTCCAGACCGTTTGCCCGTCGAATATTGGTGCTTGCACATTTCTGGATGAGCTTTGCGCTGCAGCTGTAAGGGGAGCTGGTGAGGTGGTTACTACTGCCTTCGCTGCTTCCAGTTCCTTTTTCATGTTTTCCATCTCAGAGTTCATTCTCTCTTCGACCTGGCTGATCTCATAGTTGATTCTCTCCTCAACTTGGCTGACCTTCTCCTCGACCTGGTAAACCTTTTCCTCAACGTATTTAGTTTGGTTGTTCAGACTACCGAGCTCCGCTTTTATTTCGGTTGACTGTTTTTGCACTTCCTTGATTTCGATCGCTTGTTGGTCCAGCGTCGCAGCTAAATTGGATGACTGTTCATTTAGCTTTGCAGTTAAATTGGATGATTGTTCATCTAGCTTCACAGTTAGACTGGGTGACTGTTCATTTAGCTTCGCTGATTGTTCATCTAGCTTCGTAGTTAAACTGGATGACATCAGCATCAAAATTTGCATTAGCACGTTTTCTGGCTCCTTTGATTTTGGTGTTTCTACTTCTCCACCTTCAGCGCTTTTTGCCGCATCTGAGAGTTCTCACCCGAATCCAGATTCACGCCTTCCGACTCGATCGCGTCACGCAAGCGTGCAATCAGTATGGCCTTTGTACCTTGCGTGGCCAGATTTCGCTGTTCCAACTCCTCTTTGAGCTCCGATATGCTCAATTGATTAATTTTTAGATGTAAATTTCCTGGCATTTTTATTGTTTCGGCTATTTTTCTACCACTTTCTACCACGTGCACTTTAACAATGTTTAAACGTTTTCACTTCCAAAATTTTCTTTCTCACTTCTTGACACCATTGTCGCGTGTTTTTGGTTCGCGGCCAATAATTTTAATGTTCCAGGAAAGTAAAAACGCAATGTCTTTTGATTTAAGTTAAAAGAGTCTATTTGATTGCAAAAATGCACAATAATCAGTTTAACACTTTCACTAATTTTAATTTTCACTATTAAAAATCTAACACTTGTCCATAAATTTCTTATCACAATTGTCTTCTAAATCACTTCACTATCACGAAAATCACTTTTCTATTACTCGAACAATATCGCTTCCCACACACTATCGCAGTTCTTATCGCAGTCGAATGAATGATCCCCCCATTCATTCAGCTCGCCTTTATATAGGGTGTCTAATCATTCAACTCAGTTCTCGTACATTGGTGAATTAGCGGGAACATTCCAGCACGAATGAATGGGGCAGTGACTCACTTTCAGATGTTGTTCATGCTTGTTAGGTTCTCATGGTTTTGGGTAAATTCGTTTTGTTGATGTTCTTAATTGTTGTGAAAACAATTGCGACAGTAGCTCGCAGAATTATTTGTACATGTAACAATATATTCGTTAGGAGAACTGAAGGATGGAGACGTTGATGAAGGCAGCTCATCGCTGCTTGGATTTCAAGATTAAAGGACGTGGTCAATGGACTGAGACAGTTGGAGGTACTTTTTGCCAGAAGTAAAGGCCTAAGGTACACTTCAGTTCTGCAAATAAAAAGAAAGATTGGGTCTGTTGATAGAGTGGAGCTTGATCTTCAATTGAATAAAGGCAACTGTGAAAAGACTGCTGTGGAAGTTGTCTCATGGCCAATACTAGTGAACTCATCTCAAGCCTTCTCATGAGCCATCTAGTGTGAACAGTCGAGTCAGTGCTCCTGTAGGGTTGCGGGATTTTTGCTCTTGGTATAGAGTCATACCAAAAGAGACTAGTGCTGGTGCAGCGATAAAAAGCTTTGTACTACGACCTGAAAGGAGAAAAAAAGGTTACTTATTATGTGAAAAAAATACATTCGCAAGACTAGTCGTCTTATTAATGAAGTAGGCTCATCATTAATCCAAAGCATGGTGAGGTCGATTATAAGCTGATCCAGCATCTCACCACTCCACGGGCATTTCCAGTCTTTCTTGCAAATGATTCATAACTTATGGTATCCTGATTGCTTGGTTTAACCTGGAATCGCAAATGATGTCTGCCATACGTTCCTTATGTGTAGGAAGTAGGTCATATCGAGTATTGGTAAAAATTTGACATGAAAAGTCAAATAGATTTGCGTTGAACGTTATAAGCAGTTGCATCTTTAGAGAAATGACTCACGGTTATGACAATCACCTATATGCTTTCCAATTGAACTAGACAAAGAGACCTGGCTAAAGGCAATGCATCAAACAGTTACAGACAAGGTTTAAACAGTAATAGGGGAGGCATTTGGAGAGTGGTCTTCTAGTCTTGAACTCTCCAAGGTCGGAAATAGCCATCAGCTTCCATCCAGGAAAAATAGTAAGTTTTGCGTTAACGTTGTTTCGCTAAAAATTTTCTTAAAAATAATTTTAATAATACACCCCCATATTTCCTCCTACCCTAGAAACTTTCAAATTATCCCTATTTTAGTCTGCCACTGAAATCAATTTGTCGATAATAGTGTTTGGCTTCATCAAAGTTCTATGCACATCCAAAAGATTTACTTCCTCCTTGTTGTCCCTCCCATGAAATTGTCAAGCTTCCGCGTTTGGTAAAATGTGGTTGGAAGTGAATTTGTGCAGAATCCCATGATAAAATGCCGGAAGTAAACATGTTCTGGTCGTTTGTGGTGAGTTAGAAGAATATAATGAACTAGGAAAGCACTATAATGCCAGTAGCCAGTCAAACAAGGAAGCACCACCGTCGATTTTGATAATGAGTATCCAACAGCAACGCCATACCCAATATAAACAATACACACCATCGCACACATATGGTTAATGGACCATGATTACTTTGCGTTCAATTTGTACAACGAACAATGTTGTCCTTTCGCGCTAATCATACGCGATGTGTTTGTGTGTGCCAGGATAAATTGTAATGGATTTATCTTTGGTTTATGGTTTGTGTTGATGGCAGGTTGCTGTAAAGCTTTTCAACGTACGATGCAACACAATCAGTAAGGATGATTTTATCCCAGGACTCGTGAGTGTGTTGGTTTGAGTGCGGGAAGAGAAAGGACTATGATAAGCTAAAGCTAACAAACTGCAAATAACAAATGAAATTTACTCGTTGCCTTTTGTACATGCATTCGTGCACTAATGGATTAATTCAGGACCTGTTTGCTTTAACTTGGCTAAAATGAATTGAAGAGTTGGCCAAACTTTTGCCACTGCATCCTCATGACCCGGATGGAGCTTGATAAATAAATTGTTACCTTATTGACATATGCTACGGTTTCGCGTAGCATTACGCGGTGAAATTGATGGAAATGTTTGAATAATAGCAATAATACTGTTTCAGCGCTAATTTATTGCTCAGTTAGTGGAAATTTTTAAGGGATGCAAATGGTGAGAAATGTAAATACGAGGAACGAAATGATGCAAATGATTGTGGATTTGGCGGTTTGAATTTGAAGTAGAGCTGAATACGTCTGGAGCTGTTTTGGATGTAATTGGGGTTTAATTGCTTGTAATTATCATTTACATTTAATGTATTTGAACTCTTGCTGGAAAAGTTTCCATTTGATATAATACAGGGTTTCCCAATAAGAGGTGTTTTTTTGATATTAAAAGAAAAATGCCATTTTTTAATATGAATGATCAGGTGTTTATTTCATTATAAAGAGGAAGGTATGTCGTTAATAGTAAAAAAATAACATCAGGCAAATGACCACCACGACCATGCTTACAGGACCATATCCTTTTCATGAAATTTTTCATTACCAAATCGCGAAGTGGCTGCCCTATGTCCTCGATAGCCTCACGAATTCCATCTTTGAAGTCTTGAATTGACGCTGGGCTGTTGGCGTAGACCTTCTCTTTCACGTGGCCCCAAAGGAAGAAGTCGCAAGGTGTTAAATCACAAGATCTATTCAAAATAACAAAATAATTGGAAAATCTTATTTTTACTGAAGCATGAAAACAATTTTTCTCTCAACGAAACTCCAGTAGACAGGAGATAATATAATCACATGCAAACAGAAGTTTATTTGGATGTGAAATTGTGAATAATAGAAATAATGTTTAGTGAGATTGAAGAAGTCAAATTTGAACTGTCGTCGCTGTTGGGCTGTGAATGAACTAGGACATCACTGTATTACCTGACACCAAACGGACTGTTAGAGCGCTGGCACCACGCCTAAAAAGCCACCATCATATACCACTCAGAAGCTAGGACTGGATCAGTGTCTTGCCCATCGTCTTGTTGGGAATTAAAACATTTTCAAAGAGGACCTTCGAACCTCGTCAACCAAGTTGGTGCTCGAATCCACACTGTGCCTTCCAGGAAAGTTTTTAATCAGCAACACGTAGACGCGTCCAATGATGTTAACGGTTTCCCTCGAAGAAAGGGTAAACTTTGGCCCAACCCAAAACCCCAGAATAACATTCGTATTCAAAGCGCTAAACTCCTATTCTGACGTTCTCTTGTGAGTGGATGTGGTCAAGAAATCGCTAAATAGTCCGTTTACTTGCTTGCACCGAATTATCCATCGCCTAGCCCAGAACCTTGTCACTGTCGACATACGATGTGTGCTCAAAAAATATCGCGAATTTTTTTTTTTTCAAAAATTATTTATTTATTCATGAATATCTATTTTGTTCCCTTCAAAGTAATCCCCATGAGATATTATACACTTGTGCCAACGGTTTTTCCAATCTTCGAAGCACTTCAAAAAATCATTTTTTTTAATCTTGTTCAGCTCCTCCTTCGATGACGTCTTTATCTCGTCAAGCGTAGCGTAACGTCGTCCTTTCATGGGCCTCTTCAGTTTAGGAAACAAGAAAAAGTCACATGGGGCCAGATCTGGGGAATACGGTGGCTGCGGCATCATTAGTGTTTTGTTTTTGGCCAAAAAGTCGCGCACAAGCAACGATGTGTGAGCAGGGGCGTTATCGTGGTGCAAAAGCCAATTTTTGTTCTCCCACAAATCCGGGCGTTTCTGGCGGATTGCTTCGCGCAAATTGCGCATAACTTGCAGGTAATATTCCTTATTGACCGTTCTTCCCTGTGGCAAGAACTCATGATGCACCACGCCCCTGCAATCGAAGAAAACTGTCAGCAAAACTTTCACATTCGACCGAACTTGGCGCGCTTTTTTCGGTCTTGGTTCATGCGGCAGCTTCCATTGAGATGATTGAGCTTTGGTTTCCACGTCATAACCATAAACCCACGATTCGTCACCAGTTATGACCCTCTGGAGCAAATTTGGTTCGTCGCGGACAGAGTTTAACATCTCATTAGCAATGTTCATGCGTTGCTGTTTTTGGTCGCAATTGAGCAATTTTGGTACGAATTTCGCGGCGACCCGTCTCATGCCCAAATCGTTGATAAAAATCGAATAGCACGAGCCAATCGATATTTTTAGGTCCTCAGCAACTTCTCTAACGGTGATTCGACGATTGGCCAATACCATTTCCTCCACTTCATTAATTTTTTCGTCTGTGGTTGAAGTGCTCGGGCTCGGGCTCTTCGTCGTTCAGATCTTCTCGGCCTTCTTAAAACATTTTGTACCACCGATAAACGTTGCTTCGGTCCAAGGTAGCTTCTCCGTATGCCACAGTCAACATTCGGAATGCATCCGCGCACTTAATTTCGTTTTTCACACAAAATTTGATACACGTTCTTTGATCCATTTTTTTGAATAAGTAAAAATCGAAGACGATTTAAAACACGTGCAAGTAAAGCAGCTACCACCAATCAAGTGAACATTCAAAATGGCCGAGCTTGTCGGCATAAGTGACAGACATGCGTACCAACATAACGCCACAAAAAAATCGAAATTCGAATATACGTAACCCGCGAAAATTCAAAATTCGTGATACTTTTTGAACACACCTCGTAGATGGCCGGCACGTCAATATTTTCACTGAACGCATGAAACCTGCTTTCCTCGCGTATCAGGATGAGTCTGAGCGGAAATGTGCACCTTAACCAGCTACATCTCCGCCATATAAAGGAGAAGCTTGAGACCGCAAATGAAGAAATTGCTCAACTTTTAACGATGGCTGATACAGAACAGCAGTCTTTGCTATCCATAACAGTACCGTTTAATCGTAGCCTCTCCAGTCCTTTGCCATCGCCAAGTGTAAGCGATACTGTAGAATTGGTTGAACCAACTGTTGAAAGCATTCAGCCAGAGGATAAAGATAGCTAATCTGCAACCATCTCTTTGTCCGTCGAGGCACCGCAAATCTTAACGAGAAGCAGAACACAGCCTGTTCGTCATAGTCCGCGAGAAATTTTTTTGAGCTCGCAAGCATCCGCATCATCAAGATCAGCAAATCAATGCTCTATTCTTAATCAGCAACAACAACTAGCGCCCCAAACTCAACACCAAATTTATCAAGGTAAGAAACCAACAATCACTCGGGACTTTTACGAAGAGTGATATCGCACCCTAGGCAATTATTTATACCTCGTCTATCAATTGATACATCGCAGGAGGAGATTAAGGAATACGTTATTTCTAAACTTGGCTTTACGCCGGCTGTGCTAGATTGTGTCAAACTAACAAAGGAGAACACAAATAGAATCGTAGCGTCGTTTAAACTTACCGTTCCAATGGAATTACAGGAACTTTCTAAACCAGACTTTTGGCCAACTGGTATACTTGTTAAACATTTGGAGCGAAGGCCGTACAAAAATTTTCGATCAGCCAACAGAACAAGAACCAGAAACTGAATGAAAAATACAATCACACATCAACTAATTATCTTAACTTATATTACCAAAATGTTCGCGGTATGAGAACCAAGCTGAATGATATGAATTTAGCATCCATATTGGCAAATGATGACGTTATATGTTTAACTGAGACGTGGCTTTCAAAGGAAATTGCGAATGAAGAACTCTTTCCTCTACATTATGTATATCGTGAAGATAGGGACCGAACTATATCCGGTAAATGCAATGGCGGAGGTGTCTTGATTGCGGTCCGTAAACCTTTTGAAAGTTTCTTCTGTCGAGATATCACCTTCTCCCCTCCTATTGAATGCGTTGTAGTTGGTTGCGTCGATGTGCCATGCAGCTCCCCGCTACGAGTCTATACTCTTTTCTTTTCTGAACTTTCTAATTACATTAATGTTTCATACCCCTCTGCGTCCTTTGTGATCTGCGGTGACTTTAACATGCCAACGGTTGAATGGGATTTAAGCTCTAGAAGGATTGTGTCACATAATGAGATATCAATTTCATTGTCATCCTTTTCGTCTCTGTGCTTGTTAACGCAGTTAAACTATTTCCCAAACTTAAACAATAGATTGCTGGACCTCATTTTTACTAACAATCCCATGAGCATTATCTCAGTTTCTCAATCACCAACCCCTTATGTCAAACCAGATTCTCACCATCCACCACTTGAAATGCAACTATCGCTTTGCATCTCACGCCATAGGAATAACAAAGCTTATTCTAGATACAACTTCTACAAGGCAAACTATGAAGCTATTCAATTAGAGCTTTCTGAGATCGATTGGCAGTTTCTCTCTCATTTTACTGATGTCAATGATGCTGTCACGGCCTTCTATAATAAACTTAATAATATTATAATGAATTTCGTTCCCCGTAGTCATCCTCCTCGCAAAAAGAATGCTCCTTGGTTCACAGCGGAAGTTTCAGAAGCTTTAAAGCTAAAAGTTACAGCGTTTCGGTTCAGAGACGTATCTCTCGTCTTATAAACAACTACGTAAGAATGCCAAAATGGTCATCAAGCGCGCAATGCATTCATATTTTAACACTATCGAGGCCTCTTTACAATCAAACAATCCTAAATCTTTCTGGACATATGTCAACTCCCTCAAATCCACTTCAAATATACCTAGCTCTGTTAGCCTGCATGGGAAACAAGTATCTGATGGTCAGGCCATATGCGATATATTTGCAGACCATTTCGCTTCTGTTTTCCAATCATCTTCGTCACCCTTACCCATTCTCCCAACTAACCATTCCTCTCATTCGAGCACCATTTTGACAACACCTTCTGAGGTCGAAAGTATAATCGACTCCATTGATGTTAACGTGAGTTCGGGCCCAGATGGAGTCCCGAACTTTTTTGTGAAAACGCTGTCCTCATCCCTAAGCTTACCCTTGTCAATATTATTTAATATCAGCCTGACTGTAGGGACATTCCCAGCAATTTGGAAAAGAGCCAACATCTTTCCAATTCACAAATCAGGGGACCGTAGCTTAGCACTTAATTACAGGCCTATATCCCTACTCTCGTGTTTTGGAAAACTTTTTGAGAGAATCATTCATAACCGAATATATGATGCAATCTCCAATGGCTTCGCTAAACAGCAGCATGGTTTCGTTAAGGGACGGTCAACGGTAACCAATTTGGCTGGATTTACCAATGCGATTGCCCTATCACTTGATGAAGGTCAGCAAATGGACGTGGTTTACACAGACTTCGCCAAAGCCTTTGATATGGTAGACCATAGTCTATTACTGAAGAAACTTGAGGCTTTTGGCCTCTCTGGCCCTCTTCTTACATGGCTATCCTCCTTTCTGACAAATCGTTCTTCATCGGTTACTTGGTGTGGTTGCTCTTCGTACGTTTTCTCTCCTTCTTCTGGAGTACCTCAAGGTTCAATCCTCAGCCCTTTTCTATTTAATGTTTTCATAAATGATCTACCAACTGTGTTGACATCAGATTGTCTGCTCTACGCAGATGATACAAAAATCTTTAAAGTCGTCTATTCACAAATGGACTGTAGTGACCTTCAATCTGACTTAGACTCCCTCTTTCGATGGTGCTCTATGAATTGCCTTCCTCTCAACGTGTCCAAATGTCTACATATGTGTTTCACCAATAAACGTACGCCTCTTGCCAATGCGTATTCAATTAAGGGATCACTGCTATCGACGGTGGATCATTATAAAGACCTAGGTGTTATACTGGATACACATTTAAAATTTGATGTACATATAGCTGACATAACCTCTAGAGCATCGCGAATCGCTGGTTTTGTACTACGATGCTCTCATAGAACATTCAGTATTCATACCTGTGTTCGCCTTTTCATCCTATTGGTTCGCTCCATTCTCGAGTATGCCTGTCAAGTATGGTCACCCCGTTTCATTTATCTATCGGAAGCTGTCGAATCAATCCAGCGCAAGTTCACACGCACTCTCTTATATAAATATAACCTTTCGTATCGCTCCTACAGTGAACGTCTAAATTTCCTTCATATCCCACCTCTCGACATTAGAAGACAATTTTTAGATTTATGCTTCCTTTTTAAGCTCTTCAGAGGCCTCTTAGCATCGGACCTATGCAATGCATTACATGCACGTGCGCCATTGAGGACACGATCATCTGATCACTTTATCGTTCCATTTGCAAAAACCGACACGTATCTGTACTCGCCTTTGGTGCGATCTATAAGAGCCTACAATAATCTTCAGCTTGGTCCTCCACCGCATTCTTTGCGAATTTTTAAATCAACAGTACGGAATGCTCTCAATATTAATGGTTAACGTAGCCTTCCTTTTTAATTTTGTTTTTGTATTTTCCTTATTTTCGCCTATTTTGTAATTGGATTAAGTAAATCTGTAAATAGGATTTTCTAAATAAATAAATAAATAAATATGCCAACCTGGCGTTGTAAACGCGCCCGTTTAGTTTTTAGGCATTTCCACCTGACCTAGGGACCAACATACACGCACCCACAGCCCTGTTAGAGCCGCCCTAAACCCGGAGTATGTCACCAAAAAATTTTTCGCATTCCATCTCGCAACAACCTAATTAATCAGGAATACAATTATGCTACACCAGATGCCAGTACCTACAAAACACAACACACCCACGAGCTCGTGAACACGAAAAGTTCTCGCCGCTGGTACAGCGCAGTAATAGCTATGTGCAGAAGAATCAAACAGTGACTCGTTGCTCGGCCAAACCTCCCGCATCCCCGCAACATCAGTCATTCGGCACTCTGTCAGCGATGTATCTGAGAACAGGGGAATTGCCATCAGCCTTGTTCCAGCCCATACATATGTGCCAACGACGAGGCTGACCTCACTGCAAGGTGAGTGATGTAGCGAGTGCCAAACACAAGTGGCAATAGGAGCACAAGAAAGAGTTTGAGCAGTTTGCGAAGGACATGAAAGCTAACTTTTTGCTGCTGAGTGAGCAACATCATGACAAAATTCTTCATCGTGCTTCCTGAAAAAAATAGTACTGCACTATCTAGGTTCGGGACAGTGCTGATTTTCTAGTAAAAGGCTATAGACTGTAGGATGCTTTCGTGTAAGTCCCGGTGTTCAAAGACAACATTTCTTAATGTGTATCCAACCAACATCATCTTTCTTCTTCTTTGTAGCACTACAGTCCCTTTCGGGCCTTCGCTTAGAGATAAGGAGTATCTCATTTTCATTTCTTTCTTAATCAAGCTTAATATTTTTGAGAACGCTGACTCAAGCTCCGATAGCCTCGTACCCATTTGATGAGACTTCAATGCTCTAGCAGTTGAAAAGGGCATTCTTTAAACAGATCTGCAGAGAAAATGAGTCCTAAAGATGGTGGCCAGGACAACGCTTGTTGCTCTGAGCACTGATGAGATACATACTCACTTTTCGCAGTATGGACTGTGAAGGAACCATAACCGATCATTTTCCTCGAAGTCCCTAGTACAAAGGGTACACAATTGGAGAGTACTAGAAAACTACTCAGCTAGTAACCGTCCGTACGTTCTGCCTAAAATCCATAGTGCTATACTCCAACGACCGTGCTCTTGACCTTCCACGATAGGGTGCGCCAATAATGGAAAATTCGCAGGGGGGGGAAAGCTAACAGTTCAAGATGTGGAGAATTTAACTATAAGCATCATTACGTCTCCTTGCAGTGCTTTTATGCTCCGATGGAGACCTGGGCACGGCAAGCCTCCGCTGTACTAGTGGTTGACTGAAATCACTGAAAAGCGAAGGGAGTATCACAAGCTTCGACATGACTCGCGCAGAAGCTGAACGAGGCATGCAACCGATTAGCAGTATCTAATTTGGCCAATGCTGGTAAGATGTAGTGGACAATGTGAACGGGAATCCATGGGGCCTTGTCTAATTATGTGGATGCATTGTTCCCTACAGACGCCCTACATATATATTGCACATAAAATGGAGAAGATAGTGCAAATACTTTTCCCCACCTATCTTGACCGTACCAATCCTTTACATGGCAAAACAGCAATCAAATGCCCACTTTTTATTTAGCTGAAACTAGATGTGCCAATCCCATCAATGAAAACAAGGAAAGCTCCAGGTCTAGACAGCGTCCTAGTTGAGGTATTGCTGCTTGTTTGCCGCCACTTTCCTGACTTGCTGCTCAGTACATTCAACGCTTGCCTGCAGAAAGTGGTCTCCTGAAAAAGTTGAAAGGTAACAAGTCCATACTGATGAGCAAGGGGAAGTGAAAGCCTGGGTCACCATGCACATACTGCATTTTATGTATGCTAGACATGACTAGGAAAGTACTAGAGGAACTCATCAAGGGAAGGCTCACTGACTTGATTCTTGGTCAATATTGTCGGCTGTACGATTTAAGAATAAGACGCTCCACTATTTGAGAAGTTGCAGAGCTGCAGTCCAAAAGACGGAGGTACAAAGCCATACCAAGCGAAGGTTGGTTCTGTTGGTGACACTTCATATTTGCAACGCCTTCAATTTCACTAGATGGATTGTTATTCTGGATACATTGAAATAACCTTTTCAAGTTCCAGAATATCTTATGCGGATTTTGTGGAACTACTATAAGAACACAGGCTTGATGAATGGTTGAAGTTACATTGGATGATCATTCATTCGACCGCGATAAGAACTGCGATAGTGTGTTTCGTAATAGTGAAGTAATTTAGAAGACAATTGCGATAAGAAATTTATGGACAAGTGTTAGATTTTTTTAATAGTGAAAATAAAATTAGTGAAAGTGTTAACTGATTATTGTGCATTTTATTTAATTAAATAAACTCTTTTAACTTAAATTAAAAGACATTGCGTTTTCACTTTCCCAGAACGTTAAAACTATTGGCCGCGAATCAAAAACACGTGACAGTGGTGTCAGAAGTGGGATTGAAATTTGGAAGTGAAAATGTTTAAACAGTTTTAAAGTGCACAATTTTAAAAATTAACGTGGAAAAATAGCCGAAACAATAAAAATGCCAGGAAATTTACATCTCAAAATTAATCAATTGAGCATATCGGAGCTCAAAGAGGAGTTGGAACAACGAAATCTGGCTACACAAGGTACAAAGGCCATACTGATTGCACGCTTGTGTGACGCGATCGAGTCGGAAGGCGGGAATCTGGATTCGGGTGAGTTCTCAGATGGGGAAAAAGGCGCAGAAGGTGGAGAAGTAGAAACACCAAAATCAAAGGAGTCAGAAAATGCGCTGATGCAAATGTTAATGCTGATGTAATCGAGTCTGACTGCGAAGCTAGATGAACAATCAACGAAGCTTAATGAACAATCAACGAAGCTAAATGAACAATCAGCGCAGCTAAATGAACAGACATCCAGTTTAGCTGCGAAGTTAAATGAACAATCAGCGCAGCTAAATGAACAGACATCCAGTTTAGCTGCGAAGCTAAATGAACAATCAGCGAAGCTAGACCAACAAGCGATCGAAATCAAGGCAGATTTTCAAAAACAGTCCACCGAAATAAAAGCGGAGCTCGGCAGCCTGAACAAAAAAATTAAAGGCGTCGAGGAAAAGGTTTACCAGGTCGAGGAAAATGTCAGCCAGGTCGAAGAGAGAATGAACCATGAGATGGAAAAAGTGAAAAAAGAATTGGAAGCAGCGAAGGCAGTAGTAACTACTTCACCAGCCCCGCTTATAACCGCAGCGCAAAGCACATCCAGAAATGTGCAAGCACCAATATTCGATGGGCAAACGGTCTGGAGTATTTACAAGGCCCAGTTTAAAGCTGCTGCAACGGCAAATCACTGGAATGAGCAAGAACGATCAACTGCATTAATTCTTGCTCTAAGAGGCCCAGCTGCCGAGCTTTTGCAGACGATCCCCGATGAATTGCACTCAAACCCGAATGCTATATTGAATGCGCTCGACATGCGTTATGGAGACGATCATCTAAAGCAGATTTATCGGTCACAGCTAAGGCATTGGATGCAGAAGTCTGGTGAAACCCTACAGCAGCTGGCCCAAGACATTGAGCGAATAGTACTTTTGGCTTACCCAGCCTACAACCCAGAACATCGAGATGATGCAGCAACAGAAGCATTCATCAGCGC
The DNA here is from genome assembly GCA_963969285.1 of Odontomyia ornata. Taxonomy (NCBI): domain Eukaryota; kingdom Metazoa; phylum Arthropoda; class Insecta; order Diptera; family Stratiomyidae; genus Odontomyia; species Odontomyia ornata. The sequence continues at coordinate 8,129,571 of OZ017741.1, forward strand.
ACTAAAAGACCCGGAATTGCAACAAGCCGTGTGTTTAGCTCACAAGCAAACGGTTAAGGACGCATTGGCTTACAGTCTGAACTTTGAGGCAGCGAAAAATGTGACTCGTACCACTGCCCGGGCTCGTGAGGTAGTGACAGACGAGTGCAGGTGTGAGCGCGTCAAAATTGAGCGAGACCCGCATGTAAATGGTGCGCCTAGATGCTGGAATTGCGGAGAGAAGGGGCACCTACAAAGAGACTGCAAGAAGCGAAGAAAACCGAGCTATTGTCCAGGGTGTGCAGCTAGAAGGAGATCCAGACCGAGTCAGGAGCCCTTCAAACAGAGGGGTCGGGAAACATGTAAGAGCCAACTTCGTGGGGCAGAGGTTGGCTAGGAGGATCTACGTCCCCAGCACCACCATCACCGTTTCAAGACTACATCGTGGAGAAGCGGACTTATGCCTTCCGGGTCAAGTTAACGGAGAAAACTGTACCATAACAATCGACACTGGTGCAACCCGATCGATTATCCGACAAGACCTAGTTAGACAGCAACAACTTCACAAGGGCAGAATTTTCTCAGTACGGACAGCTACGGGAGAAACTGCACCTGTTCATGGAGAGGTCAACCTCCAGATACAGTTGGGAGACCTTGTGTTCCGACACAATTTTCTGGTTGCGAATATTATGGATGACTGCATTCTCGGAATGGATTTTCTGCGACCACATGGAATCACGTTGGATTTGGGCAAACGTGTATTGAAATGGCAGAATGTCGAAGTGCTGATGGAGGATCCCAACGTCCAAATTCCCAAGATGAATGTAGTGGTATGTACTGACACTGATGTACCGAATTCTTCCGAAAGCATTGTATGGGCCAAGCTTGATGGTGATTCTGGAGACCACCGATCTTATCTGATAGAGCCAACGAAGACGTCCGCATTGCGCAGTTTGATTGTAGGACGAAGCCTTGTAAGATCTTTAAGGAACGGATATGTGCCGGTTAGAGTCCTTAACACCGCAGATTCAACCATGAGCATCAAAGCGGGAGAAGTCATTGGCAGCTGCCAGCCTGTTTCCACCATCACCTCTTTGGAAGCTACTCACGACCATCATTGCAAAAGGAGGCAAGACACAGACAAAGCCCGGGAATCAACGTCTGCAATATTGAAGCAGGTCAAATTGCCAGTGCAGCTATTCAAACGAGCCTCTGATCTGGTCACCAAGTACAGTGACATCTTCTCAACAAGCCCGGATGACCAAGGCCGAACGAGTCTGGTCACTCACGTCATAGATACACAGGGAGCCAAGCCGATTCGACAAGCACCCAGACGCCTCCCTATAGCCAAACAAGGAGAAATGAGCGCGCTGATCTCGGACATGGAAAAACAAGGCATTATTGAACCTTCTGTAAGTCCATGGGCCGCGCCTGTAGTTCTAGTAAAGAAAAAGGATGGTAGCACTCGCTTTTGTGTCGACTATAGGCAGCTTAACGGCGTCACTAAGGAAGATAGTTACCCGCTCCCCCGCATCGATGACATCATGGACACTTTAGCCGACGCCAAATGGTTTTCTACACTCGATCTCAAGAGTGGCTACTGGCAGGTAGAAATCGACAAGAAGGACCGAGAGAAGACCGCATTTTCAGTTGGGACCGGATTGTGGCAATTTGTGGTGATGCCGTTTGGGCTTTGCAATGCTCCAGCCACTTTCGAACGCTTGATGGAATACGTGCTACGTGGTCTAACCTGGAAAGCCTGCTTGGTGTACCTAGATGACATCATTGTCATCGGGAGAACGTTCGAAGAGCATTTGCGGAACTTAGAAGAGGTTTTCTCCAGGCTGCGACTGGCAAATTTGAAACTTAGTCCCGATAAGTGTACCCTTTTCGCAGCTGAAGTAAAATACCTGGGACACGTCGTATCAGCAGAAGGGGTCAAAACAGACCCTGAGAAGATTGAAGCCGTGAAAAGCTGGCCAACACCAAACAACAAGCGCCAACTACGAAGTTTCCTGGGTCTGGCAACCTACTATCGAAGATTCGTCAAAGACTTTGCCAAAACAGCTAAGTGTCTCCATCAGCTAACCGAGAAAAATCGTCCGTATGTCTGGAACGAACAATGCCAGACAGCCTTTGAGACCCTGAAGGAAAAGCTGTGTGAATCACCCGTGTTGGCGTATCCGAAACCCGGAAAAATGTTTGTAGTTGACACTGATGCAAGCAACGGCGGTATTGGAGCTGTACTCTCCCAGCAGATCAATGGCGAAGAAAGAGTCCTCTCGTATTACAGTCGAGTTCTTTCAAAAAGTAAGAGGAGCTACTGTGTGACCAGGAAGGAGCTATTGGCTATAATAGAGGCCACCAAGCAGTTCCACAAATACCTATATGGCCAGAAATTTGTTCTTCGAACGGACCATGCATCGCTGAGATGGCTACTTAACTTCAAAAACCCCGAGGGACAAGTTGCGAGATGGATCGAAAGATTGCAGTCATACGACTACGAAATTGTTCATCGAAAGGGCGGAGTTCATGGAAATGCTGACGCCCTATCTCGTCGCCCATGACCAGCTAACTGCAAGCATTGCCGACGGATTGAAGAAAAGGAACCGCCCGTTGATTTGCGACTGATAACGGCCGAATTCGATGAAGGTTGGTCATCGGAGGAGATTCGAAATGCCCAGCTAGCCGATGAAGACATCGGACCATTGCTCGTATGGAAGGAGACGACTGGGCGACCTGAGTGGAAGGACTTTTCAACGCATGGCGCAACCCTGAAAAGCTATTGGGCACAATGGAACTCCCTTCAGGTGGAGGGTGGTGTACTCAAGCGAAAATGGGAAACGGCGGATGGCAGCTCCTATAGGATGCAAACTATACTACCCAAAAGCCGAATCCACGATGTGGTTAAGGAAATGCATGAAGGATCCTCAGGAGGCCATCTTGGTGTTAACAAGACCTTAGTGAAATCGCGGGAAAGGTTCTACTGGCTCCACGCTCGAGAAGACGTAGAGGACTGGTGTCGCAGATGCACAATTTGCGCTTCCGTCAAAGGTCCAAAACGACGACTGAGAGGACAAATGCAAACCTATAACGTGGGGGTACCGTTTGAAAGGATTGCTGTTGACATCGCTGGACCCTTTCCGGAATCTGAATGGGGAAATCGATACACGCTCGTTGTAGCCGATTATTTCAGCAAGTGGCCCGAGGTCTACCCCATTCCCAACCAGGAAGCAACTACTGTAGCCGAACAGCTAGTTTTAAATTGGGTCAGTAGGTACGGTGTGCCTTGCGAACTACATTCGGATCAAGGCCGAAACTTTGAGTCACTAGTTTTTGGCGAAATGTGCGAGCTGCTCGGAATACGGAAAACGAGGGCAACACCGCTGCATCCCCAATCCGATAGAATAGTCGAACGTTTCAACGGCACGCTCAATAAACACCTTGCCAAGATGGTTGACGAGAACCAAAGGGACTGGGACCAACATATCCCACTATTTTTGATGGCGTACAGAGCTGCCGAACATGCATCGACGGGCCAAGCCCCAGCCAAAGTCATTTTTGGAAAGACTATTCGTTTGCCAGCCGATATAAAGTTTGGAACACCCCCCGAGAAACCCCAAACGATCTCGGAGTACGCAAGTGATCTAAGACAACGGTTGAACCAGATACATCGGACAGTGCGAAAACACCTCGAATCGGCTACTGACCGCATGAAGACCAGGTATGATCTAAAGGCTAATTCTACTGGCTTCCAGCAAGATGACTTGGTGTGGCTTTATAACCCGCAACGGCGAAAGGGTAGGTCTCCAAAGTTGCAACATAATTGGGAGGGACCATACCGAGTCACAAAGCGAATCAACGACGTCGTATATCGCATACAGGAACACCGTAAACCGAGAGCCAAAATGAAAATCGTGCATCTAGACCGTCTTGCTCCATATGACATCAAGGGAGAATTGACTACAACTGGCGACACATCTTTTCGGGGCGAAAAGAACTGAGGTGGGGGCAGTGTTACATGTACAAATAATTCAGCGAGCTACTGTCGCAATTGTTTTCACAACAATGAAGAACACGAATTCACTCGAAACCACGAGAACCAAACAAGCATGATCAACATCTGCAAGTGACGTCACTCCATTCATTAATTTGCTCGAATCTACCAGGTACCTCTCGGTAGAACATTCGCCAATGTACGAGAAATGGGTGAATAGGTAGAGACCCTATATAAAGGCGAGCTGAATGAATGGGGGGATGATCATTCATTCGACCGCAATAAGAACTGCGATAGTGTGTTTCGTAATAGTGAAGTAATTTAGAAGACAATTGCGATAAGAAATTTATGGACAAGTGTTAGATTTGTTTAATAGTGAAAATAAAATTAGTGAAAGTGTTAACTGATTATTGTGCATTTTATTTAATTAAATAAACTATTTTAACTTAAATTAAAAAACATTGCGTTTTCACTTTCCCAGAACGTTAAAATTATTGGCCGCGAACCGAAAACACGCGACGATATCTATCCTACATCCGGAAAAATGGAACATATCGTAAGACGAGTTTCTGAGACTAAAGTTGTTGAATTAGTTTCGTCTGATTGGCTACGTGGATGATATTGTGGCACTTTTTGCTGAACGCACAGTGGAACAGGTGCAACTTAGAATATGTATGCGCTAAGTGAGGGACTGGATAGCTACTCACAAATTTAGTGCAGCAGTGGAGAAAACCAAAGTGGCCATTCTAACGAAGAAGAGAATGGCCAGAGTAAGAATGATCAATATTGGGGAACTACTAGTAGAATCGAAACCAGCAGTAAAGAACCTGAGGTTGCGAATCAACTTGAAGATAAGTTTTTCTGAGCAAATTGGGGCAAAGGTTAATGAGGCTGCTTCGGACCTATTGGCTCTGAGTTGGCTTATAGCTCATTAAGGGGATCCAACGTATTAAAAAGCTCATTTTTTATGAGTTCCATAGAGTCGGTGCTTCTGTACGGATTAGAAATATGGGGCGATGCTTTCAGGAAAGAGCTCTACTTAAAACACTTCGCATAGGTAAAGAGACAAGGAATGCTGAGGATTGCACCCATATGTCCAACAGTCTCTGATTCAGTGAGACTAGTCATTGCAGGCGCAATACCTATCCCCTCTTTGCTACATGGGGCGGTATTATCCTGAGACTGTAGCTCAATCGAAGGTACGATGAGATGAAATTTTAATTGATGCAGCTCTTGAGAGGGTACTGGTATTTTCAATCTTATTTGATCAAGATTGATAAATCACTGTCCCCTGACTTTTGGTTTTATGCAGGAGAAGCAGATAATGCCTGCCTCACATTTATGCATTCAAAAAATGGGGCAGGCTGCGTAAGAAACGCTACAAGGAAAAAGGAGCCTCTAATTGGGGAGATGCTTGGATCGGTTGACAAATAAAACCGTGTGGCCCATTAAGTTCCGGCAGCACTTAAAGAACTTGAAGATGAATGGGGCTCAATTTAGCAGCTTCTTTCCAGATTTCTTAGAAATGCAGCTTTGAGATAGTTCTGCCAACCAAGAGGACTTTAAAACTAAGGAAAAAATTGATTCTTTGGTTGACAGACTGCAAGTATTTGACATTCAGCTCAAAGACAGAATAGAACCAATAAATTTAGGTAATCAAGATCAGCACATAAAGCACGTGGGTATGTCACCATAATCAATACAATAACGTTTTTTGATTACTGGGCAACATATCAAAAATACATATGGACATTATTTATACAATATTCCGTTTGCAATGGTTTCTCAAAGCATAGGACTCAGTAGCTGTAATTATTTTTCTGACTCTTCAAAAGGACTCATAACTTCCACAAAACTACGTCTCCTCTCATCAATGCCCAAAACTGCGGAAAGAGTGATTTTGCATAGATTCAATGAGGTCATATCCGACCTAGATATCATACCAGAAGGATAGTTTGGCTTTAGGGATATGCACTCTACTCAAGCCCAGTTAGTGAAAGCGGTCCAAGACATTAGCATAGGCTTAAATTACAAGAACCAGTTTAGTTATATTTGACACAGCTAAGGCCATCAACGAAGTCTGGCATGAAGGTGTAATTTTCAAAATAAATCAATTCAATATGCTACTGCAGCTCACCCAAATCATTGGCTCCTTCTTGAAAGGTAGAATATGCCATGTCAGAATTAACAATTACCTCTCAGGCTTGGAAAAAAATGAAACTTGAGTTACTCAAGGTTCACCTATCTTACCGGTCTTTAATTTACTGCAGACCCTCTTACTCTGTTTCAAAGCGTAAAATTGTCACTCTTCACTGATGATATTGACATATTTACTACATCTTGAAAAGCAACAGTCATCACTTCAATATTGCAACGTTCAATAAATGTTTTGTTGAGATACTTTCTTAAATGAAAAAATTAGTATTACCCTGACAAAACTGAAGCGTCTTTTACTATTAGCAAAAAATGACAAGCTCCGCAGACGCTTATCATTGACAGCAAATTAATAGATTTGACACCACCAGCCAAATACCTTGGGCTTACAACCGACAATAAACTCCCATTAAAACTACACATACGAGGTATGTTCAAGAAGTACCCGGAATTTTCGTTTTTTTCAAAAAAAATATTTATTTATTCGTCTACATCAATGTGGTCCGCTTCAAAGTAGTCCCCCCCAGATATAATACACTTTTGCCAGCGTTTTTTCCAATCTTCGAAGCACTTTTGATATTCACTTTTTGGTATGTCCTTGAGCACTCTTAGTGATTCGGCCTTTATTTCTTCAATCGAGGAAAAACGCCGATCTTTCATGGGTCTCTTCAACTTTGGGAACAGAAAAAAGTCACACGGAGCCATATCTGGTGAATATGGAGGTTGGGGCATAACTACGGTATTGTTTTTGGCCAAAAAATTACGAACAAGCAACGACAAGTGAGCAGGTGCGTTTTCATGGTGCAAAAGCCATGAATTCTTTTCCATAAATCGGGGCGTTTTTTTGGATTGCTTCACGCAAACGTCGCATAACTTCAAGGTAATACTCCTTATTAACACTTTATTTCATTTTTTACGCAAAATTTAATACAAATTCTTTGACTCTTCATTTCTTCCATTGTTTAAACAAGCAAAAATCGCCGAGCTCATAAAAACACGTCGAACCTTAGCGACTATCACAGACAAAGTAAACAGTGAATATGGCTGAAAATTTTATCATACTTTATGGGCATGTATACCAGCACAATAAAAAAAATTTTGACAATCGGACTCTCCAGACCCGCGAAATTTGAAAATTCCGGGTACTTTTTGAACAGATCTCGTATACCCGTACAACAAATTGAAGTCACTGCATAAGACCTCTCTCTTCTTTATATCCACTCATTGAATCCAGAAGACTTGGCTGGATACTCATCTTGAAACAGATTATACGACCAACGCCACGCTGCGGTAGGTTTGCTTTCTTTCAAGTACTCGTAACTAGGACAAACAAAATAGCCCTCCATCTTTCTCAAATCGAAATTGTTCGAAAGCTCTTACGAATTACATGGTGCCTTAAAAATACTGACATCTACAAGGACTTGAAATTGAGACGGTAGGAAAGTACGCACGTGGCAAGAGACTTAAATTTCTTTACACAATTGACAACTATACTAAATGTACCGTGGTGTTCCTTAGAACTTTACAAAACAGGGAATATATTAGGTATCTAATCATCTACTAAGTAACTATGTAAAAATTTTTATTCCTAAATTTCACCAGAAATGAAACTTGTGGGGGCACATTTCGTAAGAGGAAATAATAAAAGAAGAAACTGGTCTGAAGAGCTGCTGGATACAGAAGTTCTCATAGACATGACGAAATTAAGGTGCTAGACCGTACCAACTCCATAGACCCCATATCCAAAGAGATTACCAAAATGTTCTTAGGTTAAAGTAATACCTCACATGTTTTGCTTTTTTCCCTTCAGCACTATAGCCCCTCTCGAGTCTTTGCTTAGAGATAGGTAGAGTGTTACATTATCTTGACAAAATCTGTTGGCACTCGAGAAGATGATATAGTCAGTGCCACACTTTGGCCGTTGATCCGCCCATCCAGCTGTGATACGTTCTGAGTTGAAACCAGTACTTATTATAACTGAACGGGCTTATAGTCCGTCCAAGGGATCACTTGAAACAAATCTCGTTATTACCAACGGTATTCGCACTAGGGACCTTTTAGATCGAAGGCATTGTGAGACTGACTTCTATCTGGCCCAGCTTTTGAGCGGGCATGGGTGTTTTCAGTCTTACCTGCACAAGATTGGTAAGTCACGGTCCCTCGATTCGGTTTTGCCCAGGAGAGGAAGACAATGCCTGCCACACATTTTTGCGTGCACAAAATGGGTCAGGCTGCAAAGGGACCTCTAGAGGGAGACGAGAGAGCTCAAACCGGATTGTAGTTGTGGCGATGCTCGAATCGGTTGACAAATGGAACCAGGTGGCATTTTACACTCGGGCAGTACTAAAATATTGTCAGAAACTTCCTCTTCTCCTCTCCCCTCCCGCTAGGAAAGGGATCCCCCAGCTTGAAGGCGCCTCACGGCGTAACAAAACGAGACATGGCCCTAAGTAATGTGTCAAACAGTTCCAGGCTGGGTTCTCAGGCTGACAGGGGAGGTGTTTAGCTGGTAATCCAGTCGCCTTCTTGCGAGCATGGGAGTCTCACACTCTGTGAAATCGAACTAACATATCACGGTTCACAAGGCAAAAGCACTTCCATTGAGACACGAGGTAACTTATCTAACCCTAAACTAAATCATGTACGCTTATGAAATATATTCAAATATTCGATTGTGGTGGCGATTATTATGCACGAGACTACTTTTTTTACATTTTGAGTATAATTTACACAGTTTTCTGGTACATTTGGACTAGTTAACTCTTATTTGATTTGCGCAAAGCTATGCATAATTTTTGCTGAAGTCATGTACGTTTTTCATCATTCTATTGAAAATAAATTGACCCAGATGGATTATTTGAAACAACTTTTTTCAAATGAACGATGAAATCGTATCATAATTATTTTTACACCAACAAACAAATTACTTGAAAGAAATATAGTAAACTATAAACAACTTCATTCTTCCAAAGTTGAGTATTCTTCGCAGTGAATACTAAAGCTCCTGTTGTCTTATTCTATTATTCCTAGAATAAGACGGTATCTCTTCTTGAACATACATACTTATAAATAAGATATATAGAAACTTACGTATTGTATATGTAGGACAAGCTTTATCTAAAGTATGTCGAAAAGTGATAGGCTTTCACTTGGCCATACATCTAGAGTACGAGTGTGTGTAGATACTTCCCATATGTTATCCAACTCTTATAGTGTTTCTCTGGGTGAGATTTATTGTTAGGACAATTGTTCTCATGGCCATATTGTTATCTTTTATCCTCATCCTAGAATATGTGTCTTGGACATTATGAACAAAAATATTTCGACAAGTGTAGTTAAAAGAAGGTTTTTGTTGAGATTTAAGTGAATACGATTCGACTTAAGTGCGTTGGTAGAATGAAAATATGTGATAAGGATGAATGCTCTTTGTTTATTGTATTTATGATGATTCGTCTATATAGAAGAGGATGACCTAGATTGGTTTTTATTGTTTGTGTTTTTATTGATTTTATTAAAGACAAAGGCTAGGTAGGTTATCGATCAACAGCAAAATATATGTTAAAATGATTTTTCAATTAAATATTTCTACATTAATATCCCTATCCTCTATTGTATATGAGCAAAAATTAAGTTTTATAGGAATTCAAAATGCTTAGCCTTGATGTATCCTTTCCATTATTGATGTGACCATGAATTTGTTCTCGAGTAGATTACACTAACAGGGTGTGATCCATTGCACCCCTTGCAAATTTAGTGTGTCCCCGTTTGTATAACGTGTCCAGAGATAATTCGGCAGATAATTAAAACTTTCCCATTATCACCAATATAAAAAAAATCGCACCTTCTCTCGCTCAGTAAATAAATTTTATCTTCCTTTTGTTCCCGCTGTTCCCATTCACTCATTGCAATGGGACAACAGTCATAAAATGATTATAATCTCTTAATTCTTTTATGACGTTTTTACCGATTCAAGCGTACAAACTTGCACATTACAATGTTATTGATGCAAAATTTTAATTACATTGCATCAATTGGAACTTTATTATCCGCAACTGGTGCGATAACTCACTTCCCAATATCAACAGTTGCTTAGTGTGGGATTGTGAGTTCAGGTTCATTGTGCGCAAAATCTTTTGATCTTCGTTGAATGGCAATATTTCTGAGTGGATGATGATTTGTACATAGATATGATGGCACTAGACACCATCACAACTAAGTGTAAATCAGCTTGCATGTAAGGCGGATTCGGGTATTAGAACTGCGAAACGGTTCTGCATGTCAAAGAAATAGCCATTTAACTTGCGATCGTCTTTTTCAATTCTGTTCTGTAAAATTTTCAAAACCCACCCCGTCTTAGTTGCAGAGCACTCTAGCAGCAGAAAAGGAGTGACTATTGTCTTATTTTATTCATTATTATACTACCTGTAAAATTTAATTTGATTTGTTTGGGATTTTTTTAATAATTTTACTAAACATTCATTTTGGGGCTGATTTTATGTAATTTAGAAAAAAATTCATTCACATATTTGTTCCTTCCTGTATTTGATTCTGTAAGTTGCTTAATGATTAATTAAAACGGTCATGTTTTTGTTAGAGGAAACATTTTAATTTCTCAAGATAGTCCCTCTCTAATCCTTCTTTTCCCAATTATGTTTTTTCTCCATATAGAAGATGGCCCAGCACGGGTTGAGAGTACCGCGGCACAACTCATAAAATGACTGAGTGTGTAGTGAATAAGAGGAGATTCAAATATGTCCGTAAAGGACTGCAGCGATGGTCTGCTGCCCCGGCAGAAGAAGGTTGAGGTATCTGCCGAGAATGCCCTCGTCCGGAGACGCGTGAATGCGCTGGCAGGCTAGCATTGCGGTGTCGTGGGGCGGGTTCATTTCCCCAGCACGAGGACTCACTACAAAACAATTTCGCATTCACGAATTTGTCGATAGCTCAAGAGGCGACTGAAGTCGCAAAATTGTAGATAACCTCACCGAAGGAGATGTACTTGTTACGAGAACAAGTGAAACCTGAGAAGAAAGGCGAACTTGGGGTGACCTCGTCGTTACCCAACGAAGTTCATGGCCCACAAATGAAAGAGGGGCAACCGGGTGGTGGTGGAGCCCCTTCATACCCACCCAACCGGAATAAATCCAAAGATAGCTTGTTGAAGTGGCCAGGTATTCCTCTTCTGAGTGGAAAACTCATACAACTTGAATTGTATGAACCTTCCCATCAGAAGGGGAGTACCCCGGTGACCAATTTATGTCATAGAATTATACAATTGGATCGCATAAATCTATGCCATAAAAAGGCACTCTGCTTGGGCCACTCAACCCACAACGTCACCTGAAACAGAAAAAAGGAATTAGCTTGTACCCGGTGGCTGGCTCATATTTTGAGGTGGAAGCCTGCCACCGTACCGGGTCCTATACCCGGTTAGATAAACGGAAGGGAAAGACTGATTTTAAAATTCACTCCTGCATTTTTATTACTATTTAATCAAAAATTGTACAACCGTAACTTCACGATAAACAAATTCTTCGTCTTAAGGATTCTCACTTTAACATTAATTCAATTCGTTTACCATCTACTAGTGGTTATCAGTTCTAACCGTGTCTTTCTATATATAATGAACGTTTTAATTGTTTGAGTACCCGATTAGAGACGTTTACCATCAATAAGACACAACATATGAAAAACTTTATTATAACATGTTGAGGCGTATATGCATATTTACTTTCCAACATATATTTTTTTTTTCATAGGAATTGACTACGACAACCTATTTGAACGTATGAGCTTATCTTCGACTTCTTCTTTTTTTTCAAATCAATATATATAAATGAATATCAGTCAGTAACATATATAAGTATGCATATAAATGTATGTAAAAAATTAAAGAAATCAAACGGGTACTTACCCAACCTTTTCCGACGACGAGCGCTCGTTGACGAGGTGAGTAAGTCCTGTAAAGTTATAATGGCGCGATAAATTTTTAAAATTCCTTCTAATTATATAATTCTTCATCAAAAAAAAACAACCGCTTCTACACTATCGTCGATGATGTTTCCTTTGTTGAACTTTTCCTCGCGCTCCTCGGGTAAGTTCACTCGGATCTTGCCAACAAATCATTTCCTTCGTCTCCCCGTCGTGACATTTCGATAAAACCAACGCATTAAAACGCTCCTTTGGTGTAATTCATCCGTTCAGAACGAAACGAAAAATTGACTGAATAGCAACTTGGTTAAAAGCATTCGCGATATTTCTGGAATATTTCGTTGTCAACTTTTCTTCTTCCTTTTTTTTTTGTTGCTAAAACGCGCACGTGGTAACGAAATTCATACAAATTGAAACGTTTTTCTTTAGAATTTCCTTTTCTGCTTTGATTTGTGCGATAAATTTTTGACCGAGCAGCAAAAGGCTACAAAATACGCAAACACCGCGAAAGGATATTTTTACTTGTCGTCTACGAAGGCACTGAATTCTTTTCTAAGTTGTTGGGAATTTCACAGCGAGACACCGAACTTACGCGATCGTCGCTTGTAATTCAAAATTCTACTTTCGGTGAAAATTCAGAAGAAATTGTTGTTGGCGCTTCTTTATTGAATTCCTGAAAAATTCAGCACGAAACACATTAAACCTTTCCGGCGCGTATGGATCAGTACAAGTGACGCGCGATTCGAAAAATGTTTAAATCCGGGCTTTGAGTTTCTTCGCTAGAATATTTTCCCCCTCTCTTGCAGCACAGTCCCGACAAATTTACTTCCACGAGCAGGCAAAACTGAAACCGTTTTCGTTTGGGCTTTCCCGTTATGTTTATACTTGACGTTGTTTGTTTCTCATAAGTTGAGGAAAAACTTCCCTTTGTTGTCTGCTGACGACCGAAAATTTGTAACAGTTAAGATCAATAAAATAACATTCCAAGTCCCGCAATCTTGCACTGAGCACTATTTGTCGGGTGGAAATAAATAATTAAAAACGGATAGGAATAAATAATTTTCGTTGGTTTTTCCGGTAATAAAAATATTTCCAGGGTTTCGTCCGCGATGACGTGTTTCCTCAAGACAGTCCGTGACACTCACGAGAAATGATCCACGCGAATTTCCTGCTTTTCCGGCGCACACAACACTATCTTGTACTTGAGCAGTTTTCCGCGCGAGCAGGAAAACCTAAGCCCGACTAGCAATCACCAATTTTACTTTCGTGCATAGCTTGCGCACAACGAGTGCCAAGTTTTTCTTTTTCCGCTGCTGAACAACAACGTTTGTTTTTGTTGTACGGAAAATGCAAACACGCTTTTCTTTGTGGCGCACACGCTTCAGCAGCAACGCACCACCAAGTTTTCCGCGATCGCCAACCTTAGCAGAAGCAGCACGACGAACGCGCAAAGAGAACTCTCAATTTTCACAGCAAATCATCAATTCCCGATTTTTCTTTTTCACTTGACTACAACTCGAACTACTACTGTAAACTCCTCCTTTCCGCTCTCTTCAGCGATTTCCTCTTGTTTCGAACGTTTCACTCCTATCTTTTACCGCGTGCGCTTCAGACGCCGCCTGTTTCTCCCCCCTAATCATATATACTCGTATTATCAGCTTTATTTCATCTCAAGTAAAGCAGCTTAAATTGCAAAAAATCCACTGCTTAGCAAAACACTTGAACATAAGCTTTGAGAAATTCCTACATTTAATGTCGCTTGGCGCTTGCTGTGCCGCTAGCGATGCCTTTCATACGGACTGGAGTTGGCAAAGCGCACTTTTTGAGTGAATGCGCGCCTGGCGATTTGTCCACGTTGGTGTGATCTGCTCGTTAATATTTCTCTGTGACGAGTAATATTTCCTGGGCAAGACGCTTTTGATCCGCCTGAATCAGGAACAAATTGAAAATTCACCGCACGAAAACATCACTACCATGCGCTATATAAATTAATTTTTTTTCGCTGTGAGGCGATAGCTGATATAACATAGAATGGGGCTAGCAGAAAAGGTTACGCGAACTATTCGTCTATGGTCAAAGCTAACATTTTCGCGCTTTCCACGCAATTTCCCGCGACGACGAATGGCGAATTCAGTTAACAACGTTTTGCAATTAACGGCAAAAATATCCGCACGCGTATCTCACACAAGACTCGTCGTCTCACCACGGAGTTTTCTTCACGACTCCCTGCCTGCCGGTGCACTCTTCGTCGCCGCGTCTGTAATAGATCTCCCCCTAGACGATGCACTTCCACAATTTTCGATCGATCATGCGTACTCGGTCGGATCCGAGATGGTGATAATGCACACTCATTTCAGTTGTTTTTAAAATTTACGTCGTCTTTTGTAGATTCGATTAAGTTATCAATTGAAAGCAATTTTCGTTTATAATGATTAGGCGTAATTAAGTGGGAAAAATCGGAAGAATTAGACAGGCACACGTCAATTACCGACAAACAAAAAAATTTTTAACTAATATTATGGTTGAAATGGGTAAAATTTGACAAATTTTAAGGGGTTTAAATGATACAATGATTTTATCGTTCATATAATTTAAGGGGTCAACCGTTTCGTTCTAAGCATTTGTATACCGCGTTACACCGCAATTCGTTAAATTATATTCAAAAGATATTGTAATAAAATCACTACACATTAAAAATATTAAACAGTTTTAGAATTTTGTTTCCCGGGAGTTAAGTACAAAAGAAATTTTCTTGACGTATTTTTCATGCGAAAACAGAGCGAGTGTTGCGATGGGGAAGGTGACTGAATGGTTACTCATCGTTAAATTGAGTTTGTGCTGTGTGCCTGTGGCAGCGCTGGCTTTTAGAGCCCTACTCCTCGATTACTACAAGTGCTAGCCGGCCTCAGTATGCCACCCCGGGTGAGGAATTTTTCTGCCAAAATTAAATGTCTGTGGCTACGGTGAGCACCATAACTGTGACAAGACTACTATTCTACGAAGAATGCTGTCCCATGTACTCGACGAAATGAGGGTTCTGTAAGCTTCCCCCCAGACTATACGGGAAAAGACCTGAGTTATACATGGACTACAATTCAAGTAACAAATTGAAATTTATACTGTAGGCAGGTAGGTGATGGTAGTGCATGAACGGCTCCAATCTAACTATCATACCGTCTTCATTTCCGTAAAACCTTAATAGACGTCTAAAGACGTTTGAAGTTCACACCACTTAGTTGGTAGTGTAGGTTTAGTTGAGAAGGACACCCAATTATCAAGGGTTTAGCTCTGATCACTTGTTCCCATAAGGACATGTGCCAGTCCTCACTTGGCCATGAAACCCAAAAGACGACTACACACTTGCACCAAGACAGTGGTTCCCAGGAGATAACTAATCAATCTGGATCGGACTCCCTTTAAAACAACAACAATACTAACGATAATAAAACAATAAGATCGACGAACGAGAAATTAAAGGAAACCACAATGATAGCACTGACTAAGGCTAAAAAGATGGAGGAAAAACACACGAGTGAACGAAAAGCACTGGATAACCTTGTACAACTGGAAATTCTTGCATCGTTTGGAACAAACAAGGAAACGATGCGAATATTGATGCAGTCTTTATGAAAAAGGGAAAGAACACAAAAGCGTGGATTACAGATCGAAGGCGAAAACTCATTTAGAGCCCGAAAGTTTCTCTATAGGTTGAAGTCGGAGAATTTAAATTGAGATTCCTTCGACAGGAAACACGCTGGATTGAACAATTTTCCTTAATCAATCTGAAAAAGAATGTTTTTACCAAAAGACTAAAGCAGTCGTGAAGCGAATCAAAGGCAACGATATATAGAAGAATATAAACAAAAAACTTGAAAGGAAAATTCTGCCTCGCAAATGGCTGGAGGTAGAAGAAGAGCAAAACACTGAGCACACTGACAGATAACCAGTTGCCTCAACTCCTATTTCCAGCGTGAGACTCGTCTGCAGCTCAATTCAAGGAGGTGACGAGAAATGAAGAAACATTAAGGTACCAAACGAAAAAACTGCTTCGCAGAGGTAGTTCTAAGCGGTGGTATCAAAGGCCAGCAAGAAAGCAGCCAAAAAGCTACTACTGTCAGAGCCTAACAACAATATGAGAAACCCACGGCTACGATGAAACCGGAAAATAAACAATGGTGCAAACTGCTGCAAGAGACATTGCTTGTTAGACCAAACGATGCAAGAACTTATACAGAGATACTGGGTAAAATCAAAGGAGCCAATAAACCAGATAACACCCAAAGTTAAATTCCGAGTTCTAATTGCCATATCCAGGATCTGCTTGCCCGTTGAATCTGATTGGGGTATGCATCATTCAATTGCTCTTATATTGACGTTGTCTCTGATGAGCACATGACCATCTGTACACGAAACAACGTCCTCCAAAGTATTGAGCTTCCTAAGCACTGAACTCAAATAAAACCATCTCCTCACCCTCCGACTCTGCACTTGGAAGTATTGACCCCAGATAGCGACAGTACTAGATTCATCGAAGCTCCTCAGCTTCGATTGTGGTGTTGCGCGCTATGCAAATCAGCCTGACTGTCTTTCCTTGCAAACTACTCGAGTATATTTTGATTCCGTGTGCTCCGAAGTAGGTTAATCTCCAGAGAATGACTCACTGCAGAAGCGCTTTGGGTTTGGTTAGGGCTTCCTGGATTTTCGTGTACTTGGCAAGTATTTCAAATCATCTGGCCTTGGGTCAGCATCTTGACAGAGGAAACAGTATGTCTCTCTGTGTACTTCTTTTTTTATGCCCTCTTTTGTCGCAATTATAGCTCAGAAAACTCCTGTCGATCTTTTTACAGACCCTCGAAGCATGCCTATATCTGAGGCACCTGAAACACTGGAGAGCGATTGCTCTTCACCCTATCCTACAAATAACTTAACTGACTCGGAATTTTCCCTTTTCTATCATCTGTACGGCAGATTTTTTCTGAATTATCAGCAACGGCCATGTGCGGACTCCAACTGTTTGAATTGTTGAACCTAACTTCTGATCCACTCAAACTAGGAAAATCCCACTTTAAGGCATCTTTTATAAATCTGTAATATGATCAAAATTTCTTATTTCGAGAACAGCCCTAGGTTCAAGCAAGATCAAAGTTGCCTTCTCTGCAAGGATATTTTTGACTGTGTCACAAAAATGTAGCTTTGTTAGCAATTTTTGGTCCAAATCCCACAAATAGGTCAACCAAATGATTTGGTCGTACGGTTTTTATGGCAGCTTCTATTTTTGCTGGTTTTACCGTTCCCTACATCTCCTGTAGAACATTCGTATACAATCTAACGTCGGCCAGTTTTTTTCCTGGTTGGGAGGTGAATTCCATTTACGCAATGAGCACGAAGTATCATATCAACCAGCCCAAAGCATCAATTCCTGTTCGTTGTCCAAAGCGCAGTCCAAATTCAGCCCGGGCCTTTGCCTGTCATCCCAAAATGAACTTCCTCGGGTCTGTGCGGACTAGCCTCCAAGAGTATTCCTGTCGACCAGCATTCCTCCTGCCTTGATTGAACCTTTTTGGCCGGCAATCATCTGCTACTGTTGCTTGATGGTAACGGATATCAATCCGGGTCGCGCTCGAAGTATTGTTCGTTAGATAGTCTTTTTTTTTGTGGTTCGGAGGTAAATACCATTTATGCAAAGGGTGTAGGACTCCCATACTAGCAAGACGGTGACTAGATTATCCACTAAATACCTCCCCTGTCAATCTGAGAACCCACCCTGGGACCGTTTGACACATTAATTCGGGCCAGGTCTCGTTTTGTTACGCTGTGAGGCACCTTCAAGTTCGGGGTTCCCTGTTGTAGTGGGAGGCAAGAGGGGAAGAGGAAGTGCCAGACAAGCAATTCCTCAGCCAAAACACCCCAGCTGCTGTGAGTCCATAATATCTTTATGGACTGCCCAAACATAATGTGCCACCTGGTTCCATTTGTCAACCGATTTGAGCATCACCACGACTATATTACCTGGGGTGAGATCACCTTTCTCTCTGTAGAGATCCCTTCGCAGCCTGTCCCATTTTATGAACGAAAAAAATGTGTGGCAGGCATTGTCTTCCTCTCCTGAGCTAATCTGAAGATCGGGGGACCATGACCTACCGATTACGTGCAGGTTATACTGAAAACACCCACACCCACTTAAAACCTGGATCCGACAGAAGTCAGTCTCACCATGCCTTCTATCTAACTACGGTCTCACATTCGAGATGAGGCACGCAGTCCACCTTCCCTTCGTGCATTTCACCCAAGATTGCTGCAAAATGTTGAGTGAGCGCTGTCTCACCTCGCGGGCAACAATCTCCCTTGGTACTCACTTCAACGCAAGTACATAGTACCAAGCTCTCTAGCAAGGAGGGAGACAGATTTCACGCCTGCAATATCTCTCATCGGTGAATCAAAGATTATCGTATATGAAGCTGCAATCCTTAGGGCTTATCTTCTCTATACCTGTGAAAAACGCTTTCGAAACACTTCCTTATTGAGAGCGTTACCCCATATTTCTGCTCCGTTCAGTAGCACTGACCCTACAGCACTCATCAAGAGGCATCTTCTGGATGGGCTGGGTCCCTCTACGATGGTCATAAGTCGACTCAGAGCCGGTAATCTCAAAGCAGCCTTCTCAGCCGTTGCCCTGATTTGCTCAGAGAAACTCATCCTTGAGTTGATCAGTAGCCCCAGGTACTTCACCGCTAGCTTCGATTCGCTTCGATTGACCACTTCGGTTTTCTCCAGTACTAAACTGAACCCACGAGGAGCCTTGCAGTCCCTCACTCGGTGTATGAGCATACCCAGCCTAAGTTTCGCTTGTTTAATGGTGCCTCCAGCGATCAGAGCCGCAACATCATCCGCATAGCCGATCAAGCGCTACTCATCTGGCATCTCAAGTCTCAGTAGCCCATTGTGAGTCACGTTCCATAGGTCTGGATCAAGGATAGATCCCTGGGCAACACCCGACGTAACAGTCATCCTTGGTTGGCCCTGTGCCGTGTCGTAGAGCAGGCTTTAGTCCTTTAGGTAGCTCCTCAAAAGTGGCATTAGATATTTTGGAACTTGAAAAGGGGTTCCCAGCATATCCAGAATATCCACTCATTTAGCGGAGAGCCGATACTCCCGAAGCAGCCTTCTCAGCCGTCGCCCTGATTTGTTCAGAGAAACTCATTTTCGAGTCGATTAGTAGCCCCAGGTACTCCACCTCTGGCGACTCGATTAGTATATCTCCAATACTGATCATCCTTACTTTAGAGATTCTCTCTGAACCCGCGAATAGTTATCCAGTCTCTCACTCGATTCATTAGCATACCTAGTCTAAGTTGCGCCTGTTCAACGGTGCATCAAGCGACCAAAGCCGGAACATCATCCTCCTAGCTGATCAAGCGCGACTTACCTGGCATCTCCACTCTCAATAGCTCATCATAAAACACGTTCCAGAGGCCCGGGCCGACAATAGATCCCTGGGTAACACCCGATGCAACTTGCATTCTTCGTACGCCCTGTTTCATGCTGTAGAGCAGACTTCGGTCCTTTAGGTAGTCCCTCAAAAGCCGCATTAGATATTCTGGAACTTGGAAGGGGTTTTCCAGTGTATCTAGTTGAAGGCGTTCCTGACGTTGAGTGTCACCAGTAGGAAGATCCGTCGCTTGGTACGACTATATACCTCTGCCTTATGGGCCACGCTAACCACCTCTGCAATTGCATCAATGGTGGCGCGTCCTGCTCTAAAGCCGTACTGCCAAGGGGATAGGTCCCCGGCAGCACGAATCGCGTCAGTGAGTCTTCCCTTGATGAGTTTATCTAGCAATTACCCAGCAGGTATGCAGACGGTGATTCGGGATTTCCCTTTCCCTTGCTGATCAGCATGAGCCTCAGCAGCTTTGGTCGTACCGGGTAAACCCCATCTCGTAGGCAAGCGTTGAATGTGCTGAGCAGCAAGTCAGGACAATGGTGATAGACAAGCCACAAAACCTCAGCTGGAACACCATCTAGACCTGGAGTCTTCCTCGCTTTCAGTGAAAGGACTGCCTCTTCTTATTTCGGCTGCGCGAAGAGTGCACACTCAACAGCTGTTTCATCATGGACAGCGTCACAGACGAGATGGGTGGGGGAGAGTGCCTGCACTACATCGTTCATCTTTCCGCGTCATGCATGCAAGATTTCTCCTAGGCACCACGCTTCCGCATAACTAGCTTGCAGTCAAGGCCCCACGGATCTTTGTTCACATTGTCCACTAGATCTGCCAACAGCGAGCCTTGCTGTTGTCAATCAATTCGCGAAGGCTTTTCCTGGCCGATTTTTTTTAATACCTCCATTCCCTTCCACTCTCTTCATCAGACTTTCTTCGTCGCCCAACGCTCGTACAGCCTGCACTTCACATTTCGTCGTTTCTTCAGGTGTGCCACCCAGACAATGATTAGACGATCGGTATAAGGGGGCACACAAATTATGTGAATTTATCCTATTAATATCATTTTGTCCATTTCGTGATCAGCTCTCAGAGATAAAAAAAACTGACTTATATGTTGCTACTCAGTCCCATGCCTTATCGCAGTTCCGTGCCCCTTGAACCTCATGCAGGGTGTAGAAGTGTTGCAAGCAGTCCTAATTATGCTCAAAGTAGAGTTCACCACGTCTTCCATCCCTTGCGAATCTCCCTGCAGTGGAGCACCTGCTGTGAGCACCACGACGAACTTCTCAACTTCTATCCTACCATTTTCCACCCAACTGTAGAGAGCCGAGAGCACGGGCGTCAACATCACTGATTTCAAGCAGAATGCACTGATGATCACTGGCTGAGTAGTCCTCTAATACTCTCGAATTGTGTATCCTCCGTACTAAGGACTCCGAGACGAATGTCACGTCCGGTATGGTTCCTTCATATCCAATACGGCGGAAAGTCGGTGTATTTCCAGTGTTTAGTATGACGAGGGCCATCCTGACCGCCATTTTCAGGATTTGTTTTCCCCGCGGATCCGTCTGAGGCATGCGCCATTCGATTGCTTTAGCGTTGAAGTCGCCCCCAACGAGCACTTTGCCCTCTGCGTTTGAGACAGCGCCCTCCAAAGCATTAAGCTTGGCTTGGAAATATGATATGGATTCGTTCGGCGTTAGGTACACACTAAAGAAGGTGGTCCCTGAGCACCGAACCCACACGTAACCATCCACCCGTCCACAACTCTCCGCTTGAAAGCCACTGTTCCGAACCCAGATGGCGGCAGTACCAGTTTCATCAGAATACCATAATGCAGGGCGTTCATTATGGTGTTGCTCACTCAGCAGCAAGAAGTCGGCTTTCATGTCCCTCGCAAACTACTCAAGCAGATTTTGGGCAGTTGAACTGCGGTGTAGGTTTAGCTGCAGGATGTGGGTCATCGGAGTTCTGATTTTGCCTTGGCTAGGGCTTCCTGGAACACCCGGCATTTTCCTGACCCCCAGACGTGTCCAAAATCAGGTCTTGGATTAGCATCCTTGCAAAGAATACAGTGTGCTTCCTTCGTACACACTTTTCTTTTATGTCCCATTTCACCGCATTTGTAACATACGGAACTCCTATCGGGTCCTTTGCATACTTGTGTGGTGTGACCATAACCAAGGCATTTGAAACATTGAAGAGAGGTTGCTCTTCGCTGTATCCTTCAGACAACCCACCCTATTCATACTTTGCCCTTGTTCAGGAATTGTTTGGCTTCTTGGAATGCTTCTTTATTGCCGAGCTCTGCTCTGGATTCGACCAGTATGTGGCCCGACCGCGTTGGTCGTACCACTTGAATGGTTGTATTGGTGTCTTCGAGCCTTACGTTTCCCCTGATGTCCCGCAGTACCTCCGTGTAGGATCGGCCATCTTGGGGTTCTCGAGCAGTGCCTGCAGCCGGGGTCTTCGTCGGGGCTTCTGTCTCTCCTGTTTTGCATCAGGGCCTTTTTCTAATTGGGCATCCGTGCGAACTTTACTTTCTGGCTTTTTTTAAAGGAGTTTCTTTGCGACTTTCTACGCTCCTTTTGTAAACACTGTCTGTAACCCGTGATTTGGCGCTCCACGCCCATTAAGTGCCTCTTCCTTCCTTCCTTTATCCCGATCTTCTTCGATTGGGCTAGACGCTATTCTTTTATTGATTTCTAATGGTGGAGCTATCTGCATGTGGCCTTTAGATTTCGCCCCCAGTGCTTCTTTAGCCTTCTGCTCGTCTTCGGCCTTTAACCAGCACCTCAGGTAATGCCCTTTGCGGTCTAGGAGCTCCTCTAGTTCAAAGAGCCCAATTTTTACTGCTATGCTGATTTTTGGGGAGTCGCATGCAGATTGTATTTTTTTCAGAACATCTCTCGATTTTCGGAATAGCCTTTCTTCTTCGTGTCGCTGGGCGACAATTGTACTTTGTGACCATCCTTGGGAGAGATTATCGCTTTCCGTTTCTGAAAATAGTATTTCTGCCACTTTTTCGACGTTGGCGATGCAATCAAACAACTTCGCTTTATTTGCCTGGTCCCTCGTTTCTTCTCCTGCCATAATCTCCTTGATGGCTTCAGGATTGATGGATTGAATCGCAAACCTACTTTCCTAAATTACCTTTCGCGTCAAATAGGGGCCCCCGTGGTGTGCAGTTTAGGCGTGAAAGCGTAAAAGACTGCCGACAAAGAAACAGGCAGAGTTACTTTCGTAATAGATTTAGTGGAGATTAACGAAAAACCTAGTCCAGTCTGGCTTGGTATTGCTATTGTGACTGAGTGATGAAAGTGACTAGTTGCTATGATGAGACAATAATAATACACACGTTAATTGATACATATTTGTATTGAACACAATAGACATGTTACATCGGGAAAGGCCGATACGAGACTGACTGTCAAAGGAACGGCACATAGAAAATAACGATTCACAATAGTCTCCCCCACTTAATTAAAACATATAGAAATATCATTTTAATTCTATGATTCGGTGACATAGTCTTTCAAGAAGTTTGGAGGACATCGTTGACGAGCAGATCTGCGTGGTGGTAGCGTCGGGTTGTTTGTGTTCCCGTCTGCTGGTGTCTGTTGGTCAGGAATGCCAGTAAGTGTTTCTGGCTGGTTGGCACCTGGCGCAGTCAATGGCGTAGGCTGTGTGTCCATTGGTGGTAACTCATCAGCTGGCATGTGTCGATATGGAACACCTGGGCTTGGGGCTGGTCTTTGCTGAGATGAAAAGGTGACTTGTTTCTTCGGGACCATTGTTGAAATTAGTTGGTCGATGTGCCTTTTTATAGTTCGGCCTGAGTCTAAGTCAATGATATAATGGTGCTGACCCAGTTTTTGTTCGACAGTCCCAAATTGCCAGCTATCTTGATTGTTCAGGTGCATTCTTGCCTGAACTCTCTCTCCCATTTGGAATGAGCGGATGTGACAGCTGCTTCGGCTCGTTGGCATTACTGCTTTTCTGTTAGGCAGGAGAGCATCAAGGCGTATTCTAATTTTCCTTTTCAGGTAAAGTTCTGCTGGTGACCATCCGGAGGCTAATGGTGTGGCATGGTATCGAAAAAGGATTTTTTGTACTTTTGTGGCTATTGGTGATGAGTCTTCAGGTGCAGCTTTCAATCTTCTTTTCAGGGTTTGTATATTTCTTTCTGCAAGGCCATTAGTTGATGGGTGACCTGGCGCAATAAACTTCTGAAACATTCCCATTTCTTTACAGTGTGTCTGGAACTCTTCACTTTTAAATATGGTAGCATTATCTGATACTAGGACAGATGAGTAGCCATGCACAGAGAATATGGTTTCTAGGAGTGTGATAGTTGATGCTGATGATGGTGCTTCTTTGAGTATTCGAACTTTAGCCCACTTAGATTTTGCATCGACACACATTAAGAAATAATGGTTGTCAAGGGGGCCTGCATAGTCAATATGTACCCTCTCCCAGTTGTCATCTGGTGGGTCCCATGGATGAATAGCGGCTTTCTGTGGATTGTGCCGGACTTGGGCACATGATTCACAGGTTTTAACAATTTGCTCGATGTCCTTGTCTAAACGTTCCCAATAAACATATCGTCTGGAGAGTTGTTTCATTTTTGTAATGCCCAAGTGTGAGGCATGCAGTTCTTCCAGGATTTGGCGTTGTAGAGATTTTGGTATGACTAGGCGGTCCAATCTGAAAAGCATACCGTTAAAGATGGTGAATGGTTCATCTCTTTGACTGGTTCTGAGGCTAGTCATCAGGGTTTGAAGGTTTTCATCTTCGGCTGTTTCTTCAATAATAGTTTCTGAAGTTAAAGCTGGGCTGGAGATTTGAAGTATAGTTTCAGCATACAACGCATTGACTTCCTCATTCATTGATGTTTCAGATGTTCTGAGTAGTTGGGGAATCGGAGCCCGAGAAAGACAATCTACGTTCTCGTTGTCTTTTCCTTTTTTACAGCGTACCGTGAAGTCCAATCCACTTAGAAAGGAGTCATAGCGTAAAAGACGGGAAGATGTCATCTGAGGTAATGCTCGATGTGGATGAAAGATACGAGACAGCGGCTTGTTATCGGTGACAAGGGTGAAGTTTCTGGCATAAACATAGTTGTAGAAGTGTGTGGCTGCGTAAATGATAGCCAAGGCTTCTCTATCAAGTTGACTGTAATTGCATTCAGCTTGGGTCAAAGCTCGAGAGACATCATGACTCAAAACATCTGCAATACCGGTCGGGCTGGCGTCTGTTGTGAAGATCAAGGGTTTTGCTGGATCAAAAGGCGTTAATACCCTTTCGCTACACAGCTCCGACTTTAGGTTTAAGAAAGCAGCTTCAGAGGAGGCTGACCAAACGAATTTTTCATCTTTTTTGAGTAGGCGTCGTAGATGAAAAGATTTTGTGGAGAAATCAGGAATGAATTTTGCATAATATGTCACCATACCCAAGAATCGTCTTAATTCCTCTACATTTTTAGGACGTGGCATGTTGAAGACGGCTTGAATTTTCACAGGCGACATTTCAACTTTATTGAATGAAACTATGTGACCAAGATAGCTGATACTTTCTTTGAAGAAGGAACACTTATTTTTATTTAGATGGAGATCGTTTTCCTTGAGGCGTTCTAAACAAGCAATCAGGTTTCTTGTACATTCTTCCATTGATGAGCCATGGCAGATAATGTCATCAAAATATGCGTCCACGTTTGATAGGCCATTGAGAATTTGTGAGAGTATTCTATTGAATTCAGATGGTGCTGTTTTGATACCAAAACTGAGAAGATTCATTTGAAATGTGCCCTTGTGTGTCGTGATCGTTTGGATTTTCTGTCCTTCCGCATCCACTTTGAAGTGTAAATATGCCTTGTACAGGTCGAGTTTGCAGAAGTACTTTGAATCAATGCGACGAATTGGGTGATTTGCTGAGACTAATTTTGCGTTGACCCCACATTTGTAATCAACACATAAACGAACCCCTCCATCAGGTTTAGGTATTACGACGAGTGGTGATCCCCAGTCGCTTGAGGATACTAGAGTAATAATGTCTTGTGACTCAAGAGTTGCAAGTTCTTCCTCAACTCGCTGGCGCAGTGCAAAAGGGACATCGCGTTCCCTAGTAAAGATGGGTTTTACTCCTTCCCTGAGCTGAAGTTTTATTTCTAGGTTTGGCACACAACCTATGCGTTCTTCGAAAATAGTTGCGTATTGTCTGAGTATGTCTTCAAGAGGAGTGACAGCGTTGGTTGTAACTACATGATCCGAAGTGAGCCATTCTTTATCGATTTCTTTTAGATCAATTCCGAGAGTGCGAATCCATATTCGACCCAGAAGTGCATCAAATCCTGCAGGAACAATGAATAAGTCCGCATCAATTTCTTTATTTTTATATTTTACCGACAGTGAGACTTTCCCAAAGGGCTTTATTATATGAGCTGAGTAAGAGTGGAATGATACCTGTGTTGGTTGTAGTGTAGCATTGAGACCAAGACGTTTGAACGCTGTCTGTGATAGAAGTGAGAATTTGGCTCCTGAATAGACTTCAAATGCCTGTGGCTTGCCATTGAGAAACACTTTGACGATAAATTTATCAGAACCTGGGCTGAGCTCGTATAAGTCTTCAGTGCAGTGAATGTGACCAATACCATATTCTGAGTCAGAGTTTTAATCATTCTGAGAAGACTGTGTTGCGATGGCATGTGTCTTTGAATTTCGAAGAATGGTGGTGATACAGACCTTGGACACATGACCAATTTTCTTGCAGGAAGTGCATTTAAACGCGTTGCGGTCGATTTCGCATTGATTTGCCTTGTGGTTTGCCCTACCACATTTGAGACAGAGTCCATCAACGCCCAAAGAACGATAGTCAACCCGTGTCATGTGTTGGGACTGTGAGCGTTGGTGTGAACTAGGACTTGTATTTCGACTTTGGTTTGGATGTGATTTCCTATGTGACCTGTTTACCCTTGAGACATTGTTTATGTCACTACTGAGATTGGTGAAATTATCTGGGATTTTGGTAAACTGGTTGCTTTCGAAATTTTTGAACGCATAGTGTTGTAAGAGCTGTTTTCGAATCCAGTTGTCTTCTACTCCTCTAACAAATTGGGCACATAAAAAGGTGTCAGCAATGGAAATCACTGATTTGCATTTACATTCAACATAAAAATTACAATCTTTCGATTTCTCCTTCAGGGATGCAACGAATTCTGAGATTGATTGTGTTGGCTGCTGAGTAACATTTAGGAAATAATGCTGAGCGACTACAGTTGAGACAGGCGGTGACAACATATTTTTGAAAAGTTTGATTAGCTCAACAAATAGAATATCTTTCATGGGTTTCTCAGGGCCCAATAATGCAGCTAAGTTGTTATAATGCGTAGAGCCAATTGATGCACACAACAATTGAGACATTGTGATAGGGGAATCCACATTTTTGAGACTACAGTAATTGTCAAAACGTTCTAAATAAGAAGTAAATCTTTCCTTCTTGGCGTCATATGGTTCGAATGGTGAGACTTGGGGAGCTGAACCGGATTCACTTGTCCCCAATGTGGCAGTGAAGACTGAGAGAAATTGTTCGAATTGTTGTTGATCCATTTTCCCAGCTGGAGCTGTCTCGGAAACGACACGAAAATAATGGCGGCTAAAAACGTGACGGCTACGCGGCGGAATCTAACTGTTTCCCTGTGTCACACTGGTTTTCACTGGCAGTTGCAAAAGTTTTAATCCTCGTCCCCAACTTATTGTGACTGGGTGATGAAAGTGACTAGTTGGTATGATGAGACAATAATAATACACACGTTAATTGATACATATTTATATTGAACAAAATTGACATGTTACATCGGGAAAGGCCGATACGAGACTGACTGTCAAAGGAACGGCACATAGAAAATAACCATTCACAATAATTGCATCCATTAAAATGTTCAAGATCTAGTATGGCAATGTTTGGAGCGAGCAAGTCTGACCTACCCTGAAGTTTAACCGTAACACTACCCCGTAATTAATATTTCAATTTTAAAAATTTATGTTAACAGCAACGCCTTTCATTTGATATTCTACTCGACAATCTTCGGTTGAGATTTTTTTAAGGAGTCACTTATATGGAGAGACCCCCTCAAATCCTTTGAAATTTTTTCGGCTAATAAGTGAGATTTGATAACTGCAGCTCCTCCATTTTCTAAGAAAACTTGCTGTGACGCACTCACGGAAAGACAGGTTCCTATTTTAATACAATTTTCTTTATTTTTTGAACAAAGCCCTATAAGTCCAACATCTTATAAGCTACGTACATTGTTATTCTTACATTGTTTCCAAACGAGTTGCATTCATACCCCTTAAAGCTTATCTAGAAAATTCCTCAAGATATTCCATTCTTGAAAATTGTCTAACATCAACATACAAAAGAACTGTAGAAATAATGAGTGGAGAAAAGTAAATGTCCTCTTGTCCTTGCTCCGTACAGTTGCGAGGAGAAGAGGAATGAACAGTTGGAAGAGTTTCTAAAGTAATTAGAATTGTGCAGTGATGATGGTTACACATCTTCGTCATGCCAAGTAACTTTTAATTTGAGATAGTGAAACGTTAAACGGTGGCAAGTTGTCTTGGGAACGATTCAAAAGGAATGCAGAATGTGGACTGTGGTAAACGCTCGAGTTGAGATTAATCGTTTTTCTCATTTATTTGAGAAGCGAAGAATAAGGATCCAACAGTATAACTACAATTTTCTAGAAACATTTTAATGAGGAAAAGGCTTCAGTGTTATCCTTGCTGGTTGCATTCTATAAAATCATCATCATCAAAAGCTTAATCAGCATAAATTTCACTCCCTGTATAAACGGTCATTAGTGAATTTATCTGCCACATCCCATAATTCCCAAATGACACGCTCCACTGATCATCCAATCTAATATCCTTTTCAAACTGAGCAAAAGCGCATAAATATCGTAAAATCTATCACAATTACTTCCTCTTCAAACACATCTCGACAGCATCACCACATATGACCTGATTTCGTGGATGAGCTTTCATGGAATCAATACCCTTTAAATTACTCGGCGACATTATCCAATGTCAATTTATTCACCCTCAAAGCACATTCAATTACGTTATTCCTCTCGAGTTTCACCAGTTCACCAGTTACCCTCGTCTATCGGGTGAAGCTGACTTCGCCTTTCAGCCAACGCTCCAGCGAATAACACCTGTCGTTTGGAGTACCTTGACACTCAATTATGTGGCATTCTGCAGATATCTCGGATGTCTCTTCGCACTGCTCACATAACCATATGCTACATAAACATACACGCATGGTGAAATACAACGCCAACAACAACAATATTCCCATTCCTGTTACGTCGAGATTCCTTCAAATAACTTCAATTTAATGGCGGGGAATTTTCGACGGTGCCGGATTCCTCGTGCACAGTTTGTGCTCATGTGAGAACATGAAGATGAAAGGGAAAATCAGCGAACCGCTCAAATTCGCTGATTGAGACTAATGGGAATTCCCCGGATTAAATCGTTGCGTCTGGAATTTATTTATCTAGTTCTGGCTTCATTCCAAACTAAGGATGCTGCCTACCTTGCCGTCTTCAATGCAGCATTACACTCTCAAATCAGGCAAGGATTTCCTTAGCGGAAACAATTTTCAAGGTAGACAAATCTCTGCAACGATTTCTTCTTCTTCTTTTAATCCTAGAACATAGAGAATGTATAGTCCTGGCTTTGTTCAGGTAATGGAGGAGGCAAAAAGGAGTTATTTTTACAGCATGCCATTATTGGAAATCTGAATGCCTGGAAATCTCTCTAACGAGTAGGAATTGTGGTGTAAATTTTCATCTAATGAAAGAGCTATGTATAAACAAGCTTTTTATGTTGAGGTTTCTTTTCCTCTTTTTCTTATCCCTTTGAATTTACGGCAGATCAAATGCTTTTTTGAGTGAATTGAACGGTCTATTGTGAATTTTCATGGCTGACATAAAAGTGAAGCAAATTCGTCGAGTATGTAAATTTTTATATACCAATATGTTAAGTATCAATGGGGGGGGGGGGGGACAAATTCAAATATTTGTATACATACATATATTGAAGTTGTTCAAGACAGGGTAGCGAGCAAGACGGGGCAACGGGTTTTAACGGTCACACAAACGATGAATCCCAGCCGCTCTGGCTTCCAATGATGCGCCGTCATGCTGCTCATCAGTCAGCGCAGTGACCGGCTTATAAGCGCACGGGTTTTCGGTTTGGCCCCAAAAACTCGGCTTTTGTCAAGTTAGTTGTGATTTCCGCGTTATACATCGATTGTGTTTTGTACCTCAATATTAGTTTTCTAGAACTAACTGTTTCTTGTTTATCAATGATTACGCC
Organism: Odontomyia ornata; assembly: GCA_963969285.1. Taxonomy (NCBI): domain Eukaryota; kingdom Metazoa; phylum Arthropoda; class Insecta; order Diptera; family Stratiomyidae; genus Odontomyia; species Odontomyia ornata. The sequence continues at coordinate 8,159,452 of OZ017741.1, forward strand.
AGCAGGTAAGAACATGTTTGTGTCCATATTCTGAGTCAGCCATTAAAGGCATGTTATTTTATTCAAATAAGCATTGGAGGGCAAGATGGGGTATAGAGTACCCCATCTTGCCCCGTGAAGAAATTCAATTATTTCCTTATGACAGTTTATGCTTCTTCATAACTTCTTTGTTTTTTATCTTGTTTCAGGATGGTGAAAAATTATAAAAGAAAGTCGAAGAGGGGAAACCGGTGTGAACAGAGTATTCAAAATGCGGTAGATGTTGTAATCGAAGGGGAAATAGGGTACAAATTAGCGGCGAAAATATATTTTGTGCCACAAACGACCCTTGAGCGAAAAGTTAAAGTAGTTCGTGCAGCCCGAGATGATCCTACTACTACTGCAACTTCGATTAAAGATCCTTTAGGCCCAAAAAGAGAAAGAGCTTTGCAACTATATAATGGATATGGAGAGTCGCCTTTACGGGCTCACAACAAAAGATTTGAGGGCTTTGGCGTACACTCTGGCAGTGAAAATTGGGAAGCAAAATTTCTTCAACTCTGAAAGAGAAGAAGCTGGGAAAGATTTGGTGCAGCGGTTTTTAAGCAGGCATCCAGAATTGTTGATATAAAAACCAGAGAGCGCTTCAGCTGCCCGTGCCGCTGAGTTTAATAAACCAGCTGTTAAACAGTTTTTCAACTTCTTCCGCAACGTTTATGACGAGCATAAGCTTTCGCCAGAAAGAATTTATAATTGTGATGAAACAGGAGTTTCAGTTGTACCAAAAACCAAGTCAAAAATATTTGCACGAAAAGGTAGAAAACAAATGGGATCCATAAATTCTGCGGAGAGAGGTACGGTAATAACTGTGAAACTATGTTTTAGTGCGCGTGGACAATACATGCCTCCAATGCTGGTGTTCCCACGAAAGGGAATGGACCCACAATTAATGCTCAATGCTGCTCCTGGAGCTTGGGGTGTTTGCAGCGATTCTGGCTGGATGAAAGCGGAATTATTCTTTGGCTGGTTTAGAAAGTTTGTTGAATTTAGTGGGGCAACGGTTGATCGACCTGTACTGTTATTGTTCGATGGTCACAGAACCCACACACAAAACTTGGACCTCATTAATGATGCTCCTACCAATGGGGTTATTATTTTATGTTCCCTCCCCTCATACAACTCATCGACTTCAAGTTTTGGATGAAGCATACATGAAGCCCTTGACCAAATACTACGACCAATATCATAGCTTGGCATCGCAACAACCCAAGGATGATTCTAACTATCCGGAAAGCAGCACAAATTTTTAGTAAAGCCTTTATTCAGGCTTCTACAATAGCAACGACAGTGAATTGGCATTTGGCCATAAGATCCAACAGTTTTTTCTGACAGTGACTTTGCTCCATCATCAACGACTGATATTCCACAAACAGACAGGCTATTCATCAATGAAGGATTGTCTCAAGCAAGGACAACGAACAACCGTGCTACTGCGCTAAATAGACCAATCGTTGTTCCTGAGATGGTAACGGCTGCAACAGTATTTTCAATTTTGGCAGTTGGAGATTTTGATAAAGAAACTATTGATAAACCGCTGATATATACCATGCATGTTGCTATAGCACCATCTGATATTGAAGCTGAGCCATCTTACGTGCCTGTTGTCCCTTTGAAACCCTCTATCATAACAGCTAGCTCAGTGCTTGTAAATTTTATGAACCCTGAGCCCGGATGCTCGACTTAGACGAGAAATATAGAAATAGACCACAGGCCAACTACTCCACCAGAGCAATCAGTGTTTTCTGTTGTCAATCCTCAGCAAGTGATGCAGCTCGCAAAATTTCGCGCGTGCGAAGGAAAATTGGAAAATCAGCTATCATAACGCCTTCCCATTTAAAAAACAATTGAAAAAAAGAAACTGTCAGAAGGTAACAAAAAGAAAAAAGGCACGCGAAAGAGCAAAAAAAGAAAAAAAACCAAATTGCCTTAGAAAAACAACAGAAAGGAAACCAACAAAAAGTTCAATTCTGCATCGGAAAGTGACAATGATGAAAATAATATCCCTTGTTTTTACTGTCACGGAAAATACTTAGACTCAAATGAAGGATGGACCGCTTGTTCTCTCTGCGGGAATTGGCCACACTGTAGCTGTGCTGGCATAGATGACGAGGATAATGAGGCAGTATTTGTTTGCGAGTTTTGCATACAAAAATAGAATGTGTCCCTCATACCCCATGTTACCCCCTATAGTACCCCGTCTTATCCATCATAAAGGGTTGAACATGTTTGACATAATTGGCCACTTTCTAATTTTTCTATGAGTGCAAAGTTCCTTAAGTTCCTTATTTCCAAAGATGAATTATGTAGGAGTAATTTAAAATTAATAAAGATTTAAATTACATAAAGATATCCATTTTATTACTCTTCAAACGTTAAGGACCCCAAAATTCATATACCATTTACGTCAGCAAAAAGAATTGCATCGCTCTTCGATGTTTTAAAATTTGTCCTATTTCTTAGTAAAAATTAAAGCGGAAAATTTATCGAAATTGCACATTTGTAGTGAAAGAAATAGTGTGCCACAGATAAGTTTTCAGGTGAAGATAGCAAAAAAGTTCACGCGAGTGGAGCCCGTTCGCCGCTTTCGTGAGTGTTGCCAATACGTACGTGTTGTGTGCTGCAGTGTTTTTACAACTGTCACCTGGCAACACTATAGCGTAAGACACGATCAACAAGAGCGAGAGATAGTTAGTTGATTGTAATCGCTCAATTGAGACGCCTCGTACTTAATAAATAATATTGAATAAGCGATTCCGGTGTCAACTTTAATTTTATTGTTTTCGGTACCGTCTCTGACAATAATCAGAAGTGGGTTTTCCCCCTAAAGTGCGTGACGCTTATGCAAGACTGTGTTTACAATTTAAAATCGTAAAACGACGGTGGTGAAGCTTGAAGACCTGTCTAGCAAACAGCTACATTCTAAGCTGAAGTCCTTAAATTGTTCGATGTTGGGCACCAAAGCGAATTTAATCGCACGCTTCCGAGGAATATTAGACACCGACAAAATGGACAACAAATCTGAGGAAATGGAGGAAGAGGATTCTCCGTCCAAAACATCGAATCCAATAACACATGAGGTACAGAGAAGGGGAGCACTGAGAATTGCTTCTTCGTATCCAACAGTCTCCGACTCGGCGGTGAGAGTGATTGCAGGCGTGATACTTGTCCTATACCTATTTACTTGCGCCGAAACGAGGATGTGAGGGAGATGGTTGTCCGCGAGGAGAGACAGCGCTCGCTCAACGATTGGCAGCAGTCCCGGATGTGAGACCGTGGCTAAATCGAAGGCATGGTGAGACTGACTTCTATCTGACCCAGCTTTCAGTCTTACCTGCACAAGATCGGTAAGTCACGGTCTCCCGATTGTCGGTTTTGCCCAAGAGAGGAGGACAATACCTATCACACATTTTTTGCGTGTACAAAATGGGCCAGGCTGCGAAGGGAACTCTACAGGGAGACGGGAGAGCTCACCCCGGATAATATAGTTGCGGTGACGCTCGAGAACCAGGTGGCACATTATGCCCGGGCAGTCCTAAAATATAAAAGGGACTCACTGGGACTGGGAGATCGCTCTTCTGGCATTTCCTCTTCCCCTCTCCCCTCCCACTAGAAAAGGGACTCCTCAGGTTGAAGGTGCCCCACGGTGTAACAGAACGAAACCAGGCCCGAAGTAGTGGGTCAAACGGTTCCAGGCTGGGTTCTCAGGTTGACAGGGGAGGTGTTTAGTGGGTCGTCCAGTCGCGCATGGGAGTCCCACACTCTGTGCATAAATAGCATTCACCTCCCTACCGCAAAAAAAAATAACACATGAGGAGTTTGTGAAAACGACATGGCATCCATTACGTTATGGTTGAGGGAATTCGCCGGAAGGTACATGTTTCAAGTGCCCTCTGTCGTATAAACATACATTATCAATTCGACCAATAGAACAGCTGCCCAAATCGTCAACGAAAACAACGTACAATCGCTTTCGCAAATGCTGACCGATACATACGTACAGATGTCCCTGCCAACGCTGACTAATACGATGGCAGCAATATAAGCCGTCATACAGCCAATCATGCCACCGATAGCAACATGCTTCACGATGCTGCATTAAACGTCTCAATGTTGCCGTCGAAAACGTCCAGCGTCTCATGCGTACCGCAAACGCCCGTTGCCTTTCCGTCGGGTGCTGTGCCGACAACGCATCACAATACGCAAGAACGAACACCGATAACGCCCAGAACATGTATTAGTAGCCACTCACTCACCGTTCGTGAAGTTGGTGAGATGCTACCCGATTTTTACCCATACTCCGAGCTGTCACTTACCTTGGCTCAATTTGTAAGTCGGGTCAACATGCTGCGAGACACATTCGACTGGGACGACTAGATGTTGCTTCTCGCCGCACAGTCAAAGTTAAGGAAACAGCAAAATTATGGTTTGGCAGCCATCCGCGGCCGCACATTTCATGGGAAACGCTCGCACGTGATTTGGAACAAAATTTCCCAAACGATCTAAACGAGAGTGCCATCCTTGAGAAGCTGACAAAAACGACCAAAAAATCGAGGGAATCCATCGGTCGTTTTTTCATCGCATGTACGCAATTGCTCGAAGAGGCGGCGTTAATGAAAAGACAACGTCTCGATACATTCAAAGCAACCTCGGTCATAGTGCGTTGGAGTTTACAACGACAGCAGAATTATTCGAAGCGATTGGCCGATTTTTCGCAAACCGCCCAAAGCAACTCTATGAACCACGTGAACGTGTAAGTGTAGCAAACTGTGCCAGAAGCAACCCCATTCTGACCCCGAAGACAAGTGCCGGCTCGAATAGTGTTAAGACAAATGACCAAAGGCAGCCACAGCTTGTCCATAAATTGCTCGAAACCTCAACGTCACGAGAGGTGCAATTTATATACGCGTGTAAGGCACCAATTGACATCATGTCCCAATAATAAGCCCGGTCAAAGTGTTCTTGAGATTTGTGAAACCGAACGTTTACAAAAAAAATAAAAGTAAACAATAAAGAAACTGTAGCTTTCATCGATACCGCAGTAATTGTACGCTTGTTCGGAAAGTGCGGAAAGTCTTACGGATGTTTCGCTGTAGGAGTGCAAAACATATTTAAAGGGGTTGGCGGGCAGTGAATATATGCATACAAAAATGGTGCACGTCGCAGTGACATTCGACAATCAATCGTTTGAGACAACCATGTTGATCATAGACAATGATCTTATTTGCGAGAATATAGTAGTGACGTTTTGTGCCGAAACGGTAAACGTTTAATAATAGAAGGTGGAGACTGCCGTACGGAAAGAATCGTGGACTTAGACAAAGTGGAAGTTGGTGACTCTGTATCGGACACGGACAAAAATACATTAAAGTCAGTGTTAATCGCCAATAGAGAATATTTCGCGAAAGACTTATCGGAGCTGGGAAAGTGTTCGTTAACGAAATTCCGGCTAAATTTGACAACAAATAAACCAGTCGATTTAAAACCTTACCGTGTTCCATTCGCGAAAAGATCGATCGTTAATAGTATCGTTGAAGATTTGCTCGAACATAAAATAAATCACCCGTCTAATTCCCCATACGCGTCACCAATAGTTTTGGTCGAGAAAAAAAGCCGCGAGCATTGACTTTGTTTTGACTACAGCCGATTAAACGAAATTACCGAGAAACAATCTTTCCCAATGCCGGTAATCGATGAGATATTTGCGTCCACTGCGGGAAATAAATACTTTTTGTATTTGGATTACCATACCGGGTATCATCAGATAGAAGTAGATGAGTCGTAAAAACAATTTACCGCCTTTGTAACTCATGACGCCAAGATGGAATTTAACTGTATGCCTTTCGGTCTGGCAAATGCTCCAGGGAAATTTTAAAAAGTCATGAACGAAATCATAAAAATGGAGCCTTCTTTGAAGATTATCGCATAACTGGATGATGTGATCATCTAACTAAGCCCGAAGCTATCGAAAAATTTCTTAATCTACTGAAACAAGTTGGACTAACGCTACGGATAGACAAATGACGATTTTTGCAAAGCGAGATAAACTTTTTGAGTCAACGTTTAAACGAAAACCTGGCTGCGAGAAGACCAGAGCAATAAGAATGTTTATGCGTCCATCGAATATCACAGAAACCCGTCGATTTTCGGGGTTGACCGGATTCTCTCGGAAGTTTGTGGAAAACTACGCAATCATTGCTCGTCTACTTACAAAGCTACTGAGGAAAGATACTCCACTCTCTTGAATCTGGAATATGAAAAAGCCTTTACGGAGCTCGAAAACATATTATGCGAAGAACCTGTCCTTGCACTTTGTAACGTAACTGCGAAACATCAAACGCTTACCGATGCCAGCAGCTACAGTGTTGCTGCTGTATTACTCCAATCCGAAAATGGTAGAAACTGGAAGCCCATAACGTACTACAGTCGACATTGAATGAAAGCTGAAAGCCTGTATCATTTTAGGAGCCGAGAGTCCTTGCAGTCGTCAATCGGATGGAGCGTTTCGAGATTTACCTCCTAGGAAAACGCTTTGAACTGGTGACGGACTGCAGTGCTATCGTCAAACTTAAACCTTTCCGTGAGAAGAACCCTGAATTTTCCGATGGAGAATGCGACTTCTCGAACTTAACTTCAATATCGTTCATCGTTCCGGATCTAAGATGGCTCACTTCGACGTGCTCAGCCGAGCTCCGGTAGGACCAGAAAAGGATATGGAAACAGCCAGGTTTCATACTTACTGCCTCGATCGGGGAACAATACTGGCTTCTAATGATGCAACTTCAGGACAAAAACCTGAAAAACATAATTCCTGTCCTAAGGGGAGACAGCACGTTAGCGCAAGAAAAACAATTGAAGTGAAGTATTGAATCAAGGATCACCGTCTTTATCGTGTCATTGACAAGGAGCTAAGTTTTGTCGTTCCAAAAGGGGTTGTACAGTCATGCCACGATGAGTTCGATCATTTCTTATTGGAAACAACGATAAGCCGAATAAAAGAAAATTTCTGGGTTCCACGTATGCGAAATTATGTGAAATATTACATCACAACGTACCTGGAATGCTATTACAATAAAGCCCATGGCAGAAAGACCAAATGATGCCTACATTTTGCCGAAATGGAGCCCGTTCCATTCAAACGACCACTGACTGCTTTCCAAAATCATAGAAAGAAAATGAAGGCCGTAATTTGAAAGTATCGTAGGTAAGTATTCGGGAGGTTTTCGAAGTGGACAGTCTACAACTGACCAAATACTCTCACGCAAGCAGGTATCCGAAAAGTGCTGGGAATATAATATTGATGTCCCCTCTTTGAAGACTTTAGGCAATCAAATGGCAGTGTCAAAAGAAATGCGCTGTACAGAATAATGCTTCACTTCGGCTTATCAACAAAACTAGTCAAAAGGACAATGCTAAATATAGAGTGCTAGTTCAAGGTAAACGATGAACTAACGGACAGCTTCATAATAAATTCAGGTTGTAACAACAGGGTGGACCCTTCCCAATGCTGTTTAATATTGCACTGGAATATGTCATGAGGAAGACATCTGCTGAAACTTCGGGTACACTAATATTCAAGTCCACACAACTGGGAGCATATCAGATGCCAAAGAATCAATTCTAAGTCTAGAATCTGCAGCAAGCTAAATAGGCCTACGAGTTAAACTGAAATAAAATTTTTGACTTAAACAAGGAAAAATACCCCACTCTGACAAAACCTAATCATAAAAGATTCTAACTTTAAAACTTTACTTTGGAGACAACCTTAATAGCATAAACACCCATTCTAAATTCCAGAATAAATAAGCTCCGTATTTACAAATCACTAGTCAATGGAAGAAAACCGGCTACCAAAAAATACACTTAAGGGTAGAGCACAAGGTAGACGTCCAGCAAGAAGACTGAGGGCTCGATGGGAGCACACGATAGAAGCTGACAGTAGATACATACTGGGAGAGATCAACTGGTGAACGAGGTCACAGAGTTTCGATAATTGAAGAAGATTAATCCGGGAGGTCAGGGCTCGGGATGGGCTATCACGCCATAGATGATCATGAATAATATCATGATCACTATCACTACAATCATCAGCTATGGCACGACATCCCGACCCAGGCCTTCGCCTCCAGGATTAATGTCCTCCTATCATTACGGTCCCACGATCTTGTCCACTAGTTGTTCACTCCCAACAAGGATCTGCGGTTAGTTTTGAATTTGTCTTCCCACGGGGTGTCTACCATGTGCTCTACTCGTTAATGTTCTTTTGGGTAGCCGGGTTCCTACATGGCCCGCTCATTGCAATTTACATAACTTTACGCAAGAGAAAACAGGTAGGTCGTCAAACAGTTTATACAACTCATCGTTGTAAAGTAGCCTCCTCTCTGTTCCGTGTTTCACTGGGGCATGGATTTTTTGGAGCACTTTGCATTCAAATGCGCGCATTTACATTTCGGATTCGCTTATCAGGGTCCATTTTTCACTTCCATATCACAGCACAGGTTTGATCAGTGTTTTATATATGCGGAGCTTATTTTGCCTGTGCACAACTCTGGACCCTAGAACGGGAAAAACGGAGCGATATGCTGTCTATGTGGCGTCTAATCTCGTACTTTTTGGCACTGCTTCTATTCGGCTTGGCCTCCAAGATATACAAAGTTATCCACACTATCAAGGTTGTAGTCGCCTACTGTCAGTTTTTGTCGAACTGGAGTTTTCTTCTCGTTTGAGCCATGAATTTAGTTTTATTTTCATCAACTCATAGGCTGATCCGGTTTGCTATAGACTCTAGACTCAGAAATGCACCTTTTTCATCTAAGATTGAACTTGCCATAATATTGACGTTATCAACTTACGCTACCGATTGTGCGGACTTGGACATTAATGTACCCAAGTTTTCAACAGATGTCTTCCTGATGACGTGTTCCAGCGCAATATTAAAGAGCATCGGGGCAAATTTATTCCCTTGTTTAAACCTGATTCGGTTATAAAGCTTTCCGTTGGTTCACCGTTTACCTTGACCTAGGACTCTGTGCATAGCATCGTGACTTTGACAATGTGGGCTAGTTTTGTTGGAACGCCAAAGTCAAGCATTATTTTGTACAAAGCATTTCTGTCAGCATTGTGATATGCTTAAAGTCTACAAAGAGTTGTTGCCCATCGATGCTATATTCCCAGCACTGTTCGACCCCATGCTTAACTGAGAATGTTTTGTCTATTGTAGACCATCCACTTCGAAAGCCTTCCTTGTACTCTCCTATAATATTGTCATAGTACAGCTTAAATTTTCCTTCCATGATTTTGAAGAACATTTTATAAGACGTGCACAGAAGAGCAATGGCTCTATAATTTTCACACCTTAATTTGTCCCCTTTTTTGTGTACAGAACATATTATACATTTCCGCTCGTCCCCTGACAACTGCTCTTTTGACCATATTCTGCAACATCGTGATCATAATGAATTCAAATACTACCCATATACTCACTGACTACTTGATGTATGTGGGCCGGCATGGACAAATAGTCCTCGTAAAGAGACCTCGTTGACCAAACACTAGCTAACCTCAGAACGCATACGGTGACAGTTGTAGATTAGCGTAAGTAGGGAAAGAGGTAAGTTAAATATCAAACTTCTCAAAGAAATATAAGCAACAAACCGTATTTAAGACTAAAATAAGCGCAAGCAGTAAACTAAAAAGAAAGCAAAGTGACATTCCCCTAAAATAATACTGGCATCAGCAACCTAACGCAAAAGGACTATAACGAATTTTAAGTATACTGAAATCCATGGAATCTAAGACAATATATAGGGTTTTGCATAGGGACATATCAATTTCGTTTCTTTATAAGAATGCACCCTTAAACTTTTTTAATGAACTGTCAATGTTAAAACGTTAGTTAAAGTCAATATTTTCATCATGGTGAAGTTCACAAACGTTTGAAAATTGTTAAAAATTACTATTAATTACTATTATCGTAAAATCTTCTTCAGCGATGAAGCTCATTGCTGAGCTCAACGGCTTTGTTAATAACCAAAATATGCGTTATTGGTCAGCAACAAACCCACATATGCTTCTTGAGGCACCGTTGCATCCGCAAAAAATAACTGTTTGGTGCGGTTTCCATGCCGGAGGTGTGATTGGGCCGTATTTTTTCGTTAATGAAAATGACCATCATGTTACCGTCAATGGAGAGCGCTATCGTGTTTTGTTGGAAGATTATTTGTGGCTAGAATTGGATGAACTTGACATCAACCGTATGTGGTTTTAACAAGATGGAATCACAATCGGTTCATTGAAATTTATTTATTTATTGTTATGTCCTTAATGGAAACCCTTTTTAAACAAGTATTTTTTGCCTTGATAAGCCGCCGGGCCTTCCTTTGTTGTGTAAGCAGTCGTTTTCGACTACTTCGAGTCATTTTCAGTGCCTAACTAATTTATTGTTATCCCTACAACGAACATTTTTTTTCAATTCCTTAAGAATAATTATCCTTCACGATTTTTCCGAATACACCATCTTCATTTAATACTCTTTTATTTGAATCACCATAACTTAAAATCATCTAACTCTCAAACAAAACATAATTTCATCCTTAAATCCACTACTGAACTACACTCCCTCAAACTAACACTTGAAAATTTAAAAGGATGCATTAAAAACTTTCAAACAATGACAAGTGTTTGGGCTATATAACTTTATCCAAGCCAGTATTGAAGCTGACACTTTTATTTTACGAGAAGCTTGTTTCAGTCCTGGAAAAGTTTTTTTCAGTATTCCTATCTCGTAGTGGTTGTGGTAATGTGGCTTTTCCAGGATGAAAATGTTGAAAAAACTTTAAAGGAAAAAAAAATTACACATCAATTAGTCTTTCCAAGTTAATGCAGAGATAGTTTCTGGGTTATGATAGGGTGGAAGTTGGTTTTCAAAAAGATAATCAAAAAGCAATTTTGAATATGCAATTTTCCAAAAACTGGAAAGTTTTCACTTACATTTTGTGGTTTGATAAAAGTAACGAGTGATTTGGATCGATTTTTTTAGATAAAACCAGGCCTAAACTCTATTGCAAAATGTGATTATGGAAGAATATTTAATAAACAATATACAATAACATGTAATGATCACATACAAGCATAATAATAATAAATATACTAAATTAAAAATATTTCCATTTTTGTTATCGAAACGAAAAGATAGACAGCCTATTTTTGCGTAGTATATACATATATATCTTCTTCTTCTTCTTCTTTGTAGCACTACAGCCCCTCTCGGGCCTTCGCTTAGAGATATTTAGAGTACCTCATTTTTATGACCGTATTGATGTGTGTTTTTTTTTTTTAAGTTGGTTTGGTCAGTACCATGCTCTCGTGTGCCTGCTCAGCGATTATATGATCTGAATAAATCAGTACATATCACCACTGAGTGAACACTCATAGTCTGTCCGAAAAATTTCCCGAACTAAATCACGTTGCTCCCAACGAGATTTGAACCTGGGACCTTCGGCTTATGCGCTCATGCTCTAACCACTAGACCGCACAGACTATATACATATATATAGTGTATGTATATACTACGCAAAAGTAAAAACCACTACTTCAAAGGAAACTAAATAATTTACGAGTTTATCATATGCAAAATTGATTGCTTACCACAAAGAATGTTTTCACTACTGGAGGCCATCAAAGAATTGTGTGGACATCTTAACTTTCTCACTTTTTAATCCATTTCCATTCCGTTGTCTCTTTGCGACCGAGTGAAATCACTTAAACCATGACCATCGTCATGCAATTGTACGCTAAACTAAGGACAACTTCAGGCAAAGTTTAATTGCATTTTCCACTTGAAGTTCGTGGAATAAGTTTCATTCCTATTCCATTAAACGTCACTTCTTGAATTCTATTCTCAGCCTGCAGCTATCTCGAATAATCAACAAAAGTGAACGCTTGAGGCAATTAACTTTAGATTCTTTTTTAAGATCTGAAAAAAATAGTGCAAATGATTTTAACTTTTTCTTTTCCATAGAAAAGTATCGAACAAATTTCACGGTTCTTCTTAATTGTTTAAAACAAGGGCTTAGTGTTTTTGAAATGATATCGAAAAAAAAGGAAACAATTGACAGACGGAGACATTAGACTTCTTTAGGCGAGATAGAAAAGAAAAATGTGGAAAAGAGCAAAATTTAAAAGAAAGTGTAGTAAACTCAAGCAGTCGGAAAGCCCCGTGGGTATTGGTAGTGACTGTTCCTGATGGAAAAATTACTCACCCCGTCGAAACTGCTTACTTTGTTGTTTTACTATGCAATAGGCAACTGCATCTGTCAATTTTCTATCATTTAGGCAGGGATGGGTGGTCCACTATAGCCGCTTTAACATACTTGTATTTTGATTTCGCATGCGACAACCTTCTTCGGGCAAAGTAACGGTTGCTTTTTGTCTAAAGTTTGCATTTGTCTAAGGCCTCCATGCCATTTTTTCAGGAGCCATACCCAATTCAAGTGGAATGCCAAACCTTGATGGTAGTAAAGGTAAATCTTAGCACCAGTAGCCAAGCATGGCTGATACCAAAAATGAGATGTTGCCTCCTATAGTGTGTCATAGGCTTGACCTGAAAACTTTCAGAGATAGCATGCGCCCGAAATAAAGCAAAGGAGCCAGAATTCAGCATAATGGTAAACAGTTAACGAAATTGACTCCATCTAAAACGGCTAAGGATCATATCAGCCTATTTAATTTTTTGAAGTGTGCAAAAGTGGCTTGTTACAGTGGCACCCTTCCAGAAGAGAAAAAATGCACTCTCCTATTCAAAGGTGTGTGCAGTTTGTAAGCGAAAATGATATCGTGGCCGAGTTGAATGAGCATTTTGGAGAAGACCACCTCTAGGAGAGGAAAAAGAACGCTTTCTTTTCCTTAGTCCAGTTCAAACCAGACTTTAAAGTGAAGAAAGTAATTGATATAAAGTTCCTAATGTATCATAAAATACAATGGAAAAGTCTACAAAAAAGAAGCACTTCCCAATACTTCATTTGCCAAAGATTGGGCCACGTATCTTCTAACTGCAGACTTAAAGTTGGATACGTTAAATGCGATAAGCCAGACAAGTTGAATGAATGTCCAATCTCGATGGACAAGAAAAGAAAGAGATCTTCTGTGCGATTTTCAGAGGTTGTCCTAAAGCAGGAGATGTTGAGGTGTAAAGGAAGAATCTCGAGAAGAAAAATGAGAAAAGGAGGATTTTATCACCACATCTATCAAAAATACAGTTAGAGAAGGGGTCTCGTACTATAGTTTTTTGCAAAGTGCAAAGAAGAAACCTGCACCCTACCCTGTACAGTGAACCAGCGAGCCAATGCAGCAAACACAGCAGTCGCAGAGTGACTGAAATACGGCTCTATGTTGGGAGGGTGCACCTTTGTGTTTGTAGGGATCTATGTTTGACATAAATATCCAGTGAGAGAACTCATTGACGACTTGGAAGCGGTGCTTACTCTGTGCCAAAAAAATCGATTTCTATTCCATGAGAGATGATTTCAACCCTAAGTATCCCTGATCTAATTGCTACGGTAAGGCTTTCTCTAGCTGGGTTCAATCAAATATGGATCTCATATGAATTGCTCCGAAAAAGCCCACCTTCCAGGGAATCTAGTTCATTTTTGACTTTTTCATAATGTTAAGTCGTTCAGAATTGGGCCTTATACCAAACTCAATTACTGTACTGGCGTAATTTAATTGGGAATTATTGGCCTTATGCCAATAACAACAACTTATCCTAGTTTCTGTGCAAGGATACGAGTAGTTTTACATAAACTTCTACAAAATAATTTCTGTTGAGATCGTATGGATGAAAACACAGGCTTTGAATGTTCAATTGCAAGTAGCATTTATTTTCACTTTAAGTCATTTTATACACTAAACTTAATGCATCGTGGATTTGCAATTCCCACGTCAAAACTTCAAGTACAACGGAATTCGCCTATTCTAAAATAAGTGGATTACGTTGCATCCGCATGTGAATCCTGCCCAATACACAACGAAAAGACATGTCGAAATGCACTAGACACAACAAGCCTCAAATTGCAGCTCCACGATGCACGTAAAATTGTTTTTGAACAATATTATATGAAAATTTAAATTTTGAAGACTATATTTACAAAGTCATATGATAAAATGAATTTGTAGGGCCTCCACTTCCACAGTCTCGGCGTAAACAAAGAATTATACCAAGGGATATTTTCGCGTGCCTTGGTTAAGGTGCACACAGACATGTAGAGTGTGGACACGTCGTTCCAGGCATCATAGATGTGTTTTCCTTTTGATCGTCATTCGTTTCTTGGTGACGCTTGAATTCTTTGCAGCGATCATCGAGTGAAGAGAGAGTTGCGATACAGGCGTCGCAGCAGGTAGTAGTTTATTGCGCGAGCAGCAAGACGCGCCTTTCACTCTTCATTCATTCTAGCCTATCTTGTATCTTGTGAAATGCAAATTGTAGTTTCTACTCGCGAATAAATTTATTGGTGTTAATGAAGTACCATTTCATATCCCTAAAATGGTGACCCCGTTTAAAACAAAAGAACAACGGAAAGCAAAATACTGTGAACTCATTCGGCAGTGTGTATTGTGCTCAGTGCTTATGTCAGACGGTAATTCGAAAAACACTCGCAATTGCAGTGAAGTAAATCATCATCAAATTTCAAAATGAATGTAAAGAACCACGCCGAGCAGATCGCAACCAAAGAACGAGATTATTTGGTTCCGGAGCCCACCAGGCAGCAACAGGTGAATTTCGTGAGTAGCTGCAAATTGCCGTTAGAAGAAAGCCATAGTTTTGCGCCTCACCGATGCACCAGACGTGCAGCTCTATAAGCTCTTGACTGGAGTAGAGCTCGGGGATAAAAAGCCGTCGCAACTATTGTGCCACATGCGGACACTTGCCAGCACACGTGTTGGAGATGACGTCTAATGAGTCAAGTGGTTAGATCTTTTACCGTAGCAGAAGTGCTGCATGCTTCGTTTTTATAAAAGGCCAGACACTCGAAGAGCTCGCTGCTGTAGCTGATGAGGCTCATGACATAGGACCATCTGTCATGGCGACCTCTCAAGTCCGAATTTCAACGCCTCCGTCTGACTATGCATCTCCGTAGCCTCCGCCAGATCTGCTAACGCAGGAGCTATCCGTAATGCAACAGATAATCGCCAAACTCACGAACATCACTCGCGAGCTCCAATTAAATACGAGAAATCCAGATCAGAGAGCCCGTTCAGTATCATGCAGTGGCCGTAAACCTCAAGCCAGCTCCTCTATACAAGGCCCCAACGAAAAAGTGGGGTACTGTTGGCACCACACGAGGTATGGCAGATGCGCGCAACATTGCAAGCAGCCTTGGTCCTTCTCCGCTCAGGCACAGTCGTCTCAAAAACTTGAAGAAGCCTGCGATACTTTTAGTGGCTGTCACCGGAAACTCTTTGGAAAGCCGCCTTTACGTCTTGGATCGCAATTCCTCGATCCGATTTCTCGTCGACTCAGGATTTGAACTCTCAACCATTCCCAAAAATATTATCAAAAGACAGCTTCAAAAACAGAATTTTACTCTTGCTGCAGCCTATTGCAACCTTCGGAGTGAGAAAGATCAGCTAAAACCTTGGTTTACGCCACCCTTTTCAGTGGAGCTTTATTATCGCAAACGTGCAGACGGCATTTCTTGAAGTAGACGCTTTGAAATACCATGGACTTCTCATAGATATCGAAAATCCCACCGCCATTCAGCAACTTGCTCAATTGGTCCAGTTTTGGAAGTCTACACGATTATAATTGCTGGACCCAAAATCATGCCTCATAGATCTCTAAAAGAGGTCTACGCAAAGCTTATTGACGATTTCACCAAAAGCTCTGCTCACTCTGGAGAGATGGCGCACGTTCCTGATCTACCCGTTCAGCACCACATCGTTACTAGTGGCCCGCCAGTTAACGCCCGACCACGTCCACTCTCAGGTGAACGACTTAGCGCAGTTAAAAGGAAATTCAGCAAATCGCTGGAGCGAAAAATCATCCACCCCTCAGCGAGCCAGTCCTGGGCCAGTCCTCTTCACATGGTGCCGAAGGACAATTGAGGTTAGCGAATCTCCAGTGACTATCACCAGCTCAATGCAATCACCCACCCCGACCGTTACCCGTTTTCAGTAATAGAGGACTTGCTGCAAGATGCTCATGGCAAAGTGTTTACGGTCATTGACCTTCATAAAGCCTTTTACCAGATCCCGATGGCACCGGAAGACATTGAAAAGATAGTAGTCACGAGGCCTTATGGATTGTTCGAGTTTTCGGGCATGCCACTCGGTTTGAAGTATGTGACTCAATTAATTAATCATGTCCTCAGAAATCTACTATTCGTGGGTTAATATCAGGATGATCTTCTCGTCAGCTCAGACAGCCACGAAGAGCATCAGGTACTTTAAACGAAGCACGCCTTCAAATTAACTGGACTAAATGTCAGATCGCCCAGCCACAGGTAATATTTTCCGGCTATCACTTCTTGAAAGAAGGTTTTCGCCCACCTCTGCCAAAGACCCAGGCCATCATCAACTTCTTAAGGCCCAAGGACACTACGCAGCTCAGACGTTTCGTGGGAATGCTGAACTTTTACTGGCGCTGCATTCCACAAGCTGCTATGTTGCAAGCTCCTCTCACCAACTTACTTAAAGGAATCACAAAAACGAAAGCTAAACTTACCTGCTCTGAGCAGGCCAACGATTCTTTCATGCGCTGCAAACACGCTATAGCTTCTGCAACAACCTCAGCTTTTCTCTCACCCCCTCAGTGGCTCGCTCTACACATGGATGCATCCAACACTGCCATAAGCGCAGTTTTGGACCAGCAGCTAACTGATGGTACTTACGTCCCGTTCTTCTCGAGAAAGCTCTCAGATGCGGAGTAGAAATATTCGACCTACGATCGGAAGTTTCTAGCTATATCCGCTGCAATCAGGCATTTTCAGCGTTTTCTCGAAGGCAGGCAGTCCACCACCTATACAGATCATCGGCCGCTCACTCATCCACTCAAGCAACGATCAGAAAAAGCATCGACTTGGCAGATCCGGCAATTAGATTTTATATCGCAGTTTAATACCCAGCTGGAATACACACCTGAGGAAGAAAACGCTGTAGCCGACGCAATCTTGAGCGTGGAAACTGTCTCCATTTCTGCCACCTGCAACCTCAGCACCATTAGCACTGAGCAACAGAAAGATGTACAGCTACCGCACCTATTAGCTATCCCCCGTTTCAAGCTTCGACACCTCGAGCTCAACGGATATTCATTGGTTTGCACCGAAAACGACAGCACTATCAAGCCCTACTTACCAGTCTCACTTCGCAAACAAGCATTCGATGCAGCTCACAATTTGTCGCATCCGAGTGCGTGTGCTACTGCTGAGCGCATCGCTCTCAAATATTTTTGGCCAAGCCTTCGTAGAGGCATATTTTGGTGAGCCAAGCAGTGCATCCCCTGCCAAAAGTCAAAAGTTCATCGCCACAACAGAGCGGAGCTAGGAAATTCCACAGAACCGGATCAAAGATTCAATTACATCAATTTGGACCTGATCGGAGTGCCACTTGCTGAAAATTTCGAACATTATCTAACTATTATAGACCGCTACACCCGCTAGCCGCAGGCAATACCAGTATGTAACATAACAGCCGCAACCATCACCCGTGCTCTCGTTGACAATTGGATATCCCGCTTTGGAACACAGCTCGAAATGATGACCAATCAGGGCACGCAATTCGAGGCTGAGCTTCACCGTGAACTCTCTCGCTTCCTAGGAGCTCATCGAATTCATACGACCTCTTACCACCCCAAATCGAACGGCATGGTGGAGCGTATGCACCGCACGCTCAAGGCTGTTCTCAGATGTACACTGTTGCAGCCTTCGGCAGTGCTCCAGAAATCTCCTGGCCGAAAGTACTTCCGAACGTACTATTTGGTTTGCGAACGACTTTCAAGAAGGACGTTCAGGCCTCACCAGCAGAACTAGTCTTTGGGACATCACTTCGAATCCCAGGCAAATTCATTGATCCTCGTTCTGTTCCCGTTTGTACTCCGGCAGATTTCGTTACCGATCTCCGTCGCCTGTTAAATGCCATTCACCCAATCCAAGCTTCCAGACATGTCAAGATACCGCCTAGGCAAGAAACTATAATGTTTACTTGAAAGAACTGGCATCTAATCTCCACATTCTACTGAATGGACCAGCAGAAGAATGGTACTGGATATTCCGGTAGCTCAACCCTAACTTTACATAGTCTGATTTGGAAGCTGCATTGAAGGAGCGTTATGGATCTCACTGGACCGACATGGATGTTTGGCGAACAATCGATGCGCGTTTCCAGAAGCCAAGCGAATCCTTCCGTGAGTTTTATGGCTCCATAATGGAGATGGCTTTGCGTCTTAAAAATCAGTTATCCGATTATGAAATGCAAACCATTCTATTGCGGAACATGGAGGAACGAATGAGGAATCATTTGGCAGGCTTAGAATTTGCATCGGTAACAGAGTTAGTTTGTCACTGCAATCGAGTTGAAGCTGTGTGGTATCGTATTTTGTAGGTTGACCTGTGGTTGACCATTGCAGTAGGCACCCTCCGAATATTATCACTGTTAGTATGTTGGGAAATGGCTGGTGTGATCTTCAAGCGAGATCTGCAGCAGGATATTATGAACGC
Organism: Odontomyia ornata; assembly: GCA_963969285.1. NCBI lineage: Eukaryota > Metazoa > Arthropoda > Insecta > Diptera > Stratiomyidae > Odontomyia > Odontomyia ornata. Next base: position 8,178,198 of record OZ017741.1, read on the forward strand.
TTTCAGAGTCGACCTCCAAGTGAGATCCTTTCTTACTTCCACGAGCATTATCACTCGATAAATAGCCAGATACCAGACCAGTGCCTATCCACAAGTTAATCCGCTTCGCCTCGTATGTCCATGTTGCCACCATTATCTTGCGATTTGATGATCCCGAGTAGTGTAACAAACTACTTCAAAATAAATGGAATGATGGGAGATCATCGAGAGCCACCCGCCTGTTTTAGAGCACGTCCCTTCCGGGATTACTTTTGGAGATCCTGGTGCTATTTTCTCGCCAGGTCTCTCTTGAGGCGTGCCTGCATAGAGTCAATTGTTGCAACTCCTGGCGACAATAGATCCTACGCAGAGATTTTCGTCAAGGTTCGTAAATTAACGGTCTTGGTTTATAGTGGAGCGCGTGTCAGTATCCTCGGAGCCTTGAACCTACTGTCAGACTTGGGCTTGCATATGCATTCCATGCATGCTCATGTCCAGACTACATCAGTGCAGAAGAATCCAGTTCTGCGATACGTCACCACATTGATGTGATTTAACAACACCAGCAAATTGATAAGATTTCTAGCTGTCCTTCCCTTGATGCACGTAGTGTATCTTGGAATTGTCTTCTGGTCTTCAACAGAGCACCAATTCAAGTTAACGCTATCGAAGCAATCACAGATCCTCCAAGCTCTGAATTCCATTTGTTGTCTCCAAAATATCAGCAACAACTGGACTTCGTCAAAAAACAGTTTCCTCGTATAATGAGAAAGGCTTGGATAGGACCAGCCTCGTGTCCCATTACATTGACACTGATTCTGCCCGACCCATTAAGTAGCGGCATTATATTGTCTCGCCCATTGTACATAAACTGTTGTATAACGAACTCGATCGATTGTTTTCTTCGGGGGTAGTAGAAGAAAGTCAGAGTTCGTGGAGCTCTCCTATGATCCTTGTCAAAAAATGCGCCAAGGACATTTATGCCTTGACGCTAGATGCCTCAACGAGGTAACCGTTAAGGATGACTATCGATTACCGCTTATTGAAGGTCTTTTGGCACGGTTGCAGAACACCAGAGCATGCAACAAGTACGGAAAAAATGGCCTTTACTGTTCCAGGCAGGCCCTTGTACCCTTTCAAGGTCATGCCATTTGATTTCTGCTATGATCCTTAAACGATGTGTCGGTTGATGCCCAAAGTGACACCACGTGAGCTTAAGGACTCCCCATAAACAACTACCGGCTTACTGAGATGAGCTGATTGTTACAAGTTCAACATTTGATGATCACTTGGAGCTCCTAAGTACCGTTGCAAACCTGCTCAGGGATGCCAACTTGACCATCAATGCTGAAAAGAGCAAGTTTGTCAAGAAGAAAATCAAATATCTTGGCTTCCTGGTAAGTGATGGTATCCTGTGCACCAACCCAGAGAAGGTTTCTGGTATAGTTTCCTATCTTGAGCCCCGAACGGCCAAAGATGTAAGATGGTTCATGGGCACGGCAGGATGGCACAGACGTTTTCTTCCAAACTTTGCGTCAGCTACCACTCATCCAATCAATTTGCTTAAGGGTAAACGCTGCATCAAGTGGTCTGCTACCCCCAACAGCGCCTTCAAAAAAGTGAAGCAGTTGCTTGTTTCCGCTCCAGTGTTGGCCAATCCCGATTTTACAACGCACTTCTATATTCAATGAGACCAAAGTACCGTGGGAATTGGAAATGTTTTGTTCCAGAAAGATAGGGAGGGTAAAGAGCATCCAATTGCATATATGTCGGTGAAACTCAACGCTGCGCAACGCAACTATAGCATTATTAAATTGGAATGCTTAGCTGCGGTGTCAAGACCCTGCTCGCAGCATGAGAGGGTGACCTTGCTCATTACTTGCCACGCGGAGTACAAACTTGTTGATTGTTTGATTCTGGAGTCTACTTTTCAGGAGCCCGACTACGAACGTCTCCAGATGCACATCCTGAAGCAACCTGATTAGTTTCAGAATTTCCACTTTGCTGATGGTCGAGTGTATATCAATACTTGTTCTCCTGTAACACTGACTTCGGATATTCCCCGAACAAAGTTATGGCTCTTATAGTATGAGCTCATGATGATCCCCGGGGCTCACATTGTGGAATTAGTAAGATAATAGAAGTCTTGGCCTTGTTTGCGTCAAGATGACATTCAGCACATCCAAAGCTGTTCTACATGCAAACAGGTCAGGCCTTCAAATTCTACTTTGAAACTCCTATAAGCGCATCACGAGACTCGGCGAGACCTATGCAGCGCCTGTTTGTGGACTTTATGGGTCCATACCCCGTTCAAAATCAGAAAATACCCAATTTTTTGTGGTCCTGTACCAAACACTATGTTCATATGGCTCAAGCCTATGGCTAAATCCACTGGGGAATCAGTCGTGCATTATTCGGAGCGTGAAATCTTTTTGACGTTTGGAAGTCGTGAATGGCTTCACTCGGACAACGAAGTGCAGTTCATCTCCAAGGTATTCGCTAAGCTTACGTGTGACTATGGGGTGCAGCACTTGCTCACTCTATATAAGTCACCACAAGGGAATGGCTTGGAGAGATAAAACCAGTCGTTATTGAATTCTATCAAGGCCTACATAGGGTCTTATCATAGCAAGTGGGATGAGAATCTTAGTCCACAGGATCCTCGCCCTATTTTCTCATGCTCGGGTTCCACCCAACCTAGCATGGCCCTGAGTACATACTTATTAGAAGCTTGAATGCATTTGAGGATGCAGAAGTACAGTTAGGTGCGAGCAGTGATGGTCTGCGCACTGCGCAAGACCACATCCGATTTGAATTGGAAGAAGCCAACCACAAAGGAGCTAAGTGTTACAACCTTCGGGCTGGCCCCCGTGAGCCACTCCAGAGTCAGAAAGTTGCAAAACTTTTCTGTGATCAATGCAGTCGATCGATTTGTAGCGAAATTTGCTCCACTTTTTAGTGCTAGTTCGTCGCCATGCTGGAAAATTTCATATGAGCTTGAGGATGAATCCCGTAAGCTGTTCAGGACTTACCACACTAGGGGCGTTCGATCAGACTCCTAATTGCCCCTGCCATTGTTCCTTCTTTGCCCGGCTCAATGAGGCCCTCAAGGTCTGTGTCGTCTCCACGATTGTTGCCGATTGTCCGGCCATACCGGCATTCTGGCATTCACAAATTCTAGTTGGCCACTTATCCTCTCCAACTTCTTTTGGGCACGTATACCTTTTTCTTGGTTTATTTATTTTTATTCTCTAACATTTAACCATTTATCTTTATTTTTTTGTTCCCCCGTCATATGAATTCTACCTTTCATATCCTATTGTTAAATACAAAAATAATAACTGTCTTATCTTCCCCACTAACGAAATTTCATTTATCACGTCCCATTAACAAAATTTCATTCTACCCCTTTTACTAACAAAATCTCATTCCTTACTTCCTACTAACAACCTCGACACTATGTCCACTGTAACGATATCCACATAGACATGCGAATTTATTTGTTATTTGATGAGTGGAAAATTATCAAAAGCTGGCTCCGGTGTTAGTGTCGATGACTCTCGGTCAGGGGATTCACTGGGACCCTGAGTTCAAGTTCCCCAAGCGCAGTAACACTCTTTTTAATATCGGTAGAAGCAATTGTTTCTATATGTATGACGATTTGCATATAACTAAACGCTATCATGCTGGGTAATAGAATCGAAGTGTATTGAGCTTCCATTACATTACCTCGGTGCGGCAGCGGTAATTGAGAAGAAAAGGATCGCGGGATTGGTTGAGTTTGGATTGAGTTTTGGATGGTGACAGTTGAGAAGCAGAGGCTGGATTTGGTTTTGGAGGATGAAGAATTTTTGGTCGGTCACGACAAGTACGCGAAAGTATAAAAATATAAAATAATGAACAGGATAAAAATGAACTATACCCAATGGATGGAAAACAAATTGATTGCAACGTCATTAGAAGAAAATGTGCTTCATGGGCACAAATCTGAATAGAAGCTCGCATCACAGATGTAAAGCTATTTATAGAGCATCATTTGTTGACCTACATTTCTACGTCACCAGAAAAAGAAATCGGTTTCTTTTTGGTTGGTTTTTGAATATTTGCTGAATAGATTCCATCAAATTTATTCCAAAGTCTACTACTTTCTCCTTCCCTTCATCATTTCTTTCCATCCCGAAACCATCTGATCCGGAAATTGGTCAAATAAATCATTGAGAGAAAAATCTCAGTAAAAGCATTTCTAAGATTTCTTCGGTGCGTGAGTGAATTGTAGGCGTAATTCACAACTCGTCCTTTTATTGAAACAAAAATGGCTTCGCCAACGGTTTCTTTTTGCACATTTTTTTTTCCTTTCCACCTTTCCATCTCAATCCCATTTTCCATTTAAGCTGAATCGAAATGTATAAATTCTATCAAATGTGAAAATGTGTTCAAATCTGCATGTGTGGAAATTTCTTTTCTTATTTATTCAATATGTAAGCAACCAGCAGAAAAAAAATGTTTCTTTTTATTCTTTTTATTTCAAAGGTCAATCCTTATGAAATTGTGGACGAAGAGGAATGTGAATTATAAAGTCAGGAATAAGTCGGGGCGCAAAGTGAACAAAAATATTGAAATGGCTTCAAGGAATCGGCTGAGAATAAAGTTAAGATTTATATGAATGCGTTTGGAAGGAGGTGGAAAGGATTTGTGTATTTTGCAGGAGTCTTAACGTGCTTGCTTGACTCGATTCAGTGTGTTGTTCTTTTACTGATGAAGTTCAAATATTGGTTGGAAAGTTATGAATTACATTATTGGGAGTCGGGAAAATTTATGTAAAATTTGCTTTCATTCATTTTTCCATACCTTTAATTTTAAACAGCGCATGTTTAAGCAAATCAATTTCATTTTCGTTAAACATCCTTTTCCGAGGCTTTATCGTCACTTAACCCATGCATCCAAGCGAACAACGGCAATATCACCTTCCATGAAAAATGGATTCCATGCAAGTGGAATTAGCCAACTAACACAATAAATAACATTTCGCTATCTGAAGTAGTTAGGGAAAGTGATGAAACTTCTCCAGTCACGTTTTTCATATTTATCAAAGTCACAGGATGTTATCGTGTCCTTGCCTTGCCTGCAGGTTGGCAAAGTATACGTTTAGTGAGAGACACGCAGGACGATAAGCAGGAGGAAAAGCAACAGCAGTAACGATAGATAGGTTCCAGGGAAATTTATCTATACACGAAACAGGACAACGCAAAAAAAAACAAAATGAAAAGCAACAACTACAAGTCTTCCTTCATAAGAAATCAACAGCGTGTTACATGACTTAACGAATCCAATTACATCGTAGTGTAGTGTGGCTAACGAATCCTGCAGGGATAATAATATTGTGCTCAGAACGTTCAGAAAAATCCCCGAGAAGATGAATTCTCATATGACTTCCTTCCAAAGATATAAACGCTATGTCGTGAGAAGGAAGGGAAAATGTTATTTGACCTTAAGGGCAGTTTAGGGTGGAATGTTTTGGAGATAAGAAAATAGCCTGATAATTGAGCGTTACATTGCCAGAGAGTCTGATATTAATATGGGTCAGGGAAATGTAATGATATGGTGAAAAAGGAAAAAATAGCGCTGATATTGTCGTGGCTCGAGTTCTAATAATTATGCAGAAGAATGCTAGTTAATCTAAGGAGGAGTGCTGATTGACAAGAGTATTCTTAAAAGCTAGCATTCTTTTTGACGAAGGGAGGAAGTGTAGGTTTCTGTTCTCCGCGGATTGCGACCTGGTAACGATCTCTAGAGTTCTTCTTCTTCATAGCACTATAACCCTTCTCGACCTTCGCTTCCTGCAACAAACGCCTTCAACTGTCTCGGTCCATTGATTGGGCTTTTTCAGACGCATTGTTAAAAGTGAACGTTAAACAGGTTATATGGGCAAGAAGAGTGAGAGGCATTTAGGGAACCAGATGGTAAAAACAGGGGGGAATGCCGGTCGACAAGACCACTCTTGGAGGCTAGCATTCTTTGGGGAGTTCCGCCCCCACGTACCCGAGGAAATTCCCGCAGGGTGAAAGCCGGTCGACAAGAACATTCTTGGAGGCTAGCATTCTTTGGGGAGTGCCGCCCCCATGGACCCGAGGATATGGGGGGTGCCGTGAGGTTCCCTCCTGGGATGACAGGTAACGACTCTGATTGGATCTGGACTACGCTTTGGACAACGAACTGGAATTGACGCTTTGGGCTGGCGGATGTGATGGTTTGGACCTAGTTGCTTTGCACAGTAGTGCCGAAGTGAAAGTCGGATGTGAACGGCTCCAATTCAACTATCATACCGTCTCCGCCCCAGTAAAACCTTGGGTTGGTAGTGTAGGTTCGGTTGAGACGGACTCCCGATTAGCGCTGGTCTGGCTCTGAGCACTTGTCCCCATAAGGGCTTGTGCCAGCCCTCGCATGGCCTCCCTGCTCGGCAAAGATAACCATGGGACCAAAAAGGCGACTACACATACGAACGGAGAAAGTGGCTCCGAGGGGGGACCCAACAAAACTGGAGTAATCAAAAGACCAAAAAAATCCAAAAAAGGAGATAAAAAATAAAAGCAACCAGCGGTTGCACCCACGATGTCAACAGTACATCGAGAGCTGTACTAACCACGAAAAAAACGAAGACTAACACGACGACAGTGACGGTAGACGAAAAACGGGGAACAGCAGACAGTCTGGTGCAGACAGAGATTCCTGCGGCGTTTGGGCGCAGCAAAAAAATTATGCGAACGCCCGAGCGTCCTATTAAGGAGAAGCGGGAGACTCGGCAGGATGCTTCGAGTGTTCGAGCAGTGGAAGATAACATAAAGAGCACCGAAAATTCGATTGTCACCGCTGCGATCGTTACTAAAGCGACCGATGCAAGGGTCACACATCTCGACATTGCAACGAAAAATCCTGAAGCAAACGAGGAGATTACGGCACTAAAAGTAAAGAGTGACAAGACACCGCTTGGGGCAAAATCGGCAAAATCTAAAGCCAACATGCAGATAGCTCCATCATTAAAAGTCAATAAAAGAATGGCGTCTAGCCCAATCGAAGGAGATCGGGATAAAAGAAGGAAGGAAGAGGCACTTGACGGGCGTGGAGCACCAGATCAGCGGTTCCAGACAGTGCTTACAAAAGGAACGAAGAAAGCCGCAAAAAAACTCCTTCAAAAAAAGCCAGAAAATAAAATTCGCACGGACGCCCAATTAGAAAAAGGACCTGATGCAAAACAGGAGAGGCAGAAGCCCCGACGAAGACCCCGGCTGCAGGCACTGCTTGTAAAGCCCCAAGATGGCCGATCCTATGCGGAGGTGCTGCGGGACATCAGGGGAAACGTAAGGCCCGAAGACACCAATACTACCATGAAAGTAGTACGACCAACGCGGTCGGGCCACATACTGGTCGAATTCGGAGCAGAGGCCGGCAATAAAGAAGCATTCTGTGACGCAGTGAAGAAAGTCCTCGGCAAAAGCGCAACTATAGCCCCGCTCGAGCCGATGCCAACGATCGAAATACGGCACATTGACTGCGTGTCGGATTTGGCCGAGGTAGAAGAGGCCATCAAAAAGGAGTTCCCTAGCGTGGGAAGGATCAAAGCGAGACTGGCGCCAGAAAACAACAGGTGACAACGCATGGCCATAGTTGACTTGACCGAAAAGGACGCCGAACTATTCCTGAACAAGGGCAAAGTACGAATAGGGAGAGTTATCTGTAGGATACGGCAAAGAGCAACGCCTCTTCAATGTTTCAAATGCCTTGGTTATGGTCACACCACACAAGTATGCAAAGGACCCGATAGGAGTTCCCTATGTTACAAATGCGGTGAAATGGGACATAAAAGAAAGGAGTGTACGAAGGTGGCACACTGCATTTTTTGCAAGGATGCTGATCCAAAACCTGATTTTGGACACGTCTTGGGATCAGGAAAATGCCGGATGTTCCAGGAAGCCCTAGCCAAGGCAAAATCAGAGCTTTGATGACCCGCATCCTGCAGCTAAGCCTACACTGCAGTTCAACCGCCTAAAATCTGCTTGAGCATAATAAAAGTCCTGCATTATGGTATTCTGATGAAACTGGTACTGCCGCTATCTGGGTTCGGAACAGTGACTTTCAAGCGGAGAGTTGTGGACGTGGGGATGGTTTCGTGTGGGTTCTGTGCTCAGGGATCACCTTCTTTAGTGTGTACCTAACGCCTAACGAGTCGATATCATCTTTCCAAGCCAAGCTTAATGCTTTGAAGGGCGCTGTCTCGAACGCAGAGGGCAAAGTGCTCGTTGGGGGCGACTTCAACGCTAAAGCAATCGAATGGGGCATACCTCAGATGGATCCGCGGGGAAAACGAATCCTGGAAATGGCAGCCAGGACGGCCCTCGTCGTACTAAACTCCGGAAATACGCCAACTTTCCGCCGTATTGGCTGTGAGGGAACCATACCGGACGTGACATTCACCTCGGAGTCCTTAGTACGAAGGATACACAACTGGAAAGTATTATAGCACTACTCAGCCAGTGATCATCAGTGCATTCTGCTTGAGATAAGTGATGCTGCCTCCCGACTGGATGGAACATCGGAAGGATGGACGTCAAGAGGTTCGTCAAGGCTCTCACAGCAGGTGAGCCGCTGCAGGGAGCTTCGGAGGGGACGGAAGAACGGGCAGCTGAAGATGTGGTGAAATCTACTATGAGCATAATTACGACTGCTTGCTGCGCTTCTATGCCCCGTCAAAGACCCCGGGACGGCAAGCCCCCAGTGTACCGGTGGTCAACTGAAATCGCTGAAAAGCGAAGGGAGTGTCACAAGCTTCGACGTGAGGCTCAACGGGTGCGGAACCCTGATGAGGCACGCGAGCAGGTGGCAGCATATAAGCTGGCCAGGAAATGCCTTCGCAAGCTGATCAACAGTAGCAAGGCTCGCTGCTGGCAAGACCTAGTGGACAATATGAACAAGGATCCGTGGGGCTTTGGCTACAAGCTGGTCATGGGGAAACCTAGTGCCCTACGGAAGTCTTGTATACATGACGCGGAAAAGATGGACGCGATATTGCGGGGACTCTTCTCCGCCCATCCCGTCCATGTCGACGCTGTCCATGGTGAAACAGCAGTAGAGTGCCCACTCTCCACACAGCTGAAACTGGAGGAGGCAGTTCTCTCATTGATAACGAGGAAGGCTCCAGGTCCAAATGGTGTTCCAGCTGAGGTGTTGCGGCTCGTCTAGCACCATTGTCCTGACTTGCTGCTCAGCACATTCAACGCTTGCCTACGGTACGGGGTTTTTCCGGTACGATGGAAGGTGGCGAGGCTCGTGCTGATCAGCAAGGGGAAGGGAAACCCCGGATCTTCGTCTGCATACCGCCCGTTATGCATGCTAGGCACGGCTGGGAAAGTGATAGAGAAACTCATCAAGGGAAGACTCACTGACGCGATTCGTGCTGCTGGGGACCTATCTCCTCGGCAGTACGGCTTTAGAGCAGGACGTTCTACCATTGATGCGATTGCAGAGGTGGTGAGCGCGGTCCAAAAGGCAGACATATATAGTCGCATCAAGCGACGGATCGTCCTGTAGGTGACACTCGACGTCAGGAATGCCTTCAACTCCGCTAGATGGGTGGATATTCTGGATACGCTGGAAAACCCTTTTCAAGTTCCAGAATATCTAATGCGGCTTTTGAGGAACTACCTTAAGGACCGAAGCCTGCTCTACGACACGACATAGGGCCAACGAAGGATGGAAATTACATCGGGTGTTGCCCAGGGATCTATCCTTGGTCCGGACCTGTGGAACGTGTCTTATGACGAGCTACTGAGACTTCAGATGCCAGATGAGTCGCGCTTGGTCGGCTATGCGGATGATGTTGCGGCTCTGGTCGCTGGACGCACCGTTGAACAAGCGCAACTTAGGCTAGGTATGCTAATGCGCTGAGTGAGGGACTGGATGACTGCTCGCGGGCTGAGTTTAGCACTGGAGAAAACCGAAGTGGTCATCTTGACAAAAAAGGGAATCCCTAGAGTAAGGATGATCAGTATTGGAGACGTAAAAATCGAATCGAAGCCAGCGGTGAAGTACCTGGGGCTACTGATCGACTCGAAGATGAGTTTCTCTGAGCAAATCAGGGCAACGGCTGAGAAGGCTGCTTCGGGAATATCGGCTCTAGGTCGACTTATGGCCAACGTAGGGGGCTCAGTCCATCAAGAAGACGCCTCCTGATGAGTGCTGTAGGGTCAGTGTTACTGTACGGAGCAGAGGTATGGGGCGACGCTCTCAGCAAGGAGGTATACCGAAAATGTTTGGCACGGGTGCAGAGAAGAGGAGCACTGAGAACTGCATCTTCGTATCCAACAGTCTCCGACTCAGCCGTGAGAGTGATTGCAGGCGTGATACCTGTTGACGTCCTTGCTAGAGAGCGCCGCGCTATTTACCTGCGCCGAAACGAGGATGTGAGGGAGATAGTTGTCCGCGAAGAGAGACAGCGCTCACTCAACGATTGGCAGCAGTCTTGGGTGAATTGCACGAAGGGAAGGTGGACTGCGCGCCTCATCCCGAATGTGAGACCGTGGCTAAATTGAAGGCATGGTGAGACTGACTTCTATCTGACCCAGCTTTTGAGCGGGCACGGGTCTTTTCAGTCTTACCTGCACAAAATCGGTAAGTCACGGTCCCCCGATTGTCGATTTTGCCCAGGAGAGGAGGACAATGGCTGTCACACATTTTTTGCGTGTACAAAATGGGTCAGGCTGCGAAGGGAACTTTACAGGGAGACGGGGGAGCTCACCCCGGATAATATAGTCGCGGTGATGCTCGAATCGGTTGACAAATGGAACCAGGTGGCACATTATGCTCGGGCAGTCCTAAAATATAAAAGGGACTCACAGCAGCCGGTGGTGCTGGGGCTGGGGGATCGCTCTTCTAGCGATTCCTTTTCCCCTCTCCCCTCCCGCTAGGAAAGGGATTCCCCAGCTTGAAGGCGCTCCACGGCGTAACAAAACGAGACCTGGCCCGAAGTAATGTGTCAAACGGTTCCAGGCTGGGTTCTCAGGTTGACAGGGGAGGTGTTTAGTGGGTAGTCCAGTCACGATGGGAGTCCCACACTCTGTGCATAAATAGCATTCACCTCCCAACGCAAAAAAATAAAAAAGGGTGAACGAGTGTAGCGCACATACACAAACGCATTTTGTTGATCATTTGGTAGGGGAAATTTTATACAAACGCCGGTAATCATTCCAAATTGAACATTCGGTGAAGAAGGTAGTCGTCATGAAATGATTGCCTTTCTTTAATTTGCGTGCAAAAATGGATGCGTGGACGCGAGAAGCTACGCGTTATTTAGTAAATTTATGAATGCGGAGGCCATGTTCAATTTCAGGGAACAACATGACGAATATCACGATTTCAATAAAGTTAAATGCCTATTGTAAATCCATAGAAAATTAACAGTACGCATAATCTTCATAGAATCACATTATAATGAGCCAGTTGACAACACAACAAGAAAAATATGCGACTAAAAAGATATTAACATTTGGAATATATTTTTCAGAAAGCGGAAAAACACGGAGGTTCTAATAAATCCAATCGAAGTTTGAATCGACAAACTTTAACAATCATAAAATACATATTTCACATTTGCACAATTCAAGGCTAAAACATCAACTCTGAATCGCTTATCTCTCTGTCTTCGCTTTCATGTTGTCCGCACGACGTTTAACGATCAAATGATATTTGACACATACACTCGCAAGACGTGTATCGTATACAAAAATAGGTTGGCTGAACTATGCAACGTGTAAACATAAGGGCGGAAGCGCGAAACTTGTTTGGGTATGGGTTTTTACCATTCCCGTGTGAAAAAGCCCATTGTGTTCTTCAATTTCAAAATCAGGGCAGCAATGAACTGTCCTGTCGACCGAGTCGGGCTAGCGGTTTTTTTTTTGGTTTCTCCACTGGTCTGCGCCCTTCAGTTCTCCCAACGAATACGATCTCTAAACTATGAGTACGTAAATGACTTGGAACTAACGTGTTGGGCTGGTGGTATGATATTTTGAAAATAGTTATGGCGGCTGAACACTCTCGCGCAAGTGCTCTCGCCATCCCTCGCCGAGGGCTCTTGCGCAAGAGGTCGAGTGACGAGAGCAACCCTGTACATTCTTGTTTATTCATTACGTTTGCAATCATCGAGAAGAATGGATGCGTACGAAGTCACGGCAGCGGTAAATTTATGTGCTATTTGCTATTTTAACTATGTGAAAATATATCATGCAAGAACAGTTAAAAAAAAAGGCGTAAACAAAGATGGTGGATGCTCACTATGCATCGAAATAGAACACGGTAAGCAAAGATTTTAATTGATTTACTCTTTTATAACTTCTTTCATTCTGTTTTATTTTCACAGAGCTACGATGCAAAGCTAACTGGCAGAATTAGCAGCGAAACCTTCGGATGAATTTAGAAAATTCACAAGGATTTTGATTACATATTGGAAAAAGTAAAGCCCATCATATCAAAAAAAAAGATACTCAGCTAAGAGAGGCAATCCCAGCAAAAATTCTTCTGGCAATAACATTGAGGTTCTTGGCTTCGTGAGGCAGCTTCAAAAGCCTTCACTACCTTTGCAAGATATCTAGTTCATTGATATCAAAAAAAGTACCCGAAGTATGTGCAGCATTGAACGAGGTGTTAAAAAACGAAATTGAGGTTACTAAATAATACATCCGTTAAAATATTATTTTTATGAAATCGTTGATTGATAAACTGAAACTTTTTTCATATAAAATTAAAGTGCATAGTTGTAATTAAAAATCATAGAACGTTTTATAGAAACAATATCAAAATCATGGAAAAATGAGTGAAGTCAATGCATAGCATCATAAAAAGCTTTGTTGACAATATTACAATTTTCAGAGTAGTAACAGGTTGAGCAGGAGCAATCACTTCATTAGATAAGATAGTTATTACTTTTGAGGGCATTTATTCAGATGATTCCGGTATTTGAATGCCCGGAATGTCATCTATATTTTTGCAAATTGGCGAAGGTGTTGAGCAAGCTGAAATATCATGGGATGGAATGAGTTTTTGGGATATGTTCCTATCTGAATATGCCGAATACGATGAATGTGATGTAGGCGAAGGGCTGGGAGATAGAATGAATAGTCAACTTTGTGATTGAATGGTTAGGATGTATAAGCCATCAACCTCCCACATTAATTACATTCTTTCCAACTCAGGTAGCTTTCTTAACTTATTGGCTAAGATTTTCCCATATCGTTCACAGTCATCTTCTGGTACCCCTTGTTTTTTTTTTAAACTTTATTTAAAGTGCTCATCGCACCTTTCATTTGTTCTTCGGCTTCTTGTAACTCAATGGAGGTTTCCGATGCCTTTGTACCACAGGACTTACAAATGATGGCGATACGGCTCCTCTCGAAGAATCTTGTGAAACAATGGCTGCAACTGAGATCTGTACATTTTCTGCTGCAGCCGAGAGCTGTACATTGGCTGCATCGTTTGCATATGCATTTGCTTCACTGTCCCATTTGTATTGACTTATAGAAGGCTTATTATTCCGTAAAACAAAAACGAAGTCATTAATTTACATTTCTATCTTTTCAGATTCCAGATAATGCAGAATGGTGGTTGGAAATAGAAGCGGGTTTTAGAAAAAACTTCCCCCAGTACGTCGGTGCTATCGATGGAAAGCACATCGGTATACAAAGCCCAGCGTACAGAGTACTACAACTACAAGAAAAGTTCCAGTTTCATCCTGTTGGCTATAGCAGATCAAAATTCCAAGTTCATATTCGCTGATATCGGATGTCAATGAAAAATAAGTGATGGTGGCGCATTTCGAAATAGCTTACTGTGGCACAAAATTTGTTCTGATGATCTTCATTTACCATCACCGAGACCAATGCTGGGCTCAAGCAATGCCGTTCCCTATGTTTTCTTAGGAGATAAGGCTTTTGCTCTTGGTACGCACGTTATGAAACCATATTTTGGTGCCCACAATACAAGCGCACAAAAACGCATTTTTAATAACAGGCTTGCTTCTGCTCGTGTAGTTGAAGAGAACACTTTTGGTGTATTGGCTTCAAAATTTAAAATTTTTCGGGAGCCAATATTGCTTAATCCAGAAAAGACAGCAGTCCTAACAATGACACGTATTTTATTGGATAATTTCCTCCGCAAAAGTGCTACATCAAAAAGAATTTATACGCTACCGGGAACTGTGGATATTTATGACCAAAATGGTGTATTGGTTCAGCTAGGCTCCTGGAGGAATGAAGTTAAAGAGTTTGAAGGAAGCTGTGCCATAAGATCTTTGCCAAACATTCCCAGAAGATCTACACTTAATGCAGAAGAAATACGAAAAGAATTCACAACATATTTCTGTACACATTGATGCATAAAACTTTACGCAATTCTAAATAAAAACGTTATTTTTCAAACAAATAATACTGACTTCATTTGCAGTGTTTAGTGTTGGTTTACATTTGTATGAATGTCCCAAAAACGAGTGCATAAACTCACTTCCAGCTCCAGATTTTGATGCTCAATTTAGGCCTCTTACGTGTCCTCTATATGTCGCCATCAGTGATGTCTTCTTTCTTTTAACTTTTCAACTGGAAAATCCATTTGCTCCATGATTCAAGTCCACGCATCATGCAGTTTTTTGTCCTTGTAAAATGGATGCATTGAATCCCATAATACAGGTTTGGTAGACTTCTAAAAAGTTATGTTCTATGCCAGTACTCCACATTTTCACGATTCGACAGCTTGAACGAAACTGAACCACGCGAGAGTGTAAAGGATGCCCTCGCGCTGCCTCCTGAGGCCCTTAGACTCGCACACAAAATATCGACACGGAATGGAGAGCTGACGAGGCGAGGCGAGGCGAGACAAAGCAAGACAACACGAGAGTAGCATGTCTCGCCATGGAATCACTCTACCCGGCAAGAGCCCCTATTGAACAAAAGAAGGGGAGAACGCTCCCAATGGCTAGCCCATTCCAGTGGATAAGCCTGCCATCGTTGCAGGTCCTATACCCGGTCAGATTTCAACGAAGGGAAAGACTTGTTTTCCTTTACCTACACATTACTTTATTGCATGTCATTACGTGTGTGCAATACAAAAAAATAATCATATCTAAAATCTAATGTAAAATTTAATCCAATATTAAATTTGAACACACATAAAATTTAATCCAATATACAATTTAAGCAAATATAGGATTTAATACAATATAAAATTTGAACAAATATAAAATTTAATCCAATATAAAATTTAAACAAATAAAAAATTTTATTCAATATATAAATTGACAAAATATAAAATTTACTCGAATAAGAAATCTAAACAAATATAAAGTTTAAAAATGCGTACTCACCAACATCCTCACGAGCACTCGTTGACGATGTAGGTGGTGCTAGTAAATGTGAATCTGTTATTTTTGTTTGTATAATTATACATGCTAGGAATTTATAAATGGACAAACTGCTTATTGGATATCTTTGAAGAAATTTTCTCAGTTATACCAATACCAAGCAAACACTCCGCGAGAAGGGAATGGAAATCACTGATGTCATCCAGTCTGACTGCGAAGCTAGATGAACAGTCATCCAATTTAACTACGAAGCTAGATGAACAATCAGCGAAGTTAAATGAACAATCAGCGAAGTCAAATGAACAATCAGCGAAGTTAAATGAACAATCAGTGAAGCTGGACCAACAAGCGATCAAAATCAAGGCAGACAGCACACAAAAGCTGGAGAAACAGTCAACCGAAATAAAAGCGGAGGTCAGTCACTTGAACAAACAAATTAAAGGCGTCGAACAGGTCGAGGAAAACGTTTACCAGGTCGAGGAAAAGGTCAGCCAGGTCGAGGAATGGTCAGCCAGGTCGAAGGAGAATAAAGCATGAGATGTAAAAAGTGAAAAAAGAATTGGAAGCAGCGAAGGCAGTAGTAACCACTTCACCAGTCCCGCTTATAACTGCAGCGCAAAGCACATCCAGAAATGTGCAAGCACCAATATTCGATGGGCAAATGGTCTGGAGCATTTACAAGACCCAGTTTGAAGCTGCCGCAAGGGCAAATCACTGGAATGAGCAGGAACGAGCAACTGCACTGATTCTTGCTCTAAGAGGCCCAGCTGCTGAGCTTTTGCAGACGATCCCCGATGAATTGCACTCAAACTCGAATACTATAATGAGTGCGCTCGACATACGTTATGGAGACGATCATCTAAAGCAGATTCATCGGTCACAGCTAAGGCATCGGGTGCAGAAGTCTGGTGAAACCCTACAGCAGCTAGCCCAAGACATTGAGCGACTAGCACTTTTGGCTTACCCAGCCTACGACCCAGAACATCGAGATGATGCAGCGACAGAAGCATTCAGCAGCGCACTAAAGGACCAGGAATTGCAACAAGCCGTGCGTTTAGTTCAAAAGCAAACGGTTAAGGACGCATTGGCTTACAGTCTGAACTTTGAGGCAGCGAAAAATGTGACTCGTACCACTGCCCGGGTTTGTGAGGTAGTGACAGACGAGTGCAGGTGCGAGCGCGTCGGAATTGAGCGAGACTCGCATGTAAATGGTGTGCCTAGATGCTGGAATTGCGTAGAGAAGGGGCACCTGCAAAGGGACTGTAAGAAGCGACGACAACCGAGCTATTGTCCAGGGTGTGCAGCTAGGAGGAGATCGAGACCGAGTCAGGAGCCCAGAATGGAAGCCCTTCAAACAGAGGGGTCGGGAAACATGTAAGAGCCAACTTCGTGGGGCAGAGGTTGGCTAGGAGGATCGACGTCCCCAGCACCACCATCACCGTGTCAAGACTACATCGTGGAGAAGCGGACTTATGCCTTCCGGGTCAAGTTGACGGAAAACACTGCACACTAACTATCGACACTGGTGCAACCCGATCGATTATCCAACCAGACCTAGTTAGACAGCAACAACTTCACAAGGGCAGAATTTTCTCACAACGAACAGCTACGGGAGAAACTGCACCTGTTCATGGAGAGGTCAACCTCCAGATACAGTTGGGAGTCCTTGCGTTCCGACATAATTTTCTGGTCGCGAACATTGTGGATGACTGCATTCTCGAAATGGATTTTCTGCGACCACATGGAATCACGTTGGATTTGGGCAAACGTGTATTGAAATGGAAAAATGTCGAAGTACTGATGGAGGATCCCAGCGTCCAAATTCCCAAGATGAATGTTGTGGTATGTACTGACACTGATGTACCGAATTCTTCCGAAAGCATTGTATGGGCCAAGCTTGATTGTGGTTCTGGAGACCACCGATCTTATCTGATAGAGGCAACGAAGACGTCCGCATTGCGCAGTTTGGTTGTAAGACGAAGCCTTGTAAGATCTTTAAGGAACGGATATGTGCCAGTTAGAGTCCTTAACACCGCAGACTCAACCACGAGCATCAAAGCGGGAGAAGTCATCGGCAGCTGCCAGCCTGTTTCCACCATCACCTCTTTGGAAGCTACTCACGACGATCATTGGAAAAGGAGGCAAGACACAGACAAAGCCCGGGAATCCACGTCTGCAATATTGAAGCAGGTCAAATTGCCAGTGCAGCTATTCAAACGAGCCTCTGATCTGGTCACCAAGTACAGTGACATCTTCTCAACAAGCCCGGATGACCAAGGCCGAACGAGTCTGGTAACTCACGTCATAGATACACAGGGAGCCAAGCCCATTCGACAAGCACCGAGACGCCTTCCTATAGCCAAACAAAGAGAAGTGAGCGCGCTGATCTCGGACATGGAAAAACAAGGCGTAATTAAACCTTCTGTCAGTCCATGGGCCACGCCTGTAGTTCTAGTAAAAAAAAGGATGGTAGCACTCGTTTTTGTGTCGACTATAGGCAGCTTAACGACGTCACTAAGAAAGATAGTTACCCGCTTCCACGCATCGATGACATCATGGACACTTTAGCCGACGCCAAATGGTTTTCTACACTCGATCTCAAGAGTGGCTACTGGCAGGTAGAAATCGAGAAGAAGGACCGAGAGAAGACCGCATTTTCAGTTGAGACTGGATTGTGGCAATTTGTGATGATGCCATTTGGGCTTTGCAATGCTCCAGCCACTTTCGAACGCCTGATGTAGTACGTGCTACGTGGCCTCACCTGGAAAACTTGCTTGGTGTACCTAGATAACATCATTGTCATCGGGAGAACGTTCGAAGAGCATGTGCGGAACTTAGAAGAGGTTTTCTCCCGATTACGACTGGCAAATTTGAAACGAAGTGTACCTTTTTCGCAGCTGCAGTAAAATACCTGGGACACGTTGTATCAGCAGAAGGAGTCAAAACAGATCCTGAGAAAATTGAAGCCGTGAAAAGCTGGCCAACACCAAACAACAAGCGCCAACTACGAAGTTTTCTGGATCTGGCAACCTACTTTCGAAGATTCGTCAAAGATTTTGCCAAAATAGCTAAGTGTCTTCATCAGCTAACCAAGATAAATCGTCCTTATGTCTGGAATGAACAATGACTTTGAGACCTTGAAGGAGAAGCTGTGTGAATCACCCGTGCTGGCATATCCGAAACCCGGAAAAATGTTTGTAGTTGACACCGATGTGAGCAACGGCGGTATTGGAGCTGTACTCTCCCAGCAAATCAATGGCGAAGAAAGAGTCCTCTCGTATTACAGTCGAGCTCTTTCAAAAAGTGAGAGGAACTACTGTGTGACCAGGAAGGAGCTATTGGCTATAATAGAGGCCACCAAGCAGTTTCACAAGTACCTATATGGCCAGAAATTTGTTCTTCGAACGGACCATGCATCACTGAGATGGCTGCTCAACTTCAAAAACCCCGAGGGACAAGTTGCGAGATGGATCGAAAGATTGCAGTCATACGACTACGAAATTGTTCATCGGAAGGGCGGAGTTCATGGAAATGCTGACGCCCCATCCCGCCGTCCATGTCCAGCTAACTGCAAGCATTGCCGACGGATTGAGGAAAAGGAACCGCCCGTTGATCTGCGATTGATAACGGCCGAATTCGATGAAGGTCGGTCATCGGAGGAGATTCGAAACGCCCAGTTAGCCGATGAAGACATCGGACCATTGCTCGTATGGAAAGAGGCGACTGGGCGACCTGAGTGGAAAGACGTTTCAACGCATGGCGCAACCCTGAAAAGCTATTGGGCACAATGGAACTCCCTTCAGGTGGAGGGTGGCGTACTCAAGCGGAAATGGGAAATGGCGGATGGCAGCTCCTATAGGATGCAAACTATACTACCCAAAAGCCGAACCCACGATGTGATTAAGGAAATGCATGAAGGATCCTCGGGAGGCCACCTTGGTGTTAACAAGACCTTAGCGAAATTGCGGGAGAGATTCTACTGGCTCGACGCTCGAGAAAACGTAGAAGACTGGTGTCGCAGATGCACAATTTGCGCTTCCGTCAAAGGTCCAAAGCGAAGACTGCGAGACAAATGCAAACCTATAACGTCGGGGTACCATTTGAAAGGATTGCTGTTGACATCGCAGGACCCTTTCCTGAATCTGAATGGGGAAATCGATACACGCTGGTTGTAGCCGATTATTTCAGCAACAGGCCCGAGGTCTACCCCATTCCCAACCAGGAACCAACTACTGTAGCCGAACAGCTAGTGTTAAATTGGGTCAGTAGGTACGGCGTACCTTGTGAACTACATTCAGATCAAGGTCGAAACTTCGAATCACTAGTTTTTAGCGAAATGTACGAGCTGCTGGGAATACGGTAAACGAGGACAACACCACTGCATCCCCAATCCGATGGAATGGTCGAACGTTTCAACGGCACTCTCAATAAACACCTGGCCAAGATGGTTGACGAGAACCAAAGGGACTGGGACCGACACATTCCACTTTTTTTGATGGCGTACAGAGCTGCCGAACATGCATCGACGGGTCAAGCCCCAGCCAAAGTCATTTTTGGAAAGACTATTCATCTGCCAGCTGATATAAAGTTCGGAACACCCCCCGAGAAACCCCTAACCATCTCGGAGTACGCAAGTGAGCTAAGACAACAGTTGAACCAGATACATCGGACAGTGCGAAAACACCTCGAATCGGCTACTGACCGCATGAAGACCAGGTATGATCTAAAGGCTAATTCAACTGGCTTCCAGCAAGATGACTTGGTGTTCCTAAATAACCCGCAACGGCGAAAGGAACATCGTAGGCCGAGAGCCAAAATGAAAATCGTGCATCTGGACCGTCTTGCCCCATATTACACCCAGGGAGAATTGACTACAAATAGCGACACATCTTTTCGGGGCGAAAAGAACTGAGGTGGGGGCAGTGTTACATGTACAAATAATTCTGCGAGCTACTGTCGCAATTGTTTTCACAACAATGAAGAACATCAACAAATGAATTTACTCGAAACCACGAGAACCTAACAAGCATAAACAACATCTGAACGTGAGTCACTGCTCCATTCATTCACTGATGGAATGTTCCCGCTAATTCACCAATGTACGAGAACTGAGTTGAATGATGAGAGACCCTATATAAAGGCAGAAGAGAGAAAATTCTGGAGTGTGAATAGCGATCAAGTAATAGTGAAGTAATTTTAAAAGACAATTGCGATAGGAATTTTTGGACAAGTGGAAGTTTTAATTTTGAAGGTGAAAATTAAAATTGTGAAATAATTAATAAGTGATTGTACATTTTTTTGTAATTAAATAAACTCTTTTAACTTAAATTAAAAGACATTGCGTTTTCGCTTTCCCGGAACATTAAAATTATTGGCCGCGAACCAAAAACACGCGACAATATTATAAAAAATTCACTGCTTACTGGTTCCTCAGCTAATACAGCTGGCCTCGAACACTCCCCCAGCGATGTCTCCACTTGAAATCAAGTCCATATAGTGTGTTTGAATTTAACTTTTAAATTGAATCACAAAACCACCAACCAAACGAAAACTGGACACTCCACTATTTACGATCAGAACTAGTGACATTTGTTACCAAAACAAGGTTGATACAATATTATTTTCAGAGACAGTGCAGATGATCGGCGTGAAATAAAGATGGCCATCGAAGCCTTAGTTTAAGTATTAGAAAACGCTGTGATGGTAAATGCTCTGGCCTTCAACTTAGGTTCTTCACCCAAGAAAGGAGCCGTTGCCGGCAGAAATGATAAAAGAGCCAATGACGATTGAAGCAGTCTCTTTTCACAGATTCTTTCTGGTCAAGGTGGATGGCATTTGGAGAGGTTAGAAGTTGGACGGGTTCAACAAAAACAGCATTCAGTGAACTTAAAAGCGTTCAACGAGCTGAAACCACGGTATGTTTAGAACTAAATCGGCATTTGTGGTGAGAAACAACGACCGTGTAGCATACAGCTGGCTGAGGAGGAATGTTTAACCAGTTGGAAGACGGCAAACTTTGCATGGTAATTTGAAAAATTTTAAACTTTTGATATATAAAAAAAAATTGTTCTTTTTTATTTTTTGAAACATTTTGTATAAATAAAATCTGTTATACACACTTTTGTAATACATTTAGATCACAAATTATACGTCAATAACGATAATTGAAATACTCACTTGTTATTTTAGCTATATCTTTTGGTTTCAGCCAGCTTTGTAATCACTCGTGGTGTGGTTGTCGGTAGGATACTTAGTTTTCAGCCTATATAGTGGAAACGGAACCTCTCCAGATGCGGGAACATAATTTACAGTGTAAATAGTGGAAAAGGAATCCTTCCAGACGTGGTTCGTGTAGGTGGACTCTCATAATAATCTGCAGAAAAGCAAGTTACAGTGCCGTATCTATCGTGTTGTAAGTTTTTGGAAATACGTGCGCAAATCATCTCGGATGAAGGTAATGTTTTAGGAGTCCTAGATTTTTAAGTGATAGTAGAGCGAAACCCATAAGGTTGTTGTCATTGTGTGATACAGTTGTTCTGTGGAGTCTCAAACTTGCCAATTGGCTCCTGAGGGCATTCCAAGGGTTGGCAAGTGGCACGAATCTACTCCGTCTCATTGGGTGGCTGGAATCCTAAAGCATCCAATCATAATCGACTGGAAAAACATAAAGAAATCTTAGCTGGCCTCGGAGTACGTTAGAAGTTGAAACCGTTGAGTTGGAGGTGTAGATTCAGTAGAGACTCAGTTCCAATTAGCGCAAGTCTGACTCTCTCTCTCTCTCTCTCTCTCTCTATATATAAGGACTGGTCTTCATCTTCTTTTTAGCACTACAGCCCCTTTTGGGCCTTCGCTTCCTGCAAACAGTGCCTCCACCTGTCTCGGTCCGTTGACCGCGTCTTCCAATTCCGAAATCTAAGCAGTGATGAACTGTCCTCGTCGACCGAGTCAGACCAGCGTTTCCCCGGTTTCCCCACTTGCCTTCAGTTCTCCCAACGAATACCTTCTTAGGTATCCGTTGTTCGTCCATACGATTCATGTGTCCAGCCCATTATAGCTTCCGCAGTAAGGACTGGTCGGTCAAGATCAACACGGGACCAAAAAAAGTAACTACACATACCAATGGTAATAGGGAAGATACAAAAATGTGGCTTCTCCGAACTCACCAAAACAGCATAGGCTTAAAAATTAAAGACTTTACGGGACACTAAAGAATTAAAAAACCAACACAAATGTGGGCCTCAATGAAAAGCCTCAGAGAGCAATTTGTAGCCGGATATAATTTGGGCACAGTAGAAAAGCTGTGCACGCTCTAGAATGCCCTACATGAGAAGAGCCAATAATGAACCACTCCAATTACAGATTGACCACGGTATCTCAATTACAGATTGATGACGTAATCTTCTCTAAATTTTTTTGTAATGTTTTTTTCAGCTTATTTTCCATACGTAAAAGCGGAGATTCGGGCATTATTTTCGTAACTTTCCATCCACCCAACCGCAAGTAAATCTTTTCTTCTCCATCCAAAAATCCCAGAGCAGTGAAATAAAAATAAAACATTCAAGTACATTTATTCTCTTTATTATTCCTATCTCCAGCTTCACTTCTATGCAAAAAAAAAATTCTTCCACTTGAATCCTTTACCCTTCACTAAAATAAAGATAAACACTAGAGCACCATTGAATGTTGTGCTTGAATTCACTTAATGTATTCACTTTTGTATTCTGTCCATCGATTTCCTGTTTCCTGGAAAATACGAGTACAATGCAAAAGCAGACACAAAGAAATGAAAAAAGTAGAAAAAAATAAGGTATTGTCTGGCATATCTCGTCGGTAATTTGATATTATTTAAATGGCTTATTTAGCTTATCTTTTTATACTTAAAGATTCTGAAAATGGTTTAAAGAAATTGTAAAGGTATTCCTTTGAAAATTTGAATTAGATAATGGAAGAACTCGGTCAAATAAAATGTTTAGGTCGTTCAAGGATTAAAATCCAAGTTTGTGATCAGTAAAGATGGAGCACATTTTTGAGTTTAAGGATGTAAATCGTTATTTTGCTTCACTAAAATGAATTGTACCACCCAAGCCCAGAAAGCTTGACTCCCTTGTACATTAAGAAGTTAGTCGTATAATAAAAAAAAAACATAACAATTCCTTCATTTCCGCAATAAAGCCCCTCTAAACGAGCTCTCATTCATAAACATGAATTTTACTAAACCACTTAACGTAGTTAAGTTCACTTTATGATAGTAAAATTCAATACTTATGGCCTTCCTCCTACAGCAGAGAAAGTTGAATATCAAAATTTACATCACATTTTCCTCGTAACTTGCCATAATGGCAATATGTGTTTATAGAAGGACTATACAAACGGCAGGATATAGACGGCAATTTTCTATTGACACGAAATGAAAAGCTTTTACTTGCATTAGCTCACCCCATCAAATCTCTGTGAAATTTGACTGGCTGTGGATTATAGGGGATGAAGTTTGCACACGACATATACACATACATTATCATTATATTGTATTATTTCGATAATTGCCACAAGGACTCTTGATGCCATCATCACAGGTCTACATAACAATTTAGTATGTTATTTACGATGGCTTCTAGCTTCAGCAGACATTGTTGGCGACTATTGTCCCAGGATGTAGATTCTGAGTAATTAATAATATCTAAATTGTTATTGCCCACATGTCCTGGTAGATTATCGTCATGGCACAATTTATTTTCTAATATACTGAAGTAGATGCCAAGAGAATCGTTTTCATCAATAAGATATGTGGCCAGTAAGCAAAGCAAATGCGCAAGGAATATACAGATTTCAATACATTTACAATTTTATTAACTATTATTAACTGTGAATATTGAATATATTTGCATTTTACTTAGAACTATGTTACGGGCATTTCTTAAATAGTTTAGATCAGCCAATCCAACAGTACCAGTGACGTTTCATCAGGATAATTTAGTACGAATAGTGCGTCTTCGAGCCAAACTGGGTTAAGGAGAACTTTACAGTGAATTCCATAAACTGCAAAGTTACTGGAAATCAGAGTTGTAATCAGTCATTACAGAAGGAATCTAATGTAAATTAGATTTTCGGCAGATTGTGTAAGATAATGTTATCTAAATTAGGATAGTTAGGCTCGACAAAAAGTTCTTTCGATGCTAATCCCACATGTGCAAATGCTACTACACAACGACTTCGGTTTGCCAAACCGCGGCCGACTCAGCCTCGATCGCGTTGTGTTTTTTATCACCAACAAGAAGAACAAAACTACTATTTATTTTGCCTTATTATTTTCTAATTTAAATTCAATCACAAATTCATTATTTTACTAATTTAAATTCAACTACAAAACTTATTGATTTTACTTTGAATTTATCTTTAAATTTACTTTTCGACCGTTCACATTCACATCCAGAAAACGAATGAGGTAATATGTACAAATTTTTCGCTGTACCGCAGTTTTCAAAACAAAAGAATTCGGTACTTTCTAATTCGCTATCAGTGAATTTCAAACTGACAATATCGTAACTCTAAATTCACAATATATCATTTCTGATAAAATCATCACCGTGATCTTCAGTAATTGATGACAATCATATGTCAGAAACGTCTGTCAATATTGATTGGGAGTGTAAACAACATCAAATTCAGATAAGTTTTCTAATTTGGTTATAAAAGAAAAAACGATTCTTTGTGCTTTTTTTTCAGGTTTCAGCGCTGGATTCGAAGACAACTCTAAACATACTCCCCCGTATGAGGAGTTTATTGAAAAGTCTCATCAGCGTTTACTCTCAAGTGCAGTTTCTGTAAATGTAAGCATTAGTTTGATAGTTTTATTATTTGATATACCTTTGATGTCAATTAGGCTCGGATGTTTGGTTTCAGCGTTCTTTAAGCTTTGATGCGTGGTTCGATGCATTGGCGTGGTGAAGTTATCCCACCTTATGCTGGGCGTCCACCTAACCGTCATCGCGCTTTAGTTTGCGGTTATGTTCGTAGTGGTAACGGCAAGTCGGTTCTAAAAACTTGGAAAATTAATGGAAAGGTTGGGAAACGAGGAAATGATAAATTGGAATGTTTGGCTATGATGTATATTGTGATAGTGTCGTTCTTTTTATAAGCAGTAATGCTATTTTTGTGATGGATCGTTTGTATGTTTTGTCATTTTCCCAAACCGTAACAACGCGTACTAGGGCATCGGGACCCGGATGTACTTGCGTGAGCCGAGCTAAAGGCCATCGGTAAGATGGTAGCTTCTCATCCTTTAAGATGCATAAATCACCAACTTTCACGTTGGTTTCTTTAATTAACCATTTTGGCCGACGTTGGAGACGACTCAAGTATTTCTTCTGCCATCGCTTCCAAAAATCTTGGGTAAGTTTTTGAGTCAATTGCCATCGGTCTAAGTGATTGATATTGGCCATTTCGAATCCCCTTTCAGGTGGTACTCCCATAATATCACCGATGAGAAAATGGGCTGGAGTCAATGCAGTGATATCGCTAGGGTCGTCAAATAGAGGGCATAAAGGACGAGAGTTAAGACAAGCTTCTATTTTAACTAACACTGTAGAAAGCTCTTCATATGTTAAAGGTACGTTGCCTACTATTCGACGTAAGTGCAATTTAATTAAACGCACTCCGGCTTCCCAGAGCGCACCAAAATGAGGGGAAGCTGGTGGGTTGAAATGTCATTTTATTCCATCATTTGCTAAGGTCTCAGCCGCATCAGCATTTATTTTCATCATGACTTTTAGTTCAGCAGCTGCTCCAACAAAATTTTTCCCACAATCGGAATAAATGTGTTTGCAAACTCCTCTTCTTGCCATGAATCTGTGCAGCGTTGCTAGAAATGTTGGTGTAGAAAAATCACTAACGACTTCTATATGTATAGCCTTCACAGCCAGGCAGATAAATATTGCCACATAGCCTTTTGATATTTTGCATCCTCTTCCACGACGATCTTTGAGATTGAATGGGCCACAGAGATCGATACCTGTGTGTGTGAACGGGCGTGATATAGTTACACGAGCTTCTGGCATATCTCCAATTAGTTGCGTCAAACCCTTTGCATTAGCACGAAAACAGCGGACACACCGGTGTATGAATTTTTTAATTTGTTTGCGTCCGTTTATAAGCCAGAATTTTCTTCTCAAATTATTTAGCATTAACTGCGTTTGTCCATGCATTGTTGATTGGTGTATCTGATTTAGAATTAGTTCAGTAAATTTTCCACTCTGAGGTAAGATTATTCGATATTTTTCATCGAAAGAGAGTTGAGCGTGTTGTAGGCGACCTCCAACCTTCATTATGCCCTTTTTTCCGTTCGTTGAGCATGTCTGACCCAGAATTCAAAAGCATGTTTTAGTTCATCGCTAGTGAGATATGTTTGAGAGATTAGTCGATTCAATTACGGTTTAATCGCACGAAAACAATAAGCGGTGATTCTTATTAACCTTGTTAGTATCGAGTATTTTTTTTCAATAGATCATCCAAAAAATTGTCCTTTATTATTCCAATATTAACCATCGTACGTTTACGTTGCTCGATATCAGTTGATGGTATATCATTATTTTCAGGCCAATCATCGATCGGTGCAGTGAACCAGCTTGGTCCCTGCCACCATAGTTTATTATTGACCAGCTCGTCGGGTTTAATTCCCCTCGAAGCTACATCAGCTGGATTGTATTTTGACGGCACATGACGCCACGGCACGTTGCCAACGTTTTCAACAATGTTAGCCATTCTATTGCTGATGAAGATGGACCATCGGGTGGGATGACCTCTCAACTAAGCTAAAACGATCTCCGAGTCGGTTCATAACCAGGTGGACATCTTTTCCAATTCTAAAGCCGTTGCTACTTCCTTTACTAACCGAGACAATAATTCTGCTCCACATAACTCTAAACGGGGAAGAGTCACTGGTTTTACTGGTGCCACCTTGGTTTTGGCTGCAAAAAGATGAGAGGTGATCGTTGGACCTGATTCTGTGACTAAGTAAACCGTAGCCGCGTAAGCCCTTTGAGAAACATCACAGAATCCATGGAGAGATACAAATGCGTCTGGTTGGTATGTCACCCATCTTGTGATTTTAATATATTCAATTGCAGGTAGCTGCTTCCACAAAGTAATCCATTCTGTGTTTAGATGACTTGGTATTGGGTCGTCCCAGTCTTGCCCAGACAACCAAAGACTTTGAAGTAATATTTTCGCCACCATTATGATAGGTGCTATCCAGCCTAGTGGATCATATAGACGTGCTACTACTGATAGAATAGCGCGTTTTGTGTACGTTGTTAGTTGTTCATGCTTTTTCAGTCGATACGTGAAGTAATCCGTCAATAGAAACCACATAACTCCTAACAATTTGTACCCTTGATCCATATCGAAGTCGATTGCTTCCTTCATCTTTATATCCTGTGTTGGGACTCCTTGCAAAATTTGTTTATTATTTGCTATCCATTTTCGTAATTGAAAACCACCAGAGCTCAGTAGTTCAGTCAATTGATTTTTTTTATGATGCATTCTTATAGGCTGTGTCCTCCGGATAGCAAATCATCCACATAAAATTCGTTTAATACCGATTCGCAAGCAACAGGAAATTATTCTTTTCTGTCCATCGCCAGTTGGTTTAGCGTGCGTATTGCAAGAAACGGGGCAGACTTGGTTCCAAAAGTCACTGTTGTAAGGCAGTCGTCTTTGATTAGTTCATTCGGTTGAGAAGATTGTCTAGAAGACAATCTTTTGAAAATTCGCATCTTGAGGATGCATGTTCACCTGTCTATACATCTTTGTGATGTCAGCTATCATTGCAAACTGCTTCAACCTCCATCGGATGATGATTGACGTCATGCTCTTTTGAATAGATGGTCCAGTCAACAAAATATAGTTGAGTGACACTCCAGAACTCGTTTTCCTAGATGCGTCAAACACTACGCGCAATTTGGTTGAGGTACTTTCTTTATATACAGCCTGATGTGGGAGAAAATTGGCTGTGGTGATTTTCCTTCCAGCTTTGAAAACTGAGTCTTCACAATAAGGAGCTTCCTTCATGTGGCCCAAGTTGATGTATTCCTGGATTACGGTTGAGTATTCTGCATAAAGTTCTTTGTTCACGGCAAAACGTTTTTCTAATTTCAATAGGCTTGTTACTGCACTTGTTCTAGAGGCTCCTAACTGATGCTGGCAATCCATATTTTTGAAAGGTAATCGGACCTGATATCGTCTGTTTGACTCCTTATGTACGTGAGTTCGAAAGTGTTGCTCACAAGCTTCTTCTTCCTGTGTCATAACTCGGCTTGTTCCAACTTCTTCAATTTCCCAAAATCTTTTTAATTCTTCGCTGATTTCTAAGTTTCGGTTTGTTTCAATTGCAAATGTATGTAATATTTGGGTGTCGCCTATGTCTACTTTCCCAGATATTATCCAGCCCAATTTGGTAAATTGGAGTACTGGCCCTTGTTTCAAATTTCTAATACCTCCGAGGATTATTTGTGCATAAATGTCTGCTCCTAAAAGCAGATCAATTTTACTGGGTCTATCAAAGTGAGGATCAGCGAGGTCTAGGTGTTCAATTTGTTTTCTAATGGACGTAAAAATAGTCTGTGATGGAATAAAGTTAGTCAATTTTTTTAAGATGATACCCTCTATGGTCAAATGTTCGTTATTTCTAAGATATAACTTCATTCTCAATTTTCCATTTGTCGAAATACCCTTTGATTTCCCAATGCCTGCTATAGTGGTGTTTGTGGATCTTCATTTAAGTCCTAATCTTTGGGCTGCGCATTCCGAAATGATTGACGTTTGTGACCCTTGATCTAGTAAAGCACGGAGTGTTATGTCTCCATTTGAAGTCTCTACATTCACTAAAGCTGTCGCTTATAATACCGTTTGTATATTGTCCAAAATCGGAGTGTCCATTATAGCGGCTCTTGGTGATTTATTCGATAAGAGGTTTCCGGACACATCCAACATCTGTGATTGTGTGCTATGTGTAAATGCCATTGTGGGTTGTTCATTAGGTGCAGCCATTCGTTGTTGCTCGTTGAAAATTCCAAAGCTCGATACCTGAGTTTCGTATCTAGGTGACATGTATGTTCGATGGCTGACGTCGGTATTGCTTGTCATTTCAGACCTGTGAAGTAGCGTGTGATGTGCTTTCTTACAGCGAAAGCATCTAGTTTTGTTGGGGTATTGCCCAACCAAGTGTCCCTCTTGTCAAACAATTCAGACATAAGCCATTCCTTTTAACTGTATCAAATTTTATTGAGTGACTAACTTGTTGAAACTCTGTACATTGTCTGAGATGATGTGAACCCTTGCAGAGGAAACAATTCAATCGTTGACCTGTCTTACTTATCAATACATTATGAACAGTTCTGTTTGGTCTTTGTTTATCCACTCCAGCAGCCTCCAACGCTCTGAACCGAGATTGCATGAAATCCTTCAGCTTTTGAAATGACGGTGGTTCAGGAAGAGAGGCTTGCTGTTGTTCCCACAATTGGCGTGAATCAGTTGCCAAACGTTGTGTGGTGAGATGAATCAACATTGCATCCCACTTATCGTCAATTTTTAAGTTGTTTATTGAACACAATCAAGCTTTCTATCCAGCAATAGCTTTATTGACGAAGCAGATTCATGAGCGTTATTTAACGTTAGTAACCTTTTCAACTGCACGTTCAGGAGGACCTGTTTGTCATCGTATCGTTCTAGTAGAAGCTTCCATGCCGAGTCCAATGCTGTCCAATCACTGTATCCCCCACTGAATTTGGGTAAATTTATTCTCGGGAGTCGAACGTCTGTCTCTTCTGAAGCCTTCGAGGGTTGATTTTGTGTATTTCGATTGCCTTGCATTCCTTGCAATTCATGTTTTATACGCAATTCCTCCAACTCCGTTTCGAAATTCAAATTGAACTCTTCGAAGGTAACATACACATTCTTCGTAAAATATTCCAGTGCCAAATCTTCCTTCTCTTGAACCAATGCGAATATTTGATCATGAGTTTGAATAAATATCGACGGACCTCTTTTACCCGTTGTATTAATTTATTGACGTACGCCAACGTTTTACGGGTTTTGGAGTCCTTTCGGAAATTATTGTACATTTTATGTATTTGCTCGTTTAGTGCGTCTTTTTGCGCTACTAAACGTTCCATTTTTGCAGCCAGCCTTAGTTTTAAAATACTGTACTAGGAAGAGTACGTGTTAAAGTCGGCAGATTGCGTTCGGCTTACAATTTCTTTGTCTGTGACGACCGAATTTGACCTGTAATATGCTATCTCCTATTATCAATATTCGGTCACTATTATTCAAACGGTTGATGTTGCTTATGTAAGTGCTTGAATACTACGTCAAACACCTCGCACAGTTTAATTCGTGCGTTTTTTAACACCAACTGTTCAAAATTAAAATTGAAGCAATCAACAGTTATCACAATTATGCCCAAACACCGCAAACAAAGTTTTGCTTGGCGTCTTTTAACGCCCAGAATTGAGAAACTTTCAAACAGTTATGTCATATAAGAAAAATGGAAAATAAAATTCGAAACAACGTTTATATTTTCGTCTCTTTACGCACAGCAGTATGAAACTTTTCAAACAAAGGATAAATAAGCAAAATGGAAAAGGACTTACCAGACCTCCTGCCGTTAACCATATGTCTTGGATTTAATTCACCGCGCGGCCTGGAATTTATATTATACCATGGATTCGATTATCTATACGAATTCTTATATCCGGCTCGACGGACCAAAAATGTTCCGATCCGGCTCGACGGACCAAAAATGTTCCGGATATAAAACACTTTTTGAATTGAAAGAACAAAACTACTATTTATTTCACCTTATTATTTTCTAATTTAAATTCAATCACAAACTCATTATTTTACTAATTTAAATTCAACTACAAAACTTATTGATTTTACTTTGAATTTATCTTTAAATTTACTTTTCGACCGTTCACATTCACATACAGAAAACTAATGAGATAATATGTACAGATTTTTCGCTGTACCGCAATTTTCAAAACAAAGGAATTCGGTACGTTCTAATTCGCTATCAGTGAATTTCAAACTGACAATATCGTAACTCTAAATTCACAATATATCATTTCTGATAAAATCATCACCGTGATCTTCAGTAATTGATGACAATCAGATGTCAGAAACGTCTGTCAATATTGATTGGGAGTGTAAACAACATCAAATTCAGATAAGTTTTCTAATTTGAATATAAAAGAAAAAACCATTCTTTGTGCTTTTTTTTGTTTCAGGTTTCAGCGCTGGATTTGAAGACAACTCTAAACACCAACCGACAAGCTCCAACCTAAACCGAAACGATCTTCCGAAACGGAAGAGGACGATCTGAATGACGAATCGCTTGCGAGACGGACTTCCAAGTCCACTCTCGATAAAATCTCGAAAACACAACACAGCAATTCAATTCCAGCAATGCCAAAAAGTCACTAAGTACAGGGTTTTCCAATAAGAAGTGTTATTTTAAAAAGAAAATGCCATTTTTAATATTGTTACATGTACAAATAACTCTGCGAGCTACTGTCGCAATCGTTTTCACAACCATTAAGAAGATCATGACCAACAAATTAATGTACTCGAAAACCCGCCAAGCATGATCAACATCTGAAAGTGATGTCACTGTCCATTCAGTATTGCTCAGATATTCCACGTAGTTTGCCAATGTACGAGAATGAATTGAATGACTAGAGACCCTATATAAAGCGGAGCTGAATGAATGGGGGGATTGATTACAACCGCGATATAAACTGCGATAGTGTGGAGTGCGAATAAAGAGCGATATTGATTGTGAAGTGATAGGCAGTTGAAGTAAAAATTTATAAACAAGTTGTGAAATATTTAAATTAATAATCGTGCATAAGTCAATAAACTCTTTTCACTTTCCCGGAACATTAAAATTATTAGCCACGAACCATAACACGCGACAATATAAATGATCGGATGTTTATTTCATTATAAAGGAAAAAGTATGCCATTGATAATGAAAGATAACATCAGGCAAATGATCACCACGACCACGCTTACCGGACCATATCCTTTTCATGAAATTGTCCATTAGAAAATCGCAAAGTGGCTGCCCTATGTCCTCGATAGCCTCCTCGAATTCCATCTTTGAGGTATTGAATCGACGCTGGGCTTTTGGCGTAGACCTTCTTTTTCGCGTGGCCCCAAAGGAAGAAGTCGCAAGGAGTTAAATCACAAGATCTCTATGTTCAATAGTGATCACCTCTTCGAGAGATAACATGGTCCGGAAACTTTTCCCGTAAAAGATCAATTGTTTCGTTGCTTGTGTGGCACGTAGTGCCGTCTTGTTCAAAGTAAACGTTTTCCAGATCAATACCATCCAATTCCGGCCATAAAAAATCATTAATCATCTCTCGATAGCGCAACCCATTCACCGTAACTGTTGCTCCAGCCTCATTTTCGAAAAAGTAAGGTCCATTGACTCCGCCGGACCATAAACCGCACCAAGCAGTCACATGTTGAGGATAGAGAGGCTTTTCAACAATAACTCTTGGGTTTTCCGAGCCCCAGATGTGACAATTTTGTTTGTTGACGAAGCCACCGAGGTGGAAATGGGCCTCATTATTTCGATGGAATCGCGGATCATTTTCATGCATTTCAAGGACCCAATCAGCAAAGACCCGATGTTGCTGATGATCGACTGACTTGAGTTCTTATGTTAACTGAACTTTTGAAGCCTGAAGACCCAAATCTATATGCAAAATATGGTGTAATGACGTTTGTGGAAAGCCTAATTCAAAAGAACGACGAGGAATGGCTACAGTAGCAATATTCTCGGCTGTTCTTGAGTGACGTGCACGGATTTTATGCTTCGTATCACTAAGTTGTCCCAACAGCTCGAATTTCACCACAAATTTTTGTATTGTGGTCCGACAAGGTGCATCACGACGACCCAAAAATGTTCGATTTTTACGAACCGTCTCTGAAAAATTTTCATCATTTTTGTAGTAAATTTTAGTAATTTTTATTAATGGCGTAGTATTTACTTGGCAAATGTCAAAAAGTGACAGCTTCGAAAGTGACATCTACCAAAATAGCGGGCTATTCAAAATAACACCTCTTATTGGAAAACCCTTTAACATTATAATTATTATTCAATTAAACTATTTTACAGAAAGTAGCTGCCAATTATAAAACGGGAATAAAAAATAAAATTTATAGTTATAAGATGGTACAATTACAAATAAAACAATCTATTTTCAATAAGTTCATTCTCGAGAAGTTCTCTCCACAGCTTTCGTTTGAAGGAGGCAAACGAATGCAAGTGAGAAACAAACTGGAGGCACTGATGTTCCCTCACCATGCAAACTAATGGTGAGTGACTTTAAGTGACGGTTCTGGAAAATAGTATTACGAAATATTGCGAAGGTCTCGTACGCGAAAGGGGGCGTATTTTTAAAGCGCTCACCAAGGTAGATGACAACATTCCTGTCACCAGTTTGAAGAGGATACACTGGTCAAAAAATTGTCTTCTTACCTGGAGTGATGATAGTCCTAGAAAATTAAGGCGATCGTCATACGGATAATATGGGATTTTGTATTTGTAGAAAAGCTTGCAGGCAAAGTTACGCTGACCAGGTTCAACTGCCATTACAAAATACTTTTGATGAGGGCACCAGTTCTGACATGCATACTCAATGGTTTGGCGAAGCCGTACACAGTTTTGACTTTTTTTTGTGGTTGGGAGGTGAATGTCATTTACGCACAGAATGTGGGACTCCCATGCTCGCAAGCTACTGGACTACCCACTAAACACTTCCCCTGTAAACCCAAGAACCCAGCCTGGAACCGTTTTGCTACGCCGTGAGGTGCCAGGGATCCCTCTTCTAGGGGGGGGAAGAAGGGATGAGTGCAGTAATCGAGCAGTCGCTTAAGCAAACTGCTAGAAAAACATTTACGAGCGAAAATACCATTTTTTTAACTACTCAAAAATTTTTATAAATTATAAATATAAATTTTTTTGTAATTTAAAAATAAAAAAAAATTAAAAAATTAAATATAAAAATATTGTAATAATAAAATTATTTTTAAATTATATCTATTATTAACAACAAAATTTTAAAATAATTCTAAATAATAATTTATTAAATTTTTTTTTAATTTTTACATATATATAATAAAACAAAAAAAAAACAAATTAAATAAAAATACAATTTAGAAAAAGAATTGCAATTTTATCTGGTTGGAAAGAATCCACTGCTATCATTTTGCTACTGAATACAATTCGGTGCCGCCTCAAAGGTGTTCATGATTTTTTGAGTGAAGTTCGAAACCGGAATACTGGTCATATGTGTACATTGATTTGCGTTGTCATTTGAAATTGACGTATTTAAGAAAATGGGTAGCCTGATTCGTGTATTATAATTTCGAGATGGTAAAGTTGTTACTATGCTAATTTCAAGGTGTTTAGTAAGTGTGCATAGCCCCGTTAATATTGTATTAGGACCATATTGGAACCAAAATGGTCCTTACCCACTACGAGCGCTTATCGGAGGAGGACAGGGTAAGTACCCTCTATTGCATTTAAAATTTCAAAATCATGGTTATTTTTGTATGTTGGTGCATGAACCCATGAATTTAATATTATAATTGACCACTATTGCTAGCACACTTTATTTATTATTCCCATCTGCTGTAATTCTTGCCAACGTGATTTAAAATTCAGCCTTATTATTTTAATCTATAATTGAGAAATCAAAATATCCAAAATACTTGAGAAATGTTACTTTCTTTGCAAAACATCGAGGAATTTTGAAATTTAACGTTAATATTAACTTCACTATTACATGTCAATAATAATATAGCATTTATAAACATCAAAAAATGAATAGATGGATTAATCACACGCTCGGTCTTTCCATTTTGCTGGACCTTTGACCAGGTATGGGACCCGCCACGGTGGCTGACCCTTCCACTCATAAGCTGGGTGAGCTCACCTCTTCTCTTTGCGTTGCAGGTGCTCTTTCAGGGTAGAGTGGAGTTCCGTTTGAGTTTCCTATTTATGCTAAAGTGCTATGCACTTCCATCATATAAGACTTTAACATCAATTTGAAACATTAATATTTTTCATTTAAAGGAAAAATTATGTTTATCTGGGTTTTTCATGTAAATGGAAAATATATGGCCACGTCTACAATGGATATTGATCCGGATGGGGGTTGCGTGGCGGCACCGCTTCCACCAGGATGCACAACTCTTACTTGGGGGCCGCAAGTATACATAGTAAAGAGGAGATTCTCTCAAGTCTCGCTCGCGTTCACCAAGCCCAGTCAATCGTTTGTTATGGCAAAACGAATCCTTCAAGTAGGTTACCTCGGCCTCGACACTTGTCGATTCGAATACTATGAGCAGGTATGAGCAGGTATTTTTTTAGTGGGCCCTTGTGTTGGGGAAAAGAACCCACACCGCAATGGTAGCCTGTCAGTGCATTCACGCATCCTCGCACAAGGCCAATTTCAGCGAGCACTAACATCTTCACTTAGCAGACCATCGAGTCCTTTACGGACATTAATATCCATACAATTCACTACAAGAGGATTTGCCAGACAAGCGATCCCACAGCCCAACAACTCTGGCTGCTATAAGTCTCTTTTATCTTTTAGGACTGCCCGAATGTTATGTGCCACCTGGTTCCATTTGTCAACTGATTCGATCATCAACGCGACTATACTATCCGAGGTAAGCTTTCTCGTCTCTCTGAGTAGGTCCCGCCGCAGTCTGTCCCACTTTGTGCACGCAAAAAATGTTTTGCCGATATTGTCTTCTTCTCCTGGGCAAAACTGACAATCGGGGACCGTGACTTACCAATATTGTGCAGCCAAGACTGAAAGCACCCATACTTGCTAAAATCTGGGTCAGATGGAAGTCACTCTCACCATGCCTTCGATTTAGCCATGGTCTTCCAGCCGGGATGAGGCGTGCAGTCCAGCTTTCCTTCGTACAATTAACCCAAGACAGCTGCCAATCATTAGGTGAGCGCTGTTTTTCCTAGCGGACAACCATCTTCCTCACGTACTCATTTCGATGCAGGTAAACAAGCGTGGTACTCTCTAGCAAGGAGGGCAACAGGTATCACGCCGGCAATAACTCTCGCCACCGCATCAGAAACTGTCGGATACGAAGATACAATCTGCAGTGCTCCTCTTCTCTGTGCCTATGCCAAGCGTTTTCGGTATACCTCCGTACTGAGAACATTACTCCCTATTTCTGCTCCGTGTAATAGCACTGATCCTACAGCACTGATCAAGAGGCATCTTCTTGATGGGTTGGGTCACCCTAAGTTGACTCGGAGGTGATACTTCCGACACGCTTTTTCAGCCAATGCTCTGATTTGCTCAGAGAAACTCATCTTCGAGTTGATCAGTAGCTCCAGGTACTCCACCCCTGACTTCAGTTCGGTTTGTATGTCTCCAATACTGATCATTCCTACTCTAGGGATTCTTTTTTTGTCTGAATAACCAGTTCGGTTTTCTCCAGTGGTTAACTGAACCTGCGAGCAGTCATCCAGTTTCTCACTTGGCACATTAGCGTACCTACCGTAAGTTGTGCTTACTCAACGGTGCTACCATTGACCAGAGCCACAACATCATCCACATAGCCGATCAAGCACGACACATCTGGCATCTCCAGTCTCAGTAGCCCGTCGTAAGACAGGTTCCACAGGTCTGGACTAAGGAAAGATCCTTGGGGGCCACCCAATGTAACTTCTATCCTTTGTTGAACCTGTGTCGTGTGGTAAAGCAAGTTTTGATCGTTCAGGTAGTCCCTCAAAAGCCGCATTAGATATTTTAGAACTTGAAAAGGGTTTAACTGCGTTTCCAGAATATTCACCCATCTAGCGGAGTTGAAGGCGTTCTTAACGTCGAGTGTCACGAACAGGACGATCCGTCGCTCAGTGCGACTACATGTCTCTGCCTTTTGGACCGCGGTCACCACCTCTGCATTCGCATCAATGGTAGAACGTCCTGCTCTAAAGCCGTACTGCCGAGGAAATAGATCCCCAGCAGCATAAATTGCGTCAATAAGTCTTCCCTTGACGAGTTTCTCTAACACTTTCCCAGCCGTGTCTAGTATGCATAACGGGCAGTATACACACAGAGATCCGGGATCTCCCTTCCCCTTGCTGATCAGCACGAGCCTCGCCACCTTCTATCGTACTGGGATAACCTCGTCCCGTAGGCAAGCGGTAAATGTGCTGAGCAGCAAGTCAGGACAATGGTGATAGACAAGCTGCAATACCTCTGCCGAAACACCATCTGGACATGGAGCCTTCGTTGCTTTCAGTGAAAGATCTGCCTCTTCCAGTTCCGGCTGTGTGAAGAGTGGACACTTGACTGCAATTTCACTGTGGACCGCGTCAGCCCAGACGGGATGGGCGGGGAAGAGTGCCTCGTACCATCTTTTCTGCATCATGTATACAAGGTTTCCGTAGGGCACCAAGCTTCCGCATAACTAGCTTGTAGCCAAAGCCCCACGGATACTTGTTCACATTGTCCACTAGATCTTGCCAGCAGCGAGCTTTGCTGTTGTTAATCAATTTGCGAAGGCATTTCCTGGTCAACTTATCTGCTGCTACCCAGCTGCGTACCTCGTCATGGCTCCGTGCCCGTTGAGCCTCACGCCGAAGCTTGTCACACTCGCTTCACTTTTAAGCGATTTCCGTCAACCACCACTATACGAGGGCCTTGCCATGCCGGGGTTTTTGACCACTCATTGAAGCATTGCAAGCAGTCATGATGATGATCATAGTTGAGTTCACCACGTCTTGAGCTGCCAATTCTTCCGTTCCCTGCGAATCTCCCTATAGCGGGGCATCTGTGAGTACCTCGACGAGCCTTTCGATATCCATACAATTGTAGAAGGCCGAGAGCATGGACGTCAGCAGATAACATCACTAATCTAAAGCAGAATACACTGATAGTCACTGGCAGAGTAGTCCTCCATTACTCTCAAATTGGGTATCCTCCGTACTAAAGGCTCCGAGGTGAATGTCACGTCAGGTATGATCCCTTCACAGCCATACGGCAGAAATTCGGCATATTTCCCGTGTTCAGTATAACGAACACCGTCCTGGCTGCCATTCCTAAGATTTGTTTTGCCCGCGAAACAGTTTGAGGCTGCCCCATTCGATTGCGTTCAAGACAGCGCCCTCCAAAGCGTTGCTTGGCTTGAAAGATGACATCGATTCGTTCGGTTTTAGGTACACACTAAAAAAGGTGGTACCTGAGCACCGAACGCACACAAAATGATCCCTCATCCACAGCACTCCACCTGGAAATCACTATTCTGAACCCAGATGGCGGTAGTACCAGTTTCATCAGGATACCATGATGCAAAACTGTTATTGTGGTGTTGCTAACTCAGCAGCATAAAGTGGGCTTTCATGTCCCTCGTATACTGCCCAGGCAGATTTTGGGCGGTTGAACTGCGGTGTGTATTTAGCTGCAGGATGCGGGTCATTTAAGCTCTGATTTTGCCTTGACCAAGGCTTTTTGAAAGACACAACTGTAGTAATCGAGCAGGTAAGGTTGTGGCGGCCTTCATTCGCCCCGAGAAAAAGGATTTTTCACGTAGTTCTTTCCGTTCGCGGTGTAAAAGAAATTTCTAATTTGTAAATACAGTGTGTCGATTAAAACACGACCATTTCTTTCATAGATTTTTAATTAAATTGTTAACTACATTTTTTTTAACGCAGTACGAGGTGTGGTAACCAAAAAAAAAACGTATCCGTTATCAGGAGAATGGTTACGATTTAGATTTAGCATATGTTACCGACAATTTAATTGCAATGGGATATCCAGCCGAAAGTATTGAAAGTATTTGTCAAAATGATGGACCCGAACCGCGCAAATGCTTCAGATTTATGTGAAATCCCGACACAGTTTGAAGAAATTCTTAGAAATGTGTACGAGATAAGTGCTAATGTTAGAGAGTTCAATCCAGTATTAAATTCCACAATGAGTTCAAATGAATCGCGAGCATTCAAAGCATCATCGAGTTCAGCTTCGAATAATTTTGCCATGAATTTTTCTAACGATTCATCTTCTTTATATGTAACACCTAATGATAATAATGCATCAGCGGCAACAAATACTCAAGAAGATGTCAATGATTCAAGCCCTGTGTATTTAAAGTTTAACATACAAAACATGGCGCAATCAGTACAAACTTTCAATACTGAATTCGAGAAATATACCCAACAGGCAATTATTACACCAACTGTAGAAAGGAAGAATAACGAAATAAATTATGTTGAATACATGAATGATATAGAGGAAGCTTGGCAACCGCAATTAGTTGAAGTTAATGCCCAACGAGAACAAATATTTCGACAAATACCTACGAATATTATGCAAACTACACTGGGAAAAATTCACATGCAAAAAAATTTATAGCTTTCCTCATGAAATTGAAAAATTAAATGGTAATTCGACAACGTTTGGCCCGCAACAAAACCACCATTCGCATTACAATCAGCTACAGCATTCGAACAATGTTGCACTGAATGATCATAATGCACCCTTACCATCCATACTGCCACGACCAAACGCTACAAATAATATCAAGAATATTAGCGATCGAAACCATTAAGTGAGGAGTTAAACTCAGAGTGCACCGTGAAAACCTCCCGAAAGAGTTTACGGCTGCACAGAATTCACGCAGCAAACGCAAAACAACAAAAACTATACTCGGGAGTTGGCCGTGCGTCTCCGGCTGAAGTGGCATTTGCTGGTGTTGCTGGTGCTGTTGCCGGGAGATTGTCGCGAGTGGAGAGTCTGCTCGAAACTGCCACACAGCGCGGATGCCGGTAGCTGAGTTCCCGCGCGCGAGGAAAAGTTTTTTGTCGGTGAGATTGAAGGAGAAGGAGGGCGCGAGAAATCGACGGAGACGACAAAAAACGGGACGGGGACAACAAGAAAACGCGGAAATAATCGCGGAATTTGCATATCAAATTAATAAAGAAAGACCGGGGAAATCGCAAAGTGATTGGAGTACAGTGAAGGATTACGGCACCTAACGTTTAGCGAAATCGTGGTAATGTTCCGTACTGTGAGTTGTGAGTGGCGAACACGTGGTTGAACGGTTTCACGTACGGGGTTTGGGAGTAGAAGATACGTCGGCAAAGGGATAGACCCCAGCTGCAACAGGTAGCCTATTGTGTTGTGCGGGTGCAAGTGAACGTAATTGCGGGCGGAAAATCGGACTGCAGGCGATTGGAATCGTTTGAAAAGTGTTTGCCAGTGAAGAATAGGCAAGGTGAAAAATCAGTTCGGATTCGGTCCTCGCCCGTCAAATATATCGCATTCGCGCACAAACACAGTCACGCGCGGCACGCATCCATTGATAACGGAGCCCGCTATCATACGTACGTCGTACGTTCCAATTTGAATAAACAACTGGAGAAGGCGAGCGCTGGGACTTTTCTTCTCGCACGAGAACTGTGTGCAAAACAAGACACATGAAGGAGGCGCCAAAGAATTGGATACTATCGCGGAGGAATATTTCAAACGGGATTAACTTGTGAACGTGATTGAAATTTTTAAGGAAGTGGCGCGCGAAAACGTTGGCGGTTTGTGTTGATGCGCCCGGAATTTAATACAATTATCTTCGAGTTAGCTTCTAACTGCAATACGTAGTAGCGTACATTGTCAGGGGGTCTTATACATAATAATGGAATGATAATTGGAATAAACACTTTGTTTTACCAGTGCGATTTGCTGAAAATTCTCAAAAGTGAACTATCTCAATTTTCTTTAAAACTTCAAGTGATCGTGAAGAAACTCTCGCTCTAATTGTTATATAAATTTATAATGTTTTGATCTGAAAATTTGATTAAATGAAAGTTTTAGAGGACACCCGCATCGTCATCGAGCGCTCGACGGACCATGTGGGGTAAGTGCCCTTTTAAGGTCTTTGTAAAAAATTTTTTTACAAAGACCTACTAGTTTCGTGACCTGTCTGTCCGTCTGTCCGTCCGTCTGTCCGTCCGTCCGTCTGTCCGTCTGTCCGTGCGTCACAGATGATTTCCTCAGAAACTATAGAAGCTAGAATGCTCAAACTTTGTGAAAAGGTCAAAAGTGATGGTCTCTCAAAAGTTAAGGCCTCAACATGAATTTATAAATGTTTAAGGGGGGTCCCCCCTAGTAACGAATTGACCCTTAAAAATTTTTTTTCATTAAAGGTAGTCAAGTGGGGTATCAAATCAAAGGTCTTGACAGGAACTTTTAGAATCTGAAATAAAAAATCATTTTATGAATTAGGGGGTCCAGGGGAAGGCGAAATGTACCCAAAATTTGTGTTCACCCCCCCCCCCTCGCGATTGGACACCTTTCAGCCGAAAAATCTGAAAATTATCATGAACGTGGACCTTTATGAGTACAAGGGCAGCAAATACCTTAGAAATCTAAATTCGCTCAGCTTTGTTAATAATAGTATGATTTGTAGATTTTACATTTTTGCCCATAAAATCAAAACGGTACCTTTAAACTTCTTGAAATTTCGCAATTATATAGACTAACATAAGATATATATGTTCACAAAATTTAATTGAGATCGAATCATAATCAAGTGAGTTATAACCATTTCAATTATATGGAATTACACCAACAATAACACGTGTTTATGGTTGATATAGGGTTTTCCAATAAGAGGTGTTATTTTGATATTAAAAGAAAAATGCCATTTTTAATACAAATGATCGAATGTTTATTTCATTATAAAGAAGAAGATATGCCGTTAATAGCAATGATTAACATTGAGCAAATAACCACTACGACACGCTTACAGGACCATATCCTCTTCATGAAATTTTCCATAACCAAATCGCAAAGTGGTTGCCCTATGTCCTCGATAGCCTAACGAATTTCATCTTTGAGATCTTCAATCGACGCTGGGCTATCGGCATAGGCCTTCTCTATCACGTGGCTCTTAAGGAAGAAGTCGCAAGGTGTTAAATCAGAAGATCTATTCAAAATAACACCTCTTATTGGAAAACCCTATATATATTTAAAATTGACTTGGGCACTTTTATTTTCTTTCAATTTTCATGAAAATTTAAGGAATAGTGTTTAACTTGAACATGTTCAATCGGCCGAGCATTCAGAAAAATCATTTAAGCTAGATCGAAATGGCGGCTGCACTGTGCTTATGAAAGAAACTGTGCATCTTTTGTATAAATTTGAACGATTTCATATCTAAGTATTGGATGAATAACTCAAGATATTGATTCACGCCATTAGAAAACTTGTTTCTAACCCTAGGATGTTTACAAAGACCTTCTGGTAGGAGCACTCTCCTGCTTACTCAACTTGTTTTGCCTTTAATTTTTCGTATTTATATGTCAAATTTTGCCTGTAATTCTTCTTATTTATATTTCAAATTTTGCCTTAATTCTTCTTATTTATATTTTAAATTTTGGCTTTGGTTTTTTCTCATATATATTTTAAATTTTTTTACCTTTAATTTT
Organism: Odontomyia ornata; assembly: GCA_963969285.1. NCBI lineage: Eukaryota > Metazoa > Arthropoda > Insecta > Diptera > Stratiomyidae > Odontomyia > Odontomyia ornata. Next base: position 8,221,103 of record OZ017741.1, read on the forward strand.
TCTTATTTATATTTCAAATTTTGCCCTTGAAGCCCCTGAAATCGTGTCGCGATAGTTAAGTGCTACAATGTTTGTAGAGTTGTATGGGAAAAAATGAAATAATATAATGGATTCCTAGATTGCAACGCCGGTCTTTTCATTTTTGTCCTGTTTGACCGGGTATAGGACCCGGTACGGTGGCAGGCTCTCCTCATAAAACATGAGCCAGCCACCGGGTACAATGTAATCTTCTTGGTTTCAGGTGACGTCGCGGGTTGAGTGGCCCAAGCAGAATGCCTCTTTATGACATAGAGTTATGCAATCGAATTGTATAATTCTATGGTATAAATTGGTCACCGGGGTACTCCTCTTCTGATGGGAAAGCTTATGCAAGTCAAGTTGTATGAGTTTTCCACTCAGAAGAGGAATACCTGGCCACTGCAACAAATATGGATTTAAATCCGGTTGGGTGGGTGCGAAGGGGCTCCATCACCACCCGGTTGCTCCTCTCTCATTTGTGGGTCATGAGCTTTGTCGGGTAGCGACGAAGTTACCCTAAGTCCGCCCCTTTTTACAGGTTTCACATGTGTTCTTGGACCAAGTCCTTTTTCTCCCGGTGTAGTTGCCTACACTTTTTGCGACTTCGGTTGCCTTCTCCTTGTTCGACCCCAAGAAATTCGTGAGTGCGAAATTTTTTGTAGTGGGTCCTTGTGCTGGGGGGAATGAACCCGCCCCACAACACCACAATGCTAGCCTGCCAGCGCATTCACGCGTCCCCAGACGAGGGCATTCTCAGCAGATATCTCCATCTTCTTCTGCTGAGGCAGCAGAACATTGCTGCAGTCCTTTACGGACTTTTGAAACATCATTATTCACTACACAACATTTTCCTGATCCGAACACGTCCCAAAGACAGGTCTTGGATCAGCATCCTTGCAAAGAATACAGTGTGCCTCCTTTGTACACTCTTTTCTTTTATGTCCCATTTCACCGCATTTGTAACATAGGGAACTTCTATCGGGTCCTTTGCATACTTGTGTGGTATGACCATAGCCAAGGCATTTGAAACATGAAGAGGTACTGCTCTTCATTGAATCGTGCAGACAACCCACCCTATTCTTATTTTCCTCTCATGTAGAAATTGTCCTTTTCGGTCAAATCAATGATGGCCATGCGTTGTCCCCTATGGTTTTCTGATGTCAGCCTCGCTTTGATCCTGCCCACGGTAGGGAGCTCCCTTTTGATGGCCTCTTCTACCTCTGCCAGATCCGTTACGCAGTCAATGTCTCTTATTTCGATCGTTGCCATCGGGTTGAGTGAGTATATAGTTCGGGAACTTAGAAAATAGTTATAAATACGAGTAAAAGTTTTAATTCAATTAAAAGATAGTGTTTACTTTCGTGGAATTTTTAAATTAGATAATATGCGCCTGACACTCACAACAACATTTACGACTCTATGATCACCCGAATCTAGAAGTTTGAATGGGAAATCAAACTTCTAGATTCGGGTGTCATTGAACATCTGACGAAGAACCTGCTTTCAATAATTTATTAAAGAAAGCTTTCATGCAAAAAACTCAAGAGCCTCTTAGCTTTCTTATTCTATATGTGTAACAATTAAAAAAATCGCACCATCATTTTGGTTGTTAGAAAAACGCATCTTAACTTTATTTTTGTATTTTGGTTCATAAATAACGAAATGAATGCATTTTGAAATTTTGTTTTTTTTATATACCTATATATATATGTTCATGGTCCTAAGATAAATAATGAAATTTTTCTTTCAATCTATATATATCATAATATAATGATTTAATATTCTATTTCACATTTTATTTTGGTTTGTCTTCTTTAGTGTTAATATTTTAAATGTATTTTGTTTATGTTTTAGTATTTTGTGGAAGATATTTTGACTATTTACTAAATGGAGTACGGTTTCTTTTCATTTCAAATATGATCATTTAGCAGAACTATATTTCTTGGATTTGTTTTGTTCTGAAGATTTTAAACTTTTGTTATTTTTGAATAATTCAATTAAGTTTTAATTTTTGTTTTCTTTTGGTTTTTTTTTGTTTTCATTACTCTTAACTTGATTTGCATATATTGTTTTTATTATGTATGTTTTATTTTCGCTATGAGGTATGCTTACTTATATTTTATTTTTGGATATTATTTGTGGCTTATTTCTTTAAATTTGAAATTATTTTTTTTATTTTCATTTGTATTTTGCTTTTGTTTTTCTTAGAATTATGGAAGCGGATCATGCAGCATTGATGTTATTTTGTTTGGTATTTATTTGTTTAGTTTCATGATTTTTCAAATTTAAGTTTTCATTAATAAAAAGATCATAAAAAATAATTAACTATAATCAAAAATACTTTAAAATGATTACTGCAAAGAGGTCGGGCACAAAAAAATGACAACTGATAAATCTCAATAATACAGTCATCTTCACTCTCTTCATTTTTTTTTTTTGTTGCAAGAGCATTTCTCTTTGTTGTATAAATGTGCTACTGTAGATGGCAGTGTTTAAATTATGGATAAAGTTTATCATTTAATACTCTTCATCATTCATATATAATCTGCTTCGATAAGTGTTTGATATGTTTTGTGTTACTGTTCTTCATTTGTTTCTAAGTATTTATTTGAAATGCTCATTGCTTGTTGGGAGAGTTGAGATATTTATGGGTAAAATAGTTTTGTGAATAAATTACTAACAATAATTTCTAATTTCAAAAATGGCGCCCAGTGACATATTATAAATTTCAAATTATATAAGTAATATCAATCATACTCGTACTTTCACTTATGTATCAGTTTCTCTGAAAGAAACACTATAAAGCATCTGCCTTAATTGTCAAGCTTAAATTTGAATCAATTCGTAAATGAACAAGAAATTGTCATTGTGAATATCTTTTGCTGATCAACTTATATACAATAATATAGCGTTTTCCATTAGGGACATAACAATTTCGTAACTTTATATGAACGCATCCTTGAATTTTTTAAATAAACTGTTAACGTCAAAATGTTAGTTAAAGTCAACATTTACATCATGACAAAGTTCACGAACTTTGAAAGAGCACTTACTCCAATTTTCGGCCATAATAATCGTCCCACCCGACAGGCTGTGCAAGCTTCAGTGGATAAGCTCGAGTCCAACTTTTCACCATTGGACGTTTCAGTGTCAAAACGACGTCGTGCCGCTCGAAGCGAAGGAAATATCGCACCCGTAAGTACACCAATTCAAAATGAGCCAAATCGGTCTATTCCACGTTGTTCTCAAGAATTGGGAATAGCTCAAAAGACTCTGGGGCGTATTTTGCGAGAAAAACTTGGCCTTTATGGTTACAATATAAAATTGGCTCAAGAACTAACGCCACTTAATCGTTTGAAATACCAACACTTCTCCAATTGGGGTCTGGCAAAGCTTCAAGAAAATGAAGACTTTCATCGAAAAATCATCTTCAACGATGAAGATCATTTCTGGCTCAATTGCTTTGTTAATAAGCAAAATATGCATTTTCGGTCAACAACAAACCCACATGTACTTCTTGAGACACCATTGCATCTGCAAAAAATTACTATTTGGTGCGGTTTTCATGCAAGAGGTTTTATTCGGCCGAATTTTTCGTAGATGAGAGAGCGCTCTCGTGTTACGTTGGAAGATTATTTATGGTCAGAATTGGATGAACTTGACATCAGCAATGTGTAGTTTCAAGAAGACGGTACCACTAGCCACACAGCACGCCTCACAATCGATTTATTGAAAGGCAAATTTGGTGAACGTGTTATCTCGAGAAATGGTTCAGTCAAATGGCTGCCTCGTTCATACTGTTACATGTACAAATAATTACATGTACAAATAATTCTGCGAGCTACTGTCGCAATTGTTTTCATAATCATTAAGAACGTCAACAAATAAATTTACTCGAACCCACGAGAACCCAACAAGCATGATCAACATCTGCAAGTGACGTCACTCCATTCATTAATTTGCTCGAATCTACCAGGTACCTCTCGGTAGAACATTCGCCAATGTACGAGAAATGGGTGAATAGGTAGAGGCCCTATATAAAGGCGAGCTGAATGAATGAGGGGATCATTCATTCGACCGCGATTTCTTAATTAAATAATTAAATAAACTCTTAAATAAACTCTTTTAACTTAAATTAAAAGACATTGCGTTTTCACTTTCCGGAACATTAAAATTATTGGCCGCGAACCGAAAACACGCGAAAATACGATCTAACGCCATTGGATTTCTTTTTATGGGGCTATACCAAGTCACTGATCTATGCCAACAAGCCAGCGACTTCAGATGAGCTCAAAGAGAACATCCAACGTGAAATTGCCAACGTTCCGGTCGAAATGTGTGCCAGAGTGATGAAAAATTGGGTCCAAAGAATCAACCGCTGTAAACGGGCTGGTGGGCATCACATAACCGAAATCTAATTTCATTCATGAAATGTAATGCTTGCACTATACTCGCAATAAATGTGAACTCAATATCTCAAATATTGCTGTGTTTTATTAATAAATAAAATTGTTGTGTCCTTAATTGAATTGCGAAAATCGAATGGCTTGTGCCTTTCCAAGGAAACTAACCGGTACGACTGTAAAACAGCCCTCTGATAAGCATGAAATGATATAGGGACGAGAGGCTAATAGAAAAGTCTGCTTAAGCTTTAGAATCCCCCCGATAAAGTTAGTGATGTCAAAAGGAGATGAGAAGATGAGAACAAAAAAAAGTGAAGGAGAGAGAAACAATGGAGAACTACAAAGAATCGACATGGTTTCTCAACATGACAGAAATTTGACAGAAGCTGAGATCGTTGAAGGGTGTGAAGATCCAGAGAGAATAACTGTTTTTCGGTAAATAACAACAATATTTATACAATAATTATAAGGGCCCTAACCTACGTAGTTAGGTAGTAGTAAGTAATTTTGTCCTTTGTAATATTTCTTCTTATTCATTATAATTTATAAATTGATCAAAAAAGATTGAATATACTTTGAAAGTAAAAAATTTGGGATTGTTTTGTGAGTTGGTCTTGGAATTTCATTTCTTTGTGGGTGAAGGTTAGGCCTACAATACTTTTTGACGGTGCTTGTTGAAAAGAAGAAGGGGTGTGTAGTGAATAAAAATTTTCTCTAGTTGAAGTGGTCCGCATGGCTTTGCTTGACTTCGGGAGTACAAGGAAGTGGCTAAAGTTTTGCCTTTTTTTCGATTTGTATAATGTTCCTTGTTTGGCAGCTCAGTTTTAACCACTTACATAATCTTCAATCCAGTAACCCGCGTTCTCGCTTAGCACCTTATCAAAGATATTTTCGTTGGTAGACTATTTGATCTTGAAGCTTTGACGTGGTTTTGCTTAGCCTCTACAAAACTTGACTGCTAAGATGAACTTTACCAGGAGCTGCAAAGGGTACTTTTACCTCCAGAAGAAGATAAACCACCCCATTCAGGAAAGTGACGAACGCATCGTTTCCATAAAAGAAGGCTTTTTTCACTGACTGATTTCGTATTTGTAGGGTCAGAAGTTGAGAGTCCTTCACTTAAATATCACTCCCAGCAATCAAAAGGATCAATCAAGGAACTCTTTTGCTTCCGCAGCGAGATTAGCTCCGGTCAAAAGTGATGCAGAAGAAACACTGGCATCACTGTCTGCTTTTGAATCTCCTTTTAGCAGTGTATTTATGGGTTCTCACAACCAGATCATTTTACTCGTATGAGGGAGCTCTCTTAGCTATAGAGCTAGAGTAAGTAGCAACGGACACGTGAAGTGCTGGTATTTCAATAAAGCAGAACGTTTAAATTGCGGTCACTAGTTGGAACACTATTGCTTCAAGGAAGCTATCCGCCAGATATTTTTTTTTTATGACAAATGATTGCAGTGGTGAATGACTCCGAGTTTATAGAGAGGGGGGAAAAAGCAAAAATTATCTTTTTCGGCGCAACCATGCAGATGACCAATCATAGACACCGGTCTGAATGTTTAAGTGTTAGACAGGCGATTCAAAGGCATTTTGACCACGGAACCAATATATACGTACCACTCCTGCAGGAAGAATGCTGGCCAACAGGAGCACTCTTGGAGGTTAACATTTTTTGGGGAGCGCCACCCCCACGGACTCGAGGATATCGACGTCACCGTGAGGTTCCCTCCTAGGATGACAGGTAACGGTCTTGACTGAATCTGTATTACGCTTTGGACAACGGACGGGAATTGATGCTTTGGGCTGGCGGATAAAATGGATGGACCCAGTTGCTATTCACGGTAGCGCCGAGGTGACACTCGTGCGTGAACGGCTCCAATTCAAATATCATACCATCTCGGTCCTGCGAAAACCTTAGCAGGCCTCGGAGTACTTTCGAAGTTCGCCCCATTGGATTGGTGGTGTAGGTTCGGTTGAGACGGACTCCCGATTAGCACTAGCCTGGCTCCAAGCACTTGTACCCGTAAAGGTTTGTATCAACCCTCGCTTGGCCTTCCTGATTTTCAAAGATAGCCATGGGAAGAAAAAGGTGACTACGCACACAAACGGAGATAGCGGCTCCGAGGGGGGACCCAATAAGACTGGAGCAACCAAAAACCATTAAAAAATGATAAAAACCCATGAAATGGAAGCAAAACTAACAACAATGACGACGCAACCAACGGCTACAGCCATTAAGATGCCAAAAACGACGACGAATATAACGACGGTGAAGATGGACAAAAAGCGGAGATTAACAGACAGTCTTGTCCAGACTGACGTTACTGTGGCGTTCATGCGCACCAAAAAAATGATGCGAATGCCAGAGCGTCCTAAAAATGAAAAGCGGGAAACTCTGCAGGACGCGCCCGATATTCAAGTGGTGGAAGAAAATATCAAGAATACCGAGAATTTGATGGTCACAGCGAGGGTCCTAAATTCCAAAATAATAACGAACCATCCTGAACTCCACAAAGAGATTACGGCAGGAAAAGGCAGGAGTGACCAGAAAACGAAGCGCCGTTGTGTCATTTCGTCGCCACTGGCGAAAACTTGGCGGAATTAATGTACTTGAAAACGGAAGCCGATAAGGTGCTCGCATAGTACAATCGCAGCCCAGTGACATGAAGAAGAAAGGCTAAACCGAAAAGCGGGAGATGTTCTAAAAAGAGTACAATCTGCATTCGACTCGCCAAAAAGCAACAAAGAAGAAACTATTGAACTCCTTTAACTAGAGGAGCTCATAGGCTGTATAGGGCATTATCGGAGGAGCTGTTTAGAAGAGGACTAGAAGGCCGGAAAAGAGACGAAGGCTAAAGAAGTCTAAAGAGCACCCGCAGATAGCTCCACCATCAAACATCAATACCAGAATGGCCTCTAGCCCAATCGAGGGAGATCGGGACAGTAGAAGAAAGGAAAAGGCAAATGATGATCACGGAATGCCAGATCAGGGGTACCAAAAAGTGCTTACAAAAGAAGCGAAGAAAGCTGCTAAGAAACTCCTTCAAAAAGTGCCAGAAAGTAAAGTTTGCACGGATGCCCAACAAGAAAAAAGTAGCTGATGCGAAACAGCAGAGAAAGAAGCCCCGAAGAAGATCCCGAAAGCAGAAACTGCTCATGCAACCCCAATATGGCTAATCCTACGCGGAGGTGCTGCGATGTAAGGCCAGAAGACACCAGCACTGCCATTAAATCAATACAACCAACGCGGTCGGGCCACATACTGGTCGAATTCGGAGCAGAAGCCGACAACAAAGAAGCATTGTGCGACGCAGCAGTTCTCGCCAAAATGTAACTATAGCCTCGCTTGAGCCGATGGCAACGATCGAAATAAGAGACATTGGCTACGTTACAGATCTGGCTGAGGTAGAAGAGGCCATCAAAAGGGAGTTCCCTAGCGGGGGCAGGATCAAAGCGAGGCCGACACCAGAAAACCATAGCGGGCAATGCATGGCCATCATTGACTGGACCGAAAAGGACGCCGAATAACTTCTGAATGAGGACAAAGTAAGAATACGGTGGGTTGTCTGTAGGATACGGCGAAGAACAACGCCTCTTTAATGTTTCAAATGGTTTGACTATGGTCACACCGCACACGTATGCAAAGGACCCGATCGGAGTTCCCTATGTTACAGATGCGGTGAAATGGAACATAAAAGAAAAGAATGTACAAAGGAGGCACACTGTATTGCTGATGCTGATCCAAGACATCATTTGGGGTACTTGTTGGTATCAAGAAAATGCCGGGTGTTCCAGGAAGCCCTAGTCAAGGCAAAATCAGAACTTAAATGACCCACACCCTGCAGCCAAACCTACACCACAGTTCAACCACCCAAAATCTGCTTGAGCAGTTTGCGAGCGACATGAAAGCCGACTTTTTGCTGCTGAGTGAGCAACATCATGATAAAAGTTCAGCATCATGGTATCTTGATGAAACTAGTACTCCCGCCATCTGGGTTCGAAATAGTGATTTCCAGGCGGAGAACTGTGGACGTGGGGATAGTTTTGTGGGGGTTCGGTGCTCAGGGAACACCTTTTTTAGTGTGTACCTAACCCCTAACGAATCGATATCATCTTTAAAGCCAAGCTTAATGCTTTGGAGGGCGCAGTTTTGAACGCAGACGGGAACGTGCTCGTTAGGAGAGACTTCAACGCGAAAGCAATCGAATGGGGCATGCCTCAAACAGATCCACGGGGAAAACGAATCCTAGAAATGGCGGCCAGGACGGCGCTCGTCGTACTAAACACCAGTAATACGCCAACTTTCTGCAGTATTGGCTGTGAAGGAACCATACCGGACTTGACATTCGCCTCGGAGTCCTTAGTGCAGAGGATACGCAACTGGAAAGTATTGGAGGACTATTCAGCCGGTGATCATCAGTGTATTCTGCTTCAGATAAGCGATGTTGCCTCCCGACGTCCATGCTCTCGGCTTTCTACAACTAGATGGAACATCGGAAGAATGGATACCGCTGCAGGGAGATCCGAAGGGGACGGAAGAACTGACAGCTCAAGACGTGGTGAACTCAACTATGAGCATCATCACGACATCTTCCAACGCTTCTATTCCCCGTCGAAAACCACGGCACGGCATGCCCCCAGTGTACTGGTGATCAACTGAAATCGCTGAAAAACTAAGGGAGTGTCATAAGCTTCGGCGTGAAGCTTAACGGGCGCGGAACCACGACGAGGCAAGCAACCGCGTAGCAGCATATAAGTCGACCAGAAAATGACTTCAAAAATTGATCAACGACAGCAAGGCTCGATGCTGGCTGAATCTAGTGGACAATGTGAACAAGGATCCGTGGGACCTTGGCTACAAGCTAGTTATGCGGAAGCTTGGTGTCCTAGGGCAACCTTGTATGCATGTTGCGGAAAAAATGGACGAGATAGTGCGAGCACTCTTCCCCACCCATCCCGTCCATGTTGACGCCGGCCATGTTGAAACAGCAGTTGAGTGCCCACTCTTCACACAGCCGGAACTGGAAGAGGCAGTCCTTTTGCTGAAAGCGAGGAAGGCTCCAGGTCCAGATGGTGTTCCGGCTGAGGTGTTGCAGCTTGTCTACCACGATTGTCCCGACTTACTGCTCAGCACATTCAACGCTTGGCTACGGGACGGGGTTTTCTCGGTACAATGGGAGGCGGCGAGGCTCGTGCTGATCAGCAAGGGGAAGGGAAATGCCAAATCGGCGTCTGCATACCACCCGTTATGCATGCTAGACATGGCTGGGAAAGTGCTAGAGAAAATCATCAAGGGAAGACTCGCTGGCGCGATTCGTGCTGCTGGGGACCTATCTCCTCCAGCTTTAGAGGAGGACGTTCTATCATTGATGTGACTGCAGGGGTGATCATTGCGGTCCAAAAGGCAGAGGCATATAGTCGGACCAAGCGACGGATCGGCCTTCAACTCCGCTAGATGGGTGGATATTCTGGATACGCTAGAAACCCCTTTTCAAGTTCCAGAATATCTAATGCGGCTTTTGAGGGACCACCTAAAAGACCGTAGCCTGCTCAACGACACGACACAGGGCCAACGAAAGATGACGGTTACATCGGTTATTGCCTAGGGATCTATCCTTAGTCCAGACCTGTGGAACGTGTCTTACGACGGGCTACTGAGACTGGAGATGCTCGATGAGTCGCGCTTGATCGGCTATGCTGATGATGTTGCGGCTCTGGTCGCTGGACGCACCATTGAACAAGCGCAGGTAGGTATGCTAATGTGCCGAATGAGAGACTTGATTATTGCTCGCGGGCTCAGTTTAGCACTGGAGAAAACCGAAGTGGTCATTTTGACAAAAAATATAATCCCTAGGGTAAGGATGATTAGTATTGGAGACATACATATCGAATCGAAGCCAAAGGTGAAGGCCCTGGGGCTACTGATTGACTCGAAGATGAGTTTCTCTGAGCAAATCAGGGCAATGGCTGAGAAGGCTGCTTCGGGAGTATCGGCTCTGAGTCGAATTATAGCCGACGTAGGGAGACCCAGCCCATCAAGAAGATGTCTCTTGATGAGTGCTGTAGGGCAAATGCTACTGTACGGAGCAGAGGTATGGGATGCCGCTTTAAGTAAGGAGGTTTACCAAAAACGCCTGGCACAGTAACAGAGAAGAGGAGCGCTGAAGATTGCATCTTCGTATCCGACAGTCTCTGATTCGGCACTGAAAGTTATTGCAGGCATGATACCCGCGACCTCCTTGCTAGAGGTCTGTGTAATCAAGCGATTTTGGGAGGTCAAGGAACTACAAGATCCGCAGCACAAGCTTACGCTGACTGCAAAGGCTTGCGAAGCACATTTCTATCAGACAATGACAAGATGTCCGACGGCCGTTTCTTAGTTAAACTTCCATTCAGCAAGGATCCTGAGACGTTAGGTGATTCCCAAGCGGTGGTCACTCGCAGATTCTTTGCCTTGGGGCATCAACTGAAGAGGAAATCTGATCTAAGACTTCCACACGAGGACTTCATGGAGGAGTATATTTGACTTGGGCATATGGAGGAGGTGACGTCACAGCAGCCGGAGGAATGACGGTACTTCCTGCCACATCATTGTGTCCTGAAGCCTGACAGCAGTACAACGAAGCTGCGGGTGGTTTTTGATGCTTCCAGTAAAACGACCACAAGCGTTTCGTGGAATAATGTCCTTTATATGGGCCTACTGTCCAGGATGACCTTTTTTCAATACTCCTGTGTTTCAGAATGCCTTGATTCGTATTCACCGACAACGTCGAGAAGATGTATCGGCAAATAATGCTCCATCCTGAAGACCGTCGGTACATGGCTTGATTTGGAGAAATAGTTCAACGCAACCAGTGCGATACTATCAGTTAAAAACAGTAACATACGGCACCACGTGTGCCCGTATCTAGCTTCAAAATGTCTGCAAGTTTTAGCACAATGGCACCAGCAGAAAGGTCCCAGCAGCGCGTTGGAGAAGAATTGCTATATCGACAACGTCATGACCAGGGAAGACAGCTTAGAGGAGGCACTTCGCAAACAGGTGGAGCTAAGCACCATACTCTCGGACGTAGTTATGCATTTGCGCAAATGGAGTGCCAACCATCCTCTATTATTGAAGCAGATTAAACCTGAGGACCAACAGGTCCAGCTCAACTTCAATAGTTTACAAGAGAACTTTATTAAGACGTTAGGAGTCATCTGGCGTCCAAAGACTGACGAGTACCAGATCCAAGTCAACCTGGATCCAACCGATGCGAAGTTCTCCAAGAGGACGATGGTACCTGATGTAGCCAGAATCAGCAGATCCAACACGGCAACTCCTTCAAGAGGCAGCAGCGTATAGTGGCCTACATGATGCGGTTTATCTGTGGTCTCAAGTCGGCAGTCAAGCAATCTCAACTGACAAATCAAGCACCTCCGAGCCCTGGAGATCATCGTGAGGTATGTACAATCACAAGCTTTCAACTGCGAACTTTTGGACATCAGAGCGGGAAGGCAAGTCTCCAAGCAAAGTCCGTTGGTGGGACAGGTGCCATGTCTGGATCCAGAGGGCATAATCCATGTCAGTGGGAGGCTGGAGGCTGCCAAGATCAATTTCAACGCCAAACATGCGCGGGCGAGGGTGCGTGTGATGCACCCAAGTCAAGCCTAAGCTACTTTCACAAGTCATGGAAAACCTGCCGAGTGCATGTATTCATCCAGCTCGTCCGTTCCTCAACTCCGGCGTGGATTTTTGTGGGCCTATGATGATCCATTACCGAGGTAGAGGTACCTGACCGCAAAAAGGGTACCAAGCCATATTTTGCTGTTTCGCTACAAAGGCCATCCATCTGGAGCTAGTCAGCGATCTAAGCACAGAGGAATTCCTCCGTGCTCTCAAACGTTTCACTGGTCGACGAGGACACTGTTGAAACCTTTTTTGCGACGACGCCACCAACTTTATGCGAGCTCACAACCAGCTATCAGAATTGTCGTCCTCATTATATTCCAACGAAGTGCGTCAAGAAGTAACAACGGCGTGCTCCAGCCGGGGAATCGATTTCTATTTCATCCCTCCACGCGCGCCTCATTTTGGCGGCTTCTGGGAGGCGCCGGTCAAATCAGCCAAAAATTTGATCCATCAAGGCGCTTCGTCGGTGGCTCTCACCTACGAGGAGCTGCATACCTTAGTGGTTGAGGTGGAGGCTATCCTCAATTCTAGACCACTGACTCCGATGTCAAACGAGCGCAATGATTTGGCAGCCTTAACTCCAGCACACTTTCATGGGAGAACCCCTCACAGCCATGGTGCGTGGTCACGCAGAGCCAGTCACAGGAGATCTCCATGCCCAGTGGAAGCTAATCAATCACCTTAAACTCTAATTCTGGAGACGATGGTGGCACGAGTACTTGGCGCAGTTGCAGCATCGTGTCAAGTGGAGACAGTCACACCTCAATGCGATCCCGGGAACAGTTGTCATCATAAGCGAATGTAACACCCCATCGATGAAGTGGCCACTGGGGCGAATCATCAAAGCGTACGAAGGCGCCAATGGTTTCGTACAAATCACTGATGTCAAAACCGCCTCCGGAACTTTGAAAAGGCCAATACACAAACTGGCCCCATTACCAGTACTCGAAGACGCACAGTCTAACGAAGAACCATCACAAGCAAGTACCCCCCCACTTGACGAAGGAAATGTCCCAGATCAACAGCGACGATATCTCGAAGACAAGGTGGCGATCGATGCGAACCGGCAAGTCAATTGTGGCGCTCCTCTTGATGTGCCTGCTAGCACCCATAGCCCACGCCTCTCCAACACAAGGCTCAACAACCAGACCCCATACGGTCTGTATTTTCAACCATTGCTCATTTATTACGATTTGGCGGGAATTGGCTGTTCTACCTTACATAGTTATTCAAGGTTAGTTAGCACTGTAATAATTAGCCCATTCGTAATTAATTCGATTTATTTGATTGACTTATCAATTGATGGATCATTCTGGCTCAATTCACCACGAAGCGAAAATACTTTGTTTCGAATACCACATTTTCAATTTTATCAATCGAGTAACCCATTTTTCATTCATTTTTTAATATGTCAAAACTTTGAAACAAAATTTTATTCATTGTTCATTTATTAGTTGGTCTGTGTCATAGCTGCTGAACGTTTATTAAAAGAATTTTAACGAATTTTTGAGCTTGTTGCTGAATATATTAAATAAAAATAATAAAATTAAAGTTGGGGACAAAAGAGTCTGGGCGCGAAAAATTAGCTTCCATGCTCGATAAATCAGCTTTTAAAAAATTAAAGTGGAAAGTTGAGGAATTTCTCAAAGAACGAGAAGATATGATAGCAATCCCGATGAAGAGTGGTGGATAGTGGGGATCAGGTTTAACAAAGGATGAGAATGCCACCGATGCGGCAGAGAAGGTGGCAAGTTGGAAAAAACAAGAGCGAGCACTTTGTTATTGGCATTAGGAATAGTGATGAATTGGGTAAAAGAACAGAGGGGAATAAAAAAAGAAAGAGTAAAAGATACACTACCGTCAGAAATTATGCAGACATACGAGGGTCATTCAACAAGTACTTAGTCTACAGAAGAAAAACGAAAATTTTGGAAAGGTGGCAATTTATTATTCCACATAATCTCCTTCAAGATCGATACACTTGGCCCAGCGACGCTCTAACTTTATCAACCTGTCCAAAAAAAAAAATTTTTCTCTGGGGGGCGGCAAAATAGGCCTCCGTGACGGCGGTGACCTCCTCATTCGACCCAAATCTATTCCCAGCGAGTGATTTTTTAAGGGTTGGAAACAAAAAGTAGTCACAGGGGGCCAAATCTGGAGAGGACAGTGGATGGGACAGCAATTTGTAGCGCAGTTCGACCAATTTGGCCATGGCGACGGCAAAGATGTGAGCCGGCGCGTTGTCGTGGTGTAACAGCACTTTTTTCTTCGCCAAGCGGGGCCGCTGTTTCTTCAATTTGACGTCAAATCGGCCCTATAAGTCTGCATAGTAGCGCCCCGTGATTGATTTACCCTTCTCGAGGTAATCAATGTGGATCACACCTTTGAATCCCAGAAAACGGTGGCCATCACCTTTCCGGCCGATCGAACAGTCTTCGCCTTCTTCACAGCACGTTCGCCGGGTGAAGTCCACGGTTTCGACTGTTTCTAGGTCTCTGGTGCATACCAGTGAATCCATGTTTTGTCGGTGGTCACAAAACGATGCAAGAACTCTGCCGGATTGCGCTGAAACAGCGCCAAACACGTCGCCGACGTGGTCTCACGGTTGCGTTTGTTTACGGGTGTGAGCTAACGCGGCACCCATCGCGCCGACAGCTTTCTCATGCCCAATTTTTCGTCTAGAATATGATGCACCATTCCTTCTGGGATGCCTACAGTCTCAGTTATCTCGCGAACCTTCAATCGACGGTCTGCCAACACGAAATCGTGGATTTTTTTAACTTTTTCCACCGTAGCAGCCGTTTTTGGGGCACCTGGGCGTGGCTCATCAAAAATCGACGTGCGGCCACGAACAAACTCGTTGAACCAATTCTTGACGGTTGCCATCGAAGGAGAAGAGTCACCGTACACATCATCCAGGCGATCTTTGATTTCACTGCGCGTTTTCGCTTCCAAAAACTTCCAAAAACGTCGCCGACGTGGTCTCACGATTGCGTTTGTTTTCGGGTGTGAGCTAACGCGGCACCCATCGCGCCGACAGCTTTCTCATGCCCAATTTTTCGTCTAGAATATGATGCACCATTCCTTCTGGGATAACTACAGTCTCAGTTATCTCGCGAACCTTCAATCGACGGTCTGCCAACACGAAATCGTGGATTTTTTTAACTTTTTCCTCCGTAGCAGCCGTTTTCGGGGCACCTGGTCGTGGCTCATCAAAAATCGACGTGCGGCCACGAACAAACTCGTTGAACCAATTCTTGACGGTTGCCATCGAAGGAGAAGAGTCACCGTACACATCATCCAGGCGATCTTTGATTTCACTGCGCGTTTTCGCTTCCAAAAACAAGAATCTAATCACTGAACGATATTGTTCTTTTTCCATTTTTGTACAACCAACCGACACGCTCGCTTCCAAAGGCTATCAAAACAAAACTAATGAAGGGAATTGATTGAAACTTTGACAGTAGACTACTAAAAAAATGTACTGCAAGATGGTAAAACTCAATTGTAATAGCAGCGCCATCGGGCGGTGAGGCTAAGTACTTGTTGAATGACCCTTGTACATATTATTCCAAACAAAATAAGGCAAATCGAAGTCAACACAGGCCAATATAGGGGTAGCAGGGAAGCAAGTATTAATGTAGTTCGAGAATTCTGCAAAGAAACGTTTGTAAACAATAGTAAGAATATACACAAATGATACGAGGTGGGAAAGAGGTTCAGATAGAGATACAAGCACAATTACATACTCAACAGGTGAAGAAGGAGTAAAATCATGACAGGGTTTGCTAGTAAAGGAAACATGTATGACCACTAGAACGCCTCCACCGTCAGACTTACCAATAGCATCACGGTCTCTATTCTCTGCGGAAGATTAGATGGTTCGGGAGTAGCTCACCATTCCTAATGTTATCTGTCAGCTATGTATCCGTTAGACAGCTGATATTACACGGAAAAAGGATGGAAAAAATGAGAAGTTCAGTAATCTTAGTCTTCAGGGCATGAACATTTTGATAATAGCAAGTCAAAAATGGATTACGAGGCCTAGGAGATGTTTCTTCTGGTGCGAAAAGACACAGGATGGCCAAACTCCTTATCATGCAAGGTATTTAGGTTAACTGGAACAGTAATTTTGAAAGACACAATCAATCTGTTCTTTCCATGAGGCGTAAGTTTGGTGCACTGAAACTACTCAGGACTAAAGTTCAGTTTTTTCTTCATATGAGGGATGATGTCTTCAACATGTGTGTTATCTTCTAATCTCGAAAGAAATAATTGTAACGGGAGGGATATAACATGCAGTGGGGCGCCAGGTTTGATCGCAGTAATGTTTGTCGTCATATCGACTCCAGGTGAGGGCCCGCGGCTAGTAGATGGAAATCCTGGTGAGCCTACGTATCTTATCATCAATTCGGTATCAGCATTACTTTGAGCTACAAATCTTGTGACAGGTCTCAGGTGGGCTTGAACACTTTGTGTTAGTCCCGATACAAACTAAACGTTGCGGTGTCATGAAAGCAGGCTCGGAAGTTGAGGTTGCTGCTGATTAGATGTCAATTGCAGTGATGAGAATAAATGGATTCATTTCGAAACCATTATGGCGACGAAAATTTTAGGGCTTGTTGGGAGAACGATGCCAACCACACACATCAAAACGCATCGTGGGGCAGCCAGGCCGTCAATGTACAATGCGACGTAGCACACACACACGGAAACTTTTCGTGGAAGGCGAGTTGCTTAGAGAAACGAGTTCGTCGATCATTAAACCTCCAATGAATACGACAAACGTGACGCGAATCTTTTGTTACTTTTATATATCTTGGAAAATAAACAATAGTAAACTCTAATCCGACCGTATTTGCATTATTTCCTAAATTGGTGACCCGACGATACCGGACACATTACGCAACGTAAATTGAAGTGAAGTGCAAGCTCCCAGTACGTCCATGACAGTAGACAATGACGCGCAAGCTAGTGCAGTTACGTTCAAGTTGCCACCCTTTTGGTATAGCAAACCAGACCTTTGGTTCGCGCGCATCGAAGCCCAATTTTGCCTACACAAAGTAACTACTGACGCGGAATTGGAAATGAAGACATCACTGCATGTCGCCGATATCATTGAATCACCGCCTGAATTTGTCAAGTATGACGCTTTAAAGAAAAGGCTTTTAGCTACGTTCGGAGTTTCGGACGAGGATAAAACACGCCAGGTGTTGTTTGACATGGAGATGAAAGACCTCCGACACTTCCAGTTCCTTCGCCGTTTGAAGAGCATGGCAGGCAAGTCTATTCCAGACCAATTGTTAAAAACACTGTGCCTACGGCGACTGCCACTCAACGTGCGAGCCATTTTGGCGGCTAATGATAGCGATAATTTGGAAGAACTGGCAGCAGCTTCGGATTGAGTAACTATTGTCGCTACCTCAGATGTAGCATGCATTCAAAATAGTGCAACGTCACACTCAACGCCAGAGTATGAGCAACTAGCGAAAAATATTGCGGAGATAGGAGCAGAGCTTGGCCGAATTCAAACGCCTTCAAGACAAAGCGTCGCTTCCACATGTAGTTCGTGCCATTTATCATACTGGCCGGCTACTCCATCCAAGGTGAGTCAAATTTGTTTCTACCACCAGTGATTCGGTGCCAAAGCAAAGCGCTGCAGACCACCATGTGTGTTCTTCAAGTGTCAGGTGGGAAACGAATCGAGCCGCTAACCCAACAGGCGACACTCAAAAGTCGCCTGGAAATTCTTGACAGTAAATCAAAGCTGAGATTCCTCATCATGTCGTTCCAGTATCCCGAAAGCACCCCACTCATTCATCATCAGCTTTCAAGTTATTTGCAGCAAACAGAACTACCATCGACAAATAGGGTGACTGAGCTCTAACCCTCTCCTTGGGTCTATTGCGAATTTTCCAGTGGCGATCCACCGTGGCCAAAGTATCACGTCCTATTCTAGGCGCAAACTTTATCCCAGTAAGAACGCCTCTGCTAAAGGCAAAGTCAAGAAGTACAACCAAAAAGAGATTTCTACCGTGAATGCAACTTTAAAGTATGCCCCATTTCTCAGAGGGTTCCCAGGACTCACTAACCCTGGAATAGCTGCACATGCTCTGACTCATGGCACGAAGCATTATATTACAATGACAGGCCTCCCAGTGGCAGACCAATTAAATCAGGAAAAGCTACAAGTGGCACGGCAAGAATTTCAATTCCTGCTTGACAATAGATTTTGTCGACCTTCCAAAAGTGCCTGGGCAAGCCCTTTGCACCTCGTTCCAAAAAAAATGGTGGCTGGCGCCCATGCGGGACTACCGCTGACTGAACGCCGTGACTTTGCCAGACAAATACCCGATGCAACACATTGAGGACATCTCAATAAATTTAGGCGGCGCGTGGTATTTTTAAAAGATCGATTTGTTTCGAGCACTTCACCAGATTCCGATAGCTGAACAGGATATTCCGAAACTGCAATCACTACGCCATTCAACCTTTATGAATTCACTGTAATGACATTTAGTCTTCAAAACGCTGCACAGACGTTCCAGCGATTCTTGGACGAGGTGCTTTATGGACTAGATTTTTGTGTGTGCTATGTTGATGATTTATTAATCGCCTCAAAAACGAAGAAAGAGCATGTGCAGCGCCTACGACTTGTATTTCAGCGTCAATCGAAATACAGAATTGTTAACAATTTGGCCAATGTGAGCTGGGAGTTAGCCGGTTAGAGTATGTGGGGCACGTTATCGACGAAAAAGGTATAATTCCCCCAAAGTCACGTGTGGACACCATTCGAAACTTTAAAAAACCAACTACGGTTAAGGAACTTCGATGGTTTTTAGGAACAATAAATTTCTACAGGCGGTTAGTCGGCAATGCTGCGGTACTTCAAGCTCCTCTCAATGACTAGTGCGCTGGACGTAAAAATAATGACAAAATCGTCATCGAATGGGCCCCAGAAACCAGCGATGCATTTATAAACTGTAAAAAGGGTCTCGCTAATGCTATTCTAATAGTCCACTTTCGAGCCAATGAACCTATCAGACTCACAACCGATGCATCTGACGTTGCAGTAGGTGCCGTTTTAGAGCAGAAGCAGAATACTCATTGGCTACCATTGGCATTTTTCCAGAATAAGTTGTCCACTCCCGTAAGTAAATAAAGTGTATACGACCGCGAACTTGTAGCTATATATCAGACATTTTCAGCACTATATAGAAGGGTCTAGTTTCTACATCCTCACGGATTACAAACTGCTAGCGTATGCATTCGCTCAGTTTGCAAGCAAAGCGTCGCCGCGTCAAATCAGACATCTCGATTACATATCGCAGTTTTCAATAGATATCCGCTTTATCACAGGCGTAAGTAATGATGTCGCCGATGCGCTATCGCGGCTGGAAAAGATTAAAATGTCTACAGTAATAGATAAACCTGAACTGATGAAAGAGCACAACGAGATGTCGAACTGCAAGGACTACTTCGTTCAAACACTACATCCCTAAAAGTTGTCCGCCAGCCTATAGGCTCAAGTGATGGAATAGTGTACGACACGTCACTGCAACGATTAAGGCCCTTCGTTTCGCTGACGTTACGAAGGAAAGTATTTGACATGTTTCATCAGCTAGCGCATCCCAGAGCACGTGCCACAGGTAAGGCTACAGTTCAGAGATACGTTTGGACAAAATGAAGAAAGACATCCGCGTTTGAGTTCGTTCATGCGTTCTATGCCAGCGCTCTAAAGTCGCTCGTCATCAAAAGAACCCAGTACAGCGTTTCCCAATGCCCGATGCTCGCTTTCAACATATGCACGTCGATATCGTGGGGCCGCTTGTTCCATTGCAGGGTTATAAATATTGCTTGACAGTCATCGACCAATTCTCTAGGTGGCCAGAGGCATTCTCCATGGCGGATCAAACCGCAGTTATCGTCACAAAAACATTGTTTAACAAATGGGTTGCTCGTTTTGGCAAGCCTCAAATAATCACCACCGATCAAGGTACTCAGTTTGAATCGGCACTGTTCAAAGCCCTGGCTGCGTTTATCGGAAGTACAAAAAACAGGACATCGCCATATAACGCGGCGTCTAATGGATTAATCGAACCCTGGCATCGGACACTGAAAGCTGCGATTATGTGTCACTCTCACAATTCTTCCTGCCCCGAAATCCTTCCCACTGTGTTACTGGGATTGTGCACCATCTTTAAGGAAGAGTTACAGGCCTCGTGTGCAGAGTTGCTATACGGAACTACACTGTCCATTCCGGAGGAGTTCATCAGCCTTAGCAGTTCCTCCATCAGCCAGCATGATTTTATTTTTCACCTTCGGGATGTCATGTCATCAATCAGGCCCGTGCACATACATCGTCATGGTGACAGATCAGTTTTCATAAACAACAAGTTGGGTAAACAGACCTACGCTCATGTCAGAAGGGTTTTGTATTCAATTTTCAAAATGCAGTCACCAGATTGAATAAAGTCAAGAATCATGCCAATGACGATTTTATTGGAGAAACTAAGAAATTCGAAGATCATACTATTATTAACAAAGTTGAAAGAATTTAGACTTCTGAGGTTTTTGTTATTGTTATACTCATAAATATCTCCCTTGATAATTATTTCAGATATCCATTCGCGAGGAAGGAAACGCATTTTTCATGTATTTCCCCCCTGTGCCCCGACTGAAGCAAAAACTGACAGTTTAAGAACTGTTTTGAAACGCTCCCATGAAAACGTTCATTTCATACTCATATCAACTATGTTTGATGAATTTTTTTTCAGGGGCTACTCTCCTGTACTGTCATCATCGATTAATAGCCAATTTTTTTCGAATCCTAGAGTTGTTACAAAGCCCTTTTGCTAGGAGC
Source organism: Odontomyia ornata (assembly GCA_963969285.1). NCBI lineage: Eukaryota > Metazoa > Arthropoda > Insecta > Diptera > Stratiomyidae > Odontomyia > Odontomyia ornata. The sequence goes on from OZ017741.1 coordinate 8,242,059, forward strand.
TCTCTCCCGCCTCCTTGATTTGTTTCACTATGGAGAATTAATTGTTGGTACTTAGCTCCAGTCATTCATTAAATTGAATCAAGTGTTCAAAGCATGCACCTTAAACGTTGAAGTTGGGAAAAAATAACTCAAAATTATTCAATCTTCGCATTTAAAACAGCCACTATTTTGTTTTACGATTACTGATACCACTAGCTGAACTGATTCTCAAAGTTATTCATGACACCTATCATTCCTGAAATTTTCATGCAAATCCTAGCAAAACTGTAGTGTCTGAGTCGGTAAAAAGCTCATGTTGTTCCGTAGCCATACAGGTATGTTGCCATAGTCATAAATGCAGTAATACAGGAAAATTCAAACCGCTATAACTTCGCTAAATATGATGCAATCTTTATGAAACTTGTAGGGTTAATCAATCTTATAAACAAACATCTGTGTACTGAATTTCATTGAATTTAAGGGTACCGTTAAGATTTTATTCAAGAAAATATAAAATCAATAAATCATACTATTACTAACAAAGTTGAGTGAATTGCGACTTCTCACGTATTTGTTGTTGTTGTACTCACCAAGCCCTACATTCCTGATTTTTTTCAGATTTTTCGGATCACAGGTGTCCAATCGCGAGGGGGGGGACACAAATTTTTCGTGTATTTCCCCTCCCTGTGCGCCCCTCGAAGCAAACTTTGCCAAACTAAGACCTGTTTTGAAAAGCTCTCATCAAGACCTTTCATTTGATACCCATATCGGCTACCTTCAATGAAATTTTTTTTCGGGGGGTCACTCCCCTACATGGGGAGACCCCCCTTGAATACCTAACAAAATTTTTTAGTAGTTGAACTTTGAAGAGATCACCACTTTACACCTACATACAAAATTTGATGCCTCTAGCTTAAGTAGTTTCCGAGAAAAACTGCTGTGATACACGGACGGACGGACGGACGGACAGACAGACGGACAGACGGACAGACAGGACGCGATTTTAGAAGGGTTTTGTAAAATTATTTTACAAAACCCTAAAAAGCTGAATTATGGGCGTTGATGCCGTTCGCAACCCACTTTCACCACCATATACAGGACCCCATCTTATAGTGCGTCGCCTGTCGAACGTCGTTTACACGATTGAAGTAAATAGCCGACAAGTTAACGTGTCGACGGAGTGCCTCAAATCACATTCATTGAAGCTTCAACAGACGAATATCCTCGCGATCATACATCGGAGCCAATAAGCGTAAATTCGACACCCAACACGTCAGTAGCTACGCAGGCAGCCCGAAGCCAGGCGAGAGCCAAACAGGTTATTCCTGCTCATAAACACTCGCAACCGACCTCGCAGTGATCGCCTCGTGTGCATACGAAGCAGCCCCCAACACCAATCAATACGCAGCAAGCAGGAACAAGAACGTACCCACCAAGCAAAAAGCACATATGTTCGAGGCACCATACAGATCGTGACATTTTACTACCTCACCAATGTCACTCGGGAGGGAGTAGTGTGGTGACGAACGCTTTAGGCATTGTTTGGAGAACGACGCCAACCACATACATCGAAACATATCGTGGGGCAGCCAGGCCGTCAATGTAAAATGCGACGCAGCACACACACACGGAAACTTTATGTGGAAGGCAAGTTGCTAAGAGAAACGAGTTAGTCGATCTTTAGACCTCCAACAAATATAACAAACGCAACGCGAATCTTGTGTTACTTTTATATATCTTAGGAAATAAACGATAGTAAACTCTAATCCGACCGTACTTGCATTATTTCCTAAACCATTTTTTCAATAATAAAATGTTTTCATGTGAGTTTGTCTCATGCAAATTCTTAACTTAATTTATCATGTGAGTGTTATTTACCTCTAATATGATCGGCCTCTTCTCAATATTCAAATAAATTAAAAGAAAATTCGACAATAAAAAGGTCAAAAATAGAATTCAAATTAACTTGCTCATTTCAGTTTTCCACTAAATTCAATATTACTTCCAAGTTGTTCAATTTTACCATGATTATTTTGCTTTGATTTTTATTTTCATCTAATTAATAATAAAAAGCACTCAATAATTGCAAACTATTCGTATTCATCACACTTTCATAATAATAACGCACACACTGATTTAACTATCGTCCATGATGTTTTTTTGTTTTTATGTAATTCCTTTTTAGTTTAATTTTTTGTCGATTTTCTTTGTTTCCATTTTTTAAATCTAATTTTACTTCCAAAAATTACTTTTTTTACGAAACGCACTACAAACTAATTCAATCTTATCAATTTTCTGTTTCATTTTTCGATTATTTCATTTTTCGGCCAAAAATTTTATAATTATTTATACTTGCATTGCATAGTACGGGCATCATTAAAGTATTTGATTTTGTTAATCAATTTTAATTATTGTGGATTTATAAATACAAAATACCAACAGAAATTTTTTTTTAAATTAAAGTAAGTGAACTTATTTTTTTTTTTACTCAAAATTGTCGTTATTTCGACGGTTTCTTTTTAGTTATTTGTTTCAATTTAATATGTGTAAATTAATCGCCTCTACATTACTGTATTATTATGTACAATTTATTTTTTGTAAATAAGTACGGCACTAAATGGCGTTATTTAATTTTCAATTTACTTACTCAATTATGTATTGTTTTGACTTTTTACTTGAATTTTTTTTCATTTGTTTCCTCTTCCTTCGCGCTATAGAATTAATAAATTTTTCAGAAATTTATAAATATTTATATGCATCAAGCTTATATGTTTGAATGAGTTAGATGTGTTAATTTATTTATTTATGATATTTAATTATTAATAAAAAAAGAAAATTTATATTTAAATTATTAAAAATTTTATTCGCTACTTTGTATATCTGCAATATGGCTGCGTATTTTGAAAAAGCAAAATATATCAGCGGAAGCTACAAAATTTGAGTTTAATAAAAAATAAATAAAATTTACGGATTTTATCAAGTATTTTCCAATTTTTACTTCAATTTTATGATGATTCTTGAGTATTTTTACCTTATTTTAATGTTTTTTTTTCAATATCTGTGTGTCATAATAACAATGTGACATAATATGTTAGGATATACAGAATTTGTACATCTTTTTTGATGAAATTGTTAATTTTCTCACTATCTATTAGCCTCTGATGGAAATTATTCTATTAAATTATTATTTTTAACAGCAAAATAACCGTTACCTTTTGAACGCCATTTTGAATCGGAGTAAAATACCGACGCGTACATTTATATTATATTGTGTATTTCTTTCAAATGCAATGCTAAGAATTGAATTTTAATTATAATATCCTTAACAAAGGATATTGGTATTTTTGCGATAACATTTGAGCCAACATATTCCTGAATAGTAGAGCTCCTGCCTTCAATCTTAATTTAAAAAGCTCTACTTATTATTTATATTTAATAAATAGCCTTAAAAGTAAATATCGACCGTAAATACTTTTTTCTGCACCTACAAAAAACAATGTAACGATCTTATGATACAAGAAATTTTTTGTTTCAATTTTTGTTTTTTTATTTATCAGCTATATTTTGTTTTAAATCTTATGACATAGTTTTTATATAATAGTTACAATATAATATTCATATAATAATATATATAATATTTTTTTATAAGAACGATATTGCTACGACTTTATTAAAGGCCTCTTAAATTGTATTTATTGAAATTATCTCTTGTTTTTTTTTTATTTTTATTTTAATATGTATTTATATAGTAGGGATTTAATAAGAAAGGTATAAATATGCTTTTCTACTTAAAGAGAATTTTGATAAGGAGAGAGATGGAGAGAAAGTTAATAATACATTTACGCTTTAATATTATTATTTTTGTTGTCTTGATTTAATTAATAAGTTTCTTGTATTTAAAATTTATTTTCTCCTAATTTATATGCGTACTTTATCGCAACTTAATTTGTCAATAATTGTTTATAAATAAAATAATTTCTAGCATAATTTCTAATAGCAACTTGGCATTGGTATTAATCATATTTTGTATCTTCTTTTTTTTATTTTTTATTTTTTAATTCTATCTTTATATAAATATTTCATAATTACAAATTTAATATAAACAATTTTATTTTCATTTTAAGATTGCTTATTCTTTGGTGTAAGTATAAATGTTCGCAATAAGAATGACGAAAAGGTAATTCATAATGATATTGAACGGAAGGACAACATATTCTTACGAAATGGACGCAAAAAAAACTAGCGGGACATATAAGATACATGGTACAGCGTTCGGTCTAAGGAATAATTGAGTAGGACTATGTGTTCATGAATTTGATGCGATTAAACCTATTGAGTTAGTTATGTTGATAATAAATTATAATTGGTAAGACGCCATTTGCTTCAGTGTAGGGGGGTTGGGGTAATCCGCACTGGTTTAATCAAAAACCGGTTTTTTGGATTGAAAAACCGTTTTTTCTGAGTTTTCTAAATCATGGCTGGTTTTAAATAAACTATTCAAGTCCCAAACTGAACAGTCTGATTTAGACCTTTATCGTGGACGGTTGTTCAGTGCGAATAGAAAACGTATAGTGTAATGATACAGTGAATAAGTGTGTGTGTATGTATGAGTGTACATTGCACCATACAAACAGCGAGCCAATTGAAGCGCAAAAGAGTCAGGTTCAATTCAAGATTCTTGGGTAAGTGTGTTTGTACTCACTTTACTTCGATTTAGTTAGTTTGACGAACGGACAAATACTTTATTATCGGACTCGGGTGATCAACTCTGCTCGGTACAGAACATTTTTAGACAGTGTTAGGCAGAATCGAGGGGACGATGAGACCTGGACATGACCAAACGGACCAGCAAAATGTATTATTTCTCGAGCAGTTTAAAAAATTGCAGAACCAACTAGATCAGGTTCTCAAGGAGCTTCAGTTCACGAGAGAGCAGCTTCAGACCTCTCAACAACAACTGCTGAACGCTCAGGCTGAACTTGCGGAACAACGCACCAAAAATGACGAGCTCTTACTGAAGCTCGTAGAGAAAACGTCGCCCAAAAAGAGTACGAAAAAACGAAGATTATTGAACTCCCCGACTCCCTCGACCAAATCGGCCTCCTCTTCAGAAGAGGAAAAACCAGAAGCGGTGGAATCGGTTTCCGATGAAGAAATGGAGGAGGAACTCTGTGAAGAGGAGGCAGAGGAGGAACCGGAAGAAGGGGCATTTCCAACCCTTCCTCCCCCAAAACCCGCTGTCAGTTTCCCAGAAATGAGGATAATCCCCAAAGCTAAACCTCCGACATCTTCAGTTCCCACCGATCCCTCTCCCACAAAACCAGAACAGGACAACGAACAGAAACGAACTGTAGCGATTGTACTACGTGACCCTGAAAAATGGACGAAATTTTCAAAGACGCTACGTGACAAAAACAAAGTTTATTTCGGCGAAACGTGTATACCTCGGTATACAGATAATACCACAGACTACAACTGACCACCGACAGATGACGAAACTATTGACCGAACTAAAACTTCAATACCATACGTACTATCTGCCGGAAGACAAAAATCTAAACGTGGTCCTCCGTGGACTACATGGCCTCACCTGTGAGGAAATTAAGGAAGACCTCGAACTACAAGGCTTTCACCCATTTGAAGTTTTCTTTATAAAATTACAAAATGGTCCATCAAGACTTGTCAAAGTCCTCCTCCCAAAGGAGGAAACTTCTATCTATAATATAATCGCGGTTTGCCATCTGATCTGCAAGGTGGAAGCTTTGAAACCTAGAAAAGGTCTATCGATGTGTCACAACTGCCAACAATTTGGTCATTCCTCGGGCAATTGTCATGCACAGGCCCGGTGCGTTAAATGTGATGGCATGCATCACCACAAAGAATGTGTCAAGGCGAAAGATGACACACCGAAATGTGTCAACTTTAAAGGAGAGCATCCGGCCAACTATGGGGGTTGCCCAAAAAATCCCAATAATATGAGGTAGACGTTTGCACAGATGGCTGCACAGAAAATCCCCAACACAAACACAAGCCTTCCCACAACCGCAAAAACGAACAACATCTCAACACCAACAGATAAAACAAAATTCACCAAAAAACAACCACAAACAACACACAACACTTTCACTCTACCAGACATGGGACAATTCTTCGCCTCAATGCAATCTCAGTTTCAGCTGATGATGCAAGAAATGATGGCGAAAATGTAACAGGAAATGTTCTCTGCCCAAAACATGACACCAAACACAAATAAACGATAATGGATCCAGTGAATCACATTTCCATGCTCACGTGGAATGCAAATTCCTTGCTTCCGAAGGTTGGAGAGTTTAAACAATTTATACTAGATTATAAATTTGATATTATACTGCTCCAAGAAACCTTCCTGAAGCCTGGGATTCGTCTCCACATCCCCAACTACATGCTGTACAGAAACGACAGAATGACTGGTAGGGGAGGTGGAACATCCATTCTCGTGAGAAGAAATGTGAATCACCACACGATTACAACATCACAAATGCAACGAGCAGAAGCCACCACCATTAAAGTGCAAATGCCTGCCTTCGAATTTATCGTGATTTCTTTGTACAACCCCCCCCCCCCCAACAACAAACACCTAGCCCAAGACCTTGCTTCTCTCTTCAGCCTCGAAGGCCCAGTCCTGGTGTGACTTCTATGCATATCATCAACAATGGGGAGCTGTGAGAAGAAATCAAGCAGGGACTGTGCTAAGTAGATTCATCAAAAACATTGAAGGTAGCCTGCATATCCCCGATGAACCAACCCACTTTGGCCGAACATCTAACAACATTCTGGATATTAGAGTCTCTCGAGAATTCCACCAAAATATAAGAATCAGGGTCCTCAATGAGTTCTCCTCAGACCACCAACCAGTTCACTTCTTAATAGAGGACGTTTTTATAGACGAACCTTTAAAGTTAAGAAGCTCATAAATTGGAAGACTTTCCAAGACTCACTGGCAAACGAAAGTTTCACCCAAGAATTAAACACAGCTAGCGACGTCGAAAAAGTTATTCAAGAAATAACAGAGAAGATTAAACAGGCAAAGGAGGGGCACACAGTCACAACTTCGGCAAGGGAACACAACCCCTATGAACTCCCTCAGGATATAAAAAACTTGATAAGGAGGAAGAACCAAGCCCGGAGAAGAGCCAGGAGCACGGGTGATCCTAGACTTAGAACGAAAGCCAACCAATTAACAAACAAGATCCGAAATCAAATCCACGAATTTCGTAACGAGCAATGGGAGAGCTTCTTACAGAGCCTAGAGCCTGGCGAGAATGCCTTTTGGAGGACTACTAAATATTTTCGAACGAAAAACAAGGTAGTTGTGCCACCAATCCATGGACCAAATGGCCTGAATTTCGACAATGCGGGTAAGGCGGAAGCCTTTGCAGACACACTAGAACTTCAGTTCCGCGAAAATATCTTTCAAGAGGAGGACATTGACGAAGAAGACCAAATTTTAAATAAAGTTCGCGAGATAACACACACGCTAATTCAGGCAGATAGTACACTAGAACCAATCAACTTAGAAGAGATAAAAGACCTTATACTAAGACTCAACAAACGTAAAGCACCTGGTTTTGATACACTGACAAACACGACGCTTAAATGGCTACCTGACAACCTGCTACTGACAATCACCGACGTCACTAACGCAATCTTCCGTTTGCGGAGATACCCCAAAATATGGAAGTCGGCAGTAGTAATAGTTATCCCCAAACCAGGGAAGGACCTTACTTTTCCACAGAATTAGAGGCCAATCAGTCTCCTCTCATCTCTTTCCAAAATAGCTGAAAGAGCTATTCTTAAAAAACTACAAAATAATATACGAGTAAACAAACTCTTCCTGACGAACAATTCGGATTCAGAACAGCTCATTTCACAGAACTCCAGCTAACAAGAGTGGTCCAACATATAAGAAACAGGATGAACCGCAGGAAGTCAACGGGCTTAGTTATGTTCGACATAGCGAAAGTCTTTGACAAAGTCTGGCATGCATGACTTTTCTTTAAGATGCATGAACTCAAAATACCACTCGCGTTAACACAAATAATACATTCATTCCTACAAGACAGACCTTTCCGTGTCAAAATCGACAACTTCTTCTCAAACCTGCGACCAATTCTAGCTGGAGTTCCCCAAGGATCACCTATTTCACCAGTCCTTTACTGCCTATACACTTCTGACTTACCCAGCCTTCCCAGCAATGTTCAAGTTTCCCTATATGCTGATGATACATGTATATACCATTCAGCTCGTCAAGCAGAAGTTATCACCTTAAAACTGCAACAATCCATTAATACTTTCTTGGAATACTTCCGCAAATGGAAGATCAAACTAAATAACGACAAGACGCAGGCAATCTTTATCTCAAGACGAAGACATCAACAACATCCAACTTTACAAATAAATTCAGACATTATACCCTGGAACAGAACGGCAAAATACCTCGGACTAACCCTGGACCATAAACTGACATGGAATGACCACATACGAATAAAACGATAGCACTGCATTGGTATCCTATCCTCATTAAACCCTATCCTAAAACATAACCGGCTCAATATTAAAAATAATTTGCTCATATATAAGCAAATAATACACCCGACTTTACTCTATGGATGCATCGCATTCTGCCAGACATCAAAGACCAACAAGAAAACCCTCCAGTCACTGCAAAACAGGGCCATAAGATGGATCTTCCAAATCCCACGGTATATTAGAAGCACAGACATTTACAAAGACCTACGAATCGAGACTATTGACAAATATACCGTGCTTTAAAACTGTTTGACAAAATAAACGAACACTCTAATAAAACCTTGGGATTTCTTAAGCTCTCTGATAGGGCACGAGTGACATACCCGAGCCTCCGATCTATATTAGACAGTACAGAAACTAGCTCGCAATCATAGGTAATAGTGAGTGCATAAGCACTCGCAGACAGGAATGGAGTAAAAGTGCTCAATCACACTAGCTCCAAGGACCCCCCCCCCCAACTCCAGGCCAAACTGAACTTTCCAAGCAGATGAAGGCATCTACCTAGATTGCAGTTCTGTCAGTTTGTAGAAGAAAAGAGAGACCTCAAAACAGTGTAGGATTAAGTTGGACAAGCTCGAGAAAGCATGGCATACTATGAATGAAGTGGCTACGTTACGGTTATCGAAGACAACAAAAAACACCCAGGTTTCACAAAGATCCCTGTGGTGATATTAAAATTCTATACCAAGACTTCAAAGAAGAGATAACTCAAAAATTCAAGGCGTTACACACATCGAAACATGAACCCTCCGAAGACGATAGGCAGGAGCGTAGAACAGCAGTTGGCAGCGACACCGAATTTAAAGCACACCATATCGTAAGGAAATGAATGATGGATGAAGCAGCTATACAAGCAGTGATAGTAGAATCATTCCAGAAGACCAACCAGCAGAGTACTATACTATGAAACAAAGATTCAAAAGTGGCTATCAACGTGATAGCATGTTTTTTAGCCCGATGGAGACCAGCGTTTCTTCGAGGATGAAAGGCAATCCTCAGGAGTTGCCACTGTCCATCATCCACGGGGCAGATCGACAGCATATTTTGCTGGCACCAGCCTTCTTATGCTGGAAACGCTGGTATCCAACGGGTCAAGAAAACGCTCTATCATAATGATAGCCAGGTAAAGAACAAGTGGGTTCTTCACTTAGGATACTAGCACCTTTGTGCTATTTCACTTTTGAGTTGATAATAACAATCTATTGTGAAAGCTTTTAGTTTGATATATGTTCCATGTTGGGCATATTCCCACATGCATAAAAAGGGTCCAATTTAACCTCGCGATCATGCGGTCGAGCTGGCTCATGGATGATGAACTGTAGCAGCTTCTGAGGAGTATCCGTTATCCTCGACAAAACCGCAAAGATTCAAAGATTGAGAGATTGGGACAGCATTCAGAAAGACTACTAAGAAGCTCAGAGTAGTTTTCGATGCCTCCTTCAAAACATCTACGAACATCTCGCTGAACGCTTTCCTCTATACTCAACCGACCATCCAAGACGATATACTCGTATTTGCGATAGTGCTCCGTTTTCGACTACTCTGATATGTTTTCACTGCGGACATACAAAAAATGTATCGGCAGATAGTATTGCCTCCCGAGAACCACAAATATCAGCTGGTGATCTGGAGAAATGACTCAAATCAGTCACTGCGTTTCTACCGATTGAATACCGTGTGTGGCAACCAAATGCTTGCAAAAACTCGCCCAAGATGAAAATCATCGATAACCCCTTGTTGCTGACATACTTCAACGTGACTCTTACGTTGATGATGTCATGACGAGATCTAATAGCTTGACCAAAACAGTTTAAATGCAAGTCGAATTAATAAAGGTTCTGGCAGGCGCTGGAGTGAAGCTTCGACAGTGGTGTGCCAACCATCCTTGACTACTGCAGAATATTGCTCCAGACGATGAGGTCCAACTGGATTTTAAAAGCCATTCCAAACGATGCAAGAATTACCAAGCGAACGATAGCCTCCGACATTCCATGGATGTTTCAACCCTTGGGCATCATGGGCCCCGTAATAATCACCGCCAACCTGTTTCTTCAGGATATTCGGCGTTTAAAGTTATATTGGGATGCTACTTTGCCAGAAACGATGTACACTAGATGGTCTCAATTTCGTAGGAGCCTGTTAACATTACAGAAAACACAGTTTCTTAGACATGTGTTCGCCAAGGAAGCACCCAAGGAGATGTAGTTTCATATATTTTGTGACACCTCTGAAAAGGCGTATGGTGCTGCTGTGCATATACGATCTACCTTAAAGGATGGAAGGATCATTGTGCGTCTCTTATGTGCAAAATACGGGTGGCCCAAATGCACGTGATAACTATTCCCCGCTTGGAACTCTGTCCTGCTAAATTGGGCGCAGAGCTAGCTCAAAGAGTTGACTACCCTGCATTTAGAAGAGGTCTTACATATATCCTGGGCCGACTCAGAAATTGTGCTTGCACGGATCAACTCAAGCGCTTCCTCATACAACACTTTTGTTGCCAACCGAGTCTCAACAATTCAGTCATTATCGATTCCGGAACAATGCCATCACGTGGATTCAAAAAGGAATCCAGCCGACATTTTATCACGCGGCATTGCACCTGCAGAGTTAGCTGGATGTAATACTTGGTTGTATGGACCACGCTTTCTGCATAGAACGGAATCACTGTGGCCACCGGAATATGTGAAGAGATCATCGAATGATTTAGAGAAGAAAAAAGAAAGGGATACTATGGCCGCCACGGTGATTGCTTTGACCGACTTTATCGTGCTATACAACATGGAAACTCTTTCTAAAAACTACAACGAATCATTGCGTATATACTGAGGTTCGTGGATCGCATTAGTCAAAGGCCGTGGGCCACTACACTGTTACCGAAATCATTCTCCAGTCAAGAATTAGCCAGAGCACTCGAGGTTACCGTGAAACATGTTCAGGAGGATGAATTTCGGGACATTATAAAAGACTTGGAGCATGCAAGGGAACTCAACAAAAACAATCAGTTGGTTAGTCTAGCACCGTTCCTCGACGAAAAATGTATATTTTACGTTGTAGGTAGATTCGACGCATCAAACATATCTTATGATGCCAAACATCCTATGGTGCTACCATAGAGAAACCCGTTAACAAAGTTACTGATGACTGATTTTCACCAAGACAAATGCCATCTAGGCCCCCAAGCACTGCTTGCAACAACAAGACAGCGCTTTTGGCAAATAAAAGTGAACCCATTAGCATGATCTATTGTCCAGAGATGTATACGATGCTCTCGCGTGAACCCACAGCTGCTTTCTCAGCTCATGGGGAACTTGCCACGCCCCTTCGTTAATGCAGGAGTTGATTTCTGCGGACCGATTATGATCCATTATCATAGCAGAGGATCTCGACCACAAAATGGCTATATCGACATATTTTGTACATCTGGAGCTGGTAAGTGACCTCAGCACTGAGGCATTCGTCGGCTCTCTTAAGCGATTTATTGGCAGACGAGGTAATTGCGAAATTCTCTACCTTGACACAGTCACCAATTTTGTGTGAGCCCATAATCAGCTTAAGGAGCTATCCACGTCTTTGCATTTTGAGCAGGCTCAAGCGAAGATAGCAAATGTATGCAACAATAGGAGCATAGATTTCCATTTTATACCACCTCGTGCCCCACACTTGGCAGGGCTGTGAGAAGCCACAGTTAAATCGGCAAAGTACCAGTTGCTCAGAGAATCTTCAGCAACAACCCTAACATATGAAGAGCTACAAACGCTTGTAGTGGAAACTGAGGCAATTCTAAATACTAGGCCGTTAACACCAATGACCTTACAGTGCTAATGCCAGGACATTTTCTCATAGCTATTGTGGATGTTGTGTCCAAGCCAGCAAACGTCAGACTAGATAACAGATGGAAAACTGTGAGCAGTATCAAAGAAGAGTTTTGGCGTCGCTGGGCTGAAGTATTTCTAAATCAATTGCAGCACCGTTTGAAGTGGAAGCAGATCAGTCAAATTGCTCAACTGGGTACAGTTGTCATTATTAAAGAAGACAATATGCCAGAAATGAAGTGGCCTCTTGGGAGAATTTCGCAAGTTTACCAAGGCAATGATGGCTTTGTTCATGTGGTTGACGTTAAAACACCATCAGGAATACTACCCATTCATAAACTTGCGCCATTGCCAATAGAAGAAAGCACGTTCATGACCGGGGGCGAAGCCGAAGAAGCGGTGAGCGTGAAGGAGGGAACCAACTCTAAGAAGCAACCGTTGGAAAAAGAACCAGAACCAGGTTGTTCAACCAATTCCTCAAGAAAACACAAAAAGACGACGAGAGGAACATCGATTGTTTCTTTATTGTTGGCCTGTTTACTGGTTCCGCTGGGAAACCCTGAACTAGTTACAATTTCAACTATCGGACCTTAACCAGGCCTACGCTTCCAGTCATTGGGTAGTTCGTACCTAGCCACAAGTGAATGGCGACTGCCGATATATTATGACTACGTATCATATTTGTCAGAAGTTTCGACTTTGGGGAGTGGTACAAATATGCTGCAGGAGCCTTGCAATCGTGAATTCAAAAGTAACTGTCTCACGCTGGTGGACCATTTTGCCCATCTATGAAATGAACTCGTGAACATCAATCAATTATTGAAGGTCAGAAATAAAAGACGAGCCTTCAACATAGTTGGCAATGTGGCCAAATCTCTATTTGGTGTGCTCGATGAGGAATATGCTAATCAGATGTCACAGACAGTAAAGGGCTTGAAAAGAAATCAAGAAAAATTGTACTTGCTGCCAAAAAAAACCAATCATACATCATTGATTCTACCTTGAACATTATTGGGAAAAGTGAGCAGACTTCTCAACGAAGGTTTTAACGATAAAAGAGCGGTTGGATCGATTAGCCAACAAAGCAAGAGGTCCTGCCAGTGAAGATAGTCGAATTTCATCACACTCTCGTTTCAAATGACATTGACTATCATGAATTTGCAACGAATTCATGCCTTCATCGTAAGCATCATCATTGACACACAACATGGAAATTTTAATCCACTGCTGTTGTCCCAGAGACAATTAAGCGTGGAAGTTGCCAATATCAAAGAGCATCTACATGAGACCCTACGCCTTCCAATAGCACATGAAAATTTCTTGCAATTATTCAGGATATCATCAATCAGTGCAAGATCGACCGAAGATCTGGTTATTTTCGAATTGTCACATTTGGCCTCGTCATGCTCTATCCTATACCAATAGTAAACCACAATCGGCTAATGGAGCTACATCCCAATTCACGATATCATATTATCAGCTCGCATCGTGATATGTATTATCCACTCACAGAAACCAACCGTTCACATTTGTAAGCAGTCTCATCCATTGTATCACAAGGAATCCCACATAAGTATTAGTGAAGTTACGCTCCCAAAAGACATCCCATCCGCAGTCAAATACAATTTAACTGAACTTAAAACATCCTCGCTATGGAGCCAAATTCTATTTATGAATGAGTGGATTTAGGCTCACAAATCGTTTGGTGGTCCACATTGTCTGCGCTGGTAATACTTCAACAAGGGTCTTGCAAGGTTCAGAGATTCTCAAACGTGACTCAGATTGCACTCCCAAATCTGACACTGTGACCATCCAAGCACGCCGTATTTACATGAGTAAGATTGGAACTTCCTATACAAGGATCCATAAACCTAACGAGAATACCGTATCGAAACTTCGGAGCATTACCAAACATATGCTGCAGATCTGGAAGCTTTGAAGGGACAACTCCATGTGCATGATTTGTCTATCCCTAATCAAATCAACACGCATGATATCCATCAATACACGATTGCATACATCAACCTTATTTTGATAATTTCACTGGGAAGTTATCCCAGCTGCAAACTACGCAACTATCGGGATATACCTCCAGCTCAACGGCCAATTTCACGACCAAGAAAGCACAGTGTGCCAAGCACCCAAGAAGCAATGTGAACGGACCGTTCAACGTGGGGGAGGATGTACGAATTCGTATCAGCCGACAACTATATTTTTTCTGATTCATTAACTTCTTATGTATCAGCAAAATGTTTAACATACATCATTATGTTCGCATTAACAAAATGGTCCCTGAAACCCATGTGGGGACTATCGTTGACTAAATGCTCAGACTATTCCAGACCGCTACCTTCACCTCTCATCTTTGATTTTGGGCAACAATTATCTAGCTGCCCCATATTTTCAACTTAGATCTTGCTATAACCTGAGTAGAAATTGGTTTAGGCATGCCTAAACAAGCATTAGAGCCTAATGCGGAGACAGCGGGGCTTGCCTATGCGGGCCTTATGAGGGGCCAACGGACATGCCTAATCTTGTTAAGTTTAGGAAAACCCCATTAGGCACTAATACCGAACGTAACACACTACCCCATCAATTCCTAAACACAACGTCTTTAGGACGGCACCGATGGGGTTTTCCGCATTAGGGCCTAATAAGATTTTCGCGAAAAATTCCTAAACAGAAAAACCATTGTTGTGAAAAATGTAAACATGACTAAAATTTCTTAGTTACAACTTAGCATTTTACGAACATTCAACAAGACGATAGTTTTACGAACACTCGCCAAAAACGATAGTTTTACGATCATTTGTCAAAAACAATAGTTTTACTAACATCCCTCAAAAAAATAGTTTTACGAACATTCGTCAAAAACGAAGGTTTTACGAACAATCGTCAAAAATCTAGTTTTACGAACATTCGCCAAAAACGATAGTATTACGAACACTCGTCAAAAAGAATAGTTTAATGATAGTTTTGCGAAAGTTTTACGATGGTTCTGCGATAGTTTTACGATAGATATACAATACTTTTACGATGGTGTTGTAATCGTTTTACGATAATTTTAATTATGTTACTATCGTTTCATGACAATTTTATGATAGTTTTATAATCGTTTTATGGCTTGCTAACAAAAAATCCGTTTCCTGTAAAACCACATATCAACATATCCAACCAGCTGGCTTCCATCTTCAGTGTTTCATAGAAAACTTGAACCCTTGCAGTTTAAGAGCCCATCGGACTAGACGTCCATGTATCAGCTATAGTAGTGAAGCGTGGTCTGTGATGATTTCAAACTGGTGGCCTTCGATGCACACCCGGAATTTCTTCATAGCAATCACCGCTGCCAAACATTCTTGCTCTGATACGGGGTAGTTCCTTTGAGCCGAGTTCAGCTTATTGGACATGAAAGCAATGGGAGCTCGGCTCTTCGGTCAATTGTACAAGCACGGCTCCCACTCCATATTGACTTGCATCACAATGGATGGAGAAGGGTTTCTGAAAGTCGGGGCTGTGCAAGACTGGAGCAGATGTTAAAACTTGTTCTAGCTCTTCAAATACCTTTCGGCTGAGCTCGGTCCAAATGAACGTCCCTTTCCGGAGTGCATCCGACAGAGGCGCTGAAACTGTTGCATAATTCCGAACGAACCTCCGGTACCAACCACATGCTCCAAAGAAACGTCGTAGCTGCTTAACGGTTTTCGGTAAGGGAAACTCTTCAATCGCCCGAGTTTTGTCCGGATCCGTTTTGGTGGTATCATGTCCAATGACATGTCCTACGTATCGAACTTCGTTCATTACAACCATTCTTTTCTGGACATTGATGGTGAACCCCGCCTTATTGATATGCAGGGCACCTTCTTGCAGGAGTAGGAGGTATTGGTCAAACGTTTCCATGATGAGTAGAAGATCATCCAGGTACACGAACACTTGATGTTTCAGATGGGGTAGAATTACTTTGTCCGTCAGCCGGGTCATCATTTGCGGAGCATTACACAGGCCAAAAGGAATTGTGAACTGGTGTAATGGTCGCCTGGATATTGTAAATGCGGTCTTATCCCTAGACCCTTCATCGAGTGGAATTTGCCAGAATGCATCTTTTAGGTCGAGACTTGTAATGGCAGTCTCCCCAATATTTCACCGATGAGCGGAAGAGGGTAAGCGTCTTTGATGCTCAATGCATTAACTTTCCGGGCATCTAGACAAATACAGACTTTACCTGGCTTCACCACCAAGGTCACCGGCGAGAACCAGGCACTTTGGGACTCCTCTTTAACCCCCAACTCGAGCATCCTGTCCAACTCTGCGTACACTAGCTTTTCCATGGCCGGTGTGATGGCATAGTGTCTTTACTTTATTGGCTTACTATCGCCAACATCAATGACATGTGAGACCAGAGTGGTGCGGCCAAGACCTTGCGTAGCGTAAGACGGAAATGCAGCGATGGATGCTTCCAGACGTCATCGTTGGTTAGGTGTTAATTTGTGCCTATCGGGTATAGAAGCAGTTCGTTGACATATCTAGCGTTTAAGGGTGAGTCGGTGAATAAGTTTGGGACCAAACCAAATTAAAGGACGAAATCGACGCCAAGGTACACGTTCTGAGTCAGTGACGGGATAGTGTAGAAAGTAATATTCTTCGTTTGACCTCTGAATGTCGCGGGAGTTTTTAACCTACCCTGGATAGGATGTTTCGTGCCATCTACTGTCCTGATTTCAGAGTGCCAAGGGTTTACCGCCGTAGGGTCTTGATGGAGTACCTTTCAGCCGAGGCTCGAGACAAGGCAGCTAATACTTGCACCCGTGTCAATCAGTGTGAAAGCGATTTTGCCCAACACTTTGATTGGTACGTAAGGTCGAGTGTCATTCTCAGAAACCTCTAAGATGTTACATACGTTTAAACTTTGGCGACAGATGCGCACTCTCCTGCGGAAGCTCCTCCAACGACGAGTTGACCACTTAGTCTTGTGCTGGCGTGGGGTGACCTCTTCTACGGCAAAAATCCTCTCCCGTGCAGCAATAAACTCCTGCAGCCTAATATGGCATGGCTTCAATACACGAGTCTGTAGCTGTCGGGGTTCTTCAGGCATTACCTGACGTGATTGCTTCGACAATGTCTTTGGAGAGGCCTCCGGAGAAGAGGCGGCATCTGCTGCATCGTGGACCAGCAAAACTATCGTGGTGCCTGTATCTAGTGGGTTTACTGGCGAGGAACTTGTCGCGGCGGAACTGTCAATAGACGGTACAGAGTGGTGCTCCGTTACTTGGTCTATCGCGGTGCTGCTGGCTGTTGTGAGCACTCGTTAGCAAGTTTTTTTGATCTCTTGCAATTGCTACAATCTGGCGCATGTGTATGTATGGAGACAAAAGATGTTAGCCTCTGTGTGGCATGCGGTAAAATGGTGTCCCATCTGCCGCCAGTTCTAACACCTACGAGCCAGTTCGTGTGTTTGGGTTTGATGTTGTTTGTCTAGTGCTGAGACAAGCTGGCATGGGTAGAGTGGTCTTCCGCTCGCGTGCTCTTTTATGACATAGGGTTATGTGATTTCATTGCATAACGCTATGTATTCCTCATTTGAGGGAAAAAGTCATGCAAATTATGATTGTATGCGTTTTTCATTCAAATAGGAAATGCATGGTGACGTCTACGTTCGGATATTGATCCAGTTGGGAGGGTGCGAGGAGGCATCGCTACCATCTGGATGACCCACTCTTATTTGTCTTATAAGTAATGACAAAGTCCTCTTAAGCCCGTCTGATTTCCCCAGGCCCAGTTTACCTTCTGGGTCAGCAATATTTTTTGACCTTAGTAGACTACCTCCTTCTCGACTTCGGTCGACATTTCTTTGACCCCGAAATTCGTGGATGCGAAATTCTCTTGTAGTGGGTCCTTGTGCTGGGGAAAAGAACCCACCCCACGGCACCACAACGCTAGCATTCATGCGCCTCCAGACATGGATAATCTCGGCGGATCTCAACATCCTCTTCCCCTGAGGCAGCAGACCATCACGGCAGTCCTGTACGGACACTGAGCAACCTTTTTTTCAGTACAAACGTTAAAGACAAGCACGGAGCTCTGAATGGAAGTTCAAGCGGCTATTAAGACAGAAGTAGAACAGACGATTAGGCATCAAGCCCGGCGCAAAAGAAATAATCGGTTTGATGACGAGTACCAGAATGCGTTAGACAAAAAGAATAAGGTGTACAAGGAATATGTAGGTAGGAAAACCAGGACGAAGACAGAACACTGTGAGAACCTCAGAAGGCTAGCGATTAAGATAATTAGAATAAAAAAAAAAAAAAAATGGCGACCAATTCAGAAATATAGATGTAAGTTGTAGTGAATAGGGTAAGTATACAAGTCCGTAAAGGACTGCAGCGATGGTCTGCTGCCTCGGCGGAGGAAGATGTTGATATCCGCCGAGGCAGCGCACCATCGCTGCAGTCCTTTACGGACTTGTATACTTACCCTATTCACTACAAAATGGCGCCCAACGTGGGACGGAAAAGTTAATGTCAATAAGCTGTGATCGTGAAGGCTAATCGCTGGCTTTAGGGAGAATGTGCGTGCAATGTACGGATACGGACGAACGTCGACTTACACAGTTCTCCCTGTACAGTTACTCAATTTGCCATTATTCGCTCGGGAAATCCCTACGACAAAATTTTTTCTGCATTCTGCCAAATAGACTCAATTATTTATTAATAGTGGTGAGGTGTTTTGGTGGATGTAACAATTGTCAACATATTTTATAGGTAGCAAAGGAACACATTCGTTTATAATTTGTGAATTTCGCCAGTTTTTCTTTCATCCCGAAGTGTCTTTGTATTGTGCTTTATACAGACGACAGTCATCATTCTCTAAGCAACCGTTGTCTACTTCCTAAAATTGTGTTTATCTAATGTTTCCTTGTGAAAAAATTGTTATTTGAGACTCCAGTGTTTGGCCGAGGAGCAAAACGGAAAATCAAGGATACTTTCAAGAGAAGCAATTTAGAAAATGAAAACTTAATTAATAACTTCGAAATTTGATTGAAAGTCCGGTTGCGTTTGTAGTGGGTCCTTGTGCTGGGGGAACGAACCCACCCCACGACACCGCAATGCTAGCCTGCCAGTGCATTCACGCGTCCCCAGACAAGGGCATTCTCGGCGGATATCAACATCTTCCCCCGCCAAGGCAGCAGACCATCGCTGCAGTCCTTTACGGACTTTTATACTTACCCTATTCACTACAAAATGGCGCCCAACGTGGGGCGTGAATAGGGTAAGTATACAAGTCCGTAAAGGACTGCAGCCATGGTCTGCTGCCTCGGCGGTGGGGCGCCATTTTGTGGTGAATAGGGTAAGTATAAAAGTCCGTAAAGGACTGCAGCGATGGTCTGCCGCCTCGGCGGAGGAAGATGTTGATATCCGCCAAGAATGCCCTTGTAGTGGGTTCTTGTGCTGGGGGAACGAACCCGCCCCACGACACCGCAATGCTAGTCTGCCAGCGCATTTACGCGACCCTAGACAAGGGCATTCTCGGCGGATATCAACATCTTCCTCCGCCGAAGCAGCAGACCATCGCTGCAGTCCCTTACGGACTTTTATACTTACCCTATTCACTACAAAGTCTAGCGAGCAACAGCACAGGAAAAGCATACAAAGTAATGAAAAGACTGAAACGTGGTTATCAGCCCGAAACCACTCTCTGTCGTGATAACATCGGCAATATCATCGCTGATAAAACCAAGATTAAGAAAAGATGGGCATCATAATTTAAGTACCTCCTTAATCCTCCATACAGCTCCAGAACATCGGAGCCTATAGATGTCTGCGGAGAGCTTCCGTTGGCCTCACCAAATCTGGATGAAGCCCAAAAGAATAAGGTAACACCGGGTGGAGCCAATCAATTATATTCCCTATCCACAAAAAAAATGACAAGCTGCAGTTTGAAAATTATAGAGGCATATCACTACTTTGTACGGCGTACAAAATATTTTCTAAAATCTTAGAAAATAAAATCGGATCATATCACAACAGTATTATTGGAGAGGATCAAGGTCTTTTTTGAAGCGAATTGATCGACAATAGACCAATTCATCCTACGTCTAGCACTCGTTGCGTGTAGAAGTGTTTTTAATTCGCTCCTGTCAAAAATTTTTATAAATTAAAATAATTTTTAAAAAAACGTCAATTAGAAAGTAATTTTAGAAAAAAACTTATAAAACTTAAAAACTTATCAATTTACCGAGTATCTGGATTTTACCTGAGAGAAAGTTTCAAAAAAGAAGAAATGTTTTTTCACCGGGGGGATGGAGGAGCCCGACGGCTTCCCACCGCTGGGGGACCCAGAGCCAGGCATTTCGAAAATTACAAACGATAAAATCATCAAGCGGAAAAATGAACAAGACAACTGTGAGCATGGAAAGCGTATTACGCTTTCAAGCGAAGATTATGAAAAAGTAACCAGGGAAAACGCAAGGGTTACGAAACAAAACGACGAATTGAAACTCCATATACAGAGTTTGGAAGATATGGTCTGGACGT
The DNA here is from genome assembly GCA_963969285.1 of Odontomyia ornata. Lineage (NCBI taxonomy): Eukaryota > Metazoa > Arthropoda > Insecta > Diptera > Stratiomyidae > Odontomyia > Odontomyia ornata. Next base: position 8,262,949 of record OZ017741.1, read on the forward strand.
TATCAAATGGGAGCAAACCAAAAGTGAAGCCACAGAATACGTCCGGCAAAGAAGAACCGATATTAACTAAGAAGAATGAAAAAAAGGAAACAACAACAACAAGCAAGACCAACGAGAAAGCAGTACCATCACAGAAGATTCAAACATATAAAACAAAATCGCAAGATACGAGCAAGCCATCAATCCATGATGCTGAAAATATCCTGAGCGCAGGAGGAGCGAACGACAGCGCCAATTATTATGCGGTGCTGTCTGCAATGAACGAAGAAATGGACATCGAGATGGAAAGCAATGATATCATAGGTAATATTGATGGTAGTAATAATTTCATTCAATATTTAAAATTAAAAAATAAGGAAAAGGAGAAGAAGCCAACCGGTGTGTCTGCTGGTTCTCCTAATAAAATTAATAAGGTAAATGAGAAAGTTCCTCCAATTAACGTTTTTGGGCAGCGTGGAGGAGATATGGTTCGGTTATTGGCAGCCGAACATAAAATCGATAACTTTGAAGTTAAGAGAGTGACCGCTGATAAACTCACGATCAAGACAAAGACACTGGCTGATTTCAAACTGGCGAAACATGCTCTTAATAGTGTCAAAGCTCCCCACTTCACATATACGCCAAAGGCGGAAAAAAATCAGACCTTCCTGTTGAAGGGCTTGGACTGTGGAGAGAATACAGTTGATCAGCTGTTAAGTTCATCTGTGTGAAAAATTTTGCTACAAGGAGATCAACTGTCAAAGGTAAAATATTACCATTTTATTTGGTCCAAATTTCCAACGACAGCAGTCCAAGTGCCCTCCAACAGGTAAGGTACTTGAACTTTAGAGTTGTGAAGTGGGAATGCCTGTAAAAAAACTGAGGTCAACCAGTGTTATAGGTGTCAAAGATTCGGTCATTCGGCTGCCAATTGTGCAATGCACTATCGCTGTGTTAAGTGCAAAGATATTCACGCCCCGGTGAATGCAAATTGGCTCAGATGGCGCCAAAAGAAAAATTGCATTGTGTTAATTGCGGTATATTTGGTCATCAAGCATCATATCGATGCCCTCGGTATCAAGATGCAAGAGCTAAATTTTCCCCAAAGCAAACCAGAGTAAATCACAATTTGTTACCTCCCAACTTCGTTAAACCCGGGGTATCATTTGCACTTGCTGCCAGAGGAAAAGCAGACAACAATGTAAATTAAATAAATAATGTAAGTGGCAATAATGAGCTGCTTCTTAAAATCTACCGGCAACTTGAATCTCTTTCAGATAGAATTAATAAACAAGACCAAAAAATAAATTTCGTTTTTCAACGTTTAGGCCAACATGCTTCAAAATAGTTTGTCATCCAGTCACATTCCCATGGATAGGATTCGTCTCATCTCGATCAACGTCAACTCCATTGTTACTATACATCGGCCTGATTATCTTGTTGAATTCATTGTTAAGCAAAAGCCTGACATCATGCTTCTCACCGAAACCCACCTCAATTCATGGCACTCCATGACATTCAAGGATTTTGAATTCGTAAGAAACGATAGGGTAATAGGTGATGGGGTGGCACCGGTATATTGGTTCGAAGACCCTATTGTTTCCAAAATATTGGAAAAGTCGAATTCAAAAGCTTTGAATCTCTTGAAGTGTCCGTTATCAAAATTTCACTGACAGGCGGGGATAACCTCTTCGTTATCTCTGCCTATGCAACTGGTGGAACTGTGCTCAAGCTCAAGGAGGAACTCAATTCCTTGTTTGAAATACTCGAATTGAACAGGCTGCATAATTATTATATTCTTGCTGGTGACCTGAACGCCAAGCATACATCATGGCTGAACGCCACCAATAATCCAAGAGGTGTATTCCTGAAATCGTGGATAACAGAGAACTAAATTGAATACAGGTGCAATCTTTATGGGTCGGAGTTCCCAAACTACCCTAGGACAAATTCATATTTGGACCTCTGCATTGCTGATGCAAGGCTCGAATTCAACTTTAATAGTCCTCAAAGGAAACTGCAGGTGCTTCCTTATGATAGTGACCATAACGCAATCGTAATGGAAATCAATCATCAAAGGGATGATTTCTTCCTCATTCCAGTTCAACATGAAAATCATCGGTTGAATTTCAAAAAAACAGACTGGGGAAAGTTTCAAAAGAAGTTTAATCGAGAGTACCAGAAGCAACGTCCCCCTTCTGATGGTGGCAACTCTTGCTCAATGGTTCCTAATCACAGGAATCTTACTTACGATGAAATCGATCTCTATTTGTCGATGCTGGAGAAGCTGACGTTGAAAGCGATTGAGAAAGTAGTTCCCAAGATTAAACATCGAAACAATATGGAAGGATATGAAACACCGACCATCGCAAGGTTGAAAAGATTGAAAAGCCTTCTTCTCACACGCGTCAACAATATTAATCGACGATTTTTGGACTACAACCATCCCTCGTTGGAAATAAGAAATCATTTGGTACTGATGGTATTCTAAATGTAGTTCTCCGACATTTGCCTGAGGTTGCTATTATTGCATATTGTTCAACAACATGTTGAGCAATTCATATTTCCCAAATGAGTGAAAAAGGCTAAGGTTTTTTCCGATCTTGAAGAAAGGGAAAGAATCTTCGTGCCCGAAAAGCGATCGCCCAATCAGCTTGCTGCCTAAGATCAGCAAGGTGTTTGAAGTGATACTCAACAGAGCATTAAACGCCCACATTGAGAAATATGAGTTGATGCTGAATTGCCAATTTGGTTTTCGTGCCAGGCATTCGACCATACATGCAATAACGAAAGTAACCTCAGACATCTGTTGGAAACTAAACAACAAAGAATGTGTTGGAGCATGTCTCATTAATATGGAGAAAGCCTTCGATACGGTATGGTTAGATGGACTAGTTTTTAAACTCCTTCAGGACAAGTTCCCCAAACACCTTGTCGCCATGATGTGTAATATGTTATAAAATCGTTTGTTGTAACCGATGGAAATCTGACAACAATGCGCGAGTTCAAGGTCTTGAATGGTCTACAGCAGGGAACAGTTACTGCACCTCTGCTCTTCTCAGTCTTCATTCGCAAGCTATTGAACGGCTTTGATTTTAATGTCTCGCCAACGCGATCATTGGTAGCGTTTGCTGATGATCTGATCATCTATACGGCAGACCGAAAAGCTACAATAGTTCAGAGCAATCTCCAAAAAATTTTCAATGATGTGCAGCTGTACACTGACAATTTCCGAATGAAAATTAATGCGCAGAAGTGTGAAACAATCTTGTTCCGGACAACGCTGCGGGGGGTCAGTCAAAACCTGAAACGTAATTGGAAAGATTTCCACATCATGGCTGGCGAGGGTAGTTTAGAACGAGTTCCACATAAATCCTGTGTTCGATACCTCGGTGTTTATCTCGATCAGTATCTGTACTATACTGAACATGTGAAAATCATGCTCAGTAAGGCACTAAAAGTAGTCATGGCCCTACGAAAGCTATTTCATTCCAGATACATTGATCAAAAGGTCAAAATTATCTGTTACAAGACCCTGGTTAGACCAGTTTTGACATATGGATGTCAGATCTGGTACAACCAGAGTGCTAGTACTATGAAAAAATTAAGAGTTTTCGAAAGGAAATGTCTTCGTGCATGTACTGGTTTGTACAGAAGACCTGAAACGGATTGGAAACATTATATATCGAATAGAAGAATTTATCAAACTGCTGAAGTGAGTGACTGTGAGTGAAAACTCTTGGATTTCACAGCCGTTCCACCCTAAAGACGGGTATATAGCGACTTGCCTCGCTAGTGGCTTCATTCCTCCAGAAGCATTCGTGTATTTGGACATGAATCGATAGGTTTTTGATTCTGACGGCGTCCCAGTCATATATCACATATATCGACGGGCCACCGATAAGAAGATAAAATATCCTCCGAGTTTGAGTTCAAGAGACCAACAATTCCAATGGAGATACTCATTTGCTAGATTCGTTGAAGCTGATCGAATTGAGACGGCGCAATCCAGGTATTGGCGGCTGAATGACAATGTCTACATTATTTGTGTTTATTTCCAGTTTTTGTGTTTTTTCGGTATTAAGTTTTTGAATTTCAGCTCATTATTGCTACATTTAGTATTGTTGTTTATTTTGTGTTAAAAATTAGGTATAGGTTGGGTATATGTAATGTTTATTATATTAGGTTAGGGATAAGGTTAAACGCTTAGGTTAGGAACATTGTTATAGAATTTTTTAGTATAAGATAAAGTTTTTGATTGCATTTTATTAGAATTAAGTTAAAACATATTAGGTGTAGGATCAAAGTTCACTGTCGTGTTAAGATTATAAATAATTTTAGGATAGTGTTGGTCGGTTTTTTTGTCCTTTTTCCAATTGAATGAAATAATATGTAATAATCTTCATTGATTTGAATTTGCTATAGTTTTTTTTTTTAAATGCGATTAATGATAACGTATAAATTTAGAGAGCCATTTGGGCCATTAAGTTTTTTTATTGTTATTGTTTGGATATTGCTGTATATTCTTTTAAAATTTATAACGATTAGTATTAGATAAAGCGCTTTTGACTTTGACTTTAGACCAATTGTTCACCGTCAAGCAGGTACTCGAAAAATGCTGGGAGTTCAACATAGACGGGCACCAAATTTTCGTTGACTTTAAGCAAGCATACGACAGTATTGATCGTAACGTACTGTACCCACTAATGCTTGGTTTTGCCATCCCAGCCAAATTATTCCGTCTTACTAAAATGACAATGACGTCGACAAACTCCCAAGTCTGCATCAATAACCAACTCACCGATGCCTTTGACACAAATATCGGGCTAAGGCAGGGTGATACGATGGCCCCCTTTGCTATTCAATTTGGCCCTGGAGTAAGTCATAAGGAAGCTACCTGTCGATACACGGGGTACATTGCTAAACAAATCAAGCCGAGGAACTCATGTTGAAACTCGGCAACGAAGCAAAACTAGTAGGGCTACAAATCAATGAAAATAAAACAAACCTCATGATGCAGTTGAGGAAAAATACCTGACGAATTCAGTATCAGGAATGTAAGCGAATTTGTGTATTTAAGCGTCAAAATAACGGGAACTAGTAGTGAAAGAGACGAAATACGCCGAGGAATACAGCTCGCAAATAACATATTTTATTCAGTTTTGACGACCTCGACACAGGAAAACAAGGCTGCAAGTATACAAATCTATGATAAGACCTATGTTATACTACGGGTGTGAAACATGGACCCTAACTTAAGCACCCGCAAATATATTGAACGCCTTTGAGCGGCAGTTCTTGGGCGAAAAATTGGAGCGAAGCTAGACGGGGACCAATGGTGAATTCAATACAACCACGAGGTGTATGAATTTTTGACGATCAACGGTTGTAAGACTTTGGAAGCTGCAAAGGGCTGGCCACATAAAACGTAGGGATGAGCAACGGATACCTAAAAAGATACTTGTTGGAAGAATTAAAGGGCGGAGGCCAGTGAGGAAACTGAACAAAGGCTGGTCTAAATCGGTCGATCAAGACAGTTTATCGCTGCTCGGATTTCAAAATTGGAGGACGCAATCAATGAACCGAGACAGTTGGAGGCGCTATTTGCAGGAGCGACGGCCTGAGAGGGGCTATAGTGCTAAGAAGAAGAAGAACTGACGGATTAAAAACAAGACTAATATAAAGCTTTCAAACTAGGATAATCTTTAAAGCTGTAGTTCATTTCAAGTGAATTAATAAAACTAAAACAACAAATCTACCCCATTTGTTATAATCGATTCAAATCGCTTGAACTCATCACCGGAAAGGTTAAACTCCTTTCATATTAAAATTGCGTACTTTGCTAATATTTACTTTTTACATTACATTTTTTTTCTTCTCAATATTTAACATTTAATTTTATTTTACGTACATGCATTTTGTATTTCACGTTATCATTTCGAACATAATACGCCAACAATTTTTAAAAACTTAAGGCACTCTTTACTAAGACCACTCAAAAATGAAGAATTGCTTTCTACGCTTTAGCTTTTTGCATATTTTTCAAACTGAGGACAAGGCTAAGATACATAGTACTCAAGCTTTTGAAAAAATAGTCACCGCTTTATTTTTAAGGCTCAATGGTTGCATAGATTACATACAAACAGAAGGAAAACTTAGAACAAATTCGTACAAATGGTTTGGAGACTCTGAGATGGGTAAGATGTTATTGTCTCATACAAAAATCGGTTGAAAACGAAAACTATATAAGAGATGCAAAGCTTACCTTCTGTGTGTATTAATTCTGTATCATAGACTGCAATGCCTTTACTTTTTAAAGGGAATAAAATTGAGCGAAAAAATCAAATTTAAAGAGGATAGAAGGTTGGAAATTCCATCACAGCTAAACAGGGACTTGGAATACATCCCTTGCAAAGATTCTAGGTTGAAATTGATCATTTGAATCCTTTTCGTCTAAACTTTTTGAGTGCGAACATGTTGCTGAAAGTTGTCGCGTATAAAACTAATAGGAAGGAGATGAGGTAAAGCAAGGACTACTCTATTTATGCTATATATATGTTTAAAAGCACACTAAAGGGTAACTGTAGTAGGTATAGCGTTTTCAATTAATTCTGTATATTGGTTGAGTTAGTAGCGTATACGTTTTGGTGTTAATTGATTTGGGAAAATTTTTAATATTTTATTCAATATTTTTTCGTTATAAATTCAAATCAAACTTTTGACGACTCCAATGTGAAATGCAATTTAAAATCCCTCAATACAGAATTAATGAAGTCTATGGGATTATTATGATAAGGATCATTTTGAGTATTTTGCCTGAAGAGCAGCAAATTTCGCGCAAAAGCTACAACTAACAACGGTTTTTTTGCAACGTAAAAATTTCACTACCTTTTTCTTCCCTTGCGAGAATCTTATTGTAATTAATTTGTTTTTACACCTTACTCCACACTTAATCCGCGCGATATTTCCGTTCTCCACTTCTCGATCTCGATTTGGTTCTATGTTGACTCTGTACCCATCGATTGTTGTGCGAATCGCTGCTGTCCGAACTACTCGACTCGTTGCGATCGCAGGATGTGTCCCTCCGATGACGATGATGATGATATGGTGGTCCTGTTGTTTTATTGAACACACGTCCCATACTGTTGATATTGTCAGCCTTTAGATTCGGCAAGTAACGGCCGGCCGTTCCCGGTCTATCCAGCCGATTTGGAGACTCTGTGTTTCGGATCGATGGAAGAGGTGAATCGAAATTTGCACCTTCCAAGTACTCCATATTTTTATTTACATTGCGGTAGTACTCCTCCGTTGGCTCGCCACCTTCGTTGAAGTAGGATGCCTCCTGATTGGCGGCCCCACAAAATTCTTCATAGAGCACAGAATCTGTTTCATATTCGTTTTCAGGTGCATAAAGGCCGTAACTGTCAACTGCGCCTACTCCTGGCAGAGTGCGTTGATGATCGCGAATCCAATTCTGTGGTAGGGTCGGTATCGGAGGAGCGAGGTTTCTCCAATTAGGTGGACTGGGTGGTGTCCTTCGCATGATTTGAGGTGATAGTGCTGCTGGGTTCGTTCTTATTGTCATATTGTTAGGAGGCTTATAGCTTTCGTAGCAATGCTCCATTGGAGGTGGTGGAGGAGGAGCTTCACAACTATTCGGAGGAAGTCGCATTGTCTCATTGTAATCCCCTGAACTTGGACTGGGATTTGCTTTAAAGAAGGAATTACCGTCCGAGTGAGTACGCCGTTGCAATGTTACGGTTGCATAAGGCTCTGGTGGAGATGGTTGCCGAACTTGAGGCTTTGGTGGCAGTGTTTGGGAGGTGGTTTGAGGATTGCTCTCCGATGTAATCAAGGATGGGGCGAAGAGCTGGGTTGGTTTGATGCCAACATTGCCTTGCATCCACAGCGTGTGTGATTTGTCTGGAAGCGATGAGACCAGGGCTGGTCCTGGATACGATGCTTTTAAGTTACGTTTTGTCCTTTGAGCCCAATATACTGCAAATATTGCTCCACTTATTAAACATACACCGAGAATAGCTAAAGCAATGCCAGGCATCCATGATATTGACCAAGAATTTATTGTCGAATCGGTCCTAGAAAAAAAATTGAACATTAGAAGTATATAAAATCAAAAAAGTAATAAATTTGGGATTTACTTTGGAGGTCGTGATATAAACGATGGATCCATATGCAAAGCCGCCGCTGGACTGTATGGACCTAAACCCCCTGACGTCAAAGGGGCCACACAAGCAATATACCGCCCACCTGGACTTAAACTGTTAATCACAACCGATTGTGTCGTGGCATTGAGTGTCATTTGTCCTAGAACTTTCTGCGTGGCGTTCGATTTGATTTGAATCTTTAACAATAAAAAATAAAGTTATTATTAACGAGTTTATCATAATCCTAAAATAATAATAATTATTGTATATTCAAAATTAATTCGTAATTGTTCGTTTTTAATTTGGCTGCATCATCAAAAATTGCAAATAGAAGAATTCAGGAAAGACTTTATCATAAGGATTGAGAGAAAAAAATGAAAAGGATCGGTAGCTTCGAAGACGGAAGAACCTAGAAATTGTGATAAATCAACCCTTCTCTTCCAGCAGGAATGTCGGCGAATGGTGAGTATGCCGCTACGAGGGTAGAGTTCTTGTAATCCGCGAATGGCCAGTTTCGCTTGCGTTCCGTACGCAGTTCCATAATTTGCTTTGAGGTTTTTTTATTAGAGTAGGTTGTTTCGAAGTTCGCGTTAGAGTAGACTATTTTTCGGTACCGCGTCGGGAAAAATAAAAAGTAATTCCGGAAACGCTGAGTTAGATCCAGTTTTGGTTGTTGTCTGACTGAATGGAAGTTCAATACGGAATAAAGTAGAGATACGTTTCTTTCCCGTATGATTGTGTTTTAGACACGTTTGAAACGGGCTGAATTTATGTAATCGAGCGTAATCCATTTAAAAGACCTGCGACCGAAATCCTCTCCGAACTAGCTGGCCGACAAGCAGCCACCGCGAAATGGATTACGAGGGCATGGACTGGTTGACCAATTGGTGCCATTTGTTGGCACGACTCAAACTTCACGTCTAGAACCGATGAGAGGTCGGTTCAGATTTCCTTCCGGAAATCCCAACGTTCGAGGCGAGTATGAGATTTTTTTAAAAATAAAATCATTAGAAATGGGGCCCAATATGGAGTCCAAACATCCTGTGCGTCTTCTGACGATTTGTAAGGTACCTCGGTACTCGCGCCCCACGGACAGGAATAGTAGAGTTGTGTTACCCACCTATGCAGTCACTTCACGTGAGTCCTTTGTTTTATTATTTTTTGTTTCTTTCGCGACAGAATCCTTCCGATGTGTTGTCCCAGGGTAAAACCTGTAAAGACCTTCTATTTTCTTAATGGGAACTGTCAGCCAGATGGGTTCCTCCTATCTGCCTGAACTCTCAAGAAAATAGAAGGTTACCTTGTCTCTATATCTCGGAGGGATTCTACCCATCTTTCTATGCGTGATAGATGAGTGGTTTCGGTTCGACTTTTGGTGACGTATGCTGGAGTTATGAAGCCCGGAATGCTTGCACTCGTCGGGATTTTCGACCGCATGCAAAACCGTTACGGTGACGCTATTACTCATCTCGTCAAGTCAATTAACGAAAATTTGAGACGGTGTTTTTTTGTAATGTATTTGGGATTGGGGAATAATTTTTAAAATCGGCCAGAAGCACCCTCTTTTCGGCAGATCACCATTCGCTCTTATTTCCCTATGGAGGATCCGGCTTGGCTGGAAAGAAAAGAGTTTAATAAATATTTTTTTTTGTCTAACATTAGCTCGCCACTATCAGCCACTTAAGTCACTTCACTAAGCTTTTTATATTTAGGAGTATGTTAGATATATATATACCTTTACGTCACCATCAACGAAACCAACAATGACTACGAAGCGGACTCCGGAAAAACGCTGGACCCGCTTCAAACCGATACAACCAGCCAACTGCGGGATCTGTTACGAGGACTTCGTAGAAGGCGTAACCAGTGTGAGATTGGAGTACGGACACCTGTTCCACCGTATGTGTATCCAGCAGCTCTTGCAAACATCTGATCTCTGTCCTTTATGCAGACGCCAAATCGAAAAAAGTGCCCTAGACGATCCTCTCCGAGCGCAAGCCCCTATGCGGAGAGCGGTGGCAAAAGACCCCCAGACTAATGACAAGACGCAACCGCTGTCGAACCACCAGGGAGCCATGGGTGGAGAAGCTTCAGTTGCAGGAACACCGGTAGATGCCCCAACAGCGCACTCAAACACCACGGTCAACGACATAATTTTGTCCTTATTGCAAGGGCAGTCTGACAGGATTGGACACATGGAGAGAGATTTCCTAGACCTCAGGAGCAGCCAGCACCCCAGCCACGCAAGAACTCCACCTGGCTGGGAACCAAATGCCAGTGCGGCTATGGCCACCTCGAGACTGGTTGATGATTGGAATTCCCCCGAGGGAGCTCGGGAATGGATCCCAGAGCCCCAGAGTATCGACCTCGGTACAGTACCGCACCCCCACTGATACCTACAACGCACAACTCAGTTCCTTACGGCAGGCCTACCAATGATGCGAATCGCCCCGCAAATTTCGTGACTCCAGCCCGAGACCCAACACCTCGCATAATGGAGAGTTGGCGACTCACCTTCACCGGCTTTAATTTGGCGACACCAGAGGACAGGTTCCTGTTCCGGATTCAGGCTCTAGTCACCAGTATGCTGGGAGGCGACTTCTCGGCTTTTTAGACACGCACACCTCTTATTCAGTGGGGATGCTCCCGAATGGTACTGGAGTTTCAAAGAATCCGTAACACGCCCCGATTGGAATTCCTTCTGTGCAGCTTTTCCCAACCACTTTGGGAAAGAGAATTGAGTGAGCCACTACGGAAACGCAAGCAAGGCTCCCATGAACCGTTCGACCAGTATGATATCAGTATACTACGTCTAAGCACTCGCCTACGAACACCCATGCCCAAGGCCGAACTGGTGGTAATCATCAGGGAGAACACACGTTGGGAGCTTCAACACAGTCTCCTTCATGTGCCAATATACACCATACAGGGCTTACGCCTCCATGCCCGTTGGCAAGAATGGCTAGATGAACGGTGAGGAACCTTTCGTCCACAACCTCGCATGCGGGACCTATGCAATCAAGCAACCATACTGCAAAGTTAGTAACAGCTGATCACGTAAATACGGAGCCGACACACGTCCCGAGGAGCGGAGCCCCCCTGAACTGCGAGTTCAAACTAGCAACTGACCGACTTTTCGTCGAGGTAGTTGCAAGCCCAACGGTCTGTTGGAACTGCCGACAACCGGGACACCGGTCTTCTGCTACCGCTGCGGAAGAGCAGACATGTATGCCCCAGATTGCGCAGATTGCAAGTTGCGAAAAAACTTGCCAGCGAGTGTCGCAACCACCCGTCGGCACTCCTAAAGCCTGAACGGACAGATACTGAACCCTTTGGTTTGTGCAACCAAGCCTCAGATACGACCCCAACTTTGCTGATTTGCACCGCCAAACACAGTTCTCCTGAAGTTCTGCAGCCAACGTCACGCTTTGCCGAGCCGAACGTTCAGGGGAATGGTAATGAGACGAAGGTTCCCTGGCATGTTAAGCCCTTTTATATTAGGCTGCGGGATTATCTAGCAACTCGTCAGCGCATCTTTAACGAGGAAATGGTCATAGCTACTCCTCCGGATGCGGAGCTTCTGGAGAAGGGTCAGCCAGTCGAGGAAGACGTCGTGGGCGATCCAATTAGACGAATTATTGAAGGACGACGTTCGCCCAAACACTTCAGTACACATCCTGCAAAAGCGACTGGTAGGCTTGATTGACACTGGGGCCAGTATGAACTACATATCAGCCAATTTTGCAGGAGAGGTCCTGACGACTCACGCCGATGAAATCCAGCATTTTACTACCAACTTGTTAAGCACAGCGGACGGAACTCGTCAATCCATAGTGGAGAAACTTACGACAGGCGTCATCTTTAAAGGTGTGTCCAAGTCTCTGAAATTCTACATTATACCCCAACTAACACAGAACCTTTACCTAGGGGTGGACTTCGTCCAGAAATTTAATTTGGCCCCGGCATTATTTTTTAACGCGATACTTGACTCTGTCACCACTGTCCACGACGCGACCCTAACTTCTCACTCACTTCGACATGCACTGGATGCGAATCAACAACTGCGACTTGACTCGGCTATATCGACTTTTCCATCGCATGAGAAGGAAGGGCTCGGTAGGACAACCTTGGTATTTCATACAATAGATGTGGGGGATGCTAAACCCCTCAACTAGAGACATTTTGCCACATCTCCGGTGAAGGAAAATTCGTTATATGCCGAAGTTGATCGGATGTTAGCACTAGACGTGATCGAAGAATGGCAGAGCACATGGGCTTCACCAGTCGCTTTAGTTGTTGAGCCGAACAAAGTCCGGCTATGCTTAGATGCCCGACGTTTGAAAGCCGTCACTGTCAAGGACGCATATCCTCTACCGTTGATTGAGGGTATCTTGAGTCGATTACCAAAAGTCCATTTAATTACGAGCTTGGACCTCAAAGATTCTTTTTAGATCCTGGCTCAAAGAAGAAGACAGCCTTCATGGTCCCAGGTCGCCCACTGTACCAATTTGTGACCATGCCATTCGGACTGTGTAATGCCCCTCAAACAATGACGCGCCTTATGGATAAAGTGATACCACCGCATTTACGGCACCAAGTTTTCCTATACTTGGATGACCTATTGCTTATAACCGAGACCTTTGACGAACACTTCGGCCTGCTCCAGGAAGTGGCTTTGTACATCCGGAAAAGAGGGTTAATCATCAACAAACAGAAGGGTCAGTTCTTAATGATGGAGGTTAAGTATTTGGGTCACATCATTGGCCATGGCAACATCAAAACCGACCCGGACAAGACACAAGCGATTGATGCTTTTCCACTGCCCAAGACCACCAAGCAGTTACGCCAATTCCTAGGTTTATACGGATGGTATCATCGATTCGTACATGACTACGCAACCATCACCACACCCTTGACCGACATGCTGCCTAAGGGACGAAAGTTTGTCTGGGAAGGGCCCAGCATGCTAGCCTTTGAAGTGCTTAAGAAGAGTCTGATAACTGCCCTCGTTCTACATCGCCCGGACTTTGGTAAACCGTTCTCAATCCAATGTGATGCTAGTCAACATGGGGTGGGCGCAGTCTTAGTCCAGGTTCCGCAAGACGGCGAGGAGATGCCTATAGCCTTTATGTTACACAAGTTGAATCCGGCCCAGCGGAATTACACGGTCTCGCAGCATGAGTACTTGGCGGCGGTGTTGGCGGTGCAACGCGGGCACGGGCCTTGAAATTGCAGGCGTTTGACTTCACGATTCGACACCAAAAAGGAAGCCAACATGTGGTACCGGACACCTTACCCAGGATGTTTGCCCTGGAAGGACCCGATTGGCCCAGGAGGACGACAGCCCCCTCTTGATCAACCCAGACCATCCCGCTTTCAAGTCGGCAGGTTAAACCCAGCTGATACATGCTATGCAGAGCCAGTTACGACAGCTGCCAGAACTGCAGGTGATGGAGGGATTCATATACAAGCGGATGGGACACGCATCCGGAGACCCCATACAAGAAGAGGAACAGTAGAAGTTATGGGTGCCCGAAGAATTGATCATCGATCTGATTAGACGTGCTCATAACCACTCATGGAGTGCGCACGGTGGATACGATCGTACGCTTCAGCGGCTGAAAACTCTATTTCTTTTGGCCCAAAATGGCACAGCAAATAAAAGCGTATATAGCCGCCTGTGAGTTGTGCAAGTTCACCAAAGCACCCAATATTGTTCTTCAGCCTCCGATGGGTAAGTTTGAACTACCTGAGCGTTTGTTCCAGCGCTTGTATATTGATCTGATCGGTCCTTATGCTCGTTTGACTTCTGGTTACACGGGAGCTGTCGTGGTCCTGGACCAATTGTCAAAATTCCCAATCATTGAGCCGATTCGTAACATGCACACTGCCCGATAGCCAGCTTCTTGGAGAAACGCGTCTTCCATGTATTTGGAGTACCGGAAAATATTGTCTCCGACAACGGAGTCCAGTTCTCGGGTGGATTTCGGGAGCTGATAGACAAGTATGGTACTACTTACCAGCGGACCGCTGTGTTCTCTCCTCAAGCAAATGCGTCCGAGCGGCTGAATCGTACCCTCATAGCCGCCATTCGTGCCTATGTCCATCTGGATCAGAAGGATTCGGACCGCGGGATTTCCGCCATTACCTGTGCCCTGCGCTCTTCATACCTAACCACCACAGGGATCTCACCTTACTTTGCCGTGTTCGGCCAGTACATGATCTGCCACGGTAACTCGTACCGGTTATTGCGGCAGTTAAAATGTTCGGAAGACCCAATAGTGGTTTTGGAGTCGCATGAGAAACTCCGAATACTGTGAGACCAACTCCGGGAGAAGATTGAAGATAGTAGACGTGCGGGGGAGGAGCGTTATAACCTGCGATCTCATCCTTCTGGTTTCAAGGCAGGCGACGAGATCTATCGACGAAATTCGGGCAGAGTGAAACGGTCCGGCACTACAATGCTAAATTTGACGAGAAGTTCGTGAAGTGTCCGGAAAAGAACTGGGAGTCCACCATGCCAAGGATTTACGACCGTGAAGCACGCCATCTCCAAGAAGTTCTCGTTTTTTTTTGGTGTTGTCTTACGATTAGCATCGCTCACCTCCACTTGGGCTTGAAATCGCACACAGCGACCTTTCCTTCTAGAGCGTACCTTGAGAAAATTAGCCATCTACCCGACACACGCCTAAAACTAGCTGAAAGGAGACTATGAGCAACCTGTTACAGTGTTTTGCCAGTTATACTTCTATAAATAGGGAAGTAATTGCGGGATCTAGAATAATATACAAAAAAATCTCTTGAGCTCTGTTGGAGTGATTTAGTGATTTTTAAATCAGTTTATGGCAGTTGAATGAAATTGAAGTTACCTTCTAACTCGGGCTCGAAAACGGAAACACTACGTCACTCCACGTACTTGTAGCGATTAACATATCTACTACTGAATGAAGTTACGGTGTTCTCCGCAAACAAATCTTATACTCTTGCTGCTGAAAGCAGCAAGAGTATAAGATTTCCTTCTTTCTGCTACAGCCGGCATCGTTAGATCGCGACTAAATTATTTCAACCTGTCGATACACGAGGTACATTACTATTCAAGTCGAGCCAAGTAGTAGCCTATGCGGACGACATCAACATTTTGTTACGGTCATTAACAACTGCCAAAGAACTCTTCCTGAAAATTGGTAGCGAAGCAAAATTAGTAGAGCTACAAATCAATGAAAATAAAATGCATGACGCAGTCGAGGAAAAATACTTCAACCACACAAAATGTCACACTTGGCGAATACAGTATCAACAATGTGGGCGAATTCATGTAATTAGGTGCCAAAATGATGAGAATGGGTAATTAAAGAGACGAAATATGCCGAAGAATACAACTCGCAAATAAAGAGGAAAACAAAGCTCCAAGTATTCAAATCCGTGATAAGACCTGTGTTATGCTATGGGTGTGAAACATGGACCCTAACCCAAGCATCCGCAAATATATTGAACGCCTTTGAGCGACGGATCCTGAGACGAATAATCGGAGCGAAGCTAGACAGGGACTATTGGCAAATTCGAAACAACCATGAGCTGTATGAAATTTTTGATGAGCCGGAGGTCTCAACAAGTCTAAGACTGCGGAAGCTGCTGGCCACATGAATCGTATGGACGAACAACGGATACCCAAAAAGGTATTCTTTGGGAGAACTGAATGCCGGAGACCAGTGGGGAAACCAAGAAAACGCTGGTCTGACCCGGTCGACGAAGGCAGTTTATCGCTGCTCGGATTTCAAAATTGGAGGACGTGGTCAATGAACCGAGACAATTGGAGGTGCATGTTGCAGGCGAAGGCCCGAGAGGGGCTATAGTGCTACGAAGAAAGAGAGGGAGAGTCATTTAAACATCGTTTTTGAAATCATCCCGCGGAGGCGTCTGCCAATTTTTTAGTCCCATTATAATGCCCTTTGTCTCGTATACGTCAAGTGGCTATATTACAATCTCCTCCAGATTTTAAGAGTATATTTTGCTGTCAACTTTCGATGATATTGCTTCCTATATATAAAGGTCCTCCACCAGAAAGGAGTTTTCATGGAGTTATGAAGTTGAAGGTCTTTTGATCGGTTTGTTGGTAGCACAGCTACCTTGGTTTTAACATGGAAGTGTTTGGATATCTTTCAAAAAGCATTCTCACCAAACTTTGCAGAAAACTTTCCCATTGCTCGTTGCAAGATCCAAGAATACTCGTGCGCACCTTATATGTCAACCAATAAGCTTTTGTTTATAG
Source organism: Odontomyia ornata (assembly GCA_963969285.1). Lineage (NCBI taxonomy): Eukaryota > Metazoa > Arthropoda > Insecta > Diptera > Stratiomyidae > Odontomyia > Odontomyia ornata. Next base: position 8,279,362 of record OZ017741.1, read on the forward strand.
AGTAGGATCACTCATGCTCCTACCGTTTCTCTTGGCTTAGTTCTTCCTCCTTATCAAATAATTTAAATTTTTGAAGTAGTTCATAAGGGTTATGTTCCCTAGCCGGAGTTCTGACCGTGTAATACTTTATTACCTGCCTTACGTTTCTGGTTAGTTCTTTGATCATTTTTCCACTTCACTAGCAGGGTATAACTTTTGGGCGAAACTTTCATTTACATTAGTCAGTGGTCATCCTTTCTTTTAGAGGCTCATCTATAAAGACGTTCTGTATTAAGAATCGAACCGGTTGATGATAAGAGGAGATCAAATTGAGAGCACTGATTAGAATATTGTGATGGTATTCTCAGGAGACTCCAGAGTCTGTTTCATCCATTGCGAGTCGGTTCGTCGAAAATATGCGGATCACCTTGAATGCGTGTGATGAATCTATTAAGCGTAGTCCCCACTTGATTACTTCTATCTTTTGGGTAAAGAACATTCCATGTACCATTTTTGCCATCATATCCTACATCAACAATTGGGATTGTGACTCCCTTACGACTGACACACTTTGGTACTTTTTTCTTAATTTTTTTACATTCTTTGTGATTTTGATTGTCAATTGGCCAATAAATGGCCGAATAATTGGCAGTTGTGACACATCGCTAGACCCTTGCGTGGTTTTAATGCCTCAACTTGGCGTATCAGCATCCAAACCACAGTAATATTAAAGATTGACATTTCTACTTTCGGAATAAGAGCCTTCATGTCTTTTGAGTGGCTTGATTGTAGCGTACTTTAGAAAATTTCACTTGAGTCGAACCCAAAACGAGTTATTTTAACAAACCTAAACATGGGAAAAAATATTTGAAGCCAAGAAAATCCGAACCGTCTACTCCTAAGCAAATATGATGCTATGCTATTGGTAGAAGCTGTAAGAAGTGATATACTATGAGCCGTTAGAGCCTAGAAAAACTATTGTGAACAGTTGTACAGTAAAAACTCAATTGTTTTGAATAGAAAATGGTACTAGACCGATTAAAAATATTTGCAAACCTGTGGAAAACGTTGTTATTGTACATTGAAGTCAAAGCCTTTCATTTACCCATAACACCAAATTCACAACTTCGAAAGAACAATTTCCAAACTTACCTTATATCCTGTCAACGCGCCATTCAACAAATGAGCCGGTGGAGGTAACCATCTTACGTACGCGGCCGTATTATTAATAACCCCAACTTGAACATCTGCTGGCGGTGCTGAGGGAGGACCATCCTTCGTTTTAGCTTTCCTCAAATTCGAAACAGAATATCCTAGTCCAGATGGTAATGTAATAAAAATTTCATAATTCGTAAAAGGTTTTAAATCCCTCAATCGCAAGACTTTGTTCTCAACCAAAGTGACAGAACTATTGTATTCTTTCGACAGAGTGCGAACATCAGCTTCACTCGGCAATACTGGACGATAGTAGACTGTCAAGATATTCGAACGACCCAATGCTGACTTGGTTACTTCCCAGCTGACATCGATATAATGTGCTGAAATTGCTTTGACCGAAGTAATTAGAATACTTTGAGTACTTTCCCACCGACTTCCCGGCGGTTCTGGAACACGAAAATCATCATTTTGATCCTGGTCTGTTATAACATGAACGAAGCTCTTTTTAACGATTGAGCCAGCTTCATTGATTGCCGCGCAGGCATACCAACCCTGAAAAAATGAAATTTTAATAATCCGCACTTAACAAACTTTAACCAATCCTACCTCGTCCTTTTTATCTATATTCTTAAAAACTAGTTCACCACTTTTGGTCACTTCAAAATTAAGTGGTGCTGGTGGTGGTAGACTCGTGTGTGGATTTGATTCTGTTACTGCTTCATTTGTGGATTCACTTTCAAGATCTTCCGATAATAATGATCTCTTATAGCGTAGACTCATGATTTTGGCTTTGGCTAGCATTTCGTCATGAATCTCCTCTTCTGATTTGATTCTAGGCTCGTTTGATTCATTATCAAAATTATTTTGTATTCGATCCCATATTACGATTGCTTGAGGCCGACCGGTTGCACGACAGGGTATACTTGCTGCTGAGCCTTCCTCGGCATTGACATCAATAGGAGCTTCAATAAATGTAGGAATAGCTGGAACGAGATGGATAGTTGATGATTCTTTAAGGTAAGTATAAGAATTTTTGGGAAGCTTATCCAGATGGCCTGCATATTTTATTCTTCATTTGCAAACGGTATAAGATTTTTTTAAAGAACAGCAAGTATTATACATCCCATAAAAATGAAAACTCCCTTTTAATAGGATTTCTCAAGTAGTTGTGATAGCATTCCCGTTTATTGGTGAACGAAATTCCTCAGTCTAAAACCTGGCATTGGCAGTAACACAATCTTAAAAATCTGCTGAAGAGCAGATATTTGTTTCAAAAATATTGGTTGTAACGTTTTCTCAACGGATGATCTCCTTGTCAAGAATCTACTTGGTTTTTCAAGGCTTTAGGAGTTTTTTGCACAAATATCCCTCACGTGCCAATATCTTTGAAGAAAACTACTTCTCTTAGTCTACCAGTTGAAACAGAGTAGATACATGTCATACTTTAAAATGTATAAACTCTGACACTTCAGTAAAAGTGGGTCTCACTTTATTGGTATACATATCAGAATAGAATAGAAGACTACAAATAACTTTTTAACCAAAAACTCACCAAATATACTCAATCGTATTGACACAGTAACATTTCCACCTTCATTGATGCCTTTACAAGTATATTGTCCTTCATCTTCGGCTCTTGCATCTTCTATCCGCAACGTATTATCTAATAGGGTCCTGGATCGGCCTTCCGGTAATGGGCCTGTATCACGGGTCCATGAGGTTATAGGTTTTGGATCGCCAATAATTTCACATGGTATATCCAACCCTTCACCTTCAATAACTTCCGTGTCCTGTGGTCGACGTATTATTTTTGGTGGTGTCAATACTTTCAACATAGCCCCTGGAGCTGTCATACTGCCTGCTATGTTTTGTGCTGAACATTCATACCGACCAGCATCGGTTGAATATACTTCTGATATGAGCAAACTTCCCTCTCCCACCATCGATATGCTGGAATAAATGAATAGTATATTTTTCAGATAGAATTTACTTTAATGTGATATTGAACTTACCGCTTCCCGCCAAAATCCAAAACTTTCCCATCTTTGTACCACAACACAGAAGGCTCCGGAACACCTCTTGGAGGTGTACAATTCATTAGTACCGATCCTCCAACCAGTGCTACCGTATCAACCGGCACTGATCGGAAATCCTCTCGCAGAGAGGCAATTTGTAATGTTGCATTTCTGCTTACAGCTATCCCAGCAGGACTTCTGGCTTCACACCAATATATACCTGAGTCTTGCTCTCGCTTATTATGTACAACTCTGTAAACCACATGCATAAGTTCAGTTGAAGCATTTATGATTTATAATTTCCTTCTTTACCTTAGAAAAAATAACGATCCTTCAGGAAGAATAACTCGACGCTCTGAAGGTATTAATGGTGTTCCATTATGATACCAGGAAATTTCTGGATGTGGACGACCAGTTGCCTTACAATTTAACGTAAGTGGTTCATCTCGTGCTGCAACTACATCAGCTGGATGCTCTAAAATTCGCGGCCGTTGTTGTCCTAAAAGGAAAATGCATTCAAATATATTATTTTATGTTACAAAGCAAAACTTCTTTAACAATCAAGAACTTTTAAAAATATTCTCTTCCTTGATAAATTCACACTTATTTTTTTTTAACTTCAAAAATGTTTCATTTAAATTAAATCGACGAAAAACTAGAGGAAAACCACTAAAACTCAACAAAGGAGCAACTAGTTCTGAGGATTATTACTAAATTACTTTTACTAAGGCCACACCAGCCCAAATTATCTAATTTCGCGACCACAATTTTCAAATCATACAAAAGTGTTCACACCAAGTTCGAGTGATTTTGTTTGTCAATACTGTTATAAATTTGACTAATTTTTAACCGGCTTCCAAAGGAAAGGAGGTTACCAATTCCTCAGAAATTCCTCTCATAAGAACCTACCACGATTGTGTCACATTTAAAGTGTACGTTTTCATCAAGAGTTAATACCCATGCTCGCGGGCGACTGGCACCGTTTGACACATTACTTCGGGCGCGGTCTTGTTTCATAACGCCATGAGGCATCTTCATGCTGGGGATCCCTCTTCCAGCAGGAGGGGAGGGAGGAAGAGGAATTGCAAGACAAGCAATCCCCCAGCTCCGACGCCACAAGCTGCTGTATGTCCCTTTTATCTTTAAGGACTGCCAAAACATAATGTACCACATGGTTCCATTTGTCAACCGATTCGGGCATCACCACGACTACATTATCCGGGGTGAACACTTCCGTCTTCCTGTATAGGTTCCGTCGCAGCCTGTCCCATTTTTTGCACGTAAAAATATATGGCAAGCATCATCTCCTTATTCTGGGCAAAATCTTCAGTTGAGGAACCGTGACTTACCAATCTTGTGCAGGTGAGACTGAAAACATTCTTGCCCGCTCAAAAAATTGATCATATAGAAGTCACTCTCACCATGCCTTTGATTTAGCCACAGTGTCAGACCTGCAATAAACATTGCAGTCCACCTTCTGTTCGTGCAATTCACCCAAGACTGCTGCCAATCGTTGAGTGAGCTTTGTCTCTCCTTGGAAGCAACGATCTCCCTGGCATCCTCGCTTCGACGCATGTAAAAAACGCCGCGTTCTCTTGTAAGGGGGGCGACAGATATCATGCTTGCAGAAACTGTCACTACCGAAGCAGAAACTGTCGGATATGAAAACGCAATCTTCATTGCTCCACTTCTCTCTACCTGTGCCAAGCTTTTTCGGTACACCTCCTTACTGAGAGCGTCGCCCCATATTTCTGCTCCGTACAGTAGCACTGACCGTACTGCATTCATCAAGAGAGTTATTCTTGATAGGTTGAGTCCCCCTACGTTGGCCATAAGTTGACTCAGAGCTGATACACCCAAAGCAGCCTTCTCAACTGTGGCTCTGATTTGCTCAGAGAAACGCATCTTCAAGTCGATTAGTAGCTCCAGGTAAGCCTATGTTTTACATGTTGAAGTTGGGTAAAACAATATAAATTTACTCAATATTTTCATTTTAAATGGCCACCACTTCGTTTTACGATTACTGATACCACTCGTTGCACGGACTCTCAAAAATCTACACGATACTACTGTTGATGCCCACAGCAGGAGATTCAGGATCTAATTAATCCTAAATTGTAATAGCACATTTTCTATTTTCCACACTTGTTCATCCATTGCAATATGAACGTCCTTATACACATGAGACATCAGTACATTCCATACACATTATGTGTCTTTTCGAATTATCTAACATGAGAAAACTAGCAAATTATGCAATTGTAATCGAGTTGGTCTCATGTGTGTAAGCACATTCCGCACATATCATGTATTTAATATTCATAAAGATAACTCGGTCGGATGACGCTCTAGCGTCAGCAGTTTTCGTTTGTCATGAAGCATATCAAGATGCAGATTCGCCATCAGCATTTTTCGGTGGATTTTTGCTTGTCCATGAAGTGGACGCGCTTATCTCAGCGGAGATCCACTTCATGGACACGCGAGCGTCAACATTTTGGTTTTTATGCGATCATGCAATCGAGAAAAATGTTACAAGATCAGTGTCGTTCAGTTGTGCACTAGCAACAGACAGATGACAATTGGAAGCCGGCGCCAAGAGTAGTAATTTGTATGATTCCTTAGTTTTTGAGTAAAAGATCTATCGGATTAATTTTGTAGTTGCCATGAATTTAAATCTTAAATAAAACAAAATTGCATAAACTTAGTGCCTGTGATTTGTTGAAAGAAATCAATTTTACCATTGCATCAGGGTAAAGTGACTCGGATGTTGGAAAGGAAGTTTTCGACTCTATTTCATCGTCCTGAGGAGGAGTATCTGGGCCGGAGCAAAGGAGTTCCGGCGCATAATATTTGGAGGCCCCGGCGGGATACGCCACAAGTTTGGAGTGTTTTTTTTTTGTGTTGTGGATGCTGGCTTTGCTGGCTGCATTGCTGTGCTTTTTGTGCGCGTCTGTTTGGTGTCGTACAGTGCCCTCTGTGTATGCTTGTGCTATGAATCGTTGTCCAAGGATAAACAAGTTGGCGGAAAAACAAAAATCGTTGTCCACATCGAGAATTATATGAAGGACCCGACGGCTCCGAAACAAAGAGCCGATTAGTATCAGGAGCGGCTGCGACGGTTCGAGGCCGTGTGGGACGAATTTGAAAGAGTCAACAGTCAAATCCGGGCATTACCAGAGGTGTCACTATACCACCCGTATTTCACAAGCCAGCTGCACGACACCACGCAGTCCAATTTTACCGACCTCCAGCGGCATTTCTCCGAGAGGATGATGGCCTTGAGAGGTACCAAGGAGGATACTGGGGTTCTGTCCGATCATTTGAGCGCGCGCTCCAAGGAAGATGCCAGCCAATCTGGTTCAACAGATGTTCCGTCTCACAGCGATCCGGCCGTTACGAAGATACAAAGCGATGGCAGACACCTTGCTCCGATTGGCCTCGCGTTTGGATAACCCAGAGCGTTCACGCCAATGGTGCAAGGCCAGAATCCTGTCACTTGAAAGAAATTGGGCTCAATTAGAAGACCAATATTACCAGCTGTGTGAGTTGGCAGACAGCCCAGAACAACTTGGATTCAGTCACGAACGACACACCTATTTGGGGGAAGTGGTTCAGAACTGTCTGATCTATCTGAAAGCTGTGGTGGAGGATTTTGATGCCGTAACTCCTACATCTACTACAACCTCAGCGAACGCCAGTCTACACATACCTAAAATCACCTTACTGAAATTTGAGGGTGATTACCTACGGTGGCAGCATTTTCGAGATTTGTTTGAACAGATGGTACATAATCAGTCCATCTCTAAATGCCAGAAGTTGGGGTACCTCAAGTCCACTCTCACCGGAGAAGTGGCACGACTAGTTATCAACGTTCCCTTTTCGGAGGAGAATTAAGAAGCAGTGTGGAAACGTTAAAAGAACGGTACGATAACCGACGAGTCTTGGTCGCTGGACTCATTGAAAAACTGCTGGGGCTGCAGCTATAAAATTCCTACTCGACGTGACTTAGGAGTGCATTTGGGGCCTTGCGAACCTCCATGTAGCCGCACGCGAGTGAGATCCATTGCCCCTGCACTTATTGATAAAAAGGTGGATGCATTCACAGGCGAATTGTATGAACAAACGTTAGCTAGCCCACGGGAGCTGCCCCCTCTGAAGGGCTTCTTGCGTTTCTTGGAAGTACGCTTCCAGGTCCTCGAAACACTTGGATGCCACCCAAAGAACAGGAGAACCATTGAAAAGGGAGAATCGAAACAGTGGCTATAGTTGCGCTATCTTCATGCCTCATGTGCCAGGAGACGTATTCGCTATACTATTGCCCAGCTTTCCTACAGCTCATCGCCACCAAACGGCTCAGTTTTATCCGATCCAAAGGACTATGTGTCAACTGCCTGCGAGATGGCCACAAAATCGCCAAGTGCCCTTCCTGGAAGTGCAAAGAATGTGCCGTGGCTCACAATAGCTTGCTGCATTTGAGCGGAGTGACCAATTTGAAGCCGGCTAGCTTGACAACTCCGAGTACGACCGTATCCAGATGGAAAGAGGAACGGCCAAGGGAAGCTTGGGCTGGATCTTACGCCAGCGTCAACCTTCATTGAAAAGGTCGGGGGGAACAACATCAAGAACGCAAGGAAAAGTGAACATTGGTCTACAGTCCCCAATAACTGGAAACGCCACGCATATGGAAGCAGATGTGTTGGATAAGATAATGTCACTGCAACCTGCTCAAGAACTAGACGTTCTTAAATGGGCCATCCCAAAAAACATTAAATTGGCAGATCCCAACTTTGATAAAACCGATCGGATTGATACTATTAAGCGCCATATATTTTTATCCGATTTTGGTCATTTGGCAACTAAATTTGGGCCCAAAACTTCCGGTGCTCCAGAACACGTTACTTGGAAGGATTGTAGCAGGAAAGGTGAGCAATCCGCAACCAGTCCCAGTGACTTGTGGGATCCTAGTGGGAGAGTCTAATTTGTGCGATACTATCAAGTGTTTTTGGGAGATGGAGGAGGTTCCAGACTCAATATCCACATTGACATCAACGGAAAGAGCGTGAGAAGAACAGTTCAGCCAAACAACGCAGTGACTGCGCGAGCGAAGGATATTGCCACACGCAGATTTTTCGCGATCGAGCGCAAGCTGGAGAGAAATCCCGAACTGAAGCTCAAGCACACGGATTTCATAGACGAGTAATTATTTTCTACAGCATCATTGCGTGCCGAAGCCGGGCAGTAGTACCAACAGATTGAGAGTAGTCTTCGATGCCTCCAGCAAGACCTCCACGAACATTTCTTTGAACGACATCCTGCATACCGGACCCACTGTCCAGGTCTTCACAGCCGACATCGAAAAGATGTATCGGCAAGTTATGCTTCACCCAGATGATTGAAACTTGCATATTTTGGTCTGGAGAGCCAGCCCATCACATCCATTATATTATTGTTTAAAAACCGTGACGTATGGCACGACGTGTGCCCCGTATTTGGCAACAAAATGTCTTCAGGTTCTGGCACAAAAAGAGCAACACCAAGCACCCCTGGGCAGCAGCGCGTTACAGCATAATTTTTACATGGATGACGTCATGACGGGGGCAGACAACTTGGCTAAGGCCATCCAAAACCAGGAAGAGCTGCGCAGGATTCTCGCTAGCGTGGGGCATCCATTTGCGCAAATGGTGTGCAAATCACCGTCGCCTTCTGCAACAGATCGATGACGATGATCAGCAGGTCCACTTAGACTTCAGCAGTCTATCGGAGGACTCTGTTAAAACGTTGGAGTGATTTGGCTCCCGAAAGCTGACAAGTTCCAGATCCACATTAATTTGGATCTCACCGCTTCCAAGCTAACCAAAAGGACAATCGCTTCAGACATTGCGCGGATGTTTGATCCATTGGGCATTTTGGCCCCGGTTCTTGTGACGGCCAAGCTAGTCCTGCAGAAGTTATGGTGCCTAGAGCTGAATTGGGATGTAGCCTTACCGACCAGAATACACACTCAATGGTTCGAATTCCACAATGGCCTGTCATCGTTGTGGAGGTTACGTTTTCCACGACGCGTCAGCGTTCACGAGAAGCCTGTGCAGATGCAATTGCACACGTTTTGTGATGCCTCAGAGAAGGCATATGGTGCTAGAGTTTACGTCCGGTCTACGTCAAGGAGCGGTCAAGTTGGAGTCAGGCTGCTGTGCGGTAAGTCACGAGTAGCACTAATCAAAACTCTAACAGTTCCGCGCCTGGAACTGTGCGCTGCCAAGTTAGGAGCGGAACTCAACAAGCGGGTAAAAATTGCGCTGAATCTGCCAGATGTCTGCGGTCTGATGCTGAAGTGGTGTTGGCTTGGATCAATTCTACCGCCTCGTAATACAATTCCTTTGTGGCTAATCGAGTTTCTACTATTCAAATGCTATCGAGGCCGAGACAATGGCGACGTGTTGCTTCACGGGACAATTCTGCCGATGTTCTTTCACTTGGTTTGAAGCCAGTTGAACTGGGTGGCTGTGAGCTGTGGCTTCAGGAACCCTCGTTTTTGTGCAAATCTATAGCGGACTGGCCGCCCGAGTATAGGAGTGGAGGACCCTGCGACTTAGAAGAAATGCGAACCAAGGCAATAACACTAACAGCAATACAGGCGAACCGCCATTTTATGCATCAGGTTCAGCATGGGAGCTTTTTCGGAAGGTTGCAGCGAATAATTGCCTATGTGTTACAGATTTTTGATCATGGCCAGCCAAGCTTCTAGCTTCCCGGAATGCGCACTAGAGCAGTTACTCACCACGAGCTATCCAGAGCACTGGAGGTGATTGTGAGGGACTTGCAGCAAGATGACTTCCACGAAGAGTTGCGGAACATTCAGCTCAATAAGCAGATACACAAAACCAGCCCTCTAGCAGGGCTGGCTCCTATCCTAGATTGGACGGAATCTTTCACGCTGGTGGGAGGCTGGAGGCCTCGAGACTCTCGTTTGAAGCCAAGCATCCCATGTTGCTGCCGTATTCACACCCGTTCACGAGATAACTGGTGGTGGACATCCATTACGACATCTATCATCTTGGAGCTCAAGCGATGTTAGCCACCACAAGATAACGTTTCTGGCCAATCAAGAGGAAGCAGCTGGCAAGATCGATTATGCGACAATTCATTCTATGTGCTCGAGCCAAACTCCGGCTGCTCGCACAGATTATGGGAAATCTGCCAGGTAATCGCATAAAGAATTCTACTTCATCCCACCTCGCGCCCCTCACTTTGGTGGACTGTGGGAGGCTGCCGTTTAGTCAGCCAAGAACTTGCTCCGTCAAGGCGCTTCATCGACCATACTCACTTATGAAGAGCTGCGCACACTGGTGTTCGAGGTGAAAGCCATCCTCAACTCCAGACCGTTGACTCCAATTTCAGACGACCCCAATGATCTGGCAGCGTTGACAGCAGGACACTTCCTCATTGGCGAGCCCCTCTCAGCCATGGTGGACGGATGGGTGGAGCCTGTCACCGATGGGCTTCATACTCACTGGAAACTGGTAAAATATCTGAAAGGCGAATTTCGGTGTCGATGATCACGCGAATATCTGACCCAGCTGCAAAATCGCATTAAGTGGCGAGATATGCAACAGAATATGACTCTCGAAACAATCGTTATCATCAAGGAGGACAATGTGTCGACCCTGAAGCGGCCCCTGGGACGAATCTTACAAACCCACAAAGGTGCCGACGGCTTTGTTAGAGTTGCCAACGTGAAAACTGCCACGGGAACGGTGAGAAGGCCTATTGATCGGCTTGCTTCACTACCAGTGCCAGAAAGTACTCCACCCGAAGCAACTGGTCCCAAACTGGATGCCTAGGCCTCCCCTGAGGTTCAGCATCAAGCATCTGACCCCAGCAATCACCGTAGTGAGCTTCATTCAGGAGGAAGGAGGACGCCACTACTATCGCTCCTGCTAGTCTACCTGCCCCTTAAGCAGTCGCAATTCCCATCAAGGTATCGTTAACTGGTCCACAGCCAGGGCTGGACTTTCAATCCCTGGGAAATGCCTTCCTATCGACCAGCGAGTGGAACATTTTGGTCTACTATGACCTAGGACCGTATTGGATGGAGTTGGCTATGCTGTAGAATGGCACGATCTGGGTGGAACAACTTTGCGATCGTGATCCTCGTCAGACCAACTGCTTGCTTCTGATTGAGTAATTCCACCACTTCATAGCTCAACTTTTTTATGTCAATCAGGTCCTGAAGATTAGATCCAGGAGAGGAGTAATAAATGCGGTGAGCGGCCTAGCCATATCCCTATTCGGCGCCCCGGACGAGAATTACGCCAATCAGATGTCCCAAACTATCAGAGCTATGCAGGGAGACCAGAACAAGCTGTACTCCTTGCTCAAGAATCAAACGTCAATTATTGATTCCACTCTAAATACACTTGGGAAAACCAAACAGGCGGCCCAAAATGATTCACCGCGATACAACAGGAGTTGGCTAAACTTTCACATGTGATCAAGCCCCCTTAAACCGAAAGGCAATGTTAGTAGGGTCACACATTTAATCTCGACTCTATCGTTTCAGATGACTTTGGTGGCCCTCAATTTGCAGCATATTGAATCCACCATCTTAAGTGTGATCACGGACACTCAGCACGGAAACTTCAATCGGCTCCTGTTATTCCAACATCAGCTCGGTACGACGATGACAAACATTCGAGATCATCTCCCGGAGTTTATCTTGTTCAAACTCAGGGTGCCACTGGTTGACACATCAACTTTCGAGCTGTATAGAATCCAGCCAATACCGACGGAAAGACGCAACCATCTTATCGCTATACTGCCTACTTCACCATATCTCATCAACAGCCCACATCTCGACGTGTACTACCCACTAGACGACATAGAGTGCGCTTCCTGTAACTGGATGGAGCCAAACATTCATCTCTGCCGATAGTCTCAGCCGTTGTTCCACAAGGACGCCAACATGAGCATGTGTGAGGTGACGTTACTGAAGGGGATGCCATCTGCGGCCAATTTTCAGCTAATTGAGCTGCCTACATCCTTCTCATGGGCCAACATTTCACAATCAAATGAGTGGATCTACAGCTTCACAATTCTAGCGGTAGCCCATCTTGTGTACACGGTAACGCATCCAATGCATCCACCATGACGCTGCAGGGCTCCAGAATTCTACAGCTGGCACCAGATTCCACACTCGGATCCAATGCAGTGACAATTTGAGGTCACCGCATGTATGAGAGCTCCATCCAAGCTGCACATGTGAGAGCGCATTACCCGATCAAGAACACCAACCCGGAGTATGCCATATCGACCAACATTCCCAGTCACTTCAAGATGATCTACGAAGGCAGCTCTAGGCATAGGACCTCTCCTGATATGGCCAGCTAGATGTACACGATGTCCACCAGTACGCTCTGGGATATTTGAGCCTCATCGCACTAGTCACACCTATCATTTTTCTTTGGCGTAAGACTAAGAATATCAGCTGCCGACCAAGACCGAGAAGACCTATTCCAATTGCGAGTAGACACAGCCTTCTCCACACCACTCCAGATCTAATTACTCCTAAATTGTAATGCACAGGCACATTTTCTAATCTCCATACTTGTTCATCCATTGTAATATGAACGTACCTACACACATGAGACATCAGTACATTCCATACACATCATGTGTCTTTTCGAATTATCTAACATGAGAAAACTAGCAATTATGCAATTGTAATCGAGTTGGTCTCATGTGTGTAAGCACATTCCGCACATATCATGTATTTAATATTCATAAAGATAACTCGGTCGCATGACGCTCTAGCGTCAGCAGTTTTCGTTTGTCATGAAGCATTATCAAGATGCAGATGCGCTATCAGCATTTTTCGGTGGATGTTTCCTTGTCCATGAAGTGGATGCACTTATCTCAGCGGGATCTATTTCATGGACACGCAAGCGTCTGCATTTTGGTTTAATGCGATCATATAACCGAGGAAAATGTTGCAAGATCAGTCTCGTTCAATCTTCAAGCAAAGAGAAGTGAAGTAAAATAGGAATTCTATAGCAACGAATTTTAGAAAAAACGCTAAACGTTGATCTGGTGCACAACTAAAAGGAAATGTGTGTAGCGCCGCGAATTTGCAACCGCAATGTACAAATGTAAATTCTCTCTCACTGCGACGTACAAAGAAAAGTTCTTTATGATTCGACTACGACACGTCGACGCATACGTATCGAGCAAAACTTGAAGTGGAAGATTATCGTTTAAATAAACTTCATTGTGTCATCAAATGAACGTTGAGTATTATTTCATACGCTCGTCCGTACATCGGTGACCCCGTTAATAACAAGTGAGTATGGCCAACGAAGAATTCCACGACGTAGTCAGCGGTTCAAACAACCCAGCGAATACCGGCATAAACGTCACGCAAGACGCAACAGGGATTCAAGCCATCACGTGTAAGTTGCCACCATTTTGGCAAACCGGAATTGTGGTTCACCTGCGTGGAAGCGACGTTCTGAGCATGCAGAATCACAAGCGACGCAGCTCGTTTCGACAAAGTTGTCTCCGAAATGGAATCGTCAATCATTACACAAGTTGCGGACAGTGCCGCCAGCCAACACAACAGGCGAACACCACACCAGTTACATGAAAGCCGCACACGAAAAGGTGTTACTACCATATGAGATTCGGAGCAGCTGCTGTGCGCAGTCGTCCATCCTGCAGTTTTCGTGTACCACGACCGGAAAACATTATGGGACCCGAAATCAAAAATTAAATTTTTAATCGACACGGGCGCAGATGTCTCGGTCCTCCCAGTTAACGCAATGCACAAGAAACGCAAACGCGGTGTGTACAGATTGTACGCTGCAAATGGACCGATAGATACGTTTGGAAAGACAATTCTAAATGTGTCACTCGGCCTTCAGCGGCAGTACCCATGGCAGTTTCATATCGCACAAGTACCACACCCTATATTGGGGTCTGACTTCCTAAACCACTACGGACTACTATTGGACATAAGAAACAAATGGCTACGCGATCCTGTTATAAAAAGTGCAGTGGCGGGTCGAATCAGCGCGATGCAAGACGAGTCTATATCGAGCATCAGAAGAAACTCGCAATACGACGATATACTCAAAGATTTTCCGAGTATAACAAATCCGGCCATTAGAACCAAAGTGACTACTCACTCAGTGCATCACCACATCATAACTAAGAGACCGCCAATATCGGAACGCCCTCGAAGGCTGAACCAGGAGAAATTAAAGGTCGCCAAAGCGGAAATTAAGTTCCTACAAGACAGAAGATTGTGTCGCCCATCAAGCAGCCCGTGGGCGAGCCCACTGCACCTCGTAAAAAAGAAAGACGGCACATGGAGAACGTGTGGGGACTACTGACGACTAAACGCCGCCATCGTGTCAGATAGTTACCCAATACGCCACATTCAAGACGTAACCGCCGATCTAGCCGGTAAATGTATTTTTTCGAAAATCGATCTTCATAAGGTATTTTATCACATCCCAGTTAATGAAGAGGACATCCCAAAAACAGCGGTAACGACACCGTTCGACATATTTGCGCAATGGATCAAGTGCTTCAAGGCCTAACCTTCTGTATTTGTTACGTCAACGACATCATGGTCGCTTCCGAGTCAAGAAGAACAACACAAGAGGCACCTTCGCTTGGTCTTTGAACGCCAAGCCGAAAACTGTCTGAGAATTAATGTTCCAAAATGCTCGTGGGGTGTAGCAGAGATAGAGTAACTAGGCCGTTTGATCAATGCGCAAGGAATTTCGCCACCACCTTCCCACGTTCAATTAATCCGAGACTACAAAAAACCCAAGACAATCGCAGAGCTCCATCGTTTCCTGGGATGCATCAATTATTATCGACGCTTCATCTGAAATGCTGCGAGCGCCGTTAAATAATTTCTTCTCATCATCAAAGAAAAACGGTAAGACACCCATCGCGTAGACAGCAGAAGCTGAAGAAGCATTCCGAATTGCAAAGAGAGCCTGGCCCACGCTGTGTTACTTGTTCACTTTCAGGCAAATAAACCACTCAGATTGGCGACAGAGGCATCAGACATAGCGATGGGCGCGGTTCTAGAGCAACTGCAAGCAAACAAATGGCTACCACTGGCTTTCTTCCAAAGGAAATTATCCAAAGCGGAGATAAAATATAGCGTTTATGATCGCGAACTGCTGGCCATATACAGCAGCATCCACCATTTTCGCCACTACGTAGAAGGCGCAAAATTTCACATCCTCTCAGACCACAAACCGCTTAGCCACGCATTTGCGCAACTGTCAGACAAGGCAACGATACATAGCCGGAACTGCTAACAACGTCGCGGATGGATTATCACGAATCAAGGAGATTACCGTACCATCTGCAGTGGACCCGGAAGAATTGGCACACAAACAAGAGACGGATAAGGAGCTACAGGAATTACTACAAAGCAATACTACTTCGCTCATCTTACAACGTGTCAGCATAGTCGACACAACACCAGCAAACATTCGGCCGTTTGTTCCAGCAGGATTGCGTAGAAAAGTCTTTGACATCTTTCATCATCCATCATATTCAAGTGGTCGAGCAACGTGCAGATCCATTGCAAAAAAATTCGTCTAGACAGAGATGAAAAGGGAAATTCGAGTATGGGCACGTAGCTGTATGTATACCATGTGAGCGATCGAAAGTTGGCCGCCACCAAAATAATCCGTTGCAGGAGTTTCCAATGCCCGAGGAACGATTTCAGCACGTGCACCTAGACATAATTGGACCATTGACCCAATCTCAAGGATATAAATACTGCCTTACAGCAATCGACCGATTCTCAAGGTGGCCCGAGGCAATACCGCTAACCAACCAAACCGCCGAGACGGTCGCGAAAGCATTTTACAACAACTGGGTTTCTCGTTTTGGTGTGCCGCAAACAGTAACAACAGATCAAGGCACTCAATTTGAGTCCTCGCTATTCAAGGCACTTACCTGGTCTATGGGATGCAATCGTACCAGGACATCACCCTATCAGCCCGCTTCTAACGGACTCATCAAGCGATGGCACCGCACGCTCAAAGCAGCAATCATGTCTCGCGAGCAGAATCCATCCTGGCCGCAAATACTGCCCACGGTATTGCTGGGATTACGTGGAACGGTCAAAGAAGACCTCGAAGCATCATGTACCGAGATGCTATACGGAACTACACTCAATTTTCCTGGAGAATTAATCGTACAACAGCAGACAACCATTGAGCCACACGAGTTCCTGCGTAAGCTGCGAGAGACCATGATGCAGATGCGTCCGTTAGCTACAGGGCAACACAATACTCAAACGCTATTTATAAACAAAGGTCTTAAAACTTTCTCACACGTCTTCATGAGAATTGACGCAGTTAAGAGACCTTTGACTCAGCCGTATTCAGGACCGCACAAAGTTTTAAAAATAATTAGTGACGTCCTCTACGCAATCGACATCCATGGGCGCTTTGCCAACATTAGTATCAAACGGCTCAAACCCGCCTTTATCGAAGACATATGTAAACACACATCGCACCACAAAGAGAAGGTTCCAAGCAGAGAAGCGCCGCAAAGGACAACAGCGGATAATATATTGCCCACAACATCACCATTGTCAACAGCAGCTGATATCATGATACCACAATCAGTACCAGCCGAATCACAAATGCCAACTCCAAGAACAGCAAATCAAAGAGTCATACCGCCGATAAATACTCCGCTAGCAGGTTTGAAAACATATCCACCCAGCAGGAAGCTACATTCGCTTTTGGCTAAAACCGGAATAGTAGCTCCATTCGCAGCGACAAATGACAAGAGGCCTCCCGAATCTAACTCAGTTAGGTTGTTATGAGACGGCACTTCTACTTGTAAATAAAGTCAGCTGATCGTGACATTCCATCCATAAGTAATGTCACTTGAGAGGGAGTGGTGTAGCGCCACGAATTTGCAACCGCAATGTACAAATGTAAATTCTCTCACACTGCGACGTACAAAGAAAAGTTCTTGATGATTCGACTACGATACGTCGACGCGCACGGATCGAGCAAAACTTGAAGTGTAAGATTATCGTTTAAATAAACTTCATTGTGTCTTTAAATGAACGTTGAGTATTATTTCATACGCTCGTCCATACAAGTGTTTACAAAAGGGAAAAGAAGAACAAATGTTTTTGAATAGAAGTGGAATCTGTACATTTCATTCGTTGAAGGATTACTTATTGGAGTAGCCGAAGTTAAAACCGAGGGAGGAGTATCGGGGCCGGAACAAAGGAGTTCCGGCACTTAACAGGTTGTTTGAACTCCACAGAAACACCAAATAACAACAACGAGAAATCATGTCTGCGCAAGCAATGGTGAGTAGCCCAAAACCTGAAGGATCGACTTTGGAAACGATTGATTGCCGAGTATCTTCTGCGTCTCATATGCCGGCCGAAGTGGAGACAGGAGGCGACACGTTTGCAATTTGATCAGTTAGTTATCGTCTGCGATCCTAATCAGCCACGGGGCCAATGGCTCAAAGGACGAGTGACCCGAGTATTCCTAGCTAAAGATGGACAAGTTCGTACTGCAGAAGTGATGACTCGTCAAGGACATTTTCGATGTCCCGCAACAAGGCTAGCGGCCTTAGAATATCGTGAATGCCCTCCGCAGTAGGATTTGCCTAGGTCCGAGGATGTTAAAGACCGATCGCCTTAAATGCAATTGTGAATGTTAAATAACAGTCATTTCAAATGCAATGTGAACGATCGCGGAGAAACTCAACTTGGAGCCAGTTCGTATCTGGACGTGAACGACACTGGTTCGAATATCAATAAAAACACCCCATGACTCACGAATTGTCTTTGAATTAATCTATCTATAAAATAAAGTATAACATTTATGCTGTGTGTGTGATAACTGATTATATTACCGCTCAATAAAGCACATTTAAAACTACAAAAAAACATTGTCGAGGGGCCAAGCTGTTGACTATAGTGATACTGCTCTTGGCTACTTCTCAATACTGCGCGTCTTCAGGACTACGAGATTGACGTGAATTTTCAACTTCTTTCAATGAAGTTTTGACTGTTCGTTTCAACTGATCAGATAGAAGGACTTCCCTTAACATATTGAATATATTACAAGAAGTACAAGATTTATAGCACTAGTACTGAGTTCCTGAAGGCTTTCACTAAGGAAGTGAATAGTGAAAATCTTTAAGTTATTCACCCGTCCAAGGAGCAATCAACTTAGAAATCTCCACCAACACAAATCATGACTTCATCGAGCATTCTATTAGAATGAAAGCTTTCTATATGGTGTTCTATAAATCTAAGAATTAAGTGAATAATAACTATTCAAACTGAAACAGAACAGTAAAATGTTTTATGCCTTCAAATGCAACTTATCCGGCAAAGAGATCCTTGTACAACTTGAAATCCAAAGGGAATAGCACATTTCTTCTCTCAAACACTACATTATATTCATCCCCTCGACAACCGTAGCAGTAATAAAAAACATTCCTTCCGTACCAACAGCACCATACTATCCGAGATTACACCAAATACAATATACACTCGTAGTATATGTAGTATTTATATATACTCGTACGGTATTTCTACATTACAACGATAAAATCTAACCTCAATGCATTTTTCTTTCTTAGCCGGAACGGAGAGTAATAACACACAACACACAAATCTCCTTCTTTTCACTCGTTTGCCCGAGACGAGATGGATGGAACGAAAGGATGAAGCGAAATAAAGCGAACGAAGAAGAATTCCAATTCAAGACAAGGAAACATCTCCATTCAAAACTATCCAGCCGCCATTTACTTGAAATCTCTTGAGAAATGTTACTTCTACTTCTGCTTCTACTTCCACTTGTTCTCAACATCTTAAGACTCACATCACAATCTCTCGTTGCATCATCTCTTTTAAGATGATGCTCCACAAGTACAAGACAAGACCAAGAAATGGACCACACCACAGCAGACCAGACCCGATTAGAGGAGACCAGACCAAGGCAGGCCAGAATGGATGGTGAAATGTCTTCGGACTATCTTGAATTCTAATTTTTGCTAGCATGGACAATATGGTCATGGAATAGTGGAAACTTATCATTGCTGTCCCTGGGACGGGCAGAATCAGAAAGGGGAGGCGGCCAGTGATGGAGGCATTGGGACATTTCAAATCGAAACTGGGAAAAATCCTGACGCGAAATATTTATGAATTATATAAATAAGGAAGTGGTCAAAAGTTTACTAGAGAAAATTCTGCATGAATAATGAATTCATACTGAAAGGACTTGCCAAGATGGCAAACGGAAATGTGAACAAATTTCGCCATTCTTTCTTGTGGTGTCGTTGGTCGATGAGGGTTTATTGTGTGGGGCGCAGTAAAAAGGGTTTTATTTATTTGCTCGCCAATTTGGGTTTATTAGGACATCAATTTAATATTTATAAAATTAGTTGAACGATGATTGTAAATTTTCAGGATAAATAAAGTAATGCTCGGTACTATGTGACAACTGAATGATTTATCAGGACGATGCGGAAACTTTTAATTCGTGAAGCTTTTTAATAAAAATTCTTGAACACTCTACCCATTAGCGAAACACTTCTTATTCGTACATGACTTCTCTAATAGAACTGGAAGGCGTGAAAATATGAAAAAGAAGCCAGAAAGAATGCAGACAAGAGAATAAGCCAATCGTCTCCATGAAAAACAAAAAGAATTTCTTGGGAACAGTTATGTTATTGAGAAATTAGGTCAGCAACCGTTACAGATGAACTATACAGCCATTGTTAAAAGTATTAGGTATCCCTTCAAACTACACGTGAATTGATACCTATTTAAAATACTGGTAATTTCTTTTGTTTCATGCAATACTGGAATGTTCAGTTTTATTCAGACTATTAAACACGGAGGAGTCAGCAAATGTTCGTTTTTGAGGGCCATATGAGCAATGAAAAGTACGTATATGTGTTGGAAACTGTACTTGAGTCTATTAATGCTGGTTTTGGGTGATACTAATTCACAGACAACATGGTATGAGTAACCAACATCAACTACATCACAATCTAACTAAGAGCCTTAAAGGTTCTTGGCGGCCGGCAATGTTAGGAATAATGCTAAAATAAACACATCAAACATACCACCAACATCAACCTCAAATGCGTCCCAATGTACGAGTAACATCGTCCAAGAGTAGCAAGTCAACAACCATCGAACAGCAAACCAATCGATTATCGACCGCATCGATCAGCAAATTCCAACAGAGAACATTGCTCACCAGATCAACATTGGGGTGAATGGTTGCATTCTGCAAATCAGCAAGTAATATATATGAAACCTAAATGTGCCGAGCGTTTGAGTGAATGAATGAACTTGCATACCAGAATAAAATGCAAGCTAATGAAATTTTATGTATTATAAAAATCACTGAAAAATACACTAAGTATCTGTGATCAATAAAAGTTGAACTCGGGAGTTTCATTTTACATTTTAACATTTCAGCCGCTTCAAGAAGCAATTTTTTCATTTCCAGAACATTGGCCCGTCAAGCCGGATATCACAGGACTTAAAAGGAACCCCTCTCGAAGACCCTTAAGGTTCTTCAAATCAGGATACCGTACGAAGGAGCAAGTTGACACGCATCCCTGAAGCCAGCACAGGACATCTGCCGTTCAAGGAATTTATTTATTTACAAAACTATCTTACAGAATGAAATTCCAATTACAAGGTAGTTTCTTAATAAGGAAAAAGAACTTTAAAAAGAAGAAATCCCTAAAAATTAAGCACATTTCAAGGAAAAAGAGATACCTACATTATAAAAAGACAAAGAAGAATTAAACTTAGGCGGTCATTGTAAGGACGATACGGAACCTTATGCTTGAAGAGGAGCGTGCGTGTGAATTATCGCTGTACAGATTCCACTGCGTCTGAGAGATAAATGAGGTGCGGTGACCACACCTGAAATGCATATTCTAGAATCGGGCGCACAAGCATAGAAAACAGACGTATTCCGGTTTAAATACTGAAATATTTATGAGAAGAGCGTAAAACAAAGCCTGCAACTCTAGAGGCGTTAGATGTCATTTGAAGTATGTGGATGTCGAACTTCAGATGGGGGTCAAACGTAACACCTAAATCCTTAAACCTATGGACGCGAACGAGCACTGAGTGGTCAATTGAGTAAGCGAAAGGAATGCGATTTGCTTTCCTGGAAAAGCACATCCAATAACATTTAGAGATGTTAAGAGTGAGTCGATTATTTCGACACCATGAGTTTAAGAGGTTTAAGTCATTCTGAAGATCCAGGTAATCTAGATTTGAGCTGATGACTCTAAAAATTTTCAGGTCGTCCGCATATAATAGGGATTTAGAAGTAAAAATAGACGGGAGATCATTAATGAATAGATTGAAGAGGAGAGGACTTAGAATAGAACCTTGTGGAACGCCAGAAGTGGGACTGAAAGAGTATGAAGTTTGTCCACCCCAAATCACCGTACAGGATCTATTTTTGAAAAACGAGTCCAGCCATGCCAGGAGGGGGCCACTAATGCCAAATTGTTGGAGTTTTGCAATCAGAATGTTGTGATCTACGCTATCAAATGCTTTAGCGTAATCTGTGTAAATCACATCCACTTGACCACCTGAGTCAAGAGCAGAGGTAATAGTATCTGTAATTTCAAGTAAATTGGTTACAGCGGGACGCCCCTATATGAAACCATGTTGCCTATCGGAGGAATTTAGGCGTAAAGCATCATAAATCCTCAAATGCACAATACGTTCTAGAATTTTGCCAAAGCAGGATAACAGAGAAATGGGTCGATAATTATGAGCAGAGGAGCGGTCTCCTGCCTTATGGATAGGGAGAATGTTGGCTCGCTTCCAGGTGTCTGGGAAAATCCCTGTTGCTAGACTCGTATTAAAGATAAGGGCAAGTGGGACACTCAAGGAAGAAGCGAGTGATTTAATGAAAACGTTCGGGATCCCGTCCGTACCAACTGCGTTGCTAGCGTTTAGCGACGCGATTACAGCAGCAACTTCAGAAGGGCACGTAGAAAAAACACTTAACTTGTTCAGGGAAGCCCTAGAGTTGGTGACGATTGAGGGAGAGGATGAGATATAGACTGAAGAAAAAAAGTCCGCAAACAAGTCACACATGGCCTGCTCATTGTTGGCAGTATTGTTCTGGAATGATAAAGAACTAACAGAGCTGTGGGATGATTTTAAGGAGTGGACATAGGACCAAAAGAATTTGGGATTGTTAGTTAGGAAGGTAGTTTCTATGGACTTGAAGTGAGCGAGCATTGCTCGCGAAATTACTTTTTTGGCAATCGCCCGAAGTTGACGGAACACAGAGAGGTCAATGTCGGATCGTGAACGTTGGTAGCGTTTGCGGGCTGCGTCTTTCAATCGCACTGCCTGGGCAACATCTTTGGTAAGCCAGGGTGACCATTTACTACCTGAAGAACGTGAGGTTGGCGTGTGTAAAGAAATTATATTATGGAGGACTGAGTAAAACATCTGAACAGCACCATTTGGATCATTATGGTCCAGAACTGCGTGCCAGTTCACGGCCATAAGTTCAGATGCTAAGCCTTCATAACTAGGTTTAAAGAAATTAAAGCGAGATGGGTTTGCTCGTTTCTTTGTACGTGGCAATTCTATTAATAGACGTAATTCTAAAAGTGGATGGTGGGGATCAGGGGTAACATAAGGGGAGGAGGTGGGGAAGACAGGGTCTGCAGTATGGGGATTACTCGAAAGAATCAGATCCAAAATACGGTTGGAAGTGTTCTTTACAGTATTTAATTGGGAGAGGGAGCAAAGAGACAGAAATGCGGAAATGGCAATAGAGAAGTCATTGCAAGATGATGAAGTGCCGGTCCCAATATCCCAGTGGACAGAGGGCATATTGAAGTCTCCGCAGATGAGAAACTGGGCGGAAGATTTGGCATTGTTAATAAAGTTACTTAATTCGCTGAAAAGGATTTGAAAAGTTGTTAAGGGAGAGTTGCAGGGAACGGAAATGCTTACAATAAAAAGTGGAAAGTTTTGAAGGTAAATGCGGACTGCCACGCCTTCGACCGGCGGTGACAAGGATAATTCCGTGCAGAAGATACCATTCAATAGAGGATTTAAGGCGATGAGCACACCACCACCATCAGATTTACCGGTAGTGATCCGATCTCGGTCCTTCCTAAATACAGTATGATGAGAGAAGATTTCATTGTCCGCAATCTCGTCGGTAAGCCAGGTTTCAGTCAAGCATATTACATCGTCGTTGGCAAGAACAGAAGCAAGTTTTATGGATTCCAGCTTGGTCCTCAGACCAAGGACGTTTTGATAGTATACGTTCATAGCACTACTTTTACATTTTTGCTCTAAATTCTTGGTTGTGAACTGCTGGCTGTACGAAAATTTTTACGCGATGAACGTTCGAAACGTTTTACAAAAATACCTTGCGGCCAAAATTCTGGTTTAAGCATAAGCTGCAACTCCGCCGGGATTGTAATTTTAAACGAGGCAATTACTCGGTTCAGTTGATTTTTGCGCGTTAGTTTAATGCAATCTAATAGCTGCGGAGTGTAGCCCAGCTTAGATGTAATGTTTTTTTTCAACTCATCAGTAGGCGTGTCAAACGCAAGACGGGAAACCAGTAGTTGAAGTGGAGGAGAAACATCCCAAGTAGAGAGATCCGATTGTATACAAATCGGCATTGACTGCGTAAAGACTCGTTCAGTAACATTTGCCGCTACTCCGTTACGCTGCATGTGCGAATGTCCAACTTGAAAAGCAGCAACATCCTGGGCAATACTGTGACTTGACAGGGCCGGCGGAAGTAGGGGATCTGCATTTCGCTGGGGATGCTGACCGCACAAACGAGAGGTGGTTTCTATCGGTTCAAAATAAATGCCTATGGGAGAGGTCCTGTTCGATGTTAATTCATGTTAATCCAAGGGTACAATCAAGTAGTGGTTCCTGATATCATTTAGAGCATTCACCGCAAAACATTCATCCCAGCTCAATTTGTCAAAGACTTGTGTTGCAAGATATTTTGCTGATTGTGTTGGCACAGGAACTCACCAAGAGGTCTCAAGGACACAAGTATACGTGAAGACAATCAAAGACATGGCCAGCCCAGCAGCGTCGCAAAAATTGAGCTTCGATAGCGTCACCCGTGTTGTGACAAATTTTAAAAAAGACAATTCAAGCCAACACTCTCTAGCCTATTTTGAAGCGAGATTAGCCCACCTGGAAGAGAAACGGAAAGCTTGCGAAGAGATGCATACGAAGGCCTACGCAGAGCTAAGAGAAAAAGGTGACCATGGGCTCAAAGCCAAATACAACGAAGAGTATGCTTACATCGAAGACCTTGTCCTGGATCATCAAACCATTTTCAAGGAAGGGATTCACAAGTTTCAGGCTACTGGTTCAGAAGAGTTGCAACTATCTAACACTGTCAGTGACGGGTTGCAACTAAAGCGAGTCAAAATTTCTGTTTTTGACGGGAACTATGGTATCTGGATCTCTATCCGGGACCTGTTCAAAAAAATGGTTCAAGAGAATCAAGTGATCCCGAGCATGCAGAAAATGCAGTTTCTCCAAAGCAGCTTAAAAGGAGAAGCTGAAAAGTGGATAGGCCATTTAGCTATTGTGGGTGACAATTACGAAGCTTGTTAGTCACTTTTATGTGACAGGTACGACAACACAAAGATTATAGCCCAAAAGCTTATGCACCCCTAGTGGAATACAAGTATCTACTCCGGAAACCAAGCAGCAGGGTTAAGGGAGTTGGTAAACACAACAAATCAACTGACAGCAAGTCTCAAGACATTGAACATCGATGGCTTTGACCTTGCCATCGTATTCATGCTCAACTGCAAACTCGATAAAGATTCAAGGGCTGAATGGCAAAAGCTGATCAGCGAGAGTAGAGAGGTATCAAGTTTGAACAAACTCATAACTTTTCTCACGCAGAGGTTTACAATGCTGGAAACGTTAACCCTCGCAAAACCATTCTCGGAAATGAAACCACAGAAGAAGATGACCACGCATACCACAAACGTTTCATCACTCTGATGTGCTATGTGCAACGAACAACACCGCCTGTTCGAATGTGAACAGTTCAAAAAAGCGACAGTGGTTGCAAGACGGGAACTAGTGAAGAACACACGCACATGTTTCAATTGTTTGTCCGACAAGTATGCAGTGAAACAGTGCCAATCAAAGAAGACTTGCAAGCTTTGCTCGAAGCGACACAACACATTGCTATATGTAAGAGACGCTACAATACTAAAATCAGCCTCATCAGAAGGGCCTATACTGAAGTCAACCACCATACAGATGCAAGCACACAATGCGATGTTGTGCAACATATAGGTCTTGCTTGCAACTGCGCTAACATCAGAAGATCAAATAATGAAACCTTGAGCATAATTGGATATTGGTTCACAACGGTCATTCATAACAGAGTCCGTTGTGCAACTTTTGGAATTGCAGCGCAGTCATGCCAAACTATCTATTGAAGGCATTGGAAGCTCAGAGGCAGTAACGACACGAGAAGTTGTTAACGTCACAGCAGCCATCGACAGTCATAAAACAGACGCGTCTCTGCAATTTTCGGCTCTGATCATCCCGAAAATCACAGCTATCTTGCCTACAACCAGCATAAATGTCACGCTCACTAATTGCATCAGAAGGTTGAAGCTAGCAGATCCTGAGCTTAACCACCCTGCGCAGATTAATATCCTGCTAGGAGCAGACATCTATGGCAGCATCTTAGAACGTGGGTTCATTTCTGGCAACCCATGCGCACAAAACACAAAACTAGGTTGGGTTCTCTTTGGATCAACCGGCAGCTCGCAGGGCAACGATAACTCTATTACGTTTGTAGCAACAGAGGACCTGACATAGCTGTGAGACGATTCTGGGAAATTGAAGAACTTCATCAACCAGTATAGTCATCTCTAGACGATGTGCAAACTGAAAACCACTTCTTTCAGAGCACGCAAAGAGAGTTAGATGAGACATATACCGTAATGTTATCGTTCAAAGACAACCTCGATCGCCGTAAAGAGATGAAGAAGTCCTTATGGACAGCACAGATCTAGCCATCCTAAACGACAGAAGGAATATCATACATTTATGAACGAGTACCTAGCGCTTGATCATATGTAAAAGGTGCCCAACCATCTGTTGCATAGTGCGGACTGCTATTATCTTCCACACCATGAAGTTATCAAAGAAACGCGTCGTTTTCAATGCATTCCAGCAAACTAAACGTGACGAATCTCTAAACGATGTATTGCAAGTTGAACAGACTATTCAGAACAACCTACTTCATTTATTTCTAAGATAGCATACACACAAATATCTCATCACTGCTGACATAGAGAAAATATACCGACAGACCCATGCGCATGAAAACGACCGCGATTTCCAGCGTATTCTGTGGAGAATCTCTAAAAATGAGCCAATCGGATATTATAGACTGACTACGGTCCCTTATGGCACCGCAAGTGCACCATTCAACAAGCGGTCGACGAGCGTGGCAATTATCCAGAAGCTTCTGAGACAATACTTTGGGATTTTTATGTTGATGATCTGTTGACTGGCTTAGATGACTTAACGCACTTACAGCAGCTACAATGTGAGCTCAGAACAACTCTTCGAAAGGGAGGTTTCCACTTAAGAAAGTGGTCAACCAACCACGCAGACCTTTTAAAGTCAATTCCAGAATCCTATCGAGAGAGCTAAAAATCGCTAGACATTGCATTGTCTGAAGACGTTAAGACATTAAAATTACAAACAATGAGCGAGAAACGGAAAAAGTTAAGTGATGCAGCGTTCCGCAAACTTTCAAGTGAAAAGCGCGAGAGAGAGGTTTTCCTTATAAATTCGGTCAAAATGGTCAAGAACTGTTTAAAAAAAAGGGCAAATAGACGAAAATGGCCAACGTGAAACAGAAACCCAAAATGATAACATCAGCAATAAACCAAGAAATATCACTGCAACCAACATTGACAGTGGAAAAATTCAAAATGTAACACCGGTTGAAGTCTATGAGATAAACAGTGACAATGATAAATGTGACCATGAAACTCAAAGTAAGAATAGTGTAACAGTCGTGCAGTTAGATAATTTAAAGGAAATCGAAGTCGTTAGTGATGACCCAGTTAAATGGACAGTTAATGATGCTACAATTGAAATTATATTGCGTCGAAGTATTAGCCAGAGTAAAAATTGTGATTTTTCAAAGTGCAATGGGAAGATTGGAGAAAAAACAAGATGTTTAACAGAGGGTGCTTTTTATCGTCAACTAGCCAATGGCGAAATAATATCAAGAGACAATTTAGTTTGCACTCCATGCAAACTTTTCCGCTCAAAATATGTGGTCATCACAAGATCAAATCTTGCCACTGTAGTACTCGTATATCAGACTGGAAAAATATTGCGAGTACTTTGTCTGCACAAAAAACTCTCGAGACCATAAAAATTGTGAATTCGATCTATTAACACGAAAAAAGTGCTTATGAACTGTTACAAGTCATTATGATTCGTATGTAGAACCTGAAACAAAATACTGGAGAAGTGTTCTTTTTAGAGTTTTTACGGTTGTGAAAAAATTGACGAGCCAAGACCGTCCTCTTCGTGGTCATGATGTCAAAATTTGGTTATTTGCACGATGGGGAATTTATGATGTCATTAGAGCTGATTGCTGAATTCGATCCCTTTCTGGCTTATCACATTCAATGACACGGTAACTCTGGACCAGGAAATACCTCCTATCTTTCTTCAACAAAATGTGATGAAGTTCTCGATTTACTTACTAGTAAAGTCAAGAAGATCATCGTTCATGAAATTAAGAGTGCCAAATTTCTCTCAGTAATAGTACGTTCAACTCCGGATATCTCTTACACCGACCAATTGTCTTTTGTAATAAGGTATGTTGGAAAAGATGGTTTACCTGTTGAACGATTCTTATTATTTGTTCCTGATTCCGGACACAAATCAGAGAATTCGGTGAACACTGTATTAAATGTTTTAGATTCACTGTCTATTTACATTACCGACTGCCGAGGGCTACCCTATGACACCACAAATATATGTCTGGAATTTATTCCGGCTTACAAGCTCGTATTAAAGAAATTAACCCCAAAGCGATTTATGTCCTATGTGCTGCATATTCACTTAACATAGAAGGTACATGTGCGGCTAGTTGTTACCGGGGAGCATGCACGTTGTTGGGAGAAGCTAGTGCAGTGTGTTGCAAACTCTTGCGTACCGGCATTCTCCCATTCGCAACTTCAAATTACCGCCGTAACATCTCCACCTTTTTTGGGCACATACACCAGTTCCCTTTAATTTTATTTCCCATCATATTAATTCTTTCCTCTTACCCTATTTTTAATACCAAAAACAAGAAAAAAAAAATAACAATAATCTTATCTTTCCCACAAACACCATTTCATTCATTAAATCCCATTAACGAATTTCATTCGAGACCTTTTCATTAGCCAAACCTAATTCCCTTCTTCATACTAACTAATTTCATTCACTATCTCGCGCTAACAAATTTTATTCGTCATACTAACAAATTTCATTTCAATGCCCACTAAGAAAGGTGCATAGTTGAAGTTGCTAATTCGATGAATGACAAATCAATAGAAGGTGGTTCCGTTGATAGCGTCGTGGATTCTCGACCGGGGATTCACTGGGACGTTCGGTTTAAGTTCTCCCGAGTGCAGGAAAATACTTTTTTTGGGATATCGCCCAAAGCGATATCTTACATGACGATTTGCATATAACCAAACGCTATCATGATTATGCAAATCACCATATATGCAAAATGGAAATTGTTGCGTCGATATGGAAAAGATGTATGAGTAGCGGAATCGAAATGTATTGAACTTCGATTACGTTACTCGGATACGGCAGCGGTAATTGGGAATGAAAGGATTGCAGGGTTGGTCTTTTGGAGTTGATGGCAGTCAGTATTTGGCTTTCGAATAAGAGGTGTCAAGGTGAATTTGGTGTTTAATAATTCGGAAAAAGTTTGAATTTGAATTTGGAGAAAAAAGCTCTTCACTTTAAGAAGAAAACTGTGATATTTTTCCTTTTTTTGCGATTTTTGCGTGGTGCGATTCGAAACGTATATTAATATTTGGAGAGTCTAATTCACAAAGTATCGGGGATTAATTTGTAAATTCAGTTGTGAACCGTGATTAATGGGACAAAACAAAAAAAAATTAGAACAACCAGAGAATTCGAGAAAAGTTTTGTGATGCTCAATGTCAAAACGTTAGTCAAACTAGCGATTACGCTATAACGACGGATCGGAGGGTTGAAAGATGCCGTTGAGTTTCTGTTTTTTTGTGATTTTAACTTTAGAATTTAATTTTGACAGGCATCTCGCTTCATTTTTTGTACTTCACCGGACGCTCGGAGTTTTGCAAGGAAAGAAGTAAAAACCAATCTGGGTTTTCTCCGATATTTTAAACATTATGATATTTTACATTAGCTTGTTTTATTATATACTTATTTCTCTGCCACCATAAGATCGGATCTTCTGTTTGTATTAAAATTGGCTCCTGAAGATATGTTTCAATTTCGCTGATGATTGAATCTTTTGTATAAGCTTTTTCTATTAAGTTCTGTCATTTTCATGAAAATCGTTCCGAATTTTCGATTTTGGAAGAGATTCCACAATATTAGGACTCAAATTATCCTTTTGGTTTTCGTACTCAGTTTCGACAAAGTTTGTTGTATCTGTGATTTGTCGAATTATATTTTCTTCAATTCTTTCAAAGGATTCTGTATTTGTAAAGCCATGTCTTTTGAACATTGGATCCAAAAAGGTTGATTCTGCTAGCATTGCATTTTTATCCGCATTTTCAAACCGAGCGTTGAATAAAGTGATTAATGCTTGTCTTAATAAGTTAATATTTTCTGGTAAGTTGGGTTTTTTGTGCAGATAATTGGCGCAATATTTTTTTAAATGCTAAACTCAGCAGAATAACTTTAGAAGCTGTGATTTTATTCTCACTGCATATTTCCTCAGTGACATCCTTGAAAATATCTAAAATTTTCGCAGCTATTTTCTAAGGAAAGTCTATCATCATATATAAGATTTCCTAATGTTGGATAGTGCCCCCGCTGGCCGATAGAAATACTCTTGAAGGCTAGCATTCTTTGAGGAGCTCAGCCGCCACGTCCTCGAGGAAATTCCCGCAGGGGGAATGCCGGTCGAAAGAAGTACTCTTGGAGGCTAGCATTCTTTGGGAAGCGCCGCCCCCACGCACCCGAGGATATGAGAAGTACCGTGAGGTGCCCTCCTGGGATTGCAGGTAACGACCCTGATTGGATCTGGACTACCCTTTGGACAACGAACTGGAATTCATGCTTTGGGCTGGCGGATATGATTGCTGGTTGCTTTGCATGGTAGTACCAAGGTGACACTCGTGCGTTAACGGCTCCAAATCAACTAACATACAGTCTCCGTCCCGGTAAAACCTTGGCAGGCCTCGGAGTACGCTCGAAGTTCGCACCATTGGGTGGTGGTGTAGGTTCGGTTGAGACGGATTCTCGATTTGCGCTGGTATGCCTCTGAGCACTTGTCCCCATAAGAGCTTGTGCCAAACCTCGCATGGCCTCCCTACTCTGCAAAGATAACCATGGGACCAAAAAAGCGACTACACACACGAACGGAGAAAGCGGTTCTGAGGAGGACCCAATAAAACTGGAGCAATTTAAAACCCTAAAAAATGATAAAAAATCCCAAAAAAAAAAAACAAAAATCACAATAACGACGACGCAACCTGCGCCTGCAGCCATGAGTTTGACTGCACATTGGGAGCGGTACTAAATATGACAAAAAATACGACTAATACAATGACAGGAAAGACGAACTAACAGACAGTCTTCTCCAGACTGCGATTCCTGCGGCGTTCGGGCGCAGCAAAAAAAT
Organism: Odontomyia ornata; assembly: GCA_963969285.1. NCBI lineage: Eukaryota > Metazoa > Arthropoda > Insecta > Diptera > Stratiomyidae > Odontomyia > Odontomyia ornata. The sequence continues at coordinate 8,310,485 of OZ017741.1, forward strand.
GATGCGTCGTAAAAAAGAAGAGCGATAAACTCTGCAGGACGTGCCAGATGTTCGAGTGGTGGGGGAAAATATCAAGAGCATCGAGCATTCGATGGTTACTGCTGCGATGGCTAGCGAAGCAAGAGTCGTAAATCCCAAAAAAATAGCGAACCATCCTGAAGCCCACAAAGAGATTACGGCAGAAAAAGGAAGGAGTGACCAGACAAGCGAAGCGCCGTTGTGTGATTTCATCTCCACCATCGAAAATGTGGCGTAAGTAATGTACTCGGGAACGGAAGCCGATATTCTCTCCCAAGAAAGGTGGTCGCAAAGTACAATTGCCGCCCAGTGACATGAAGAAGAAAGGCTAACCCAAAAAGGGGCAGATGTTCTAAAAAGAATACAATCTGCATGCGACTCGCCAAAAATCAGCAAAGGAGTAAAGATTGACCTTCTTGAACTAGAGGAGCTCCTAGACCACATCGGACATTATCAGGGAAGCTGGTTAAAGGCCGAAGAGGACCAGAAGGCTGAAGAAGAGCAGAAGGCTATAAAAGCGCTGAGGGCTACATCTAAAGCACACGTGGAGATAGCTCCACCATCAAAAATCAATGAAAGAATAGCGTCTAGCCCAACCGAAGGCGGTCGTGATAAAAAAAGGAAGGAAGAGGCACTTGATGGGTGCGGAACGCTAGATTAGGGGTTCCAGATAGTAACGACAAAAGAAGTGAAGAAAGTCACAAAGAAACCCCTTCACAAAATGCCAGAAAACAAAGTTCACACGGACGTCCAACAAGAAAAAAGATGCGAAACAGGAGAGAAAGAAATTCCGGATAAGAACCCGGCAGCAAGCTCTGCTCGTAAAACCCCAAGATGGTTGATCCTACGCGTAGGTGCTGCGGGATATCAGGGGAAAGCTGTTGCGAATTCCGGCGTACCGACTTACTCCCATTCGCAACTTTAAATTGACGCCGCAACATCTCCAACTTCCTTTGGGCACTCCTACCTTTTCCTTTGTGTATTTATTTATTTTTATTAACATTTTTCCGATTTCCCTATAATTTTTATTTCCCCATCATCACAATAATATATACTAATAATTTTAATTTTCCCACTAACAACATTCTATTCATTATTTCCCACTAACAAATTTTATTTTTCCTAACTAAATAAAATTTATTCACGTTTCCCAAATAATAAATTTCAATTTCATGCCCATCAACAAAGAGTTGAAGTTGCTAATTTGATGGATGCGAAATCAATAGAAATGGCTCCGTTGGTAGAGTCACGGATTCTCGACCGGGCATCTGCTGGGACCCTGGGTTTAAGTTCCCCGAGCGCAGGCAAGCACTCTTTTTAGAGTATTGGCAAAATCAATCCGTATATGTACGAGTATGTGCGACACTTTGCATCTAATCAAACGCTTGTTTGATTATGCAATTTGCCATATATGCAAAAAATGAAAATTATTGCGTATGTCGATACAAAAAAGATTTGTGGGTAGCGGAATTGAAGTGTATTGAACTTCGATTACATTACCCAGATGCGGCAGCAGTAATAAAAGATGAAAAAGATTGCGGGATCGGATTTGGTGGAGGTGAAATGTGGGATTGAGTTGTTGGAATCGGGGCAGTCAGTTTTTGACGTCGAAAATAAGTGTGAGTGCTTTGGGCGTGAATTTTTGGGAGTCCGTTTTGAGTTTGAAAGTGGAAAAAGTGCTTTAGGCGTGAATTTTTGGGATTGAGTTTCGAGTTTGAAAGTGGAAGAAAACCTTTTTTAATCGAAAGTGAATTTTATCTTGATTTTGGGGATTTTAATTTGGGGTTGGCATTCTCAGTGTGGGTGTTGGGTGAATTTTGGGAAAAATATTTTTAATTTGGGTGTTAGTACAGAAGTTTTAGTGGACGAAACTTTAAGTGTCCGAATATACTTCTAACGAAGACACAAACATAATTCGAAGTGTGTTGTGTAATAAACGAAACTTATAAATAACAAAAGAATTAAAAAGGAGTGAGAAAAAGGAAAGAAAGAAAAAAACGGTAAATATCAAAGCTTTATTCTAATGTGAAGAGGAACGAAAATACAGTACCGGAGAGTAAAACTGGGAAGTTATACGGTTCAAACAAGCCAGTGCAGAAATCACAAAGGTGGCCGTTTTACCATCTCTCTTTGATTTTTTTATTTTTGTACATTACAGAGACTTCACCTTTGTTTACAGTGCCCCCCCCCCCCCCCTTCTTTCTTGGCCTTTTGCCGAGCACTCGGAGTTTCGCAGGAAAGTAAGTGAGTATAGATTTGATTCTTCCTTTACCTTTTTTTGCATTATTTCAAATTACTTTATTTTTCATAGTTTTGTATAGTTAGTAAACCTTCGTTTAGTTCTTATTTGCTTAAGTAAGATTTTGAGGGGGCGGATTTGATTTTCGTGTTTAAATTAATTTTTTTTTGTACAATTTGCGAATTGTTTTTATGCAATATAATTTTTTTATTCTTGGTAAATAAAACGCCCATAAAAAAAGGTGAGTCGTTTTGAATTCTGTTTTTTTGTTTCTTGTTGTATCTTATTATATGACAAAGTATATTCATTGTAAATTTTTGAAGTAGCATTAATTGAAAGTAAATTTTCATTTATTAGTATTATTGTTTTTTTTTTTGGATAAAAAATTTGTTAAAGGCAGAAAACGGGCCTGTTGAATCGAATTTTTTTTTTTATATTATTTCTATTGGATCAATTGGTGCCTTGTGAATAAGTTGAAGAAAAAAATATAAGACATGAAGTGCTAAAATAATTATTTTTCATTTCTCAATGTGACCTCTCCTTTTCCCTTCGTGTTAGTGTTTTTATGTAGGGTGGCTCAGCACGAGCAAAGGGTGTCCCGGAAATCCCACGGCACGATTGAGCGCTAGCCGGCCTCAGTATGCCACCCCGGGCTACACACCCCCTCTGCTAAAACATAATGTCTGCAACTGCGGTGACGTCCGTGGTGGCAACAAAGTTAAGGCCGAAAGACACTAACACTGCGATAGCAGTACGATCAACCTTGTGAGGCCACATACTGTTCAAATCCTTAGCAGAAGCCGACAATAGTGAAGCATTCTGCGGTGCAGTAAAAAAATTCCTCGGCAAAAGCGCAACTATAGCTTCGCTCGAGCCGATGGCAAAGATCGAAATAAGAGACATTGACTGCGCCACAGATCTAGTCGAGATAAAAAAAAAGGCCATCAAAAGGGAGTTCGTCAGTAGGATCAAAGCGAGGCTGACCCCAGAAAATCATAGGAAACAACGCATGGCCATCATTGACTTGACCGAAAAGAACGCCGAACAATTTTTGAACAAGGGCAACGAAAGAATCAGGTGGGTTGTCTATAGGATATGGCGAAGAGCAGCGCCTCTTCAATGGATCAAATGCCTTGGCTATGGTTCCTCCGCACAAGTATGCAAAGGACCCGGTAGAAGTTCCGTATGTTACAAATGTGGTGAAATGGGACATAAAAGAAAAGAGTCTACAAAGGAGGCACACTGTATTCTTAGCAAGGATGCTGATCCAAGACCGGATCTTAGCCACGTCTTGGGATCAGGGAAATGTCAGGTTTTTCAGGAAGCCCTAGCCATGGCAAAACCGGTCTTGGATGACCCACATCGTGCAGCAAAACCAACACTGCAGTCCAATTGCCGAAAATCTGTTTGAGCAGTTTGCAAGGGACATGAAAGCCCACTTTGCGCTGCTGAGCAAGCAACACCATGATAAAAGTTCAGCATCATGGAATCCTGATGAAACTATTACTACCACCATCTGGGTTTTGAACAGTGCTTTCCAGGCGGAGAGTTGTGGATGGGGGGATGGTTTCATGTGAGTTTGGGGCTCAGGGACCACCCTTTTTAGTATTTACCTAACGCTGAACGAATCCATATCATCTTTCAAAGCCCAGTTTAATGCTTTGGGGGTGCTGTCTCAAACGCAGACGGGAATGTGCTCGTTGGGGGAGATTTCAATGCTAAAGCAATTGAATGGGGCATGCCTTTAACAGATCCGCGGGGAAAACGAATCCTAGAAATAATGGCCAAGACGGCGCTTGTCGTACTAAACACCGAAAATACGCCGACTCCCCGCCGTATTGGCGGGGACGTGACGTGATATTCGCCTCTGCTTGAGGTCAGCGATATTGTCCCCCGACGTCCATGCTCTCGGCTTTTTACGATTGGATGCAACATCGAAAGGATGGACGTCGAGAGGTTCGTCGAGATGCTCACAGCAGGTGCCCCGCTGCAGGGAGATTCGCAAGGGACCAAATAACTGGCAGCGCAAGACGTAGTGAACTCAACTATGAGCATCATTACGACTACTTACAACGCTTCTACGCCCCGTCAAAAACCACGGCCCGGCAAGCCCCCAGTGCACTGTGGTCAAGTCAAATTGCTTAAAAGCGAAGGGAGTATCACAAGCTTCGGCATGAGGCTCAACGAGTACGGAACCATGCCGAGCCATGCAACCGGGTAACAGCATATAAGTCGACCTGGAAATGCCTTCGTAAATTGATCAACAACTGCAAGGCTCGCTGCTGGCAAAACTCAGTGGACAATGTGAACAAGAATCGGTGGGGCCTTGGCTACAAGCTAGTTATGCAGGAGCTTGGTGCCCTACTGAAACCTTGCATACACGATGTGGAACAGATGGATGAGATAGTGCGGGCGCTCTTCCCCGCTCATCCCATCCGCGTTGACGCTGTCTATGGTGAAACAGCATTCGAGTGTTCACCCTTCACAGAGCCGGAGCTGGAAGAGACAGTCCTTTCACTGAATCCGAAGAAGCCTCCAGGTGCAAATAGTATTCCAGCTTTGTTGTTTCAAATTGTCTATCATTTTTGTCCTGACTTATTGCTCAGCACATTCAACGCTTGCCTACAGGACTGGGTTTTCCCGGTACAATGGAAGGTGGCGAGGCTCGTACTGATCAGCAAGGGGAAGGAAGCCCGGTGCGCTGTCTTGATACCGCCCGTCATACATGCTAGACACTGCTGGGAAAGTGCTAGAGAAACTCAGTAAGGGAAGACACACTGACGTGATGCGTGCTGATGAGGACCTATCTCCTCGGCAATACGGCTATAGAGTAGGACACTCCACCATTGATGCGATTGCAGAGGTGGTGAGCGTGGTCCAACAAGCAGAGGTATATAGCCGCACCAAGCGACGGATCGTCCCGCCGGTGACACTCGACGTTAAGAACGCCTTCAACACCGCCAGTTGTGTGGATATTCTATACAATCTTGGAACGCCTTTTAAATTTCCAGAATATCTAATGCGACTTTTGAGGAACTATCTGAATGGACTGAAGTCTGCTTCACTACACGACACAGGGCCAACGAAGGATGGGTGACATCGGATGTTGCCCAGGGATCTATCCTTAGTCCAGATCTGTGGAACATGTCTTACGACTGGCTACTGAGACTGGAAATGCCAGATGAGTCGCGCTTGATCAGCAATGTGAATGATGTTGCGGCTACGGTCGCTTGAAACACCGTTAAACAAGCGCAACTTAGGCTAATGCGCCGAGTGAGAGACTATATGACAGCTCGTGGGTTCAGCTTAGCACTGGAGAAAACCGAAATGGTCATCTTGACAAAAAAGAGAATCTCTAGAGTAAGGAATGATCAGTATTGGTTACATACAAACCAAATCGAAGTACCTCGGGCTACTGATCGACTCGAAGATGAGTTTCTCTGAGCAAATCAGGGCAACGGCTGAGAAGGCTGCTTCAGGAGTATCGGCTCTGGGTCGACTTATGGCGAACGTAGGGGACCCAGCCCATCAGGAAGATGCCTCTTGATGAGTGCTGTAGGGTCAGTACTACTGTACTGAGCAGAAATATTGGGCAACGCTCTCAATAAGGAGGCAAACCGAAAACGCTTGGCACAGGTACAGAGAAGAGGAGCACTGAGAACTGCATCTTCGTATCTGACAGTCTCTAATTTGGTGGTGATAGTTATTGCAGGAGTGATACCTGTTGGCCTCCTTGCTAGAGAACGCCGCGCTATTTGCCTGCGCTGAAACGAGGACGCGAGGGAGACGGTTTTCCGTGAAGAGAGACAGCGCTCACTCAATGATTGGCAGCCGTTTTGGAGGGATTGCACGAAGGGAAGGTGGATTGTGTGCCTCATTCCAGATGTGAAACCGTGGCTAAATCAAAGGCATGGTGAGACTGACTTCTATCTAACCCAGCTGTGTTTTCAGTCTTACCTACACAAGATTGGGAAGTCACGGTCCCCCGATTGTTGGTTTTGCCCAGAAGAAATCAATAACTCCCACACTTTTTTGAATGCACAAAATGGAACAGGCTGCGAAGGGACGAATAGTACAGTCGCGGTGATGCTTTAATCGGTTGACAAACTGATCCAGGTAGCAAATTAGGTTCGAGCAGTCTTAACAGATAAAATAGACTCACAGCAGATGGGGACGTTGGGGCTGGGGGGCCGCTTGCCTGGCAGTTCCTCTTCTCTCCTGCTAGAAGATGGATCCCCCATCTTGAAGGCACCTCACGGTGCAACAAAATGAGACCTATCCCAAAGTAATGTGTCAAATAGTTCCAGGTTTGGTTCTTGGGTTGACAGGGAGGTGTTCAGTGAGTAGTACAGTCACTGGTGAGCACACTCTGTGCATAAATGATATTCACCTTCCAACCACAAAAAAAAATTTAGTTCTGATTACGAATTAGGAAACAATTGTGTGCTGTTTGGAAATTTAAACTTTGTTATGGTGCTTTGAATTAATTGTTAAAATATGTTTTGCAAGGGAAAACATCACAATATCAATGTTATTAATGGCTCGCAATCGCTGCAAAATTTCCTCGAATTTCATGAAACAATTAAGAGGATTTATGAGAACTTAAACGACTCATTTAGATTTATACATCACCAATATAACCCTCAAGCCACGTGGCTTAACATCCCTCAAAGATTTATTCCGATCCCAGCTAAAACAACAAACGAACGGACAAGTTTCCTTGTCTCCTGCATAACATGCTTAATTTTATCTCATTATTTCCCACATGTGTCTGCGTGTGTTTGTTTTAAAAGACAATTGGCAACGCGTGTAAATAGGATTTATTTTAAACTGCCGTTCTTGGAAAACCAAATAAAGCATCAGAACATAAATCAACATTTGGAAATTTATCCCAACTTTGCACTGAGGGTGTTTGGCTTTGAAACGTTGTCACAACAAAAAGCCTTGAAAGAAAATATTCGAACCGGAGGAGTTGTACAGAATTGAAACGTTCTGAATATCCGATAGTTAAATTTATAACCCAAAGTAATTGTGGAAACTAAGGAACTATTTCCCCGTTCATGCGTAACTAGGCACACATATTAAGTATGACCTTCGTTGAGTAATATCGTTTAACAACTCTATTCTTTTAATTGACCAGAACCGTTGGTTCCTCCCCCAACTTGTGCTGTAGACAAATGCACACGAGTGCATAATTTTCAACATCCAGATGAGGGTGAGCAAGGAAATTGCATTCGCTTTAACGTAGTCACGGGATAATAAGATATAACATAGGAGGTCGTCATTTATTCTCTTCGTAACAATGGAAATATTTTCCCAACAAGGACGTATTAATCTCAAGTCTAGACTAAGTGAAATCACTACTGAATTTTTATGATTTGCTACAAGGATGTGGCATTGGAAGAGAAGAAATAAATAAGCCAATACATACCTTGGACGAATACGAACGATGGATTGAAATCAAGGATAGCAACGACAGCTACCACAATTGCGAGAAGGCCATTCATCTTCAATTAGTTCACAGGATCAGCGTATTCTCCTCGTTCGCATTATTTCCGTTCGTCGGCTGACCGAATAAAAACACTACTCGCACTCTGATACCGACACTAACGTCACACAGGACAACTGAGCATATCACGAGGACGACACAACTTTGGATATAACACGCGAGTTGAACGATATCAATATGTCGTGGGTACTTGCCAAAAAAGAGAGTGGAGTGCAATAATAATAACAAGAACAACAACAACAAGGACGATGATAGCACGGAAGTGATGAGGAGAGCAGCCCCAGTTTATGCGAGGCACACATTTAACCCTCGTACATTCAATCGACTTTTCATTCGTTCTGTTTTTTTTTTCGTTTTCCCGTTGCTCTCGTCCTTTTTGGAGTTCCTCTTCCGTTGCACCCAAGGGAATTACATTGAAAACTTCACGAGTGCACCGAAATCACTGACCATTTTAATCATACATGCATGAGGACTATTATCCTTTTTACTCGAGGGTATTCGATTCCACTTTAGTTGCCATATGTACATCTATTACAGAGTTAAGCAGGACAAGCAATTAGGATTTTTTGGGATCATTCAATCAGAATGGAATATATTTTCTATTTAAAGATCCTTGCGTTAAGCGGAAAGGATTTAGTTAGAAATAATTAATTTGAAAACTGGGTTTGTGCGTATCACACATCTGACATCCTTTTGAACAATTGAAATTTATGCCGTTCGCGACACACCTCTCTCGATGTTTTTTGATTCGTGTTTTATCCGCTATCGATTATGCTTATCCTTCCTGCAGCAGATTTTCATACAACTCCACTTCCTGCCAAACAAGACTTTATCCTATCATAAATTTATTTTTGAACTATCGCTCGCGAGCGCACAAGTAAATTTCGCACAAATTATATCACAGTTGAATTTTCATTTCGTCGAAACTTTCACACTAGCTAACAGGATTCTCTGCTCCTTCTGCCATAAACTTTTGACCGCATTGACAAAATTTCCCGAACCGAACGAGAGCACACAAGGCATATGGCACTTCACACTTTTGACTTTTTTTCAAGTACGGATTGCGATGCGACTGGCCCGGAAAAAACTGTATCTAGGACTCAGGCTGTCAGGATATGAGCTTAGAACTTTTATACGAGTTGTAATGTAATCGAGTCCTTTCACGATTGATGGAAAACACGTCAAAAAACAATGAAAACCACACGCAAAAGGCCGCACTTTTGGAATTTGCTCGTTTCGCAACTGCGCTCCCCCCGACTTTTTATCCTTGAATGTCGGAAAATCCTGTCACAATGTACTCCTGCTGCCAAAATGGAAATGGAAATCCACAGACGCACACACGTTCACACAGAAATCATTCTTTTGATTTTTCCATTCTCTATTGTATTCACCGAAAAACCCATGAACCACTTATGAAATTCCATCCTTCAGATTCTTTAGGTGCGTGTCGTTTCCTTTGAATTTTCACAGGTGCTGCATTGTTTATTCCACCTTCGTCACTCTAGATTAGGATTCGGATAAATTGGTGGAAATTGGGAAAACAAAATTAACACTTCTTAATAAAACAGCGAGTGATATCAGACACAACAAAACCACCCTCACTTCTTCGCTGTAGCGCACACATACTCGAGTGGGAAAAGCATGTCCTGTATGAGAACAACTGTCGAGGAAATTATGAATAGTGTGCAAAGGAGGAGGCAAACAACCACTCTTCTTCGTCTACCATATGTTTGGAAAATTGGGAAATGCCATTCGCATACACAAACACAATGTGAAAAATGTGTGTTCACAATCGTTAGGGGATGAGTCGCGAGGGTTTTTCCGGCGATGCATCGCGGATATGCATTTTCTATGGTTGGTGACTTTGCTTTGTTTGAATTAAAGCGAAGAGTTCAAGTTGAGATAAAAGAAAAGGATGATTTTAAAGAAATTGTAAATTGTTACACATATCCCTGCACAGTCTTTAGAAATTCGCTACTCACAGCATATCCCACTTCGAAAACATTTTCCACGCAAAATCCGTTGCTCTTCTGTTTTGGTTTGAGCCTCGACTGAACTTTGGGTTGGGCCGTTACGTTCTGTTTGCTATTTCCTCCACATCGGCAGACAGATGAATGGAAAGTGTCCGTGGACTCTATTTTTAAAATTGCTTAGAAGATTTCCATATTTCTCAGAACTACGGATATGGAAATGCTTTTGGCTTTCAAGTGGGTCTGTTTAATAAGAAACCTCGTAATAATTTCAAAGGCTATAAATAGTTTCCTGATAAGAGCACCCAGCACCAAAGCAGAACTGTCGGAGGACCAAGTTATGTTGAACAGGTTTAATATTAGCATATGGTATGTGGAGGATGGGGAAAATCTTCCATTTACATGGAAATTATTGATAGATAAATCTCGGTATATTTGGATAGAATCTTCGTTTCCGTTGTATCTGTAAGATACTCTTTTAATTGAATGAAATTCGATAGATATCATTGTTTGTTTTTTTTCAGGTAATTTTCCACGCCTGAGCATACACCCATGCCCATAAAGGATATGCATGAAATCTATTTATTAATTTATTTACTCAATAAACGGGCACGAGGTCCTTATTAATCCATATCCATAAATTAAACAATGCATTGTTAATAAAATAACAACTCCTCCAATACAATTAACTAATAAAAAATTAGATAGGAATTCGCATAAACTTCGGTAATTATGAAAGTTAAACTTTGTAATCATTTACCTAGTTTATGAAAAAAGACCATTTCATAATAATAACAATGCAATAAGTGTGGAACAATTTGGTACGTAACTTATTACCCCGCTAGTATTAACGCTACCATTGTCGATAAAAAGTTTTTTCGAAGAAAAAATAAAAAATAAAATCAATAATGGCAACACCATTGCGACACAATTTAGTGAAACAGATGCTAAATTGTTGCAACCAGAATCTGCCGTTACCACCATGAAGAGGCTCGTCGAGGGAGGCGGTAAAGGAATGAATGAAGAACTAGCGAGATGACCGGTTGACGATGGCAACGGGTTGATTGCGCTACGTTTCGGATGTGTGTCACGCTGGAGTTATTCGTGCGAACAAGGTGGAATGAATATGTGATATCAATAGCTACACACTCGACTATTTTCGATTATATTTATTTCTTGGTAACTAGCTAGGTAAAACTCGAACTTATTTTAATGTGTTTATCTTAATCTGACTGCTTCGATGCACGGTCGGGAAGCGAGAGAGAACTTGTCAGCCCGTCGCGACGAGATGCAGCGAGCTGCGTTTGTATCTGGTGGAGCGACCCGGCAGCTGTTTATAGTTTTAACTGCCAGAGGCAGTTTCGCAAATAGCTGAGTCGATATGTCAGTTCTGTGTGGAGAGCAACCCCACAGTACTCCCTCCTGAGCTATATCGTTCGCGAAATAACGTTTGGCTGTTGGGTATGTTTTTGTCATGTTTGGCGGCGGTGGATTAATTGGTGTCCAGCAGATCCGCGGCTTTTATATATTGTCAGGTTGAACGATGGGACAACGATGTTGCGTCGTTTGTACTGATGCCGATGGAGTATCATATACAGGGCTGATCTGATTGCCGGACGTATCTGGAGTTACTGAAGCACTGTCAGGATTACGTCTACCCAAGAAGAATTTCACTCATGTCACATAACTCTGCTTTCAAAGGACGGTGCCAGCGCTCAATAGCTCCGTTTGGTGCTGGGTGATATAGCGATGTTCAAATTCATTCGCATCCCTTGAGTTTAACGAGTGCCTTGAACAATGATCGGTTGTTATTCTACGTGGTGCCCCGAATCGTGTAACCTAATTGCTGGAGAATGCTTTGGCAACTGGTTCGGCGGTTTGATCGCTGAGAGAAATCGCTTCTAGCCACCTTGAAAACGGTCCATCAGGGTGAGGCAATATTTAAATCCCTGACACAGTTCCAATGGTCCTATCATGTCCAAATGGACGTGTTGAAAGCGATCATCGGGGTCGCCGAAATACCGAGGGGTGATTCTCTGATGACGGCCGACTTTGGAACGTTGGCATGGAATGCAAGTACGTGCCCACTCGTGGATATCGCTACGCATATAACACCATACAAACTTTTGGGAGATAGTCCTGCACATAGCGTAGCCGCTAGGGAGTGATGCTTGATGGAACTAACATAATTGAAGACGTCTTTACGCAATGAAATGGGTATGAAGGGACGAGATTTATTGATTGATGTGTCACATACTAGTTCGCCTTTACCATTTATTACAATGAGAGATAGCTGCAGCGATGATGTGTTGTTCTTCAGCAGTAAATACATGTCTGGCTCGATTAATTCTTCTGCACTAACTACACTGGGCATCGAGATGGCTTCGATATGTGAGAGCGCATCGGCAACTTTAGATATGGTTAATGTCCGTCGTGAATTGAGACAAGAAACTTACATGACGAAACATGCAAAGGTGTAGACGAGGGGCTTGTATCCTGTGTACACTGCGAAGACGGTACCTACAAAATGTGTCAAAAATGGTGAATTCTGCTATAAATGGCCAGCAGCTCGCGGTTGTATGCGGTGTATCTGGTTTCTGGATCGGAGAATTTCTTCTGGAAAAGTGCTAGCACAAACCATTGGCGATTGTAGCGTGCGATGCGTCTGAGACCAGTCTGGTCGGTTCTCCTTGTTGAAAATTTACCAGTAATGTACTGTCAGCCAGGCTGTTCCTGCAGTCGTCGAATGCTTTTTCGGACTCGGGGGTCCACTGTTTGAGTCTTCTATCGTTCTTTTTGGAATTCGCAAGGAATTTATCCAACGGAGCTTGCAACTGTGCTGCGTTGGAAACAAATCGGCGGTAAAAATACAACGTTCATAGGAACCTTCGAAGTTGAAGAACATTAGTTGGTTTCGAATTGCAGCGACGCATGAAGCGGGTGGCGAGATTCCGCTTTCACTGATCACATGCCCCAAGTACTCGACACTCTTCGCACCTAAAACGCATTTTAACAAATTTACAACGATGACATGTTTGCTGAGTCTCTCATAGACAAGTCGAAGATGATGCAGGTGTTGCTCCTGTGAGTCCGAAGCAACAAGAATGTCATCCAAAAAGAATACGCAATAGGCCAGGTCCCTAAGCACTTCATCCATCAAACGCTGGAAGCACTGGGCCGCATTCCTGAGGCCTAATGTCATTGCCGTAAACTCATATAACCCGAAAAAGGTTATCACGGCCGTTTATAGACACGTCTTCCTTGGCGATTGGGACATGGTGGAGTGCTTTTAGCAAGTCTATTTTTGAAAATATCTGTTTTCCTGCTGCAATCCCGGTAATGTCCAGAATGTTTCGCATCGGAAACGACTCGGGCGGGGTGACAGCATTTGGGTGACGATAGTCGCTGCATGGGCACCACGTGCCATCCTTCTTAGGCACCAAATGGAGCGGGCTGCCGGAAGGTCAGCACAGGTCTCTCTCCAGCAAGTAATTAAACTCCGACTTTGCAACTTTCAATTTTTCCGGCGTCAATCTACGGGGACGATCGGCCAAAGGGAGGAACCACTGGTGATAATGTAGGGCTGTACGCTATGGGTAGTTGATTTTTGGTTTTTGGCGGGGTTTGTAGTTTTCAGGAATTCTTTTAACAGCATATGAAACATGGAGTTTCCATTGACTGGGAAAACGGAAGTACAGCGTAATTGGCTAACCAGCCATTTGATCCGGTCCAGATGGTGTTCCAGCTGAGGTGCTGCGGCTCGTCTATCACCATTGTCCTGACTTGCTGCTCAGCACATTCAACGCTTGCCTACGGGACGGGGTTTTCCCGGTACGATAGAAGGTGGTGAGGCTCGTGCTGATCAGCAAGGGGAAGGGAAATCCCGGATCGCCGTCTACATACCGCCCGTTTTGCATGCTAGACACGGCTGGGGAAGTGCTAGAGAAACTCATCAAGGGAAGACTCACTGACGCAATTCGTGCTGCTGGGGACATATCTCCTCGACAGTACGGCTTTAGAGCAGGACGTTCTACCATTGATGCGATTGCAGAGCTTGTGCGCACGGTTCAAACGGCAGAGGCATATAGTTGCACCAAGCGACGGATCGTCCTGTTGGTGACACTCGACGTCAGGCACGCCTTCAACTCCGCTAGATGGGTGGATATTCTAAATACGCTGGAAAATCCTTTTCAAGTTCCAAAATATCTAATGCGGCTTTTGAGGAACTATCTAAAGGACCGAAGCCTGCTCTACGATACGACACAGGGCCAACAAAGGATTGAGTTTACATCGGGTGTTGCCCAGGGATCTATCCTTGGTCCGGACCTGTGGAACGTGTCTAACGATGGGCTGCTGAGACTCGAGATGCCAGATGAGTCGGGCTTGATCGGCTATGTGGATGATGTTGTGGCTCTGGTCGCTGGACGCACCGTTGAACAGACGCAACTTAGGCTAGGTATGCTAATGGGTCGAGGACTGGATGAGTACTCGTGGGTTTAGTTTAGCGCTGGAGAAAACCGAAGTGGTAATCTTGACAAAAAGGAGAATCCCTAGAGTAAGGATGATCAGTATTGGAGACATGCGAATCGAATCAAAGCCATCGGTGAAGTCCCTAGGGCTACTGATCTACTCGAAGATGAGTTTCTCTGAGCAAATCAGGGCAATGGGAGAGAAGGTTGCTTCAGGGGTATCGGCTCTGAGTCGACTTATGGCCAACATACGGGGACCCAGCCCATCAAGAAGACGCCTCTTGATGAGTGCTGTAGTATGGGGCGACGCTCTCAGTAAGGAGGTTTACCTGAAACGCCTGGCACAGGTACAGAGAAGAGGAGCACTTAGGATTGCATCTTCGTATCCAATAGTCTCTGATTCGGCGGTGAAAGTTATTGCAGGCGTGATACCTGCTGCCTCCTTGCTAGAGAGCGCCGCTCTTTTTATCTGCGTCGAAACGAGGATGCAAGGGAGATGGTTGTCCGTGAAGAAAGACAACGCTCACTTAACGATTGGCAGCAGTCTTGGGTCAATGTCACGAGGGAAGGTGGACTGCGCACCTCATCCCGGATGTGAGAACGTGGCCAAATCAAAGGCATAGTGAGACTGACTTCTACCTGACCCAGCTTTTGAGCGGACATGGGTGTGTTCAGTTTTACCTGCACAAGATTGATAAGTCACGGTCCCCTGATTGTCGGTATTGCCCACGAGAACAAGACAATGCCTGACACACATTTTTGCGTGCATAAAATGGGACAGGCTGCGAAGAGCCCTCTACAGGGAGACGGGAGAGCTCACTCCGGATAATATAGTCACGGTGATGCTCGAATCGGTTGACAAATGGAACCAGGTGGCACATTATGTTCGGGTAGTTCTAAAAGATAAAAGGGACTCACAGCAACCGGGGGTGTTGGGGCTGGGGGATCGCTTGTCTGGCACTTCCTCTTCCACTCCTGATAGAAGAGGGATCCCCCAGCTTGAAGGCGCCTTACGGCGTAACAATACGAGACCTGGCGAGAAGTTATGTGTCAAACAGTTCCAGGCTAGATTCTCAGGTTGACAGGGGACGAGTTTAGTCCCGTCGCCTTTTTGCGAACATGGGAGTTCCACACTCTGTGCGTAAATGGTACCACAAAAAAAAGTTTTTGCCCAAAATTCAGCGAGCTATAAAGAAGACCGACCTCAGCTAACTAGCCTCGCTTTATGACCACATATGCGTGCTTGTTGATTAGCTATTTATGGGATCATATGGGACGGATTCCTTGTCGCGCCGCGAAGCTGCATTATGTGCGCGTGAAATGTATCTGAATATTTGGATGCGGATCCATTTCATGCGCACGTGATTGTTGCTGGACAGGGCGAAATCTTAATTTTGCATCATGGATAATCATGTGCGCATGAGGGAGTTTTTCGTGGCTGGACGTTATCAGTCATCAAGTGGCAGTCAGCAGAGTCGAACAAATAAATTTGTATCATCAATAGCAAAATTATTTTTTATCGAAATAAACTGTCAGGGCAAAAGAGCCCTGATACCAAACATTTATAATTTTATTTATCAAAATAAACTGCCAGGGCAAAAGAGCCCTGACATGAAACATTTGGAGGCCCCGGTGAGATACTGAGTTGGATCTTGCGCCATTCTACAGTTCTGGGATATCGGAGTTTTCGATTGGCGAGGCTTCGATTCCGAGCAATATTCTGATAGCGGTCGGGCTGGAGTTGCTTTTGCAGAATTTTGGATACCAGTGTTGTGGTTTGGAGATCAGTGTTGGTCGAGATCAGTGCTGTGCTGCTATTTTTAAACTTCGAAAAGACTTGTCGACTATGGAACGTTAGGCGGAACGTCAAAAGGGATTGGCTAGAGATTTGGAGAGCGTCATCACAAATTACAAGAAGGATTTAGCGGCACGGAAACAAGATGCCGGGTATTCCGAAGCAAGGCTTCGACAACTCGAGTCCCTGTGGGATGCCTTTGAGATTGGGGATTCAGAGATCCGTGAGTTATCGGAAGTGCCAGTGTCCCATAAGTATTTCATGAGTGCTCTGTATGAGCGCAAGCAAACTATCTTCTGTTTCAACAGCGCTTCATGGATCGGTTGTTGGCCTTGAAGGAAGCTGACCTACAAACTGGTGACCCGTCGGTGCAGAGGAAATTGCCCACTGAGGATGCGAGCAAAAAGGTGGTAGATACATCATCACCAAGCAATAACAACATTACAAGGATGCTGCGACGATATAATGTGAGGGCAGATTCCCTGCTGAGAACCCTATTCCCGTCTAGATTATCCAGAGCTGTCAAATTCGTGGTACAAGGCAAAAATCGCTTGGGTGCAAAGATGCTGGTCTCAGTTGGAGGAATGTCACCACCTGATCTGCGAACTTGATGACGATCCTGGCGGAGAAGATTTCGATGTCGCTCGATACTTAAAGCTCGAGGGAGTTTCGCAGGACTGGCTGATCCAGTTAGAAACAAGGCTGCAAGAATTCGAAACAGCCTCATCGACACCAACTCCAACAACAACGGGTCCCAGTTTGCGTCTACCTAAGATATTGCTCCCAACATTTGATGGAGAATACTTCATGACTTGTTCTTGAAAATAGTGCACAACCAACTAAAGTCGGATTGCCAAAATCGATGGTAATTCATCCCGATTTACTGGATACGCCACGCAATTGAAGGCCTATGTGGTGGATAAAATCATTTCACCTCAATCCTCTCAGTAGCTCAACATTTCAAAATGGCCCATTCCAAAAAAAAATGTCAAGCTGGCAGATCCAAACTTTCACTGAACCGAGCGGATTGACCTACTGGTGAGCCCCGAACACTTTTAAGAGATTTTGGCCATCGGGCAGATAAAATTGGGCCCCGAGCTCCCCCTGCTCCGAACTACGCTCCTTGCCTGGATAGTCGCTGGAATAGTGGTCCAACCTCAGGCTTCCGCAGTGACTTGCGGGGTTCTAGCAGAGGACATCTAACTAAATGAGATCATTAAAAAATTCTGGGAACTGGAGGAAGTGCTGAATACGAAACCACAGTTTACATTGACTGAAAAAGCATGTGAAACACATTTTGGCCAAACGATGGGAAGACAACCTGACGGTTGCTTCCTGGTGAGACTTCCTTTTTGCGACGACCCCAAGAGGCTGGGCGACTTAAAAGCTATTGCTACACGCAGATTTTTGGCCATAGAACGGAGGCTAGAGAAAAATGCCAAGCTGAAACGTCACTACAAAGAATTCGTGGATGATTACCTTCATCGTGGGCACATGGAGGAAATGACTTTGCAGATGGATGAGAATTTGTAGTGTTTTCTACCGCACGATTGTGTATTGAAGCCAGATAGCAGAACCACCAAACTGAGAGTGGTCTTTGATGCCTCTATTAAGACGACGACAAATATCTTTCCTTTACGACGAACCTACCATTCAAGATTTGTTCGCAATCTTCCTACGTTTCAAAGTGCTCTGCTTTGTTTTCACAGCCAACATCAAGAAGATGTACCGTCAGATAGTGCTTCATCCTGATGATCGCAAGTACCATTATCTGGTCTGAAGAAATAGTTCAACCGAGCCGTTACGGTACTATCAATTAAATACCATACTTAGCGACCAAATGTCTACCTGGGTTGCAAAACCACTTCTACATCGACGACGTTATAACTGGGGCGGATATCTTGGCAGAGGCAATTCGGAAGCAGGAGGAGTTGATCAAAATCCTCTCTCGCGAAGGCGTGCATTTGCGCAAATTGTGTGCAAATTATCCTCAACTGTTGCAGAGGATAAAATTTGAGGGCCAGCAGGTACAATTGTATTTCAGTAACCTATCAGAGGACTACATCGAAACTCTTGGCGTAATCCGGCACCCGAAGGCGGACAAGTTCCACATTCACATCAAGCCAAGCCAAGCGGTTCAAAATTTACCAAAACGACAATCGCTTCAGATATTACCGGGATGTTTTACCCACTGGGCCTCATGGCACCGATCATCGTAACTGCATAGCTTTTCCTGCAGGAAATTTGGCAATTGCACACTCACTGGTCCAAATTTCGCAGCAGTTCGCCATCGTTGGTGAAGGTGTGTGTTCCCCGACACATTCACGCCAGAGAGAAGCCCGTGCAGGTTCAGCTGCATACCTTCTGTGATGCCTCAGAGAAGGCATATGGGGCGGCAAAATCAAGGGTGGCCCCGATCAAAACGGTGACCATCCGGTACCTGGAGCTGTGTGCTACCAAACTAGGAGCTGAGGTAACCAAGCGAATCAAAACTGCGCATAATCTTCAGAATATTTTCGAGATTTTCTGAACTGATGCTGAAACCGTCCTCACTTGCGTTAATTCAACTGCATATTCTTACAGCACTTTCGTTGCTAATCAGGTTTTAGCCATTCAAACGCTCTCAAGACCAAACCAATGGCACTACGTTAGTTCCAGAAACAATCCAGCCGAGATTCTACCATGGGGTATAGCGCCAACTGAACTAAGTAGCTGTGACATGTGGTTACAAGGACCACCGTTTCTGAGTGAAGCTGAATCAACCTGGACTCCCGAATACAAGAGTAGAGGATCCTGCGACATGGAGAAAAGGCAAACCAAAGTGGCAATGGTGGCGACAACTAAAGCGGACATGCATTTTATTCATGGAATTCCACACGGGAACTCCTTCAGAAGGTTGCAACGAATAATCGCCTACGTATTACGTTTTACCGGTCATTGCGAACCAGCTTCCCAGACTCCACCCGTGGAGCCAGGCACTCACGCGTCAAGAGCTTTCCCGCGTCCTCGAGGACATCATCAAATACATCCAGCAAGACGACTTCCGCAAAGAAATACGGGACATTAGTTTGGAGAAGCAGTTCAACAAAAACATTCCCTTGGTGAGGCTGGCTCCTTTTCTGGACTCGGAACGATTCTTACGCGTTGATGGGAGGCCTGGCTTTCTTTCGAAGCCAAGCACCCAATGCTGCTGCTGTACAAACACCCATTCACCAAGCTATTGATGATAGCCACCCACCGCGTTAATTGCCATCTTGGGGCGCAGGCCCTGCTCACCACAACGAGACAACGTTTTCGGCCAATAAGAGGGAAGCAGCTAGCGAAATCAATTGTGCGGCAATATATTTCATGTGTAAGAACAAGACCTCCAGTATTCTCTCAAATTATGGGAAATCTATCGAGCACTCGCGTTCAGCCTGCGCGCCCATTCATCAATGCGGGAGTCGATTTCTGCAGGCCCATCATGATACATTACCGTGGTCGAGGTACCCGTCCCCAGAAATAGCCATCTTTTGCTGTTTCACCACCAAGGCCGTCCACATGGAATTAGTGAGCGATCTAAGTACCGAAGCATTTATCGGTTCACTGATGCGATTCATCGAACGGCGAGGCCATTTCAGGAATCTCTATTGCGACAACACCACCAACTTTGTGGGTGCATACAACCAACTATCGGAATTGTCATTATCGCTCTACTCAAACGAAGCGCAACACAAGGTGATGGCTTAATGCAGTGCCCGAGGGATTGACTTCCATTTGATCCCGCCGCGCACACCCCACTTTGACGGATTGTGGGAGGCGGCCATAAAGTCAACCAAAACATTACTCCGCCGAAGCACTTCGTCGGCGACTCTCACATATGAAGAGCTGCATATACTGGCAGTCAAGGTGGTGGCCATTCTTAATTCAAGCCGCTAATCCCAATGGCGAATTCGATACAACCATGAGCTGTATGAAATTTTTGCGAACCGGAGGTCTCAAGGATTGTAAGACTGCGGAAGCTGCAACGCGCTGGACACATGAATCGTATGGACGAACAATGGATACCCAAGAAGGTATTCGTTGGGAGAACTGAAGGCCAGCGGCCAGTGGGGAAACGCTGGTGTGACTCGGTCGACGAAGACAGTTTATCGCTGATCGGATCCCGGAATTGGAAGACGCGGTCAACGGACTGAGACAGTTGGAGGTGCTGTTTGCAGGAAGCGAAGGCCCGAAAGGGGCTGTAGTGCTAAGAAGAAGAAGAAGATCCCAATGTCAGTCGACTCTAACGATTAGGTAGCATTGATCCAAGGGCATTTACTCATCGAAGAACCCCTCACGACCATGGTAGACGTTCGTGCGAAACCAGTCACTAACGATCTTGACACTTGGTGGAAGCTGATAAACCACCTCAAGCTCGAATCCTGGAGACGGTGGTCACGTGAATACCTTCATCAGCTGCAACATCGTGTCAAGTGGAGACAAATCCACCAAAACGTCCTCCCCGGAACAATTGTCATCATAAAGGAAGACAACGCGCCGACAATGAAGTGGGCACTGGTCCAAATTGTGAAGACCCACGAGGGCATTGACAGTTGCGTAAGGGTCGCATTCGTAAGGACCACGTCCAGAATGCTGAAGAGACAGATCCACAAACTTCCTCCACTGCCAGTGCACGAGACATATCGTCTGATGACGCGACACAAGCGAGTAATCAACCATTGGCCGGAGAGGAAAGTCAGGGGAGCATCGACGTCAATCCGGCGACGAGGCAGCGACCGATGCGAACGGGAACATCAATCGTAACCCTCTTCTTGGCGTGCCTGCTAATCCCAACGGTGAACATGACTCCAATACAGGTTTCACCGACAGGCCCACATCTTGGTCTGCATTTCCAATCATTGGGCAATGCGTACCTATCTTCGAGAGAATAGAGGCTGGTAATCTATTACGAAGGTAGTCTGTGTGGTCTAGTGGTTAAGGTAGTCTGTGTGGTCTAGTGGTTAAAGCATGAGACGCATAAGCCGAAGGTCCCAGGTTCAAATCTCGTTGGGAGCAGCGTGATTTAGTTCAGGGGATTTTTCGGACAGACTATGAGTGTTCGCTCAGTGGTGATATGTACTGATTTAATCAGATCGACGTGAGGCTCAACGGGCGCGGAACCGTGACGAGACATGCAACCAGGTGGCAGCATATAAGTCGGCCAGGAAATGCCTTCGCAAGCTGATCAACAGTAGCAAGGCTTGCTGCTGGCAGGACCTAGTGGACAATGTGAACAAGGACCCGTGGGGCCTTGGTTACAAGCTGGTCATGGGGAAACTTGTTAACCTACGGAAGCCTTGTATACATGATGCGGAAAACATGGACGCGATAGTGCGGTGACTCTTCCCCGCCCATCCCGTCCGTGTTGACGCTGTCCATGGTGAAACAGCAGTCGAGTGCCTACTCTTCACACAGCTGGAACTGGAGGAGGCAGTCCTCTCACCATTGTCCTCGTCTATCACCATTGTCCTGACTTGCTGCTCAGCACATTCAACGCTTACCTACGGGGCGGGGTTTTCCCGGTACGATGGAAGGTGGCGAGGCTCGTGCTGATCAGCAAGGGGAAGGGAAATCCCGGATCGCCGTCTGCATACCGCCCGTTATGCATGCTAGACACGGCTGGGAAAGTGCTAGAGAAACTCATCAAGGGAAGACTCACTGACGCGATTCGTGCTGCTGGGGACATATCTCCTCGGCAGTACGGCTTTAGAGCAGGACGTTCTACCATTGATGCGATTGAAGAGGTGGTGAACGCGCTCCAAAAGGCAGAGGCATATAGTCGCACCAAGCGACGGATCGTCCTGTTGGTGACACTCGACGTCAGGAATGCCTTCAACTCCGCTAGATGGGTGGATATTCTGGACACGCTGGAAAACTGTTTTCAAGTTCCAGAATACCTAATGCGGCTTTTGAGGAACTACCTGAAGGACCGAAGCCTGCTCTACGACACGACACAGGGCCAACGAAGGATGGGAATTACATCGGGTGTTGCCCAGGGATCTATCCTTGGTCCAGACCTGTGGAACGTGTCTTACGATGGGCTACTGAGACTTGAGATGACAGATGAGTCGCGCTTGATCGGCTATGCGGATGATGTTGCGGCTCTGGTCGCTGGACGCACCGTTGAACAAGCACAACTTAGGCTAGGTATGCTAATGCGTCGAGTGAGGGACTGGATGAGTGCTCACGGGCTGAGTTTAGCACTGGAGAAAACCGAAGTGGTCATCTTGACAAAAAAGAGAATCCCTAGAGTAAGGATGATCAGTATTGGAGACATACAAATCGAATCGAAGCCAGCGGTGAAGTACCTGGGGCTACTGATCGACTCGAAGCTGAGTTTCTCTGAGCAAATCAGGGCAACGGCTGAGAAGGCTGCTTCGGGAATATCGGCTCTGAGTCGACTTATGGCCAACGTAGGGGGACCCAGCCCATCAAGAAGACGCCTCTTGATGAGTGCTGTAGGGTCAGTGCTACTGTACGGAGCAGAGGTATGGGGCGACGCTCTCACTAACGAGGTATACCGAAAACGTTTGGCACAGGTACAGAGAAGAGGAGCACTGAGAATTGCATCTTCGTATCCAACAGTCTCCGACTCGGCGGTGAGAGTGATTGCAGGCGTGATACCTGTCGCCCTCCTTGTTAGAGAGCGCCGCGCTATTTATCTGCGCCGAAACGAGCATGCGAGGGAGATAATTGTCCGCGAGGAGAGACAGCGCTCGCTCAACGATTGGCAGCAGTCTTGGGTGAATTGCACGAAGGGAAGGTGGACTGCGCGCCTCATCCCGGATGTGAGACCGTGGCTAAATCGAAGGCATGGTGAGACTGACTTCTATCTGACCCAGCTTTTGAGCGGGCACGGGTGTTTTCAGTCTTACCTGCACAAGATCGGTAAGTCACGGTCTCCCGATTGTCCGTTTTGCCCAGGAGAGGAGGACAATGCCGGTCGCACATTTTTTACGTGTACAAAATGGGTCAGGCTGCGAAGGGAACTCTGTAGGGAGACGGGAGAGCTCACCCCGGATAATATAGTTGCGGTGATGCTCGAATCGGTTGACAAATGGAACCAGGTGGCACGTTATGCTCGGGCAGTCCTAAAATATAAAAGGGACTCACAGCAGCCGGGGGCGCTGGGGCTGGGGGATCGCTCTTCTGGCATTTCCTCTTCCACTCTCCCCTCCCGCTAGAAAAGGGACTCCTCAGCTTGAAGGCGCCCCACGGCGTAACAAAACGAGACCTGGCCCGAAGTAATGTGTCAAACGGTTCCAGGCTGGGTTCTCAGGTTGACAGGGGAGGTGTTTAGTGGGTAGTCCAGTCGCGCATGGGAGTCCCACACCCCGTGCATAAATAGCATTCACCTCCCTACTACAAAAAAAACAGCCAACTTCCGAAAAAATCAATACGGTCATGAAAATGAGATACTCTAAGTATCTCTAAGCGAAGGCCCGAGAGGGGCTGTAGTGCTACAAAGAAGAAGAAGAAGAATCTATTACGATTTGGGATCGTATTGGACGGAACGCAGAAGATCCATTTCTTAATTGCAGATTAAATGAAATATATAAAGTAACAAAAGCGCTAACAGACATCCATATTGAGTAAGACTAAGATTTAAGATTGATCAGAAATGAAAGTGACGCAATTTAAGTTATACAATTGCAAGGGAGAGCCGGCAGAATACCAAAAAGAGCAAAACGAGTTGGCAAAGTCCCAAAGCGGCGAGAATGGGAATACGAGTTGCTGGGCGGTTGGGTTGCACAGGGAGTTGCTTCGAAAACACCGGCGCGGACGGATCAACGTGAGGTTGTTGAGACAGCTCACATCAAACTCGGGAACTTTTCTTTCAAACTATAGTTTATAGTTAAATATAGTATGGGACAAAGCAAAACCTGTCCTTAAAGTGCATTGCAAAAAGAAAACCTCCCGAATCATGCTGTAACGCATTCCCGCGCCCTGGCCGCGCGGAGTGCCCCCTAAATAGAGTACCGTGAGTGCATTATAATGGCCGCAACATTACCAATAGCATGTGTAAATTTCTTTGGTTTCGCGTGTGCCGCGCAAGAAATTCGATTGGCCGTATTGCCGTCACAAGTGGAATTGAATCGTTAGAGACGTGGTAGCTGTGAAACGTGTTCAACGTCGCGATTCAACGCCATTTTCTTGTGTTCCTAGTTGCCTCAAATTCGGACTGCATAAAAACTGCCTCAACAAGAACATACCGTTGTTCCAAGCCTTTCTGTGATACAAGTTTTCCCTCCGTTGTTAGTACGCCCAACCCACTTCTGATATGGTGATGTGATATGAAGAATTCGTTTTGCAAAAAAATTAAGCACGAGGTTCATTCCCTACGAAATTCCCCAATTGAAGGCAATAGAAAAGCTCCGAAGGAGTATTAAGGATTTGTTGCTAGTGAAATTTACAGATTGGGATAATGGTAAATTTTTTCGAATGGGTCGATGTACTCACGTGCTAGTCTTGTAACTTAGTCGTGTAAATATTCCTGTAATGTTATTGCAACATGATTTCCGAGCACACTCAACGATTAAAGTCGATAACCACTCGTTCTAATAAGTTCCAGGCACTCCTACTCTTACTCTTATTTTGAGGGTCGTCATAGGCCTGTGTAAGGTTACAGTAGCCTTATTCTCGGAAAGTCTTGCTCCGAGAAAAAGGAAGTTGGCCTGAGGATATAAATCAAACAAAATAATTGTTCAGGACAACCGGCTCACGGAATGGTTCTTCGTTTTTAGCCCCTACTCCAAATTTGAATAGAAGGCTGCAAAATCGGGCTGGTCTCACTATATTTGGATGATTTCTAGCCTTTCAGCTACCGTGTAGTGGATATCTTTGAAGGTTTTAACGTGTATACTTCTAACGCATTCCAAAGCATAGGATCAATCTAGAGATTTGCGGAATAAATTAAAATAATGTAGCTTTAAGTTACATTTCTAACAATTTAGTTTTCAGAGAGGATATTTTATTTCTTCAAAGTTATGAGATACAATTACCTTGTCAGCGTTGAAATATTGAACTAATTCATACGAATTATCTTTAATAATATCAGATAAAGTATAACGTTTACGTTGTGTCACAAAATCCTGACAACAATTACCAAAGCCCAAATAAACGACCATGGAATCCAGATTAATTAAATTTATTGTAAAAATGATTTTACACATGGAATAAATTTGTTGTTACAATATCTTCTTAACTAAAAACATAATAAAATTGATTATTGAACTATTTGTTTCTTAAACGTAAGGCTAACAAAAATTTTCTTTACCTTTAAACTTAAATGGAGAGCAATATGCATAACTAATACACAAAATCGAAATCAATCCGATCCTACAACACTCACTCAAATAGCACGGCTTTTGAATGCTTTAATTACTCGGCTCCTCATCATTGCTCACATGTCCATTTGTCTTCATGTACATACTGGTATCCTTGATGTCCTCGGAACTAAGATATGTTCGTTTTTCTCCATTATTTGCATTGCTAATCTTTAAACTTTTCATTAGAATTTCCTCTTCGTCGGAACTAACATCTGATTGCTGGCGTGGTGATAATCTGCAGCCACGCATTATATAGTTTTGTAATTTGCCAACTGATGCTAAGATAAATCCTAAAAATGGTGGCGAAGGTTTTAACGGACGCGATAGATACTCTGGATGATATTGTGTGGCTACATAATATGGATGATCTTTCAGTTCCATTATTTCCATACGTGTTTGTTCCGCATCATATCCAACAAATCTAAGCCCTTTCTCCTCGAACTGTTCTACATATTTAGGATTTATTTCATAACGATGTCGGTGCCGTTCCTGTATTTTCTCCGGATTTCCGTATAGCTCCTTAATTATACTGTTTTCCGGTGAAAAAAGTGTTGTTCGTTGACCCAATCGCATTGTCCCGCCCATTTGACCAGGATGATGTTCAGGCATATCGATCACAATAGGGTGAGGAGTGTTGGGATCCACTTCAGTCGAGTTCGCGCCTTTCAAATCGAGCACGTTCCTAGCGAATTCGATAGCTGCCGCTTGAAGACCTAAACAAATACCTAAAAATGGCTTTCGCTTTTCTCGACACCAATTACACGCTACGATTTTCCCCTCCATTCCTCGCGAGCCGAAACCTCCAGGTACTAGAACACCATCACTCGTACACAGTTTCTGCCAAGCTTCGTGGTACAGGGATGGGGAATTTTCACGGGTCTGCTGTTCCAAATGGCATGCCTCGATATACCTTAAATTTAACTTGTAGCCAGCAGCTATACAGGCATGTTGCAATGATTTCGATATTGACGTGTATGCGTCTTCAAGTTTTGTGTATTTACCGACTAATGCTATGTTCACATCCTTGTGAAGAGTATCTGACCGTCGAGCGAGGTCTTTCCATTTTTGAAGACATCTGAAAGTTTAAATGGTCAATAAATTGTCTAGCAAGGAAAACGCGTAAAAGACTTACTTCTCTCTACGTTCCATGGGAATATTAAGTTGCAGCCTTTGATTAAGAAATTCAATAACATTATGCGACTCCATTAACAATGGTACGTGGTAAATAGAGCTCAGATCGTGTATACAAATTACTTGTTCCGGTGCTACATGACAAAAATTACTAATTTTCTCCTTCACTTCCTGACCAATTGGCTTTTCCGATCGACAAACTATTAAATCTGGTGCTAGACCCAACCCACGCAATTCACGAACTGAACTTTGTGTCGGTTTGGTTTTTGGCTCGCCCGTTGAACGGGGCATTGGCACTAATGAGACATGTGCAACACAGAAATTCTCACGTTTGACACGAAATTGAAATTGACGAAACGCCTCTACAAAGGGCATTCCTTCGATATCACCAATTGTTCCGCCGAGTTCGACTATGCAGACTTGTGGACGAGCATGACCTCGGACAGGTCGTTGTGCAACACGTTCAACCCATTCTTGAATGGCGTCTGTGATATGAGGGACGACTAGAAATAATATAGAATAATATGAATAAAGTGTAAGTAAAATTTAATTTAAATTATTTTTACCTTGGACTGTTTTGCCTAAATATTCTCCCGCACGTTCCTTTTCGATGACCAATTTGTAGATTTTTCCAGTTGTTATGTTATTGTCGCTGTGCAAAGTTATGTCAAGGAATCTTTCGTAGTTTCCTAGATCCAAATCTACTTCACCACCATCGTCTAAGACGTACACTTCACCTGCAAAGTAATAAATAGTAATGCGGTTTAGAGAGCAAATATATTTCGGTTTAGAGAGTAAATATAAACTGAATTATTTAGAACAAAAATTTTTGTTTTTCTTTAGAGCTGATTATATACCTGAAAAAGCAGAAAACAATTTGTTTGCATTTTAGGAGCAGCCAATAATAGGAAAACAATCTTGACCAAGCTTATATTGTTACATATCCAAATAATCTCACGAGTAACTGCAGGCATTGTCCGCATCAACATAAAAACAATTCCAGCTTCCAATACAACAGCAAACACCTTGCAAAAAATGACTGAAAAACAATTACACTATCCAAAACAATCTTAATGCAAGATAATATCAACAGTCATTACGAAACATCTCGAGCCAGGTAGAATGATCAAACAACTACAAACTCCGGGCGACACTCAATCGTCTGAACAATGAATTCAATTTTTAACTATTATTTAAATATTGTTACTGTCTTTTGGTTATTGATTGTTTTTGTTTTTTAAATTTTTCATTATATTTTTAACAATTTATTTTTTTACTTCTTATTTCTTACTACTATATTTTTTTAGTATTTGTAATTTTATTATTTTTTTAATTATTTTTATAGTTATATATTTGTTATTTTTTTTTTACTTTTTATTTTTTCATTATTTATTTTTTATTAATTACTTTTTTTTATTTATTAATCTATTTTTGATTATATTATTTTGTATTTTATTTCAAGATTTATTTTAATTCAAATTTTCACTAATTGAATTTATTCATAAAGTTAATTTTTTTTTATATTGTAATACAAGGCCTCGTGTTTCTTTTTTTGTCATTTTGAAAACATGGGGCAAATATTGAAGAATATACTAATTTTATAGAAAATTTTTCCTTAAAAATTAAATCATCTAGCAATCTCAAGCTTTCTATTGGCTCTGATGTAACCGCGCCTGCATTTCGTGCGGAACACGGAACATGGTCATTATAGGTTTCGTTGCAAAATTTGAATTACATATTTCAAAATGGAATTTCTCTTGTACGTATTCTCTGATTTCCGTACGGAATGCAGGCTAGCAACCACTTTACAGCTCACTTACGATACGACGAGTGAGTTCTGACAGACCCGCTTATATGAAAGGGGTAAGACCAGGTCGTGATATGAAGATTGGTTCGGAGTGAAGCGAACCGCTGACAACATTATTTGGGCGCACCGTGCCTTTCTAAAAATTAACAAGATAGGCTATTTCCCCCGTAAAACTTTTGCTATGAAATGCGTAATTATTGGGGTTCACGTTATAGAATTGCGCTTTGTTATTGCCATTTCTTGAAATTGCAACCACTGGAAGATATCTCAAAAAACATAAATTCCGAAAGGTTGAAAATAGGAGTGCGCGCATTAATAACTGGAATTTTGACCGCCGTTTCACCAAAAAATGATCCAAGAAGCGTTGCTTGAGAAGTGAAAGTAGCCCATAGCGTTCTCTTTTTGCCATCCAATTTTCGGCCACGCAACATCCGCTCACCAGTGAAAATGTCGTGCGAAAACGAGTCTAAAATGCGTGAATTGGTCGTCTCGCTGAATTGCAAAAACGATGATACTTGGAGTGCAGCTAGCGATCATCGAGTATTTCCCAGAACATTTTTGCGTTTCGCGTAAAAAAAATTAGCGAAATTACGAACGAAATTAAATCCTAAGTAAAGGTTTTTAGGTTAGCTGTGATATGATGTAGAAATCTAAAGGTTGGGTTACGCCCATGAAAATGACATCGGATGCTAGCTTCCCACAACGGAGTAATGTGTTCCGCCCGCAGTGCTAAGAAGAGTGTTGAAGTACTGAATTCTATGTTTATGCTTCCCCAGGACCTCTCTTGCATAATCAGTTGATATTCAGCTGACACTAGCGCCAGTGTCAACTGAGCGTATCATCTGACCGCCAACGATGCCTACCGAAACATCAGGACTACTATCATCAATCGCCAGTTCACCCTTCGAAAAAAATTTTAAAACTGTCGTCCCTTTTACCAGAAATTCCGCACCCCGATGGCCGCTTCCTTCTCCGAGGCGATACAGGCTTGCGCTGCTGTGGGATATCGCTTGATGTGTCGGCTGCACAGGTCTCCGTGGAGGAAGTGGACAGCGACGAGTTTTAAATCTAGAGTGAAATTTGGTCGCCATTTCGGCCTAGTGATAATGGTTGGAATAGCAGTCAGCAGGGGGTACGATTGGCTCATGGTTCCTTCTAGAGGATCGTCTGGCTACCCGATTGCTAGTTTTTTTTATTTCGGGCAATCCTTGCAATGCGGTGCATAGGTATCAAGCTTACCACAGCGATAGCAGAAGGCCGTTGGTTTCATAGGAAAGGCAGAAAATATGTTATCAGGCAACCGGCAGTTCCAATAAACCGTAGGGTTGGCTATTACCACGGCGGGTTTCGACCTCCGGTACTGCGATCCTCAGCGATCGTTAAATGTGGTATGACCTCAAAAGTATTGAAGGTGCGCGAAACGTTCGGTGTTTGACGCTGTTGTGAACAGAAAAGGCGTCCTCCTATCTCCTGGCATGTATAATCGCAGGGACTAAACCGTATAGATTGGCACATGCAATAAATTAGTTCGGAGCTCGATTCTCGGGTTATTGCGAATATTATCCAATAGATCATTCTCCCGCATAGATGTTCGCAGTCGTGCCGCAACCCTCATCTTACTAATATAGAACTATCAAATGGCTCGTGTAGCTCTTACTTTCGCATTCGTAGCTACTCCCGTTCACTGAGGCCTTAGTAGAAATGATTGAGGAGCGCTAAGTAGCGCCGCCCAAAGTGATGAAGCATCTGTACATAACCCCAAAATCAATCGGCGGCGTCTCCAGTGAACAGCAGATAGGAATGATGCAGCAACGCATTGTAATCCCCTTGTTACGGATGAACAAATGTAAGCGCAATTGCGAAGTCTCGAGTACCAACGGGAACTGCCGCCTTTCGTTTTGCGGGCCAGCCAATAGCATTGATGTTTTAACAGAAAGTAATTTATTAGCACTATATGTTTTATCATCGGGCGCAGAAAGTTACGACCCAAGGCAATGTACAACCCCATACCCATTGGAACGAATTAATCAGCGGAATATACAGCGGGTTTTCCCCCCAAGAGAACGTAAAACGTTCGCTTGCCAACTGAGTCGTTCGCTATGCTCTAATTGGATTTCCCCTAAGCTGGCTGCAAAATAATAATAGGGCATATACTGTTTGATGGTTCTAGCCGTATATGTTCACGAAGTGGGGAGGAAGAGCTCTTTTAAATGAGATCACACGTGACTGTCTCTTCAGCAATTTTCGTGCGATAGGTGGGAGTTCCCATTGTTGCTTAAGACTTCCCAATGGCGTTATCATTTTCTCATACGTAACACTCTCTTACAGCTCAATCGGTTAAAGATTTTAGTTGAAAGATAAAACAATCTGCGGGTGTGGAGGAAATGAACCCGCTGAATTTCAGATATCCACTGTAGTAATCGAGCAGTCACCTTAGTCAACTCCCCCAAAACCGGCATAACACTGTTCCGAAATTTCAATTGCAGATTTGAAAAATTTAATTATTCAAATTTAAATTTTTGTAAATTATAAAATTTTGAAAAAAAATTGTTTACATTTTTTTATTTTAAATTTGTATTATTTTTTTTCTTTGTATTAACCTTAAATTTTTTTTTACGTTTATATTCTTCGTGAGATTTATCTTTTTATTATGATTTAAACTTTTCTATATATTATTATTTTTGTTATTAACTTAATTACTCAAATCTGTAATTGAAAGTTCTGACATGAGAACACTGATATAATACTTCCTGTCCATGTATTGCATTGCCGAATGCAATCTAATTTGGCTGAGCTAGAGGATCGTTTAAATTTAGCATTGCGGCATAGAAATGATCCTGAGATTGGGACGGATCGAGGAGTTGCTTTGCAGAAGCCGCGGCGCGACCGAATTCAGTTTGAGTTGGGGAGAGCAACAGGCGGCGTCGGAAGCGAGTCAAAAGTTCGAAACAACAACAAATCGCTGAATAGAGCCGAAACGAAGAGTTTTCCAGAAGAAGTTCGAGTTGTAGCCAAGTGAAAAAGAAAAATCCGAAATTGATCATTTGCTGTGAAAATTTGGAGTTCCCTTTGCGCGTTCGTCGTGCTGTTTCTGCTAAGTGTTGGCGATCGCGAAAAACTTGGTGGTGCGTGGCTGCTGAAGCGTGTGCGCCACAAAGAAAAGCGTGTTCGCGTCTTTCTTACAACGAAAACAAACTTTGCTGTACAGGAGCGGAAAAACTTGGCGCTCGTTGTGGGCAAGTGATGTACGAAAGTAAAAGTGGATTGCTGGTCTAGCTTAGGTTTTCCTGCTCGCGCGGAAAACTGCTCAAGCGCAAGATAGTGTTGCGTGCGCCGAAAAACAGGAAATTCGCCTGGATCTTGTCGTGAGTGTCACGGACTGTCTTGAGGGAACACGTCATCGCGGACGAAGCTCTGGAGATATTTTTATTACAGGAAAAACCGATAATGATTTATTCTTATCTTAGTGCAAAATTGCGGGACTTTGTGTTTTATTTTTGTTGATCTCAACTGTTACAAATTTGCGGTCGTTAGCCGACAACAAAGGGAACTTTTTTATGAACTTCTGAGAAAAACAACATAAAGTATAAACTGAACGGGAAAGCCAAACGAAAACAGTTTCAGTTACGCCTGCTCGTGGAAGTAAATTGTCTGGACTGAGCTGCAAGAGAGGGGGAAAATATTCTAACGAAGAAACTCAAAACCCGGATTTTAACACTTTTGAATCGCGCGTCATTTGTACTGATCCATACACGCCAGAAAGGTATAGTGTGTTTTGTGCTGGGTATTTCACGAATTCAATAGGGAGGCCCCATCCACAATTTCTTTTAAATTTTCACCGAAAGTAAAATTTTGAATTGCAAGCGATGCTCACGTAAGTTCGGTGTCTCGCTGTTGGATTCCCAACAGCTTAGAAAAGAATTCAGTGCCTTCGCAGACGACAAGTTAATATCCTTTCGCTGTTTGCGTATTTTGTAGCCTTCTGCTGCTCGATCAAAAATTAATAGCTGCAGTCCTTTACGAACATTTTATCTAACTAGTATTCACTACACAACTCTCAATTATCTGAGGGTTGGGATCAGCTGGGAGAGGTTCTTCATTCCGGGAGGAATGGGCGGAGCCTCGTGTGTGTGTGTGTGTTAGTCGCACATCACTTTGAGGGGCACTTCTTCTGCGCAGCACTCCGCAAGTAGTTCGACGAATGCCTCACAATGGAAAGTCCGGGAGCACTTAAGGGTGGAGTTGGCTACAGAAGACAGAAGCGTTTGGACGAGTAAGGATATGTATTTCGGCCACAGCAGCGTCAAGCAGTGAAAGTCTCGCGCAACTTCAATACTTCTGAGGTGACACTACACTTGACGATCGCTGAGAGCCCATAAGCCATCTCCCCTCCCTTACCCTTAATCCCCTGATCCAAGTACTCGAGGTCGAAAGGGAAACGCTTTCCACCATGGCAGAATGAAATTTTTAAAGTATTTCAGAACCCAATATGAATTGTCATATACGTATATATGATCGGCTTTATGTTGGATAGTTCATATTTAAACGTTCATTTCAAATTTTCAGCGTATATATTTGATGTAGCTCTCGCATTTGTTCTACAAATAAAAGTGTATTGACGAAATACCCGTATTTCCAAATCAGATCTGA
Source organism: Odontomyia ornata (assembly GCA_963969285.1). Lineage (NCBI taxonomy): Eukaryota > Metazoa > Arthropoda > Insecta > Diptera > Stratiomyidae > Odontomyia > Odontomyia ornata. The sequence continues at coordinate 8,343,423 of OZ017741.1, forward strand.
AAAATTCATTTTGTATTTTCTGGTGTTCCATCCATGAAATTTGAATAAAACCCAGGAAGGTACGCCTATATTAGGGACGGAAAATACCCACCGGAATTTAAACTCGCATCGTTTTATAAATAATTATATTCTAATAATTGCGCCGCCAAATTCATTTGTAGATTTCTACTGGTTTGCATCTCTGTTTTATAGCAGATGGCCGTTATCTTACTTGAATTGGAACAAATGGCCGGCAGATCGCTCTTGGGAACATTTGTGTCAAGCCGCTTTTGAGTGAAATGGTCATTAGGCCGAACTTTTGGGCAAAATGGCTGAATAAACAGCTCTTTAGTGATCACACCATAATTATCCGTTGCATTCAAATACCCCACATATAAACACATTGTGAAACCACACTTTACGTGATTTTAGTTAATATTTGACAAATATACTCATTCATACAGACCCACCCAGAGGCTTTTGGCTGGAATCGAACCCAAGCCCCACGGAACACAAAACAGATGAAGTCACCATTGAGCCATGAGACCCGTCCGGATGGCAGTTAGGGAAATAAAATATATAGAAAGGAATTAATATAGAGTTGAAACGGAGAAATTCTCCAAAGAGAAAAAACTAAGAGCTTGGAAAGTTTTCAAGTAGTAGACAGATCAAATCTGCTATCTACATTAAATATTTGCGTCCCGGCAATGATCAAATATGAACTAATTTGGGCCCTATAAATCTCAATTTGACTGAATCTTGTGAGTAGTTTGTCTCTCACCCTAATAAGTTTTCGTGCTCACCTAATAAAGTATTCATGTATCGGCGGACAAAGGACTAATGGAGCCACTCGTATTGACGTTGAATTAGAAGACGGCCTACACAGAAAATAATAATTCATACAGAATCTTCCTCAAAAATGATAAAATTTATAATTATTAATAACATATATTGCACTTACGCGTAGTGTAATCAGAACAATTTATTCAATGGCATGCTTTAAGCTATTTTATCAAAATATGTTTACTTTAGATATATATTTCCACATACAATCATTTGCCAGTGTTTATAATCGGAAATGTTTGAAATATTATTCGTAATATGTATTGCGTTTCATATACACGTATAAATTGTAAATAAACAATGTCGGACTCAAGTACAACAAATATGTCCATTAAGATATACTCGTAATTATTGCATTTGTTGCCACAGTGTTTAAATTCATTTAAGTTACGACAGAGCAGCATATGTAAGTCGATTAAAACTGTATTGTACTCATATATGAAACAATAAGCAGCGTTAAGTAATTTTATACTCTTGTGAAATTAAATTATTGAATAATTTTGAAAAATACAATACATTATTTGGGATCAGTTTTCTATGTTAAGCAACTAGATAAATTCCTATGTAATTTTACAAATACATATCTCCAATTTATTTTTAACCGAATTCCATCGAGAGACGGTTAGCAGTTACATCTTTTTAAATTTGCCTTTTAAGGGTATTCTAAAATAATTTTACAATACCCAACTGAAATCGCGAACTGTCTGTCCGTCCGTCTGTCACAGCAAGTTTTCTCGCAAATCTCATAAGCTAGAGTGACAAAATTTTGTACATCGGTCAAAAGAATGGTGCTCTTTTAAAAGTTGAAGCACAAAAAACATTGTCCCCATATAGAGGAGTGCCCCTTAAAACAATTTTTTTACCAAAGTTAACGAGTAGATATCAAACGAAAGGTCTTGGTGAGAACATTTTAAAATAGGCCTCAAATTAGTAGCATTTGCATGGTGGGGTGCAACGTTGATACCGATTTCTTTTCACCAGGAATCGAGCTACGGATGGATTCCAGTTATTGAGGTTGCATATATGAAAGGCAAAGGAAGCGTATGAAGACCAATTTCTTCAATGTCTGACTGGTCAATTGTCACGTACGTACAGAAAAGAAAGAGGAGACAATCAAAGACGAATTTTATAGCACCCTGAAACACACTGACGAAAAGACATTAAAGTTTTTCTGGGTAACTTCAAAACAAAAATTTGGCGAGAAGCAGCGCATGAAGGAACAACCGGAAGGGCACAGCTTTCATGTAAAGCCCAGCGACAACGAAAAATGCCTGGTAGGCTTCGTTACTAGCAGTATGTTCACAGTAAGCTCCACACACTTTCCGCATCGAGACATCCATAAGAGAACGTGGGCATCCCCAGTTGGTTGCACATTCAACCAGATCGACCATGTTCTCATACAAAAACGAGCGGCCACCAGCTATTCGCTCGTTCCGCGGCGCTGTCCGTGATACGGACCACTACCTTCTGAGGGTCAAGTTCTGATGCCGCATCTCCAAGAACTGTAAACAATGAAGATCAGTTATCCCAAGTGACGAAATACACAAATTAAATGATAGCTCAGTAATGCTCACATACATGTCAGCGCTGGAAACATTCGACATTGAGCTGCTATACGCAAGACGACTTCTAAACGACACTCCCTCCAATGAAGAGAGCACAGTTCGTAACAAATTTTGGAAATCTCACGTTTTATTGCAAACTGAAGAGTGAAAAGAATATTCGAATGACAATTTTGCAATTGAAAGTTCGATTAGGAATTTTCCACAATTTGTTAGTTTAGGCATGCCTAATGGGGGCCTGATTAGGCATGCCTAATTTAGCTGTTTTGAAAATTTCGCATTTTAGTGTAACGTGGAGAACGGCGAAAATGATTAAAATTTAGTTTGGCAACTTAAAGTCAGATTAGCAATTTTTCATTTTTTGCCAGTTTAGGCTTGCCTAATGTGGACCTGATGGGGACCTAATGGGCATGCTTAAATTAGGCATGCCTAATGGTGGCTAATAAGGGCCTAATTAGGCATGCCTAAACTTGTTCAATTTAGGATTTGTTTAGAATTTGTTGACTTTAAACAAGCATACGACAGTTTTGATCGTAACTTACTGTACCAAATAATACTTTGCTTTACCATCCTAGCCAAATTAGTCCGTCTTACCAAAATGACAATGGCGTCGACGAACGCCCAAGTCCGCATCAATAACCAACTCACCCACGCCTTTGACACAAATTTCGGACTAAAACAGGGAGATGGGCTGGCCTCATTGCTATTCAATTTGGCTCTGGAGTACGTCATAAGGAAGCTACCTGTCAATACACGAGGTATATTACCATGCAAGTCGTGCCATGTAGTAGCCTATGCGGACGACATCAACATTTTGTCACGGTCATTAACAACTGCCATAGAACTCGTCCTGAAACTCGACAGCGAAGTAAAACTAGTAGGGCTTACAAATCAATGAAAATAAAACAAATCTCATGACGCAGTCGAGGAAAAATCCTCAAATACACAAAATATCACACTTGGAGAGTACAGTATCGAAAATGTGAACGTATTCGTGTATTTAGGTGCCAAAATAACGAAAACGGGTAATGAATTTTTTGGCTCCATGCCTCGCAATTATGTTAAATCCCCGTAACCTTATTTGCCCTTCCAGGCTCGAAATGCCTGGGGAAAATTTCTCGCCACCTGCGGCACCACCCGCAGACCATAACACCCCAAATCAGCAAGACCTACTCAAACTTATCTCTAGATTAGTAACCGAAACCCTTAACATTCAAAGAAGGGAGTTGTTTTATTCCATGATGAACCCCGCTTCAGATGCCTACAATGAAGTGGATATCCCGATAAATCGCGGTGCTGATATTAATTTCGCCGAAATGGACAAGATACCGGATGTCGTCAAAAGCCTTAGGTGCTTCTCTGGCGAGCCCGGCGAATTTAGCTCATGGCGAAAAAGCGTTGAAAGAATCCTCAAATTATATGAACATCTGAAAGGAACCCCTAAATATTACGGTATTCTCTCTGTTATAAGGAATAAGGTTGTTAGACAGGCAGATGTAGCACTTGAGTCCTAGAACACACCCTTGAATTGGGAATAAATCTCAAAGTGTCTGACGCTGCACTACGCAGACAAAAGAGACTTAAGCACACTCGAGTACCAGATGACGACGTTGGTCCAAGGACCCAATACCATCCCTCAATTCTACCAAGAGGTATATTTTCATCTTTCCCTTATATTGAATAAGTTATCATCTATGGAACTAGGGCAGGAGTCGCACAACCTCATGACTCAATTATAGCGTGCGTACGAGAGCCTGCAGACTTACCTCAAGCTCTCCATTTGTGCTTGAAGCTGCAGAATATGGATTACCGCGCACAGCATGCTAACAACATGCATGGAGAACTCCAAAACTATATCGACCAGCTCCACCTTCAGTTCCACCCAGGAAAAATGTACTAACGTCCTTGCAACCGCGACGCATACCAGCTCCCAGGAACAATTTTCACCCAGAACTACTCTACAATCCCCGAAATTCGTATCCGTTCCAGGCGTTTAATCGCAACTACCAGCAACCCGTTTTTTCTACTGCTCAACAGCCAAAATATCGCCTCAACCACGACCAGAACCTATGGACGTGGATGAAACCATCGGATAAAAGGTTATTAATTATGTTACAAGGCCCCGAAATCAAAGTTTCCCTGCTAAACGAAATCAATCCGCTCAGTTTCATCGGCCCAATAAAGCTCAAAGACTTTTTAATACGGAAAATCAAAATATTTTTGAAACACAAGAGGGCCAAGAAGCGTCACCCGAATATGAAGAGAACATAGTCACGGATAACTCCTGTCTCGACCAGTCCGAAGAGCTAGATGATATCTATTTTTTTAGGCTGAAGTCCCCTTCGCTTCCTTATTTTGAATATACCCTAAGGAGCGGAGAGGTATTGTAGTGGGTCCTCGTGCTGGGGAAATTAACCCGCCCCACGACACCGCAATGCTAGCCTGCCAGCGCATTCACGTGTCCCCAGACGAGGGCATTCTCGGCAGATATCTCCATCTTCTTCTGCCGAGGCAGCAGAACATCGCTGCAGTCCTTTACGGACCTTTTGAAACTTCTAAATTCACTACAAATGGCGCCCAACGTGGGGCCCCGAAAAGCCCGGCTGTATCATCAGTCGTGAGCACGAGACAGTTCATCGTCTCTAGGTGTCCCCACAAGGTGTCAAGACTATTGGCGGGTAGGTAACTCCCAAGGGCTTTTGCACTAATCGTGCCCCAGCAAGTCTAATAACTTCCGAACGTGTGTTGTCTTTGGACATCAATATCGTTTGGTCCTGCTTTTGAATTATACTTTGGTGGTTTACCACCATTGTATGACTAGTAAGACCAAATGATATTAGAGTCCCTATTTGTGTTCGGAAGTTATTATCTCAACATCCATTTGGCGGAGGATTCTGATCCGCTCCCCAAACCAGCGGTGCCTGAATGTCTTACAGTACATGGATCTTGATTTCATGTGATTGGCTGATTAGCTAATCCATGACTATCCATGACAAGACACGCGCTGCTTGTGGATCAGAATTCAACCCTGGGCTGAGAAGTTGTAACTTGTAAAAACTTGCGGATGAGGGAGCACTTCCGAACCCTAATTCTCATAGTGCCGCAAGAGAGTAGTCCCTGAAACGCTACAGAAGGAATGTGCCATTGGTGTCCATACTTGGGAAGAAGGACGGAATGGAAAGACCGATTATTTTTTTTTTTTGATAACGTAAGCTGGTAAACATAATTAAAAATTTTTTTCATACTCTTTGTTTTTTTTTTGAGGTTCGAGTATAGTTCGCCACTGACGGCCACTTAAAAGTTGTATATTTTTCATTAATTTTTTCACATTTTTTTTCATTATTTATATATATAATCATTTAGGTATTTATTTGAAAAAATAAATTTTGTTTAGCATGCTCACCAAACGCACGCCCGAGAGGAGTCTGCTCGAAACCGCCACACAGCGCGGACGCCGCGTAGAGGAAGAAAGAAAAGAACGGTAGAAATATTGGAGTAGAAATAGCGCATTCTTAGTCATTCGCGCCTATATATTTTTACGTGAAAAGTGCTAATAATCGCATTAAGTATCGAAACTACATGCAAAGTGAATTACCAAATGTGTAAACAACTTGTTAGCGCGCATGCAGTGATTAATACGGCATTGGTGAAAGTACAGCGATCACCAAACACAACGGGCTCATTACAAATGCTCTATTGCGGTGATGTTTGAGAAAAAATAACGTTTGTGTGAATAGCGGTTGCATTATTTTTGCCCGAAACGCTTGCAAAGCCCGACGAAATAAGATTGTGTAGCTTGCTTGCGAAGTGAAGGATGCAATTCTGTGTTTTGTGGTGCTCGCCTGTTTTGTGGGTGGAAATTGTGAGGTTTCCAAGTATACGCTCCGCTTGTGGCTGTTTTGTTGCCAATTAATGTAGAAAAATCATCTCCACGCGCTTTGTGCTTTATTAGCCATACACATTTCGGAAAGTTCGCATGGATGTTGCAACCACTTTTTCTTTCTCAGTGCCTACAATACGCCCTATGCTTGCTTTCGCAGCCTTGGGACACTCGATCTTGTGAATACTACACCAAAATCTCGGTTCTTTCTCATTCAGCAAGGACTTTGGTGTATTTGATTGTCTGCTTGGCAATTTGTTGGTTTGGACTTCATTGCGTAACAACGGCCTGTGCGAAACGATGAACGCCAGTTGGGATTTGGTGCTTACGCTGAAGTCAAGGACGTGACGAATTATAAGCTGGGATAAAAGAAAATAAAAGGTAGAAATAGAACGGATTCAGGTTAACCGAGTACACAATCAGTATTGGACGTTGCTACGAGTGAAATTCTCTGCATCCCCCTAAATAAGTGAACTTGTATGGAAATATCCAAGTCCTTTGAAAATCAGATGTCAGATTATATTGCCTTAGTAAATGTTCATATGAAGCAAGATTTTGTTACAGTTTGTATTCATATAGGAGAAAAGCACTCGCATCGTCATCGAGCGCTCGACGGACCATGTGGGGTAAGTACCCTTTTATTGCCGTAATTTTTCATATATATTTCAAATTTTGCATTTAATTCGTTTTTTCATGTATACTTCAAATTTTGTATTTAATTTTTTTTCATATATATTTCAAACTTTGCATTTAGTTCTTTTTTTTTTCATGTATATTTCAAATTTTGCATTTAATTTTTTTTTTTCATGTATATTTCAAATATTGTATTTAATTTTTCTTTCAAATATATTTCAAATTTTTGCCTCATGTTTTTTTAAATTGCTTTCTTTTCATAATTTGGCCCTTTTTAAATTAGTATTTTTTTCTATTTTTTGTAGCAACTGAGTTTTTGTAAAAATATTAGTATATTGAACTAACCAACTTTCTTTGCTTCAATTATATTGAGATTTTCCCTTGAAGTTTCAAAATTATTTAAATTATAAATTATAAGAACAAAATGAAAATAATAAATCGCTAAAATCTAAAACCCTTCGGTCTTTTCATTTCTTGGAACTATGACCGGGTATAGGACCCGGTACGGTGGCAGGCTTCCACCTCAATACATGAGCCAGCCGCCGGGTACTCTTTAATCCTTCTTCTGTTTTAGGTGACGTCGCGGGTTGAGTAGCCCAAGCAGAGTGCCTCTTTATGACATAGAGTTATGCAATCGAATTGCATAATTCTATGGCATAAATTGGTCACCGGGGTACCCCTCTTCTGATGGGAAAGTTTATACAAGTCAAGTTGTATGAGTTTTCCACTCAGAAGAGGAATACCTGGCCACTGCAACCAATATGGATTTAAATCCGGTTGGGTGGGTGCGAAGGGGCTCCATCACCACCCGGTTGCCCTTCTCTCATTTGTGGGCCATGAGCTTCGTTGGGTAACGACGAGGTTACCCTAAGTCCGCCCCTTTTTACATGTTCCACTTGTTCTCGGAACAAGTCCTTTTTCTCTCGGTGTAGTTACCTACACTTTTTGCGACTTCGGTCGCCTCGTTTTAGTTTGACCAGGAGAAATTCGTGAGTGCGAAATTTTTTGTAGTGGGTCCTCGTGCTGGGGAAATGAACCCGCCCCACGACACCGCAATGCTAGCCTGCCAGCGCATTCACGCGTCCCCAGACGAGGGCGTTCTCGGCAGATATCTCCATCTTCTTCTGCCGAGGCAGCAGAACATCGCTGCAGTCCTTTACGGACCTTTTGAAACTTCTAAATTCACTACAGTATCGAAATTCTGATCGATACAGGTTCAAACAACAACTATATCCAACCCAGGCACATTAAAAACGCACTGCCGAAGCAGAACAATTCTCTAGCAAATTCTGTAAGCGAAAGCATCAAAATTACGCTCCATGCCTTTGTGAAAACCTAAAATTCTTTATCTTCCCAACACTGACGGAATAATCGGAAATGATACGCTGAAAAATCTCAACGCTGTAATCCACACCAAAGAAAATTACATGGTCATTTATCCCAATATCATTATACCCCTTAAACAACACAAATCCGTGAATGTCAGCAACATCAATATTAGGGCATGTCATTTAAATCGAAATCAGGCCAGTAAATTACATGAGGCAAATAAAAAAAACATCGAAACCTTCTCTCTGAGCCCGACGAAAAATTGACCTTCACTACCAAGGTTAAGAGTGAAATTCGTACAACAACACAAGAACACGTATACTCGCGATCCTACCCTTACCCTATGGCGCTCAGAGCTGAAGTCGAAAAGCAGATTAACAAATTGCTTAAAGACGGAATAATCAGGCCGTCTCGCTCCCCATATAGCTCTCCCCGTTTGGGTGGTACCCAAAAATAGGAAGATGCTTCTGGCGAAAAGAAGTTTCGGTTAGTGATTGACTACCGAAAACTTAACTCAATAACTATTCCGGATAGATATCCTATCCCGGAAATAAGTGAAGTGCTTGCCAATTCGGGGAGAAATAAATGGTTCTCGATAATTGATCCCAAAAGTGATTTTCATCAAATACCACTACTAGAATCAGACAGAGAAAACTGCTTTCTCCGTTAATAATTTTTAAATTTGAATTTACCCGTTTACCTTTTGGCCTCAAAAATGCTCCGGCAATATTCCAAAGGGCATTAGACGACATTCTCAGAGAGGAAATTGGGTAGAGCTGTATATATACTCGTAGATGACATAATTATATTTGGTAAAGACGAAAACGAGCATCTCCAGAATCTATGGAAAATTTTCAAAATTTTAGACTCTGCACACATGAAAATTCAGCTCAACAAACGCGAGTTTATGAAACAAGAGATTGAATTCTTGGGATATCTAGTGGGTATTGAAGGTATTAAGACCAACAAAAAAAAAGTCAAAGCTATCATAGACTTTCTCACTCTGAGAACTCTCAAGGATCTCCGATCCTTCCTTGGTATGTCAGGCTACTATCGCCGCTTTATTCGTGACTATGCAAAGCTAGCGGAACCCCTGACATCCCTTTTAAGAGGGGAGGACGGACATACGTCCAAGACAAATTCTAAAAACAAAATCATCCACATGAATAAAGATGCTCAAGAGATCGATACGCTAAAGAAAGCTCTGATATCCCAGGAAGTTGTTCTAACCCATTCGGATTTCGGCAAAGAATTCGAACTAACAACTGATACATCAAATTATGCGATTGGAGCAGCATTGTCTCAAAATGACAAACCATTAACATTTCTTTCCAGAACTCTTTCAAAAACTGGAGAGCAGTATGCGACCAACAAGAAAGAAATGATGACAATTATATGGTCTTTGAATTCCCTTAGAAACTACCTCTATGGCTCAAGAAAGTAAAAATATTTACTGACCACTAACCCCTAACATACTTGTATGCTCTCAGTAACAAAAATAATAACAGCAAAATGTAGCGCTGGAAAGCTATATTGGAAGAGTACAATTATGATCTCAAATATAAACCGGGTAAGACTAATATTTTCGCCGATTCCCTTTCTAGACCTCAACACTTGATTCAACGACTGTTACACAGCACAGCGACAAAAGCTCCTCTCAAAATTTGATTCCCACTGTGGAAATACCTGTTAATCCCTTCCGAAACCAAATAATTTTAAATACTTGGGAAGAAGATAGCTACCAAATTAGAATGCCTTTCGATAATTATACGAGACACGTATTCATCAAACCACAATGTAGTGCAGAGTCGATCATCAATATATTCAAAAGATATCTGAACCCTAACAGGATCAATGGACTTTCAACAAGTGAGCAGATAATGGGAAAGGTTCAACTATAAAATCAGGTATACTCAGAAAGTAGTCGAAGACATAATAAGTGAAGTAGAGCAAGAGGAAAGGATACTCGCATAAAACTCCCGCTTATAAAAGCGAGGCCAACGGTCAAGTGGAGCGCTTTCACTCGACTTTTGCATGATCATTCTTTCAGGAACCCCTTGAGAAGGCTGTTTTAGAGTACAACAAAACCATCCACTCTACAACCGAAAGGAAGCCTTCCGAGCTATTCTTGGGAAGAACAACAAGTAATGATCCCGTTGGTTTAGATGCGTTAAGACTAGCGAATATTGAGAAGCTGCAATCCAAGCAGGAAAAGGATATGAGGCAACGCAACAAGTCTAGGGAACCACTCAAAAACTATAGCCCAGGAGATATCGTTTACGTGAAACAAAATAAACGAAAAGGTTCTAATTTCTCGTCTCGCTACAATCAAGAGATCGTTAGAGAGGACAAAAACACCACCATTATTACAGAGTCAGACAAAACAATCCACAAGGACAAAATTAAAACCTAGTTCCTTCTTTTAGTTGCGTAATCGATATCGCCTCCGCAAGTGTGCAAATCCTTGATTTTTCTAATTGGCAAATTGTATCACTGCACTCAGGATTTGAAAAAATCCAAGACGGGAATCTTAAGTTAATCCACGTTATCCACATAGATCAATACAGGCGATTTTTGGAAAACATACAACCGATTTTTAATCTTTCCTATTTTGGATCTAACGCCAACTCCCGTTATTTGAGATGGATCAAATCGACAGTCTTATCGAGAATCTGAAACCCCGTAAGACCAAGAGATGGCCTAAGAAAGTCAAATTTAACGACCTACCATATTTTTAACACCGGTTGAGGCAACCATATCTGAAGGGGGAAGAGTAAACGCGAATTTACCTGTTCACGAGGGAAATTACAATATGAACCACCAGACAACCGCATCAGCATAATTTCATACCTTTGCAACGTGATGCACAGGAATGCATGTGACATTAGCGAATTTAGAAAAATGAAACGATTACATTTGAAGCTTCAGTATGTAATTAGCTTTCTTTAAATAAAGATTGTTTTTTTTTAAGGAACCGCTTCCTTCATTAATTTAACTTTCTCTACTCTTCTACATCAAACAGCGAAGTATTTAACTAAAACGCATTCACGTGTAATAATCGAGCAGTCGCCTAAGCAAGCTGCACGAAAACCAACATATTGCGGATCCAAATTTCAATTGTAAATTTAAAATAATGTTCATCATATTTAATTTGCAATTGAAATCAGGACACGGCAACCCTCTTTCCAACGGAGCTCTTCCACGATCGCACTTTCGCGATGACAAGGAAAGTGGATGAAAGGCTCGCCGACTGGTTTTTGAAGCGGTCCCGGAAGGTGCCGACGAGCAATAAACCAGGAGTCCAAACAAGAACGGGGGTCGAGTAAGTCGTTGGTGGATCGCTGCGCGTGTTATGGAGTGCATTTCCGCTCATTGTAGAGTTGCATGCAGCTAATATTACATTTTCCTTCTCTTCGCGAATATTGTCTGCAATACTCGACCACATTTGATTCTCAATGCAACGTAGTTTATTTAATTAACTAATTTGTGTCAGTGACATCGTTGAAATAGCATAAACTAAAGACGGATGGTTTCAGTTGGGACGGTGCGGGAGTTTTCCGCGCGCAGTTGGACTTGAAACTCTGGAGCTTCCACCATAAAATTATCTCAGAGTGCTGTTAGTAGTGTCCGTATATTGAATTACAAACTCGGCTAAGTGATGATGAACTGTACTGAAGAGTATCTTCTAGTCAAGAACGCGGAACGGTTATCACGCGTGTATTCTCTTAACAGGTTAAGATAAGGGCGACAACAGTGCGAGCACCGTCTGCTATAGTTTTGGTCCCGGGTTCGTTTGCTCTCAGAGTGGTGTCAATTAGATGGCATCCCGCCATTATTTGTTGGAAAAATTATCAATGGTTTCCGATCACATTACTTGGACGCGTATTAAGAAAATTTGAATTACTTTAGTCACGGAATTTTCCCGCTCATGTCATTCGATTGATTATGCGTAGAATTGGCTTAGAACATACATAAAGTATTAAACGAAAAATTGAATTGCGAATCATCTTAGGCATTGAGTCGCGCTAAATAATCAACTCATCGCCGACATCGGTAGCATCGTTAGCAACCCGAGCGAATAATAAGCGCTCTCCGTTGAAGCTTAGTGCGAAGGTCGTCCAGTAGTTTGTGGAAAAACGTTGAAAATGTTTGCGCCGGGGTCAACACATTCCGAGAATAATAGCCAGTTCGATTCAGTTATAAATGGTTTTTTCGTTATCTCTGGAGAATTGAGATCAGGTAGGAAAATGTTGGGCATAAAATATTTATCCGAAGCCATTTGAAGGGCTTCGAACGATATAATATGGTATTGATGCTAAACAAGCGAAGCGAACAGGAACTAGTGGACCTTTGGGTGAACTATTCGATCATGGTTTGTTTTCATATTCTACAAGCTTGGTGACAATTTACATGTTCTCATTGTTTGGAACTCATGGCTTACCACCGATAAGAATTTTTTTTTGTTGTGATATGGAATGTGTTGCTTAAATTTTATTTATCACATTTTGAAAAATCGATATTAGTGTCATTGACAGACAAATTCAGACCTCAGCGCGATTCCCTGGTTGATCCCTTTACGTAAGCTACAGTACGGGTGGGTCATTTAAACGTTATAAAACCACCAATAGAAGAAGAAGACTTGAAACACGAGCTCTAAGCGAAAAACAGGACTGTTAGATTAACTATCGTTTAGTAAATTAATTGATCTTATATCGTAATTGTAGAGTATATTCCTTTAATTTATTTGTTAAATTTGCATTGCATTTATTCGCCGCCCTCTGTAAAATTTTCTTTTGTTTTAACCGAGATAATTTTTATATTGAATATTTCTTGTTGAACAATAAGACATTTCCAGTTGAAAAGAGTTTAAAAGCTTTCGAAAACCAAATGAAAACATTTAAAAAAAATTAAGCAAGAAAAAAACAGGAAATTTAGGTGTATAAAATCATAGATTTTTGATATTTTAAAATTTTTCTTTAAAACAATTTCGTTAAGAGCTTTCAAGCAGAATTCAAAATCTCTTCTATTCGTTGAAGGGAATTGAAATGAAAAGAGATTATGTTAAGTTAATGCAAAAATGGAAACCATTTCATTTTTTTATATTGAGATTATCCCAATTGAGAGGTATCCTCGCATATAAAGTCCAAAAAACGCCGAACCTTATTTTCTTAGCCAATTCACGATTCCTAATCTAATTTCGGTAGCTAGAAGGTTCAATATTATATTCCATTTTCATCCATCCTTTCCACTCTCAACCCGTTCCTACTGATTAATTCAATACTCTTCATTTCTTACATAATTATTTTGTTTATTCTTTGAATCAATAGTTCTTATCGTTGTGCTTCGAATTAATGTTAATTTTGATTGTTTTATGCGCTGGAAAAAAACGACGAATATAGATTTTTTCTCATTATACAATGTATAATTTATTTTATTTTGAATTCAAAATCAATAAAATATTGAGATAATGTTAAAAGAAACTCGGTCTTTCCTCCTCCTCTAACAAGGGCTCCCTCCTCCTCTAACATGGGCTAGCCATCGGGCGCGCTCTTCCCTTCTTTTCGTTAACAGGGGCTCATGCCGAGTAGAGTGGCCTTCCGCTCGCGTGCCTCTTTATGGTATAGAGTTATGTGATCCCACCGCATAACGCTATAACATAAATTGGCTAAGTTTGTATTCCTCATTTGATGGAAAGAGTCATGCAAAGTACGTTTGTATGAGTTTTTCCATCAAATGGGAAAAACATGGCCACGTCTACGTTTGGATCTTGATTCGGTTGAGTGCGAGGAGGCACCGCTTCCCCCTGGATGCCCCTCTCTTATTTGTGGACCATAAGTATCGTCGGTAACGACGAAGTCTCTGTCTCGGCGGATCTCAACATCCTCTTTCGCCGAGGCAGCAGATCATCGCTGAAGTCTTTCACGGACAATCTTATCCACACCTATTCAATACAGAAGTCTTCCTTCTTTTATTATTTACACAAGAACACTATCTTCATGCGGCGGTTTGTCGGTTCTCACTCAATCAATCAACAAAATACTGAAAGGGTAAAGTCAAAGTCAAAGTCAAAAGCGCTTTATTTAATACCAATCGTTATAAATTTTTAAAAGAACATAAAGTAAATTCCAAACAATAAAACTATAAAAAACTTAATGGCCCGAATGGCTCTCTAAATTTATACGTTATCAGTTAAACACATTTAATGAAAAAAATACACTTGCAAATTTAAATTAACTAAGATTATTTCATATTTTTTGATTCAATTGGAAAAAGGAGAAAAAACCAACCAGCATTATTCAAAAATTACTCATACTACTAACACAAAAATGAACTTATATCCTATACCTAATATGTTACACCCTAATTCTAAATAAGTTCAATCAAAAAAAAAAACAAAAAAAACGTTACCTTATATTGAAACCTATACCTAAATTATAATACAAATAAACAACAACACTAGATGTAGCAATAATGAGATGAATCTAAACAACTAAGTAACGAGAAAAAGTACAAAAACAGAAAATAAACACGAATAATTTAGACATTGTCATTCAGCCACCAATACCTAGATTGCTCCATCTCAGCTCGACCAGCCTCAACGAATCTAGCAAATGAGTATCTCCATTCGAATTGTTGGTCTCGTGAACTCAGATTCGGAGGATATTTTATCTTCTTATCGGTGGCCCGTCGGTATATGTGATATATGATTGGGACGCCATCAGAATCAAAAATATATCGATTCATGTCCAAATACACGAATGCTTCTGGAGGAACGAAGCCAGTAGTGAGGCAAGTCACAATATACCCGTCTGCAGGGTGGAACGGCTGTGAAATCCAAGGGTTTTCACTCACAGTCACAGATCTTGCGATATGATTCCGAAGAAGTTTCAATATGAAGATATCGACTCTTGTCACTTGAGCGGTTTGATAAATTTTTCTATTCGATATATAGTGCTTCCAATCCATCTCAGGCTTTCTGTACAAATCAGTACATGCACGAAGACATTTCCTTTCGAAAACTCTTAATTTTTCCATTGTACTAGCACTCTGGTTGTACCAGATCTGGCATCCGTATGTCAAAACTGGTCTAACCAGGGTCTTGTAACAAATAACTTTGACTTTTTGATCAATGTATCTGGAATGAAAGAGTCGCCGAAGGGCCATGACTACTTTTAGTGCCTTACTGAGCATGATTTTGACATGTTCAGTGTAGTACAGATACTGATCGAGATGAACACCGAGGTATCGAACACAGGATTTATGTGGAACCCGTTCTGAACTACCCTCACCAGCCATAATGTGGAAATCCTGCCAATTACGTTTCAGGTCTTGACTGGCCCCCTGCAGCGTTGTCCGAAACAAGATTGTTTCGCACTTCTGCGCATTGATTTTCATTCGCCAATTGTCGGTGTAGAGCTGCACATCATTAAACATTTTTTGAAGATTGCTCTGAACTATTGTAGCTTTTCGGTCTGCTGTATAGATGATCAGATCATCAGCAAACGCTACCAATGATCGCGTTGGCGAGACATTAAAATCAAAGCTGTTCAATAACTTGCGAATGAATATTGAGAAAAGCAGGGGCGCAGTAACTGTTCCCTGCTGTAGACCATTCAAGACCTTGAATTCGCGCATTGTTGTCAGATTTCCATCAGTTACAACAAACGATTTCCCGTATAACATATTACACATCATGGCGACAAGGTGTCTGGGGAACCTGTCCTGAAGAAGTTTGAAAACTAGTCCATCTAACCACACCGTATCGAAGGGTTTCTCCATATCAATGAGGCATGCTCCAACACATTCTTTGTTGTTTAGTTTCCAACAGATGTCTGAGGTTACTTTCGTTATTGCATGTATGGTCGAATGCTTGGCACGAAAACCAAATTGGCAATTCGGCATCAACTCATATTTCTCAATGTGGGCGTTTAATGCTCTGTTGAGTATCACTTCAAACACCTTGCTGATGTTAGGCAGCAAGCTGATTGGGCGATAGCTTTTAGGGCATGAAGATTCTTTTCCTTTCTTCAAGATCGGAAATACCTTAGCCTTTTTCCACTCATTTGAGAAATATGAATTGTTCAACATGTTGTTGAACAATATGCAATAATTCCTAATAGCAACCTCAGGCAAATGTCGGAGAACTATATTTGGAATACCGTCAGTACCACATGATTTTTTGTTGTTTATTCTGCGAAATATGAAACACAAGTCTTCATAGCTGACAAAATAATCAATAAGATTCAAGCTCGGTATGAGGTCAGATGTTAATGTTTCATCGAAATGAAGAATTCAGTTCAGGCTTGATTTGAAGTCGGAAACTTTTGCTTCAACGACATCCGAAAATATTTCATTCCTTCTCTCTGGGTTTGGCAGATGAACCAATTCTAAATGTGTTCCAATCAGGGCAAGTTTCTGCAATCCATCACATATAATCCTGTTTCCATTTCTATCCGGAGTCGTACTATCAATTTCGATACCAGCTCTATCGAGAAGATTTATCTCATCACTAGTGACTTCAAGATTCGATGCCTTCAGTCGAGACTTCCTGCGGAATAAGCTATTCACTTTCGCGAAAACGCCATCTAGGTCCTGTGGGGAAATACCCCTCAGTTTTTCCGCCCATTGATTGCTGACCTCACTCCTGAAGTATGAACGGATTAAGTTCCGGACATTCTTCAGGTGTAATTTCAACAAAGCCAACGAGGGATGGTTGTAGTCCAAAAATCGTCGATAAATATTGTTGACGCGTGTGAGAAGAAGGCTTTTCAATCTTTTCAACCTTGCGATGGTTGGTGTTTCATATCCTTCCATATTGTTTCGATGTTTAATCTTGGGAACTACTTTCTCAATCGTTTCCAACGTCAGCTTCTATAACTTCGACAAATAGAGATCTATTTCATCGTCAGTTAAATTTCTGTCATTAGGAACCATTGAGCAAGCGTTGCCATCATCAGAAGGAGGACATTGCTTCTTGTACTCCCGATTAAACTTCTTTTGAAACTTTCCCCAGTCTGTTTTTTTGAAATTCAACCGATGGTTTTCATGTTGAACTGGAATGAGGAAGAAATCATCCCTTTGATGATTGATTTCCATTACGATTGCGTTATGGTCGCTATCATAAGGAAGCACCTGCAGTTTCCGTTGAGGACTATTAAAGCTGAATTCAAGTCTTGCGTCAGCAATGCAGAGGTCCAAATATGAATTTGTCCGAGGGTATGTTGGGAACTCCGACCCATAAAGGTTGCACCTGTATTCAATTTGGTTCTCTGTTATCCATGATTTCAGGAATACACCTCTTGGATTATTGGTGGCGTTTAGCCTGATGTATGCTTGGCATTCAGGTCACCGGCAAAAATATAATAATTATGCAGCCTGTTCAATTCGAGTATTTCAAACAAGGAATTGAGTTCCTCCTTGAACTTGAGAACATTTTGACCAGTTGCATAGGCAGAGATAACGAAGAGGTTATTCCCACCTGGCAGTGAAATTTTGATGACGGACACTTCAAGAAATTCAAAGTTTTTGAATTCGACTTTTTCAATATTTTGGAAACAATAGGGTCTTCTAACCAATATCCCGGTGCCACCTCCCCCATCATCTATTACCCTATCGTTTCTTACGAATGCAAAATCTTTGAATTCCATGGAATGCCATGAATTGAGGTGGGTTTCAGTGAGAAGTATGATGTCAGGCTTTTGCTTAACAACAAATTCAAGGAGATAATCACGTCGATGTATAGCAACGATAGAGTTGACGTTGATCGATATGAGGCGAAGCCTATCCATGGGAATATGACTGGATGACAAGTTATTATTAGGCATTTGAAAGACCTAAACGCTGAAAAGCAAAGTTAATTTTTGAATCTTGTTTGTCGATTCTCTCCGATAAAGAAGTTGCTGGTAAATTTTGAGAAGCAGCTCATTATTGCCACTTACATTATTTACATTATTTCCAGCATTTTCTGCTGGTCCTCTAGCGGCGAGTGCAAATGATACTCCGGGCTTGACGAAGTTGGAAGGTATGATATTACGGTGTACTTGTGTTTGCTTTGGAGCAAATTTAACTTTTGCATCTTGATATCGGGAGCATCCTCGATATGATGCTGGGTGACCAAAAACACCGCAGTTAACGCAGTATAATTTTTCTTTAGGCTCCGTCTGAGCCAATTTGCACTCACCGGGAGCATGAACGTCTTTGCATTTAACGCAACGATAGTGCATGGCACAATTGGCAGCCGAATGTCCAAATCTTTGACACCGGTGACACTGGTTGACTTCTCTTTTCTGGAGGCGTTCCCACCTCACCACTCTGAAATTTAAGTACCTTATTTGTTGAAGGGCACTTGGACTGCTCTTATTTGCAATTTGTACCAGGTAAAGTGGTAAATTCTTCCTTTCTATGGTCGACCTTCTTGTCGCAAAGGCTTTGACTGAAACAAAATCAATACCTGGTGCAGCCTCCTTGAGCACCTGAAGAAGATCGACCGTATCCTCTCCGCTGTCCAAACCCTTCAACAAGAAGGTCTGATTCTTTTCACTTTTTGGGGTATAGGTGAAGTGTGGAACCTCCCCAGAAATCAGCGCATCTTTAGCTGACTTGAAATCAACCAGTGATTTCGTCCTTATAGTTAATTTTTCGGCATTAACTCTTTTGATTTCGAAATTGGCC
This sequence comes from Odontomyia ornata, assembly GCA_963969285.1. Lineage (NCBI taxonomy): Eukaryota > Metazoa > Arthropoda > Insecta > Diptera > Stratiomyidae > Odontomyia > Odontomyia ornata. The sequence continues at coordinate 8,362,320 of OZ017741.1, forward strand.
AGTTTATTTTCGACTGCCAATAGCCGAACCATATCTTTCCCGGTTTGTCCGAACACGTTGATTGGCGGAACTTTTTCTGTCTTGTTGGAAGCTTTTTCAGAGGAACCAGCAGAACTGCGGGCTGGTTTTTTCTCCTTATTTTTGTTCTTTAAATATTGAATGAAATTAACGTCATTATCTTGATTAAAATTACCTCTGATGTTTTCTTCGATTTCCATATCTTCGGTTAATCCCTCCAGCGCTGCAAAATAATTTCGGCTCTCGTTGGTGCCACCAGCACTTAGAACTTCCTCTGGATTTACTTGCTTTGCACTTTTCTTCGGCTTTGTTACCTGTTGCCATTGATTTTGTGGCTGCGTCTTTTGAGGCTTCATCCCTTGCTTGAAAAGATCCTTGAGAGACTGTATCTCTTGCCTTAGTTCATCATTTTCTTTCTGCAATTTGGCCATTTGTTGATTATCCGCTATTATTTGCAGCTTGCACCCTCCATCTACGGAGTTTTCTTCGTTATGTTTTCTTTTAGTGATTGTCGCCAGTTTCGTATTCGTCGTTTCCCCAGGTTGCCCCAACGGTGGGAAGCCGTCGGGCTCCTCCATACCAGCGGCGAAATTTTCTTTGTGAATTTGTTTTTCGTTACCAATCGAAGTAAAAATATTCGATAGAAATTTCCTGAGTCGATTACTTCGACAATATAAGATTTTTTCCGATAAAAATTAACTTCGGACTAACGTTTTTAAAAAATTAATTTAATTTTTGAAAACTTTTGACAGGAGCGATTTAAAAGACGTCTATACGCAAAGACTACTACGATCCCATACTGAAAGGGTAAAACGACCACACATGATCTATTTATTGCAGATTCGAGCATGTTAGTAGTACTCTACCCTTCTACAGCGAAAACCGAAGTATTTAACTAAAACGCAGACACGCCATTTACAAATTGAGCCATGTGCAGATTGAGCCATGTGCAGATTATCTGCATAAACATTCAATGCTTCCTAGGCATGCGAGATGCGCCAGCAAGGAAACAAATGTCTTGTAACAGGTCATTCAATAAGTCTATAGGATAAGTAAGAAAAAACAAAATTTTAACAAAACTCGATTTTATTATTCAACGTAGTTGCTTTCGAGGGCGATACAATGAGTATAGCGATTTTCCAACTTTTCGACACCACTTTTATAGTACGATTTCTCTTTCTCATCAAAATAGGCCTCAGTTTCAGCGATTACTGCATCATTGGACTTAAATTTCTTTCCAGCAAGCATACTCTTGAGATCTGAAAACAGGAAAAAGCCGCTGGGGGCTAAATCTGGAGAATACGGTGGGTAGGTAAGCAATTCGAAGCCCAATTCATTCAATTTTGCCATCGTTTTCATCGATTTGTAACACGGTACATTGTCTTGGTGAAACAACACTTTTTTCTTTTGCAAATCCGGCCGTTTCTTTGCTATTTCAGCCTTCAATCGATCTAAAAGTGCACAGTAATAGTCGCTGTTGATGGTTGTTCCTTTTTTTGGAGATAGTCAATAAATATTATTCCGTTCGCATCCCAGCATACAGACGCCATCACCTTCCTGGCCGACTGTTGCGTCTTTGCTCGCTTTGGATTCGGTTCGTCGACTGCTGTCCACTCAGCTGACTGTCTTTTGGATTCTGGTGTGTAATAGTGAAGCCATGTTTCATCCATTGTCACATATCGACGATAGAATTCGATTTTATTGCGATTTAACAGCGCCAAACACTCCTCAGAAGCATCAATGCGTTGTTTTTGGTCGACTGTGAGCTCACGCGGCATTCATTTTGCACTGAGCTTTCGCATACCCAAATGTTCATGTAAAATGGTAAAAACACTACCATCTGATATCTTTACAATGTCAGCTAGCTCGTGAACCTTCAATTTGCTATCGTTCATAACCAATTTGTGGATTTTTTTTTTCATGTTTTCTGGAATAATAGCCTCATTCGGGCGTTCACTGCGCTGGTACAACCATATTTAAATTCAGCAATCCGCATCTCTACCATTTGTGTCGATGGAGCAGAGAAAGGATAATGTTTATCAAGCCATTGTTTGGTTTCCACTGTATTTTTTTCATTGAAAAGCACTGATTTATCAAAACTCAAAGTTCACTTTTTTTCAATTTTTTTTAAATAACAAAAGTTGCTTCGCACAAAATGCTTTAACTCACGAATCAATAGTCCGATTGCTGTCAAATTTATACACGTATCGTTTGAAGGTTAGTGCTAATAAAAACTCATAGGGGAAAATGTAGTGTTATTGCCTAAAAGGAAAGTAAACGGATGTTTTCACTAAAATCACGGTTTAGAATTAAAACACAGAATTACGATTATTCACCATTTATTGAGTGAGCTGTTTACTGAACGACGCTCTTAGTAAGAGTGACAAATTAATGGAAAATTAGTACATAATAATTAATGGTACGTAGTTATGACGTACAGATGTCACTTGGTTCTTCGCAGATTTGCTACATATACGTTCCCCCTAAGAATTGTCAATCAGACAATTGAAATGTCACTTGTTTGTTGTTTGTTGATTTGCGTGGACCAGAATATGGTTTAAGTAGTGGCTGTCTTCTCTCCTCGTAATTGACGAAAGGTGATGGCGTTGTTTCCTCGATATCTGGAGAAATCATTAATGCCGGTTTCAGTCGATCAATTGAAATTATCGATTCCTTTCCGTCCATTAGTATTTTGAAGGCTTTTTCGTAACGTTCTATGACACGATAAGGTCCAGTGTAAGGTTGTTGCAACGATTTTTTCGAAGTACCAACACGAACGAATATGTGGCTGCATGTCTTCAAATCCTTGTAGATAAAAATGCGTCCAATAGGATGATGGTTCACTGGAGTTGGTCGAAGATTCTTCATGTCTTTTCGGAATTTTTCTACGAATGCAGGTTCACTTCCTTGATTAGCCTGCTCATCGATGACAAATTCTCCCGGTATTCGCAGAGTCGTTCCATATACCATTTCCGCAGCGGAGCATTTTATATCCTCCTTGTAGACTGAGCGCAGACCCAGTAAGACAGTTGGTAACGCTTGTAACCAAGTGGTATCTTCGTGGCACATTAACGCTGCTTTTAAGGATCGATGGAACCGCTCGATCATACCGTTTGATGAAGGATGATACGCAGTTGTCCGAATGTGCTTACACCCTAGCAGCTTTGTCAGCGCGTTAAATAACATGGATTCGAACTGACTCCCACGAACGGTAGTTAATATTCTTGGCGTTCCAAATCACGCTACCCAGTGCGTATAAAAGCTTAATGCTACTCCTTCTGCCGTTATATCGATGATTGGAACCGCTTCCGTCCATCTCGAGAACCTGTCGATCATTGTTAGAACGTATTTATAGTTGTTGTTAACAATAGGTACCGGTCCAACTAAGTCTGTATGGACATGGTCGAAACGTTTATCCGGTGTTGCGAATTGCAGTGGAAAGGTTGTAACGTGTCGGCTAATCTTCGATCTCTGACATTGAATGCATGCCTTTGCCCAGCTGGCTATGTCCTTTTTCATATTTGGCCAGACAAATTTTGTTCGTAGCAAACGGCTTGGGTGCGATAGTCGATCTACCGAATCAAATGCTTGATTTCGAAGGACCTTCGGTATATACGGTCTTGGTGTTCCTGTTGATATATCGCAGTACAGGTAACTTTCTTGCGTCCTTAGTTTTTTCAGGTCCAGTGAAGTTTCAGAACTCAATAACGTTTTAAGTTCTTCGTCCTTTTCCTGCTCTGTTAAATCGATTGAGGTATTCCTTGCAATTGCGCCGACTCGCGAAAGTGCATCAGCAACTGTGTTGGAGTCCCCTTTGACGTGAATTATATCGGTGGTGAATTGCGATATATATTCCAATTGACGCGCTTGTCGGGACGATGCTTTTGACGACATTTGATTAAACGCGTAGCATAATGGCTTGTGATCTGTTCTAATAAAAAATCGATGTCCTTCCACTCGATCACGAAAATATTTGATTGCAGAGTAGATGGCTAGTAGTTCCTTGTCGTAAACGCTATAGTTCAATTGCGCCTTATTAAATTTCTTGCTAAAGAATCCGAGTGGCCGCCATTGATTGTCCAATAATTGCTCCCACACGGTTCCCATAGCGAAACTCGACGCATGCGATGTGATTGCTAAAGGTGCGTTTTTTACCGGATGCATTAGCATTGTTGCGTCCACCAACAACTGTTTGCTCTTCTCGAAAGCCTCAATCGCACTAGGAGTCCATACTACTGGCCTTTTATCATGTAAGAATTCATTTAGTGGCGCTAGGATCTCCGCCGCATTTTTCAAAAAACTTCCGATAGAAATTCAGCATTCCCAGATATCTTCGTAGATTGTTGATCGTATGCGGCTTTTCGTATTTAAGGATTATGTCCACCTTCTCAGTTAGTGCACTTCAGATTTCCCGAATGTACATTTCGCAGGATTAATTTTGATGCCGTATTCCTTAAATCGTTGGAATATCTCTCTAATGTGTTTTTTATGTTCCTCTTCCGACTTCGATGCGACTATTATATCATCCAGGATAGCCAAAGCAGTAATTTAAACCAGATAGTACAGTGTCGATAAATCTTTGGAAGGTCTGTGCTGCGTTTCTGAGTCCAAAAGGCATTTTTAGGAACTCAAAAAGACCAAAAGGTGTAATTACAGCTGTTTTTTCAATATCCTCCTCCGCAACTGGAACTTGATAAGCGCGTATAAGGTCGATTGTCGAGAATATCGTTTTTCCATTCAAATTATGGGTAAAATCCTCAACGCCGGCAATCGGATATCGATCCGGGATGGTTACAGCGTTCAACCTTCTATAATCGCCGCACGGTCTCCATTCTCCTGACTGCTTCGGAACCAAATGAAGAGGGCTGGCCCATGGGCTTCTCGAAGGGCGACATATGCCTTTATCCACCATGAACTCGAATTCCATTTTCGCGGATTGAAATTTATCTTGCGGTAAACGACGGGCTTTTTCAGCGATAGGAGGTCCTTTGGTGATAATATGATGTTTGAGCTTCGTATCGCGAGTGGTTGTACTAACTGCTGGATTTATGATATCCGGAAATTCAGATAGGATTTGGTAAAATGGCGTTCCTGTTTTTATCATCCTTATAGATCTCGTGGAATTATTTGGAGTTATTCCCTTCATTTGTAAATTACTATTTCCGTCTACTAATCGCTTACGCTTTACGTCCACCAGCAAATTGAAATGCCGTAGAAAATCGGCTCCCAGGATTGGTTGTTCAACAGCAGCAATACAAAATGACCACTTGAAACTTCGTCGGAGCCCTAAGTCAAGCGATAGTATTTTATTGCCGAAAGTTGTAATCGTTGTCCCGTTTGCTGCGTGCAAATTCCGTTCCATTTTTTTCAGTTTTCCATGACAAGGGATTACCGAGACTTCCGCGCCTGTGTCCACTAAGAATACCTTTCCCGTATTTTTCTCGGTGATAGATAAACGGTTCTTTTCGTGGACGTCACCGCTGACCGCTTCTGACGATGACGCAGTTAGTTTCCCTGTCGCTGATATTGGCAGGGTTTTCGACAGTGAATGGCCTTTTCTCCATATATGCGATGATAGTAGCAGATGCGTGATGCTTCTCCTTCCTGCGTATCTGCGTTCGATGGATTATTTGTCGTTCGATTGCCATTTCGTGAGCGCGATCGATTGCGTCTACTGAAATTTTGATTCCTTGAACGATTATTTTTCGAATTCATTTCGAGATTGTCGAGACGCTTTAAAATGTTCAATAAGATCGGATCAGATTCAGATTCCGAACGAACTGGAGTCTGCGAAGTAGCTGCTATCACAGTTTGCGCTGCATTAAATTCTTCCACGATTTTGTCAGCCATTTCTAATAATGGCGTCACTTCTTTCTCGGTAGAGACCGACATTATGGCGCGCACGTGGACTGGAAGCCGCCTTAACCATAATGCGCGTAGTGAATCCTCAGGTAGTTGTGTGCCCGCCAATGCCTGCATCTGCCTATATAGATGCGAAGGTTTTTGGTTATTTAATTCTAGCTCCGCCAATACTTGCGTCAGCTGTTGTTGTGGTGAAATTGAAAATCGTGCCAATAACTGTTTTTTCAGCTCCTCAAATTTATTTGTCGGCGGGGGCCTTTTTACCACATCTGCCACTTGTGCCAATATTGTTATGTCCAGCGTTGTTACGACTGCATTAAATTTTGCAATGTCCGAGTACACTTTGTAATGGCTGAATGTGGATTCAATTTGAGAAAACTACAATTCAACTTGCGTTTCCCAAAATGGTGGTAATTTCACGTCACGAATGGAATCAAGCCGAGGGGGTTCACTGCCAGGCCACAATTCGCGCGCAATATTGAGCGGAGTTTTCGGGGTATCGGAATTAGCGTCCTCAGGGTTATGTTGTTGGCCCGTCGCCATTTTAAGTCTTTAGAAAATTCTATAACGCACTTCCTTTACACAATGTGTTCGTTTGTTAGGCTCACCAATTGTAGTGTTATTGCCTACAGGGACAGTAAACGGATGATTTCACTAAAATCACGGTTTAGAATTAAAACACAGAATTACGATTATTCGCCATTTATCGAGTGAGCTGTTTACTGAACGACGCTCTTAGCAAGAGTGACAAACTAATGGAAAATTAGTACATAATAATTAATGGTACGTAGTTATGACGTACAGATGTCGCTTGGTTCTTCGCAGATTCGCTACAAAAAATTCTAGTAACGCCATCTATGTGTCATCCTACGGACTTATTGAATAGGCTATTATTGTATTGTTTTTATTACTTTTCTTTACATTTTCGAGACAGGATATTGCTCATGTAACACACCAGTAGTTTCAAACTTGAAACTTCCTATTAATAGCCGTAAGTACGAGGTGTGTTCAAAAAGTATCACGAATTTTGAATTTTCGCGGGTTACGTATATTCGAATTTCGATTTTTTTGTGGCGTTATGTTGGTACTCATGTCTGTCACTTATGCCGACAAGCTCAGCCATTTTGAATGTTCACTTAATTGGTGATAGCTGCTTTACTTGCACGTGTTTTCAATCGTCTTCGATTTTTACTTATTCAAAAAAATGAATCAAAGAACGTGTATCAAATTTTGTGTGAAAAACGAAATTAAGTGCGCGGATGCATTCCGAATGTTGACTGTGGCATACGGAGAAGCTACCTTGGACCGAAGCAACGTTTATCGGTGGTACAAAATGTTTTTAGAAGGCCGAGAAGATGTGAACGACGAAGAGCGTGCCGGACGCCCGAGCACTTCAACAACAGACGAAAAAATTAATGAAGTGGAGAAAATGGTATTGGCCAATCGTCGAATCACCGTTAGAGAAGTTGCTGAGGACCTAAACATATCGATTGGCTCGTGCCATTCGATTTTTATCAACGATTTGGGCATGAGACGGGTCGCCGCGAAATTCGTACCAAAATTGCTCAATTGCGACCAAAAACAGCAACGCATGAACATTGCTAATGAGATGTTAAACTCTGTCCGCGACGAACCAAATTTGCTCCAGAGGGTCATAACTGGTGACGAATCGTGGGTTTATGGTTATGACGTGGAAACCAAAGCTCAATCATCTCAATGGAAGCTGCCGCATGAACCAAGACTGAAAAAAGCGCGCCAAGTTCGGTCGAATGTGAAAGTTTTGCTGACAGTTTTCTTCGATTGCAGGGGCGTGGTGCATCATGAGTTCTTGCCACAGGGAAGAACGGTCAATAAGGAATATTACCTGCAAGTTATGCGCAATTTGCGCGAAGCAATCTGCCAGAAACGCCCGGATTTGTGGGAGAACAAAAATTGGCTTTTGCACCACGATAACGCCCCTGCTCACACATCGTTGCTTGTGCGCGACTTTTTGGCCAAAAACAACACACTAATGATGCCGCAGCCACCGTATTCCCCAGATCTGGCCCCCTGTGACTTTTTCTTGTTTCCTAAACTGAAGAGGGCCATGAAAGGACGACGTTACGCTACGCTTGACGAGATAAAGACGGCATCGAAGGAGGAGCTGAACAAGATTAAAAAAAATGATTTTTTGAAGTGCTTCGAAGATTGGAAAAACCGTTGGCACAAGTGTATAATATCTCATGGGGATTATTTTGAAGGGGACAAAATAGATATTCATGAATAAATAAATAATTTTTGAAAAAAAACAAAATTCGTGATATTTTTTGAACACACCTCGTATATCAAAGAATATCTTAAAAGGAAAAGCAAATTTATACTATGACTTCAAAAGAAAAAAAATAAATAAATCGGGAAGATATTTGCTTGCTATGGAAATTTTTGCTATTTGGCTAACAGTAGCTCTAATTAATTTTATTTAGTTAACGCTTATCACAAAGGTGAGATATTCAATTCTTTACAGAAAAAAGCTTGACAATTAGTCTCGTGAAATATATTTTAGTAAATTCGATTGAATTTACATCACCCACAAATCCTAACACTAAAATATCATTTTTGGCGCCACGTTCTATAAAGAAAGGATACAAGATCCAGGTCTACCTTGGAACCGTTCGCTTTCGTTTCGTAATATTTCAATATTATTCGGGAAATTTTATTTGGAGTGCGTGCTATTTAAATTGCAAAGCATTTGCTTCTATTCTAGCTACATATGAAATTCTGCAAGATTCAGGTATCAGTAAGGAAGTTCAGTAAGACTTGCGTAATGTTCTTGCTGAGCTGGCATCACAGTGCCTTTGATTATAGGCCAACAACCTTACACAATATACTAACAAATCCTAAAATTTCAAAATGCCGGCCGGCAACGTGATTTACTGATTGTGAAACATTCAATAAATTCAGAATTTAAATATTCTCTAGCAATACTAATATACGTAAATTAAATTCGTCTTACAGATTTATGTTTTCAATAATTTATCAATAGTTAAATTTTTTAAAAATTCACCAGTTGACTCTTGATAACGTCGAGTGAAGCAAAATCATATTACGCGTGACTTCCAATCTTATGTAAATGCATCGAATGGAAATTTATGTGAAAATTGGAAGAAAATGATCTTTGAACAGAATCGAATTGCGCCATATCAACAATTCTACAAGTGTTAATTTGCAATTGATCTCCCATCGCCATTTATTCTACAATTGCTGCTGATGTTGATTTTCGCAGTTGCTTGCAAATAAAAAAAAATTTGCAACACGTGTTAGTTTTGTCACGAGAATTTTGTGATATCATCGCGCGAATACAGTAATAAATAATTTATTATGCATTAATAGTGGCTGATGACATTAGATGAAATATTTGAACTCAAAATTAATTTCCATGGGTTTCTTATATGTATTTTAAAAACATGGAACTTTGAGGGCTATGAACTAAGATTTAAATACTTGGAATCCATCTCATTTATACTGGTATACCGGTTGCAACTTTCAAGATACTTTTGACTATTAAATTTAACCCAAATTATTAGACCTTTAATATCCGAATAGAAATTATTTTCAAGTATCTTTATTAGCATTGTAGTTGTATAACAATGGAAACAAATAAGAAAATTATCGGGGGAAGTTGGTTGTATGTTATTTATAAATAATTGAGGTGGGAAATGTTTTCAGTGCTTGTAACGAAAATAAACTTCGCAACATGTGGGAAGGCTAAAGAAAATAAAAGTATTTTATGACGCTCACTTGGCTTAGACTATAGAACTTATTCGAAATTTTTTTCACGTTTCACTGCCAAGTCCCAATGCAATTCGGCTAAGACAGTTCATACAGACAAGCTAAATTTGCGCAGAAATTCTACCGGAAGGATATTCACATGGTCGTTGAATGCTTAGTAAAATCGATATAGCATTTTCAGTCTTGTTTGTCTCAGATATTATTTCACTGTTTAAGCAATAAGGGATTTATAAAAACATTGATTGTCTGATAAGAAGCAATCTCAAGGGTATCCACTTGTGATATTGTATATTTACTTTAAAAAATGTTTTATAATTACGGCTCCATATACCAAAACAATTCACGATTATTTTATGTGATTCATTTGTTTGCTTGTTATTTCTTACTCGTAGTTATTATGACCTCATAGGCCATTCATCAGCATGCAGACTTTGTCCTATTACATCAGCAGGTCATGCATTCCTGGTAAATTTCTTAAAGATTCTTTTGAAAATGGGAGCTGTCAATAAATCGATACATACATATTTTGTTTTTCGTCCGCAATACATTCTGGGTCTTGACTCATCATTAATATTCGCTGTTTTTACCAATTTTAAGGAGCATCAAACAACTCGTAACATCAAACAACTTGTAGTTGTCATATTGATGTCGAAAAGTTTCATTCCTTCCACATGATTATATCACAATTCGGCATTCAAAGTAAAAGTCAAAAACGCTTTATCCAATTATAATCATTATAAAGTTTTAAAGAATATAAAGCAAATTCGCAACAATAAGAATACTAAAATCGAATAGCCCAAACAGCTCTCTAAATTTATACATTTTGAGTAAAAACATTTAATTGAAAAACAATATAAATTCAGTTGAATTAAAATTATTGCATATTTTATGATTAAATTGGAAAAGAAGAAAAAACCAACCAACGCTTTTCAAAAATTAATTATAATACTAACACAACAGTGAACTACATCTAATGCTATAACCTAATTCTAATAAAATTCAATCAAAAACTTTATCTTATACTAATAAAATACAATTACGATATTGCTATCCTAAACGTTAAACGTTATCTCTAAGTCTTATATAAGAAACATATCCCTATCGTAAACATTGAAACATGTCCCTAGTTGTATGTATGTAGCAACAATGAGCTGAAACTTAAAACAAAGTGAGAACGTATAAATTATCAAGCGAGCTCACATAGAACAAACTCCCAACATAACGGTATTCAACGTTCAAAGATCAATTTGAGTATGTATGTTATAAACGCTCGCAAACGCTTTTATGGGGAAATGTTAGAAAGAGTTTAAAGCTTCAAATATTACCCTGCATAGCCCCTTAAATGAAATGCAAGACGATGAGCTTTCATTATGATCAGATTTTTTTTTTTGTTTTTGTGGTAGGGAGGTGAAGGCATTTACGCCCGCCGACTCTGGCAGTGTGGGACTCCCATGGAGGATACCCTTGGACTACCCACTAAACACCTCCCCTGTCAATCTGAGAACCTAGCCTGGAACCGTTTGACACATTACTTCGGGCTAAGCCTCGTTTCTCTACGCGTTTAGGCGCCACCAGGCTACAGGGATCCCTTTTCCAGCGGAAGGAGGGAAAGGGAGAGGGATTTCTAGAAAATAGACCCCTCCGCCCTGGACGCCTCCAGGCGCTCATATATTTTTCTTTTTATCTTAAGGACTGCCCGAGCGTAATGTGTCACACAGTTACATTTGTCAACGGATGTGAGCATCTCTCCAGTGAGTTCATCCGGAGAGAGATCTCCAATTTCTTCAATGAGGTCACCGCGCTGCCTTTCCCACCTCTTGCATACAAAAAATCTGTGGTAGGCATCATCGACCTCTCCAGCACAGAATATGCAGTCAGGAGACCGTGACTTACCAATCTTGTGCAGGTAAGACCGAAAGTATCCATGTCCACTCAGTAGCTGAGTTAGATAGAAGTCAGTCTCACCATGCCTTCGATTGAGCCACGGCCTCAGGTCACCAATAAGGCGTGCGGTCCACCTACCTTTTGTATCGCTCACCCAGGACTGTTGCCAATCACTGAGTGAGCGTTCTCGTTCTTCGTGGGCGACAGCATCTCTGTCGCATTCGTTCCTCCGCAGGTAGATTCTGCGGCGCTCCTTGGCAAGGAGGGCAATGGGTATCACTCCTGCGATGACCAGCACTGCCGACTCCGAGACAGTCCGATATCCAGATGCAATCCGCAGCGCTCCTCGTCGCTGCACCTGTGCCAAGCGCTTTCGATACAGCTCCTTGTTGAGAGCCTCACACCATATTTCCGATCCGTACAACAGCACAGATTGTACTGCACTCATCAGTAGTCTCCTTCTTGATGAGGTGGGACCCCCTATGTTGGCCATAAGTCGGCTGAGAGCCGAAACACTCGCTGCAGCCTTGTCAGCTATTGCCCTGATTTGCTCGGAGAAACGCATCTTCGAGTCGATCAAAATGCCCAGGTACTTCACTGCTAGTTTAGTCTTAACGAGTGCTTCCCCAATGTTGATCATCCTTACTCTAGGGATTCTCTTTTTTATCAAGATGACTACTTCGGTTTTCTCCAAAGCTAGGCTGAACCCGCGAGCAGTCATCCAGTCCCTCACTCGGCGCATTAGCATACTCAGTCTGAGTTGCGCTTGTTCAACAGTGCGTCCCGCAACTAGCGCCGCGATATCATCTGCATAGCCGATCAAGCGCGACTCATACGGCAGCTCGATTCTCAGTAGGCCGTCGTACGTGATGTTCCACAGGTCTGGGCCAAGGATGGAGCCTTGTGCAACACCCGATGTAACTTCCATCCTCCGCCGACCCTCCTTCGTCTCATAGACCAGGCACCGGTCTGTCAGGTAGTTCTTCAAAATCCGCATCAGATATTCTGGAACTTGAAAAGAGTTTTTCAGTGCTTCCAGAATATCCGCGCATCTAGCGGAATTGAAGGCGTTTCTGACGTCAAGCGTCACGAGCAACACAACCCTTTTGTTTTACTGGCACTGAGCCTCCGCTCTTTGGAACGCGCTCACTACTTCCGCTATCGCGTCAATAGTGGAGCGACCTGCTCTTAAACCATACTGCCGTGGAGATAGGTCCCCGGCAGAACGGACCGCGTCAGTGAGTCTTCCCTTGATGAGTTTCTCGAGCACTTTCCCAGCCGTGTCTAGCATACATAACGGGCGGTATGCAGACGCCAACTCGGAATTTCCCTTTCCCTTGCTGATCAGTACGAGCCCCGCCACTTTCCAGCGTTCCGGAAATACACCTTCGTAAAGGCAAGCGTTGAACATACTGAGCAACAAGTCAGGACAAAGCTTGTAGACAAGCTGCAAAACCTCAGCAGGAACGCCATCTGGTCCCGGTGCCTTCCTTGCTTTCATGGATAGAATTGCCTGCCCCAGTTCCATCATTGTGAAAGGTGAGCATTCTAATGGTGTTTGTGCATGAGCTGGATCGACACGGACAGGGTGCGTGGGGAATAGTGCCCGTACGATCTCGTCTATCTTCTCTGCTTCATGTAAGCAGGACTTCCGTTGGGCACCAAGTTTTCGCATGACCAGCTTGTAATCTAGGCCCCACAAATGCCTATTTACATCGTCCACGAGGTCTTGCCAGCATCAGGCCTTGCTCTTGTTAATAAGCCTGCGAAGATATTTCCTGCCGGACCTGTATGCTGCTAGCCTAGTGTCTGCTTCCTCCCGTGTTCGCGCCCGCTGGGCCTCTCGCCGAAGTTTGTGACACTCGCTTCTTTATTCGGCGATCTCGTTTGACCACCAGTATACTGGAGGCTTACCGTGTCGGGGTCTCCGACGGGGCATGGAAGACTCGCAAGCAGTTATGATGGTACTCATAGTTGAGTTCACCAAGTCCTTGGCTGTAGGTCCTCCACTCCCTGGCGGAGCTCCCAGCAACGGTGCGCCTGCCGTAAGCGCGTCAGCGAACTTCTCAACGTCCATCCTCTCAGTCCTCCATCCGAGGATTGAAGTTTGGGCATATGCACGCAGAGTGGCACCGTCGTGAATCTCAACCGCTATATACTGGTGATCACTAGCCGAGTAGTCCTCTAGTACTCGCCAGTTGTGTACACTAGATACCGGGGACTCCGAAGCGAGTGTCACATCGGGTATGATTCCTACGCAACCCCAGCGACGGAAAGTAGGGGTGTTACCAGTATTCAGGACAAAAAGCGCTGTTCTGGCCGCCATGTCCAAGATTTGCTTTCCCCTTGGGTCGGATTGTGGCATACCCCATTCAATGGCTCTAGCGTTGAAGTCTCCCCCGACCAGCATGTGGCCCTCTGTGTTCGAGACAGCGTCCTCCAGGGCATCGAGTTTGGTTCGAAAAGATGGCATTGCCTCGTTAGGCGTCAGATAAACACTGAAATATGTTATCCCTGAGCAACGCACCCACACAAAACTATCCCCGCGTCCATGGCCCTGCACCTGAAGGCGGGCGCTGTCTCGAACCCAGATGGCCGAGGTACTAGATTCGTCAGGGTACCACGCTTGCGAGTCCTTGTTATGATGTGATTCGCTCAGCAACAGCAGGTCGGCTTTCTTATCCCTCGCAAACTGCTCAAGTAGGTCCTGGGCGTTTGTGGTCGGTGCAAATTGACCTGCAGGATACGGATCATTTGAGTATCGATTTGGCTTTAGTTAGGGTCTCCTTGAAAGCCCAGCATCTCCCTGTCCCCGGCTCATGTTTAAGGTCGCCGGGTGCTAGCTTAGCATCCTTGCAAAGAATGCATTTTGCCTCGTTCGTGCACTCCTTCCTTTTGTGCCCCGTTTCACCACATTTGTAGCACAGAGATCTCCTGTCGGGTCCCCTACAGCTATACGCGGTGTGTCCGTTTTCGAGGCATCTGAAGCAGCGGATAGGGATCGCTCTTCTCCGTATCTTGCAGATCACCCAACCTATCTTAATTTTGCCCTTCGCCAGGATTTGCTGGGCGTCTTTATCAGCTAGTTCGACAATAGCCATGCGTTGCCCCCTTGTGTTTTCACGTGTCAATCTTGCCTTGACTTCACTTAAGCTGGGGAACTCCCTCCTAATGGCATCCTCTACTTCAGCTTTGTCCGTGACGCAGTCGAGGTCCCTGATTTCCAGGGTGGCCATTGGTTCGAGCGAGGTTGCCGCATCTCCAAGAACCCTTAGAACCGCGTCACGGAATACATCTTTGTTTGTGGCCTCTGGCCCGAATTCCACCAGCAGGCCACCGGTCCGGGTTGGTCGAACTGCTTTGAAGGCAGTTTTGGTGTCGTCTGGCTTGACCGCTCCTTTAATTTCACGGAGGACATCTGCGTAGGTTCGGCCCTTAGTGGGTTTAATAAGCAGTGCCTCTCGCAAGGGTTTGCGCCGCGGTTTGCTTTTTGTTTTCTGCGGTATATCGGGGGGGATCTTTGTTCTTCTTTTCGTGGTTGAGCTCTTTGTCTGTTTTTCCTAGGAGTAGCTTTTTGGCGGCTTTTTTCGCTGCCTTGTTTCGCACCACATGAAACTCCTCGCCTGGTGTGGCAACTTCGTTTATGGTCTCGTTCTTCCTCCTTTTCTCATGGTCCTTCAATTGGGCTACCGGCCATTCTTTTGCTGCTGCTAGGACCCACTGATGCCTCGAGGGAGAGCATGTCTTTTTGGTGCTTTTCGGTTGCAAGCCACCTCCGCCTGTAGTGCGTTATGCAGCCAAAAAGCTCCTCCAGTTCAAGAATGCCATTCCTGACACTCTTGCCTATGTTTTTCTGCACTTCGCAGGCAGCCCTGAGTTCTTTGACGATAGTCCCCGCTTTCCGAGTAAGCCGCTCCTCTTCGACGCGGTCAAGGGCGATTGTGTTATTTGGCGCCACCTCTTGCGAGAGGCCCCCGTTTCCTAGCCCTTTTGCTTCTATCGCTTGGGTGACGTTTGAAGTGGCGTCGGCCGACGGCAAAACTTCTCCCTCCCCCAGTCTTACACTGGCCTCTGTTGGTGTCGCAGCTTGATCCGGATTGTGTACGTCTTGCACTGGACGCTCCGGGGTGCGCATAGTCCTTCTACTGCGCCCAAAGGCCGCAATGATGCCAGGTTGCACAACGCACTCTGCCTTCTTTCGTTCGTTAGTCCGTCTGTCGTCTGTCTTCGATGATTTAACCTGTGATGTTGACTTTGACAGTGTTTCTGGGGTTTGCTGCCTCCCCCCGCAATCGGTGACTTGTTTTATCGGTGTACTTGCCAACAGCGGTTTTTGCCTGAAAGGGTTCTCCGTGCTAGCGTCCTGTTTGCTTGTAGTTATATCTGTTACAGAAGCCAAGTTCACCACTTCTATAACATTGCAGTCGCTGGATGACGACGGCCGGGAGCCTGCTCGCTCACTACCCTCTGCCGCCGGTACTGGGGATCCGACCCCCTGCACCGTAATTTGGTTCCCCATGGTTTGGTTTTCTGTCTGGGTTTCCGTTCCCATAGCATTTTACCTACTGCCAGAATAAATGGATAATTGATGACGCCATATATTTCGTCATGTCACAGTGAAAATCATTGACACTCAGGTATTTGTCCTGAGACTCTCCCTTCACTGCCGACCATTGTCCGCGGCTGCTTATTGGTTATTCGCAGCGAACCTTTCGAGAAAGGTCTGCCCCTTTCCGCAACCCTGGGGACGCGTTTGGTTTCCCGGTCTGAGGGCACTATCGATAAATCGATAACCATCAGATTGGTGTACTCGTAAGATTCCCCTTTCATTTAATGTACGTACATGCAAACACAACCGCAAATCGATTTTGTGCTTGAAGGCTTTGTCACAAGTGGATAGCGGTTTCACGTTTTATCTCAAATGTAAAAAAATTACGATAAACGCGCTCTACACCTTGTGTAAATTTATCGCTTGTTGTAGTAATCGAGCAGTCGTCTAAGCAAATCGCTCGAAAACCTTGATAACAATTATCCGAAATTTTAATTGCACATTTGGAAAAGACATTTGTTTTTATTATTCAATTTGTAGTTATGATAAAATATTTTTTTTACTTTTTTAATTTTTTTTAAATATAAATTTTCGATCATTTTTTTCTATATTAAATTTAAACCTTTCGTTATAACTATATCCTTTATGATATTTACCTTTTTCTATTATTATTTTATTTTTCTATAATATTTTTCATACTTTCAAAATTCAAATCTACAATTAAAATGTGGGCATGGCAACATCTTCTCCCGCTGCACATGCACGTATTGCATTGGCGAAAGCAAGTGTGCAGCGGAATGAGTGGAAGGCTCGTCAGCTGCCGTTGCAAATGGTCCCGCAAGGTGACAACGAGCAACAAATGAGACTCCGCTTGAGTTCGCCAAACCGCGAACATGCCGGGGGAGAAGCTGAGATCCCGCGGGTACGGTAACATGAGCTCGATTCTTCCGGAGATCATTTCGCAATAGTCTCCGCATTGGAGCTTTTGCTGTGCGTTTAAACTTGAGAAATCCCCAACGCGTGCACTTAAGCAACATTTGATCGGGGTATCGTTAAAACATTCATTTGTAAGTCAGGTACCTTTTTTATCGCCGCAGTATTTGTTTCATCTCACCGAGTGCCTACCGAGATGCCGTCACTTTCTCTGCTCGCAAGTTTTTGTTGCCATCCAACCAACGGAAAACGATTAAAGTGGAAGAGGACCGCGAATTCATCGAAGTAGAAGTGAAACTGCATTTTTTGCAGTTTATTTATTTGAAAGTGATATTACGATATTCGTTCGAAATAAGCTGAAAAAGTTATTAATATTGTATAACTACAAAAATACAGTAACTAAAGATAGTATTGCGGATTTATTAACTGCCAAGAAGATCAATTGTTAATTACAAGATTGTCATTACTCGAGTAATTCGAACCCCATGTCGTGTTGGAGCTAATCATTAAGTGAGTCTGTGGTTAATTACACTCTGTAAAGTGTTTCAATTATCGCTCTTATAATAACGTATGTTAGTGGGTTCATCTCCGTGCCCTCATGTGAACAAATATTTGCCCGATAAGGCGATCTACTCTCTAAGCAAATAATATATCTGTATCTAAATATTTGATTAATATTGTGATAATACACGGTCTAACATATTATATCTATCCCACATTCATTCGATGCGGTGTACTCGTATTTCGAATTTTCAAAAGCGTGTGTTTGGATATTCACGAAATTCAATTACGCGTCCCATGCACACACGTATCTCAAATTTTATCAAAATGTCTTCGTGGAAATACCGTTAGTTGCTAGTGCATGCATATCAACGATAAAGTGTGGAAACTCGTTGGAATTAAGGGCAGTCGGGGAAAAATGGTGTAGAGTGTGTTGAGTTCAAATTGAATAGGAATTAAGCTGCGGTCTTAGTACTTAATACTCGACTCTCTAAGTTGGCGGCGTAACAGATAGCCGGATAATTTTACTATATATGAATCAAATATCTAGTACATACACAGAAATTACACACACACAAAAACATGAATTTTCCTTGTATTTTGTGATGTTATATTTTCCCTATCGGGGGTCCTGCCGGCTTCTTCCGGGGAGCCCCGCGATACTGGTTGTACCTACACTCACCTACGCACCTGTAAAGAGCCTGAATAAACTACCTTGAAATAGATACGCAAGTGTTATTTTATTGTTTTCTCTTTATTTTCTCCTTTGTTTGTTTTTGTTTACTCTAAGTTGATTGTCGGCGGGCGCTGCAATGTCGTCCGTGGTTGGAGGATGAGAACTTGCCGCAGTGCGATGACGGGTCGCGATCTCCCGACGAATCCCTCGGCGTACTTCCCGTGCTTGGCGGCGAAAGAAGGCCCGCTCCGTGGGTGTGACGGCTAAACGGGCTAACCGCCTCAGCTCGTAAAGCTCATGCCGTTGACGCTCCCGCCGGCCTCCTCGTGGACGCCTCTGTTTGGCGGTGTTGTCGGTGGTGTCCAAGGGCGCCTTCAACCTACGTAAATACTCGTCCTTGCTAATGGGACGGGGGCCGGCTCGGGGTTCTTCCTTGAGCACCTGCTCCAAACTCCGAGTGAGAGCCTGCTGTGGTCGGATCGGTTTCGCTACCTGTCTGGTGCCACTGGCCGACAGGGGATAGAGCGGCACACAGACGCTGCTTAACCCTGCTACTGAAGTCTTGGTGCTGCTCGCTGCTGCGTCGGCTGCCTTGCCGCGGTGTCGTTCCTGGGACGCCTGAAATTATAGGGAAGGTTAGCAATGGTAGCCAGCAGCGGTTACGCTAATAGGCCTGGAGGAACACGGCTAGTAATGCCAACACCTCACCATTTGCTACTTTGTAACTTTATTGCTTGCATGAATGCGCCTTAATATCACAAGCGCTGAAACAGTCCGAGGAACGATGTGCAGTGGAATAGGGAACAGATCGCGTTATTAGCTATTTAAATGTTTTAAATAGCAAGGGGAAGGGAAATCCCGGATCGCCGTCTGCATACCGCCCGTTATGCATGCTAGACACGGCTGGGAAAGTGCTAGAGAAACTCATCAAGGGAAGACTCACTGACGCGATTCGTGCTGCTGGGGACCTATCTCCTCGGCAGTACGGCTTTAGAGTAGGACGTTCTACCATTGATGCGATTGCAGAGGTGGTGAACGCGTCCAAAAGGCAGAGGCACATTGTCGCACCAAGCGGCGGATCGTCCTGTTGGTGACACTCGACGTCAGGAATGCCTTCATCTCCGCTAGATGGGTGGATATTCTGGACACGCTGGAAAACTCTTTTCAAGTTCCAGAATATCTAATGCGGCTTTTGAGGAACTACCTAAAGGACCGAATCCTGCTCTACGACACGACGCAGGGCCAACGAAGGATGGAAATTACATCGGGCGTTGCCCAGGGATCTATCCTTGGTCCAGACCTGTGGAACGTGTCTTACGACGGGCTAATGAGACTTGAGATGCCAGATGAGTCGCGCTTGATCGGTTATGCGGATGATGTTGCGGCTCTGGTCGCTGGACGCACCGTTGAACAAGCACAACTTAGGCTAGGTATGCTAATGCACCGAGTTAGGGACTGGATGACTGCTCGCGGGCTGAGTTTAGCACTGGAGAAAACCGAAGTGGTCATCTTGACAAAATAGAGAATCCCTAGAGTAAGGATCATCAGTATTGGAGACATACAAATCGAATCGAAGCCAGCGGTGAAGTACCTGGGGCTACTGATCGACTCGAAGATGAGTTTCTCTGAGCAAATCAGGGCAACGGCTGAGAAGGCTGCTTCGGGAATATCGGCTCTGAGTCGACTTATGGCCAACGTAGGCGGACCCAGCCCATCAAGAAGACGCCTCTTGATGAGTGCTGTAGGGTCAGTGCTACTGTATGGAGCAGAGGTATGGGGCGACGCTCTCAGCAACGAGGTATACCGAAAACGCTTGGCACAGGTACAGAGAAGAGGAGCACTGAGAATTGCATCTTCGTATCCAACAGTCTCCGACTCGGCGGTGAGATTGATTGCAGGCGTGATACCTGTCGCCCTCCTTGCTAGAGAGCGCCGCGCTATTTATCTGCGCCGAAACGAGGATGCGAGGGAGATAGTTGTCCGCGAGGAGAGACAGCGCTCGCTCAACGATTGGCAGCAGTCTTGGGTGAATTGCACGAAGGAAGGTGGACTGCGCGCCTCATCCCGGATGTGAGACCGTGGCTAAATCGAAGGCATGGTGAGACTGACTTCTATCTGACCCAGCTTTTGAGCGGGCACGGGTGTTTTCAGTCTTACCTGCACAAGATCGGTAAGTCACGGTCTCCCGATTGTCGGTATTAGCCAGGAGAGGAGGACAATGCCTGTCACACATTCTTTGCGTGTACAAAATGGGTCAGGCTGCGAAGGGAACTCTACAGAGAGACGGGAGAGCTCACCCCGGATTATATAGTTGCGGTGATGCTCGAATCGGTTGACAAATGGAACCAGGTGGCACATTATGTTCGGGCAGTCCTAAAATATAAAAGGGACTCACAGCAGCCGGGGGCGTTGGGGCTGGGGCATCGCTCTTCTGGCATTTACTCTTCCCCTCTCCCCTCCCGCTAGAAAAGGGACTCCTCAGCTTGAAGGCGCCCCACGGCGTAACAAAACGAGACCTGGCCCGAAGTAATGTGTCAAACGGTTCCAGGCTGGGTTCTCAGGTTGACAGGGAAGGTGTTTAGTGGGTAGTCCAGTCGCGCATGGGAGTCCCACACTCTGTGCATAAATGGCATTCACCTCCCTACCACAACAAAAAAAAAAATTTATCGACCCTAAGAAATTATTCATATGGAATGTGTAAACTAGTTCAACGAAAATTAGTGTATAGAAAAGTTGGTAGATATGTGATGGTGAAATAAAAAAAAATGTTTTACAATTGAAATTGAAAACTCGGTCTTTCCATTTGGTTTTGGAACCTGACCGGGTATGGGGCCCGCAACGATGGTAGGCCCCTCCACTAAAATCAGCTAGCCATCGGGCCCGCTCTTCCCCTTCTTTTTGTGTTATAGGGGCTCTTGCGCGGGTAGGGTGGCCTTCCGCTCGCGTGCCCTTTTATGGTATAGTGTTATGTGATTCCATCGCATAACACTATAACAGAAATTGACCACGTTTATATTTCTCCTTTGATGGAAAAAATTCATGCAAATTATGTTTGTATGAGTTAATCACTCAAATGGGAAACATATGACCACGTCTACATTTGGATCTTGATCCGGTTGGGAGGGTGTGAGGGGGCAGCGCTTCCACCTGGATGCGCCACTCTTATTTGTGGGCCATAAATATCGTCGGTAACGACGAAGTCAGCTCCTAAGTCCGTCTGTTTTGTTTGTTACTGGCTATACCAAGTTCAACCCTTAGTAGGTTACCTCGGCCTCAACACCAGTCGTTCGGCATTCGAAACTTTTTAATTCGTGCAGGCGGAATTTCTTTTATAGTAGGTCCTTGTGCTGGCGAAAAGAACCCGCCCCAAGACACGCGTCCCTAGACAAGGCCAAATCTCGGCGGATACTACCATTCTCTTTCGCCGAGGCAGCAGACCATCGCTGCAGTTCTTTACGGACATGAAAATACCTACTATTTCACTATATTGTTTCATTCGAACTTTTTCTCTCACTTTTAATTTGGCTGATGAGTTGGTGAAAATATTTAGTCAAAAAACGCAATAACAAAAAAAAACACGAAAAGTTTAGACATTGTCATTGAACTACCCGTACCTAGATTGCTCCGTCACAGCGCAACCAGCCTCAAAGAGCCTAGCAAATGAGTATCTCCATTGGAATTGTTGGCCTCGTGAACTCAAATTCGGCGGATATTTTATCTTCTTATCGGTAGCCCGTCTATATATACACTTTCCAGAAAAAGTATCCGTACATGCAAGATAATAAAGTTATCGTTGTATTAAAAAGGCTATTTCCACTTAATTTGAATGCTTTCTTTTATATCATAAAATCTACACTTTTGCATGAATCCCAGTACGTTTCATAATACTTACTATTCAAAAAGACTTGAAACTCAAACATAATCAATATATGGCAACACAATAGACCAGAAAAAGTATCCGTACAAAACAAACCGAGGGATTCCCCGTGTTACGCGATGACATATGCAGATGCATATTAATGTTTTTAAGTTCGATAATAGTTCTACTTTAAGTTGTCATAGGTTTAATAGTGAGTGCAGTTTTTTAAATTTTTTGTGCACTAGAATACATGATGACACCCAAAATTAGGGAAATTACTGCTGAGGAGCGCTGCAACTTAAGAGTGAAGGGAAAACTTACCGCGGAATTGCTCAAATATTAGACAGAACATTTGATACAACCGGTTCGATTATGTCAAAGCCTCGTTTTAGTCGAGCCTCCATACTGACTGAACGCGAAAAAAGAAACGTTTTGCAGGGAGCTAAAAAGAATTCTCGAATAACTGCTTCCCAAATTGTTACAAATATAAAAGACTCTTTTGGCAAGGTTCTCCACGAAGATACCATACGAAAAATACTAAAGAGAGATGGATATCGCTCACGTATACCACGTAAGAAGACATACATTTCAGAAGTGAACAGGAAGAAACGTGTGGATTTCGCAAAAAATATATAAACAAGCCACCAGAGTTTTGATAACAGGACCTTTTCTCTGACGAAAACAAACTATGCATATTTGGCATTAAAGGAAGAAAGTTAGTGTGGCGGAAGGGCGGTACTGCCCTCGAAAAAGAAAATCTCGTACCAACTGTGAAACATAGTGGAGGTGGTGTGATGGTCTGGGGGTGTATGGCGGCAGAAGGAGTTGGCCAACTTGTGGTTATAGAATCAACTAAGGATCAATACGGCTACCTTAATATTTTGAAGGTGAATTTGAAGCAAAGCGTTCAGCAATTGATGCTTGGTGACGATTCCTGCTTTTGGCACACAATGTAAAGCTTTGGTTACTTTACACCACCAAAGATCAACTGTATACGCCGCCCCAATCCCCAGATTTTAATCGCATTGAGCATTTTTGGGACTTGTTGGACCGCAAGATCCGACAGCATAACCTCGAAGGAAATGCTGAAAAACGTCATCGTCGATGGATGGGGCAAAATTACCAGGCAGGACACAGCCAAATTGGTTCACTCCATGCCAAATCGACTTAAGGAGGTCCTTAAGAGAAAAGGTTACCCGACAAGTTATTAAGCCCTGATATGTAATAAAATATTTGAGTTTTTCAAATTAATATTGTCATGTACGGATACTTTTTCTGGTTTGTTTAAGTGAGGCTTTTTTGTTTTTATTTTGTAAAATCTAGATTTTAAAGGAATACCACAGGAAAAATTTATAGAAAAGATAGTTTATTTAATGAATAAATTTTGTTGCTTAAATATTTGAATGTAGCAGCTTTCTTTAGCATGAATTTCCTAATATGTTGCGGATACTTTTTCTGGCAAGTGTATGTACGAGTACATGCATTTCAAACTAGAGATAGGCCAACACGGTAATATTTCAAACAAGTTGAAACCTCACCCAAACCGAGTTAGTAAAATGAAACAGAGTACTGGTGGCACTCGTTTTTAGGGTATTGTAAAATAATTTTACAATACCCTACTAACATCACGTTCTATCTGTCCGTCCGTCCATCCATCCGTCCGTGTGTCACAGCAAGTTATCTTGCAAACTACTTAAGCTAGAAACATAAAATTTGGTAATAAGGTGTAAAGTGGTGACCTCTTAAAAGTACCAGTTTAAAATAATTTTAATAAGGTGCTTAAGGGGGGTCTCTCCGCAGGAGGAATGCTGGTCGACAGGAATACTCTTGGAGGCTAGCATTCTTTGGGGAGTTCTGGCCCCACGTACCCGAGGAAATTCCCGCAGGGGGAATGCCGGTCGACAGGAGCTGTCTTGGAGGTTACGAGGGGCGTTTGAAAACTCTGTGCAATATCAGATAGATAGAACCACCGGCGCATATCGAGGTCATGTTTAGTTAGTAGCATCTCTTGAATGAACGCACACCAAGTTTCAGCTATATTGGTATATTTCTGGTGTTTGGCATTCAACTAATCATGACCTCGATAAGCGCCGGTGGTGCCATCTCTCGGACTTTGCACGGACTTTTCAAACGCCCCTCGTAGCATTCTTTGGGGAGCGCCGCCCCCCCACGGACCCGAGGATATGTGGGGCGCCGTGAGCCTCCTCCTGGGATGACAGGTAACGACCCTGACTGAATCTGGACTACACTTTCGACAACGAACTGGAATTGAAGTGTTGAGCTGGCGGATATGATGGTTTCGACCTAGTTGCTTTGCATGGTAGCGCCGAGGTTGACACCCGTGCGTGAACGGCTCCAATTCAATTATCATATCGTCTCCGTCCCGGTAAAATCTTGGCAGGCTTCGGAATACGTTCGAATTTCGCACCATTGGGTTGGTGGTGTAAGTTCGGTTGAGATGATCTCCCGATTTGCGCTGATCTGGCGCTGAGCACTTGTTCCCATAAGGGCTTGTGCCATCCCTCGCATTCTCTCCTTGCTCTGCAAAGATAACCATAGAACCAAAAAGGCGACTACACACACGAACGGAGACAGCGGCTCCGAAGGGGGACCCAATTAAACTGGAGCAACCAAAAACTCCAAAAAAATCCAAAAAAAAAAAAAGAAAGCAAAAATAAGAACAATGACGACGTAACAAGGGGCTGCAGACACGATGTTAACAGCACATCGGGAGCGGTAGAAACGATGACAAAATAGCGATAAATACAATGACAATGAAGACGGATGAAAAACGGAAATTAACAGTCTTGTCCAGACTGAGATTCCTGCCGCAGCAAAAAAATGATGCAAACGCCAGAGCATCCTAAAAAGGAAAAGCGGGAATCTCTATAGGACGCGCCACATGTTCGAGCGGTGGAGGAAAATATAACGAACATCGTCAATTCGATGGTCACTGCTGCCATGGCTACCGAAGCGACCGAAGCAAGGGTCGTAAAACCCGAAATAATAGCGATCCTAAAAAGGAAAAGCGGGAATCTCTAAAGGACGCGCCACATGTTCGAGCGGTGGAGGAAAATATAAAGAACATCGTCAATTCGATGGTCACTGCTGCCATGGCTACCGAAGCGACCGAAGCAAGGGTCGTAAAACCCGAAATAATAGCGAACCATCCTGAAGCCCACAAAGAGATTACGGCAGGAAAAGACAGGAGTGACTAGACAAACAAAGCGACGTGGTGTGATTTCATCGTCACGGTCGGAAATGTGGCGGAAGTACTGTACTCGGAAACGGAAACCGAAAACCTCTCCCAAGAACGATGGTCTCAAAGTACAATTGCCGCCAAGCGACATGAAGAAGAAAAGCTATTCCGAAAAGCGGGAGATGTTTTAAAAAGAATACAATCTGCATGCGATTTGCCAAAAATCAACAAAGCCGTAAAGATTGGGCTCCTTGAACTAGAGGAGCTCCTTCGATAATGCTCTATGCGGTCGCATAGAGCATTATCGGAGGAACTGGTTAGACGACGACCAGAAGGCCAAAGAAGAGCAGAGGGCTAAAGACGCGCCGTGGGCTTAGTGTAAAGGGCATGGTGTCTAGCCCAATCGACGGAGATCGGGATAAAAGAAGGAAGGAAGAGAGACTTGATGGGCACGGGACGCCAGATCAGGGGTTCCAGATAGTGCTGACAAAAGAAGCGAAGAAAGCAGCAAAGAAACTCCTTCAAAAAATACCAGAAAATAAAGTTCGCAAGGACGCAAAATAAGAAAAAAGACCTGATACGAAACAGGAGAGAAAGAAGCCCCGACGGAGATCCCGGCAGCAGGCACTGCTCGTAAAACCCCCAAGATGGCCGATCCTACGCAAAAGTGCTGCGGGATATCAGGGGAAATGTAAGGCCCAAAGACATCAACTGCCAACCAAACATTACGAGCAACACGGTCGGGCCACATACTGGTTGAATTCAGAGCAGAGCCCCACAATGGGGAAGCATTCTGCGACGCAGTAAAGAAAGTCTTAGGCAAAAGCGCAACTATAGCCTCGCTCGAGCCGATGGCAACGATCGAAATAAGAGACATTGACTGCGTCACGGATCCGGCCGAGGTAGAAGAGGCCATCAAAAAGGAGCTCCCTAGCGTGGGAAGGATCAAAACAAGGCTGACACCAGAAAACCATAAGGGACAACGCATGGCCATCATTGACTTGACCGAAAAGGATGCTGAAAATTTCTAAACAAGGGCACAGTAAGAATAGGGTGGGTTGTCTGCAGGATACGGCGAAAGGCAGCGCCTCTTCAACGTTTCAAATGCCTTGGCTATGGCCACACCGGACAAGTATGCAAAGAACCCGATAGGAGTTCACTATGTTACAAATACGATGAAACGGGACATTGAAGAAAAAGTGTAGAAAGGAGGCACACTATATCTTTGCATGGATGCTGATCCAAGACCGGATTTTGGGTACGTTTTGGGATCAGAAAAATGCCGGGTTTTCCAGGAAGCCCTAGCCAAGGCAAAATCAGAAATTCAATGACCCGCATCCTGCAGCTAAACCTACACCGCAGTTCAACCGCCCAAAATCTACTTGAGCAGTCTGCGAGGGACATGAAAGCCGGCTTTATGCTGCTGAGTGAGCAACACCATGATAAAATTTCGGCATCATGGTATCCTGATGAAACTGATACTGCCGCCATCTGGATTCGGAAGAGTGATTTCCAGGCGGGGAGCTGTGAACGGGGGGATGATTTTGTGTGGGTTCCGTGCTCAGGGACCACCTTCTTCAGTGTGTACCTAACGCCGAACGAATCGATACCATCTTTCCAAGCCAAGCTCAATGCTTTGGAGGGCGCTGTCTCGAGCGCTCATGAAAACGTGCTCATTAGGCGAGACTTCAACGCTAAAGCAATCGAATGGGGCATGCCTCAAACAGATCCGCTGGGAAAACGAATCCTAGAAACGGCGGCTAGGATGGCACTCGACGTACTAAACACCGGATGTACGCCGACTTTCCGCCGTATTGGCTGTGAAGGAACCAGACCGAACGTGACATTCTCCTCGGAGCCCTTAGTACAGAGGCTACACAATAGGAGAGTTTTAGAGGACTACTCAGCCAAAGATCAACAGTGCACTCTGCTTGAGATCAGTGATGTTGTATCCCGATATCTGTGCTCTCGCCTTTCTACAATTGGGTGGAACATCGGAAGGATAGACGTCGAGAAGTTCGTCGAGGTGCTCACAGCAGGCGCACCGCTGCAGGGAGATTCGCAGGGGACGAAAGAACTGGCATCTCAAGACGTGGTGAACTCAACGATGAGCATCATTACGACTGTTTGCAATGCTTCTATGCCCCACCAAAAACCCGAGCATGGCAAGTCCCCAGTGTACTGGTAGTCGACTGAAATCCCTGAAAAACGAAGGGAGTGTCACAAGCTTCGCGTTAAGGCTCAACGAGCAAGGAACTCTGACGAGGCATGCAACCGAGTTGAAGCATATAAGTCGGCCAGGAAATGCCTTCGCACATTGATTAACAACAGCAAGGCTCGCTGCTGGCAAGATCTAGTGGACAATGTGAACAAGGATCCGTGGGGCCTTGGCTACAAGCAAGTTATGCGGAAGCTTGGTGCCCTACGAAAACCTTACGTACATGATGCGGAAAAGACGGACGAGATAGTGCGGGCACTCCTCCCCGCCCATCCCGGCCGTATTGACACTGTCCATGTTGAAACAGCTGCCGAGTGTCTGCTCTTCACACAGCCGGAACTGGAAGAGGCAGTCCTTTCACTAAAGCAAGGAAGGCTCCAGGTCCAGATGATGTTCCAGCTGAGGTGTTGCAACTTGTCTATCACCATTGTCCTGACTTGCTGCTCAGCACATTCAACGCTTACCTACGGGACGGGGTTTTTCCGGTACAATGGAAGGTGGCGAGGCTCGTGCTGATCAGCAAGGGGAAGGGAAATCCCTGATCGCCGTCTGTATACCGCCCATTATGCATGCTAGACACTGTTGGAAAAGTGCTAGAGAAACTCATGAAGGGAAGACTCACTGACGCGATTCGTGCTGCTGGGGTTCTATCTCCTCGGCTGTACGGCTTTAGAGCAGGACATTCTACCATTGATGCGACTCCAGAGGTTGTGAGCGCGGTCCAAAAGGCAGAGACATGTAGCCGCACATAGCGACGGATCGTCCTGTAGGTCATACTCGACGTTAGGAACGCCTTCAACTCCGCTAGATGGGTGGATAAGCTGGCAAACCATTCTAAAGCGGTTTTGAGGGACTACCTGAATGGCCGAAGCCTGCTCTACGACACGACACAGGGCCAACGAAGGATGGAAGTTACATAAGCTGTTGCCCAGGGATCGTTCCATGGTCCGGACCTGAGGAGCGTGTCTACGATGCGCTACTGAGACTAGAGATGCCAGATGAGTCGCGCTTGATCGGCTATGCGGATGATGTTGCGGCTCTGGTCTCTGGACGCACCGTTGAACAAGCGCAACTTAGGCTAGGTATGCTAACGCGGCGAGTGGGAGACTGGATGACTGCTCGCGGGCTGAGTTTAGCACTGGAGAAAATCGAAGTGGTCATCTTGACAAAAAAGAGAATCCCTAGAGTAAGGATGATCAGTATTGAAGACATACTAGTCGATTCGAAGCCAGCGTCGAAGTACCTGGGGCTACTGATCGTCTCGAAGATGAGTTTCTCTGAGCAAATCAGGGCAACGTCTGAGAAGGCTGCTTCGGGAGTATCGGCTCTGAGTCGACTTATGGCAAACGTAGGGGGACCCAGCCCGTCAAGAATATGCCTCTTGATGAGTGCTGCCGGGTCAGTGTTACTGTACGGAGCAGAGATATGGGGCGACGCTCTCAGTAAGGAGGTTTATCGAAAAGGCCTGGCACAGGTACAGAGAAGAGGAGCGCTGAGGATTGCATCTTCGTACTTGACAGTCTCTGATTCGGCGTTGAAAGTCATTGCAGACGTGATACCTGTCGGCCTCCTTGCTAGAGAGCGCCGCTCTATTTATCTGCGTTGAAACGAGGATGCGAGGGAGATGGTTGTCCGCGAAGAGAGACAGCGCTCACTCAACGATTGATAGTCGGTTTTACCAAGGAGAGGAACACAATGCCTGCCACACATTTTTTGCGTGCATAAAATGGGACAGGCTGGGAAGGGCCCTCTAAAGGGAGACAGAAGAGCTCATCCCGGATAATATAGTCGCGGTGATGCTCGAATCGGTTAACAAATGGAACCAGATGGCACATTATGTTCGGGCAGTCCTAAAAGATAAAAGGGACTCAGCAGCCGGGGGTGTTGGGGCTGGGGGTCGCGTCTTTTGCACTTCCTCTTCCCCTCTTCCCTCCCGCTAGAAGAGGGATCCCTCAGGTTGAAGACGCCTCACGGCGTAACAAAACGAGACCTGACCCGAAGTAATGTGTCAAACGGTCCCAGGCTGGATTCTCGGGTTGACGGGGGAAGTGTTTAGTGGGTAGTCCAGTCGCTTTCTTGCGAGCATGGCAGTCCCACAGTCGGTTCGCAAATGGCATTCACCTCCCAACCACAAAATAAATGCAAGAGCAATCGAATGGAGCATGCCTCAAACTGATCCGCGAGGAAAGCGAGTCCTAGAGGTGGCGGCCAGGACTGAACCCTTCATGATGAACACCGGCGATGCGCTGAATTTCCGACGTATAGGCTGTGTCGAACCATACCCAACCCGACATTCGCCTCGAAGTTCCTAGTACGGAGGGTACACAATTTGAGAGTATAAGAGGACTACTCAGCCAGTGATCAATCAGTACATTCTCCTTGAGATCCGTGATACTATCGCGCAACGCCCGTGCTCTCGACTTTCCACGACTAAGAGGAATATTGGGAGTCGTCCGTCGAGGTGCTCACGGCTACTAAACTATCCTTAATTTGTATTTTTCCATTAAAATTCTATTTGTTTTTATTTGACATATGTATATACATATATATTTCGAGAGTAAGTTGCTCCCTTCTTTAGTGTCAATTATTTCATAAGGTAGACGTCCAGTGGGAAGACCGAGGACTCGATGAGAAGGCACGAAAGAAGCTTACAGCAGATCCTTGTTGGGAATGATCAACTGGCGAACGGGGTCGCAGAGCCATGATGATTAGAGGAGATTAATCCTAGGCCAAGGCCTGGCTTAGGTTTTCGCGCTATAAATGATGAGGATTCTTTCTAAAAGTCTTTTTTTCCTAAGACTAGGTGGGGTCTTTGTGGGCTTTGCAAATATTACAAATTGAAGCCGTTCCAGGTTTTTCCATGGTGCTCAAACCTCTAGAATATGCAGAATTAAACTAATGCCTGATGCGATTGTCCTGCACCCTAATAGAACAGGATAAGTTTATGGAGGTGAACCCAAAACTGCAAAATTCCGGCTAAATGGAACTCTTGAGGATTCTTCCTCATTAAACGATTCAATTAGGATCAGGTAAAAATATACTCGAATTTAGGATTTAACAGTTCTAGAGCCTGATAGTACACGATATATTTACTTCAGAATTTCATTTAAACATAGAGCTTCCTCTTATGAATACAATACGTCTGAAGAATGGTATGAGCAAAGCCAAAACTACTTCAGCTACCAATTGCACAATGTGCTGAGAATGCAAACAGTCAGAGACGGCGCCGCTGCCGCCAGCAAAAATAAAATTAGCGCCAATTCAAATGCTATCAACAAAACACTCATAAACTAAACAAATCTGCCCGCCAAGACAGCTGAGATAGTGTGGCTAAACAGTTGAATTTCGCCAACCACGCGGAAATCGATAAGTAGAGCGCGCCAGCGAAAAACCACTAAACAAACAACAATATAAGCATTTATTGCATTGGATCGTCTGATTGGGAGCAGAGTCAAACGACCCGAGGCATTTGTCGTCGACATTCCTAACCTCAATGCACTTTTTCTTCAAAATGTGACCACCACGCGTAGTCACCTTTCCACTTCAGACTGCTTCGCATAAATAAAGATTCAAGGTCATAAATTTCATCAATGCTGAGCAAACTCCGAGATACCTAGAATTCAATGTGAGATAGCCATTCCGCCTACACACTAAATCCTTTTCCGAAATGTACTTACCATGCTCATATGGTGAAAACGTCCCAGCATCGATGTTGATGTACGGATCGATTTTGATGGAGGTCACATCTATTCCACATGATTTCAACAACGTCCCGAAGGAACTTGCTATAACACCTTTACCTACGCCACTTATCACACCGCCCGTCACTAAAATATATTTCATTGCTTCTTGAACAGTGTTGGCACTATGTCGTCTTACAACCGCACTCCGATGTACACTCGCGCACGCTGTCAAACGAACTGGCACAAGTGCTGCAGCTGCAACCGCTGCTGCTCGGCTCAACATGTCAGTAGGGGGCACTGGCACTTCCTGCGCAAAACGCCGTACATCATCGTCAACAGGATCATCCGTGGGCGATGAAACGACAAGAAATGGCGATGTCATATTGCATGAAAGGAAAGAAATTATGCTAAACTGAATAAAAAACGATTTACCGGTAGTTTCTTCGTTAATTTTCACGTAAAACAGGCAAATTGCGCAATTATCTTCACCTCTTGACAGATGGAGATTTGATTGATAACAATCAGCTGGAAGGAAAAGATATTATCAGCGCCAGCTAGTGAGGAATAGAATGGGCTGTTAATGGAGTTTTCTAGAGTTGATGCTTATGGTCTTTTTTGAAAGTAGTGTTTGTCAAATTGGGTTGACATTTCTTCAAGTTTTCGGCTTAAAGTGTTTGGGCTACGTTTTCGCCAAATAAATAGCTGAAGCTCCCAGATATCAGCCACATCTTTGAACCGTGAGTATTTCCATCTTTAAACTACTTAATTTTAAAA
The DNA here is from genome assembly GCA_963969285.1 of Odontomyia ornata. Taxonomy (NCBI): domain Eukaryota; kingdom Metazoa; phylum Arthropoda; class Insecta; order Diptera; family Stratiomyidae; genus Odontomyia; species Odontomyia ornata. The sequence continues at coordinate 8,394,244 of OZ017741.1, forward strand.
TAACTAGTTTAATGTTATATCTCTAATAATGCACCCTTCCTATGCAGCTATGTATCATTGTGGTTACTGGAATAGTATCAAACTTTTAAATAATAAGGAATTACTCACAATATACTATGTTGTATTATTCGAAATGCCATTTAAGATAACTTTCTAATCATTTTCTATGAGCTTTAGCTATGAACAGCTTATATGTAAAGCCAGTGCTCCATCTGGAAGAACATGATACTACACCATAAGCTTACCAAACAATTAGCTTCTCAGGAAATAGATGCACTAACGGAAAATCCGACTGATTCATGACTATTTTCTTTAAAAAAGGTCGAAACCCTTCTGGAAGAGTTCCTCTTATAGAGATTCCAAAGATGAAAGCAGCGAATATCAACAAGCGGCATTCCCCAAATTGATCACAAGGGTCAAAAGAAGTACCACATGACAACTAGTGCAGCTAAACTTTTAGTAGTAGTGTTAACCTAGCTGGGTTCAAAAATAAAATGAAAAAACCCTTGAAACGGAACCTAAAGCCAAGGCATCCTCCATTCAGCCAGTAATACAGAATGACCTACCAACAATAGAACACAATTAGTCCATAACCAAATAATAATTAAGGTTTGTGACTTGAAAGAAATTCCTCCGTAGGGCTGCAAAACGGGGTATAAATTTGGAAACAATCCCTAAACCTTCCTGTGAACATGAAAATTTGAAGACTTTCTAATGGTTCTCGCCACACTATAAGAATATGCGTTCTGATCGGTCTTCTGAACAAATCAGTGATGCAAGGATTGCGAAAACACTAGAAGAATCATTTAATACTGAAAAAGTCATAAACGTTGCTTAAAACCTGTGATAAACTACGAAAGTCTCAATCATAAGTCCGCATTGTGGACTCGGCGGGCACAATAAGAAAATTAGCTGATGAAAATAAAAAGCAACAAGTAATAATAATAATAATCCACCGCACAATAGACCAAATCCGATCCTTGGCGTTAAGATTTATTGCCAGGGAATCTCATTCCATGCCTGTAACAGAATTCGAGGTGATATGGTCAATATTACGTTCAACCATGTGATTACTATCTAATTTTTCAATTAGTCCCATCACAGCTGAGTGGGTTGATAGTCCGATAGCAGCATCAGAAGCTCCAACTCGATGCCGTGACCGAGTTTTGAACTTAGGAGCTGCAGCGCAAGCGGAGTTTGTCCTAACCCACAGCACCACACGGACTACAGCAAGTGCAGGCTTGCAAGTAAATAACAAAAGAATTTCCTGATGAACTGCCCAACTTTAATCCGCAACTGGAAAGCTATTTATTTATAGCAATCAATTTAATGAAATAAAAATCTAATTAAAAAAAAAATTAGATTAAATATTATAAAAGCATGTTAAAATCAAGGCAAAAATTTATGGAGAAAACAAGAAAACCCACTTTAAAATGCTCTAAAAAGGATGAAATAAAATTTTTAGAATCGGCACTAGATCAATTTTTGCCCTCTTTAGTTACTGTTAAATAATAATGAATATTACATGAAAAATGAAACGCATCGTTAAATAAACGTCTAATTTATTGTGTGGTCACATCTAAAACTAAAAACAAGTATAATTTCCTACGATACCAAAAATGCGTGTTTTTGGTTCGCGGCCAATAATTTTAATGTTCCGGGAAAGTGAAAACGCAATGTCTTTTAATTTAAGTTAAAAGAGTTTATTTAATTACAAAAGTGCACAATGATCAATTTAACACTTTCACTAATTTTAATTTCCACTATTAAAAATCTAACACTTGTCCATAAATTTCTTTTCACAATTGTCTTCTAAATCACTTCACTATTACGAAAATCACTTTTCTACTACTCGAATAATATCGCTTCCCACATACTATCGGAGTTCTTATCGCGGTCGAATGAATGATCCCCCCATTCATTCAGCTCGCCTTTATATAGGTTCTCTACGTATTCACCCATTTCTCGTACATTGGCGATTGTTCTACCGAGAGGTACCTGGTAGATTCGAGCAAATTAATGAATGGAGTGACGTCACTTGCAGATGTTGATCATGCTTGTTGGGTTCTCGTGGGTTCGAGTAAATTCATTTGTTGACGTTCTTAATGATTATGAAAACAATTGCGACAGTAGCTCGCAGAATTATTTGTACATGTAATTATTTGTACATGTAACAGTATGTGTATGCAGTGAGTAGAGAAGAAAGAGTTAGCCTATATTTTCAACATCCTCCGCCCGCGGCTTGCCTTGCAACTCTAGAGGATAAATCATCTGTATCGGACGACGGATTGTTGAGCCATCAGCCAGTTTTAACGAACATGCGCGGATTCGTTTATCCCGGCCCGGACAAACGCTTTGAATTCTAGCAAATCTCCAATGAATAAAAGGACAACATCTCCTTCGTTAACAAATGATAGGAAGATTTGTTTGCAATTATAGTGTGCACGAAATACCTTTAGGTATTCATTTGCCCATCGCTTGAACAATGAAGACAATGATTGCGACCTAGACTACCAAATTGCTTGTATCTCTTCATTCGTTGCATTTGTGATTTCACTGCTTTCGTTGCTAGACCTAACTGGCGATGAATTGCATTTTAGGAATGAATTAGGTGTTAGTGGCCTCATATCGAAGGGGTCGTCGCTGACATATGTTAATGGTCTTGAATTTACCACATCTTCCGTTTCAATAAGCAATGTTTGTAATTGTTCATAGTTTAGCTTAGCTCGACCAATTGATACTTCAAAATGTCCTTAACGACACGAATTAATCGTTCCCAAAATCCTCCCCACCAAGGGGCTTGTTCAATAATAAACTGCAATTTACTGTTAAAAAATGCTTGAAACTTTTCGTTTTTCAAAATTTCTTCGCGACCAGAGAGCTCAACGGATGCTCATTTAAAAGTGTTAGCGTTGTCTGAATAAATGATACGTGGGCTTCCTCTTCTTGCAACAAAACGCCTTATGGCTAAAAAGCAATTCTCGGCAGAGAGACTAAGCACACTTTCTAAATGAACTGCTCTCATTGCTGCGCAAGTGAAAATCATTATGTATACTTTTCTCACATCATCTCGATTCGTTAAGTTCAATATATATATAATGGGCCAGCAAAGTCCACATCTGTGGCCTCAAAGGGCCTAGCAAGACAGATCCTATCGCAGGGTAGTGGGGCAAAAGGTTGATCCATGCGCTTAGAGTACATTCTTCGACACAGAAGGCATTGGTGGATCATTCGTTTAACCAGCTGTCGTCCCTTTAAAATCCAAAATCTGTCTCGTCGTTTTGTAAGCACGATATTTGCACCTCGATGAAATGTTCGTTGATGTCCGTCCACCACAATCAATTTTGTAAGATAAGATGGATTAGGTAATTTTATTGGATGTACAGCATCAGGAGATTCATCGGCCAATTGGAGACGACCGCCAACACGTAGTAATCCTTTGTTGTCTAGAAAGGGGCTTAGTGTCAACAAATTTGAAGCACGGTCAATTGGTTTGCCTCTCTGCAAAAGACAAATTTCGTTAGAAAAATACGAAACCTGTATGAAATTCAGCCACTATGTTTCTGCTTCGAAAAGTTCCTCTGCGTCCGGATATTGATGACTTAATGACGAAACTCTTTTCAATTTTAATTTAATAAATCGAATAGCATGTAATTCGCAATATTCTGTTCCAAGAACTAAATTTTTCATAATTTAATATTGGTATCTTGGATTCGCGGTCTCGAGCTGGATGCGTACTAATCGTGAATAGCGTTATCAAATTGATTATATTGCAATCATTTCTTGGCACATCCCTCTGGTGAAAAGGCCACTCCGAAAAAATTCTCCTTAACCAATCCGGTCTATGAAAACAAGCATCGCTGTTTAGAAGTTGCTTTGCGGAAATTCCCCTAGTGAGTAGATCAGCTGGATTTTCTTGACCTGCACAATGTCTCCAGTCAGTTTTATTCGTCAAACTTCTAATTTCTTGCAATCTTTTTGCCACAAAAGGTTGCCACTTCTTCCCTTCACCAATTATCCAATATAAAGTTATTTTGGAATTGGTCCATAAGAATGTCTCATCAAAGTTCACATTCACTGACCTTTTGATATAAGTACAAAGCCTTGAAGCAACCAAAGCAGCGGTTTGTTCCAAACGCGCTACACTTAGCTCTTTTGTTGAATCAGCGTTATTAGATTCCGAAGAATTCGTCTTTATTTCCTTTAATGGGGCGAGTCGACCTTTTGCGCACATTAATTGAACATCAATGTGCTGATTACACTCGCTTCGAATATACGCTACTGCACCAAAAGCTTTCGAGGCTAGCGTCGACAAATATATGAAGCTGCTTGTTAGTCACATTTGCTATTCGCAAAGCACATCGAGGAAGGCTAAATTCTCCCAGGCAAGATATACCGTTGACGCATTTAACCCATTCGTTCAGCATAGTTTCGGTCAAATTGACATCCCAATCCAGCTTTTCGCTCCATACTTTCAGGAAATAAGCTTTAAGCGGACAATAATCGGGCTTAATATTCCAAAAAGATCGAAAAATCGTTTAGTTGGCTGTGGTGATGTCTTGATGAACTCGTTGGCAGACTTTAAGCAAACAGAGATTTCTTCGGTAGAAGTATGCCAAATAATCCCCAAAACCTTTTATTAGCTGGTAGTTATTTCTTCATTAAATGTTTCTTGCAATTTCCTAGCATTGGTAGTCTACTTGCGAAGTTTTATTCCAGCATTCGCTAGAATCTGCTTTGAATCGTTGTAGATTTGTTGGGCGCTCGAAATACTGTTAACACTTATGATACGATCATCCATGTAAAAGGAATTTTCCAGAATTTTCACTGTTTCAAGATATGTTGACATCTCATCATTCAAATGCTTCCTAATTGTCGCGGACAATAGAAATGAGCTGCAGGTGACTCCAAACGTTACTCGAGTAATGCCTTAATACGCCCGAAATCAATCTCATTCGAGTTATCTTTGGACTCGAACCAAAAGAATCTGTGACTGTCTCTGTCTCTTTCTACAAGTAGAATCTGAAGAAAGGCCTTGTCTATATCTGCGACGAGTCCTATACTGCCTACACGAAATTGCAATAGTATTTTCAGAATGTCTGGTCACAAGTTTGTTCCTGTATGCAATTGGTGGTTAAGAGACGGCATACCTGGTGCATGAGCCGATGCATCGAATACCACTCGAATTTTTGTGGTTGCTTTATCCGGGCGATAGACTGGACGATGAGGTAGATAACATTGATTGGAACCTTGACCTTCAACTTCAACCGGCTCAGGAAACCCTGCGTTAGTAAATTCCTTGACCGCTTTATTATACTGGAGAAGTTCGTTTGGATTCCTCGATAAGCAATGAACAAGCCTTCGTAGCCTGTTTACTGCAACTTCTCGATTAGAGTTCAGTGCTTGGCCCGTAATTTTCCAGGGCAAAAAAAGCTTTGTATTGGCAACCAACCTTCTTCTTCTTCTTCTGTGACGTTTGTGGCTTCTTCCGATTCTGATTTAATTCCTAAAAGCCCCAGATTCCACAAGTTAACGAAGATTTTTTCATCGATTACATTAGAAGAGTACATGGTTATTGTGCACATGTTCACTGATGCCGGAGCTTTAACAGGACCATGCAACGTCCACCCAAATATAGTCTCGACAGCTGGCTGTTTTTCGTTTAATTTTTTATTTAAACCAGTCACCACTGACCACTAAAAATCAGCACCAATCAAAATGCTTAGGCCATCTAGTTGCTCACCTCCATTCACGTTT